>JAJQQW010000003.1:103393340-104642506 GCA_025583905.1 Ia io
TACACCCCCCCCGTTTTCCTCCAGCTGCGCACCGCGCGGGGGCTCCCCATGCCGGGGCTCCCCATGCCGGGGCTGTGCGGGGAACACGCCACGCGGGGCGGCGTCCCACCCCAGGGCTGTGTGACCCCCACAACCGGCGGGGGTCCAGCCCTGGGCCCCAGCGGAGCCGGCGCTCAGGGCTGCGCGCCCCGCGCACGTCCCAGACGCGCGGGGACGGATCCCAAAGCGGCTCCGCGATCCCCGTCCCCAGCCGCTCGGGCCCGTCCCTCCCGCAACTCGCGTGTCCCCTGGGCACCAACTTCCCGCGGACACAGCAGGAAAGTTCTCCCCGGAGCACGCTGCCCGCTCCCAGGCTGCGGGTCCCCCCGCACCCGGCGACACAGAGCGCACACGCCGCTCAGCGCAGGGCCCGGGCCCCCCGCGCCCCGAACCCACCGCCCCCCGCGGCCCCCCGCGGCCCGGCCCGAGCACCCACCTTGGCCTCGCCCGCGTCCGGCTCCACGTCCGAGAAGCCGAGTCCCGACTCGAAGGCGGCGGCGGCGGGCGCGCGGCGCGGACCCGGGAGCAGCGCGGCGGCGAGCAGGGAGCACGCCAGGCTCAGGGCGCGCAGCCGGCGCATGGTGGCCCGGCCGGGGCGCGGCCGCCCCCCGACAGCCCCGCGCTGAGCCCCGAGGGCGAGCCGCAGGCGGCGATCCCCGCGGCGCGCGGCGCGGTCCCCGCCTGAGCCGGCGAGCGGGGCGGCGTCGGGGCCCGGCCTCACAGGAAACCGGACATCCGAGCTCCCCGCGCGCGGCGGACGGCTCCTCGGCCCGCGTGGCTGCGGGTGCTTTTGGGAAAGAGGGGGGCCGGGCCGAGAGCCCCCGCGAGGGTCGGCCCCTCCAGCTCCCGGGGGCCCGCGTCCCCTCCTCCCCGCCCTTCCCAGGAGTGGAGCGCGCCGGGCGGGCGGCGGGGCGCGGGGCGGCGGGGCCGGGAGTGCGGCGGCGGCGCGGCGGGCGCGGGGCAGGGCATGGCGGATGCGCCCTCTGCCTGCGCTTATGTGAGAGAAAGGCCGAGGGAGGGAGCGTGCCGGCCCGGCCGCCGCCCCCCGCGCTCGCCCCAGAGCGCGCCCCCCCGGCCCCGGCGCCCGCGCCTTCGCCCGGAGCCCCACCTCCCTCGCCCCGTGCCCTCCATCCGTCCCTCCCTGCGGGGGCTGCGGGCCCGGGAGCCGGTGGAGTCCCGGGGCTAGCGGGCTGCAGGCCCAGCCGGAGGCGACGCGACCACGCCGGGCAGAGTGGCAGCGGGAGAAAGGACTTATTGGGGAGCGGGGAGCCCCTTTGTCCTGGGCGCCCGTCCGACTCCAGCACGCCCGGCCCGCTGCGCCCAGCTCAAGGGGTGGAAGCAGCCCCGGGGCGCTGAAGAGTCCCCGAGAAAGTCCTCGCCACGGCGGGGACCCCGCGGGGACCTGGAGCCAGCGGAGGCCCCCCTCTCCCGGGGAACTGGGTGTTGCTGGTGAAGCCAGAACTACCGGGTCCTCTGCGTGCAGTGCGGCCACTGGGATGGATGCGTGCCAAGGACCCTTTGGGGATCCCACCTTCTGGCCAGAGGCGTCAGGGACAGTGAAGAGACACAGCTCCGTCTGCAAGAAGTTGGGCTAAAGCGAGAAAGGGACCGATAAAGAGGGACATGTGGTCCACACATTGTGGGAAGTGACAACTGCAGCGAAGTGACTGAGTTCCCCCAAAGGGGCACCACCCAGGGGCTGCTGGGTGCTGGCTGCCCTGGGGGTCCCTCCAGGGGGCGGAGGGGACAGATCCCAGACAAGGAAGCTGAGGGATTCAATGTACCCCATGAAAAGGTCCCCCGCTCACTCCTGAGTTACTTCTGGAAACGCAGACTTTCTACACCTGAAGCCTGAGATGCAGAGGACGCGTTCTTCATCTGACTCAACGCCACACACACACACACACACACACACACACACACGCTCTGAACGCGCCCTCGGGGCATCATTCACGTGGCGGCTTCCCGGCCTCCTGGGACAGGGCCCTCTGCCCCGCTGCCCGTCCCCTGTGTGGGTGGCCACGGTTGCTGAAAAGCCCCCTCCATCTCTCCATTGCTTCTGACTTCTGGACTTGCCACGATAAATCGACTCTCACGTCCATGGTCCATGTGTGCTTCTTCAAAATTCTTTGAAAAATGCCTTATGCTCTCCCTGTGCTAGCCTTCCTCCCAGCAAAACATCTCTTCTTAGGGCAATCCCGGTTCCCTCCTGGACCGTGATCTCACCTTAACTCCTTCTTCATTTAGCAACCCGCTCAGCACCTGACGCTGTCCTTACAGGGGTCCAGCCAGCACGGGGAGAGGGTCTTCCTTGTCCAGGGTCATTGCGTTGCTGGGCGCAGCCTCAGATGGAGTTTATTTTCTGGCAGCAGAGTCAGTGTTGACTCACAGGGCACTGAAAATCCACTGAGCCTCTCAAGGACGGTTCCTGCGCCCCGCAGTCCAGTCAGGCCTGTGTCACTGAGCCCGAGATGTGAGCTTTGACAGGGATCTTCATTAAATCTGTCCTCCCAGAGTCACTCCGTCATCACAGCTTGTGGAAATGAGTTGGGATGGACCCTGCCAGTGTGTTACTCCTCTTGCTGTCTTGCTGTTAGGTGCACATTTCACCAATTTGCCATATTTGTCTTCAGTATGATAAAGGGAAGGGCTAAGGACTCGCTGGGGAAGGATTTAAGTGGAAGCTGAACTTAAAAAAAAAATATATATATATATTATATATATAATATATATATATATATATATATATATATATATATATATATATATATATATATATATATATATATATATATATTATTGATTTCAGAGAGAGGAGAGAGAGATAGAAACATCCATGATGAGAGAGAATCATTGATCAGCTGCCTCCTGCACGCCCCCTACTGGGGATTGAGTTGCAACCTGGACATGGGAAGCAAACCGCCTTCTGATTCGTAGTTGAGCCTCAACCACTGAGCCACACTGGCCAGGCTGGAGCTTCTTTTTTAACCATTCCCAGTTTCAGTGTTTCTCCACTTGGATTGCACTTGGAATAACAAAAGGAGATTTCAAGGGGTGAAGAAGTACACCGTGGCAGTTTCATCGTAGTCACGGGGATGTAAAGTACTGCACAGGGAGGACCCTCACCTGAATCAACCTGTCCTCAACTACTTCCCCAGGAGCTCGGCCCAGTCCTACTCAGCCCTCCACTTGGAAAGACCTACCTGACCCTACCTGAGCCCCGACCCCAAGTCCTCCCGTTATTACAATTCTGACTTCAGAGACACCCGTAAGGCTGTCAAATGGTCTCTCCCTGCCTGCAGAGAGTTCTGCTAAGTGTCCTTTTGTTCATTAAAGGTTTTCTGGTGAGACTTTGGGGAGTTCCACAACCCGCCAGTCCCACCCAGAGCTTACTGCCGCCTCCCTCGGTGCTGTAACCCAGACCCTCAATTCAGAACCTGGAACCCCTGAGGCCTGCAGGGATGGGGCGAGTCTCGCAGTAGACTCGGTTCCGATTTCTTTTTATCAAGCTGCCAAACGCTGAGTGTATTTTTCCCCCTAAGATTTTGATGATTTGATAGATTTGAGAGCCCCCATGCCTGGGGGGAAGCTGCCTTGTTACCAGCAATATTGCTTTTTGCCCTTACTCATGGGCACTTACTGTTGGTAGTTGATAGCAGGAAGTTCACGTCCAACCCTTGTGTTTACCCAGAACTCCAGATTTGCAGGTTTGCCATTGGAGACTGCCCAGCCCTTAGGTTGGGGAGCCCAGGACGCAAGGGGAACCAACCACTGATTTGACCAACCACGCCCAGACGGTCACGTGTCTGTCTCAGACTAAACCCAAGTGTGTGTCTCCTGCAGACCAGATTCCGGCCTCTTATGTGTGTTTACACACCAATGCAAATGTTGGCACAATTGACCAACAGTTTAGAATTGCAGTGGCTATTTTGGGAAACTTTTTGTAAGAACAAAATTGTTCATTTGCAAAGTGCCTTAGAGTGAAAAGGGAGGAACATTGCAGCCATTCAGTGACCTGTGTTTTCTTGATAGATAAGAGAAGGCTTGGGAGAGAAATTCAGATTCCGCAATTGCCTCTCTAAATCTTCTGCGGAAGAGACAAGTGAAAAATGTGAAAGGCTTTCTCTCTTTTAGATCTGCCCACATCATAACTGGAACCTGAAAGCTTTTGTCTTCCATCTTGTGGCCCTCTAGTGTCCCTGCCCCAACACTCTTTCGGACCAGCTGCCATTCCTCTGGGCAGCCGGAAACTCTGAATGTTAACCAGGTCAGAACAAGTCCCTGTTGGTGGAATTTAAGTCCTGATGGTGATCTGAGCTGAGAGTGATTTTTGAAGACTTTCCAAAACCTCTGTAGGATAGGTTAGCACTTTGCAGTAGTTCTATGAACATTTAATCCAGCGTTTCCAGATACACGTCAATGTATTTGTGTTATTATGAACCAATAAAATGAAATGGAAAAGGCTCTCTGACTACCCTCAGTATGATTTGAGAGACCCTGAATTCCATAATAAAACCAGAGGAATTTAGAACAACTATAGATATTAGACACCATTTTTTGGAGACCATGCACCCAAACAAACAAAAAGATGGCTACGTGGAGCAGTCATAGGCTCTTTACCACCTTCAGAAGACATATGGGAGCAGAGCTTGGAGCAGGCATGACTGAAGCTCTTTTCTCACTCTGTCTGAATAGCCTGAAGTCAGAAGTAGGGGATTAATATACAATTGCCAGGTAGTAGAATCTCAACCCATTGAGACAATGTTCCAAAGGATGGCGGTTTTATAAGTTTCCATCAAAGGAGGAGACATAGTGGGTTACGTGAAATCCGTTGGTGATAGATTAGGGAGGTGGGAGAAAGCATCGTGGAGAAACCTCTGGGATTGGATAAAAAGTGAAATGATGGACACATACTTCTTTTACACAGGTGGGTACAGGATAGATAATAGTCAACAATTAACAAGATGATAATAACAATGAGGGAGTTTGTGGTCTCAGTCCTGGCACCATTTGTTGTGCCCTGAGGGGTCGGGAAAAAGGGAAGTTACAAAAGTTACCCTGACATTCCACAGGTGTGTTATCTTAGATGCAAAAAGACAATAGGCTCAGTAGAGATGGAAGTTGATCTTAGTCAGGGAAGATACTGGCCTAGGACATGACTCCCCACTATAAACTGCTTTTTAATTAAAGATTTTAATTTCAGACCATCCTGTGTGGTCACTTTAAGTCTCTTGAGCTTGCAAGGCCGCCACGCAGGCCTCCCCTGAGTTAGTCAGGTCAGCATGTGGCCCCTTTTTGTCCACAAGATCAGATACTGGAATGGAAAGTGTTCAAACCCTTGAAAATAAAACTAAAGCGGGGGAGGGAAGTGGGAAATCCATGAGGCTGCTCCAATCAAGGATCAAGCACTCATGTCCTCTGGACCCTTAAACTCTGACTCTTGCTGAGAAAGACTCTTTGGGACACAACACCTGCTTGGGAGTTTGAAAAGAGTTACTGAAACCATCGCATGAGGATGACCTCCCCCTTCAGAATGGCTGCTTAAGGCCGCCAGCAGCCTTCGATTGGAACCTTGCAAACATTGTATATGAAATTTCCCACCGCAAGGAGGACAAATTGATTGCACTGTTTTACCAATGCTGGTGAGAAAAGTGTATTAAGGTTCCTGAGAATGTCTCCAGGGGCTTGTTCCACCTGCCCCAGATTCATCCTGGTAACTGCAGATGGGCATGGACAAGAACCCAAGGCTAAGCCACCTTTGAACACTTGCAAATGGGCTCACGCACCTGCACCTTGCCATGGAGTTTGACTGTCCCAGTCAATGCATGCTAGTTTTCAAGGTGGAACAAAACTTCTGTTTGCTGGAAAGTTATGATTCTGACAATAGCAAAAACTTCCTTGAATTCCAACCTAACTCACCACTAAGACAGGTATTCCTTGTGCTGGGATAGGTACTAGAGAACTTTGCAAAGCTTTGCTGTTTATTCAGAAATTTTATTGTCCCAAACACTCCCAAACCTCACAACAAGCAGAGAGAGTCAATGGTATTTTTAAACTCAAAGGAGCAATCGTTGACTCTAACCATAAGAACATGGCACAGGCCTCCCTTTAAGCTTCCACATTTCTCCCCCTGTCTGGGACGCCACCTGGCTTTGGCAGGTGTGACAGGACCCCACAAGGGAGTCATGAAATGTCATCGGTTTTATCACCAACAGACATAAGTTGCATTTCCTTCATATCCTCCCAAGCAGCCTCTGCATAACTAAAACATAGAGACTTTATCATCGCAAAGACACCATTAGAAAAATGCCTGGGAAGCCCAGGGGAAGGAACTCCTGGGTAATTCTGACCACCAGAATGGCAGTTAAACTGCAGAGAACCTGAGAGAGCAAATATCTACATTGATGTGTCCCAGCTAAAAAGACACCGGGTTTCCCCTCCGACAATAGCATAGACATTCCTTTAGGACTGCGGTCGGCAAACTCATTAGTCAACAGAGCCAAATATCAACAGTACAACGATTGAAATTTCTTTTGAGAGCCAAATTTTTTAAACTTAAACTTCTTCTAATGCCACTTCTTCAAAATAGACTTGCCCAGGCCATGGTATTTTATGGAAGAGCCACACTCAAGGGGCCAAAGAGCCGCATGTGGCTCGCAAGCCGCAGTTTGCCGACCACGGCTTTAGGAGATCTAAAATGAGGGATTCTTAAGAATTCGTTAGAAGCGATGGTCTTTGGGTGGGGAGTGTCCACCACAGAGCTCTGTGTCTGGATGGCAGCTGCGGGCCATGGCCAGTTCCACCCAATCTACAGAACTAGATTGAGATGATGGTGTACATGCTTGAATCTGCAGGCTTTGATTTTTGTTTTTTCTCCTTAGCCATCCCCCCACCCACACCCCACATGATTTTAGGTTTAAGATTCTGGGTCGTTGACAAATGATTGTTTCTTAACCAGGGAAAAGTCAAGGTCTCCAATTTTAATATTGCATTATCTACCTGTAGTCATTCATTCTTTGCTATGACTCGAGTATGGGAGAACTGGGTGCAAGATCTGTCCAGAAGAAACAACAAAGCTCTGTGGTTTGCACATGTCTCCCTGTGAGTGCTAACCAGCCAGTGGAATATTTGGTTTCATTCGCAATTGGACTCAACCAGGAACTGGTGTTTGTGTAAAAAAGAAGGCAACAGGACAGGTAACCAGCATCAAAGCTCCTTAGAAAGACAGGCCTCTGCTCCCCCTGAAAGCACACTCAGGGCCCCTTCCTCAGAGATAACGTCTGTAAACAAACGTCCTCGGAGGAGAGGAGGCTCAGGGAGGGAACAGGACCAGATGGTTTGGATTTAAGTCCTGTCTCACATTCACAGGACTCACAAAGAAGGCTTACCACGGAGGTCACTTTGTTGCCTATCAGCTCCACCCTGATGACCTTCGGTGGACCTCTCTCCACCACATGGGGTTCATGTGAATACTAAATTAGCTAATATACATAAAGAACTTAAAAGAATACTTGACATTTAACTACCTCTCAATACATTTTGCATAGAGCATGACAAGTAATTACAAAGTAATACTGATATCTTCATTAATCTTTATTTCTTCCTTACATTATATTATTTCTGTGTTTTATTTTTTCCAATCTTGTATTTATTGATTTCAGAGAGAAAGGGAGAGGGAGGAAGAAAAAGAAACATCAAATGATGAGAGAGAATCATTGATCAGCTGCCTCCTGCACGCCCCACACTGGGGATCAAGCTCACAACCCCCGACATGTGCCCTGACCGAGAATCGAACTGTGACCTCCTGGTCCACAGGTCAATGCTCAATCACTGAGCCACACTGGTTAGGCTTCAACCTTGTATTTAAATGGTTATTCAAATGGATATGAAATTCTCACATCGACTATCTTTCCTTAAGCACTTTGAACATTTTATTCTGTTGTATTTCTCCACCAAATATTGCTACCAAGAAATCTGGAAACAGATATAGTTTATAGTCGTAGTATGCCTGTTACGTGTCTGGCTGTATTTTGATGGGTTTTACATATTTTAATGCACTTAGTATTCCCAACACTCTTATGACAAAAATATTAGTATGATCTATGGGATGTAAATGAGGAAGCTGAGCGATGGAGAAGTGATGGTGTTGTTTAATGTTCAACGAAGAGCTCGAGTTGGGGAGACCTGGATTGACAGCCATATGGGTCCAGTGCTCAGTAGGTAATGCGCCCTCTGCTGCCTCTTTCAAATGTTGATATGATGATTTTCCTCTGTAGATCTCCTGCCATTTCTTGTTGGAGAATTTTAGAATGTACCCTTGTCTTTGATTTTATTAAATTTTACCACAGTATGTCCATACTGATTTATTTGTTATCTCTGGCACACTTTCGGTGGTTTTCAATCTGAGTTCATGTATGTTTATCTGTATGTATGTGTTTGTGTGTGTAATTTCTGTGAAATTATGGGTCATATGTTCAAATAATTGGTACAAACTGTCTTTCCCCTTACGTTTTTTTGGATTTCTTGTATACAGATGTAGACATTTTACCTTTATTTTCATATGTTAACTTTTCTTATACTTAGTCCACGTATTCATTTTTTGCTAATGCATTCTAGAATTTCCCCCTGATTTTGAACTTATTTTTGTTGTTTATGTCAATGATTCTTCTCTTTCTCTCTATGCATATATCATATATGAATTTTCTTACATGATACATTTACATAATTCACTTTTTTTGACACTTTTCTGTGATTACTACAAAGATGATGGGAATTCTGCCACTCATCAATTGTAATTACACATCCACCTTCTACCTCCTGCCTCTTTGAGTCTCTCTCCTCCTCTCCAGACCCACAGGAAGTCTAGGAATATTCCAGATCATTTTTTTAGCCATAGGGATTACTCTGTAAACTTCTTCATCCATACCATTGGTCTTGCAAAACCCCGTATCTGCTTATGTTTCTCTCTTGCTTAAACCCTGTCAACAGCTCCTTATCATGCACAAGATAAAATATATGCATGTTTGCAGGGCTGTTTCCTCCATAGACGCTCTCCACTCTCCCCAGCATGCTCTATCTTCTAATGATATTAAACCACTTGGAATTCCTTGAATAAGCGTTGCCTTTGTTAATGTCTAGCACATTCGAATGTCCTCAGAAGTGTTTCTTTAATGACTAAATAGGGCTATAGTTTAGTGTGTTAAAATATAAACAGTGGGATTTCAGCTTCTGCTAATGGTGGGTGGCTTGGTCAGACTAAGTCTGCTGCAGATAACAGCTATAAAATTGGTCCCTTCCCCTAACTCCCTCAAAAACCCCAACTATTTGAAGTGACTGAGAGAATTGCTAAAATCAGACAAAAACTGGAGGAATGTCTATACTTGAACCACACACTGAAACAGACCTACATGACAAGAAATGATAACAGAAGCCTGTCAGACTGAAAGGAAATTACACAATAGGTAGGAACTTAAATCTAAAGGGGGAATAATGATTACCAGAATTGTAAATATGTAGTCAAATATTTAAGCATTTAAACATACATTAATGCATACACATTATATACTAATTTATTTAACACACACAGCAATAATTATAACATATTGAGGGATTTATAAAGTGAACACTTGTAGCATATATAACAAGAATAGCACAAAGAACTATAGCAAGGTTTCTTTATTTTATGTGACGTAGTACAATATTAACACTAAGTAGATTGTGTTCACTTAAAGATGCATATTATAGTCCATATAGCAGCCACTTTAAAAATAATGCAAAGCACTGAAATGCTAACTGAGGAATTGAAATTAAATACTAAAAAGGAATTGGATTTTCACAAAAGAAACCAGGAAATGAGGAACAAAGGAGCAAAATAACAGATAAGACCAAAAGAAAATGAATAGTAACATGGCAGAACTAAATCAAATCATGTTAATAATTACATTAAATATAAATGACTAAACACGCCAATTAAAAGGCAAAGATTTTCAGGTTGATTAAAAAAGTAAGACCACCCCCACCCCCCAAAAAAGTTCAATTTTCAATAAAAAATTATGAGACATGTGGAGAAACAGTAGAGTATGGCCCATACACAGAAAAAAAAAAAAAAAAAAAGCCATCAGTGGGGATGGCCCCTGAGGAAGGCCAGAGATTGGGCTTACGAGACAGATAACGTTCGCTTTATAATCTTTTCTATTTTGCCAGGTGAGTAGTGATGGAAGTTCCCTCTTTACTTCCAGGTTTTCATTGCTTTGATTTTTTTCTTCATCAGTCTAGCTAACAGTTTGTCAATTTTGTGATATTTTCAAAGGCTATGTTTATTTTGTTGATTTTCTTGTTTGTATACTTCTTATTTTATTTTCACTTAATATTTATTATTTCATAAGAGATGAATTTTTTATCATTATAAAATTTTCTTCTTTACCTCAAAAAAAAAAAAAAGTAAGACCCAACTATGTGTTTTCTATAAGAGACATACTTTAATTACAAAGACACAAACAGTTGAAAGTTAGAGTTTGAAAAAAGGTATACCATGCAGACTCTATTAATAAGAAAGCTGGAATGGCTGTATTATATGTCGGGGAAAAGCCATTCCTAGACAGCAAGTTTACCAAAGGTAAAGAAGGAAATTGAAAATGGTAAAAGTGTCAGTGCATCAGGAAAACAGAAAAGTTATAAATATGTATGATTATAAAAACAGCCTCAAAATACATGACGGAAAAACTGACTGGCCAAAATAAAAACAGACAAATCCACAGTTACTGTTGAAGGCTCCAGCACCCCCTTTTCAGTATAACAATTAGATAAAAATAATGAATAATGAATAATGACACACAAGATGTGAATGACACCACTGAACATGCTGGGTAATTGGCCCTATTAACCATGTTGATACCCATATCTATATCTATATCTTACCTGTATCTATATCTATAGCTATAGCTATATGAACTTTTTAAAAAAATAAACATGAAACATTCACTAAGATAGACCATATCCTGAAAATTTTTAATTTTTAATTTTTAATTTTTAATTTTTCTAGTCTCAATACATACATTTTCAAATATTGAAATCTTATAGAGTGTGTTTTTTTCATCATAATGAAATTAGATTAAAAATTGATATCTTTTTTAAAAGTAGAAAAGTCCAAAATATTTGGAAATTATAAAAGTGCATTTTATAAAACCTTTATAAGAATGGCAGATTTTTATAATTATTGAAACTGAGAAATGATAGGCGGAGATTCTTTCTATTCTATTTATTTTGTGTATGTATGATATTTTATATAATTAAAAGACAGGAGAACATGTAAACAATGACAATCTCAGACTTTTCTTTTTAACACCATTCAGTAATTAGATCACGAGAAAGGTGTTCTCAAAATTAACACAAGGGAACGTCAATGGCCCTTTCTCCTAAATGCCTTCTATGGGCCCAGGCATTTTTCTGTTTTGTTTCAGGAAGCTATTTTGTTGCTGGGGAGTGGAGGTAAAACTCACAACAATAACAACAACAAAAAAAGCTAAGTTAATAACCTAAGGATTATCCAAAATTATGCTGAGATATTTCAGAATAGGCCACATACACATTATATACAAATTCATCTGTGCTTCACCCAATATTCCATAAAGCTAAGCTGACCCTTGGGAAAGTTCTGGAGTAAACTGTTTTTTATTACCTTTTTTTCCATTTAACAGAGACTAGTATATGGTACAGAAACATAAGCTTGGTGAATGGTAGTGTGGAGAAGTATTAAATTTATCACCATTGTTCAAGCCCTCTGGGTACTTCCTTAAATTATGGAAGTGCATTAGATTATACTGACTTCCTTGTTCCTCACAATTCATAATGATTACTGACCAGTGTACAATTCTGTTACAGATTATGTCTAATCCTATCTAATAAAAGAGTAATATGCAAATTGACCGAACCTCAGCTATGCCCACAAGCCACTCCCACCAGCCAATCAGGAGCAAGTATGCAAAGTAACCCAACCAAGATGGTCTGCGGCCACGGAGCAAGCAGGAGGCTTGGGTTTCCCCGGCAATGGAGGAAGCCAAGCTTCCTGCACACCCTGGCCTGCCCAGGCCTCCACTCAAGGCTACAAAGTTCCAATTATAGAAGATAAATAAATCCCAGATACCAGAGCCTCCACTTGGGTCACCAAGGGGCATGGCCGGCCTGCAACCACCACAGGCCCCTCTCCCAGGCTGCCCCATGCCCCAAGGGAACCCCCACCCTGATCCAGGACACCCTTCAGGGAAAACCAGCTGGCCCCCACCCATGTACCAGACCTCTATCCTATCTAATAAAAGATTAATATGCAAACTGATCATCACTCCAACACACAAGATGGCTGCCCCCATGTGGTCAAAGATGGCTGCCCACATGTGGACACAAGATGGCCACCACAAGATGGACAGCAGGGAAGGGCAGTTGGGAGGGACCAGGCCTGCAAGGGAGGGAAGTTGGGGGTGATCAAACCTGCAGGGAAGGGCAGTTAGGGGTGACCAGGCCAGTAGAAGAGAGAAGTTGGCGTGACCAGGCCTGCAGGGAAGGGCAGTTAGGGGTGACCAGGACTGCAGGGGAGGGCAGTTAGGGGCAATCAGGCTGGCAGGGGAGCAGTTAGGCATCAATCAGGCTGGCAGGGGAGTGGTTAGGGGGTTCAGGCTGGTAGGAAGAAGCAGTTAGGGGCAATCAGGAAGGCAGGCAGGCAAGCAGTTGGGAGCCAGCAGTCCTTGATTGTGAGAGGGATGTCTGGCTGCCCGTTTGCAGTAGGACATCCCTCAAGGGGTCCCAGATTGGAGAGGGTGCAGGCTGGGCTGAGAGACACCCCCCGCATGCACACATTTTGTGCACTGGGCCTCTAGTTGAATATATAATTCCAGTTTGCAAATTGAAGAGTGTGTTTCACAGTTTTTGATTTCTAACTGTTTATCTTATGCTTCAGCCACAACCACTACTTGATACCTTATGACTAAGGACTAAATTGTAACTTACCTACCAATGACCCACCTGAAATAAAAACAGGCACACCATAGAGAAAAATAATAAATTAGCCTATAACAGAACCAGAAAAAAAAATCAATGGGTCATCATTTCCACAACAAATTGTGAGTCATGAACCTTATTTGTGAATTTTCTTCTTCTCTCTGTGTCTCTTTGCCCTCAGGTAGCATCCCAGCTGATCAGGCTTCATAACCTAAACCTTCATTCCGGGAAATTCTGAGCGTCTTTGGTCCTCCCTATGTGGAATTGCAGTAGTCTTCAGTGAATTTTTGCTTTATGAGAAAAAAAAAAAAAAAAAAAAGACTATTGAGGTGGGAGCAATTTGAGCCTTACAACAAAAACAAAGGATGGTACAGAGATTTCCCATCAACCCCTGTCTCCACATATGCATTCTCCCCCATTATCAGCATCACTCATCAGAATGGTACATTTTTCACCAAGGATGGACCTGCATCGACACATCATAATCCCTCAGTGTCCATCGTTTAGCCGAGGGCTCACTCTTGGTGTTGTACGTTCCATGATTTGGACAAATATATAATGACATGGACCCGCCCACGACAACCCCGTTCAGATTAGCCTCCCTGCCCTAGAAATCCTCTGTGCTCTTCCTACTCATCCTCCACCTCGCCCCACCCCTGGAAACCAATGATATTTTTCTGTTTCCATAGTTTTGCTTTTTTTTTTTTTTTTTTTTTCCTTCAGAATGGCCATCTAGTAGGAATCATACAGCATGCAGCCTTTTCAGATTGTCTTCTTTCACTTACTAACCTGTATTCCATTCCCTCCATGTCTTCCTGGCCTTTAGCTCATTACTTTTTAGTGCTGAATCATATCCCATTATCGGGGTGGACCACAGCTTACTTATCCATTAGTTGCCCCCAAATGTTAGCAATTATGAATAAAAGAGCTATAAACATGTGTGTGCTGGGTTCTGCGTGGACAGCATTGTATAATTCCTCTGGGTAAATACTAAGGGATGGTATTTCTGGATCGTCGGGTAAGAGTATGTTTCAGTGCATTTCTTTTCCCCAGGTAACATTTCCTAGGAGGTGACTCAGAGCTTGGCTATCCAAAGGCTAGTCCTCCACCCAACAGCCTGATCATCATGTAGGAGCTAGCCAGAGATTTGGGATCCTGTGCCCCGACCCAGACCCACTCAGTCTGACTCTGCATCTTAACCTGGTTCCCCAGGTGTTTCACGCCACGCTGTCTGTTTCTTAAACACGGCCCGTAGAGAATCATGGGTGTCCTTCAAGTTGACGTCCCTGCCTCTGTGACACTGCAGGCACCCAGTTCCCCTCAGTAGTCCTCGTACACCCTGACCAACACCGCATCTCCCAGAGACCACATTTATTCCCATTTCTGGGACGCCTTCTGCGACATGGAGGTTAGCGGTGCCTCTAGTCAGAGGCAGAGTGGCACCCCTCGAGGTGGGGAACCCTGAGGGGTTAAGTCTTCATGCGTCCCCACTGCTGCTGTAGGAGTTTGTCATCCCTTTTGCTTAAGGGGGTGATGTTGAACCCTCGCTCTATAAATGCTGGGGTGTTGCTGAGGGCCCTTGCAGCTGCTGGGGAAGGTCAAAGGCAGAGCGAAGGCTGGCTGGACTGCAGACCCCCAACCCTTAACTTGGGCAGCTCCTTCTGTGCATCTGAGACATCAGAGGCCCACTTATGCTGTCTTTGCAAAATAGAGAAAAACAGTTTTTGCTCCATAAAAGCAAAAGTTAACCATCTCTAGCTTGACATACAACCAGAAGCCGATAAGTTAATCCAGTTCTCCGGAAAGGTAACTTATTAACCATTATCACTGACTGCTTCCGGGAAGTGTTCAGTTGATCAGATTAGTTACTTGGAGAGACCAGGGTGCTGAAAAGTTAGCCTAGAGAGTTAATTTTTAATGGGAGAAGCATGATAAGACTGAGGCCACTTTAACATGGGTCAGAGAAACGGTAACAATTGGAGAATTATTTGTGTAAGGGTAACAAAAAGAGTGATTGAGGGGACTGTGTGCGCGCACGTGTGTGTGTGTGTGTGTGTGTGTGTGTGTGTGTGTGTGTGTGCGCGCGCGCGCGTGCGCGCGCAGAGACGTAGATACTCTTACAGATTTTTAAAAACTAAATTCCTCTCGGAATCAATAAACAACATCACGTAGACAGTTCCTTTGAAAGAACCACAGCAGGGATTTTTCTTCAGGCTTGCTGCTAGGAAAACACATAGTTTGCCAAAGTAACTGGTTTATTCTTATCTTCTGGTCACTATGAATATTTCATTGGACTGTGTTTCTCTCTTTTCTCTGGGGCTAGAAAGCTCGTTGCCAAGTATCTGACCTACCTCGAGTGGTGAGAAGTCAATCAAGTAGGATTGGCCAGGCTTCTCCTCGGTTCGCTTCCTATTGTTTCACGACCACTGTTTTCTCCTTGCTTCCGGTCCTCCCTGGCCGGCTCTTAAACTGATGGTACCTGTCACTGTAGGTTTTCGGTGTGCCTTCTTTTATCAGTAATCCCGACCCAGACAATGGGAAGGAGGGGCGCTGCAGCTTGTTCCCAATATATGGTCCTCGCCAGCACTCATCTACTTTTAATAACCTCATGTTTTCTTCCTCTAAAGATATGTCACCACAAAGAAAAAGGTGACTGCTGCAAAGAACAGATTCTATGAAATTATTCTTTGTAGAGCCATGCTTTTGTTTTTAGTATGGAAACGGATGTCTGATGAAAAATACACATTTGTATGGTTGAGAGGGGGAATGTTCTATCCTCTGTGAATGTGAGCCATGACTCATAATTGAGGGAGTTGTTTTAAAAGACTGATTTGGCCGAGCCAGTGTGGCTCAGTGGTTGAGCTTTCACCTATGAACCCGGAGGTCAAGGTTCAATTCCCTGTCAGCATTTCAGGCTCCATCCCCAGTGGGAGGCATGCAGGAGGCAGATCAATGATTCTCTCTCATCATTGATGTTCTCACTGCCAAGTACCATTTCTTAGGAAGCTCCACAGTGCTGAAGGACCTTGCATACCCATAAGCACAGCGCAATCTTCCATTCTAACTCTGCATTAGATACATGTGGACCAGCAACTCAAATGCTCATGTTCAATCCCTTGGTCTCTTCAAATCAAACTCATGTCACCTGCCTTCTGCTTCCCTCCTTCTCTCTGGGGACACCTTGGACTTTGCATTCAGATGGAACCGTTATGCCCTTGAAGTCTTCCACTTCCCATGTGCTTCTCTCAGACGATACCCTCCCCTCTTTTCCACTTGGCCAGACCCTCATCTTTGCTCCTTGGCCACAGACACAGTCCCTCAAGTCCTGCACTTTCTCCCTTTAACCTCTCTTTTCTGCCCAGTCACGCTGATTTACTGACTAAATGGCACCAGCACGCAGAGCCAGGTCTGAGGATGGTTTAAAGAACACATGTCTTGCAGAACTAAAAATTGCCTCCAGTGATGTGATGTTCCCTGAGAATGGGTGCTTAGTCTATGTTCTTTGTTTCCTCATTATTAATAGACCCCAGGGAGACCTGACCCACAATATTTACGTCAAAGGTGCTCAGACACATCGACATGCTGGGAATAGCTTACCCTAATTTCCAGCTGCCTCGTGCCTCCGTTCACGCTGGTTGGGGGTTCCTTCAGCTCCGTGGTTTTGGGTCAGCATCTCCAGTCCTGCGTCATCTCTTGAGCTCACATATTTCTTCTCTTACTTGAATTCTCCAGATGTTGTTGCCTCTGCTCTTTGTGCATTTTCTCTCTTGCTAATGTCTTCACTATCAAGGAATTCACCTTCACAGCTCTATCCCTTCACCCTGACCTTGTGCTTGGTTGCTGATTTCAGCTCCCTCTCGATCAGGATGGGGTCTCCCTTGGGAAATCTTGCCTGCTAATCTCTGGTGGGATTTCCTCAAAAGGCACAGGAATGGAAGCATGATCTCCTCCATGCTCCTTTCAGAGTTTCCTTGCTCACTCACAGTAAATCTTGAGGTGTTGTGTATACAAATAGTGGGGCGGTCAGCAACCTTTGTCAACACCTAAAGCTTGTTCCTTGGGGCTGACAGACATATCTACCATTGTTCTTTTACATGTAATTGATTAATAATTTTACACTCTGTGCTTGGAAACTATACACTATAGGATGTACTATATAGTCTGTAAGTGGACATGACTTTTCTTTCCAAAAAAGATTGAGCATTAAGTTGGACATTTGATTTTTTGTTATTGACTTAAAATAAATGTTCTAAAATAAGATATGGAGTCTTATCACAAAGAAAATGAATTTAAGCAAAAGCAAGGACTACACCTTGCCTCTAACAGCAGAGCTAGTTTGACCGTTGGCCCCTAAATGTTCCTGCAACTAGAAACAGTGTACCTATCATCAGTACCCCTGCTTTGTGACGATTTAAGTAGCAAAATATGAGAATGTGATGTGCCGGCTTCACAATGCTCATTATATTTTACTCTCCACATGTATGTACATGGAGGAAATGGAGGAAATGTCACCTGCAGGTAATCACAAGGATGCATTTTAGGAAAGAACCTAGGGCACTTGTGCTGGTCCTGATCAGGTCATGTTCATGGTGCTGGACCAACCAGTGACATTCACGTTAGGTCACTTCCCATACGTGTAGCGAGACAATGGAACCATAGACAAGGAAAGAGCAGAAATCCTTGTCGTCTTTTCTCCTACAGTTTTAAAGGCAAAGAAAAAGTGGAATTCTCTAAAACTGTCACCGCTGACACATCTGAGCTTAATTCTTGTTAGTAAAGGTCAAGCGAGAAAGACTAATCTTGTTGTCTAGACACTCAACTCTCTTTTTCCTGGGCATCTTTCCTTCCCATTTTTGCCCGAGAGTCTCTTAAAGGGAAAATCATAGTTCAAATGACTGCTTAGTGATACAAACACAATAGTCTCAAATACATCAGTGTCACAGTAATTGTGTTCAGAAGTGAAGATAAACTGACCGCTACAAAGCATGCTCTGAATTCCTTCCCCTGAGTGGCGTTAAAGCGCACACTCTTAGCGACACTCTTAGCGACACAGTCACTGGTGTTTATCTACAGGAACTATCGCAAGATAGCCCTGTTGAATGGGAATGTGAAAAGATGCCTCAAGAATAAAAATAGGAAACATAGTATTTTCTTATACATGTATGGGCATGAGGGATGATCCATGAAAGTGAAAACTGTCCATGTACACACTCAGGGTGGGCAATGGGAATGGAGATCATTCCTTACTGATGACATTGACAGGATTTTTCCATTCTGCTGTCTTCACTAGCATTTTTTTTTCACTCTCCCAGGATTTTCCCAATAAATGGTTTAATTATTTGCAGAGGAACTTCCTGAAAGACCCTTCAGTTCTTCAAAGGAAACCACTCTAAGATTCTTTGAATCCCTCTCCTCAAAACCTGAGTCTTACTGTTTCCAGCAATCCTGGACTATTGTATCTTAATATATACCCAACCCTAATCAAATTTTGAAAGTTCAGGTTCTAGAATGAACTCTAGACCAGGTCATACCTAGCCATGAGTACAAGATATAGTTAATTTAATTTAAGACTGTTTCTTTCCCAGCTCCACCCCTACCCCACCCCCACCCCCCAGAAAAGGACAATTCTTACTGGAAAGTGCAAACACTTGCCTTCAGAGTATATAAGAGATCATTATTTTTTGGACTAATAGACACCTCTACACATACACAAACTATAGTGTACCAAGTGCACAGTGCAAAAACAACTATTATTTAGTCATTATGAAACTTACTTCGTGTATCCTTTTTGAATTTAGTATTTTTAATTTTGTTTAATTCTGCACCAAAATGTTTTAAACATTTGCCAGAAATTCTCACATTGAAAGGTGTGAACCAAAGACACTGTGTAGAGAACCACTTAGGAAAGTATTGCAATGCATGGCTTCAAAAAAATTAAAACAGCACCTATAAGATTGGGTCTGATCATAATACTAACTCCAATGGTAATACATTTATCGCTTACTGTATAATGAGATGTTGGAAAAACAGGAACTGAATTACTAGTATTCTAGTAATTGCAGATCATTTTTGCATGTTTATACCAACACATTATATTTGTTTTTTATCCATGAAATATTGTCAACAATGAACTACTATAGTGAGCAACCTAGGCCAAACATTTATTTTTGGCATGGTTCTCAGGTGAGAGTGTGTTGCACACTTTACATACAATCATGCTAGAATTATTGATTTTGTGCCACATATTTTTAATAATTTTAGAAGGTCAGTGACTGATTTTAGAAAAATGAGGAAATTGTTCTATGCATTGCTATTTTCTCTAAAGTGTTCTATAAAATTCAACATTCTTTCTTGACTAATATAAAACAAAACAAAATAATAGGATGTGTGTAAAACAACAACAAAACACTTTAATAACTCACATAAACCTTTGATTGGCTTATACATGTGTAGAGATTTTGCTTAGAGAATGTCAGAGGAAATGGTGCAGTAAAAAACTAAAATGTCGATCCTTTCTAAAAAGCAACAAAAATCCTGGCAAAACCTGTCAGAATCAATATCGTTGGAAATCTGGAATATAACCAACAGCTTTCAGCAAGCAGTGGAATGCTTAAATTAAAAAAAAATAAAAATAAAAAAGGTTGCATCTCAGTAAGAACACAGAGCTTTGTGGTGCTTTAATTTACCCTGGGCCCATTCCTTACCCACTGCCCTGGCAGTGGCCTTGAAGATAACAGCCCACATTCCTGGTACAGATGCCAGTACTGAAGGGCACAGAATGGACCTCATTTGCAAATAACTGGAGTTGGTTATTTTTTTACTTGTATGGTGGTTCCCTGGAGAACTGGCTAAAAGAACAATGTTTGTCAAAAACATTTACAGGCAAGTGTATTATTTGCTGCTGCCTGGGACAGTGGATGAAAGTTGAGGTAAAAATAGACTAAGCAAAGAGCTTAGGAGGAAAGTCAGGGGAATGTGGCGCTTTGGGGAATGGGGACTTTAAAAATCTCTACATATATATTCCTGGGGATCTACAAGGCCATTCATATGTCCAGAGCTTTGTACTTAATCTCTCAGGAGAGACCTGAGAATGCTGTAAACTCTCACCTCTGGCTGACCTTCAAGCTCTGTAGAAGTGGAAAGTGAAGGCTAAGGCCAGGTTAAACTGCCTCGCTGAATGTTAAAGGCATGTCCTAATACACACACAGAGTGGATCTAAAAACACTCTCTAATCACTACATTCCTTCTTGACTAAAAAACAAAACAAAATAATAGGATATGAGTAAAGCAACAACAAAATCACTTTTTTGTTGTTGACCACTAAGCTAACAGAAGAGAGACTTCAGTGGCCAAATAAAACAAAGAATACAGACTTTACACATTTAGCTCAAAGAAATAACTAAACAAACATCGACAACTACAGTAAATGGCAGAGAACAAACCCTGGGGATGGGGAGAGAACCCGATTTCCAGAGTTGCCACATTATAATATTTTAAACTAGAGGCCCGGTGCACGAAATTCGTGCACAGGTGTGGGGGGGTGTCCCTCAGCCCAGCCTGCACCCTCTCCAATCTGGGACTCCTCGAGGGATGTGCGACTGCCCGTTTAGGCCCGATCCCAGTTGAGATCGGGCCTAAACGGGCAGTCGCACATCCCTCTCACAATCCAGGACTGCTGACTCCCAACTGCTCACCTGCCTGACTTCCTGATTACCCCTAACCGCTTATGCCTGCCAGCCTGATCACCCCCTAATTACTCCCCTGCCAGCCTGATTGATGCCTAACTGCTCCCCTGCCAGCCTGTTTGCCCCTAACTGCCCTCCACTACAGGCCTGGTCACCCCTAACTGCCCTCCCCTGCAGGCCTGGTCCCCCCCCCAACTGCTCTCACCTGCAGGCCTGGGTTCCTCCCAACTGCCCTTCCCTGCAGGCCTCGTCACCCCTAACTGCCCTTCCCTGCAGGCCTGGTTGCCCCCAACTGCCCTCCTCTGCTGGCTTGGTCACCCCTAACTGCCCTCCCCTGCAGTCTTGATCGCCCCCAACTACACTCGCTTACAGACCTGGTCCCTCCCAAATGCCCTCCCTGCTGGCCTGATCACCCACAACTGCCCTCCCTTTCAGGCCATCTTGTGGTGGCCATCTTGTGTCCACATGGGGGCAGGATCTTTGACCATATGGGGGCAGCCATCTTGTGTGTTGGAGTGATGGTCAATCTGCATATTACTCTTTTATTAAATAGGATAGAGGCCTGGTGCATGGGTGGGGGCCAGCTGGTTTGCCCTGAAGGGTGTCCCAGATCAGGGTGGGGGTTCCCTTGAGTCGTGGGGCAGCCTGTGTGAGGGGCCTGTGGTAATTTGCAGGCCGGCCACGCCCCCTGGCAACCCAAGTGGAGGCCCTGGTATCTGGGGTTTATTTATCTTCTATAATTGAAACTTTGTAGCCTGGAGTGGAGCCAAGCCTCCTGCTTGCTCCGTGGTGGCAGACATTTCTGTGGGAATGTATTTATCTTCTATAATTGAAACTTTGTAGCCTTAGGCGGAGGCCTGGGCCGGCCAGGGTGCATGGAAAGCTTGGCTTCCTCCATTGCCAGGGGCAACCCAATCCTCCTGCTCTTTCCAGCTCCATGGCTGCCACCATTTCTGTTTGGATTTATGTATCTTCTATCATTGAAACTTTGTAGCCTTGAGTGGAGGCCTAGGCCGGCAAAGGCAGGTGGAAAGCTTGGCTTCCTCCATTGCCTGGGAAACCCAAACCTCCCTCCTGCTCTCTGTGGCTATAGCCATCTTGGTTGGGTTTATTTGTATATTCGCTCCTGATTGGCTGGTGGGCGTGGTTTGTGGGTGTAGCAGAGTGATGGTTAATTTGCATATTACTCTTTTATTAGATAGGATGTCCAGTTTTCACAAAAGCAGATGAGGCATACAAAGAAACGAGAAAGAATGGCCAACACACAGGAAAAGTGCAGTTAATAAAAACTGCTCTGATGAAGCCAGTAGTTGAACATAATACATAAAGACTTTAAGTCACCTATTTTAAGTTTGTCAAATAGATAAAGGAAACCATGGCCAAAGAACTAAAGGAGATCATGAGACTGATGTTTCACTAAATAGAGAATAGCAGTCAAATGACAGAAATTATAAAAAGGAATGAAATAGAGCTGTGGCCGGTGTGGCTCAATAGTACAGCACCATCCCACACACCAAAGGGTGGAGGGTTCATTTCCCAGTCAAGGGCACATACCTGGATTTCAAGTTCATTCCCAGCCCAGGTTGGGTGTGTGCAGGAGGCAACTAATTGATGTGTCTCTCTCACATAGATGTTTCTCTTCTCTTTCTCTCTCTCCCTTCCACTTTCTCTAAAAATAAATGGAAAAAATATCCTCAGGCGAGGATTAACAACAACAAAAAGAACCAAATAGAAATTCTGGAATCAAAAAGTACAATAATTAAAATTAAAAATTCACTAGAAGCTTTCCACAGCAGGTTGAGCTGGCAAATGAAAGAATCAAGAGCTTGAAGATAAGTCACATGAGATTATCTAAACTGGGTAATAGAAAGAAAAAAAATAATGAAGAAAAATGGAAAGAGCATAAGAGATCTGTGAGATACCATCAAGCATATAAGCATAGGTATAATGGGAGTCCCAGAAGAAGAGAGAAAGGGGGGCAGAATAGATATTTGAAGAAGTAATCATGGAAAACAAAGACATATACTCAAACTGTCAAAAACCAAAACAAACAGAGAATCTTGAAAACAGCAGTCAGAAATATACTAACTGAAATAAAGAATAATTTACAGGGATTCAACAGTAGAGTAGAGCATTCTGAGAATCAAACAATTTGGAATACGAGGAAGCAAAAAACTCCCAATCAGAAGAGCAAAAAGAAAAAAGATTCCAAAAATCTGAAGATAGTGTAAGGAGCCTCTGGGGCAACTTCAAGCCTACCAACATTCTCATTATAGGGGTACCAGAAGGAGAAAAGAGAGAGAGCAAGATACTGAAACCTATTTGATGAAATGACAGAAACCTTCCCCTACCTGGTGGAAGAAACAGACTTACATGTTCAGGAAGTGCAGGGAGACAAGAGGAACCCAAAGAAGCCCACACCAAGACACATCATAATTCAAATGCCAAGGGTTAAAGACGAAAGAGAGACTCTTAAAAGCCCAAGAGAAAAGCAGTTAGTTACCTACAAGGGAGTGCCATGGGACTAGCAGCTGATTTTTCAATTTGTGGTAAATGGAAGAAGCCACAAATAACAAAGTATAAGACACAACAGGTCACATACTGTTAGGTTTTGTTTATGTGAAAAACCCAGAATGAGCACATCCAGAGATAGGCAATTCCAAAGCAACGGAAAGTGGTTGCCAGGGTCCCAGAGGAGAAGGGGATGAGAAATGATGACTTCCTGGACATGTGGTTATTTTGAGGGATGATGAAAATTATTTGGAATTAGTGGGGATGGTTACACAACATTTTGAATGTACTATGAACCACTGAACTGGTACACTTTAAAATGGTTCAAATGATGAATTTATGTGACCTTGCCCTGGCCGGTGTGGCTCAGTTGGTTGGGTGTGGTCTTGGGCACCTAAAGGTTGCCGGTTCAATTCCCAGTCAGGGCACGCACACACCCAGGTTGTGAGCTCCATCTTCAGGAGGCAGCAGATCGATGTTCTGTTTGCACATTTGTGTTTCTCTTTCTCTTCCCCTTTGCCTCCCTCTCTAAGAAAATCAACAAAATTATTTAAAATAAAGAAGAAGAACCACCCTTGCTTTAGGCGTTCCATCATCATTCTAGGTCCAAGGCCCCCACAGCCTCCTCTTCTGAATAGTTTATGTTTTCCTACGAATATCTTTGGAGAAGCAAACTGCTCATCCAAACACTGTTCTGCTAAAATTCAAGGAAGTGAGAGTTTCGTGTTTTGCTTTGCGTCAGCTTGGAGGTATGTTGTGACAATGAAATAACTTTGAATATTCCTGTGAAAATGACTGTAAACCAATGGCCTGGCTGTTGATTAAGTGCAGGGAAGTAATGAACTACTACATTTGGATCCTGCAAGCGGCTCTTGGTGATAGTTGCCAGACTAGCTAGTCATGTACCATGGCTTCGTCAGGGTTCCTCTCTTTTAGTTAAAGATGTTTTCCATCCTCTGATGAAAGCACTCCACCTGACAAGGGCCCGTGTGCCTGGGCCTCGTCCCGAACACCTCCCTTTCTGCAATGTGGGTGGGACCCTGTCATCCCCTAAGCTATGCTCAAAAGCTACATTCTGAGTCCATGGTCAGCTGAGCTTCAGCCAACAGATACTGTCCGCAGGGAGCACTGGAGTGGAGTGCTCGGAGCAATTCACCCTGGATGACTTCCAGGTGAGCAGATCTCATGTTCGCTGAGCTGACCCTGTTTAGCTCGCTCCTGATGGCACAAATGCCTGTTTGTCTTGCCTTTCACGTGTCCATGTGTCTATCTTCTTTATCTCTCCTAGGCCAAAACATTCTGCAGATTTCTTTTGATGGTGAGACACGATTGTCACTATTTGAAGTAGAATTCTATTACTGCTGTAGATTCATAATGTATTTTTCTCAATACTTAGAAAAAGTAATGATGATAAAAATTAGTGTAAAAGATTCTAGTCACCATATATGTAAATTTTTCTCTTTACACCAAATAGCCACAGTGGTTTATTTTACTCCACCTGCCATCCTCTCAAATGCTTGAGTCTTTTAGCTCCCACAGAAAAATTGATTGAGACATCAAGAAACAGGTTATATTTTATAAAACTTTGAACTTGACCTTACTATTTTATTACCAAGAAAAATATAATGTGAATGTAAATTCCTTTTAAAAAATTATTTTATAAAGAGAAATAACTGTTTGATTTAAAATTCAGTTTCTATTGTAGCAATAAAAATAACAAAGTTAAATGTCATATGGATATGTAGGGATAGCATGGAGCCTTAAGTAATTAATGAGCTGTTGGGGAAATAAATAGCCTTTTTTAGATTAAATATTCTCTTTTGGAACTAGTTCAATATTATCTTTTAATGTCTGAAACAGAAGGGTCCCAGAATATTGCTGAAAATATCTGGGGACTAGACTTCTGCTCAATATTAAACAGTCAGTAGTAAACACATATTCTTTTTAAAAATTCTCTGTATATGTTTTTTTCAACATTTAAAGGAACTCCATTGCATACTTATTTTTAATATTCTATACATACTACTCCAGTTATAGTAATAGTACAATAAACAGTTACGTGTAAATTAAAAAATATCTCTATATGCTTTTCTAAATTAGATTCTACTGTCTCTTCATTAAATACCTCACTCCCAACTACTTACATGTAAATTACCTACACTGTCTTTTGTCTGAATTTCTCAGTCTCTCTGTGCTTATGGCCTTGGTAGCTTGGGACCACCATGATAGTGAAATTACCTCCATGAAGGGGAGATAGTGTGACTGCCTACTTGGGGGTGGGTTTTCCCTTGCTTTTGATGATCAGTTTTGTTAGCCAAGACATAATTCCTTTGATAATGTTACTTACTTCCACTGACAAAAATCTATTGTTTGTCATTGACTGAACTAAAACTTTTTTTTCAACTTCTATATACAATTTTTTTACTTGTCGATTACAGTTGACATTCAATATTTTCTACATTTATTTCAGGTTTATAGTATAGTGGTTATTTGCAATTGAAGTCAATGTGTGATTAGCAACTTTATTTTCTCAGCACCCCTATAGTATTAAAGAGTGATTTCTAAGGGTTTTATTTTTACAGTAAGTTAGCTTAGTCACTAGACTGTGAACTACTTAAGAATGTTTTAGACATCTTCATAATCTCTAGATTGCCCATAGCCAGGAGTCAACATTTGCTCAACAGAAGTTACGCACTTTATAATCACTACACACTATGTGCTTGGCATAAATGGACTTTCATATGTTAGGACCACTTAAAACTGCGTTCAAAACAAGGCTCGCTCTTTGCGTCACAAAGAGTTAGGCAGTTTGCTTTTTAAAGATTATCTTAATGACACCATTCTGCCGTGTCCCAGCTGAGCCCTGAAATCCATGTTCCAGCCTGCTCCTTGCCCGCCCAGCCTCCCCCGAGGACAGGGGAATTCTGTCAAGTGTGGCGCCCACTGTAAACACACTCCTGTTTATTCCAGCTAATGAGAAACAGGCGTTCTGGAAATGTGGCTCGGAGGAAATCTTCAGAAAATAGAACTCTCTAGATGGATTGGGGAGATAACATTCGGTAACATGTAAGCCAAACATAGTATCAAACGGAAGAGAGAGCAAGTCAGATAGAAAATGTGCTTGGATGTGTCAGCGCGGGCTTTGGACTGAGATTTTTGCATGTCTGTAGTCATCGTCCCTTCTCCTTCTCTGGCAGTTAGTTTTATGGTGGCCTTGCCCTCTCCGCCTGCCCCAAGTTTGCCCTCCTGCTGGGAATCCCATCTGGTCTTGTTATCTGTCCCTGGGGCCAGCCGGCTGTCTCTTCCTCTCTCTCTTCTGTTTTAAGGTGTCTAATAGTTTATAGTCTTTAATCTATGGCTCTTCCTGTAGACAGTTTCGAACAGCTTCTGTAGCTGCTTCCGATCCTTTCATTTGAAAAGCACTACCTTTCGAATGACAGTCTTCATTATTGGAAAGTTTTGCCAGGTTATGGCATACTGAGTATTGATGTGTTTCCCCCTTAGAGAATACTTTTATCCAACATATAGAGTATTTCCCTTAGAGTAGACTATACAGTAGTAAACAAGGGAAAAGACTTGTTTATTTTTCCATGGTTTCTCATCAATTTGGAATCTCCTGAAGTTATTGTGCTCCCACAGTGAATCTCATCCAATTAGTTGAAAGTCTTGAGAGCCTACCACCCTGTGGATAGCTCTACAATTCCTCTAACAGACATGAACTACCTACCAGTCATAGGTTTATGTGAGCACGCATGTTTCAGATACATTCACTAATGCTCTCTCAGTCTGCTTCTGTCCTCTGTCCTCTCTATCATGTGCCATCACTGAAGGTTGTTTTCCTGATGCTACCATAAGAGCAGTATTGGCAGTGCCCCCACATTGATCAAATCATCTTCCTTTAGAAAATATATATGGGTTTTGTTTTTCTATGGGAAGATTAAAAAGTCTATATCAAACTTCATTTAAACAATACCATTATGTTTTCCTCTTATTAAAATTACCAGTGGTATGACACCAAATTTTCACTGGTTTAAGATTTTTTTCCATTTTTGAAAAAATATATTTTTACTTATTTCAGAGAGGAAGGGAGAATGTACTTCCTACGTTTAGTTGATCAAATAATGCTTTTACTTTTATCTCAAAAAATGTCTTACAATTTGTACATCCTTTTATTCCCATCACCACTGCATTGGAACAGGTCCTTGTTATGAACTGAATTGTTCCCCCATCAATTTCACATGTTGAATCTCTCATTCCTAATGTGATGGCATCTGGAGGTAGGGCCTTGAAAGAGGTGATTAAGTTTAAAGGAGGTCGTAGTACCATATTGGTTTAACCCAACATACCGGGTATCCTTACGTGATGAGGAAGAGATACTAGGATGCGCCTGAACAAAGAGAAGGTCACATAAGAACACAGCGAGAAGATGACCATCCTCAAGCCAAAGAGAGAGACCTCAGGATACACCGAACCCACAGACACCTTGACCTTGTACTTGTAGCCTCCAGAATTGCGAGAAAATACACGTCTGTTTGAGCCACTCGGTCTGTGGTATTTTGTTATGGCAGGTCTAGCAAACTAACACAGTACTCAGAATTTATCATCAGGGAGATGAAAATCATCTCCTAGCTATTCATTCTCTTTATTTTATTATTAGGAGGGAACCTCTAATTCCGCGGTCTCCTGTTTTAGTGCGGTGAAGGCCCATTGAGGAGCACAGCTGGCTGCATATTGTCTGATGATCAATTCTTCATCCCAGGAAGGGCTCAGCGCATTCAGAAAAAATTGACCCGGGAGCATAGCCCAAAGTCTCCTAGATCACTGCTAAGATCAAGCTCTTCCTGTGTCTTTTATTACAGTATCTTTCATTGACATAGTAATTACATTTTTAAAGGCATCTGTATGCAGTTGTCGCATGTGGCTTGGTCCAAAACACAAGTCTGTAAGATATACCATATACCCTGCAACACATAACTGAAGAAATACATTTCAAAGATGAGTGATTTCTTCCATGCCTGACACACTCAGAGAGTGCTTCCAATTCAGAGCCCAATGCTCTTTGCACTCTATCGCATTGGAGAATGTCATCAGATTAGAGTCATTTGCTACGCACAGTGGAGTTTCAGCAAACATATATCTAATTTATTTGAATTAAACTGTAGGAAAAGGCCCAAGGTAGAAATCATTTACATTTAACTTAGACAATTGTGTCAGACATCTCACTCAACAGGCATGCATCCCAGTCAATGGAGTCAATGAAGCTTGAAAGAGTAATTTGAGTCTGGTGAATTTTAGGAACAAAAAGCTTCGATTCATTTCAAGGGTTTCAACCATTGATAAAGAATTAAAATGTCTCGCCCAACCTTAAGTAAGTTGATAGTGATAGTGAAACTGAATAAATTAATTTAGGGCTATAGAGAATCATTAATAAAAGAAAAGATATTGTTTAATATAATTGGTCAAGGAGAGCTATTATTCCCTCATTATAAATTCCCCTTGGAAAATTAATAAATTGACATTCTGACCTCTATATCTTCTGTTTCTTTTGAGTGAGATTGTTTGAATAGTTTACATAGATAGGTTTTTCTGGTGCTTAAGCTCCTCCTGTTGAGCCAAAGTTATAGTGATCAAATTCTCACCCTACAAGTCCAAGCACTAGACTGTCTTCCTCTTAACTTGCCAAGACATACATGCCCCAATGGGAGGCCGGAAGTCCTCTATCGTATCTACTGTAATCAACAAGCCTTTCATATAGAGAAGTTTCCAACCAATTTTCTTCTTACAACTTGTGATGATTAATTTTATGTGTCAGCCTGACCAACCGGGCTAAGGGATGCCCAGACAGCTGGTAAAACATTACTTCTGGGTGTGTCTGTGAGAGTGTTTCCAGAGATTAGCAACTGAATCAGTAGACTGAGTAAAGACCTGTCATCACCAATGGACACAATCCAGTCCACTGAGGACCCCAGTAGAACAAAAGACAGAGGAAGAGCAAATGTGCTCTCTTCTTGCTCTAGGACAGTGGTCGGCAAACTCATTAGTCAACAGAGCCAAATATCTACAGTACAACTGAAATTTCTTTTGAGAGCCACATTTTTTAAACTTAAACCTCTTCTAATGCCACTTCTTCAAAATAGACTCGCCCAGGCTGTGGTATTTTGTGAAAGAGCCACACTCAAGGGGCCAAAGAGCCGCATGTGGCTCACAAGCCGCAGTTTGCCGACCACGGCTCTAGGAAGTTCATTTTCTAATGCCCCTGGACATAGGAGCTCCTGGTTCTCAGGCCTTCAGCCTCAGACTGAATTGTAGAATACTGGCTTCCCTGGTTCTCCAGTTACAGACAGCGGACTTCTCCGTTTCCATGACCACGTTAACCAATTCCTATAATATCTTCTGGATAGCTCTGCCTAAGTATGCTATCGGTTCTGTTTCCCTTGGAGAACCCTACTATTCTGCTTGTTATTCCAAAACTATTGTTAATTTGTGGTACTTATCTGATATATAGTCTAGTCCTTGTTTCTCTGACATTTGAGGTTTTAATATTATTGTTTCAATAAATAATTAATCAGAACAAAAACAGAGGGAAAAGCCATATTATAAATGTCTAATTCTTTAAAAGGACATGTGTAAACATATAAAAATCCACTGGATGGAATTAATAAGGATCTAACTCCTTTTTACATGTCATCATTATCTTTCTAATTTTTTGTGTGTATAAAAGAACAATTAAATTAAGGACAACAACAAATCTTTATCTTAATCTACTTTGAAAATATGTAAGCTTTTGTTATGAAGGATTATCTTACAATAGACTTCTCATTAACTGAGGGTGGAAGCCAAGGAGTAAACATTGTAGTGCTTTTTAAGAACCCATTTTTTAGGACTTAAGGCATGAATTGTTCCTAAGCTTCCATGGAAGACAGTCATGACATGTCACTTATTTCCAGTTGAAAGCATTCCACTAGAATTACTCTGTTTTTCTTTGTGGAATAACCAGGGGAAGTTCACCTAAGGGTAGCGTGGTAAGTGTAGAAAGTTTTGGCTGATTGCAGTACACAGGGACTGCATTTGGCCTCTCACAAAGGGATGGCGTGGTCCAAAAGTTTCAGCTCTCAGCATCTGGTACTCAGGATAGCATCGTGTTTTGCTAAAAGCCCTAATCTGGCCGAGTAGCCTCCGGAGTATTTGCAGCACTTTTGCCAGCTTTTCAGGCCACACTGCACTGTCATGCCCAGGGTGCCCAGTTAATACCAGTTAATAGTCTACTCCCTCTGGTAGGCTTGAGAAAGCGAGGCCTTGGTGGGATGGGACTGGTTATGAAAATAAACTATTATTAATTAACAGCCCATATGGATTGCCCTGAACATAACTGGACTTGGGTCCTCAAATCAAAGCTAACAACAATCTCTCAGGGCCAAAGCAACCCCTTGGAAGCAGCTTGGGTTAGTTTGAGATTAGATAAGTTAAGGCAAGCATCTGAGCTTCCCTTTTATTGAATATAATTTAAATTCCAAAACATGGAAAAATGACCTTCCCAGTGGTTTTGTGATGGGTGGTCACAATGGAAAACAGTTCCAAGGTATTTCAAATACTGATTCAATGATGGATCATCTTTGAAAGCCTATAGTTTTAGTGTTCTTTAGTGAACTCAAATTTCTAATTATTCTTAAAGAAGATATATGCACAAATTTTTCATTGAATTCAGTGACAGCAACAACAAAAAAGGCTTCTGGATCAAGACAGGTCTGGGTTTAAATTCGGTATCCCTGACTTGTATTAACCCCTCTAGGTGCCCTATATTACCTCTTCCTAATATTGGGTTAATACAGGGTCACTCTCCCTTACTCACTATTCTGAAACCCAAAAACCACTACTATTTTTTTCTCATTTGGCAGCAAAACCTGGCTTGACATGAACCTGATCAGAACTGACATGAGTTTATTTATAGCCTTTACTTATTTCACCCCGTGTAGTTATTTATACATTTCACTGAGGAAGTATTAAGGTTGATGGCAAGAAGATAACTCAGATCTAAAACTTGAAGATTTATGAATTCTGAGACATATTTAGCCCAAGGGATTTCATGCAAGGTACCGGTATTATGGGCCTGTAATACCAACTATGAGTGTTGATATGCAGAGTAAGAAAGCAATGGATATTAATTAGGAATGCCTGGCACAAGGTAGGTAGGCTACAAAGACTTTTTCCTTTGTTTCTTCTCAGAGAAATGTCCTCTGAAAAATTATATTGATGTTAGATGATTTACTTCCCTCCTTATCCCCCCAATAAAAGTGTGATGACATTATTTAGATCTATAAGATGTAATAAATAAATTGCAAAATTCATTTTGAAATGGTTCCCTCACAATATTACAGTGATTGAAAAGGCGATGCCAGGGATGATTACCAACTGCCTTACCTCACTGGGTCCTCAGAGCATGTGCAGGATATTGTGAGCAACCCAGGATAGACAACCACCAGGAACATGAAATGCTGAAATTTAACTGCAATAAAAACAATGAAACGTTAGACAATGGAAGAAGTTATTTGGAATGAAAGCCTAAATATTTTGAATGATTGCTAGATTTAAAAAATGGATATGCCCTGGCCACAAAGTTCAGTTAATTAGAGCATTGTCCTTACATGCCAAGGTTATGGGTTCAATCTCTGGTCAGGGCACATACAAGAACCAACCAATGGATGCATAAATAAGTGAGACAACAAATTCTCTCTCTCCTCTTTCCCACTCTCTCTAAAAGTCAATAAATAAATATTTTAAACATTGGATAAAGAGAATGGGTTCAAGGGCACATATTTGGAAAACATCAAAACTAATGTCAGTGAGAGAACTAGTTAACATAATATTAGAGTGAATAACCTAAAAGACATGTTATTCTTATCCATCAATTCAATGTGACAATACGACCAATTTATTTCTGCTTTTAAGAGTGACAATTTTCCAATTGTATCTTGGCAAATGCCTTTTTCCTTTGATGCTCTAAATGCTGTTTACTAAGTCTGCATCAATCATCTGAAGTCACGGAATGAAGCAGTAATAACAGTTAGTGATGTCTACCTCATCAATAGAGTTAGTGTTCTTCCATAAGTATGCATTTTTGCTGGGGCTGACCAGCAGACCCCCGAGTGATCGATGAATGGATTACTCTACCACAGTGGTCGGCAAACTCATTAGTCAACAGAGCCAAATATCAACAGTACAACGATTGAAATTTCTTTTGAGAGCCAAATTTTTTAAACTTAAAGTTCTTCTAACACCACTTCTTCAAAATAGACTCGCCCAGGCCGTGGTATTTTGTGGAAGAGCCACACTCAAGGGGCCAAAGAGCCACATGTGGCTCGCGAGCCGCAGTTTGCCAACCACGGCTCTAACACATCAGTGCGGTGAAAGAGAGGGCTAAGGGACGGCCTGGCTAAAGGATCCAGGCTAGGCAGCCTCGATTGCCTGCCTCATTAGGGTTTTATTGTAGCAGCAGTTTGAGATAAAATTTATCTTTTAGATACAATCAACAGGGTACATAATCTTGGGTGTGTTTGTTGTGTCTTTTAAGCAAGGACACCCAAAAGATTAAGCATAAGGATTCCAGTAAACACCCGGGGGTCTGCTTTTGCATAGACTTGTTTGGAAAGGTCAAAGAATAATTAGGGGCACTGCCTTCGGCACTCCCCTAAGTTGGAATTCTGATAAATAGTGCAGGCGGCCTTCCGCACACTTCCCTTTTCTTAGAATGTCCTCCTTAAAAACTTTTCAACCAAGTCTCATGTGCTCCCCAACACATTATAGATTAAAAATATACAGAGATGCTTTGAAAGGAAATTAAAGGAATATTTTCTGGCAATTCTTTATGATTTCCATATAGACTGTTGCATATAGCAATTGTCTCAGTAGTATTAGTGTTTAGCCAATTAACACTTCAAGAAGTTCACCAGAAAGTCAAATATAGAAAAAATCAGACTCAAGAAATGGGACACATAGGCTGCTATCTCTACCCATAGATGAAATGAAATATTATACTGTACACATGATGGGATTTTCACTGAAGATTATATTTTAACTAGAGGCCTGGTGCACAAAATTCATGCACTTGGGAGGGGGAGGTCTCTCAGCCTGGCTTGCACCCTCTTGCAGTCTGGGAGCCCTTGGGGGATGTCTGACTGCTGGCTTAGGCCCACTCTCCCAGGGGAGCAGGCCTAAGCTGTCAGTTGGATATCCTTAGTGCTGCCACAGAGGCAGGAGAGGCTCCACTACTATCGCTGCGCTTGCCAGCTGTGAGTCCGGCTTCTGGCTGAGTGGCACTCCCCCTGTGGGAGCACACTGACCACCAGGGGGCAGCTCCTGCATTTAGTGTCTGCCCCCTGGTGGTCAGTGTGCTTCATAGCGACAGGTCATTCCGCCATTCAGTCGATTTGCATATTAGCCTTTTATTATATAGGATGTTAAAAAAAATTGCTCTTTTTAAAAAAAGAACATTGACTTGAACAAATAATCCAACTATAAGAAAGCAATATTAACAAGTTTTAGTACAGTGAAAATTTGACAATGGCCTTTTATACCATAGAGAAAGGATGTCATGACATATTCTTAGTTTTCCTTTACAGAATCTCAGGAAAATCTTATTGTATCTTTGTGGAGAGCAGAAAAAAGTAAGCTAGATGGCTGCTCATGAGGAGACCAGACTTGGTCTAAAAAGAGAACAGAAGTCAAATGCTTGTGGGATTAAAACAATACAAGAGGACATCAGTCTATCTGAAAAGAGATTTAAAAAATGCTTTCATGAATACCCATCAGTTCTTTAACTTGGTGACTCTCAGATGTCTAAATAGGTTCCTTACATACTCCTAGGAATGTCTTAACCTATGCTTTGAGAAATATTGTTCTGTATCAGCGTGATGCTTAGTTTTATGTGTCAACTTGGCTAGGATATAGTTCCCAGAGATTTAATCAAATGCTTCTCTAGGTGTTGCTATGAAGGTATTTTGTCCATGTGGTTAATATTTACAATCAGGTGACTTTAAGTAAAGGAGATGACTCTAGTGAAATTGTGGGAATCTCATCCAATTAGTTGAAAGCCTTGAGAGCAAAAACTGAGATTTCCTGGAGAAAAAGAAATTCTGTCTCAATACCACAATAATGCCTGAGTTTCCAGCCTACCACCCTGCCCTACAAATTTTGGTTCTGCAAGCCCCTCCCTCCCATGAGGCAATTCCTTCATTCTGTTTCTATGGAGAACCCTGACTCCTATCACTTTCAATCACTACCAATCACTTCATTATATTTTATGTTTAGAAAATGCATAGACAGAAATCATAGCAAATTGCAAATGCTTGGCAGTAGCACTATTCTCAGTTTTTTGTATTATTGATTAATAGCTTAAAATTATACTACATAGAAAGAAGGTAGGTGTACTAGTCATTCTGACTGATCACTGAATAAGATTATTGAGGACTTATTTATCAATCAACATTTATCTTTTGAACACATGAGAAAATTTTTCCAATCACATATGGCTTTTTGTGTGTTTTTAAATGGTGACAAAAACTGGGAATGCAAGTTCCTGGCTACATGGATATAATGCCAAGCAACTGCAAGAAAATGAAATACTCAATGCAGGTACATTGCATTGACTCAGCATCCAAATAATATAAACATTGCTACAATTAATTTAAGGCAAATTAAACAGAAAAATTAAACATTTTAAAAAGTAGTCTACTTTCCAATAGTTTTCTTATTCAACTTTTCTTAACTGTTCTTCAAACAAATCATGCAATACACACAGGCTCCCATCTTGTCATTGTTTATATACAGAGAAAGTTTTGACCATCAGAGAAAGTTTTGAAAGTAAGGAGGCCCAGGATTTAATTCTAGGTGACTATTTTCATCTGAGTAAACCAGGTGAGACAATTAGTTACTTTCAGACTCAGTTTTCTCATCTATAAAATGGAAATAATAGCACCTACCTCAAGGTATGGTTGTAAGGATTGATGAGATAAAATCCTATATAATAAAAGCCTAATATGCTAAGTGTCTGGTTGTCCAGTTGTCCATTCAACCAATCAAAGCATAATATGCTAATGATATGCTAGGGCTGCTCAACTGCTCGCTATGATGTGCACTGACCACCAGGGGGTGGATGCTCCGACCGGTAGGTTAGCTTGCTGCTGGGGTCTGGCTGATCCGGACTGAGCGAGATGGGCCAGAACATGCCCTGGAGCCCTCCTGTGGTCCCTCCCCAGCTGGCCAACCTCCGTGTCCCTCCATGGCCCCGATCATGCACCTGTGGGGTCCCTTGGCCTGGCCTGCACCCTCTCGCAATCTGGGACCCCTCGGGGGATTTCGGTTTCAGCCTGATCCCACTCAACACAAGAGCTGCCCCCTGGTGTCAGTGCGCTCCCACAGAGTGAGCGCCGCTCAGCCAGAAGCCTGGCTCACAGCTGGTGAGCACAGCGGCGGTGGTGGGAGCCTCTCCCACATCCATGGCAGCGCTAAGGATGTGTGGGGGGAGCGGGCCTAAGCTGTCAGTCAGACATCACCTGAGGGTTCCTAGACTGCTCGAGGGCACAGGCCGGGCTGAGGGACCCCTCCCCCCCCAAGTGCACGAATTTTGTGCACTGGGCTTCTAGTATGTAATAAGCACTTCATAATGGTAGCTTTTACACTAGTGTCTCACTCTGTATTTGCTAATTTTACAAGCTCTGTCTAAGGCTTTGACATATGAGCTCAGTTCCCTTGGGGTGGACTCTTTTCCTGCCCCTTGTTTAGCTTTATTCATTTGTTGTTATTGTTCTTCCTGATACGATGCAGCTGAAATGTAGCTCCAGATGCAAGACATTTTAAATTTCTATTCAAGATTGTGAAATGAAAGCTTAATAGTCATAAGTTATTCTTGCTTTATATTTCATTATGAACAAACCCTAGATTTTTAATATTTAAACTAAATGGGAAATCTACATGAGCCAAACACAAATCACATGTGTGCAGTAAGGAGCAAGTATGTTTGGTGTAATCTCTGCGGTGGTCATGTACCATATGTGCACAGTTGTTCTAATACATAATGTTTAAGTTATATATATATATGAATATATACCCAACACACTATTCCTTTTAATAGCTATATAAAAACATCATTAGTCATTTCAACATGGACAGTATTCCTTTTTCCCCCAGCAAATGTCTTCTTAAGGTGAGCCTTTTGCTCAATGTGGCTAAAATACTACTAATAAACAAGCTATTTAAGATATGCAGCAACCAAGAGATTAATGATTCTTCATTATTCCCTACTTATTCTTTCTCCTTATATATTCTTCTAGCATTCTTTTTTATTTGCAAATTCAGCCCTAATTAAATTAAACATTTCCCAATTACCTAGTCCTCATAATCCTATGCACACTAGCCATATTAGTCCAAAAAGTAAAACTTTCCTTCGGTGAAGGGGTTCCAAATCTTAAACCAAAAATGTTATATAAAATGCTAACCTTTAGCATTAAATCTTTCATTTTGACAGAAAAAAAGTAACCAAGAAATTAATTTTAAAGGGAAATAAAAATATTGGGGGTAATATGAAATAAAACATAGCAACATAGCTGAAATCATTATTTGATTATTAAAATTTATTGAAGAGATCAAATTTTTATGTCTTCAAAAAATTGTTTTTTCTGGGTCAAGTGTTATTAGGGCCTTTGGCCTCCAGGCAATAGATTAATGTGAGGTTTGGGAGATGGGGTTTTGATGGTATTCAAACAATGATGGCCAGGATTCAAGAGTAATTGAATTGTATCCTGCCAATTACTCTTTTTCCCAGAGGTTTTCCCCCAGGAGTTAGAGTATATAGAATATATATGACACTAGGGACATAAGATTTATAAAAAACAATTATATATATATATTTTCATTCCTTCAAGATACAAGCTGCAGGAATAAAAACTATAACTAAAACTGAACATAATGCGCTCCTTTTCATATTTGAGAAAATAATTGATGATGGACTATTTTGACTCACCTGGTCTTACTAGGGTACTGTCATTAAAATAATAATAATCCTACCTAATAATAGACAAATATGCAAATTGACCATACCTCCAACACACCCACAAGCCATGCCCACCATCCAATCAGAGTGAGCATGCAAATTAACCCAAACCAAGATGGCTACAGCCACAGAGAGTAAGGTTTCCTAGGTAACAGAGGAAGCCAAGCTTTCCGCCTGCCCTGGCCAGGCCTAAGCCTCCACTCAAGCTACAAAGTTTCAATTATAGAAGGTAAACAAATTCAAACAAATGGCGGCAGAATGGAGCTTGAGAGAGCAGGCCAGGGTTGCCACCGGCAACAGGGGAAGCAAAGCTTTCCGCACACCCTGGCCGGGCCCACCCACTTAAGGCAACAAAGTTTCAATTATAACCCCAACAGAAATGGCTGCCGGCCTCGGAGGGAGCCCCAGGCTTGGCTCCGCTTCAGGCTACAAAGTTTCAATTGTAGAAGGAAAATAAATTCCAGATACCAGGGCCTCCACTTGGGTTGCCAGAGGGCGTGGCCGGCCTGCAAACCACCACAGGCCCCTCGCTCAGGCTACCCCACACCCCAAGGGAACCCCCATCCTGATCTGGGACACCCTTCTGGGCAAACCAGCTGGCCCCCACCCCTGTACCAGGCCTCTATCCTATCTAATAAAAGAGTAATATGCAGATTGATCATCACTGCAACACACAATATAGCTGCCCCCATGTGGTCAAAGATCCTGACCCCATGTGGACACAAGATGGCCACCACAAGATGGCCAGCAGGAGAGGGCAGTTGGGAGGCACCCGGCCTGCAAGGGAGGGCAGTTGAGAAGGACCAGGCCTGCAAGGGAGGGCAGTTGAGAAGGACCAGGCCTGCAAGGGAGGGCAGTTGGAGGTGATCAACCCTGCAGGAGAGGGCAGTTAGGGGTGACCAGGCCGGCAGAGGAGGGAAGTTGGGGGCAAACAGGTTGGCCGCAGAGTGGTTAGGGGGTGATCAGGCTGGCAGGCAGAAGTGGTTAGGGGCAATCAGGAAGGCAGGCAGGCAAGCAGTTGGGAGCCAGCAGTCCTGGATTGTGAGAGGGATGTCCGACTGCCCGTTTACTGGGATCGGGCCTAAACGGGCAGTCGGACATCCCTTGAGGGGTCCCAGATTGGAGAGGGTACAGGCTGGGCTGAGGGACAACCCCCCTCCATGCACGAATTTTGTGCAGCGGGCCTCTAGTAATAATAATAATAATAATAATAATAATAATAATAATAATAAAATAATAATATTAATGGCATTACCATTGCTGGCCATGATGCAGTAATGAGGACTGAATTGCCTCTTCTGCTTAAAACAACCATTAAATGGGCAAAACGTATGAAAAAATGTTTTGCAAGACACTGGACATCAGACAAAAGACAGTGATCTCTGAGAGACAGAAAACAAATAAGGAAACGCTTACAATTAACTCAGTTTGCTGCTCTGATTGAGTTTCTGGTTGAGTGCAAGGAGGAGGAACCAGGCAGAATGCTGTGGAGTATCCCTAATTGAGGAGAGCGAGCTAAGGCACCCAGAGTTTCCAGACCAAGTGCTAGAGATAAGAGAACTGAGCAATAAAGGGCCCTGGAGTCCTGGGGGGGTCTTCCTTGAGTATTCAACAGAATGCTGATCAGGGTGAGCTTGCATGTGAGGAAAACTGGGGAAAGGTCATTAAAAGACCTAAAAGTGTTGGAATAGTGCCCCTTTACCAACCACACTGTAAAACGTCAAGATTCATGGGTGATTGGGTAGAGTACATACAAAGGCCTTGGGTCTGTAGAGTGAGTAAGCTAGTTCAGCGTAGCTCTGGTTCCATCTAAAAAACTTAAAATAAAAAACTCGAAAGGATCAAACTGTTTCCAAGTAACACTACTGTGTCCCATAAGAAAGCACAAGTACATGTATAGGATTATAAAAATATCTAGCCTTCGATAAGATAAAGTCACAATCTCTGGCCATAAAAAATTACCAGACATGTAAAAAAGTAGGCAAGTATGAGACATGAGAAGAATTAATTAATCAGAAGAGTCAGAGATGTTATAATTAATACAAAGATATTAAACAGTTGTTATATTGCATTCTACTTTAACCAATAAAAAAGTTAGAGAAATAGAAGATATAAAAAAATCTACACATGAAAAATTATAATGGAGAGTATTAAGGGCAAACTAAAACTTTCAGAAGAAAAGATTAGTAAATTTGAAGATATAGCAATAGTAACTACCCAAAACAAATACACAGAGAAAGAATTTTAAAAAATAAACACAGGATCAGTGAGCTGTGGGACAGTTTCAAAACAATGTGATTGGAATTCCTGAAGAAGAGAAGTGGGTAGGGAAGAAAACTATTTGAAGAATTAATGGCTGAAAATTTCCAAATTTGATAAGACTATACACTCATATACCAAATAAACCTCAAATTTGGAAAACAGTATGGAGGTTCTTCAAAAAATTAAAAATAGAAATTTTATCTCAGAAGCAAGAACTAACCATGTCATGCGGATTTATCATTAATATCTGACCACACTTTCAATTATAGGTACACATCCTAAATGTAGCCTGGGATGTGCTTCATAGATTGGAGCTCTATCAGTCAAGTGATGTGTACATGTAAGAGTACACATCACTTCAGAATGCTCTGAATCTTAAGTACAAATTATTGAGAAATTTCAAGTAGTCAAAAAAATAGAAAAGTACACTGACAGTTAATTGGTATATAATGAAGGCAAGAATACATGAAGTTCAGTTTTGGTTTTCAGAAATCCAATTTAATTGTTTCTTTGCAACATTGCTACATCCAAGATATATTGGTAATTTTTCCCAAGTGATTGTGTGACATGAGAAATTCAAGAAGAGAGTAAGATAAAAATAAACAACCTAAATGAGAACTGTAATCTTAAATCTGCTGCTGAAAATACTTAAAGTCTTAGTGTGTGGTATTGCTACAAAGGAATACTTATGATCATCAACCTATTTTCAACTTCCAAATTGAGAACAGAAGTAAGTCTACACTAGTCACTATTCTTGTAGAGAGACAGGCAAATACAACATCTTTATTGAAACATTACTGAGAAATCTTGTGGACTTGAAGATGTGTGACCCTTGGAAAGTTACTAGCTCACTTTCTGCAACCGTGATATGGAAAGAATCATTTCCTCTTGAAACCTGAAGTGTCTCGGTGGGCTGACCCTCCCTCAGCACTTAACCCATCGATACACAGACCTGGTTAGCCATATTATTCCTTGTCCAGAATCCCTCCTTGTCCAACCACGGACCAACAAGTTTTATTTTCAATGAAGACTCTAATGTAGAGACAAAAAGATTTTCATTCCTTGTTTCATACCTCTGTTTTCTTATCAAAACTACTTCTAGACCCTCACCTCATTATGTCCACCCATCCTAAACTTTTATCTGATGAATTTGTCTTATCTTAATTAGGTTCTTGAGTTGAAAGACCCTCCCTAACCCATCTGATCCTCAATCTCCAAAGCCTATACTTACCCAACTTAGTCTTCCTCCTTGAGACACAAACAAGGCTCTGTCTAGGCGATGCTCTTCCTTACCGCAGTAGGTTAATAAACAGAGCTTTGCTTAACCACGGGTTATTCTGGAGGTCGTTTTAGAGAGTGAGCAGTCCACGTTCATAAACAGAAGAACTGCAATCACTGGGCCACCCATGCTAGACACATAGTGTACACCTGTATAGACAAGACATTCATGTTAGGCATCCTCACTTTCTTCTTATACCTGGCTGACTTGCTTATGAGAACTGAGGCCCCCAATATCCATACAGCTTCACTCTCAGAGCTGAAGACTGATGTCACCATGTCAGCTTTACTACTTGTTCTAGAAAATAATGAAGAGCTTCACTGTTGATACAGAATACTCCTGAGAAACAAGTTATTTGAACCCTGTGGCCCCTTCCTCAGGACAGTCTTTTCCTCACTAGAGGTAAGAGTGGGAAGCAAATGCAGGGCATGGTCTTGGCTGCTTCTGAAGGTTGTCCTCATGAAGGTGGACACTTATCTCTTCTTTCCATTTGCTGTCTCTTTTCTCCAGCATCTCAGTTCCTTTGCCAAACAGGAACCCTTGCTGGTCATTGTCTGGTGGAGGAAATGAACTCCTTGACTGTCCCCCAGAATCCCTTATTTCCCTCTCACTCAATGGGTGGTAGCAGTATTTACCCGGGCTCAAGTGATAGACTTCACAGCATTGTTGCAATGATTAATTAAATGGATGAATATGTGCCAAGCAACTAGAAGATGGGCAGTAATAAAGAGTGTTTGCTATTGTAATTATGCATAACTAATTAATGTGTTTCAGTTTGGATTTGCATAATTCCACCCAGAAGTCAGTAAGGAAGGGGCAAAGGGAGACTTTTAATTATGGGGGAGCAGCTATTCTATTATTTTTTAAATAATTAAGGTAAAATATATGAATGTATCTTGCCCATGTGGCATAACCCATGTTTCCATATAATGGCAAATAGGATTTATAGTCAGAAAACGTAAGTGTGAATTCCTGAATTTTGAGGCCCTACACACACAAAATTAATCTCTCAACCTCATGGACTTCCTGTTAAAGTAGGAATAATAACACCAAATTCATAGATGGGGGACCAGGGTAAATGAAATAACACATACAAAGTAAAAATGACACTACATGAGTGAAAGATTCATTTCATTGTCTTCCTGACATTCTTAAACACTTTCCTTGGGTCATTGAATACGTTTAATGTATTCATCGAAAAGCATAGCAAGGGTGCGCCGTTCCAAGGTCCTAGTGATGGATTGTAATGAAAAGTATAATGGAGGAGTCTTCAGGGCTGAGCCTCAAGCAGGAGATAATAGAATGCAGGCGAATCCATAAAGCACAGTCTCCAAGGCTTTGCACCTTCTGGCTTAAATGCTGTCATATCATTTTATTCTTACTCCAGCTCAGTTAGAAATTTCTCATTTCAAAAGTGACTGAGGTTGGCATTTTTGATAAATTGCATATTATCTCTTACTTCCTAACCTCCTTTCTTTCTAAGTTCAAAGACATGAAAATGTAAGAGATAAAGGATCAGGTTTGCTAGTAGATATAGGTGGTATATATAGAAATACATGATATAGATATAGATATAGATATAGATATAGATATAGATATAGATATAGATACAGATATAGATATAGGTAGATATAGGTACAGGTATAGGTAGAGACAGAGATATACATATGAATCTAGATGATACAGATGCAGACAGAGATCTAGATTTAGGCATAGATATAGATCTATAGAACCTCTTTTGACTATTTAAACCTGGGGGAGGACTTGGGGAGGGAGGATCAGGGGAGTGGTTGACTTCAGATTTATTACCTTTAACCTTGTTCAGATACTTCCCTCCCACTCTCACTTTTTTGGAGCTTAAATATTAATCTTGGATCTTTTACATCATGTGTGATAGCTAAATGGGGTAATGAATCATACTATATAGCAACTAACATTTGTCAAAATAATAATTATTAAAAATAATAAAATATATCAATTTTTTATTATTTGCTTACAAAATTATTTAAAAAAATGTAGTTTTGATATAAGGCTGTTAAAGTTTCCTAAAAATAATTTGTGATCAAATAACCAGAAGTATCACGTCAAATCAAACATCCTCCTGCATGTTGACAATATTTTGCATTTCATGTTGTTTATAACATTCCCAAACTCTAAGGTTAAAGAGTCTCACCCAGAACTCTTAAATGTATTCTTCCAAACAAAAAGTAGAGTTAATAAGGTGGCCAGAGCAGCACAAAGGAGGCCAACTGGGGGGTTTAGCCAGGATTGCAGGAGGGAGTCCAGGGGGACATTAGTGAGTCACTGTAAGCATGTAGGGACAGAGGACGATTTCCACAGAAACATGAGTCACCAGCACGAAGGCCTGGAGAGCCCAGAGAGCGTGACGCAGGTGAGCACCCAAGCAGGTGTAGGGAAATTAGAGCAGCGGGTGTCAGTGGACAGAGAAGCAGGGGATGAGCCCAGAGAGGGTAGCAGGGAGCTGATCAGTTTCCAGCTCTATTATGAAACAACCGTTAGGAGTCATTCCTATTGTGAGTGAAAGCACATGAGTGAAAGCACATGAAACGGCATTTATGGAAGATCACTTCATGTGGATGGGGTAACAGGGTGGAGGTGAGCAGGCTAGGGCAGGATGCCCAGTTCAGAGATGACTGTAGTGACCCAGGAGAGAGATGACGATGGCCTCCTCTAGAAAAGTGTCAATGAGTTCGGAGAAGAGTGTCCAGAACCCCGAGATGTTTGGGTGGTGGGATGACCAGACTAGGTGATGGGCTCCGTGAAATTGGAGGGAGGTAAAGGAATAAGAAATGCCCCATTTCTGGCATGAATGATAGAATGCAGGATGATGCCTTTCCTGGAGACAATGAAAGACACAGTAGGAGGTTGGGGGCAAGGAGACACTATTTCTTGGTTGGACTTGTTGCACTGAAAATGCCTCTGAGGCATCAGGTGAGATTGTCTGTTCGCTCCGATGTGGATGCAGAGAAAACTCTGAGTGTGAGAGAGAAAATCAGAGGGCAGATAACAGAACCCTGGGAATACCAACAGGACAGGAATCAACAGAGAATGAGGAGGCTTTGAGGGAGTATTCTGGAAAATGACTCAGATATTAAAGTCAGAGGCTGATGTGTGTGAACAGAGAGTGAAGAACTTCTGGAATTCTCTTGCTAAGTCAATAAGACAAAACACATGGTCGGTGGCTTCGATTAAGTGGACCTCCTGCTTAAAGTACCACAGCTTGTTTTCTCAAGTGTAGTTTTGAAAGGGGATTTCATGTGGTGATGCCAGATCATATTTTTTTCAATCTTATTGTTGGGATTATTACAGATCTCCCTCTCTGCTTTTTTCCCCCATTGCCCTCCTCCACCAGGATCCTGCCCCACCCTATTGTCTGTGGCCATGGGTTATGCATAGCTGCATGTAAGTTCTTCGGTTAATCTCTTCCTGTCCCCTCCCCCCTCCCCGCTGACATTCTTCAGTCTGTTCCTTGTTTCTATGCCTCTGGTTCTATTTTATTCATCTGTTTATTTGGTTCATTATATTCTTTACTCATTTATTTTGATTTTTAGATTTAACTGTTGATAAATATGTATTTATTTGCCATTGTATTATTTATATTTCCTCTTCCACCTCCTCCTTCTTCTCCTCCTCCTCCTTCTCCTCCTCCTCCTCCTCTTCCTCCTCCTTCTTGAAGGAGACCTTTTAACATTTTATGTAATGCTGATTTGGTAGTGATGAACCTTTAGCTTTTTCTTCTCTGAAGTTCTTTATGTGACCTTTAGTTCTAACTGATAGCTTTGCTGGGTAGAGTAATCTTGGTTGTAGGTCCTTGCTATTCATCATTCCTGTCTAATAGAAAGTCAATAGTGCTTATAATTATAGGAGAATTAGCAGAGACCTGTCTGAGGCAAAAAAGAAGCTGAAATTGGTTTGCACTTGCAATCCTCTTTCGTAGATTCATTCAGTAGATTAGAGAAAGATCTCAAATCCCTGAGATTTTTAAATCTCTATTTACTGTTAGTTTTAATAGGGAACAAATTCAATGCCCATAATTAACACGCCAAGTCTGTAGATTTAAGACAAATAACAAGTTTCCAGTTTTTATGATTTTTTTTGGGGGGGGGACATTAAAAAAAAGTTTAACAGGGGAAAAAAAAATCAACCAAAAATAATGAGCTTCAAATCCATTTTCAGCAACAGATATTGCATTGGCTCATTCACCTTCTGTGGAGTGGAGTGTAAATTCAGCATTCCTTTGGCATGCCTTGCCCGGATTTATAGAGTTAATGAATGTCAGATGATGTAAGGCAGGCAGCTCAGCCTGGGAGCTCCAGTCTTAAATAAGGTTGTTTGAAAGACTATTTTTATTAGCTAACAGAGAAAGACCTTTTCACAGGGATATCTAATTTCTTTTCATCTCACTTATGTGGTCCCTCCTAGGAGTTTTTTCTAGAATTACCGTCAGGTCAGGTTCTGTTTGTCTTACACTCCTTTCCCTGCTTTGATTTTCCATCTAAATAATTGGATCTTAACAACAATAAATCCATTTTAACCAAACTCCTTTTTTTGTAAAGTTTTCAACAACAGCTAAAAAAAAAAAAAAGAATTGGCAATGCTTTTAACTTTAGAAGTAACTCTTTTTAGATGGTAAGCTAGGAAAAGAGGTAACTTCAGAGTATAAATCAGGCTTGTTACTGGTCCACTCCTCTCCAGTAGACTGATCCTTACTGACAAATCCTCCCACCGCTCTCTGCTCAGCATGAGGCTGAGATCCCTGCTCAGCTTGCACAGGGATCCCTGGCTTTCTTGCCATCTTCACTTCACACTTAGACGCTTGGCCGTTTCCTCTGTTCCCAGTGCATCCCAACCAAGTAAACATCACAGCAAAATAGCATTGCCTTCAACTCGTTTTTCTGTCTTTATTTTGTCACCCTTGTATCTGCTACCACCTTCTCTTCCCTCTAAGGTTATTGATTGCATCAGGGAAATTTTCTTCGGAAAAAGAACATCTTCTAGAAAGCATCCCCTATCTCAAGGGAAGAAAGGCCTAGTTCCAAATATTAAAAGGCGCACACAGCATGTGTCTGCAGTTCCAGAGCCCAGGCTGAAGCGGGGGAGTTCCACCCAGTCATTTGGAAATCGTTTGCTGGTGTTGTTTAATTTTGTTTTCAATGAGTTGGAGGATTTGGCAAATTATTTTATATTCTAGGCGAGGCTGTGTTTCCGCATTGCCAACCAACTGGTCAATTCATTAGGCAGAGGTTTTCAACCCTTTTCATCTCATAAACCGATGACTAAAATTTTGCAGCACACCGACACTTCTCGGCGGCTGGTGCGGACGCAGAGACCACGCCATCTTGAGAAACAGAGCTGCCTGAGACTCGGATCCTGGCTTCTGACATAAACCAGGACCCTGCAGCCACTGGGGACAGAGAACTGCTATCACGGCTTCAGACGAAGAAACAACAAAAATCCAGACTTCCCGGCAGATTCCCGTGAGTCAAAGAGCCTATCCCCCTCCCCGCAGGCGCACGCTGATAGCGCCATAGTAACTGATAGACCCGCCCCTTGCCCAAGCTGCAGAGCTTTGCGCAGGGACGCGCTCCGCCTTAGGGAATTTGGCGCACAGGACAGAAGCAGCTCACCTTTGGGGAAATCTGTCAGTGCGCACAGAGGGCTCCCCCTCTGGGAATTGGGGGGAATTTGGCTTGCGGGTCACAGCTCCCCTTCAGGGAATCTTAGAGCGTGCACAGAGGGGCTTCCCTTTGGGGAATTTGGCATGCAGGATGGACTCCCGCCCCTCTTTGGGGATTCTGGGAGAGTGCACAGAGGCAGCTCACCTTCAGGGATGTGAGAGTGTGCGCCCTAGCCGGTTTGGCTCAGTAGAGAGAGCACACACAGGACGCAGCTCCACTTCAGGGAATTTGGCACGCCGGACACAGCTGCCTGGGATCCCTGACTCACAGCGCATTCACACTAAGAGCCAACGACCCCAATTGTTGGTGCGTGCACACACAGGGTCCCTGATTCTCAACGAGAAACCACACAAGGCAACAGAGACTCTGACACTCGATTCTTGGTGCAGACACAGGGAAACTCTGACTCCTGGCACATGCTAAGGATCTCATTTTAGGCACATACCAACAGTGTGGTGCAGACAGGGCCCCTGATTCTAAGTGTGCACATGAGACCACACGGAACACTGGGGACACTGACCCTGGGCAAGTCTGGTTCCCACCAACCAAAGGCAGCCACACGTCCTAGTGTCAGAGCACTTCAGTGAAACTCAGGTGGAGCGAAGTCCCCACAGCACACGGCCCAGGTCCACGCAAACGGAAGCTTGAGCTTTCTGGTGATAGCCAGAATGGGGAAACGAAATAACACACAGAGGAAAGAAAATGTGGAGTCGCCAAGAAAGGAAATTAGTGAAACTGAAGCTTGCAACATGACCGAAAAGGAGTTCAGAGTAACGGTCATGGAATTTATACATCGGATGGATGAGAAAATCAACAACTTATGCAAGAATCAGGAAGAAATGAAAAGTGATATAGCTACAATCAAAAACACCATGGAAAGTTTCAACAGTAGACTACAAGAAGCAGAGGACCGAATTAGTGAGTTAGAAGATCAGGTACAGAAACAAGCTCAATCTGAACAGCAATTGGAGAAAAAAATTAAAAAGCAGGAGGAAAGCCTAAGGGAGCTTCGGGACAACATGAAACGAAGTAACATGCGTATAATAGGGCTGCCAGAAGGACAAGAAAAGCAGCAGGGATTAGAAAATCTATTTGAAGAAATAATGACAGAAAACTTCCCAGATATGTGAAAGATAAAAGTTATGCAAGTACAGAGAGTCCCAAGCAGGATCAACCCCAAAAGACCCACACCAAGACATGTCATAATTTCAATGGCAAATATAAATGATAAAGAGAGAATCTTAAAGGCAGCAAGAGAGAGACAGAGAGTTACCTACAAAGGAACACCCATCAGATTGTCAAATGATTACTCAACAGAAACACAACAAGCTAGAAGTGAATGGAAGGAGGTATACAAAGTGTTGCAAAGCAAAGGACTGAATCCAAGAATACTATATCCAGAAAGACTATCAATCAAAATTGAAGGGGAAATCAGGAGCTTCGCAGACAAAAAAAGACTCAGGGAGTTTATCACCACCAAACCAGCAATGCAAGAATTGCTAAAGGGAATACTGTAAAAAGAAGAAATAAAAAGGTAAGAAGGAATACAGACACAAAAATAGATATGACTACAAACAAATACCTTTCAGTAATAACTTTAAATGTAAACGGACTAAATGCTCCAATCAAAAGATATCGAGTGGCTGAATGGATAAAAAAACATGACCCATATATATGCTGTCTACAAGAGACCCACCTCAGAACAAGAGACTCACACAGATTGAAAGTGAAAGGATAGAAAAATATCTTCCAGGCAAATGGAAATGAAAAAAAAGCTGGGGTAGCAATACTTATATCTGACAAATTAGACCTCAAAGTAAATGCCATAACAAGAGATAAGGAAGGCCACTTCATAATACTAAAGGGAGAAATCCAACAAGAAGAAATAATTCTGGTAAACATATACGCTCCCAATATAGGAGCACCCAAATACATAAAAAAACTCCTGGAGGATATCAAGGGAGAGATTAATAGCAATACAATCATAGTAGGAGACTTTAATACCCCACTATCACCATTGGACAAATCCTCTAAATAAAAAATCAGCAAAGAAACAGCAATCCTAAATGACTCACTAGACCAGATGGAATTAATTGACATCTTCAGAACATTTCACCCCAGAGCCACAGAATATACATTCTTCTCAAGTGCACATGGGTCATTTTCAAAGATAGACCATATGCTGGGTCACAGGCAAAGTCTCTTCAAATTCAAGAAGATAGAAATTATATCAAGCATCTTCTCAGATCACAGTGGCATAAAACTGGAAATCAACTACAATAAATACAATCCAAAGAAATCAAACACATGGAGACTAAACAGCATGCTATTAAACAAGGACTGGGTCACCAGAGAGATCAAAGAAGAAATAAAAAACATCATGGCAACAAATGACAATGAAAACACAACAATCCAAAATCTATGGGACACAGCGAAAGCAGTCTTGAGAGGGAAGTTCATAGTTCTACAAGCCTATTGCAAAAAACAAGAAACAATGGTAATAAATTACCCAACCCTACAACTCAAAGAGCTAGAAAAAGAGCAGCAAGAAAAGCCCAGTGTAACCAGAAGGAAGGAAATAACAAAGATCAGAGCAGAGATAAATGACATAGAGACCAAAGAAACAATACAAAAGATCAACAAAACCAAGAGCTGGTTCTTTGAAAAGATAAACAAGATTGATGGACCTCTAGCCAGGCTCACCAAGAAGCAAAGAGAGAGGACCCAAATAAACAAAATCAGAAATGAAAGAGGTGAAATAACAACAGACCCCGCTGAGATACAAAGGATTGTTACAAAATACTACGAACAGCTCTATTCCAACAAACTGGACAACCTGGAGGAAATGGACATATTCCTAGAAAAATACAACCTTCCAAAAATCAATCAAGAAGAATCTCAACAGCTCAATAGGCCAATAACTGTGGACGAAATTGAAGCAGTCATCAAAAAGCTTCCGGCAAACAAAAGCCCGGGGCCTGACGGCTTCACAGGAGAGTTTTACCAAACATTCAAGGAAGAACTAAAAACCTATCCTCATCAGACTATTCCAAAAAATTCAAGAGGAAGGAACACTTCCAAGCTCCTTCTATGAAGCCAGCATCACCCTAATACCAAAACCAGATAAAGACAACACAATGAAAGAGAATTACAGACCAATATCCCTCATGAACATAGATGCCAAAATCCTCAACAAAATTCTAGCAAATCGGCTCCAGCAGTACATCAGAAAGATCATACACCATGACCAAGTAGGATTTATCCCAGGAATGCAAGGATGGTACAATATCCGCAAATCAATAAACGTGATACATCACATAAACAAATTGAGAGATAAAAATCACATAGTCATATCAATTGATGCAGAAAAAGCATTTGACAAAATCCAACACCCTTTCTTGATAAAAACTCTCAACAAGGTGGGAATAGAAGGCTCATACCTCAACATAATAAAAGCCATATATGATAAACCCACAGCAAACATCATACTCAATGGACAAAAACTAAAAACATTTCCCCTAAGAACAGGAACAAGACAGGGATGCCCACTCTCACCACTCCTGTTTGACATAGTACTGGAAGTATTAGCTATTGCAATTAGACAAGAAGAAGAAATAAAAGGCATCCAAACTGGAAAAGAACAAGTAAAGCTGTCTTTATTTGCAGACGACATGATATTGTACATAAAAAATCCGAAATACTCCGTCAAAAAACTAATAGACTTAATAAATGAATTCGGCAATGTAGCAGGATACAAAATTAACGCCAAGAAATCTATGGCCTTTCTATACACCAATAGTGAACTTACAGACAGAGAGTCTAAAAAGGCAATCCCATTTACCATCGCACCAAAAAAATTAAGATACCTATGAATAAACTTAACTAAGGAGGTAAAAGACCTATACACGGAAAACTACAGGACACTGAAAAAAGAGATAGAGGAAGACGTAAACAGATGGAAGAACATACCATGTTCATGGATTGGTAGAATCAACATCATTAAAATGTCCATACTACCCAAAGCAATCTACAGATTCAATGCACTCCCCATTAAAATACCAACGGCATATTTCACAGACATAAAACAAGCTCTCCAAAAATTCATCTGGAATAAAAAAAGACCCCGAATAGCCACAGCAATCCTGAGAAAGAAGAATAAAGTAGGAGGGATCTCAATACCAGATTTCAAGCTGTATTACAAAGCCACTATTCTCAAAACAGCCTGGTACTGGCACAAGAACAGACATATAGATCAATGGAACAGAATAGAGAATCCAGATATTGATCCAAACCACTATGCTCAATTAATATTTGACAAAGGAGGCATGAACATACAATGGAATAAAGACAGTCTCTTCAATAAATGGTGTTGGGAAAATTGGACAGACACATGCAAAAAAATGAAGCTAGATCACCAACTTATGCCATACACAAAAATAAACTCAAAATGGATACAGGACTTAAACATAAGACGGGAAACCATAAAAATACTAGAGGAATCCACAGGCAGCAAAATCTCAGACATATGTCAAAAGAACTCCTTCACCGATACTGCCCCTAGGGCAATGGAAGCTAAAGAGAAAATAAACAAATGGGACTACATCAAAATAAAAAGCTTTTTTACAGCAAAAGAAACTATCAACAAAACAACAAGAAAGCCCACTGCATGGGAGAACATATTTGCAAATGGCATCACTGATAAAGATTTAATCTCCAACATCTACAGGCAGCTTATACAACTTAATAAAAGGAAGATAAATGATCCAATAAAAAAATAGGCAACGGACCTAAATAGAATCTTTTCCAAAGAAGACAGAAGGCCAAGAGACACATGAAAACATGCTCAACGTCACTAATTATCCGAGAGATGCAAATCAAAACAACAATGCGGTATCATCTCACACCTGTCAGAATGGCTATCATCAACAAGTCAACAAACGACAAGTGTTGGTGAGGATGCGGAGAAAAAGGAACCCTCGTGCACTGCTGGTGGGAATGCAGACTGGTGCAGCCACTGTGGAGAACAGTATGGAGTTTCCTCAAAAAACTGAAAATGGAACTCCCATTTGACCCAGTAATCCCACTCCTAGGAATATATCCTAAGAAACTGGGAACACCAATAAGAAAGGATATATGCACCCCTATGTCCATAGCAGCACAATTTACAATAGCTAAGATCTGGAAACAGCCTAGGTGCCCATCAGCAGATGACTGGATCAGAAAACTATGGTACATCTACACAATGGAATATTATGCTGCCATAAAAAAGAAGGAATTCTTACCATTTGCAGCAACCTGGATGGAATTGGAGAACATTATGTTAAGTGAAATAAGCCAGTCAATGAAAGAAAAATACCACATGATCTCACTCATTTATGGATAATAAAGAACATTAAAAACTTGAACAAAAAGATAGATATAGAGGCAGTAAAGCATCAAACAGTCTGTCAAATTACAGCAGGAAGGTTAGGGAGAGGTGGGGAAGATAAGAGATCAATCAAAGGACTTGTATGCATGCATATAAGCATAACCAATGGACGCAAAACTCTGGGGGGTGAGGGCATATGGGAGTGGGGTGGGGGGGCAATGGTAAGATATGTACACATATAATACCTTAATAAAAATAAAATAAAATAAAATAAAATAAAATTTTGCGGCACACCAAAAAATATATATTTTGCTGAATTGACAAAAATTAGGTATAATTTTGATTCATTTACACCAGATGGCTATGGTTGTGTTGGCTGTTGTCATTTTTATTTGACAATCCAATGGAAAAGAGGTCAGTGTCCCTGACTAAAGAGTCAGAAATTGAATGTTTTAAAAGTTCTTGTGGCACACCGGTGGAAAATCACTGCATTAAAGAATCACTCGGATGGATTTGTTATTGTCACAAAGACAAAATAATTTATTTATGGGCCCCTTTATTTTTAAATCAAGGTGCTGGATGTCACATTTGTATCAAAAATATGTGGAATGCTTGCTTTTGTTATAACAAAAGACTTTTTAAGCAGTGGTCTAGCTGTCACACAAATTTCTTTGTACAATTGTTTGCTTGTAGTGTTTCATTTTTTATAATTGTGTTTACAAAGAGCATAGCACCTAGTGGATGCTTACTAACTATTTATTAGGGTGATAAAGATATGCCTTTCTTGCGGCTCCTACCCACTGTGGACTTTAAACTGTGAGACTGTGTCTGTTCAAACTGCTTCCCAGACTCCTGAATAATAACCAAATTCTGAGTCTCTTACCCAGAAATATTTCATTTTACGCATTTACAATGATTCACCAATGTCTTTGACAAATGTTGATTACATGAATGGAAACTTTGCCTGCTTATATTTTATTAATCTTTATAATCCTTACATTTCACAGATATGCAAACTGAGGCTCAGAGAAATCAAATGAATTGTTCACTGTCAAATAATTGTTGGCTGATAGCGGATGTGTGTGAGCTTGGGTTTTCTCCTTGTAAGTGTAGAGTAACATGGGCATAATAAAGCCACGGTGTTTCTTGATTGCAAAGAAGAGAGCATCTTGTCATGTCTCCGTGAGGAGAAGTTTCATGAAGAAAGTGGCACTATTTAAACTGAAGGGCAGGATTTCCAGAGACAGGGCAGAGTTTGCATATGTTTTACACACTGAGTGGCCAGATTATTATGATCTCTGAACACATAATAATCTGGCCACTCAGTATATATATATTAGAGGCCTGGTGCATGAATTCGTGCATGGGTGGGATGGGTGGGGTCTGGCCAGCCTGGCCAGGGGGAGGGGACATGAGTGGTTGGCCGGCCTGCCTGCTGGTTAAACTCCTGGTCGAGGGGACAATTTGCATATTAACCTTTTATTATATAGGATATACACTGAGTGACCAGATTATTATGCATTCAGAGATCATAATAATCTGGCCACTCAGTGTAGGTTTTTCCTGGAGAAGATAGTGATATATCACTTGGTATATCACTATACCAAGACTCGGCTTTAGCAACTGGAAATGCTCTCTTACTGAAATGAGCAAAACCTTGGGAGGAAGAAGTCTTCAGAAAGGGCTTCACCCAGAGCTGTATAACTGACATTGAAATGGAGAAGGCTAGTAGATACTAATAAGAGTCTGGAATTCAGAAGAGAGACGGGGACTGCAGGTAATGTTTACGCTGTGCCGAATGTCCAGGTGGCATTTGAAATTGAATCTGGATACAATTACTTAGGGCCTGAGTATAGATGGATAAGAGAAGATGGATGAGGACTGTTTCCTGGGGAACTCCAATATTTAGAGGTTGAAAAGATGGGGGGGGGGCGCTAATCTATATAGACATTATTTCCTTATCTCTCCTGATTTATTCTTTTCTGTTTTGTCATGGGTATGCTGAATGCCTGGGTATCATTCCTCTTGGCCTCTGTTTTCTCAACTTCCAGATTAATAATAAAAATGAGTCATCCTTACATTTATGTAGGAATTGATTGCCTTCTATCCACTTATGATCAACATGATTTTTAAATCCCTTTCAAATAACTATTAACTTATAATTAAAAATAAAAACGTGATTGAATTATTTCGAGAACTAGCCATGCATCCTCATGAAAGTAATACAACTCATGAGTTTTTCAACCCAAGATCTACTACCACTGGGAAGAGCCTTTCAGTACAACCATAAATCCACTGAAACTGGATGCAGTATTTTGTGCTCAAGGGCATTTTTCAGCGGCAAAGGGCCGCATAGCTTTCTTCACATTCTTAAAGAAAACCATAAACCCTAAAACATTATAAGCTACTTTAAACCTTAATATAGCTTTTTGAAAAGTTTCGTATTTCTTCAAGTATAGGCCACTGGTAACTTTGAAAAGTAAAATTTCTATTCAGAGGCCACTGTGCCTGAGGGAACAAAAGGAATGAGTTCGGTTCTTACTGAATTTCAACAACAGAGCCATTCTGAAAAGCATGAGTAGAGCTGTTCTTAGAGGGGCAAACAAATCCATTCCACAAGGGGCTGGGCCCAGCCTTAGCGCTGGCATTCTGTCTGTTACCATTTCAGTTTCGTTTTTCCTTTTGAACAGGGATTTAAGTTTTTCTTCCATTCATTTTAGGAGAACAACCTCAGTAAATATGGCAGAATGTGGGAAGTTATTTTGAAGTATAATAAACTACTCAAAATGCTTCAAGTCTAACAAATCTTGTTTACCCCCTTGATGTACAGATTGGGGTGACAGCTTGGAGCAGGGGGGAGTTTACGTCTTGACAGAAAAGATAAAAAAATGAATAGGACAAAATGTGAAGCCGGTGCCTCTGCACAATTATACTTGTTCTGTGCTTTGCACCCCAAGGGGATCTGCCACTAGATTCTTTATTTTTTAAATATATTTTATTGATTTTTTACAGAGAGGGATAGAGAGTTAGAAACATCGATGAGAGAGAAACATGGATCAGCTGCCTCTTGCACATCCCCTACTGGGGATGTGCCCGCAACCAAGGTACATGCCCTTGACCGGAACCGAACCCGGGACCCTTGAGTCTGCAGGCCGACGCTCTATCCACTGAGCCAAACCGGTTTCGGCTGCCACTAGATTCTTATTGCCATTGCTTTCAGAACGACATTACAACCACAGGTGCTAAGAACACCTTCAAATATTGATTCTTTTTGGAAACTGATTCTGACTTTACCCCGGTTTGCTCTTTTGGAAGACTTTACATTAGAAGCACACTTCCACTTTCACAAATGCCTATCCTCACACCGTGACGAGAGCACTAAGCTAGTATTTGTCAAAGCACCAGGAAGTGGGCCAGCTCCTGAGCGTGCCATTTGCTGAGCCCCACATGCTATTCCTCTGCTTCGGCAGATCACCCTACATGCTGTCTTTGGGATCGACTGCGTTTTCATTCTTCTTTTGTTAGAACAAGCACTTTCACGACCCAATACTTTTTCAAGTAAGAAATATGACTACATTTTTGGAACTCCCTAAATGTTTTTAAAGTTGACTTCGATATCTTTTACAAAAATTAAATGTATTTTATCTTGATTTCTTTATAATCTACTGTAAGGTTTTTAAAACTCGTAACTGCATGAATAAATTTATCTGTGGAAATTCAAGGTTGTTTTTTTTTTTTTTTTTTTGGTGTGTTTTTTTTTTTTTCCTGTCATGATTCATGGATATTCTGGCATGAAAATAAATAAATTGATTCCAAAAGAAACAAAAACATATTTAAAGCACAAAAGTAGTCAATAAATGTAAAATGTTATCTGAACTTTGATACTAATACCAATATGAGAACAACTAGTTAGGCCTCTTAAGTGGATCTTGGAGTACACTTTATAATCCAATGTCAGTTCATTTTGTAATATGAACAGTAGTCTTAATACAAAATGGAAATAAATGAAAAACAAAATCCGCCCTCCTGGCTAGTGTTTCAAAGTCACTTATAATGCTGAGCCCTTGAACGGTTCTGAATGTTCTCTAATGGACGTTCATTCAGAAATAAATGATTTGGCAGATAGAATATTTTGACTCTTGGTTTAATATACTATATTTCAGGATTGCTGTTGGTATGATTCCTTTTTCCATTTTTAGTAGACAGTAGCAGCTGTAGGATTAATTAATGTGCACTCGCTTTTGGGCCAAAATCATATTAAAAATGGAAATGATAACACCTCCATTCACTGCTTTAGCCAAATGGAACATCTAGAACAATGCCAGAAATGGAAGCTAAGCAGAAAAGAAAAACAGAAATCAAATCATCTAAGCAGCTGAAATATTCATTAAAAGGCCATTATGTTATATTATTGCTTTCCTCTGAAAATCATTGGGACAAGTGGTCTGTATACTAGTAGATGCTTAGCAAGAGCTAAATGGATGACACATTACACCCGATGCTGAAGGACCTTTTTCATTGACTTCCTGGTTCACAGAAATGAACAGCAAAGGTGTTTAAGGAGCTCAGGGAAGAACCGCCTGCTAGGAAACATGTCTTCAGTGGGATTGCAGAAGGAAGAAAACTCATTGTCTGAGAGCAGGGAGAAACATTAGAAAACAATAATAATTCTTAAAAATTAAATATATTTAAGAACCTTAAAACCAACCAACCAGTTTGGGATCACTTAATATCACTTAAAAACACTCCAGTGTCACTGGGAGTAGCACAGAATAAAAATGTCTACTACAATGATGTTTTTGGTTCATCCTACATTTTAACCATATTCAGTGTTTTTATTTACTAGTAACTCAAAGAAAAATGATTAATATAAATGCTTCAAACATTTCAAACATCAGCCTAGTCTTGCTAGAAATAACTAACCTGGGAGACAGACAGACAGTCTAGATTTTACCAAGGCCAGTCATATTTCATGCCAGTGCCGCCCAGTATAAATATAATGGGAGCCATACACATAACTTCAAATTATCTGGTAGTCACAATGAGTTAAGTAAAATGAAATAAGTGAAATACTTGATCTCTATTTAAACTATATAACATTTGCAGGTGAACAAGTAGACTCACGTACTCAAATTGTTCCAAACACACTCATCGGTTTTCTAGTAATTAAATGGAATTTGTATTAAATTAAATGCAATTAAAAATTCAGTTCCTTAGTTGTCCTAGACACATTTCAAGTGCTCAGTAACCATGTCTGGCTCGTGGTCACAATCTCAGATGGTGCTGTCCTGTGGGGAAGTCTCCGGGCAAGATTCTAAAGCTCTAGGGTAATGGGACAGCAAAACCAAAAGCTCAAGGCTTGGGAGAATTAAATATGCCTGAAGAGCATATCATACACTTACTCTTAATTCATCTTTGAATTAAAATAATTTAAAAATCTAGTTTTAAAGAACTGAATTTTAGTTTTATATGAGTTTCACTTTTCATGGGACCTACTGCCCTTATTACCTGATGGTTGTGATGGTAATATGTGTACTAAATGTCAGGTGATAGTGAGAAAAGGTATTTGATGTAAATAGAAAGCTGTTAAGCAGAATAAGGCACTACCTGATTAATGATTAACTATGTCAAAAGGGAAACTATTCCATTCTGCCTTAAGTTAGGAAAATATCTAATCAACTCCTTCATATGTGATATCTTGTACAGTGACTCTTAAAAATATGTTTCTGGACCTAGATGTGATAAATAAGTTATTTTCAGTTCTTGCACACATATATGGTGCTTTACTATTGAGTGGTGGATGTTTTAAAGTTATTTTGAATTACATTTAGAAGTTGCAGTAATTCACTGTGAACATGCCTCATGTAACCGCACCTGCCTATTTACGTCACATCCTAGCTTCAGTGTAAAATCACTCAAGGCAGAAATTAACATGGACATTTCCCCAAGAAAAACGATTTTCTAAAAGTGCTTCTCTTTGTTTCCTACATCCTAAATCCCAGGCATATCTTTGAAAATAATGCCCTAGGACATTACATAATATTTGCAGTATTTAAAAGTTAAAAAGAAGCTATGAAGAAAGCTCTTCTCCACATTTACAGTACACTTTATCAGCCTACCTATACACAGATTTCTAGGTAACTTCACTGTGTGATTTCCAAAACAAATATTTTGTGTATTTTTACATTTGATCTACATCTCATTTTTTATCAACTATTTTATTTTATTTTATTTTATTAATTCTTTATTGTTGAAAGTATTGCATATGTCTCCTTTTTCCCCCATTGACCTCTCCCCGCCCACTCCCGCCTCTCAGCACAGGCCCTCTCCCCACTATTGTCTGTGTCCATGGGTTATGCTTAAATGCATGCATACAAGTCCTTTGGTTAATCTTTCCCCCCTCCCTCACCCTCCCCTGCCTTTTTTATGTCCCCAGGGCCTCGGCTATGAGGGTGCTTTCCTGGACCACAAGATCAGGGGTGGGAGGTTAAGTGACTTACCCAGGGCGGCTTGTTAACAATGGAGCTGGAGCCAGGGCCCAGCTCACAAGCCAGGATTTTCTCCACAATTCCTTAGAGTCAAGTTGCAAAGTATTTTTAGTATTTCAACTCACTCCACCTCATTTAGAGCCAACAAATAATGATTTGCATAAGGCGTAAAGTAATGTATTCTACAGAGAGAAAACTGCACGTGGATAATTTTGGAGAAAAAAAATAAAAAATTTCTTAAACTGACCTCATTATTTGAGCTTCTTCCCAGGACACTTTTCTATACGTGTTGTTTTTTCCGAGGCTGCTCGGACAGCAGGGTGGCGTGGCGTGGCGAGTGCAGCATCTGGAATGTGGCATCCATCACTGCCCTCAGACCACAGTCACGGGACCCCACCCTACGCCCCAGGCTCATGTGACCCAGGGGCAACCAGAGTTGAGGAGGACTGCTTTGCAAGGCCCACCCTGGTCCTCTTAGATGCTCCTGTTGGGCAAGATGGCCCTGGCTTCAAGCCAACCCTTCTCTTTTAGACCACCCCCCCCCCCCCCGACATCTGGCCCGCAAACTCACTACCAGCTCTTAGCCTGCTTCCAGGGCCTGTCCTTCATGCATCGATCACACCCCTGAAGTGAGCTCCTCCCAGCCCCGAGATGCCAAGGGTGGTCGTGGTGTGTGTGGGGACCAGTGTGGATACGACAGCTGCGGGTGGTGCAGGCCAGAGGGAGGACTGGGAAGAGGAGAGGTGGGCTTTGTCCTGAGAACACCAACGAGTCAGAGATCTGAGTCTGCACGTGGTCTTCTAGGGATTGAGGAAGCAGTGTTTGTAATGGCAAGAGCATGTGAGATATTGTATTTACATCTGATTAGCTTGATTTGGTAAATATGCATATGTACGGTCTATGAGCCTCCATTTGTACTTTTGACCTGAGTCTTAAAAGATGTCAGAAGCATGTAACTGATGAACAAAAACAGATCCAGAGACAGAGAAACATCGATCAGATGCTCAAACCTCAGAGGGAAGGTAGGGGAGGGTGGGGTAAGGGGGAGAGATCAACCAAGAGACTTGTATGTATGCATAAAAGCATAACCAATGGACGCAGACAACAGAGGGTGAGAGTGAGGGCAGGATTGAGGGGTTGGGGGGCAATGGGGGGATAACCACACATTTGTAATACCTTAATCAATAAAAAAAAAAAAAAAATGTCAGAGGCAGACCCTGAAAGCAGAAGAGAACACGAATCCTAGTTCAACTATTTAAGTAACCTCATCAGTGAAAGCAAACAGCCTCTAGAACTTTCTGCTGCTTCCTCTGTAAAGGGGGAGTTCAGTACACCAGATACCCTGGGAGATGTGCTGCTTAGACGTGGATGTTAGTGCTGAAACACGGAAGTGTCATGAGATGATCAGTTTCCTTCTCAGGGGTTTAATCCTGTTCAAAGTTAAACCTGGAAAGAAGGGTTTTTACTTGTTTTTTAAGCACAAGGCATTTCATCAAACTTATAGGTAGAGAGAAGGCAAAGCAGACTCTGGTCAGCTTACAGTGGACCATTCCTGGGCTGGGAATGAGCTGTTAGCTGACCATCCATCTTACCTGCAGCTGGCAGAAGGAACTCTCCTCTTCATCACCACTGGGTGGGTGATGTGGCCATGACTTCGAGTTTCCTCCCTGTTTCTGGAGGAAAGAACAGCATCAAAGGTCAGAGTGGAAGGCGTGGAAGGTTCTTTCTTCATCACTGGCTCTCTCAAGGGCTGCTCCTTCCCTCTGAGCTCCACACCTCCTTCTCCCTCTACAGAGGGAATGTGGGAGCTTCTGGGTCACAGGAGAGAGGAAGAATGCTCCTCTGAGGTGGCGGTTGAGTGACATAGCCAAAAGGAAGACCGATGAGTCTCAGGAACGCCAGACATGAAGTCAGGGGGGGTGGCTGGGGGGAGGGGGGTGACCTGGAGAAAGAGGGGGTGCCACCTCTGGGGAAAAGTCACCGTGTCCCTCTGAGGGAGTGTGGTGACATGTGTGTGTCTGTGTGTGCTCAGAGGCCTCCAAGTGCAGTTGTAGAATCTGGAGTGCGTAAAAGCTATTTAACATTCATCGGCCCAGGAGAGACTTTAAAAATGCAATTCTTGTACAAAACTCTTCACAAGGAAGGAAAGTTTTTATTTATTTTTTGTTTTATAAAAAAGTGTTCAATGCTGGTGGGGAAAAAATGTCAGTTTTAGGTATTTCCATATAGCTGTCACCAAAAGTATTTTACTAAGCCCTTTCTTTCTGTCATTTTGGCATTTTTCTCAATTTCATTGAACTCCCATTTCAAGGATACTTGTATTTTGAAATAAGATGATCCCTGTGTGACTACAGCATTAATCAGTGTCATACATTAAGGTGTTAAATAACGTTTTAAGCATGATCTTTGGATTAAAGATCTGTATAACAAGCCACTAGGGTTTGAGAAACACTTGCTCAGTGTTACATCTGGAATTTAAACTTTAATTTTCATGGAACTGGGCAATACTTCAAGATGCCTATTATTTAGACTTTTCCCCGCATCTAGTACATTGCATGTGTGAAATTTGGTCCAGGACATTGGCCTCATTTCCAAACTATACAAAGCGTGTCATCAGGGGACAAACCAATGAGCTTTCCAGCCATGAGAAATCATCAGTGATCACATACCATCTTTTTTTTTCCGTAAAATGTCTAGGTGACCTCCTTGCCGTCTGTAGCCATGGAGAACCCCTGAGCCTGGGTATTCACTGTCGGGCTGAGACCCTGGAGAGGGGGCCTCGGTCATGTTCGCTGGAACCATGCTGCTCTGAAGTGGTTATTAGATTAGGCAGTAAACATCCTGACGCTTTAAACCATTTTCAATGGGGCTTTATGTAGCTTATAGCAATGTGCTCCAGAAAACTCACTCTCACAGGGGACTGAGGGATGTGAGTCTCACCCCATTTCTAAATGCTTTTGTCTCATGTGCATAAGAATAAATGCTACTAATTTCAGTTAAGATACTAAAACTATTTACTAACGTATTACCAACGATGCTATTTTCTAGGAACCATTATCGTTAATATGTTTCTTGTTATTGTCATGTTACTTATTCTGGCAAGCTCTTGTCCCGTGTCGTTTTACCACTGGGCACTCACACAGCAGACACCTGGAGGTGTTCATGCATGACCCGGGAAGTGAGTACACATTGAAATACAGTAGGATGCGACTGCACTCCCCTGAGAATGAAGAAGACCCCCAAAGACTATCAGTACCAAGAATAAGAATTCTCACTCACTGCTGGTAGGTGTGTGAGCTGATGCAAATACTCTAGAACTGTGGTCAGCAAACTGTGGTTCGCGAGCCACATGCGGCTCTTTGGCCCCTTGAGTGTGGCTCTTCCACAAAGTACCACGGCCTGGACGAGTCTATTTTGAAGAAGTGGCATTAGAAGAAGTTTAAGTTTAAAAAATTTGGCTCTCAAAAGAAATGTCAATCATTGTACTGTTGATATTTGGCTCTGTTGACTAATGAGTTTGCCAACCACTGCTCTAGAAAGTTGTTTGTAATTTCTGCCCTAGTCAGTTTGGCTCAGTGGATAGAGCATCGGCCTGTGGACTGAAGGGTCCCAGGTTCAATTTTGGTCAAGGGCACGTACCTCAGTTGCAGAAGGCTCAATTTCCAACCAATTGATGTGTTTCTCTCACTCTTACATTGATGTTTCTCTCTCTGTGTCTCTCCTCCTTCCTTCCACTCTCTCTAAAAATCAATGGAAACATATCCCTGGGTGAGGATTAACTAAAAAGAGAGTTGTAATTTTGTACAGAGGTTGTAAACATGCAGAGTCTGTGTTAAATAAGCAACAGGAATGGGCGCACACATTAACTGAAAGATATGCATGGCAGGTTGATGGCAGCACTATTTATAACAGCACTGAACTACAAACACCACCATGCATCCGTTTATCTAAGGGAAAGTGGATACACAAATTGTGGTAGATGTGTGGCTGAATTTTAGAAACATAAGATTGAGTGAAAGCAGCCAGACAGACAAGAATGCACAGTATCTGGTTCCATCATAAACATAATCCACAGAAGAAACTGGACTGTTAGAAGTCATGACGGTCCTTACCTTTGGGAAAGAGGGGTGGGGTGGCATTGGGAAGAGTCATAAGGGAAGCTTCTAGAACATATTTTCACTAACTCATTGTGCTTAGCACTTACTTTTTCTGTGCTTTTCTGAATGTGCTACCCATTGAATTAGTTTTCAGGGCAGCCTAACAAAATATGAGAAATGGTGGCTTAAAACAGCAAAACATTCTCTCACAGTTCTGGAGGGCGGAGTCCACAATCAGGTGTGAGCAGGGCCCCGGCCCTCCCCTCGGCTCTCGAAGTCTCTGGGTGAGTCCTCCCTGCCTCTCCCCTCCTGTGGTGGCTGTGACCTTGATGTCCCTTGGTTTCAGCTGCATCTCTCCAAACACTGCCTCTGTTGCCACATGGTGGCGTTTTTAAAATTATTGTTTGATTCTAGACATATCTACAATAGATACATTTACAGCGATAGAGAGCAGGTTGGTGGTTTTTCAGGAGCGTGGGGAGAGAGAAGAGAAGGGGAGAAACTGCTTATGGAGGAAGTGTTGTATGAGAGAGATGGAAATTCCCCCTCGCTCCCTTCAGCTGCACTGTGTGAGTTGTTACCTCACCATGTGTCCTCTCGGTTTCCCGGCTTCTTTCAGCCTTTGCCACTTACAAGGAGGGAGTGTGTTTTCCCCTGGGAATTGCCCGTCACACTCTGTGACTAGCAAACCCCTCCAGACAGAAGTGTACAGTTCTGGCTACTGCGTTTGTATCCATAGCTTTTATTTGGCCTCTTGCCAACACAAATTCTCCTATTAGCATCGTTCAAAATGATTCAAGTGTACTGTGGTTCATGCCAAAAGCAACATGAAAGTAAGGCCTAGCATATTCCGTGTGGGTTGATAGGGCAGTGATATATTGCTGTTTTCCTTCTGTCTGTACACAGCCTTGCATTAGGGCACTTTCTCTCTCACAGTGCAGCCAAGTGATGCTTCCTAAAATAGCGTCTTGCTCCTTTGGATGGCCCTCTGGACACCCCATGGCTATTAAAATGCGTATTCCAAGAAGTGCTGCAGATTCTAATTTAGCATTTCTTCAAATGGAGGACAAAATTTCCCCAACCTCTACTCTGCCCTGGATTCATTCATTCTGAGTCCAGATCAGTGCTGATCTGGTGACACATGCAAGGTGCACAAAAGATAATTGCTGATGAACTTGAAGCTATTCTACAAATTCACAGGAAATGAGTTCATTTGCCTAGTAATTGGATGTATATTCATTCTCACCCCATTCAAACAAGACACCCTAAATGCCTACAACCAAAGAGAACATGACGGGATCTCACTTTAAAGGCAGTGTTTCCTGTGTGGGGCCTTAGGGCGCCTTTGAAATGCACCTCACAGGAAGCCGGTCGATGTCTGGCACACAAACATCAAGTCTCAACGCCTCAGCCCTTGAGCTTGGAATAACTTCACCCAGGCTCAGTGTCCCTTTTCTCAAAACCACAAAAGAAGTCATAACTGTTGTTATAGGTGGATTTATAACATTTAGCAAAGACTAAAATATTATTTTTAGACCTGAAGGATGTAATAAGAATGTAATGACTTAGAGAGTGAACAATCCCCTGAGCTGGACAAGGCCAACATGACCACTTCCCGACAGCACCTGGGGCAGGTCAATCACGTGTTATTGCTATTCCACCTCCCTTCGATGCTGCCAAGGCAGTGATTCCCATGACGCTCAGAACATGTTATGTGTTCTGGGAGGAGGACCCGGCAGGAAGGCCTGGCCCCTGCAGCTGCTTACCGCCCCGTGCTCTGTGCTGCCCCAGAGGACATGTGGGGACAGGGAGAGATCCTTGTAAGGCTTCATCATAACGTCTGTTAAGCCAATGGGCCCACCATTTGCAAGTGGGGCTTTGTCTGTGTAGCTATGATTAGTTATTCAGATTTGTTAGTTACATGATATGGAAATCAGCCTGGCATTCCTCACAAGCTAGAGTCGATACTTAGTATCTGATTAAACTCGTTTTCTTTCCGATTCCTGTTCCATATCCATCCTTCCAACACCTCTGAACTGGAAACAGAAAATGCCATGTCATGAAGATATCTGTATACTTTAGCTAAGATGGAATTTGTAATTGATGCTTTTGTTCTTTTTTTAAAATATATTTTATTGATTTTTTTACAGAGAGGAAGGGAGAAGGATTGAGAGTTAGAAACATCGATGAGAGAGAAACATCGATCAGCTGCCTCCTGCACACTCCCTACTGGGGATGTGCCCACAACCAAGGTACTTGCCCTTTACTGGAATTGAACCTGGGACCCTTCAGTCCGCAGGCCAACACTCTATCCACTGAGCCCAACTGACCAGGTGTGTATGCTTTTGTTCTTGTCTATAATATGTGGTCTCATACAAAATACAATAATAATAGTAATAAATAACAGTAATTATTATTATTTCAGGTGCAGGTCAGAAGGAGACACATGAAATCTCTACCTTTCACAGCTTATACATTCTGGGCTATGTCTCCCAGATGCCCAGATTTCTTAAACTAGTTTATAATGGGTGTGGATTTATTATGTCTTGAATTAATTTATGTTATTTAATAATTAAACAATTTGATTTATATGCACTGTCAATGAATTTCTAAGAAAGACTACCCGATTTTCCTATACTGGATGCCGTTGGGTAGTTTGTAGCAAAAACGGTCCTGACATCTGACACATAAACTTTATTTTGATGATAGAAAGCTGCTCCGTATCCTGGCAAGAGTTGAATTCAGAAATGTCTGCCTGGGGTTGAGTGTTGGCTCTGTACTCACCATGTGGGGTGAAGTCCTTCAGCTTCGGAGTACTTTGGCGTCCTCACCTATGAAATGAAGCACTGACAGCAATGTTTTCACAGGGTTGCTAGGCAGACTAAGTAAGAGAGTGAATGAAATCTCCCACTGTCTTATCTGACTCATAGTTTCTCCATCAAAGCTTCTACCATCACTATGTGATGCTGCTGTGTTTAGACAGTTGACTTAAAATAGGATAAAACTCTGAGAGACTTGAGTACAACAGGATGAAAATGGGTTGTTCGCATTTGTCAAAAATTTACTTTTGTACTTTCTAGGTTCCAGTCTCTGCTAAAAACTTGGTTACGCAGAAAAGAAATACAAATCAGGTATTTAAATGAGAATGGAGAAGATTGGTAGTACACAAGGACTTAGATAAAAATCACAAGTGCTACACAGGAAGGAGATACTGATTTATTTCCTTCATTTCACGTTAAACCATTGAAATTAGTACCCCTTTTATTAAGTTTATAGCAAAAGGCATCATGATCTTCTCCATTCTCTACGCCATTTGTGAAATGTATCTCCTGAACCATATGCCCATTATTAATATAGAGCCCGAAAAGAAATGGACTCCAGTGTGCAGACACTTTGTGGGTTTTTAAGGAAAGACACTGGAAGACATGAGCCTCTGGTCTCAACTCTACTTACTCGGGAGTCAAGAGGCTTTGATCGTGTAAGAGCCGCAATGGAAGAAGCGGAAACAGTGCGGTTTCCCACTCCGTGATCCCACTGTTTGTCAGCCTCTTCTATGAAGTGCATCTCATAACGACTTCCAGACTGTTCTCACCATCACGGGCCTCAGGCCTTATAAATGCGCAGTGGAGCATCCTGTCTATGCTTTCACATAGAGCAGTGCCCATGATGAGAGATGCCTGATGGAAACAAATTGCTTCTAGTTCAACCCCTGGAGTAGGAACATGTTGGCTCCCTCTTCTAAGAGAAAGGACAATGTAATGCAATATGTGAAAAGGATGAATTTTGCTAGGATGACCCCAAATTCTTGTTGGTTGTGGGAAGACCTCTCCCCGGGTCAGTGATGAATGGAATGGGATGCAGCCTGTCCCCTGACTTTTCTCCTTTTACAGGAAAACAAACCCGCCCATCGGGGATACTGGCTTTGAGTGATGGGCTCAGGGAAGAGGTCTAAGTGGCAAACACAATGGGGTTCAGCGGAAAAGACCTGGCAGGTTGGGAACAGCCTCAACTCTTGCCGTCCTTTCAAATCCAGCTTTTGCGAAGGGGTACCTCAGCCAATGTCACCCCAACAAATTCACTAAAAAAAGAAAAGGCTTATTATTCCTCCTAAATTAATTCTCACTATGCCAAAGAATACATTTATCTCCTTATTGAGTGTGTTATTTTCATATTATATTTGTTTACATTTTAAAATGTATTTGTATAACATTTGTTTTTAGGAAATAAACTGATGACTTTATACAAGCAATTTTTTTTCATTATTTGAAATTTAATTTTCATTAAATTTTTTTTCATTGTTATATACTAACAACTCCTTATATACAGGGTGGAGCAAAAGTAGGTTTACAGTTTTTCCTATGGAAAATGAGACAATAGTTAATAAATAATAATACAAGAACAAACTGTGGTCCGTGTACTCACACCTGCACACCTACTTTTGCCATATCCTGTATATTAAATCCATTACGTTAAACTCCATTAAAACTCATTATGTGCAGAGAGAATGTGTGACAGGAAAATGGGAAGGTACAGTGTGGGCCCTCAGTAAACTGTCACTCAGAAAGCTCTGCCCTGTCCCTGCAGGCTCCCCTGGTACCCAGTTCCTCCTGGTACCTCCACCCACTCTGACCGGGCAAGTTTGTAGAAAGGATCGGCATTTATGCCTCAGCGAGAATATATTTGTCAACATTGCCATCAATGCGGCAGCAGGAGCAGCAAATTAGTTTACATGTGTCTGTGTCAATTCATGAAGTACGTTTTCTTTCCATTTTTTGAACTTAAACTGTTCCAGTGAAGAGTTCTGACCCATAATATTCAAAATAGGACAGACTTGATTTTAACTCTAAGCCCAACTGCAAATGAATCCTCTTTTTTGCTCTTGAAAACAATATGGGTTTAGTGAAAAGGATGCGGAAGTGAAGTTCTCCCTCGTACTATCTATGTGACCCTAGCCTCATTTTCCGTAGGTTTGAAGATATTGTAATGATAATAATTATCTGTGTGCATTTACTATTTAACCACAGAATGATTGGCAGAGAGAAGCTGACGAGCAAGTGCTATTTAACCTGAGTTAGTTTGATTGCAACCTATATTATATTCGTGTATCCACTGAGAGCACCCTAACTGGAACTCCAATAAGGAGGGCAGAAGTTGTGTTTTCTACTTCTTTTGCATTACTGTCATTTTCAACACAAAACTGGGAACTTTCAGAAGATTCTTACTGAATTATCCATCTAGTAATTTCACTAAAGGATAACATCATGAAATCAGATCTGAAAATGCTAGAGACAAGTCTGGAAAGATGTGATAATAAATAAATAAATAACGCCAGGAAAAACTGCAATTGATAGTCACTCATTTTAAGACAATTTTGAAAATTGATATTGAGCATCTGGCTTCTCCGGCCCTTTTCCATGACACGGTTTATCGGAAACGTCCCAATGAAATCGTCTCAGATCAACCATCTCACTCTGGAGTTTAAAGTAATAGGCGAGTCACTCTTAATGCAAATAATTATTGAATTCTAATAATTTTAAGGGTGGTATTTGATGATGCTTTGTGATGGGATTACATTTCCAAGAATTGCATTGTTGAATTATTTCCCATGCAAATCTGGTCGACTTATTTGTCTGTAATGTAATGTTAAGAGATCCAGTATTTACTATCAATAGTTCTTTCTGAGACATAGTGTGTGATAAAATTTTAATTTTCTTATGTTGCATCCTATTAAACACCCCAATAAGAATCTGAGTTTGAGGCTGGAAAAGAGTATTATTGGATATGTCTAATTTGTAATCACAGGCACAGAACTGATTTAAGACTCAGATGCTTTGGGGAGAGATATAAATTATTTAGAACATATATGCCAACTAATCAACATTAGGCTCCAAAGATGGCCAGAAAGCACATTTCTATGTGCATTCCCCTTCCCCACATCACCAACCTCGTCTGCTTTCTCAACAGACTTTATGTATGTGTGTGTGTGTGTGTGTGTGTATCACACCTAATTATAATCAGTATGTGTTATATATTATTGTAACATGATACATGTTTATATGAAAATCAAGAACATCTGTTTGTGTAACACAGACACAATTCTTGATTCTCTGTGAGTGGCTGCCCTCCTCTCCTGTTACTGCTGTTACACATTTTTCTCCTGGCCTCAGTATTAGTTTCTTCATCTCTTTTCACCTCTCCACCCTTCCTTTGTGCTGGGCAGCACTGGGTTTGGAGATGGTGCAAAGAGAGGGGGAGAGACAGGAGCTGGGAGTGGAAGTGTCTCTGAATTTACTCCAGACTTTCTCAACAACCAAATGAAGGAAATATACATACATATTCACACATCTCTCTGTAAAAATTGTGCTTAGCTGAAATATCTAGATGATTGTCATGGAGTACCTAAACTTTTCCTTGAATTATTTCCAAATTTACCTTATCTATTTCTACCAGTTCACAGACTAAAACTCCAATTATAAACAGTAATCTTTATGATGGAATCATTTTTAAGAATGAAATAATTTTAAAATGCTAACTTTATTAGCATAATTATTACATTATTATGTAATAATATAATACTGTAGTGTTAAAATAATAATGCCAATAGAAATTAAGATAGGAGAAAAAAACTTCATGCACTCTCCCGAGTCATCAAGGAATCAGCCTATCCTGACATTGTGCGTGTGTTTCCATCAAATCTGTATCCACAGACCATAATCTATGCAGAGTGGAAACCAAAAGCTAAAAGCTTTCTAAGAGGAACGTGGTCATTTTCCATTCCATCAATGAATGTTTAAAAATCTCACTGCATGGTTAATATGTGACATTAGTATTTATTCTTAAGAAAATAGTTAAAGCTGGGGGGAAATGATTTTCTAGTAATGCTTGATAAACTGGAGATCCAGGATTGCACAAAAATGCGACGTAATTTTAGTTTTATAAATCTGGACTACAGCCCTGGCCGGTGTGGCTCAGCTGGTTGGGCATTGTCCTGTGCAACAAAAGGTTACCTGTTAGATTCCTGGTCAAGGCACATGCAGGGTTGCAGGCTAGATTCTGGGTAGGGGTCATGTAGGAGGCAGACAAGGATGTATCATTCTCACATCAGTGTTTCTCTCTCTCTCCCTCTCTCTTCCTATCTTTCTCTCTAAAGATCAATATGATTCTTTAAAAGAAAGTTCAGAGTACAGATTTTTAAAATGTAGTTTCCATTGCTTCTTTGTCATGTAATCCTTTGTCATAGAGATTATGCTGGAGGCAAAATCTTCGGGATTTCACAAGCACTAAGAATGCCAACTGTTAAAATTAAATGTTTCCCTTTTTTAGTTTATTGATTCTACAACAAAATCAGTAACTCCTCTTTTAGTTATTCAATTACATTTCTAATTGAAAACTTTTAGTAATTTTTTTACCTGTAGGAAAAAATGTGTCCCAATTCATAATAAATGCAGTCTATATATTAAAAACGTAAGTTTGACTAGGTTATCTTGGAAAAAATAAGCTGGTATTGCAACTGTATATGGCCAATGTCCCTTGCATCCCATCCATCTGATTAACATGACCCGAAATAGGTAAGACCCTAGATTTCTGGAGTTGAAGGAATCATGGTGATGAGAGAAAGAAGGGGCACAGATGGTGGTAGACAAGGTGTGTATGTGTGTGTGTGTTTTGTTGTTGTTATTTTGTTGTTGATAGCTTTGGAGATTGGCTTTTAAAGTAATTTTTCAGCAGAGAGTCAATTTGCCTCTTGTATGAAAATTCCCCATTATGTGACAAAAGGTTTCAGTGCATGCTGGGGAACACTGAGAGAAGAAAAATAAAGAGCTGACAGATGAAACTGGGTATGTATTACATGTCTCAGACTCAAGATGAATCTGTATGTCCCAGAAGTATTGGCCCTGGAGGTATGTAAAAAAACTTGGAAATAAAACGGAAAGAGTTATAGATCAAAGAGAATTGAGAGCTATTACTCTTTTCCTCCTAAGTCTCATGTTCTATGTGAATATCAATGACTATGTGGTTAGACATCATTCAGTTAATTTTGTCATTATCACAAGATCAAAGTTTTGAACTTCATGAATTCAAGGTTATTACTAGTTGTCTTAATAATAATGACAATGAAATTATTGTAATAATTCTACTGTTCTCTGTGTCCAGGGACTGTGCGTCCCATACATGTTTTCATTTAATAGGATCATAATCCTCTGAAGTAGAAACTCTTACCTGTGTTTTATCCACGAGGAACCTAAGGCTCAGTAAATTCGTGGGACTGGTGACGGGTGGCCTGATGGCACTGGAGGCATCCACATCATGATAGCAAAGTGGCCGGAGCGTGGTCCCAGCTTCTTGTCAGTGGCACTGACGTGCCGAGACCAACAAACGTGACAGTGTGAGGAATAAACTTTCATCCTGCCCTGAAGGGATAATCACAGCCTGAAGAGAATAAACTCGATTTTGGGAATTTCTAAACATTATTATTTTTAAAATTCCAGTTTAAAACGGCTTTATATGACTTTGAGGTAGTTATTAATATTTTTTTTGCTGTGTTAACACATATTTATGTTTTATCAGAGTTTTAATCTCTTCTCTTACAATATTTAGATATCTACCTAGGATAATAAATATTATCTATCAAGATCTACTAAGATACAGCATATTTTCATGATAACTTCAAAATATAATGAAGTTTTAAAGTTTAATATAAGAATTTGAATATAAAACCTTTAAGTTTATATTAAAGATAGAGGCATGGTGCACAAAATTTGTGCACTGGGGTGGGGGGGTATCCCTCAGCCCAGCCTGCACCCTCTCCAACCTGGGACCCCTCGGGGTATGTAAACCATCAGTTGGACATCCCTCTCACAATCCGGGACTGCTAGCTCCTAACCACTTGCCTGCCAGCCTGATAGCCCCCTAACTGCTCCCCTGCCAGCACAATTGACACCTAACTGTTCCTCTGCCAGCCTAATCACCCCCAACTGCCCTCCTCTGCAGGCCTGGTCCCCCAAAACTGCCTTCCCCTGCCGGCCATATTATGATGATGTGGGGGCAGCCATCTTGTGGTGGCCATCTTGTGACAACATGGGGGTGGCCATCTTGTGACATGAGGGTGTGAGGGTCAATTTGCATATTACCTCTTTATTATATAGGATATTTCTAAAGTTTCTGGTTGGTAGGTGAGTGCCACGCTGTCTCCCATTTTCAAAGATCACACAGCTACTGGGAACACCAATAGGGACAAAATGGTCATTTAGTAACATGTGCTTTCTGTTTGTGTATTATACTCAATGTGGTTTCTTTCCTTTTCGGATCATATGCCAATGATATCAAATATTGATATTTGTGTGTATGTGTCTATATGTGTGTGTGTGTGTGTGTGTGTGTGTACATAAAATACCTGACAAAAATCCGATGCTTGTTAATAAATATTTATCCAGTCAACATCAATAATTCTTCAGTATAAATTTATAAAAAGCTTTTGATCAAAATAAGAGAGCCCTAACATAATTCATCCCAGTAGACCCTGGGAACATCTTCTTTTTTGTTGGCCCACTTCTCTGTTGTAAAGTCTGGAAAAAGGACCTTTTCCAGAAAATGTATTTCCTTGTATGACAATCCATAAAGTACCATAAAACTAAGCCTCACTAGGCACAATTTTAGTTTTTAGGTCTGAGTTGTTTCTTATTTCAGAATATGTAGGTATAATTCATATTTGACTAACGTATTTGGCTTAGTATTGTTAGAAGTTATGACAAATCATTCATTATATAGAAAAACACATTTGTGTATATGCAGCAAAAGGAAATTTAGCTAGCTCCCTCCAACAGCTCCTACGATGTTGTTTCTACTTAGTCCTTGATGATCCTTGACCTTGGTTATCATGACAAGCGCCACCTGTTTAAAGTCTCTACATCAACAGGCATTTTAGCTCCATAGTACAACTATGCTGGTTTAAGTGCACGTAATGCTATGGTTTGCCAGAATCATACATGACCCCAGAAGAATTGGGAGTGTGCATCCACTTAAATTTCACAGCACAGGATCCAAGAGTTACATCAGTCATAACTGAGTTGGGACAAAGCCCTACTTAAGCAAATAATTCAGTTGAATGATGAGTTTGACCCATCACCTATGAATTTTGGAACACAGAAAAATTCAGGGCATTTGCTAATGTACATTTTCCAAAAAACAAAAACTGAACTCAGTTTAACTAGATATTTTGAACCCCTGGTTTCTTCAAGGTACTTATATTTCAGATAGAAATTACTAATAAGATCACCACATATGTGGAGTTTAGCTGTTGACCAAAGTGGAAGATCAGAAGAGGGCTGGGGAGATTGTTTCAGACCATCATCTCTAGGCAGGTCTGTTTCAACACGTAGAAACTGCTAAAACACCCAAGTAAACCAAAGTGCCTGCATGGAAGCTTTGCTGTTACATGGCTGGGGCATTACAGTGAATTTTTGGCACTTGAGTTTCACTCCCTGGATATGTCATATGATACGGGTAAATATTACCAAGCACAAATATTATCAATAAAGTTACAATGCTACTAGCATGAGTATCACTTACACTCATATTTTACTCAAATCCATTCCATCCCATTTAAAAGTTAATTATTGCAAATGAATAATCAGTCATACAAGAAACAGAACCTGGTAACCTACCTGACTTTTGTTTCATGTAAAACTAGACATTTTTATTTTGTTGATGATTCTTAAACGTGGTCTTCCCTTTCCCGCCTCTAATTCTCATTACATTTTGTTAACCGCATAGTCTTTTGACGTCTCGGATGAAGATAGCCCTGCTATTGCTAAAGTATCCCTTGATACTTTAAAGTAAACGCTAGCCAGAACACAGTCTCTCCAGGACATTCCTGAACTCTAACCTTTCAGGGTCACAGAGGGCCGCCTCTCGCTGCCTTGGAGAGTGACCTCAGTTCAGGGCTTCTCCAAACAAACCTTGGGGTGCGCTCTGTGTTGTTTCAGGGGCTGGCGCTGCTAATCCGAGGAGAACATGCTTCCTCTGGCTTCGTTTGTTGTGATTGACAGCTGTGGGGAAGGAATATGCAAACCGTATAGACATGCCTCCGATTCTTGAAGACTTTGTAAAAATTCCACAAGTATCCGCAGCGATTGGTAAGGAAACATAAAAATGAGATAGCAAACCCAAGTGTAGAAGGCTAAGTTTTACATTTCTAATGACATCTATGCACCTATTATACCCCAAGCCAATGGCCATGTTCCCCAGGGAGCGATTCTGAAAAGAAGGAAGTAGCAGAAAAAGCTTTGTGTTTTCAAGTTGAGAAGATGTGTTAGGTTATCTTAAAACTGCAGAATCTCAGTGTCCTTGGACATTTTGATAATGATAATTACTTTTAGAAGTCAGCTCGCAAAGTAAATTTTAAAAATTTTCACCTAGCAGGAGATAGGCAATCTGATCAGTTCTATTTCCTTCCTTGGGAAGGTTAGTGACAGAACCACTCCTAAGCCAGCAGGGTTTATTGGAGCTGAGGAACCAGCAGCAGTGAAGCGGGAAGTGTGTTGAGAAAACATTTTAACCTCCATCTATCTACGCTGTAAAGCAACTTCACTAAGGTGCTTGCTGTTTTGTGCATCGTTTTCCTCCCTAGAGCCCAAACATCAAGGCCTCCAGATGGTCCCAGCCGTAAAAGCACATCTGCCAGTTTAACTAGGTTGGCAGCTTCCTACAGTCAAGGAGTAAGTCTCAAGCCTTCAGACTCCTTCTACCCTTAGTGAGAAAGTTACGTCCCACGTGATCTAAACTGGGAAATGAAGGGCTGAATCAGTATCCAAAGGTTTGGGACAGCTGGCTGGTAATTTCAATATGTATTATTTCTACATATTACAGTGTTTTCTCCTTCACGCCATGTGATTTATTTCAATTTGTCAACTATAAGCTACCTTTAGATAATTTTCCATTAATCCATCAAGTGATAGCATTATTATTTGGAATCTGGTGATTTATGCTGGTTGGTACTTGCAATAATTGTGTATGCTGTCCAAGACCACGTGAGCTGTGTCATTTATGGTACGTTCTCACTTTAGCATGCTACTATATGGCACAGGCATGGATGTGCCAAAGATGTAATGGCCTATTTGTACATATTTTGTAAAACACATTATAAGCTTTTACCCCTTAAAGCAGCAATGTTCAACCTTTTTCATCTCATGGCACACATAAACTAATTACTAACATCTTGTGGCACACCAAAAAAGATATTTTTGCCGATCTGCCAAAAAAAAAAAAAAAAGGTATAATTTTGATTCATTCACCCTGGATGGCGGTTGTTGTGTTGTCTGTTGTCATTTTTTTTATTGGACAATCTAAGGGAAAAGAGGTCGGTGTCCCTGACTAAATAGTCGGGTATTATACGTTTTAAACATTCTTGGGTCCACCAGTTGAAAATCTCTGCCTTAAAGCCCTGCGATTCAAAATGACATTCTCTAAAATGAGACACTAGGAGGCAGAACCATCTGGCATTTCCCAGAAACAGTTGCCATGTTACCCCGCCTCCCTCACACACTCACCAGCACTCCTGTGCTTCTAGGGAAGCAAAGTAAAGTCGAACTGTTGAACTCTCAGATCAGCTAGCATTTCCCAGTGACACAGCCTGGCTTTACTGGTCTCTTTAGCTCCCCATGTCTGAGGTCATCCCAGTTGGTGGGGAATCTTCAAGGCGGCTGATCTGCACAAGTCGGTGGTGTTCCATTTTCTGAGTAGGAAGCAATACAATGAGACTAAAACAAAAGATAACTATCTTTAGCAGTAAGTTGGATTGAAAACTCACTAATTTTTTTTCATGTAGTAAGACACTTTCTTATTTTGCTCAATAAAATTTTAAAGCACAGTTGGAACTTCTGTTCTTTGAATCAGCAGCGTAATTGCATGGCCATGTTTTGATTCCTGGGTTTTTTTCACTTTCCTTTTATTCTTCTCTCTGAACGAATATGATGTATTTCATTCATGTTTTCCAACTTTTGGTACAGCATCACGCTCAAAAAACTTTTTTAAAGAATAAAAATGTTTTTATTTTTTCTCTTGACATTGTAACACCTGACAGGGCAAACCAAAATTTAAGAATTTCACATAAGGAATTATTTTGTGTGTTTTTTCAAAACATCATTAAGTCAAATTACCTTTTGAGGCACAGGTTTTTCAATCATATTATTGACACCATAAGGTATTGCTACAATGCAATTCCTTACTAATAATGACGTATAACATTTTGTGAATTGGTCTGAGGTCTTTACCATAATGATGATAGACTTTTTCAAATGAATTCCAGAGGGCATTTCAGGTGAGAGAGAGAAGGGTTCGGAGAATTGTGCATTGTATTGAAACCGTCTTAACTACATTGGAGGCTAGAGTAACCATCACAGCATGTCCTTAATGGCTGATGAAATCAGGACTTATTGTAAGACTTTTGAGATATAATTTTACTGTTTAAAAATTATTTATAGGTAAAATGTTGTTGAACTGAAGACATGGAGAGATAAAGAAAACAGGAGTAGTATCAAAGGGTCTATGGAGTTCCCACAAAACCTCCATGCTAAGGTGTCCTTACAAGAGTTGAGAACTATAAATTGCTATGAGGGATAGCTTGAGTAATTTTCAACCTTAATCCTGAAATAAATCCAAAAGAACATGGGGAACTATGAAAATGTATTATAAAAGTTTTAATGCACAAAACCATTGTGGCTGTTCCATATGAATTAGAGTGATATCAAGAATGATAACAATAACCACTCATTCCCAAGGAAAGTAATTTTGTAATTAAATGTGTAATACTTCTCGTCACATTAATATCTGTCAAAAATCTATAAAACCGAAATTTTCTCGTGCTGAGAATGATATAGAATTTACTTGTTCTTATTTTGCAAAAATTGAACTTGTTAACTTTATCAATGCTGTGACTGTGACGTAAAAGCCCGAAAGAAGTGACTGTTCTGTGTATGTTTAACTGTCATTATAGAAGATGCTGAACATCTGCAGGAATAGACAGAATAATGAGGACACGTGCGCTCATCGTCCAACCTCAACAGTGATCAATCCCCGGCCAGTCTTGTTTTATCTGCTCCACCAGCCACTTCCCCACATCTATATTATCTGAAGCAAATGCTAGTGGGCATCATCCCATCCATAAATATTCCCATATGTAACCCTAAAAGATAAGAATCCCTTCCTCAAGCAATTACAAAGCAACTAACGTTCCTAAAGTGTATATAATTTGCTCTTAAATATCAGGTCAATGTTCAAATTTTCAATGACCTCATGAGTATCATAATTTTTCACATTTGTTTGAAGAATGAATTAAATACTGTCTAGATTTTGTGATGGTCCCATGTCGCTTAAATCTCTTTTAATATAGAATTTCCCTTCATCTCTCTCTTTTCCATTTTTTCTTTCTCACAGGCAGTTTATTGTTGAAGAAGCCAGGAGGTTACCCTGCAAAGCTTCCCACAGCCTGAACATGACAGATCGGATGCGTGCGGTGTAGTTTCCCATGGCTCCCTGCCCTCTGATCAGAGATGTGCTCACATTTCACTTGTTTTCTCCACCCTTGGGTTAAGACTAGGATCATAAGTGGTAATGTGGTTTCCATCAGAGGTCCGTGATATCTGGGTGTTTCTTATTTGGGAATGATAGCAGCTTTTAAGCTCAATACAGAGATCTTTTAACATGTTAATGTATATCGAGTCTTTTTTATTTTGTTATTCTGTCCTTGCTTATTAAACTGAAAAACTTCTTTAAAAACATCACCCTACTTTTTGCTTACCCAGTGGCACAATATGCATGGGAAAGGCTGGAAAAATGTCTGATCCTTTCCCTTTATGTAACAGCTGTTCAAAAGAGTAATCCGGTTCTCTAGCATCTGGAGGTGACCAATTAGTTTAGTTCGGTTTTGCATTGCTTTAGTATCACTACAGACATTTGAATAGAAGCATTTAATTTATTGATCTACTAGAGGCCCAGTGCACGAAATTCATACACTCGGGGGTCCCTCAGCCTGGCCTGCGCCCTCTCACAGTTTGGGAGCCCTCGGGGGGATGTCTGACTGCTGCAGAGGCAGGAGAGGCTACCGCCACCACTGCTGCACTCACCAGCCATGATCCTGGCTTCTGGCTGAGCGGTGCTCCCCCTGTGGGAGCACACTGACCACCAGGGGCAGTTCCTGCATTGAGTGTCTGCCCCCTGGTGGTCAGTGTGTGTCATAGCGACCAGTCCTTCCACTGTTGGGTCAATTTGCATATTAGCCTTTGATTATATAGGATTTTCACACTCAAATTTTTTTTAAAATGGGCTGGAAAACCTCTTCAAGATGGCGCTGAGCCCTTGTGGCACAACCCTTTTCATCTCTGGCAATGTTCTTGATAACTGGCCTGAACTATGTTCTAGGGCTTTGTGGAGCATTTCTTCATTAATCAACCACGTTTTTTCAAGGTACCCTACTTCCATTTAGTAGAAAAATATCTTAAAACTTAGTAATAAATGTGGGTGATAGAAGGGCTCCTTTTTATTGGGTTGGTCATTGTTTCTAGATTTTTTATTTTCAGTGGAGGGAGTGAGGGCATGCGATTTTAAGATAAAACACATCAGTAGTTTATACTAGTAATGATACTTGTAATTCAAACCAAGCACATTCCAGTTTTGTTTAATCCCTTCTATTTTGCATTTTTTATTCTTTCTCCCCAACAGAATCCTAACTCAGTAATACCTGAAATCATATTCTTACCATGCAAAAATAATTACTCAACACTTTTATGCTACATTATACATACCAAATCTCATAATAACAATACCAACACCACTTAGAACAATTGGATACCGAAAGTAGTTTAAGGCTTTGTTTTCGTTCAGTTCTTTTATCTGTAAGTTATATCCTTTTGGCAATGTCTAGTCAGACTACTGTGTTTTAACATCATTTATAATCACTCTAACTGAATACATATTTAGTCTTCTTTTGTTTCATTTTATTTTAGACTTTGTAGAGATTTATTTTTTCAAAAACTGTTGTATAATTGTGTAAAACTTTTTATGTGATTCCCAATTCAGTTCTACAAGATACGGTTAAAAAAAAAGACAAGTCCAGCTTCCCACACTGTCATATTCACATTCCTTGCTTGTTGGTTTAGGCAAACAATTTTAAATGTTACTATCCACCCTTTTATTATTTGTTTAGTTAAAAATTCACACACAATCACTTTTTCTCCTTACTACTATGAATAGCAGTGTATTAGGATATATCCATTTCTCTACATCTATTTCCTTTTTACAACTTCCTGGTATGCCTTCTAGGACGATGCAATGGCAGAGTTTATTCAGTCTCCTACTGATGGACAGGTGGATTGTTGCTAGTCTTTTGGTATTAAAATTAGTCATTTACTAACTAGCCATGAATGTAAATATCTTCATTTTGGCAGGGTATGATTACAGTAGGTTCCCCAAAATGGAATTGTGGGTCAACGATTCATGCATATGCAATCTTCAATGTCTAGGGGCCATTTGCATTTTTGTTGTGAACTAACTGATCATTATCCTAGTTCATTGTTCTAAAACATTGATCTTTTCTCCTCTTATCAAAGGGGCTGTATATGTTAGACATATGACACTGTATCTGTGATATAAATTGCAAATATTTTTTTCAGTTTTATATTTGTCTTTTTATGTTATGTATGGTTGCATTTACCATGACAAAACTTTGAAATACTGTCATTTTTGTAAAATCAAGGTATACATCTCTATTATTTATTGATTCTGAGTCATAATTCAGCCATTCACAAGTTAGAGAATTTCACACATGTTGTTACCGCTGGTAAACTTAAGGTGTATTTTTTTACATTTAATTATGTGTCCACTTGGAATTCATTTTGGTGCATGATGTGAGGAACTGATCCAACTCTTTCTTTTCTCCAAAAGGCTCAAGATTGATTTCTTTAAGAAGTCAAAAACAATCTATAGTTTGCTCAAAATATGAAACAGCCACTCTTTGATCCTCTATTTTAAAGACAATCATTGACCATACTACATCAAAGGTAAAAAATAAAAATAAAAATAAAAAATTAAATGCTTTGGAAGATGAACCATCTAGTGTCAATTTACTGGCTTGCCTTAACTTTTCCCCTAAATTAACTGACCATTTATAAAATAAGATGGTTATCTGAAGTGTAGGTTAACAAATGATTTTTAAGATTAACCAGCAGCATAGGTAACATTCTGTATATTCTTTTGTTCTTACAGTGAGGAGTTAGCACTCATAACATATTCTCCTCTAGTTTACAGATGACCACAGACACTCTTAAAGGAGAAGTTCACATCCTATGTGAAGTCATGCCATTTCCTTGTATGATACAAAGTCATGCTGTGTACATTGCATACAATGATATGCATGTTGAAGGAACTGAACTAACTGCCAAGGGAACCATTATTTGGTTATATTGCCTTATTAATCCTTCCAATGACACATTCAGAGCCAATCAATGCAGGAGAATTATAGTTCTCCTTGTACACATGTTACACGTGTCCCTACTGCATGTGCACAACTGTACAGGGTCTATGGGGAATACAAAGGGTTATAAGAGTGGATCCCTCCTCACTCTTCCATGCAGGGGTGGGAAGAGGATAAAACTGCCCTATTTAAGCAAGGAGGCTGATCCTGAGATGTGGGTCCATTGGGACCTCATTTAGTGTCCTGTGTTCTACCCAAGATCGTCCATCAAACCAACAGCAATACTAATAGTTATCATTTACTGAGCACTGAGATTCCCAGGCTTGGGCCAGTCATTCACATGTGTTTCTCATTTAATCTTTAAAACTATCATGTGATGTATATTATAGATGAACAAGCTTTACTCAGACCGACTATATATATTGTCAAAGATTGTATTAGTGAATAAAATGCCTAGAATGTAAATTTAGAACTATTTGAATTAAGTCTGGGCTTTTTTACTACCCTGCTAAATCTTCCATGATTGTATCACTGAAAATGAGCTTAAGCTAAACTCCTGAGTATTTACAAGAATTAAATGTAGGGGAAAAAAATGTAAACACTAAGACAAAAGGTGGGGGGACAAAGTCAAGTGTTAGGGCTCATTCCAGGGAGACATTAGGACCCTCTTTGGGTAACTCAGAGGCACTGGGTGCCCATAATTCAATATCTTTGATGAGCTGCAGTTTGAAATGTAAGGGTTTGGACTGATATTTACATAAAACTTTAGTTTGGACATATCCTCAAGGTTAGATCAGACTTTGCATAGGACTTTTACAAGGGAGAGTAAGAAAATATTCATTTAGAAGAAAGATTGAGGTCTATCTCTGGCATTCCTAAAGGTTACACATATGTCTGACCCATCGATGGACATGTTTACTCAGACCAGCTATATACATCCTAGAGGCATATATATATGTCCCTCAGCCCGGCCTGCACCCTCTCCAATCTGGGACTCCTTGGGGGATGTCTGACTGCCCGTTTAGGCCTGATCTCACAGGCAGTCGGACATCCCTCTCACAATCAGGACTGCTGGATCCTAACTGCTTGCCTGCCTGCCTGCCTGATTGCCCCTAACTACTTCTGCCTGCCAGCCTGATCACCCCCTAACTGCTCCCCTGCTGGCCTTAACGACTAACTGCTCCCCTGCCAGCCTGATCGCCCCCAATTGCCCTCCCCTGATGGCCTGTTTGCCCCCAACTGCCCTCCCCTACTGGCCTGTTTTCCCCAACTGCCCTCTCCTGCCAGCCATCTTGTGGTGGCCATCTTGTGGTGGCCATCTTGTGATGGGCATCTTGTGGTGGCCATCTTGTAGCGGCCATCTTGTGATGACGTCACACGAGGGCATGATGTCACATAGGCTCTTATTATATAGGATTGCCAAAGATTGTATTAGTGAATAAAATGTTTGATTATGTTGAATCTTTATTTTTATTCAATTACTTTTGTTTGGAAAAAGTAATTTCTGAAAGAAAATGTTTTTTACTCAAAAATGAAGTGAAACTAGAGGCTCTGATAAAATTGTTTTGCTTCCTAAAGCGGAAGTTGGCATGTGCCCTAGTGAGTAGACTCTTCTGTGTCATAGAACCCTTTTCATAGAACCCTTTATAATGTCACCCTCGACTTCCTCCATTTACTTTTCCCTTTGTTTTCAGTTTCTTAGCGCTCCTTGTGTGGTTCAGAAATCCTCTGCAGTGTGCCACAAAATGATAAATGAAAGCAACCTATAATTCATTATTAAAAGTGGGCCATTGATTATTCATAAGAAATGTCTCCTTGTTCCTATTAGACAGCATTTCAGTTTTGCTCATCAATGAAATGAGATTTCAGTTTCCTACCTTAGAGTCCCCTGCTCTTCAATACCACATGCTGCAGGAATCTAGTTAGCTGATAAGGAAGAAGGTGGGAAATACCAATTAAATATTTAGGGACATCCATACTTGCCGTGTTCTGATAGTGCTAGGGGCCACATCATAGAACATGCAGCCAATTCAGAAAATGTAGATATTCTACAGTGAGAATCTCAGGCTCAGACGCCTGCAGGCAGTTTGAACCATGATTTGAGAGCACTGGGGAGGGGGGGTATGTCATAAAAATGGTGGAGGTTGTGGCAGATGTGAAGGGCACCCAGCTGTTTGTTACCATCAGGGAATGTGGGTCCATGCTAAGATTTTTTTTTTTCAAGAGAAGTCAAGAGTTCAGAATGTTTCATAAAATTTTCCAATTTCTAAAATATTGTGATGGCTAAACAAAACCAAATATTGTAATGTGGGCTATGACCACCCATCCGTAGTGCCTCCTCTCATAGAAATTAACAAGCAAACAAACTGAAGTGAAAGTTAAATTGAAGGTTGGGTATATGGAAATAAGACTCACTATTTTGACTTTATTGATCAGGTAGCAAATTCAACTGTATACATTCCCACTCCTCTCCCCCTCTGCCCAAATAAACAGTGTATTGCCACTCAGTGGGCATTTCAAATATTTTTCATGAGAGTTGTAGAAATTGACCTTTGTTACTATTAATTGTAGTAGTAGTAATATTATTGGAATTCCAGTCAATACATTTTTTCTTAAAAAAGCAGATAGTGTCTATTTTAGGCTTTGCAAGACAGAGGTCTTTGCTTCAACTACTGAATTTGCTATTGTAGCTAAAGGCCCCCATAGGAAATACATAAATCAGTTGGTGTGCCTGTGATTCAGTGAAATTTCATGTACAAAAAGCAGGCAACTTACTATCAACAATAAAATATATCTTTACAAAAATAAAATAAAGACGAAAAATTGACATCAATAATGAAAAATAGTAATAATAAAAAGCAGGCAACTTGACCACAAGTGATGGCTGGCCAACTCCTGTATTAATGTCACTTAACAGTTGTGTAGTCCTGGCATGTTCAAAAACCAATGAACACAGCAACCTTGTGTTGCTAGATGTGGATATTTACATTTTGCAGATGAGGAAAGGAGTTCAGACTTGACTTTGACACACGAAGCAAAATAAACAAGATCCAAGCATCTGTAACAGATACTTCTACATGCTGTCTTAGTAAGAAAGCCACGATGGAAGTCAACATTATTCATGAAAAACTTTCTTCCCCTTCACACTGAACTTTTTCAGACCAGAGCATGATGACAAGATGCTAGTAGGAGCTAAAGAAAGACCACAGGTCAGAGCCCCGCCGTGGGTCGGGCATATGTGTCACCTTTAGGGATGCCAGGGCTGAGCCCCTTCGGGGCGGGTACCATAGACAGAGAGCACTGCACAGCTGTGGGGCCTTCCCTGCGAAGAGTCAGTTCCTGACCCAAATGTCTGAAAAATACTTGTTGAATAAATGAACAAATGAGCAACATTGAAGACATGATTAAGTATGATAAGAAATTCTACCAATACAGTGTAGGTACACACTAAGTCATGTGGACTCCATTTATGGAACAATCACAGCACAATCGTTGAGCACATGCTCTGAGTCACAGACATCAGCAGAAGCTGATAGGATACAGGTGAAATTCCTCTGCTCAAAGGACTAAAATACAGAGGAGAGACAGGGGTGGGTTTTAAGGGAAATAAAGAAAGGAAATAAGTGTGGTGCCATGATTAAAAGTGTAGGTTTTTCAAAGGTAGTGTAGCGAAATGATAGTGTATTTCAAAAATACCTATAATGACCAAAATATAAGTAATCATTTTTAATCTGACAAGTGGTCATTAAGTAGAATGAAGAAGTTTCTGTTTTATTGAGAGGTAGCTATCATTTAAGGAAAAAAGGAAGCAACTGGAAATGTTTATAGAAAAATAATCAACATTTGAACATAAAATAAAAACAGATGTTAAAACCAGTATTTTTGACACTGCAAAGGAAGTCTTTTGATGGTGATGGTATTATATTAAAAAACTGTAATTACTTTTGAAGAAATGTACCACTTTTAAAGTTTAAATTAGTATACAGCTTACACATGCCTAAATATTAAAAACTAAAATGTGAACATATTATGTTTACTATGAAAATGTAAGTCCCAGAGTTTATCTTTTAAAATGAAACCAACATTTTTATTGTAAGCATAATAGCATTTTAATTGGAAATATTACATTAGTCTTCTGCTTATGCCTTTAAGCCATATAAGTGCATGTTATCCAAACATACTATTTATTTTAAAATTTGAGTTAATAATTCTATTATTTGACTACTTCATTACTATAGTTAAAATGCCTCGTTATTTAAAAAAAATGTTACACATGATATTAAGAACTTTTCATTTTATTTCCTGTTTTGTTTTGTTTTTAATCTGCACCTGAGGATATTTTTTCCATTGATTTTTAGAGAGAGTGGAAAGGAGAGGGCGAGACAGAGAGAAACACCAATGTGAGAGAGACACATTGATTGGTTGCCTCCCACATGTCCCCTACCAGGGCCAGGAGCCTGCAACCGAGGTACATGCCCTTGACTGGACTCAAACCTGGGACCCTTTAGTCCACAAGCTGACGCTCTATCCACTGAGTCAAACCAGCCAGGGATATTTCCTGATTTTTTAATTGTGGGAAGGGAGAAGAGAGAATATATTTTGATATGACAGGAAAGGTTAAGAAGCATTTAAGATAACCAGGATAAAAATCTCTATAATATTAAGATGTAACGATAAACTGGTGATGATATATTTCAATTTCTTTAAACAATTAGCTTACACAGGTTTCCTAAAATAGGACCAAATCAGAAATCTATTCTTTGTCTCAACTAAAGTCAATCACTAATTTTTTGGAAATTGGAATTCTTCCAATATGAATCTGATTTCAGTTTGCACAAGATAACAGGGAGCAAAGGGGGAGAAAAACGAAAGAGACAGAGAGAGAGAAAATTGAGACAAATTCTAATGCTAAGTTGGAAAAATTTTGAACACATAACATATTAAGTTCTCTTTACATTTTCTTTCAAATCAATACATTTGATAAACATTTTGATCTTGCCCTTCCTAACCCTCAACCTCATTTTATGTAGAGACAATGACAAAATACTAATAGACCTGACTCACATCCTTTACGACTGTCTAAAAAAGTGTTTGCGCTGATGTAGGGCCTGAGTCTTGTTCAGAAAGAACGTCACACATTTATCATAAGCAGTGTCTCCCTTGCAAGAACTAGAAATGTTCATTCCACTCTTGTTACTTTTTATAAACTTCAAAAATTTTGTTTGTACTCAAATTCATTGGTAGTGAATTGCAGACTTGGTCTCTCTATGTTTAGCAAAATGTAATATTCCCATAAAAATATAGGGTGTCCCCCCAAAATGTACACACACTTTAACAGCTGATAGCTCAATTTTGAAAATGAGATGTATTTTAATAAACACTGCCTTTATAATTATTCAAAGTGTATGGGTACATTTTTTGGGACACATTTTTGTATGTGTATGTATAATACTATCTAATAAAAGAGTAATATGCAAATTGACCATCACTCCAACACACAAGATGGCTTCCCCCATGTGGAAACAAGATGGCCACCACAAGATGGCCAGCAAGGGAGGGCAGTTGGGAGGGACCAGGCCTGCAAGGGAGGGCATTTGGGGGTGATCAAGCCTGCAGGGGAGGGCAGTTAGGGGCAATCGGGCTGGCAGGGGAGCAGTTAGGCATCAATCAGGCTGGCAGGGGAGTGATTAGGGGGTGATCAGGCTGGCAGGCAGAAGCGGTTAGGGGCAATCAGGAAGGCAGGCAGGCAAGCAGTTGGGAACCAGCAGTCTGGATTGTGAGAGGGATGTCCAACTGCCCATTTAGGCCCGGTCCCAGTGGGATCAGGCCTAAATGGGCAGTCAGACATCCCTCGAGGGGTCCCAGATTGGAGAGGGTGCAGGCTGGGCTGAGGGACAACCCCCCCCCCCCATGCACGAATTTTGTGCACCGGGCTTCTAGTTGTCATTATAAAATCCCATTCAATTGAGAAAGATCAGGGTTCTGGAATTATATCAATGTATAGTTGGATATGTGCAAGAGTAAGGTGAGGAAGGTTTATGCGCCAGCTGTCTTGTGTTCTTTCATGGGATGGTCAGATGTGGCCAAAGAGGGGCCCAGGCAAGGCCCAAGAAAACAAAGTTCCTTATACTCACAGGTCTGAGAGAGACAAAGTCCAGGGGGGCCATGAGGGGACCACAAGGAGGGAGCGCCCAGGAGTGTGCTCAGCCAGGCAGGTGGGGACCTGAGGGAGAAGGAGAGGGAGAGGGAGATGGAGGGAGAAGGTGGAGGGAGAGTGGAGCCCTGGGCCAGTGCCTTTTATTGGAGGCCAGGGTGAAGTTCACAAGCAAAAGGCATGCGGGATTTCCCTGGTGAATTTGATGTCGCTAGGTCACGGTCAGGGCAGAAGAGTGATTTGTGGCAGGGCCTGCCTTATCTCGCTGGTGCACCTGGCTATGGAGGTGGGTGCTCACGGCCTGTGGGTGGGGATGCTGAGGCAGCAGGAAGCTATGAAACTTTACAACTTACAATATATAAGCATACAATGGGTTTCAGTTCCTAAACTGGGGGCAGAAAAATGCATGTATTAAATTTCCTCTCACCTAGAATTTCAACATTCCAGTATACTTAATAATAATTAAACTGCTGTAATATCTACTGAAGTAAACTGTTTTACTGTCAATGACTTTTATTTTACTTCTCAAGTTCTATTTAGATTCTTTTCCCAATAGGTTTGTTATTGTTTTACTATCTTGTTTTTTCATCATGATTTCTATTTATTTTTTAATCTCTTTGAAGACTCTTTTACAGCCTTGGATTGTTCTATCTCAAATCCACAGAGTTCTAATCCATGTTAAATTACTGGGGAAGGCAGGGATGGGTGGGAAGAGATTAAGCAAAGAACTTCTATGCATACATGTGCATAACCCATGGATAGACAATACTGTGGTGAAGGCCTGGGGCGGGGTGGGGAGCTGCTGAAAGGGGTTGATGTAGGGGGAGAGGACATCTATAATACTTTCAACAATAAGATTAATAAAATAAAACAAAAAACAACAAAAAATTACTGACTCCAATGCTGGATTGCCTAGGTTTTCATTTGAGGTCTGTAGTTTACACCCTGTGTGACCTTGCCCTCTGCAATGTCTGCATCGCAGTTTCACCTTCACCAATCAGGATGACACCTGAGGACTGATGTGAAGACTAAGTAGTTTTTATAGTTAGAATAGAGGACCTGAAACAGCCTGTGGCATGCAAGCCTCACAGGAGAGTGTGCAATGATCACAATTTCCAGCCCCCAGGACGGGCTTCCCTTGTTCAGGGTGCCTGGAAATTTCTCTCTTCGTCCTTCTGCAAAACCATTCATTACACAAGTAAAATTGTATCTGAATTGTTAGGTGTTTGTGGTTACAGGCTTTCAGGGTAGCCAGGCCTGGAGTGTTGTTGGATATAGAATCAACTTAATTGAATATTTCTTATAATTATCTGCCAGGTCCCACTAAAATATCTATATTGGAATAAGACTATACAGGTCCATACAACCAAAGAAAGTAATTTAAACTCACATAATTGAGGTAACCACTTTGTATTTTCCAGGGTTATGCAATTTAAAGAAATTATGTTTTTCTTTTTAAATTATATCTGCTTTGGATATATTTTCATAGAAACCAACATAGAATTAAAGTAAAATAACCAAAGATTTTTATGGGTTATATTTTTAAAAAATCTATCTTATCCCTTCCAGTCTACACTTTATTTATATACTCAAAAAAAAAAAAAAAAAAGACTAGTTTTGTTTTGTTTTGGTCAAATTCATTTTTAGAGAAATTAATATAAAATTAAAGTAAAATATTTACAATAATAAAATAACAAAGACTTTGCAATAAATATCCTGTCTTATAAATTTGTCAGTAAGCTATTTTAATAAATTCCAGGAGGTTTTATTTCCTCTTTTCTTTTCAATAACAAAAAAAATTAAGTCCATCCATTTTTGCCATTGTAAGACCCATTATGATTAATTGTTCTCATCAAATCTGGCCAACTCCGGTAATATAAACCATATAGTTTACATACTATGGCACTTTGCAGCAATGAGAGTTTCTCTCCTGAGATTTGAACTGCAGGAAAAAATCATGAGGCTATTAACTACAGAACACAGCATGATTAAAGACCAATCCTCCTTAAAAACTAAAGTTTAATTTTTCACATGGTGTAATTTTAAACTATTTACATCAGTTTCAATATTTCATCTTATATCCCAAAGAGTTGATGAATGATTCAACATCACCAAGGGACAAAAATCTCTTTTCCTCAAGTGCAATACATGCCTGTTTTTCCAGAGATCACTATAAATTGGCCTCAAATTCATCATGCGTTTTTATTTAGCAGATTATTAAACATAATATTCAATTTTGTTTTATGTGTATGTAAATACACACACACACACACACTGCTCTATTAATCTATCATATAGAGAGATATGGGTTTTCTTTTTTCCTTTTGGATTAGTTCAAATTCAGTGTTTATCCTGCAGTTTATCTGTCTGTGAATGTTGGCCAGTGTTCACTTACTTAACAGACCTAACCCACTGCATTTATTCCTGGAATTACATCAGTTCACTTACAGTGTGTAGTATGAGTGACATGCACTAAAGCTATCATACTGACAAGATTACACTCAACTCCATGGGTTGTGTGGTTGGTCAGTGGGTTCTAAATCCCAATCAAAAGTGGAGTGAGAAACATTATCACAATTCACCCTAAATTAAGGGTGACAGACAGCTTTCAAGCCCAGGCAAGCTGATAAAACCCCAGGTGCTTTCTTCTTTAGCCCTCACTGGGCAGTTCGACCCACTCAAGACCTGCACCAAACAAAGAACCTTCAGCTCAACCCCAGCCCTCAGTTGCATTGAAAGCCAAACCAGCCCCTTTCCCTGGCCCCTCAAGTGATTTTTGGACCTGAGTGGGAGCTCCCCTGCTCTCCCCATAAAACCTCATTAGGCGAGTAATAACCTTTGATGCCCTCTTGAGTCAACTGTGGCATCATAAGTCTCGACATCTGGACAAATTCTGGTTAGAAGTCCTCCCAATATTTTCAAAGTGTTCACATTATTTAATGAGAAGGCAAATCAAAGGGAAGATGTGATTTTAAGGAGAAAGGAATTAATCTAGTTTGATCACAGTGGTTCTAAAGTGGTTGGGGTTATACAGTTGGGTATGTCATGTATACAGTTGGCCATCGGAATGAAGATCAGGAGTGAGTCTGGGCAGGTAGCAGTTTGAAATCATGAGCATAGGCATAGTAATCAAGGGCCTGGAGAGGGTGCGGTTACCCAGGAGGGTGAATGGAGTGAGAAGCAAAGAAAGCTGAGCCCATTGCTTCTGCTCGACTCCAGGTCTGTATTATTTAATGCTCCTTCTGCTCTTTATTCAATAACGTTTATTGTGTCTCCTTGATGCATTATCCTCGTTCATATATTCAACCTGTATTGAGCTCGTCCTAACTTCAACCTAAGTTGAAGTCAAAGATTAATGATTTGTTTCTACATAAAATTGCAATTTAACTTCAGCAGGGAGAGAAAGAACAATGCTAAAAAAAATATTGATTATGACAGGTAAAAGTTTATCATTGTGTTGACAAGATAAAAAAACTACTCAATAATTTGCGTTTGGTTGGGGTTTACAATCAATGGAGGATACCAAACAAGCTAGACCTGCTAGAGTTGGATATTTAAGGCTGTTTTCAATGGCTCCTTCTTAATCAGGTTTAAAAGTACATATTATTATTCAAAAATAGCTGGGATAAATTCTAATGATCTTTATCTTTTAGGTTAATCTCTAAACACCCTGGTGTCCACATCATAACCAAGACAAGAAAATAAAAATTTCAGGGTTGGGGCCTGGCATCAGTAATTTTAAATCCCCCGTATGATTACAATCTGCAACCAAGGTTCAGAAATATCACTGTAGGTGAATTGATTGACATTAGTAAAAATGAGCAATATTTAGGTTTTAACCTTTTAATTTATCCTACATCTTGTTTCAGAATGGATTTAGTGTATTGCACATGGCTATACTGATTACAATATCACTGCTATCTTATCAACCAATTAGACCTTTATTGACCCCAAAAAGTAGGTCTTCGTATCTCTATGTTGTAGTCAAGAAAATGGGGACTGAAAAGGGTCAAGTAATTTTCCCCAAAATGCACAAGTAGTGACTAATGAAGGAGTAATCTAAAACCAAGTTTGTCTGTTTACTTTTATAAGTTAATTCAGCATAGCTCAGAGTCACAGGTTAGGAATTCAGGATTTTGAATATTTTGTTCGTAAAGTACTCTGAAAATTTGCCATATTCAGTGTCCTTGTCTCTCAAAAAATGCATGTCAGGCAGCATTAAATTGTAGAATGTAGAATTAAATAAATATTTTGTTTAAAGGTGTTTGTGGAAAAATGACTAATAGCCTAGGAATTTTATCATAAGGGTCACTGTCTTTATCTTCAAGTTCAAGTCCAAATATTTCTGCCAGACAACCATGAGCATTGTACACTCTATTATAATGTCTTTCCATATCTGTATCTCCTATTTCTGAAAAATAATCATAGCATTAGACAATTTCAGATGTAATATCCAACCTCTTATAAGAACAGGGTTGACATTTCCGTTATTCTCCACTTAGTCGTAGGAAATCCCCAGAGTTCCTTTTTTATGAAATAGCTACAAAAATATTTAGGTCAACTGCCATCAAAACATCATCTGTTCAATTTTTGTTAGTCAGTTATAGGGCCCTTAAATTCTCTAAACTTGAGGATCATTTTCTAAGGAAAGACCGAGCTCTTCCTGGAAAATTTTCAGAAGAGAATTAGCCATAATGGTTTAGTGTGGACTAACATGATTCATTTGCTAAACTGGGTTTATAATTTTGTGTCATTGTAAAAGTTTTTTAAACTTATAAAATCACTTGGAAAACAAGAAGAATGAGAAAATACTACAAACACACATTCCAAATAATTAGATTTTGGCTTAAAATATGGTCAATTCGCTATTTCTAGTATTAAGAATGATTTAAACTCAGGGGCATATATTTCTTTAGCTTATACAATAAATATGTTGTAAATAATTTTTTTCATAAATAATCTTTCACTCCACAGTTGAGTATGAGAGGTAAAGATGGTACACTAAAAGTGTTTGACACTGTTTAAATTAAGAAAGTATTTTCTTATAAATTTTAAATGCTATCATTCCAAATTTCTTCTCAATATTTAAAATATCTTCATATATAAAACCTAAAAAACATTATACAGGGGTCCTCAAACTTTTTAAACAGGGGGCCAGTTCACTGTCCCTCAGACCATTGGAGGGCCGGACTATAGTTTAAAAAAAACTATGAACAAATTCCTATGCACACTGCACATATCTTATTTTGAAGTAAAAAAACAAAACGGCAAAAACACCCGCATGTGGCCGTGGGCTGTAATTTGAGGATGCCAGATCTAGAAGTTAATAAATTTAAAACCACAGGTTGTACTGCATGAAGAGCCTTATTGAATTATTTTTTCCATTTTCAAGTCTTTTTTAAATTCGGTGTATTGGGATAGCATTGGTTAATAACATTATATAAATTTCAGGTGTGCAATTTTATAATATAACATCTGTGTACTCATTGTGTGCTCACCACCTGAAATCTAGTCTCCTGCCATCACCACCCTAGTATGGTTGACCCCTTTGCCCTTTTGTCAACCAAACAAATACATATAGGTGATGATGGAATACTCTAAATTATGAAGTCAATGCTTACTATGACAAAGTCTTTATTTGAGGGCTCATCCTGATTGGTCTAAGAGTAATCCCATCTGTTAGCTAGTGATTGGTCCAGGAACCTAGGCCAAACCAATTGGTGCATAGAATCACCTGGACAGGTGAATTGGTTCGGATATTGAGAGAAGTCCCTGGAAAAGAAGAAGCAGTTGAGAAACACCTGTTAAACGAATGGGTATGGTACCAGGTTTAGCCCTGATGTGACATGGATTTCTGGAAATAAAGTTGTTCATTCTTCATAATGAGCATCTATAAAAATAGTGGCAATTCTTCTTTCTATAAAACTTTTTTGTGCGTGGAAATGAGTATTAGAAATTGTATAGCCATCTTCTATAAGTCTATATGTGTTGTCAACACAGAGAGAAAATCTCAGAGAAATTAAGTTGGAGACTTGACTGAACCATGATTGATGGTCTCCAATCAGTGAACAATTCAGTCATATCCCTCTATTATTTCAGACAATTTACGTTAGATTTTTCTTGTGTCCACAAGCATAAATTTTAGATGTAATCTCACTGTGTTTATGTAGTCTGGCTTGGCATGAAATATGAGTCAAATGTATTTCCCTGAGCAATTAATAGATTGCTGTTGTAGAGAACACACCTGATAGTAACTTGATTATTTTTCTTCATTAACTATAGTATGTTTTTTCATATTTAACAATATAATATTTTGCCCGTACATTTTGGTTTCTCCATATCAACTTTCCCCAGGATGTGTGTCCTTTCATGTGTAGACATATACAATTAATATTTTAAGTTTAGAAAATTTTCTAAATCTAAATACATTTAGATTTACATCTAAATACATTTTTGTTAATTTTGTTCTCAATTATTTAGATATTAGGTATCCTTTTCCTAATGTAGTTACAAAGTTTCTAATCCCTTTAAACTCACAATGTAATAAAGTATCCTCTCTAATAAAATGGTAATATGCAAATTAACCACCACTCTGCTACATAAGCCACACCCACCAGCCAAGCCACGCCCACCAGCCAATCAGGGCGAGTATGCAAATTAACCCCAGCCAAGATGGCTACAGCCACAGAGAGCAAGGTTTCCCAGGTAACAGAGGAAGCCAAGCTTTCCATAGCCGTTGCAGGCCTAAGCCTCCACTTAAGCTACAAAGTTTCAATTATAGAAGGTAAACAAATTCAAACAAATGGTGGCAGAATGGAGCTTGAGAGAGCAAGCCAGGGTTGCCGCCAGCAACAGGGGAAGCAAAGCTTTCCGCACACCCTGGCCGGGCTCACCTGCTTAAGGCTACAAAGTTTCAATTGTAGAAGGTGAATTAACTGCCACAGAAATGGCTGCCGCCCCGGAGGGAGCAGCAGGCTTGGCTCCGCTCCAGGCTACAAAGTTTAAATTGTAGAAGGAAAATAAATTCCAGATACCAGGGCCTCCGCTTGGGTCGCCAGGGGGTGTGGCCGGCCTGCAAACCACCACAGGCCCCTCACTCAGGCCGCCCCACGCCCCAAGGGAACCCCACCCTGATCCGGGACACCCTTCAGGGCAAACCAGCTGGCCCCCACCCGTGCACCAGGCCTCCTATCTAATAAAAGAATAATATGCATATTGACCATCACTCCAACACACAATATGTCTGCCCCCATGTGGTCAAAGATCCTGCCCCCATGTGGACACAAGATGGCCACCACAAGATGGCCAGCAGGAGAGGGCAGTTGGGAGGCACCTGGCCTGCAAGGGAGGGTAGTTGAGAGGGACCAGGCTTGCAAGGGAGGGCAGTTGGAGGTGATCAACCCTGCAGGAGAGGGCAGTTAGGGGTGACCAGGCCGGCAGAGGAGGGAATTTGGGGGCAAACAGGCTGGCAGGGGAGCAGTTAAGCATCAACCTGGCTGGGAGTGGACTGGTTAGGGGGTGATCAGGCTGGCAGGCAGAAGCGGTTAGGGGCAATCAGGAAGGAAAGCAGGCAAGCAGTTGGGAGCCAGCAGTCCTGGATAGTGAGAGGGATGTCCGACTGCCCGTTTAGGCCTGATCCCCCAGGATCGGGCCTAAACGGGCAGTCGGACATCCCTCCAGGAGTCCCAGATTGGAGAGGGCACAGGCTGAGCTGAGGGACAACCCCCCTCCGTGCACGAATTTCGTGCACCGGGCTTCTAGTAAGCTAATAACAAATATGGAAAACAAAAACACAGTTATCTGAGAATTCAAATCTCCTTAAAACAACTCTTGGGAAAAATAAGGTCAAAAGGTAAAATATTTAAAAGATATCAATAGCAATATCAAGTATATAGCAGAACCCATGGGTTACTCAAAAGTAGAATAGACCATTCAGAACCTTAAGTATATATTTAGCCCAAGAGATTGAAAATAAGAAGAAAAACCTAAATGAAAAATTTAGAAAATAGGAAAAAACTGAACTTAAGCAATGATGAAAGACTATATCATTACAAATAGAAATATTTATTATTGAATAGAAACAGAATAGTAATAAGCTAAAATTCTACAAATTAATAAGTAAAAGCAACAGTTTGTTCTTTTAGAAAAGCAATGATAATGTACATACTACAGAGGTCAACCTAATCAAGAAAAAAAAGTAGAAATGTTATAATGGGTAATCAAAGATGCAGAGTAAGGAAATGAATTATGAAATACTATTTTACATAATTTTATGAAAAAGGTTTGAAAACCTGGATGAAGTTGAAGATCAAGTAAAATATTAATAATCATGGTGAAAGTCTAAATGTCTCAACTTGCCAAAGGTCAAAACAATGAATTCTATCAAATGTCCATCTTTAAAAGAGGATGCCCATTTTATTCCCTTTTTTATTTTCATCATGCCAGAACATGAAATGGAAAGAAATCTTCCAAATTCTTTTTATAAAGGCATTGTACTACCTCCATTAAGCCTTGTAAAAGATAATTTAAGGAAAAACTGTGTTTTGTCTATCATAGTCCCATTAGAAGAAAAAAATCAGTATGAATTGAGGAGCAAAGAAGTCATTATCTATATTAGACTTATCACAGGGGGAAAGCTGGGTGGAGGGGAATTGAAAGTGGAAAAGGGTTGGAAGATAAGAGGGGCCTGGGAAGGAGCCATGGGAGGTGGCTGGCTTAGCCCCCGGGAGCTAGTCCCTGGGTCTGGGAGGGATGGCAGTGACTGTGAGCAGTAGGGCTAGCATCAAGGAAGAGCTGGATGCCAAGCTGCAGGGAAGACAGGAAGACAAGCTGCAGCCCACCAGGGGGCCCGTGTCTCTCCTTTTACCTCAGCTCACCACGAGGATCTTCAAAGCGAAGGCCTTTGCTTCACTTCTGCCTCCCAGCTATCAGAAACGTTCCTCTTTTGGACTGTTCTCACTAAGAACAGTACAAGGAAGGAAAAGAATTGGCCAATACACACACACACACACACACACACACACACACACACACACACGTACACACACACACGTACACACACATTCAAAATATAGTAAAAAACACTCAACTACTATAGTCCTCACTGAAACTGGTCAAAGGGTAGTAAACTGACCTTGATTCCCACTTTCTACTATTCATACAATATAACAATAATAGCCAGCTTATATCACATAGGAATATATATAGATGTTATTCATTTTTCTTAACATCATCATTTAAACATAATTGAGGTAATAATTCATTTGTTTTTCTTATTACACAATTCCATTGCTCTTAATAGTGGTTGAATAACGGCCCTTCAAGTTAATACACTATGATGATATCATTCTATGCTCTAATATGTTTTAGTTTCTATAACTGATCTTGAACTTCTGGACTTCAGAGCTGTGAGAAAACACATTTCTGTTGGTTAAGCCACCCAGGCTCTCGTGTGTGTGTTTTTATGATGGCCTGAGGGGACTAATAAAATAATCTATTAAAATCCGTAAGTACAAAGAGTATGTGTAAAGGGCCAAAATAGACAGCAAAGTCTTTAAAAAGAAGAAGAAGAATGTGGTAGGGCTTGCCCGACCAGATCGGAAGACGTATGATAAAGCTAAGCTCACACAACCAGGAGTTATTTCTATACTTTGAGGGGAAGTTCTCCAAAGGACAGCAATGATCTCTGGAAAGAGAATGACGGAAGAGAGTTTTCCAACAACTGTCTCCCTAGGTCCCTTCGCACAAATCGCAAAACGGGTTGAAAACACCAACAAAAACCAAGGCAGACCTCTGAGTCAGCACCGTTTGATAGATTTTCGTACTCATGAAAATTAGAGAAATGCTTTCACCGTCAGAGTTTACATTCATCACCCTATGCTGCTGCCTAGATTCCCTTTCACTGAACGAAATCACCATCCACTGACTTGGTACTCGAATCCCGTAAAGACCTTTGAAAATTATCTTTTCTCTAGATGTCCTTAGCCAAGGCTTTCCTGTTCCATTTCTGCCCTCTCACTACATAAATCAATTCCTCTAGACCCTTAATTGTATTTGCTGTTCGTTTTTGAATTCCAGTTCCTCCAAGTTCTGTAACATAGAGAAAGAGGACAGGACATAATCTCAAAGGGGATTCCAGTCCATCCTTTCTTGTTTAATAATATTATGTGGCCACCAAGATGAATTTTAGCTTCCCCTGCGATTGTCAGAGTGTTCAGTCTCATCTGATTTATTGTCTAGCATCCTCTCCCCTCTGTTCTGTTTGGCTTGACTGCTTTCCAGTTGCCTCTCTCCCACTGAATATCTGTTTCTGATTAGACACACCCTCTCATTATTTCAAAATCTCATTTTCTTTTTTTCACCACATCGCAAACTTATGTAGGGCTTTGTCCCCTCATTTTCTCTCTGGATGGATGGGTGCTTGGTGCACCTGTCTATTGAGAACCCTCTACACATTTTATTTATGATTCATCAACTCCAGATATCCTGTGAAGATATTTAAATGAGATGGAGCATGCAGCAGATCACCACATGCAGAGTCATTCTCAGTCATCCTCCTTCTCTTGGTCTGCTGTTTGCCAGCATTCAATCACTTCATAATTTCAAGTCATTCTGACATAACCTGCAAGACTATGAGAGTATCAAATTCTCACCCCTCTCCTGTTTAATTTTGTTGTTGTTAATCCTCAACCCAGGATATTTTTTCTATTGATTTTTAGAGAGAGTGGAAGGGAGGGGGGAGAAAGAGGGAGAAAAAGAGAGAGAGAGAGAGAGAGAGAGAGAGAGAGAGAGAGAGAGAGAAGCATTGATGTGAGAGAAACACATCACTTGGTTGACTCCTGCATGGGCCCTGGTCCTAGGATGGAACCTGCAACCCAGGTACTTGCCCTTGACCAGGAATTGAACCTGCAACCCTTCAGTGTGTGGGCATATGCTCTAACCACCAAGAAATGCAGGCCAGGGCTCTCCTGTTTAATTTTTGATGTAGTCATTTACCCCTAGGACTTCTATCTGTGAATTTTGCAGTTTATCCAAATAAACTTTGGTCCATAATGGTTTGTTTAATAAATATCACTAAGCTTCTGATTATATTTCTGACTATTAAACTGGCTTCTATTGAAGCCTGGTGGATTAGGCCATTCTGAAATAGAAAGCATTCCGTAGAGAGTCAAAGTAATCAATGGGAAATGTCAAAGCTCCAACACCAATATTTCCACATAATCCAGCCAACCCTTGGTTTGGAGATTAATCTGAAGGCATTGTTATATTTTCCCCATAGAAATCTGAAAACTCTCCTTTTCACAGCAATAAGTTAAACACATAAAAATAAATATCTAGACTGTATCACTGCTCTGGACAGAATTTCAATGGGTACGTAGTTCAGGTTACTGTCTTGAGAGAGAACCTTACTTATCTTTTTCACCAAATCACGTGGACATTTTTGTAGGGCTTACCATCGCTAGGCAGAGTGTTTTCGGAGAGTTAAAAGGAAAAACAAAAATAAATATTCTGTCCTCTAGGGACTCACAATCCACCCTGAGTGATCACAGCAGCTTGGAGTCCATAGGAAACATAATAAAACCAACACCAAATGTCGCCTGTCTTAGAGATATGGAGGGTAAGACAAAAGCTAAGGAACAATAACCTGGAAGTTGTCATAAAACACACTTTCCCAGTTGAATATGTAAAATGGGAAATGTCCTGCTTCTCAGGCTTGAGAATGTGTTTAATGCTACAATATGGAAAAGGACAACAGGGTTCAATCATTGCTGCTTTTCTTAGCATGTCATTGACTCTTACAAGGCTGATGAAATAAATAGCCTTTTTCATCAGAGAAGTGGCCACATACAAATACACAAAATATTGCACACACTTCTAGGAAACCCTTGTATAGTAGTCTCCTATTCCTGACATATCAAATTACCACAAATGTAGTGGCTTAATACCATACAAATATATTATTTATAGTCCTGGGTGCAGAAGTCCAGCCCAAATCTCACTGGATGAAAACCAACGTGTGAGCAAGGCTGTGTCCCTCTCTATAGCCCTGGAGAGTCCACTTCCTTGCTCAGTTAGGTGTTGGCAGGATTCAGTTCCATGAGATTGTAGGACTGAAGTTTCTGATTCCTTCCTGGCTGTCACCTGAGAAACACCCTCATCTATAGTCCTCTTTCTGGTCCTTGCATGTAGTCCCTTACATTTTAGAACCAGCAAGGAGACACAAATCCTTCTCTTGCTCCCATCTCACTGACACCTGCCTTCCTCTTCCACAATTAAGAGCTTAATTGATTGATTGAACCCACTTGATTGATCCAAGATAATCACAGCATTGTAAGGTCCATACCTTTAATCACATATGCACAGTCCCTTTTGCGGTGCAATATAACACATTCACAGATTCCCAGGATTGGGGCATGGACATCCTTTGGGAAGAAAGGTATCGTTCTGGTTATACTACCTTTTAATCTAGACCCTAGCTATAATCTGAGGTTCAAAAAGGAATCTAGGTTAAAATCCTTGAATTATTTGATTATTTTCTCCCCACCATGTCCAGTTTTTGTTCATTCTGAAGAATTCCTTGATCACTGATATTTATGATATTTCTTTTGGGGGGAATTTCTTAAAAGAAAATTTCTACATTTCACTCACCAATTACATTATCAGTTTTATCATGACATTAAAATTACATAGATAGTTGTTTGAATAGTTTTCTCAATATATGTCACACAACATTTTGATACCACCATACTGGTGCATGCTAGAGACAATTTGTCATATACAACAAATAAACTATATTTTCCATGTTCAAAACACGTACTGGTGATTGTAGATACTAATATCGCTGCAGTCCTGGGCCTGGGTCCTGCCCCACCCTGTCCTCTCCCTCCCCGAGAATTCTCACTGCTTCTTGTTGTAAAGTAACAGAGGCAAGAGATAATACTGCTGTTAGCCATGGTTCAGCTTTAGATCCTCCTCCCCAGTCGTGGCCCAGACTTCACCATTTCCCCATTACTGCCCCGCTCCATTCTTGAGCATCCTTCATCCCTGACCCAATGGGAAAGGGTCTGTGCTTTATGAAAATGTACAAGCACTTAAAATACCAAGCATTCCCTGTGTCTTTTCAAAAATAGTCTTAGTAAATAATTTAAATGAGCTTAAAGAATATACACGGAGTGACAAACATGCATTGGCACAAACATCTTCTGTTCAGATAGTTTATAAAGGACCAGTCACTGTCCTGTCAGATGGAACCACTTAGTTCGAGGAGCTCTTCACTGCGAATGAAACCTGGAGTGGATTATCCAGACATGCACAAAGCCACTGTGGGTGTCCAGTGGGAGAATTCTGATAAGAGCGTCACGATTCACATGTAAATGAGGAAAAGCATTCTAGAGGTGCAAATGGGTGATAATTTAGTGAAAAGTTCAAATATTAAAAATAACATGAAAAAAAAACAACACACCACAATCCTTCAATAAGCAAAAATATTTCACAATTTTGGAGAGATTAGAAGTAAACATAGCCCAGCTCTTCTAATATCTTTCAGGTTGACAATAGCAAAGACAAGGGGGAGGGGAAGATGAAGTCCAGAGGAGGTGAGAGGAATGGAGAGCTTAGGTAGGGACATGATAGGAAGGGGAAAAGATGTCTCCTGTGAGTATGAAGTGGAAATAAAAGAAAGTGTCTGCGTATTTATTCAACTCTCTGTGGGGTTGCATCAAAATAATAGTGACATCAAAATGTATTACTTTACTTTAATTGTCTTTTTTCCATCTATTTTTCACTTTGCGGGGTAGAGCATGCAAAGTAAAATCTCTATTCGGACACACCCAGGAAGGATGCATGTCCACATGCTCTACTTTCTTTCATCTTTGACTGCAACCGTGTGGTGGCTACTTGTCTTGGATGACACCTGAAGTCCTTTAAAATATGGTCTTAATACAGGCAACAGACATTCCCTCTGAGAATGAAAGTGCCACATTATAAAAGAAACTAGAGGCCCAGTGCACAAAATTCATCACGGGGTGTGGGGGGGTGTCCCTCAGTCCAGCCTGCACCCTCTCCAATCTGGGACCCCTTGGGGGATGTCCGACTGCCGGTTTAGACCCAGTCCCCTGGGCCTAAACCAGAAGTCAGACATCCCTCTCACAATCTGGGACTGCTGGCTCCTAACCACTCTGCCTGCCAGCCTGATAGCCCCCTATCCACTCCCCTGCTGGCTTTATTGATGCTTAAATGATCCCCTGCTGGCATGATCATCCCCAACTGCCCTCCCCTGCCAGCCCGATTGCCTCCAACTTCCCCTGTGGGGCTGAGGGGACTGGGGAACTCTGACTGGATGAGGTGGGCCTGAGAGAACTGCGGGACTGAGGCTGTATGAGGTGGGGCTGAAAGGACTCGGGGGACTGAGGCTGGATAAGGTGGGACTAAGAGGACTGGGTGCTGCCATTTTGTGGCTGTGGGTGCTGCCATCTTTGTGAGGGTGTGGCAATCAATTAGCATATTACCTCTTATTTAGATAGGATAAGTGGGGTATACTTTTCAACTATACACATGGCACAGGCATCTATATGTCATCTGCACCTAGGCTGTGTGCTCTAAATAATCGATGTCTGGTGCTGAAGTCTCAGGAAGATATGAATGGTTCAAACCATGCCTCTGTCTTATGCCAGGTCCTCTTTTCATTCTCTGTCCTGCAGACTCTACGGCAGCGTCCTGGGCATTCACAAGGCATTCTGTTACCAGAGCTAATGAATCAACGCTAATGAACAACCAAGGTCTGTTAGCTACAATTCATATGACAATCCCCAATTTAGGGGCTTTTACATGTAGTTATTTTTTTTAAATGTTTGGCACACTTAATCATTCTTTACATGCTACTTTAACTTGTAACTATCATTTTTAATGAAAACAGTAAAAGAATACTAATGCATACATTAAGAAAACTCTAAAATATACAAAAGAAAAAGATCTTTTATTACTACCAACCAAGACATAAAGTCTAAGATTTTTGTGTATCATTTTCCATGCATTGTCTATGCCTACCATGTCTAAAAATGCAACAAATAACGTGAGGTTTTAACTACAATGCTCTGTAATTCCTGAAAGTTCTTCAAACCTTTAAAATGTTGAATTTCTTTTTTAAATGTGGTACCCCAACATATCTGATTATCTATTTGACAGCAGTATGAAGGAACAATCTCTGTCCTTCTCAGTTGTAATTCATATAACTTCACTGGCATTTCCTATATTTAAAATAGCTGATTTCCCCCCTTCAGTGGCAAAAATGGTTATTTCTGTTTTCTTTACACTCAATAAGATTATCACTTCACATGAGCTTGAGATACAACTGTAACTTTGTAGTGCAATTTATATTACCAGTACTTAAGTTTAGCAAAATAAAATTCTCAAGGACATAACTCACCTTTAATTAAATATTTCATAATATATGGAAAACTCAAATGGTCAAATAAGATGATGCGTTCTGGCATCTGCACAGATGTTTGCAGCTAAATATGGATTAGATTTGGGGTAGAGGCAAAGCAACTTCTGTCTCTATTAATGAAACAGAAAATTTGAAACTGGAGGTTTGGCTCCTGTTCTTTCCTGCTGCTAACTCACCAGATGGTACCTGGGATTTGGATTCTCTCTCTACAGAATGTGATGAACACTGAGCTGTCTGATAATTTTGTGATTTTGCAAGTCTCTTATCATCTTGTCTCCAAGGTAACCCAGAAGGATCTTTGAAAGTTGTCTTACAGAGGGCAAAAGAATAATTCTAATTTATATTAAAAAGAGCGTTGATATAAATCTATCCTATATATTATAGTGACTGAAATATTTACTGATTCCAACAAAGTGTGGATGCTCACTTAAAGTTCACATCTAGCTGAAACCGGTTTGGCTCAGTGGATAGAGCGTCGGCCTGCGGACTCAAGGGTCCCGGGTTTGATTCCGGTCAAGGGCATGTGCCTTGGTTGCGGGTACATCCCCGGTAGGGGGTGTGCAGGAGGCAGCTGATTGATGTTTCTCTCTCATTGATGTTTCTAACTCTCTATCCCTCTCTCTTCCTCTCTGTAAAAAATCAATAAAATATATTAAAAAAAATAAAGTTCACATCTACTAGCTATTTCCACTGTGCATGTGCTCATGTACACACACACACACACAACACACACACAAACACACATTCATGGGTTTCAGTTATTAGTACACAATGTCTACATGTGTTGGTGGTCGGCTCACTGTACCAAGTCATAAGAATATTTCTGGTGCTTCTGTAATTTTAATTTTATAATGGAGCTCTTCCTGTTTCCTCAAGAGTTCTCTGAATTTTCTAGTTTGAATATGTTCCCTTACATGGCAAAAGGGAGTTTGTAGATATGATTAAGTTAAGGATCGTGGGATCAGGAAATCACCCTGGATTCTCCAGGTGGGCCCGATATAATCACGAGGGTCTTATTACAAGAAGCAGGCAGCGGGGTAAGAGTGAGAGAGGGTGACATGACGACAGAGATGGAGGGAGAAGAGGCTGTGTGACAGCGGAAGCAGATGTTGGAGTGATACAGGGCCCTGGGCCAAGCCACATGGCAGCACTGAGAAGCTGGAAAGGCAAAGAGCAGATTCTCCCTAGAGCATTCCCAGGCTGCCCTGTTGACAACTTCATTTTAGCTCAACGAAACCTGCCTCAGACTTCCAGTCTTTAGAACTCTGATCTATTTGCATTGTTTGCATTAATTTTGTAGTAATTTGTTAAGGCGGCAAAAGGAAATGAATAGGCCTATCATTAGTATCTGCCAGGTTAACTGTTCAGTTTTATCAGATGAGGACCCCAGTGACTCAGTGTCCCCCTAAACATATCATCCATTGGAAGTCTCAAACAGGCGATCGGCGTGTCCTTGTTTGCGATGCCTTGTTTGTTCCCCGACACTCTGCACATTCATTTGCCTTCACAGAGCACATGTAGTGTATTGGTTTTGTATTGATTTCAACAGATCAAACTGTGACTATATCTTTTTACCCTCCCACTAGGTGAAACCGGTGACTACAATCCCAAAGAAGGTGGCTTTTGCTAGGAGATAACCTGTTTACCACAATAACATTTGGACACTTTAGCAAATGATAAAAGTCTTTGGTCACTTTAGCAAAACACATTTTCAACACATGTGTAAATATATATATGCATATATACGTGTGTTTACAAAAGCTTATATATTTTAATGTATATAATACTTTTGCCTTTCTATATTTTAATCTTGATCACAGAAGTACACATATAGTGTTCAAATGGCTATAGGAAATATTTTGTCAACTTGATAAATTAACTTATTAATCCATCTTCTCCTACATAGAGATCACTGTACTCAACACAGCAGGAAAAACTACAGCATTTATAGTCCCTGCCTCAAACGAATAAATGAATGTTGGTAAAAACGGGAGGGCACAGTCTTGAACACCATAAAACTGAGATACAATATTGACAAAATTATTGAAAACTCTATGTTAAATATAATGTTAGATCAGTAATACCTGACCTTTGGTTTCCAATATGCCAATGAGATGTGTATGATAACTCACAAAAGGGTCCAACCTGGAAATACTAGTTTAAATAAAAAAGAAACCTCAGGCCTGAATCTTCATTGATTGCTCTCAGTATGGATGGATGTACTTAAAGGAAGAGTTTTGGGAGAACCACTTCACATCCCCCACCTTCTGAAATAGAATAGGAGAGAGATCCTACAAGAAGACACAGCAAACTCTGACTCGCTCTGTGTAAGCTCCTGCCTCTCGGAACCAGGGCAGTGCTTCCCAAGAGGCAGGCAGCTGCCTTTGAGCTGAACAGAACAGCATAAAACCAATGCCTCATCCTTTGTCAAAGAAAGAAAAACTTACATACAATACGTAAATGTCTACGCCATTTAGAGGGAAGTCTCAGTACCTGGCATCAATGGAAAGAGAAAGAGACGGGTGGGAACACGGCCCCTTTGGCCCTGTAGTCAACTAATGAGAAGTGGGACACAGGGGACGTGTCTTTGCCATTATTGCGTTGGATGGAGCCCATGGCATGTCTTCCTTAGGAGAGCCACCCCTCTCAGCGGATGATCTGTCTTCAGCCCAGAAGCCTTTCACAGATGAATAAATACTTGGTACCAAAAAAAAGCTCAGCTATTGTAATATTTTGACCTAAAATTACAAGAACATACCAGAAAAAAAGTTGAATGTTGACCTTTAAAAAAGTTGCAAGGTTACTCATGTTCTAAATTCCAGAAGCAGAGTATCGTAATCAGAGAACAGCCTGGAAGGCAGAGAGAGAGGTAAGGATGATGTCCAAATACAAAAAGCAATCAAGAAAGAATAAAGCACAAAACAATCAAAATCCATGTTAGGGTGAATTAAGGAGTAAAATTGCCACCAGAGTAAGTTAAGAGGAACAGGTTGTGGCAGGGTAAACCACAGAAAAATCATCCAGCATAAAAAATAAAAGGCCAGCCCAGCCGGTGTGGCTCAATGGTTGAGTGTGGACCTATGAACCAGGAGGTCAGGGTTCGATTCTCAGTCAGGGCGCATGCCTGGGTTACAGGCTCGAGGGGGCATGCAGGAGGCAGTCGCTCAATGATGCTCTCTCATCATTGATGTTTCTCTCTCTCCCTCTCCCTTCCTCTCTGAAATCAATAAAAATATATTAAAAAAAAAATAAAATAAAAGGCCAAAGAAAAAAAAATAAAATAGTAAGAAAGATGATTAAGTATGGATGCTCACAAGGATGGAGCCAGAACAGAAGCCGATGGGTTGTAAGAGTAAGACACGATTCTAAGGCCTATTGTTAGCATCTTCGCCTGCCCCGATTCAGGACCCTGTTCCGGGGCAGCTCTGCCAGGCACGCCTGTAGCTGTAAACAGAGCTTCCTGGATTGGTCTACAATTTGGCACCAGCACAGACGTTTCCTTAACCAAGAGCAAATGAAAGAAACACAATCCTTTCCCTCTAAGTTACCATGTTTTCTTTTCTTATCCTGGCAGTTGGTCAGATCCTTATGCCTACCACCCACCATATGTTGGACGGCCTTCTAAAATACATGTCACTTCTGTCCTTTGTGCCACTGTGTGGGTTGACGCGTCATGCCGTGCCAGTCTCCTCTAAAGCGCCATTGTTACAGCCACCAGCCTGTCTCATGGCTTCTCAAACACGCTGCACGTGGAACTGAAACCTTCCAGTAGTTGCTTTCCACCCGGTATATGGTGGGGGTAACACTATCACTGGTAATCTTACTTATAAATCATTCTTGTTAAAAAGAAACCTAGAAAGAGGAGGCCAATTAGGCGATTAAGGAACTTCTTGTGTTTCTTACATTTCATCATCGTCCTTTGAATACTAGAAGACCATGACATTCTACGTTTACAGTTTCCAGCAATTATATTATATTATTTGACATAGTGAAAAAGAGAGAGAGAAAAGGAAACAAATGCTCTGTGTAAGGTCAAGAGTTACCACTTCTGTGGTTTAGGCAATAGTATGTTCACACTGCTAATTGCAGCCGACATTGTCACACACGTTAGTTTGAAGTGTGTTTCTCCAGTTTCCTGATTAATCTTTTACATTTCTAAAACTAATTTAACAGGGTTCACATTTCACTTACAAGGCTACCCTGACCTGTCTTAGGCTATTTCTTTGTACTTAAATCCCATGAATATAAATAAAACTAATGAAAACTGAATTATGTATACATCTTGTAAAATAATGGGACTTTTTTTTTTTTTATCCTTTAAATAAGATGGCTTGAATCTGATATCTGAACATAAGTCTCCATAGCTTCTTCAAGAGATTCAGAAGTAGATTTGGATTGGTTTTTCCAACAACCAGAGTCAAAGAGTCAATATGTAATACTTGCTTTTCTAACAGAGGGATAATTGATTTATTCATTTGTCTGCAAAATTTAAATTAAAAATTAACTGCAGCAATGAATAACTAACTTAGTTATTGTGTAATCAGTCAGAATATCTAGGCAAAATCTATGACCCCCTTCACTGTTCTTTTTTATTTTTCTATTTTCAATGATTATTATTTTTTTAATTTAAATTCTTTATTGTTTAAAACATTATATAAGTCTCCTTTTCCCCATTGTTGATGTTTTGTTTAACCATATGAGTTCTAAATATATTCCCAAAATCATCGGAGTAAAAGCAATAATGTACTATTAGCAATATTCAATCAACATTTCTCCAAATCCATTTCCTAATGACCTTCTGCCTTCTGGTGATCTCTAGTCAGCATACAGTAATGTCAGCATACTTATAGTAAAATCACAATAAATTAGACTAAAGATGATTATATAAAGTGCAAGATGGAGTGAGTGTGGGAAGAACAGTTGGAATTAGGTGGGGAATGACATTACAGCTGCTTTTCTAGGTTCTGACAAATGTGAAATTATCTCTTGTTAAAGTCTTTCTTATCCCTGGTGATTAAGGCTTCCCAGAGCGGCTGTCCTCTGGAGAGCATTCCACACACTTCTGAAAGCAACAGCCCAAATGCCTATTTACCCCACCGATGGCACCGAAGCCCCGCGATGACCAGACGTGGCTTGACAGCTTGACTACCCAGGAAAATAAACAGTCCCGGTGTTTCAGGAGGTTTTTAGAGGTTTCCAACATGCTTTCTGTACAAGCTCTGTTCTTTGTAGACATGTTTGAAATATATTTGCAAACTTGAAGGTATCTTGAAAAAAATAAAACATGTAGAATCTTTCCTGGAAACTCTTCGCATCAAGTCTGCTTTCAGTGTGAGAAGCTACCAACAATGCTTTCATGTGGAAATGAAGGGACTGAGAGCCAGTGCTCAACAGGACTTCCGCCAGATTCATTGCACAGGGAGTTAGAGCAAGTCTCCAAGCCACTTGAGGTTTCAGAGAGAGAGGGGCTTAGGATTTTGCTTTCAGGAAGCTCAACTTCATTCAAAGAGCAGTTCAATTGTTTCTCCGCTGACTGTCCCCTGTGTGGGGACATTGTCTTCAACCTTTAACTGCTGTAGACATCAGCTCTAAGTCAGTGAACCAAGTCAAGGGCAGCTTCTCGCTCACATCCACAAACAAAACAACCAGAGAGAAAGGTGTCTGGGTACAGGTTACAGGGGCCCAAATCACTGTTCCCCATTTCTTTTCTTATGTAAATAAAAGAGAGAACCAGCTAGACAATGAATCTCAGTTACAGGTGATGGATAAGGTCTTTAGACTTCTGATTGCCTTTCTTAGACATTCCCATCTCATCTTACTTTCTCAAATTGTCATTAATCCAGACCACAGTTTGGGTTCTTCTTCTGTGAATTGTCATTTAGATAAGTTTTCCTGCTGCTAAGTATTCTTGGCAAGTTTTAAGGAGCATAGGTATTTGTGATTTTATCTCTAATATCACCTGGGCTTTAAAAAATGTACTGGCTTTTAACTTTTTAATGAATCCACTCATCAACTATAGAGTCAAGTAGACACAGTTTTGTTAGGAGATATGATTACTGCCCAGTCCTTCATGGGTGAGCGGAGACGAATTTATCCTGTAAAGACTTTGAATGGTTTCTTCTTTTGGTTATGGCTTTATTACAGCAATATCATTTTTTCTGGAATGTTTTAAAATTAGAAATACACCCAATTGTTATTTTAAAAAAGCCATATGTAAACTATTTTGTAAACTTTTAAAAAAGATTTGTTCCCTCCATCCACGTGGTCAGCTCCCTCTCAGTCTGTCTTCTGCCTGCCGTTTTCCTCACACAGTGCTGGCTGCGGAGACACAGGGAACTGGTCTCAAAGTCCAAAAGGGGGGGGGGGTGCTTTCTTATAATGGCATTCATGTGCATGAATATGCTTGACAATGTATTAGGAACATGTCCAATTCATAACAACAAAATCGGGTTTGGTATTGCTATCAATGGCTAGACTTATATCATTCTATCTACATCTACAATGAAAATTTTTAGATTTTTCTAACTGCTAGGAAAAAAGTAAAACAAGTTAAAACTCCTGGGGAATTTCAGCAAGAAACTCCTGGGAGTGACTGACACTGGCTGTTTATGGAATGGCGCGGTGGCTTTGGCCTGGAGGGGAGATGACTTGGTCCAGCTGGGAGAGGGTAAAACATCAGAAAGTCCCCGCGGAGCCTATGGACAGGAGCCCCTGTTCAGCCCTGTAGTGACTCACACGTGGGCCCAGGGAGTAAAACGGGTGCAGGGTAGGAACTCTATCCTGGAGAGCAACTCACAAAACATGGGGTTGTCCCTTTCCTTACCCCCTCCCAGCTCATCACAGAGAGAATGGCTTGTGGTCTATGAGCAGCTCCTTCGATGCTGCTTCTCCTTGAAAGGGGATCAGAGCCCAGGGAGTTGTTTTGTGGAGTCCAGTTCATGCCCACGGTGCCTGGTGCCTGTGGCTACCCCACTCCACATTCCCTGAGCTCACGAATAGCGACTGGACCAGTGTCTCATCTTTATGCTCACTGCCTCGGAGAGAGCCAATGGCTCCCATGAGCTCGTGCACCAAAACAGCAAGGCATTTGGGGAGCACAGCTCTTTCAAAAGGGAGACATCAGTGTGTTGTGGATCTCATCTGAACCAGAAAGATGACAAGAGAAGGACCAAGAAAGCAAAGTTACTGTGGTAGACATACTAAGAGAGACAAAAAGGTATGAATGTAACACAGAAGGAAAACAGAAGATAGGTATGAAGTAAATAAATAATAGTTTCAGTAAAGAACAGAGAGTAAATAGTAGACTATTTAAACAGAGCAGAAGAATGAGTTAAGAGATCAGGAAAACTCCCAAGGAAAGGAAGAAAACAGAACATACGATAGAAAAGGTGGCATGTAGAATTACAGTGAAAGTTCTAATATCTACATAGGAATCCACAAGGAAAGAAAAGTGAAATTTTAGAAGCAATATGTATAAGAAATAATGGAGCTAAATTTTCCAAAATTAAAGTGGAAAAGCTTAAATGATTCAGATTAAAAGGCCCTATTGAGTGCCAAAGGGGAGAAATAAGGAAAAATAAAGCCAAAACCAAACACCTCATAATATTTATGAATATCAGATTAGATTAGATATTAAAAGTAAACAGAGAGACTGTTATTTGCACAGACCAACTTTTAGCTTAACAAACTGTTATTAAGAGCTCTGGATGCAAGATAACTATGGATTTGTATTCTCAAGTATTAAAGGAAATTAACTTAGAGCCTAGAATTTCACACTCAGTCAAGCTACCCATCATTTACCATTATTATTAAACTAGAGGCCAGATGCATGAAAATTCGTGCAAGAGTAGGCCTTCCTTCCTCTGGCTGCCAGCACCCGGCTTCCCTCTGGCACCCGGGACCTAGGCTTCCCTCCTCCGGCCGCCAGCAGGCACCCGGGACCCAGGCTGGCTTCCCTCAGGCCCCAGCTTTATTAGGAAGGATGTCCGGAATGACGTCCAGAAGACATCCGGTCTAATTAGCATATTACCCTTTTATTGTTATAGATAATTTAATGAAAATTACTACTAGACATTCAAGGCCTGAGGAGATTGGCCACACAAACACCAACAATGAATATAGTTACGGATCAAGTGACCTAAATGAGAGGAAAGAAAAATCCAGGAGATGCTTACAGGTTAAAAATGCCCACACTTACAATGAAACTATATGGATTAAACTCACTAGTTCATAAACATGGAGAGTTCAGATTTTAAAAGTTCCAGATAATAAGTTTCTGTTTACAAGAAACTACAAAAACATAAAAGTACTGAAAAGTTGAATGTAAAGACATATCAGGAAAATACTAACAAAAAGAAAGTTACCATAATGTGTTAAAGCCAGATAAAATAAAGAAACAACTGAAAGAAAACATGAGGAGTGAGGAGTCTCATTACCTAATGATGGTACATTCTATTACCTAAGAGTATGTAGCAACTTTAGAGATTATACATCTCAGCCCTGGCTGGGTAGTTCAGAGCATTGTTCCGATATGCCAAGGTTGAAGGTTCAATCCTCAATCAGGGCACATACAGGAATCAACCAATGAATGCCTAAATAAGTGGGATAATAAATCAATGTTTCACTCTCCCTTCCTCTCTCTCTCTAATGTCAATCAAATAAAGATTATGCATCGCAAACAACTGAAAAATATGAGGCGAAACCTGCTAGATCTACAGAAGGAAGTTTCTAAAAGATTATAATTAAAACATTTTTTCTAAATAACTATTGATAGGTAAATAGACAAAAACTAGAATATCTAAAAAATACAGTAAACAAGAGTGACCGACTGGACTGACTGGATATCGTATTATGAATCCAATAATTAAAATATGTATATATATATGTGTTTTCATTCTTCTAACTCTCAAAAATACATTAACAAAACTTTATAATATTAAGCCACACACAAATACCAATTTTCAATAAATAGGTCATCATACTTTATGTGATTATACAAGACAGAAGCCAATAATGAACAGAAAAATTGCTCTGCTTTTTCAGCTCTTGGAACTCAAGGGAAAAGTAATACAGTACCAACCATCAGAGCAACAGCCTTGATTTTGGTTTCTCTGTTGTATGTCCTGCTGCTGTTTTACTTATCACATTTTTTCCTAAATAATGAGAATTTCTGTCTACCCTTTCCTCATTTGTGTATTGATTGCTGCTTTGTTCACTGACAACCTATCAACCCTCCCAAAGCCTCCCTCTTGTCTTCTACGCTTTGCTTTTTAAATGGTGGACTATTCACTCAGGAATTTGTGTTGTCATGAAACGGGCCTGGGCTAGGTTTTGTGTTGCAAACCTCTGGACTTGGCTTTCCCATGGTGCTCACATCAAAAGGAAGCCAAACGCAAGAAAAACCAGACAAAACAAAGCCCACACTGGCTGTCCATGCAGTTCCCTGAGAGTGAGGCACCATATGAGTAAAGCATCAGTGGGTACTGAGAACTGACACCGATAATGGGGAAATTGGAAAGTTTACAAAAATATAAATTCGTAATCAACAAACATAGAATCTGAATCTCAGATTCTGTGGAGGGTGATTAAGCCAAATAAAAAAGTGTGCACGATATAGGAGTTCTTCGATAAGCGCTAGCACAATTCTATGACTTAGTCAGCAAAACAGTTTCCCTTCCTTTTACGAGAGTTTTTAGGGGCAACCGAAAAGGAGCGATTAGCTCTGCTGTGCGCACTGGAATTACTCAGATTTACTCCCCTTCTCCTTCTTCCTCACGGGTTCCCTCCGCTTGCTCGCTGCCAGCTGGAAGGGAAGCAGGTCTGCGGAAACTTCTCTTCGAAGTAAATGAGACTCCATGGAGGGACACGGAGTGGTTTTGGCTGGTCATTTGCCTGATTAGTTGCATAGAGCATATGTGTTCATATTATTCTTAGAGCTCTCTTGTGCATACTTCCAGATCATGTGTCCTTCTTTCCATATGTTTCCGATCCCGATCCTTTCTTCCCCTTGGAAGGAGGAGGTTGCCTATAACAACTGAGGTTATATTTTTAGTTCACTTCTATTATTTGCTCAAACACTCTTTTATTCTCCCAGAATGAGGTGGAATGTAACCAAATACATTTCTGCCTCAGCCAAATGTCATCCTCACTTCTCTCCATTACCAGTTGTGGTTCACTTTTTCAGAATCTGTGCCAGAGTTCAGAGAAAATTTAACTTAGAGTCTCAGTTAAGATAATCTACTTTTTCTCAATCCAAAATCTCCATCAAAATGATGTAACTTCTCTAGCTATATATTAAACTCACTTCATACACACACACACACACAACCAGACACACACACACACACACACTGCACAAGCCCTAAACTGTGAACACAAATATATTTACAAGAAAAACATTTCCAACTAAAGCTTCGTGTTTTTTTTTTGAAACCAAGACTGTCTCATAAAATACAGGATATGTGTGCACACAAGCCATGTTTACTATAGTTTAAACCTACTTGGCTTCTCTGGTTTTCTTTTCTCGGTCTTTGCTAATGAGAATAGATAGATACTCACTTAAATCTTGGGCACATGATTTCCTTCCCCCCCCCCCCCTTTTAGGGGACATGATTTCAAATTCATTTTATTTTGTCCACATTTAAGTATATTAATAGATCCTCCATCAAACCCTATGGAGTGACTAGGAAACGTGTCACCCGGCGTCTCACTGTCGGATCTCTGTGCTCGTTACTAAGCTATTTTCTCAGGTTCAGCTCCTGCCTTCTGTCCCTGCTTTGTGATGCCAACGTTGGCACTCCTGAGCCATGCTGCCCCTGTGCCAGATGCTCCCCCTGTGCCAGTAGGGGGTGGTAGAGAGTAGAGCAGTAGGCTGGAGAAGAAGGGACTGTTCCTTCCGTTTGCCATCTGTCCTGTCAGTCACGCAGTGATGTCCTGTCCCCTGGCAGTGGCGGCGGGCGGGGGGGACAGATTGCCAACACTTTGAGATAAAAAAAAAATAATAACTGTCTGCAATTAGGATGACTCTACTGCCACACTTAATTTCTTAGTATCATTTTTTAGAGTAGTCTGCACAATAAGAAACAAATTTAAAATTACGTTAGATCATTTTTAGGGACACATTAACCTTTGGAACTGTCAGCTACACAGTATTCATAAAATTGAGAAAAATACATTGACGTAATCAAGTACGTTTCTATCTGTCGGGTATATGCCTTCCTCTCACTAGGATGAGCTGTTCTTTGTTTTCGGGCCACCCCAACTCCCAGCAGTGCTGAGAATGCCCCAATGGTCCAGTCTTAGACCATGCCACTAACTTCAGGCCCCGACCCTGTGACGAGCGACTCAGCATACCTTGCATCATCGGTTCTGCCAGTGCCAGTGCACAAGAGCTCACCAAGGGCCGGTGGGACGGGCAACATGGGTCCAGGGCAGGGGTGGGAGCTCACGGAAGAGACTGACAGCTCCCTGCCTCATGACCATTCCCCGTTACCCGCACCCACAGGCCGAAGAGGGACCAGTCTGAGGCAGAGGGCTGCATGCTTCGCAGACACCCTGGAAGCTGGTTGCAGCCATGAGCCAAGGCCCGTTAGTGACGTGCAATCAGAAGTGGCATGTGCTGCTGCCAGGCTATTTCATCGAAAGGCAGAGGGTGGAAATCACACGCCTGGGTGGGAGAGATTAGATAGCCATACAACAGCACTCCTGCCAAAAGGAACTGGAAAACCCAGAGAATGTGCGGAAGCCAAAGGTTTAGTGGAGTCAAGAGACGAGAGCCTGGAGAAGGGCTGAAGGCCGCGGTCAGGAGCTCGCCCAGCTGGAAGAGAGCGAGCTGAGCGGGCAGGGGTTGTGGAGCTGAATCCGTGACAGCCAGAATGAAAGGGAGGCCTTTCCTCACTTCCTGAGAGGGCGGAAGCAGAGGCTAAGAGCAGAGAACAGCACCCTCCCTGCTTCCATTTCCCCGTGGGAAGGCGCACCAGTTGAGGGTCAGGTGCCTGAGTGTGGATGTGGGGGTCGTCCCACAGTGGAAGGGGCCCTGAACTAAAGGCTCCGGCAGCTGGAGGGCCCTGGGGTGGGGGGAGTGAGGGGCGGGCTGGAAGTGGAAGAGCACTGGGTGCTGAGTCAGTGGGACAGTGTCTTGGTTCCCCATCCCATGCGGAGGCCGTGGCAGAGACACCTGCGAGGACCTGGGCCTGTGCCCAACGATGAGATCTGGCGTGAGACCTGGGGCTGCTATGTAAATGGAGCCCGCTGTCCTTGACCACAGCTCCCTGAGAGAGTCCAATGCGCTGCTGTGCACCACGGTTGGTGGGCGGAGCTCGCTTCCCCCTGGGGGTCTGTCCGGGGGCTTTGGTAATGACCTGTGGCCGGGCCTGAAAATGCATAGAGGTTTCATCAGGAGCAGACTCCGCAGAGGTGAAGTAATTTCCGCACCAGCTTGGAGTCTGGGGTCAGTGGGTGACTCTAGGCGGGGTCAGGGGGCTCAGAATCTAAGTCTTGAGCCCATGGAGGGCGCTGCAGGAGGTCAGAGGGCTCCAGGGCGGTGTGGGAGGACTTGGGCCGCTCCAAGCAGGTGAGTCATTCTCCCTGAGAATACGGGGCAGGGCTGCATGGGGCAGGAGAGGTCAAAGCGAGTGGAAGGCCTCTGACGAGCATAACAGGGCTACCAAGAGCCTCAGAAGACAACAGGACACTTTAAGACCGGAAGCTGGAAGGCCATGGACCACACCCACAGCTCTGTGCTGAGTCCAGGTAAACTGGAACCGGAATATGTGTCAGTGGGGCTGCGATGTGGCCGGGACCCAGGAGACTGACAGCTCCGCCTGCTCTGTTTTAGCCTTGCAGGGAAAGGTACCACCGCCTGGAGAATGCATCGTCACCTGAAGACTCCGTAACTGTTTCCCTGCAGAAACCAGCCTTTAGGAAAAATTGCTAGATCACAAAATTAATGTCAGGACCAAAAGTGTAATTAATAAAATAGCTCCCAGATGACTGAGACACTGGAGTTACCTGAGAAGAAGGACTTCAAAATACTTACGATTAGTATATTACAGTCCAGGAAAATGGATGACAAGATGGGGGTTTAGGCAGAGAACTGTCATCTAGAAAAGGAAAGAAGATGCCTAGAACCTGTCATCAAAGAACAGCCCTATCCACCAAATGAAGACAGCGGACAAGGTTACCGAGATTGATATGTTCTTGCAGGATTTAAAGGTGAAGCACAGAGAGAGAAAAAAGACATTAAAAATCAGACAGTTGTAGGAGGTGCTGAGACAGTGAAAAGTCTAATGTGCATGTAACGGGGGTCCTAAAAGGAGAGAAGGGAAAATAAGGCAGAGGCAATAATAGAAGATATAGTGGGAGGGATTCTGAAAAACTGATGCAAAACATCAAACAGCAGATTAGAAACTCTCACACACACAGGCGAGATGAATGCAGAGAAACCCCGCATGCTGGTAAATCCACAGAAAAGCGAAGACAGTGAACACTGCTAAGCAACCCACAGGAAAGAAAATTACCTTCGCGGGAGCAGCATTGAGATGTACAGCTGGCTTCTCAGAGGGACTCTGGGAACCATAAGACAACACAGTGGAGAGTTAGAGTGTTGGAAGATAACAATGCCAATACCGAACCCATTAACCAGCACAGCGTCCTCTACAACTGAAGAGAAATGCAGCTGTTTTTGGAGAAAAAGGCTGAGATCATTCAAAGAAACACCGCGTGGCGTTCGTTGGGTAGAATGAAATATATCCTAGAGGGAAACTAGGAATGTAATCAAAACAAAGTATATTTTTGAAATATACAGGTAAATACATGAATACTGACTGCAAATGCAACAATATAATGTTCGTCTTGATTTAAATAACAAGTTAGCATTAAAAGGCATGACAATAATTTTACCCAAAGTTGAGAGGGAATACATAGAGCTAAAGTGTCCCGAGGTTCTACCACAGGGGAAGTAGTAAAAGCAATGATGTTTGTTAAGTTGTAATAAGGCAAAAACGCATGTCATTATTATGATGATTGCTAAAAAGAGTAGTAAAAGTAAGTTCAACAACTTAGAGCAAAATGGAATAGTAATAAAATATTTTATTGTTAAAAGGCAAGAAAAAAAGGAACCATTAAACAGACGGGTTAAATTAAAAACAAGCAGTGGTAAAGTCGCTAGGAACCTAAAGACGTCAGTACTCACATTAAAAGTAAATTAATTAAAATCTCCAATTAAAAGACGAAGGTGCCAACACGTGCACAGCCAAGGGTGTGCTGGGGAACTGTGAGGAAGGCAACATGTTGGACAAAGTGGGCCAGGTCACACTCCCACCCTCCCCTTGGGGAAGGTTACCCCCAAATTCACCTGATGAGGTAGGGCAGGGGTGATGGTGGGGAAAGGAAATAAATGTGATTGGGGTGGGGGGTGCCGGGCAATTCCGTGCACGGTCGTTGCTTGTACACCTGCAGCTGATGTTCTACAGTTGTGCCTGTCTGTCCCAGGCTCTCTGTTCCACGTGAGGGAGAGGGAGTCTCCTGATGGGGAGGCGCTGTGAGTACAGGCACACCCCCTGCCATGTACCCTTAGGGGGCGCGTCAGAGGACATGCGTGCCTCTCTCTCCAGAAGTGGCCAATACATTGAGGATGCTCTGTTAGGCGGCCGTCAGATGGCTCAGGCCCCAGGCCCCTGCCTTGGGAGGCAGCACTCACACCTTCGCTTGCAGGGGCGGCCGGTAAACACCAAAGAAGCCCGGAGCTTCCCCTGGGAATAAAGCCTCTGGGGACTGTGGCGGGGGGTTGCAACACTCCATCCCTCGGGGTTCAGGGGAAAGGGGGTTTGCTGCCTCCATCACCAAAAGGAACGCCTCAAAGCCTCCGATTCTTTGAGTCCCGGGTGCAGTTCATGCCTCCCGGGGGCCTTCTCTTTGGTCATTTATGGAGACAACATGGAAATCTTCACCCTACCAACAGGCTCCACAGGCCAGCCGCTCTCCAGCCGCGAAGCTCTCCACCTGTGGGCCCCAGATTGTCGTGGTCCCGTCGGGCTGCACACTGGGTGCCTGATGCTGCTGCTGCTGGTTGGAGCCGCTGGCTGAGGGAGGAGGCTCCAGGCAGGGGCGCTCCTTAGATTCCAGAGCTCGCAACCTCCCTGACACAGGTACCAGATGGACACGGGTCCCAGACTGACACGGGTAGCAGGCTGACATGGTTCCCAGACTGACACGGGTAGCAGGCTGACATGGTTCCCAGACTGACACGGGTCCCAGGCTGACACGGGTCCAGACTGACACTGGTCCCAGGCTGACATGGGTCTCAGACTGACACGGGACCAGACTGACACGGGTCCCAGGCTGACATGGCTCTCAGACTGACACGGGACCAGACTGACACGGGTCCCAGGCTGACATGGGTCTCAGGCTGACACGGGACCAGACTGACACGGGTCCCAGGCTGACACGGGTACCAGACTGACACGGGTCCCAGACTGAATGGGTCCCAGACTGACACGGGTCCCAGACTCACACGGGTCCCAGACTCACACGGGTCCCAGACTCACACGGGTCCCAGACTGACACGGGTCCCAGGCTGACACGGGTCCCAGACTCACACAGGTCCCAGGCTGACACGGGTCCCAGACTGACACGGGTCCCAGGCTGACACAGGTCCCAGACTGACACAGGTCCCAGGCTGACACGGGTCCCAGACTGACACGGGTCCCAGACTGACACGGGTCCCACACTGACACGGGACCAGACTGACATGGGTCCCAGACTGACACGGGTCCCAGACTGACACGGGACCAGACTGACACGGGACCAGACTGACATGGGACCAGACTGACACGGGACCAGGCTGACACGGGTCCCAGACTGACACGGGACCAGACTGACACGGGACCAGACTGACACGGGACCAGACTGACACGGGACCAGACTCACATGGTTCCGAGACTGACACAGGTACCAGATTGAACGGGTCCCAGACTAACACAATTCCCAGGCTGACACGGGTCCCAGACTGACACGGGTCCCACACTGACACGGGTCCCACACTGACACGGGACCAGACTGACACGGGTCCCAGACTGACACGGGTCCCAGACTGACATGGGACCAGACTGACACGGGTCCCAGACTGACACGGGTCCCAGAGTGACACGGGACCAGACTGACACGGGTCCCAGACTGACACGGGTCCCAGAGTGACACGGGACCAGACTGACACGGGTCCCAGACTGACACGGGTCCCACACTGACACGGGTCCCAGACTGACACTGGTCCCAGACTGACACGGGTCCCAGACTGACATGGGACCAGACTGACACGGGTCCCAGACTGACACGGATCCAGACTGACACAGGTACCAGGCTGACATGGGTCCCAGACTGACACAGGTACCAGGCTGACATGGGTCACAGACTGACACGGGTAGCAGGCTGACATGGTTCCCAGACTGACACGGGTCCCAGACTGACACGGGTCCCAGACTGACACGGGACCAGACTGACACGGGACCAGACTGACACAGGTCCCAGGCTGACACAGGTCCCAGACTGACACGGGTCCCAGACTGACACGGGTCCCAGACTGACATGGGTCCAGACTGACACGGGTCCCAGACTGACACGGGTCCCAGACTGAATGGTTCCCAGACTGACACGTGTCCAGACTGACACAGGTACCAGGCTTACACGGGTCCCAGGCTGACATGGGTCCCAGACTGACACGGGTCCCAGACTGACACGGGTACCAGGCTGACACGGGTCCCAGACTGACATGGTCCCAGACTGACACGGGTCCCAGAGACACGGGTCTCAGACTGACACAGGTCCCAGGCTGACAGGGGTACCAGGCTGACATGGGTACCAGGCTGACATGGTTCCCAGACTGACACAGGTCCCAGGCTGACACGGGTCCCAGACTGACACGGGACCAGACTGACACGGGTCCCAGACTGACACGGGACCAGACTGACACGGGACCAGACTGACACGGGACCAGACAGACGCCTTCTGAAAGGCTTGCTCCTGGGCTCTTGTCAAAACTGCACATGGGCTTGTGGAGGCTGTGGGCTCTCCAGACGGAGTGTTTGGGTGGGACATCTGGGTTTCAATCAACCATCTGCTACTTATTGCCCACTTGTCCCATCTGTTCTTTATTCCTTTTCCCTCTTTTTTATATAAAATGATTAATTATTTTTCCTTCGTTAGCTCACTTCCTATAACAAACACTGTATAATGTCCTCATGGTTGCTTTGGGGTTACAGCTCACATCTTTAATTTATTACAGTCTACTTCAAGCAATATTATATGGTGTTATGTTTACTGTAAGAATCTGAAAATAACATACTTTTGTTTCTTCTCCCCCAGCTTTGGACCATTGTGGTACATTTCAGCACTTACTCTGCTATGCATCTCATTGCACTGTTATGTGCCTGGCTTCTAAAGAGATTTACAGAATAAAGACCTTGTACTGCCCATGCTGTCACCATTTCCGGTGCTCTTTATCCCTTTGTATAAATCCATGTTCCTATTGTGTACCATTTCCTTCCCCTTGAAGAAAACTTCCTCTTACTTCTTTCTAGTGGAGAACTGGAGGCGATGAGTTCTCTACGCTTTGGGGTGTATGAGAATGTAGAGCAACTAATTCCCGGGTAACAGCTAGGGGGAATGTAAAATGGTGCAATCGCATCAGAAAACTGAGAGTTTCTTAAAGAGAAACTCCCACAAGATCCATCTATTCTGCTCTTATATTTACCCAAGAGAAACAAAATTTTATCTCTATTTGTAGTGTCCCAAACTAAAGATAACCCAAATGCTAGCTAATCAACAGGGAAATGGATCAACAAATGGTGGCATATCCATGCCAAGGAATACAACTGAGCAATAAAAATAAGTGGTTATTGATATACACCAGTTTATGGATACTTTTCAAAGTCATTATTCTGAGTGAAAGAGGTCAGGCAGAAAGAGTACATACTGCATGATTCCATGGATATAAAGTTCCATAAGTTCAAACTAAGGGATAGTCACAGAAAGCAGATCAGAGATCGCCTAGAATTGGGACTTGAGAGAAGGACGGATGACAAAGGGGAATAAGGAAACCTCCTAGAATAGGTGACATGTTCAATACCTTGACTGTGATGATAGTTGTATGGGCACATATAAATAATCAAATTGTGCAACTCAAATATCTAACGTTTATTATAGTTTACACCTCAATGTAAACTGGATGAAAGTGTATCAATTTTCATTTGAATAATCTGTAATCAGTATTGCCCATAGTATATTAGATTTCAAAATGAACATGTTAAGATGGAATACCATTTTTCTATACTTAGCATTTGATATTTTCTACTTTTTCTCTTTAAATTATTTGACTTTATATAAGTGTTGGTAGGTGAAAGTTTCTTATTATTTGGGCCCACTGGAATTTTCAGTATTTTTCCCTCTCAGTGATGCATATAGAGGAGCGGTTTTCAGCCAACACGGGAGTGGGATTTTGACCCCCTCTCCTCCAGGGACATTGGGAGAGTCTGCAGACATCGGTACCACAATTAGGAGGGTGTTCCTGGCATCTTAGGTGGAGGCCAAAATGCTACTCAATATCCTACAATGCACAGCACAGCCTGACAACAAAGGATTGTCCAGCCCCGGATGCTGGGCGGGCCCAGGTGGAGAAATCCTGATGTAAATTACTATTTGTTTCTTATGGGGAATGGGTAAGGAAACACATAGAAATGAACTAACATAGGAAAAAATATATTTTCAATGCAAAATAATCCAAATAAGTGATAAGCTAATTTTGTTTCTTAGTAATAAAATAAAGTGAAAGTTTGTAATTTAAACCATTTTAGAAAGTTCACACATTTAGGGTAATGTAACATTATGTCACCTTTTTTAAAATAAAAAGCCTTTTATTCCAAGTAACAGAGTAACTATTGAAAAGACTTCAGACACTCCCCAAAATATTTACAATGAGCAGTTACATTTTTATAGCTGGGACTTGTTCACATTTTGTAGTAATTTAAACACTGTAATGTCCTAAAATACCTAAAACAATGGAAATCTTAATGTGAATTGCTCTCACTCCCCCAGGCCTTCTCCTAACACCAATCTCTCTAACCCTATAGTTTTCACTGTCAGTTTCTCAGCAAATCCTTCATGGAAACAACCAAGCAAGTCTACGGAAAATGACAGTATCATCAACAGAAGAACTTACAATATAGTATGTAATACTAGAGGCCCAGTGCACGAAATTCGTGCGTGGGGGTAGGGGGTCCCCTCAGCCCGGCCTGCACCCTCTCGCAATCTGGGACAGCTGGCTCCTAACTGCTGGCCTGCCTGCCTGCCTGATTGCTTCTAAGTACTCTGCCTGCCTGCCTCATCACCCCTAACCACTCGCCTGCCTGCCTGATCACCCCTAACCACATGCCTGCCTGCCTGATTGCCCCTATCCTCCTCTGCCTGCCTGATCACCTCTAACCACTCATCATGCCTGCCTGAACACCCCTAACCACTTGTCTGCCTGCCTGATGGCCGCTAACCACTCTGCCTGCCTGCCTGATCACCCCTAACTACTTGCATGCCTGCCTGATCACCCCTAACCGCCGCTATCTGCCTGCCTGATTGCCCCTAACCTAACTAATCCTGCCTGCCTGGTCACCCTAACCACTCACCTGCCTGCCTGATTGCCCCTAACCCCTCTGCCTGCCTGATTGCCCCTAACTGCTTGCTTGCCTGCCTGATCGCCCCTAACCACCTCTGCCTTGACCCCCCCACCCCCCTGCGGCTTCATCCAGAAGGACGTCCGGAAGGTCATTCAGCTGTCTGGTCTAATTAGCATATTACACTTTTATTATTTATTTATTTTTTAAATATATTTTATTGATTTTTTACAGAGAGGAAAGTAGAGAGATAGAGAGCTAGAAACATCAATGAGAGAGAAACATCGATCAGCTGCCTCCTGCACACTCCCTACTAGGGATATGCCTGCAACCAAGGTACACGCCCTTGACCGGAATCGAACCTGGGACCTTTCAGTCCGCAGGCCGACGCTCTATCCACTGAGCCAAACCGGTTTCGGCATACACTTTTATTATTATAGATTGTGGAATCATCCTATTATTTTAAATACTGTTGGTTAGCATTAAAAAGCAACAGTTCAAAGGATCAACTTAGTACATATTTTTAACACCTATCACTTACTTTATGAAAATAATGAATTCAGTTATACTGGTTAAGTTCAGACCATAAATTCAGTAAATTTTAAAACTTTTTATTCTTAAGACCATGGGAACTCTCAGAAACATCCTATATTTAGATCGATTCCTTTCACTGTATACGTTTCATTACTTGTTATCATGTTAATAGTTCTAACTAGGTTGGTATCTCCTAACCCCACTCTACAGTTTAGACATAAACACAGTGGTAGCACAGACTAGTTTAAGATTAGATACAGGGTGTCTTTCCCAATGTTTTAGTTTGCCCAGTGGGAAGAAAGAAACTGAAGCTTAATCCTGTTAATTAGCTTTTGGCAGACACAGCCCCGGTTTGGATACCCTATCTCCCTCTGCTTGGCGGGTTCGTCAACGCTGATGGCCGGAGCTTGCCCTCACGGCTCTAATTGAACCACCTTCCTGCTCCTTTTGGCCAGGCAGTTGTTCTGCAGAGGGCTACGGGGAAGGTGGGGCTGGAGGCTATTTTTCAAAATGTAACCTCCAGTGTCTGGGAAAAGGGATAACTGGATCATGTTAGCGCCACAGCACCCTCCATCAATGTGTGGTCTCCATCTATCCTGGACTCTGAAGCCACTTGACGAAAATAATTTCCGATGCTGACTCCCACTCAGGGCACCATGAAGGGCCGAGTAACTCTGAAAAGTGTACCCGGGAAAGATGGATTCACCAGACAACCAGGCAAGCCTTGCCCCGATTCAACCTTGGTCTTGCAATCAACAGTGGAGAGCAGGACAGCTCAGGTGCACCCAGAGCAGCAGCGGGCGCAGACACAGGAGAGGAACAGCACAGCCAGGGCCAGCCCAGGAGGCACCGTCCTTGTGCAGAGAACTCGGGGAAGGCCTTCCCACCAGCTCTGTCTGTCTTCCAGAATTATCTAGGGGCAGCAGAGAGATTTTGCTTTGGGAATCTGGATGAACATCTTCATAGGAAGAGGGCACACGCATGTTGCAAATAAAATCAGTTGGCCTCTGATAATAATAATAATAATAATAATAATAATAATAATAATAATAATAAGGTTGGTTTCCCTAAAAGAATAGGACTATCACTAATATGTTGTGGGCAGGACATTACAATTTTTCTTGTATATCAAAAGCAACTTGAAAAAGAAAATAGCTCATTTAATGTTCTGTGTGGTTATAGATAGCAAACCTGGATCAAATATTGCCACTAGTTTTATTGTAAACAGGATTTCCCTTGCTTTTGCACAGCTCAATTTCCTCAACTGTTAAATGTAAAATGGTGATGGACATTGCGACGTGTGGGGAAGCGGAGATGGTTCCAGGGATATTCCGGACTCCCGTCTCCTTCAGAGCGGCCTCCTCAGCCAAGGGAAGGTCACAAGGGGAACAGGTGTGAAACCGGCGGGGAGGGAGGGAGGCCCATGTGGGGCTCAGTGCACTGAACATCTGCTAAACTCAGGGGTCGCACAGTTACTGGGGTCTGCTATTGCCACCATATTCCTTAATGGGGCTGCTGAGAACCAATAACGTAGAAACAGATGTGTGGGTGTCTGGGGGAAACAGATGTGTGGGTGTCTTACTTCAACACACATTTCTGATTGGCAGCTATGTATGCTGGTTGTTCCTTTCCTAGGAAAATTCACCATCTGTAGTGCTTTATAAATACATCAGCATTGTGCGAGTGTAAGAATACTTATTGATCTCAATTGCAAATTTGATAATTCTACATGTTCACATGGAATTAGCATGCACTGCGATAAGAGGATATACCAGCTGTTGATGGCCTCTTGCCTTTCTCTAACGCAAAGTCACATGGTAACTGCTACCCTGACTCTATTAAAATAGACTAAGTTTCTTGTAGAAAAAAAATCCGAACTATGCCAGGCACCAGTAATTTTTTCCCAGGGTTTTATCTCTGAGCGTTATTAATGGTTAAAATATCTCGCTCTTGTGATAACCCCGAAACCTGTGACGTATCCAGGAAGGGCTGCCTTGGCACACTGTTTGCTAACGGCAACCCTGTATTCACAAGAATGCCGCACCGTGTAAATGAGTGTTGGGAGATAAATTCTCCTAGTCACTTCTGGACCACAAAGCATGCCAGTACTGTGGAGGGTGCCTGCATGGGGCAGTCCTATGCAGCGTTAAACAGTGTGACAGCCCGTCATCCGGAATGGTTTGGGTAGAAAGGAGGAGCTGTTGGAAGGGTAAGATCACCGTCACTGGAGGGAGGGGAGCTAAGGGGACAGAGAACACCCTTTCACCATCTCCTATGTTGCTTCATTCTGTCCCACAGCCAAGTGGCTTCCAGCAAATGGCAAGAACCACGGCGACCCCACTTATTAGCCCCAGATCCACGGGGCCCTACCACAGAGGCCCCAAGTTAGTGCCCACTCCTAGACGAAGCAACTGTGGCCATGAGGACGGTAGCCTGTGCTCTTTAGCCAGTGTAGTGCAGAGCCTAAGGTGAGTGTAATAATAACACCTATCACTTACTTACATATGACATTCCAGGTACAATTTTTAGTAGTGTGCATATATGGCAATGGACTTTATCTCATAACCCTACAGGATGGGCACTATTAATATTATTTTTAAAATATATCTTTATTGATTTCAGAGAGAAAGGGAGAGGGAGAGAGAGAGTTAGAAGCATCAATGATGAGAGAGAATCACTGATCGGCTGCCACCTGCATGCCCCCTTCTGGGGATTGAGCTTGCAACCTGGGCATGTGCCCTGACCAGGAATTGAACCAGTGACCTCCTGGTTCATAGGCTGACATTCAACCACTGAGCTACGCCAGCCAGGCTGACTATTATTATTATTATACTCCTTTTGCAGGTAAGAACACTGAAGCCTAGGCAGGTTGAGTAATGTGTGCCAAATCTGAGTGACTTGCATACTGAAATGGTACAGCAGAATTCCCATCCAGGCCAGAATTTGAAGGACACCAAACCCAGATTCACAAAACACAATACTTTTAAATAAAAGTAAATACAACATGAAAACATAACTAAAAAACCACAAATAAATACAATTGTACACTTAAACATTATAGCGAAATTAAAACAACAACAAAGGCAAAAGCCAAACATTTAAAATAGCCAGAGGAATTCTGTTTATTGACAAAGGAGCAATAATTAGACTGACAGCTCACAGCTTTACAGAAAAACAACAACAACAACAACAAAAAACCACAGAAGTTCAGACACAGCAGAATAATGTCTTTAATATCCTAAATGAAAATAACTGTCAACCTACAATTCTGTAGCCAATAAAATAATCTTTTTCAAGAATGAGGGAAAAATAAAGACAATTTTAGGTAATAAAAATTGAGGTTTCCACCAATAAATCCACATTAAAAAAATTGTAGACAAGAAGACAAAATGTTTCCAGATAGATGGGCTGAGATATGAAGTGTTACAAAGCAAAGGTATTTGTGAATATGTGGAAGATACAAGGCAACATTCGTAGACAGAAGCTCTAAGGATTGAAAATGAGCTTGGCCTTGGAAGCCTATAGTATTCGTTGGAAGCCCGACTGTGATGCCATTTTAATAACCTCGGTTTGCCCTTCTTTCCTCCTTTATAAATTGGTAATAATAACACTATTTCCCTTGTGAGTGACTATGAGGATGAGATGAAAGAGCATAATAAAGTATTTGGCAAAGTATCTGGAACATAGAGTGTGTGTGTTATGTTTATTACGACTACTGTATAAACCAAGAATGGCAATGCTCTGTGAGATTAAAAAGATCTGAAGTTATCTACACTAATAAAAGAGAAAGATGCTAATTGACTGTGACTTTGTGACACCCACCAGCCAATCAGGAGTGAGTATGCAAATTAACCCAACAAAGATGGTGGGTTAATTTGCATATACAGGTGCCCAGCAGCCGGGGGCAGGATGCTTCTGCATCACCCCTGCCGCTCTGGGCCTCTGGGCAGCATGGGAAGGCAGAAAGGCAGCTCCGGGCGGAGTGAAGGCTGAAAGGTGTCTCTGGGCCAGAGCAAAGGTGGTGCCGGCAGCCAGGGGAAGGAAGGCCCATTCTTGCACAGATCTTCGTGCATTGGGCTTCTAGCATTAAAATAATTGCCTTAGAAATGGGAGTGGTGAATATACTTCTGTAGTTTGGGAAAGGGTATGGGTTTTAATTTTAGATTTTGATAAAATAAGTATGTGAGTTAAATTTCTAGAGAAACCAACAAAAGAATAGAAAAAAGAGTGAATATCTCCTAAAAGTCTAAATAAAATAATATGGAAAAGAATCCATGAAATGTTTACTGTGCATGGGTTCAGCCAGTGAAGGGCATTGTGGGGAGATGAGAAGGTGAGAGGAAGTGAGAAGTCGGGGTATTCTTCCCCCTCCCTTTCTGCCTGGGATGTTATCTCAGGCAGGGTTGCTCTTCCAGGACCCTCCCCACCGCAACCCCAATGGACTCACTTGATTCCATTTGGCCCGCTGACCCTGCAGGCTCTACCAACCTGCCTTCTCCTTCTGTCCCCTTCTGGCCTGGAGAAGGTAATGACTTCCCACTGCTGCTAATACTGTCTCCTGGTTACTTAGTCTTTTCTACTACCTGTGTAACCATTCATCAGGAAAGGCTCACCGTGAACAACAAAAGGATTGGAAGCCCTGGCCCCTTCCTCAGGAATAAAAAATTTGCATGTAACTTTTGACTCCTCCCAAACGTAGTTGTCCCTAAGTATGTATGGGGGATTGGTTCCAGAACCCCAATGGTACCAAAATCCAAGGAAGTTCAAGTTTTGTATATAAAGTGGCGCAAAGCAATACACCCAGCTGGCCCTCCACATCCATGGACTCCCAACCAAGGATATAAAACAGTACAGGTAGTTACTGGAAAAAAATATGCGTACACCTGGCCCCTTGAAGTTTAAAGCCGTGTTATTCAAGGGTCAACTGTATGTCTTAGAATCATTTCTGCTACCTTTTTGTTCCTTCCCTAAACCAATGACGGCAATGTTATCAAGTTACGATAGCAAGTGACAATAAATATTTAGTAATTCCTTAATTCCTCTTGTTCTGATTCTCTGCTCACTGAGTAGGTTTGTAATTATAATGATATTTTCCCCCCAAATTGATTCCCTGAGAAAGGGTATCAGTTATGTTTGAGCTTTGGGCAGTTATATTCTTGAGTTTCTGTAAGCCTTAAAAACAGACCTCTGCTCTAGGAAGGCAAATCTACCAGGAGTATTAATTTTTAGATGTGCAGTCTTAACCACTTGGTTGCTCCCAGTGATCCAGCCACCAATACCATTTATTGGGATTTATGTATGTGAATAGTGTTTTTATTTATTTACTTACTTTTAAATATATTTCTATTGATTTCAGAGAGGAACGGAGAGGGAGAGAGAGATAGACACATTAATGATGAGGGAGAATCATTGATTGGCTGCCTCCTGCATTGCCCCTACTGGGGATTGAGCCTACAACCTGGGATCAATGCTGGGAGACCAGGCATTGAACCCCGACCTCTGGTTTATAGGTTGATGCTCAACCACTGAGCAACACCAGCCAGGGGATAGTGCCTTTATTTTAAATAGTGCTACTTTCTATAGATATTCTGAGAAAGATGAGTACACTGACTTCCCTGGTAGAAAGTTGAAGGAACACTCATTTACTGATATGAATGGAAGTATGGCTCTTGTTGATAATAAATGCTCTTTCTATCTCTATATAGCTTTTTACAGAGAAACAAAAGGATTTTAAAAGTCTTAAATGGCAGGTCTTATCTTTTTATTAGGAAATTTAAAATTTTTCCAAATCTAGCTGTTTTATTTGTATAAACAGATGGAAAAGGCAATTTCACAACTATAATGAATTTTGTTAAGACCATTTGTAATACTGTTCGCTGTCCTTGAGCTTACAAACCCTTTTTCCTGGAGCTGATTGGGAATAATCTATAACTATTCATGCATAACATAGTGTTTTAATTTTTAGTTTCTCTTCTCTGGTGGAGGAGGAACATAGAGAGGGCAAATGTTTCGCAGCCAAAAATGGTTATGAGGATGTTTTCCTCAACAGTTTCCAAAGAGAAAATTATCTCCATCAATTTAAGAAACAGAAATCATGATGTATTTCTAAAAATATTCCTAGAATGAGGGCCAAACTTGCTATGATAAATACTATTCCTGTGTGACATTCAAAAGCATGAAAAAAAAAATACCCTAAAATAAGGAAATGAAAATATATTTAGCTAAATAAGATGCACACATGATACATACTGCCCAAGTCTATAACAATAGGACAAAAGACATAAGTGAATTGGGTAACAAAGAAGGAAAATGTTAGTGCAGAATGGAGTGGTCAGGGAGGGAGGCCAAGAAAGGAGAATTTGAGCTCAGCCTTGCATTTGAATAGGTGAAATGAAGTATAAGATATTGTACGTGGAGGTGAACATCACGAAGAAAGATGATAAATACATTACCATTCCTAATTGTGGGACAATTTGTAGACTTACAATGTAAATATTATCCTAATATGTAAAGAACCAGGGTCCATCATGACCTAAACGTCCAAAAGGACGACTGAACACCAGGCTAGGGTCCCGGCTGGCATGGCGGGAGTCAGTCCCGGGTCCCGGCCGCCCGCAGTGGGAGTCAGTCCTGGGTCCCGGCCACCCGCAGCGGGAGTCAGTCCTGGGTCCCAGCTGCCCGTGGCGTGGCACTGGGAGGGAGCTGTGGGAACAAAGCCATGTTGCCATCGGACTGGCCTCTGGGTCCCTCCCCCCACCCGCAGGCCCAGGGAACCAGAGCCATGCTGCGATGGGACTGGACCCTACCCAAGGAGTCCCGGATTGTGAGAGTGTGCAGGCTGGGCTGAGAGACCCCCCCCCCCCCCCCCGAGTGCATGAATTTTCGTGCACCGGGCCTCTAGTAGTTTAAATAAGAAGCACAACATGCATACATTTTATATTCATACACAGGTAGGTCACAGACATGCTTTGATAATTTTAAATAGTTAAAAATCTCTTCTTTTATCTCATTCACTACTTTATAAATTGAACTTAGAATCTCTCAGGTATAAAAATCTGTCCACCCTCATACATCATTCTGCCACTGGGAACATTCTGACAAGGTCTCATGCTAATGCCAAATTGTGCACCATTTTCAGTCTCACATACTGTTTTATACTCTTCATTCCCAAGTATACTTCTGCACATATTCTCTTGATTGATCTTAAGGTAACATTAGAAAAGGAAGAAATAGAAACAAAGACAAAGAAATGCTTTGAATGAGCTATTAAAATATCATATGTGTGTCGAGTGTACTCTTACAAATTGAAGGCTGGACATTCTATTGAGAGGATGACAGAAAACCAGCATTATTTCAACTGACACTAAGTACAGTCTGTTTTTCAATAAATTAGGATCAGAGATATTTTAGATATATAAGATTGAAGATTTTTTTCCACAAAAAAAGAATAGTTTATTGTTTTAGAGAAAGAGGAATGGAGAAGAGAGAAACATCCATGTGACAGCATGATATTGACTAGCTGCCTCCTACACACCCCACATTGGGGATCAAGCCCACAACCCGGGCATGTGCCCTGACTGGGAATCTAACTGGTGACCTCTGCCCCAGACAACGTCCAACCAACTGAGCCACGCCGGCCAGGGCAGAAGAAGATTGTCCTTAAAAAGAGATGTGTCTAATAGTAGTCTTGCTTACCTACTACAAGAGAATCAGAAGTGGTACCAGTTTCATATAAAAATCTTAAAACTGATGACAAGAGGGACAAAAGAAAAAAATGAAGACATGTCTCTTAATTGGAAAAATAAAACACTATTTTATAAAATTAATTTAGCACACGATTCCAAATTTGTGTTAACTTTTAAATTCATTCCTGCTGCAGTGACACACGCTTGGAAAGCAAACATTCAGAAACACTTAAAGTCAACGTAGTCTATGGGGAATTATTTAGAAATTTAAAAAAAAAATTTTTAAGATGTGCCTTTAAAGTGTGACTATGAATAATCACTTTTTAAAAACTCTCCAAGATTTCAGGAGAAAGGAAATGTTTACTATTGGAAAATTGTGTTTCTTAGAATTTGTTTTAATAAAAACAGTAATAAGTATTATTCAATCCATTTTCTAAGGAATGTTGGCAAAATTCTACAAGGATGCTTACGTGATTTAATAGTCGTTCTCAGCTGAAATGTTTTCTTTTACTTCCATGTTTATTGCTACTACAATTCATTATAAATGCAAAGAAATGTATTGTTAAGTCAGAAACAAAATAGTGTTCAAGCTTTATAGATCCTTGAGTTGTATCTATCAAATGATAAAAATCAAGGAAAAAGTTTTAAAAAAATCTAAAATGTGTTTTACTTCTTTATCTCTACTAGGAAAGTGTGAATTCTTTTCAGGCTGTTTTTTTCTGTGTCACAAAATTAATTCCTGGAATTTACTTGAGGACATTCAGCAACAAAGCTCCGCGGAAGCGTGCAGATTGCATTCTCCCAGTGTGAAGGTCCTGCATGCACAGGGACACAGGTTCTGCCGTGACTTTGGTGAGGAGGCTGTTTAAATGCCCTTTCACTAGTATACGCTTCCTTTAACATGAGCTGCCTAGCCTTCAATAAAACAGAAAACACTTGGAAATGGAGACACTGGCGCTGCCGTGCCATCAGATCAACTTTTCCATCTGGTCACATTTGGCAACCATGTGAGTATCTCTGTTTTGCCAAAATATGACTAAAAGTTACACATGACATTTTCTGGAGCTAAATCTTGGGCAGACCAAAGTTATTTCCGAAGGGGAAGGACATGATATATTTCTAATTAATGTAAACTCACGATCGGTTAAGATTTTGTTTTCAAAACTTTATCACAATTGACTTATAAGGTGGTTGCAAAGGGATTTATAAGTTTAACAATACCCACAATCATAAGCAGATATCTTGGTTACAGTTAAATAATGTAAGAATATAGATCCCCCCTATGTGGTTGAATTGTTGGCACATTATCATTGAAGAGATGACTCTATTAAATATTTAAAACAGAGTAATACATATACCAAAAGTCTACAAACCTAAAACCATATTTATGATCCACAAGATGAAGAAAACACTTTTAGCTCTGCTATTTCTAAGCAATATATTAAAACTGATTGGCTCTCAATTCCTAATCAAGTTGCCATTTAATATTCTTCTGAAATTATTGATTTATACCTAATAATAAAAAAAAGTGATGATATTGGGGGGGGGCATAGATGATCTTGAGAAATGTGCTTTTGCCATAAATTCTGCATAAACTCAGTATAAATTTCAGGAATTTTAATATCTTTAAATGTTAAAACTTGTTTGCCTAGACTTTCATATGGTGACCATACATATTAAATACAGACTACAAATATAGTGACCTTAAATAACTAGTAGAGTATTTCTTTCTTGTTTAAATACCCTTTCATTAGTATAAGCTTCCTTTAACATGAGTTGACTGGCCTTCAATAAACCAAGTAACAATGGTTTCTAAAAATATATAGTAAACCCCCCTTAAAATAGGAAGGAAATGAGAAGGGAATCAAACCATGTGAATACAAAAAAGTCATGCAATGTAAGTGAAACGTAAATGAAAACACAAAATAGCAAAACTTATTAGATTCAGTGAAAGCAGTGCTAAAAGGAAAGTTTATAGTTGTAATTGCATACATTGTAAAAGACCTCAAATCAACATCCTAATTTTACATTTCAAAAAATTAGAAGAAAGAACACATTAAACAAAGTTAGCAGAAGGAAGTCATGAAGACTAGATCAGGGAAGAAAAATAAGTAACATGTATCCAAATTGGAAAGGAAGAGGTAAAATAATCTGTTCTCAGGTGACATGATCATAGGTGTAGAAAACTCCAAAGATTCTACACACACACACACACACACACACACACACACACACACACACTTAGAAATAATGAACAAAGTAAGCAAATTTGTAGGACATAAAATCAGCATACAAAAATCAGTTCTGTTTCTACACACTAACAACAAACTACCTCCCATAGGAAATTAAGAAAACAATTTTATTTACTATAACATCGATAAGAACAAAATACTTAGCAGTAAAGTTAATCAAGGAAATGAAAGATTTATGCACTGAAAACCACAAACAATGCTAAAAGAAATTTTAAAAGGCATAATAAATGGAAAGACATCCCATATTCATGGATTAGAAGACTTAATATTGATAAAGTGTCTATACTACCCAAAGCAATCTACAGATTCAATGCAATCCGTATCTAATCCCAATTGCATTTTTTTTTTTAAGAAATAGAATGATATTCCATAGTCATGGGATATCAAAGGGATCCCCCAAAGAGTTCAAAACAAATTTGAAAGAGAGAAACAAAGAGCACTTACACTTCTTTATTTCAATACATATTACAAAGCTATAGTAATCAAAACAGTATTTTACTGACATAAAGACAGACAAATAGACCAATGGAATAGAATAGCAAACTCAGGAATAATCCTTGTGTATGTAATCAAGTCACATTCAACATGAATGCCAAGACCACTTACTAGTACTATGGAAAAAATAGTCTCCAAAACAAACTGCACTGGGCAAATTAGACATCCATATGCAAAGGAATGAAGCTGGACCCTATGTTACACCAAAAACAAAATTAACTCAAAGTGGATAGATGTAAAACTCTAAAATTCTTAGAAGAAAACATAGGGGAAAAACTTCATGATGCTGGACTCCGCAATGATTTCTTGGATATGACATTAAACCCACAAAACAAAAGCAAAAATAGAGTAAGGGGACTACACCAAACTTAAGAACTTTTATGATAAAAGTATTTGAAAATCATGTATCTGATAAGGGATTAATAGCAAGAATATATAAAGGAGTCTGACAGCTCCACAACAAAAGTAACAATAAGTCAATTAAAACTAGGCAAAGAATCTGAATAGATTTTTCTCTGAAGATGATATATATATGAACGACCAACAAGCGTATGAAAAAATACTCAACATTACTGATCATCAAAAAAAGCCAATCAGAGAAAGACAAATACCATATGATCTCACTTTTATGGGGAAATCTCATGAACAAAATAAAGTGATGAACCAAACAGAAACAGAGGCATGGAAACATGGAATAGACTGAAACCTGTCAGAGGGGATGTGGGAGGGGGAACGGGCTACGAGAAGGTGGAGGGATTATCCAAAGAACACACATGCATGACACTTAGACACAGACAACAATGTGGTGACGGCCAGAGTGAGAGAGGCAGGGGTGGATGGAGGTGGGTAAAGGTGTGTGTGTCGGGGGGATGGGGACATCTGCAATAGTCTCAAAAAAATAAAGTTAAAAAAGATGAAAATCAAAACTACATGAGATATCATCTCACAACCATTAGGATGGCTATTTCAAAACAAAACAATGAACAAAAACCAACAACAAAAACAAAACAGAAAATAGCAAGGATGTGGAGAAATTGGAATCCTTGTACACTGTCGGTGGGGTTTTAAAATAGTCAAACTGCAATGGAAAACAGTATAAAGTTTCCTCAAAAAATTGGAAGTAGAACTACCATATGATCCAGCAATCTCACTTCTGCATATTATAGCCAAGAGAATTGAAAGCAGGCCTCCAGGAGGTATGTGCGCACCTGTGCTGATAGCAGTACTATTTAATACAGCCGAGAGGTGGAAGCAACCTAAATGGCCATTGATGGATGAGTGGGTAAACAAACAGTGGTATATACATACAATGGAATATTATTCAGCCTTAACCCTTTGCATTACCTTGCTTTTTTTCTCGATTCCTTTATTCTAATGCTAACCGTGTGGAGTCACACTCGACATCTGAGTACAAAAGGTTAAGAAGGAAGGAAATCCTGTAACATGCTACCCCATGGCTGAATCTAGAACACATTATGCTAAGTAAATCAGTTACAAAACATAAATACCATGTTATTCCCCTTATATGAGGTATCTGAAGTAGTCAAAGTCATAGAGACAGAAAATAGAATGCCTGTGACCTGGGAGCATGTGTGTTAAGGGGTTGGGGGTGGGGGGGGTAAAATGATAAATTTTATATCATGTGTTTTTATTAGAATAAAAAGAAGTATTTTATTTTATTTAGGGGGAGGGTGAAGGTGGAAGAAGGCATAGAAGGAATAAAAAAGAAGTATTTTTAAAGACAAAATATGAAAATAGAGAGTAAGGAAAATGAAAATAAAAACTTACTATGTACCCAGAAAACTACTATTTTTATTGTTACATGATTTCTTTCATGTACTCTAACAATATTTGACTTCAGTATTTTTATTGGTCTATTATTATACTAGAGGCCCAGTGCATGATTGAATCATGCACGGGTAGGATCCCCTACACGCTTTCGCTTTTCGCGGTGGAGCTGGGTGCCTGTCCGCTGGTGCCAGAGCAGACAGGCACCCAGCTCCCCCAGTTTTGATGGTCCGCGGCTGCTTGAGGGGGGCTACCCTGCTGTTGAGAGGTGCAGGGGGTGGGACTCCCTCCCCCTGTGCCTCTCAACGGCCGCTAAGGGGGGCTGCCGCGGACACCTGGCTACCCTGCTGTGAGAGGCGCAGCTGGGTGTCCGCGGCAGGCCCCCTCAGCGGCCGCGGATCTGGCCGTTGAGAGGCGCAGGGGGCGGGAGTCCCGCCCCCTGTGCCTCTCAACAGCAGGGTAGCCCCCCTCAGTGGCAGCAGATCCGTGCCTCTCAATGGCCAGATAGGCCACCCTGAGTCCCGCCCCCCAGCCTCCCGCTGCCCAATCGTGGGCGTAGCGGAGTGATGGTAATTTACATGTTACTCTATTATTAGATAGGATAACTCACTAGAGGCCTGATGTATGAAATTCGTGCAAGAGTAGGCCTTCCTTCTTCCGGCTGCCAGCACAGGCTTCCCCTGGCACCCAGACCCGGGCTTCCCTCACAGCCCTGGCTTTGTTCAGAAGGTCATCTAGAAGGACATCCGGTCTAATAAGCATATTACGCTTTTATTATTATAGATAGGTGTGGTGACTGGGACTTGGACCAGTGCTACCTGCCTCCCGTTCTTGCGTCTATGCTGGGCTGCTGGAAAATTACTTCAGGAAATATTTACCAAAGATCTCAGGTAGTTTTATAATATACTGTTTTGCCAGAGGATATAAACTAACTGCATTTGTATATGGGTATTCGTTTTAAATACAAATGCAGTTCATTTTCATTCCTTAAACACATTCATTGGAATCATAAAGTTTCAAACATCCTGCTTGTGTTATTTTACCATTTTTCCAAAGGCCAGATTCAAAATAATTGATATTGTAGAAAACAAACACTGGGGGAAAAACTTGCAGTCCAATATTTTAAGCAAAATGGACATGAGAGAGTAATTCTTAGAGTTGTGTTAATAAACTTTAACTCATAAACACTGAAGCAGAAAGACTTCAGTCTATAGATAGTTTCTGTCCTATTGCTCATGTTAAAATGGTATAAAATGCAGACCAGACTTGAAAATTCCCCAGCAGACACAACCCGTTAAGCCAAGTAGCAAAACTTAATCTAGTTTTCTCTCATAAAGGTAAGTGAACCTTAATTTAGGTTATTTCCTGTAAATGCCTCTGATAATCGTAAAAGAAGCTTAAGTTTCTTCCTCCAATGGTGTAAGATGATTACTTTTAACCAACCCCTGTCATCCGGGAGCTCCGTAATCACCAATCCCTGCGAAGGTTTAACGCCGCCCTCACTCCCCCTGCATGAGCCTTCCTGTGACGTCAGGCTCCTGAGCTTCGTGCCACATCTGGGCTTGTCTCCTTGTTCAAAGAGTGTGGTTCCTCATGCAATAAAATATTCGTACCAAATAAAGTTCTCTGATTTTCTTTTGACAATTGGATAGTTATTAAAAACGATATTTACATTCTGCTGACTCTTTCTTTTTTACAATTTTTTTTTTTGGGGGGGAAGCTTCTAAAACTAGAAATAAAGTATGCTATGTTACTGTCTTCTAATGCTGTGGCCTGAATTTTTGTGACCCTCGACAGTTATATATTGAAGCCCTAATCCCCAAGGTGGTTGTCTGGAGAACTTTTCTCTCTCTCTCTCTCTCTCTCTCTCTCTCTCTCTCTCTCTCTCTCTCTCTCCTCCCCTTCCCCAACCCCTGCACACAAAGAAGAGGTCATGTGAAGTCACAGCAAGACGGTGGCTGCCACCAGCTATACCTTGATACCCTAATCTTGGACTTCCCAACCTCCAAAACTGTGAGAAATAAATTTCTGTTATTTTTTTTTTAAAGTATGCTATAAGAGATAAATATAAATAATTAATCAGTGCACAAAGAAAACCAAAGGTGTAAAATTTTGAAAGAGGAACATAGCACAAGTATCAAAATATGTAATAATTTGTGAATTTATATGCCTTGGAACACTGAGTAAAAATTAATGTTATTTGTTTTGCTACTTGGAGAAGGGCATGGAAAAACAAATACAGCTCTCTTGGGGCAAATATTTCAAGTCTATGTTCACCCTGCACTTGCAGAAAAGGCAATAGCTTTTGATCATTGTTCCTGTATACTTTTCATGGTTTGTGTGTGCTAATTCTAACTTGTATGATAATGATTGCTTTAAAGCACACACTACATCATTCTCTTCAGTATAATATCTCAAAGGTGCCCTACATTACTTGAGCAAAGTCAAATCTAATTTTTTTTAAGTTACTGAATTTTTTTAAGAAAAGCTCATTGCTGCTCTCACACCTTTTCAGACTTTGCTCCTTATCTCTGAGCTTCTCCATCTGCATCAGTTACGCTCACCTATTCCATCATCTCATTCAAACACAACCCATCTGAAAACAACAAAAAGAATCTTCCTCTCCTCTCACATGCCAGCTGTCTCTCTGCTTCTCTCCTTGATAGGACATTTATTTCTGGAAAGAACTTACCAGGAGCATTACGTACAGATGATGTTTTCCCTTGCTCCTCTCCCTGTCATTCTTCAGATTGCTTCCGTCTTGTTTAGTCAAAATACGTAACAGAAATTAATGTTGTCAGAACCACCAGCAAAATCCAGTGAATACATAGTCATTCCCATCAGTTTCAAACCATCTGCAAATGTTGAAAAATTCTAGGATTTTCCCAACATGCCTCTTTGAGCATTCTTCTTTTGGGCTTTCATGACTCTTTCCTCCCAGGTTCCTCCTTCCTCACTGGCTGTTCCTTCTCATTCTCAATTGCTGGTGTCACCTTTTCTCCATCACCCAGGGGTCAGACCTCAAAATTCAATTGTGCCCACCTCCTCAGTGATGCAATCACTCACGAGTCTTTAGATGCCATGGGTGAGGTGACCAATACAAAGGTATACTTACAGTCCTGGCCTCATGTGAAAGCCACAATTATTTATTGAATGACAACATGATATTTCCATTTGGAAATCACCCAGTACTTTAAACTGACATTTTCTTTTACCTTTCTCTCCCCTGTGAGCCTGTTCCATTTCCAGTTTTCCCTGATAAGCGGTGTGAGCTCTAAAACACTTGTTTGGACTAGAATCATCTAGCCACATGGAATCACCCTGGATTTGTCCTTTTCCTTAAATTGCACATCATATACTTCAACAAATCCTGTGTGTCTCCCTCTAAAATACATCTCAGGTCAATGCAATTCAGTCTTCACAGCCATGCCCTTAAATCACACCATCCTTATCTTTTGCCTGAAATTCTAAAGTAGTCTCTAGATGCAGATTCCTTGGTAGGGACACATGGGACAACGGAGCTTAGTAATTGAAGAAGTTTTTATAAAAAGATTAATTAGTCTGTCAGGATGGCGCAGTGGTTGTGAATCAATCTATGAACTGGGAGGTTACAATTCAATTCACTGTCAGGGCACATGTCTGGTTGTGGACTCCATCCCCAGTGTGGGGCGTATAGGAGGCAGCCAATCAATGATTTTCTCTCATCATTAATGTTTCTATCTCTCTCTCCTTCCCTTCCTCTCTGAAATCAATAAAGATATTTTTTAAAAAAAATAAACAAAAACGATTATTTACAAATCCAGTGGAGGGTTTACTAGTATACAAATACAACAAGGTAAAGTACAATATGCCAAGATTAATAACGAGGGGGGAAGTGTCGAGAAAGGATTATCAGAATCTGTAGAGAGAGTGTGAGGGCCAAGAGCAATGCCAGGCCTCCAATAGAGGGACACAGGACAAATGTAACAACCTAGCAGAGACTCAGTCATGTCAAATGTTTTGATCTTACCTTTCTCTCTGTCTCTGTTTCTCTCTCTCTCTCTCTCTCTCTCTCTCTCTCTCTCTCTCTCTCTCTCTCTCTCTCTCTCTCATTTCCTACCCACGTTCTTTGTTGGCCAAATAGAGCTGGAGGCCACAAGGAAGGGGATGCTGCTGGGTGCTGCAGGCTGGGCAGTCAGCCTCAGGGGCCCAGGAGAGTGTGCAGGATGGAGAAGAGTGTGTCTGTGGGGGTCAACAATAATACATCCACTGCAGTCTCCTATGTGGCTTCTGATTTCTACTCTTAGTTCTCATCCTTTTAGCATCTAGAGTGACCAATTTAAAGGATGCATGGATTTTACCAGACCTCTGCTTAAGAGCCATCACTGTCTTCTTAGTGAACTTCAAGTCCAAATTCTTTCCATGGCCTATTATGCCCAAGTAATTTGGCCCAGGCTTTCCTCTTCAAATTCATTTCAATGCACTTCCTCTTGTGCTCACCCCATGGAAGTCACCTTGTTCTCATTGTAGTTTCTCTAACCCAGCGAGTTCTTTCCCACCTGTCTGGAACACTCTGTCCTACAACCTTTAACCTGCTCTGCCCAAGGCTGTGTCCTTCTCATCCTTGAAGTTTTTTGTTGTTGTTGTTGTTGTTTTTTAATATATTTTTTATTGATTTCAGAAAGTAAGGGAGAGGGAAAGAGAGAGAGAAACATCAATGATGAGAAAGAATCATTGATTGGCTGCTGCCTCCTGCATGCCCCAACCTGGGGATCGAGCCTTTATCTGGAGCATGTGTCCTGACCGGGAATCGAACCATGACCTCCTGGTTCATGGGTCCTCACTCAACCACTGAGCCATGCTGACCAGGCTCATCCTTGTAGCTTCAGGTATCCCTCTTCATGAGTCTCTACCTTATCATTCTGTTTGTCTACTAAATTATGTTTAGCCCAATTGCTCAGTATTTTGTGTATTCGTTCATTTTTATCTTCTTTACTATAAGCTCCTTATAGTTGAGAATCTTGGTTACCTTGATCATTATTATACCACTAAGGCCTTGCATGATGCCTAATATATAGTCAGGGACCATGAATATAGTTCAATTAATAAGTAAGTGAGTAAATGAATCATTGCACATTTTAATAAAGTTCCTGGAAACAAATAATGAAGTGATCTGCTGCCATATAGTAGGTTCAGGTGGAATCCAGATTTGGAAACTTGACCTCATTAGCACCATGCACCAAAGGATTGATTGAGTGTCAAGGTTTGGGGTTCCTACAAAAGCAATACTCTGATATCTTAGCTGCAAAGCCTCCCTTCTCTTCCTCCGGTAAGACTGGGACAGAGGAATAATGCAGGTGATGAAGGGTCAACTCCTCAGAGCTATAAAAGGCACAACGATAAGTCTTCTGTGTTGATAGTTCATTTAACTCATCTTCTCTTCAAGTTGAAAAAAAAACAACAGACAAATAAGGAACTGTAGTGTTTAGAGCTGCCAGACCTTCTCCTGCTCCTTCAAACTATCTGCCTCTGAAAACACCAATTTCCTTGTAGACTTATAGCTTGCAATCTCTGTCCTCCGGGATATGGCGGAATGGGCTATTCATAACCGTCTAGATAATTTAAAGTTAATTCAATATTTCACTCAATATTTGAACCAGTTCTCCATGAACCCAAGGTCTTCTAAGAATTATCAAAGATATAAAAGAAAAGCACAATTTAATTATAAGATTCCTAAGGGCTGGCAGCTTATTCTACAACTGACAAATGGGATGCTCACGGTGCAAGTAATAGATATCTGCTATGAGGAGGTCACAGGACCCCAGAGCTCAAAGGACACGATCCGTCTTCTGCAGGAAGTAAAGACAGCACCTGTGATGGTGGCCCAGGGCCTGGAAGGGAGGAGAGCTTCTTGTCGCCAATGTAGAAGATGATAACGCTTGTTTCCCAGGAAGTGTCCTTTCCTCTCCTCTCTGTGTGTGTCTCTCTGTCTCCCCACCTCCTTTTCTTTCAGAATAGTATCTTCTACAACAAGTCCTATGCGGCTTTCCAGGCTGTGGAATAGATCATATAACCTACCCTGAACTACTGGGATGTCTTTCAACTTAGTTGAAAATGTTTTTGTGTTTTCTTGTCTTGAAAACACTCAAACCATTATAGTGTAGAGATGCCAGAGGACTGAGTAATAAACGCTTCGGAAGGCAACACAAAGTGAGATAAAATGCCGGGGTCCATCATGGACGCTCTGGCAGGGTGGCAGAGCAGGTGCTTAGTGCATTTCCCCAGCTTTTCCCCAGTGGCAGCGGGTCCAGAGAAAGGCTGGCCAGACAGACATACACTCCAGCTGACCAGGCTGGTACAGACGCAATTTAGCAAGCAGGTCTGAAGCCACTGTACCTACAGAGCCATTAACTTAGTACGATCTATCTCAGACACAGGATCTTAAAAATTTATACGTAAAATGAAAGTGTTTCCATTAACAAAGGTCAGTTTATGGCTGAACAGATTGAACTGAACCACTGAATAGAACGAAGCGCTTTAAGTCGGTGTGTATCATATTTGTTCTCACTTTCATTAATATCCTGAAATAACTTTTCTATAGTAAATGCTAAAGAAAATGAATAGTGTTCATGCAAGGAATTTGATAGAGCATCGAGAAAGGAAAATTAATGAGAATATTTTGTTTCCATATTTAACCAAAAAAGGTAAGGTCTGAAAAGGTATTTCTTTATCCACCCTAAAATTTTGGCATTTCTAAATCAATGAGCAAAGAACATTCCTTCATTATTATTCTTTTTGTTGATAAATGTAGGAGACGTGGTTGAAGGTGAATTCCCCAAGTGACGTTAGGAAGATAATAGTTTATTAAGATCTTGAAGTATTCGTTTTAATCTTTTAAAGATAAATCATACATCCAGAGGTTGATATAGGAAAGTAATCTCATTAGACATTTTATACAGATCAACAAGGGAAAACACATATTTTACTTTTTACCAAAATCCTCTGTTTTGTAACTGTGGAAACAACTAGGTTGTATGCGAACCTATTGGGTTTATAAGTTTATCAGTCAGTGTCCAGGGTAGATTTTAAACTAACTGCAATTAACTACCGTATTTTCCGGCGTATAAGATGACTTTTTAACCCAGGAAAATCTTATATGCCCAGTCGTCTTATACGCCGGAAAATACGGTATTCTGTCATCATCTCACTGATTTCAGCAGAAGACAAGAGGCCCCTGGATGTGAGACAAACTATCATTTGTGTCTTAGAGCAGCATGGACACAGCACATGTGTTACCTCCCGGATTATGAGGTTGACACACATGGGTCCATGTGGATGCCACACACCCAGTCAGTGTGCCTCATAGCAGACCCACACACACACACACACACACACACACACACACACACACACACACTGCTCGGACTAGAGCAAACTGGTCCTCTGTTCTGGAAGACCCTCTCACCGTTACACGGAGCAGCAAGGGAATCAGCCCTTTGCTCTAAACAGAGACCCTCTTTCTCAAGCCTCGTCCCTGTACACACATCTTGGTCTGGGACGAAAGGGCAATTAGTGCCTTGCTTATAAATCACACAGAGACAGGAGGCGAGTGGGGCATTTTCTCCCAACAACCAGGAGCAGCCCCATCATGGAGGTAAGTGAACTAGGTGACTCCAAATAGTGTGAAATGTCACTTGCTCCACTTTATGGAGACATTCACCCTTTTGTAAATCACATTTTCAGTGAGCGCAGAATAATGAAGCCATTGCATCCTGTAACTCTGCCAGTAGTGACATAGAATTGCACATTTCATATGAATTCACACTTCATGTTTAATTTTTGTTTGGTCCTGAACATTAAAGAAACATATTGAGTCAGGGAATCCATAAATAGTTACTATTGTTCATCTGAGGTTTAACACTGGGACAGCCTCCAGAATCTCAGGCTAATCCTCTCATGGAAGACCTCCGACATCAGCGTGTTGGGCTAAAGACCCATTTCCAGCCTCCTGGAGTAATTTTTCAAGTGGCCCTTCTGACCATCGATGTCAAAGTCAGCTGATTTGGAATGCGATGGTCCCATGGAATCCCCTCACAGCCATACCTAGATTGGCGTGTAATAACTGGACGGAGGGGCACCTTAGAATTCTGCTGACCAGCCAGCCTTCCAGAGTTTCTGGAAGTGTCTACCTTTCCCTTCCAGCACTTCTTATTTCTGAACTCCTCCTAACAGATTTACTTCCTTTTCGACTCCTGAACTGTTCTCTATGGAAGGAAGGGAAATGGCTTTTTTTAGCCCCAGAGAGAACAGATCCCGCAACCGCTGTGGGACCCCCCCTTCTGCACCCAGTGGCATCAGCCTTAGGAAGTCAGCTTTGTCCCCGTTTCCTGATCACATATGTGACCTGCTAACATGTGTATTTACAGACATGCGATGCTGTCATCTGGACCTTGTGATGGGCCTTTGAAGCAAGAGCCCTAGGCACCATCCAGTCCTAGGAACTGCCAGTAGACAAGCAAGGAGGACCGACGTCCTTTAGTCTTTCCAATTAAAGGACAGACAGAGGGAAAACCACGCGACCCGTTTTTGTTAATTAACCCAGACCGGTTGTTTACATAGTGTGGTAGTGGCAACAACCAAAAATTTGATAAAGCAACTCCCCACAGACTTTATAAAGGATTATCATAACAAAAGCAAGGCTCAGATGATGTCTGTCACATGTACACACACATATTATGTTTATATCGCTCAGACCAGAAAAAAATCTGTTATCTTTGATGGAGTAAGTGCCAGCTCTCTATCCTTGTAAGTCATCCCGTCTCGCCTTGAACACAACTTCGTTGGAGCCAACTCCAGTGAGGAGACTCCAATATTCTAGAGGCTCCTGTGGTCCCTGCAGTCACAATTCCCCAAATCCCACTCACCAAGGGCCTTTCAGCAGCCTGTGCTCCTGCTGTACCCTTCGTGGACTCCTCGGTGTAGAGCCTACCAGTTTCTTATAATCAACTGTAGCTCCTCTCTTGTCCTGCTAAATGGTTTTCATTTGTGTATCTATAACGTCTAGTTCGATGTCTTGCACGTTCTATGCATGGGAAGGGTTTCTTTAAGTAATAATTGCTTGACTAACGGAAAGGGTCCATGAAAAGATGGGGGAGATGAGAGTATAGGGGGATAAACATTCCTTTTGTAGACAGAAGGAGGAACATTTTTGTTTTTAAAATTGGTAATAAAAAAAATAAGATGGCAAAGCAGATATAAATAAGATTATAGATGTGGGCATGGAAATCTAAATGGACTTACTCCTGTTGGACTCTTTTTTATTGCAAAATAGGAGGCACAATGGATGGAGGAGTGTGTTAGAAATGTGTATAAAGCTTGAGAAATATAGGTTTTAAAACAGTTGTGGGATATGAACAAGAGACGTAGCTAGAAACACAGAAAATTGTTTCTCAGAGATACTGAGAACCTAACTGCAGCTGCAGAACATTTATTTTAGCAATGACAATGCAATCACACTCAGGCCACTTGGAGCAACAGACAGGTACTCAGCACTCCATCAAAGGAGCACTGTCCCAAGTAGATAAGAGGCCACAACCTACATGCTCCCACACATGCTCCCCAAACGCTAGTTTCCGACATTGTCTGCTCACAGTTCACAGAGAGCTTACAAGAACGAATGTAAGCCATTAACCCTTCAGTCCTCCACTCACAGATGTCTGCCATGATTCTGGAAAAATATACAAGGATAGGAAATTAGTGTGAGGCAGTTCTAACAGCGGAACAGGAAACAGTCCGCAATGGTGATGAGGGTCAAGCTTCTGGAGAAAGGAGCTTCTAAAGGAGGGCACATAAAATTGTTTTTGGTCTAAAAGCATGCCATGAGTTACAATTTTATTCCAAATGCCAGAATTGGGTCATGATTTCTTCCACTGGCAAAATAATGTGTGTAGTAGAAGAGTCCCAAATAGTTATCGCATTTAATCCTCATAAAATTGGATAAATATAATATTACTTTGCGTAACTTTGGTATCATAGTTTACTTTATAAATGTGAAATTTTATCCAAAAAAAAAGAAAAGTCTCCCACATCTCTTCATGCTTGAAAAATGTGGTTGATAAGAGTTACTAAATATGGTGCTTCTTTTTACCTTTTCGCTGACGGGGCGGTAACTAAGGAGGTTCTTTTTTGGAAGTGCAAACAGCTGGATGATCAACACCAACTTCCTATCTCCTGAGTAGATTGCAAATTGAAAAATGACATCTTGTCGTCTTGTTTGCACATCCCTGAGAGATGACCTGAAAGTGATTTATAGTTTCATCACTAAACATTTACAAAAATTGATGAGTTCTACTGGGGACTTACAAAGATCCCAGCAACTTCCAAAGTAAAACAAGATCTTCCTTCCATTACTATGTTCCAAGACATTTTAAAATATGCTACAATCTACATATTTTTGGGAATTCTAGTTGATGAGGAAATGATTCAATGAATAAAAATTATTTTCCATAACCTGTCATCTATTTTCTTTACTTTTAGCTTCATATTATCTACTACTGAGCTACATTTATGATATATGCATTAAAGACTCTTCTACTTTGATAAATGGATATATGTTTTAGTTTAATAAGAAAGATGTTATAGGGAAAAAACATTAGGTCTCCTTTGTTATTCATTACAAATGTGTTTCTCTATTCAAAATGCTTTATTATGGCCAAGAACTTAGAAGGTGAAGTCCAATTCATGTTTCTGTTTATTATAGAAAGGGATTTCCTGGACTCTTAGCTTAACTGGAACAAGATAAAAGTCTCCATCATATACTTCTACTAAATGGTATGACTTTGGGGTTATGGGCAGGATACATTTTTATCCACATGGAAAATTTTAATCCATCCATACAATATGGAATCACTATATGACGGAAACATGAGAAATTACTTCAATCAAGCAGCCCAGTGTAAATATCCTTCGAAATTGGACAGCATTGCAAGTAGAATGAACAGAAACTAGAGCTCAACTCTCCACGCTCAAGCCCTCACGCATGCACGTGGGAAGCATCACTTTCCTGCCAAATGTCACCTACAGAAAGATTCCTTTCCCCGTTTCCCTTCTCCACCCTTCCTCAGCCTGTGCCAAAATCATGCCATTTCTCACAGAGTGAAGTGCTCAGGGCCTCAAAATGATAAACAGATGGTAAGACCAGAGAGTTCTTCTCACACCCATAGTTAGTTGTCTGCTTCCAAGAGTGTGTCTCCTGCAAGCCAAAGAGGAGGACTGTGTGAGGGTGCCACCTGCCAACTTGCACAATTTTGAGCCAGTACAGACGAGCAGAAATAAATATACTTCTAACCAATCCCATAGGACTTACAACATGCTGTAGCATATTTCCCCCCAATGGCAGTCCATCCAGCGTAGACAATGAGTTGTTTATATCAAAGGGAGTGACACTGCTGATGGGAAATTATAGTTTATTCCCAAGTAAGTTTATATAGTTGAACTTAGAGAGAACTACTGTAGGGAGATAATCTGGACAGGGCTACAGTAACAAATGTAATAATTGCCAACAGTTTTCAATGGTTTCCGGGTACCAAGTAATATGCTAGACCAGTGATGGCGAACCTATGACACACGTGTCAGCACTGACATGCGTAGCCATTTCTGATGACACGCGGCCGCTGAGGCGGCCGCATGCCGAGGATGAAACATTTGCTGCTCCTGAGGATAAAACATTTGTGAAATAATGTTTTTTCCTCAAATTGACACACTACCCGAGTTATGCTCAGTTTTTTGGCGAAGTTTGACACACCAAGCTCAAAAGGTTGCCCATCACTGTGCTAGACCATTATGTCCATAATTCCCAACCAGTAACTTGACCAAGGTTACAACTCTAGTAAGTGATCAAGGTTACATGTCTGGTAAGAGGCCTGAACCAAGGTATCAAACTATGTCTCCATGATAAAAACTTTGTGCTCTTTCTACTCATCTCAGGTCCCCACTACACTCTTAAAAATTATTGAGAATTCCTCGAAGCTATCATTTATGTGGGATAATCTATCAATATTTATTACACTGGGAACTAAAAATTAAAAATATTTTGTTTAAATCATTTTAAGTTAAGAATATTAAACCAACTGCATGTTAACATAAATAATATACTTATTTTAAAAAATAGTGAGAATAGTGTCACTGCTTTACATTTTTGCAAATGTTTGCCTTAATAGGAGACAGGTACACAGATATGCTTCCGTGTTCATCAGTTGTAATATGCTGTTTTGGTTGAGGTACATAAAGAAAATATGGGGCCCTACCCGGTTTGGCTCAGTGGATAGAGCGTCAGCCTGCAGACTGAAGGGTCCTGGGTTCGTTTCCAGTCAATGGCACGTACCTTAGTTGTAGGCTCCTGGCCCTGGTTACATCAATGTTTCTCTCTGTCTCTCCCTCTCCCTTCCACTCTTTCTAAAAATCAGTGGGAAAAATATCTTCGGGTGAGGATTAAAAAATAATAATAATAAAATAAAATATGGGCTCACCTGGATATGCAGTAGGGAAATGAAAGAGTATTTTAACAGCATTTTCAGATAATTTTAAATATTCTTCTTAGATACTAGATGAAAATCTACAAATGGCACTTTCTTACAGTTGCAATGTGCTGTCTGAAATGACACCAATACACTTTATGTGCCAATTACGTCAAAAGCCATTGGTCTTTCACTTTGATGAATCTTTTACCCATAAGTGCTTTTAAAAACCTCATGCAATGGTCATTAGGAAAATATTAGTTCAATGACTTATCCAGATAGATTTTCCAAATGTTGGCACAGTTCTTTATATAACACTTAGAAAGTCACATTTTAAGATATTACTACCGATAACATCAGAAAAGTCTTTGTGAAGAAGGTGAGCCATGATGATGGCTATGTTTTCTATAATTCTAATTTTCACTTGAAAGGTGAATTTTTCCTAATGATATATGCTATCTGTTCTTTTCCATCACTGATATTTTTCAAGGAAATATATGTCTAATACCCAATTTTGTGAATCATGTCTGTCAGTCATTTTTTTTCTAGGTAAAAATGGTAGTTCATGAAAATAGAGACTAGTTCAGCTCAAAACTTAATCATACAAGGGCTTTTCTATAGAAAAATATCATACTTCAACATGCAGCAACAGTGCTTTATGTGTAATTCCATTTTGTCACATAGAACATTAAAAAGGCATGTATCTCGAGTTAAGGTCAATAAAAATAACCATTTCCACTGCTTTAGAAAAATGGACATCTTTAAGTGAAACTGGCTTTTTCCTTTGATGTGTCTAGTAGGGAAGAAAACAGTGATCATTAGCACAAGTTGGTGCCATGCCTTTATCTTGGACTAAGGCACCAGCAGCTCCCCCACCATTTCTTTCGCATCATTCAGTGTAAGTGACAACAAAGCAAAGAAGATTTTTCCTTCTCCTCCTCCTCCTCCTCTCTCACCTCTTCCTCCTCCTCCTTCTCCTCCCGTTCTTCCTTCTTCTTTTAAAACCTTTGACTACATACTCCCCAAGAGGATCCTGGGGACTCTTAGGAGGTCTATGGACCACATTTTGAGAATATTGAAAAATACCATAATGATATGTTTTAAGATTTCTATGTTTCTCCTTCCTCCCTCCCTTTTTTTCCTCTTTCCATCTGTATGTCTTCTCCAAATTCTTTTCATGTGAGTTAGGCATGGCGAAATATTTGAAGTCCTGGTGGTGTTAGATGACAGGTCTTAGCTAGTTGTTAGCTGGGAAGTCCCAGTTGACATAATAAAGTTCTAAGAACTGGTAAAAAGCCGGGCTATATTTTCTGATGCACTGGTCTTCTTATTCCCAGGTGTGCACGAAGAGTCCGCTTTTAGATCCACATGGTCCAACACTGTAGTCCCAGTCATACTTGAGCACTGGTGGGGAGCTGGAATTGAGATATGCTGTGAGTATACACACACAGCCGATTTTGAAGATACATGAAAGCATATGTAAGACATCTTATTAACATTTTTACATTGATTATATGTTGAAAGGATCAGAGTTGGGCTATATTGAGCAAAATAAGATATAATATTAAATTAATTTTATCTAGTTTAACATTTTCTTTAATGTGGCTACTAGAATTTAACTTTCATAGGTGGCTTATTTCTGTTGGATAGTGCTGGTATAGCCATGGGTGAGAATGAGACTAAATGAACCTTTATATAAACCAGGGATCATAATAAATCCAATCATTTTATTAACTCAGACTAAAGTTAATTTTCTATGGGAAACTATTTCCATTTTATCTCAGTTTTTTAATTTATTGATTTTGAGAGAGAGAGAGAGAGAGAGAGAGAGAGAGAGAGAGAAACATCAGTTTGTTGTTCCACCTATTTGTGCTTTCATTGGCTGATTCTTGCATGTGCTCTGACCAGGGATCCAACCTGCAATCATGGCACATCAGGAGGATGCTGCAACCAACTGAAGTTCTGGGCCAGCACCCACTTTATCCTAGTTTTAAATTCTGTAATTAAAATGCTCTCAATAGCCACTGGCAGGTGCAGACAGGAATGAGGCTATGGCTACATGTCTTTGATTCATATGATTTATTTTAAGAAATACATAAACACACACACACACACACACACACACACACACACCTTTCCAATAAATTTTAGTAGAGATAGGGGTAGAGAAAAACAGAAACACTGATAACATGAGGACCAATGTAAGTAATTTTTCATGAATATTATTTCCTTCTTTATTCAACTCATTCTCATCAGTCAGGAAATATTGATGTTATTTTACCAAGACATTTAATTCTGACCTGAGTTTTTTTCATAACAAAGATCAGTAGAAATGAGATATCCAGAAAATATATTTTATTCAAAGTACTTTTTTTTTATTTTAAAATAAGTTGTTTGAATCAGAGACATTAAAAATGTTTACTGTTTCTGTACAGTGAAGGTTAAACATATACTGGGAAATATATCTGAACACTATGTTCTTTGTGCTAAGAAGTCCCTTTTCATTTTCCCAGCTCAGAGGGTACCATTCTCTTATTTTGATTTGAATTGTCCCTGAAGAGTGTGTTCTGGGAACTAAGAATCATTGCAAAATTAGCTTTTCAGAAGGAGCATGAAAATCAAAGACAATCTAGAAAATTTGTTTTATTACTGTTTGTAATCACTAGAACATGTTTGGATGACTACAAAAGGCATGATAAACTTGCAGTAATTTTTAATTGTTTTAAATAAACGTGCATCAAATCTTAGAATTTTGTCATTTTTGAACAAGATATAAATGACGTCAATCATATTAGCAAGTGACGTCACATGTTTGGGGCTTCAGAGAAGTCAGAGACAAGCCAAAGACCCCCAGGCAGAGTAAGGATAAAGGAGAGAGTGAAAGTCTGAGAAATTTGCAAGTGTCTGTATCTTATTCACATTGTGAACTTAGCAGGTTTGACGAGACACGCTGACTTCCCTGCACAGATATAAACTGAGTCCAGACAGCTAGATGAATGTGCTCTGAGAGATACCAGAGGCTGGGCTCATCTCGAACGGTTCGGGTCTGGCATCAGAAAATGTGGATAACGCCATCACAAAGGTAGAGTCGGTGAATGTGCTTATGGGAGTCCAAAACACTTTTGTTCATTGTTTGGGCTGCATTATATAATGTGGCACCTTAATTTTTCCTTTATTTGGCGGGTGTTTTAATTTTCTCAGAACATGTTGTACATCTCCCATGTTCAGAGTAGAAATGATAGTGTGTGTGTGTGTGTGTGTGTGTGTGTGTGTGTGTTCCACATTACATGTATTCCCAACCTTCTATACTAATTCTAGCTGGTGCTAGAAATAGTACCATTCTGACACGGCTAGACATGTTACTCTCTCCCCAACTCTCCACCATAAACATTCACATTCTTATCTGCTCCACGCTATGGGAATTTCCTCTGAGGACTGCCCCTGTGAAGTTTCTCAGGGCATTCCATGGATGAGAACGTGTCAGTGTCAGCATTAGAGACATATATTTCAGTCTGACTAGCATTCACCAAATGCTCACAGGATGCCTGCCTTTGCGTGAGAGCATTGCAGACACCCTTGCTCACTGTGTACCTGCACCTTCAAAAGCTTTAGGCTGGTTCCCGATTGGCTGGTCCTAGACCAATCATTAAAGGACACAGTGAAGGCACTTTGGAGCCCTTTGGTTCCTTATGATTTGACTAGAGGCCTGGTGCATGACATTTGTGCACTCAGGGCGGGGGGGCGGGGTGTTCCCTAGCCTGGCCTGTGCCCTCTCACAGTGCCAGAGCCCCACGAACGATCTCCTCAAAGAGGTAAGCCCTGCCCACCCATTCAGGGCTCCTCAATGGATTGCCCCAAAGAGGACCCACCCCTGGCATCGCAGCACGGAGCTGCCGGGACCCGCCTCCATGCCTCGCAGAGCCGCGGAACCCCCAGTGTCGCCATGCAGAGTGCAGAGCTGCGGGACCCACCACTGTGCCATGCAAGCAGAGTCAAGTCCCCGCCCACCTGTGCGCGCCCACTGTGCACTCAGCCTCCTGGTGATGGATTGTTATGGCATGAGGGCGTGATGACCACATAGGCTTTTATTAGTATAGATTCTTATTGTGGCATGCTTTAGATTGAGTTATTTTTTCATAGGGATAAACTCTTCAATTTGCTCTAGAATATCTTCTGATATCCCTTCATGTGCTCAGAATTATATTAGTTTATTTGTCTATTGAGTGTTTCCATTTCTAAGTAATTTTTGTTATCATAGTTTCAAACATAACAGTAAACAGAACTGTAATGAAGTCAAGCACTGAAAATGTAATGAGTAACTTTTCCAGGACAATTACCGTATTTTCTGGCATATAAGACGACTGGGCGTATAAGACGACCCCCAACTTTTCCAGTTAAAATATAGAGTTTGGGATATACCCGCCCTATAAGATGACACCCGGCGTATAAGACGACCCCCGACTTTTGAGAAGATTTTCCTGGGTTAAAAAGTCGTCTTATACACCGGAAAATAAGGTACATTATTCTTTCAAATATCTTTTAGCTACATTCTTGGTGTGTCTTCATCTTATCTTTATCCTGGAAATATTTTCCATTAGCTATGTAGAAAAAAAGAAAATGTCCTTTTATCTAACTTCCATAGGCATGCCTGTGACTTTTAAGAGGAGGCATTTCCCTGTAAGTAGCCCTTGCAGAGAAGTTTGGGGCACATACAAGAGTCAGCCAATGAATGCTTGGGTGGGTGGAACTAAGAATCATTGTTTCTCTCTCTCTCTCTCTCTCTTTCTTCTTCTCTTTCTCTCTTTTAAATAAATAAATAACATTTTCTCTCCTCTTCCTCTATTCAGCCCTTAAAAATGAGATGTTGCCCTAGCTGGTTTGGCTCAGTGGATAGAGCATCAGCCCGTGGACTGAAGGGTCCTGGGTTTGATTCCAGTCAAGGACACATGCCTGGGTTGTGGGCTCCATCCCAAGTGTGGGGCATGCAGGAGGCAGCTGATCAATGATTCTCTCTCATCATTGATTTTTCTCTCTCTCTCTCTCTCTCTCTCTCTCTCTCTCTCTCTCTCTCTCTCTCTCTCTCTCCCTCCCTTCCTCCCTCCCTCCCTTCCTCTCTGAAAGCAATAAAAAATAGTTTTTAAAAAAATAATATGTTCTCAAACCTTCTTTTCTCACACTACATGCTTCACTGAATGGTCCATTTATCCTAATGACTTCAACTGTCACCTCTACATGGGTAGCTGAAAAGTTTGTATCTCAGGCTCCATATCTTCCAGGATCATAATTTTCATTTAAATTCCTCTTATATAACATCTGCTAGCATCTCAAATGTGATCCCCTCTTGTGAAAGACCATTTTTGCTGTTGTAATTTTTCTAACAAAATTTTTCACATACCTATATACACTTGGGGTTCCAAATAAGAGAGATCATATTCTGTGGTTCCTCCTTCTCTATGCCCCATTGTTATTTAAGTCTAGTAATTTACCTCAGATATTGGGTCAAGTTCAGAAGTCCTGATTCTCCTGTAATTTGCACTTAGATCTGGCCATCATCTCTCATGCTTGGCCAATGTAACAGTCTTTGCCTGCTTCTTGTCTGTCCTGGCCTTTCTAATCCATCCTCACCACTGCAAGTAACACTAAGTGCACATCTGAGGCCAACCCCCTTTCTTAACACATTGTGGACGGATCACGAGAATTCCCGCGTTTTCTGTTTTAAGGCTTGTGGTCAATCATGAGAATTCTTTAAAAAGATATTAGCTTGTGCCCTAACCAGTTTGGCTCAGTGGATAGAGCATCAGACTGTGGACTGAAGAGTCCCAGGTTCGATTCCAGTCAAGGGCATGTACCTTGGTTGTGGGCACATCCCCAGTGGGTGGTGTGCAGGAGGCAGCTGATTGATGTTTCTCTCTTCAGTGTTTCTAACTCTCTATCCCTCTCCCTTCCTCTCTGTAAAAAAATCAATAAAATATATTTTTAAAAAAGATATTAGCTTTTAAGAACATGTAATAAATAACTTCAAAATGCAATGGGTATTTAATTTTAAAGCGTGCCTTTAACATTTATGTAAAACGTTTTTTGTACTCATTCAATAGAAACTTACCTGGCCACTGGGTAAAGCTAGCAATAAAACTACTGGTCCACAAACTTACCTGGCCACTGGGTAAAGCTAGCAATAAAACTACTGGTCCACAAACTTACCTGGCCACTGGGTAAAGCTAGCAATAAAACTACTGGTCCACAAACTTACCTGGCCACTGGGTAAAGCTAGCAATAAAACTACTGGTCCACGATTACCTTATTATAAGTTCAGCCATGACCTGACCCTGGGACAGCTTTCTTTGTATTTATTTATTATTTATTTTTAATCTTTATTGTTGAAAGTATTACACTTATGCCCCTTTCCCCCACACTGATCCCTTCTAGCCTGTCTCTGCTCCCCCTTCCTGTCCTAGGCCTTCATCATCCTATTGTCTATGTCCTTGGGTTATGCATACAAGTTCTTTTGTTGATCTCTTCCCACCCACCCTCCCCCACCTTCCCTCTGAGATTCAACAGTCTGTTCCATGATTCTATGTCTATGGATCTATTTTGTTCATCAGTTTATCTTGTTCATTAGATTCCACGTATGAGTGAGATCATGGGATACTTTCTCTGACTGACTTATTTCGCTTAGCATAATATTCTCCAGTTCCGGGACACCTTTTAGTTTCATTATCATCTTCTTGCTCTTCCCTCTTCCTGAACTATGGCCAAAACAGACAACTCACAGTCTCTTAAAGATGCCATGAAATTTCACAATCTGGACTTCACACACTTTATCTACTCTTTCACGAAATTCCTTTCCCCATGCCAACTCCGAAAAACCCCTCTCATCCCCAAAGACCAAACTCAAAATATCATAGGCTTTATGAACCATGACCTGTCAGACAGAATTAATCATGCTCTGTTCTCGTTCCCATGGTACTAAATAGCTCCACTCGGTCACTAATAGTTTCCATATAAATTTTCCCATCTACTAGATTAGACAAGAACAGTGTTTTATTGATTTTTATGTTCTTATTTCATTGTGTAAGACCTGACCTATAGCATGAATTAAATGCTCACTAAATGCTAACTGATTTAATTAAAAGGGTCTAGATTAAATGATGGAAAAATAAATTTATTTCATTTGTTTCTGAAAGGATTGTGAGTTGGTGGACCCTTTGAAGAAAGTAAGAGCCTTTACCATGTTCACACTTATTTTGTTCACTTTGGAAAGCCATTTTATGGGAATCATTCTAAGTATGGAAAAGGCCTTATGACGAAGAAGTCAGTAAAGTCCTTGAAACAAATTTGCTTTTCTTATTGATCACTGCATATACAGTACTTAGCACAATGTTTAACACAAATTAGTTATAAAATTGATCAACCAATGAAATAACATTAACCAAAATCCTTTATGATAACAAGGAAAATGGACACATCCTTAGGGAAACGGTTAATTTTCATATATATACTTTATGGTATGTTAAATAGTCATTAAGAACAAGTTGTTCACTCTAGCCTTGGCCTTGAACGAAAGCTGGGTTTCCTGTGAATCGCTGTCCAGTGGGAAGCTGCTGAGCCCACATCTGCTGATTACCTAGCTGACGTGTAACTCACCTTCTGGTCGTTGCTGTCCTCATCTCCTTCCTGTGCTCTCCCTTGGATCTTTAGGTTGCTCCCAAATCTACTCAAATCGTATTTCTTTTGAGGTCCACTTGTTTAATTAACTGACAATAAATATGCTCATACTGGTACTAACATCATTACCCATATAGATAATGAGCCTTGTGTGCTTTCTATGTCAGGTCCTAGATAGGTACTTTAAGTAAATTATCTGGATTTATAATGGAATTTTTTACAAAGGATATTTAATCAGCATTGAGGTCAATGCCCTACCCTAAGGTATGGGAGACTCGAGTCATGCCTTTCTTCAGAAATATCTGTCTTCCAGAGTTCTCTAGGACTAAGGTCTCATACAAATTTCTTTATCTTCTAATTTATGCCACTCTATGTTTTGCAGCCCTTTTATCTGAAGCTTTGTGTTTGTTTGTTTTTATTATTTTATAGGTAGGGCTTATGTAATTTAGATTTTTCCAGGTCTAATGAGTCAGACCCAACTTCATGCACCAGGGGGCTAAGAGTACCTGCCCTTTAGATTTATAAATTAGTTGGGCTTCTGGAAGATTAGTCTTGAGTCTTACATTATATCCACAACTCACCAGGAGAAGATAACATCACTGGATAAGAGCAATATGCACACACCTTTCCCAATTTAGACAACCACTGAATTAAGTTATTTATCTTCCTTTACTTCCTGACACTGTCCTCACAGCTTGTGTTAAAATCTGTTACAGGGTTAGTGTTGGGAGAAGGGCTAACCTGTGAAATATTGTGGAATGTTGCAGCAAATGTTAGTGATTTTATAAATATTCATATGTCATTTATAGTTTTTCAATATTTATATTTACTTTTTCTTATTGTTCTTTACTTTTAATTTAAATTTAATTTAAATTAAAAGTAAAGAACAATGCCATCCATCTCTGGACCAGGAGGTGAGCCAAGAAACAGGTATGCTTAGCATTCTCCTGTCTCCCCATTGTAGCTTTTTCACCATTATTGGTCCCCTTTTTTCAGATTAAAAATAAGCATGTCAACAAATTCCCACCCTCTCACCCCCACCCCAGATTTGCTCTTTTAAAATCCTCCTGTCTATAATATCTTCCCCCTCATCTTATTATTTCCACTCACTGACTAAGGGGAACCTATATCTTTAGGGTCAGGTTTTACTTAGTGCCCGGAGTGGGCTGTGTGCTCACCTATGATAGTAAGGATGATGGCGAGTTGGTCTCCCATTGGATTCCTTGGAGTTCTAGTGGGCAAAGGGGGGAAAGTATGGGAGACAAGGGAGTGGAAGGGGCTTGTGTCAAGGGAGATGTACTCCCGAGACAAAAATAGGGTAATAACACTTTTCATACATTTTTGGTATGAAAAAATACCTTTAATACCTTGATATATTAAATGTCATGATGTAATTAGCTATCATGAGGATTTCTTTTACTCAGAATGCATGGTTTGAACAGATTGCTTCCAAGAGTAATCATGGATTAGATGTAACAGCAGCCCCTAGTGGATGGGAAAGGAAGGCCAGGAGGTCTCTAGAGGAAGACAATGCAATCTGAATATGTCATGCTTCTAAGGCAGCTGTTTAGTAGAGAAGGGAGTCAAACCCATCTCAATGGAAAGCCATGCCATTTCCTTCATGGGTCTCTGAATTGTCCTTTACATATTTTGAAGATCAGAAATGTATATACCACATGCGCTGTCTTAGTACAAGAGAAGAAATAGTAAACTTGGTCAAAAGCAACAGGAAGCTGGAGACATCAAGATAATAGCCATCTGCCCTGAACAGTTTGGCTCAGTGGACAGAGCGTCGGCCTGAGGACTGAAAGGTCCCAGGTTCGATTCCGGTCAGGGGCATGTACCTTGGTTGCGGGCACATCCCCAGTAGGAGGTGTGCAGGAGGCAGCTGATCGATGTTTCTCTCTCATCGATGTTTCTAACTCTCTATCCCTCTCCTCTCCCTTCCTCTCTGTAAAAAATTAATAAAATATATTTTTTAAAAAGATAATAGCCATCATGGAAAGATCTGGCAACAGGGTCAACAATCTGGGAAACTGAGGCACAAAAGCATAAAAACCTAACTCACAAGAATGTCTTTTGGAAGATACTGCATTCCCAAAGATCAGAAAGTAAATACCAGGCATTTAACTTAAACAGTGACCTTCATGTTAGAGGGATGTTAGAGCAGGGAGCCAGAGATGCTTTTAGTTATGGTGGAAAGAATATTTTATGTGGTGGCTAAGATTAGGGGTGCATGTCCAGCTCTTCTTGCCACTAGCTATGGGATTCTGGGTGAGTAATCTTATCTCTCTCCAGTTTCTCTGAGCTGCAGTCTCCTTAACTATGAATATCTACTGCATAAAAGTACCAGGAAGAATATCTTTTCTTATTGCAAATATCAATCTTGTAGAATCTGACAAACTGGAGACTCTGCTACACAATGACGCTTTCATCCTCTACACAGTCACCAGGTGCCTCTCTCAGTTAGAACACTCTGCTCCCTGATTTGTTCCATCCAGACCGAAGTCTTCTTCAGTCTGATTTTCAAAGAACCTCCAGCCTGCTTAGAAACAATCCTGTGGCATGAATTCCTCCTCTTTGTCAACATAAGTCATTTGTTACAGCTAAGTTGGTTTGTTTGTTATAAATTAAATACGCCCTACTTTTCACTTCTAATCCTTTTTCTCACATGATCATTTTGCAGCAGGTACAAACTCAGCTTTCAGGAATTTTAACTTGATTACACCCAGATTTAATTTTGTTAAGAGAGTTTATTCAGGCAAAGAGTTAGAAACTTAATCTCAAACAAATTGTCTGTTCCTCTCCTCCCAAAATATGCGAAATTGTTTCTTCTTCCTTCCCCTCCCCATACAAAAAAAGGCTTTCTTCTTTTCCTTTCTTCTCCTTTTTTTTCAATCCTCACCAGAGGATATGTTTTTATTGATTTTTTTTAAGGAAGGAAGGGAGAGAGAAAGAGGAAAACAAAACAAAAACATCAATGTGAGAGGAACAGTTGATTCCTGTACATGCCCAAACCTGAGATCAAACTCGCAACCTCGGTATGTGCCCTGACCAGGAATCGAACCTGCAACCGTTTTGGTGTCCGGGGCAACGCTTCAGCCAGCCAGGGCCTTTTTGTTATTTTTTAAACCACAGTTCTACCTACTTTCCAAGGGAATTCTCCCAGTTGGAGCAATCATGTATGCAAGCACAAATTCGACCTCTGGGTTGTCTATCTGGTACGAGGCCTGCATGATTCTCCATTTCCTGCCATTTGGGGACACTGGAACTGCAGTCCCCCTGGGACACCTACAAGTCTATGCAGGTCTCTCAGAATCAGCCTAAGCATCCCCAACCCTGCTACTCTGGGATTTTCTTATTTTCCTGGGGAATTCCTATGAATATCAGCACAAGACCTCTGTTTTAAGATACTCTGCACTTAAAGGGATTAGTGAAAGGGACCCCCTGCCAAAACATCCACTCTCCTGTAATTCTCTCCTGTGTCCTTCCCTGTTCCCAGTGCAGAATCATGCAATCAGGGCCTCAGAGGGATGTGTTCGCTACTCGTCTCTACCCTCTCACACATCTATGTTCTTGGGTACAGGCTCCACGGGTTCCTTTCAGGGTAGGATCTTGGAAAGCTCTCTCTTTGCCGTGTTCTCTCTCCTGAAAAACTAAAATGGCCACGTGTGAGGACAGACATGCAGCATTACTATTGGAGTGGGCTGTTCCCTGTGACGGGAACTTACTGGAAGAAGGACAGGGAGTGGGACTCCAGACCTTCTGGCAAGGATGAGAAACAGTGATTGCAAACCACAGTCCACCAATCGGATGTGAGGGTGAAGATCACATGCTCTGCTACAGCATTACGAGAGTTGATGGGGAAAAGTGACAGTTTCCAAGTGTTGGCTAATTCATTCGACTCCCAATAGAAAGACTAAAGAGAGAGGATCGATCTGAAGCAGGCCGATCTGAAAGCATAGAGAGCCCTGCTAAAGCAAGCATGCTCTGCTGAGAAACAATATTCTGCAGCACCTCAAATATTTGTAATTAGAAATCTGGCAGAGTTATAAAAGCCAGATACATTACCCACAAGCTATGGGCCATGTGAGCAAGGGCAGAGGGGCGGGATGCTTATAAAACAGAAAATATTGGGGTAAAGGAGAAGTCTGATACCCCAGGTGCCTCAGCATTCTTTGACTGATGACAGTGGAACAAAATCTCACCCTGAAAGTGTGCCTGAGATATAACATGGGGACAGGCGGCAAATTTCAGATCCTCCTACAAGAGGCTGTTTTTCCATTTGTTCTGAGGCAAGTGTGAGGATGAAGGTAACATCTATGGATGGACAGCCAAGGAAAATAGGTTGTGCACAGATGCCTGTTACTTCAGAACATCACTATAGAGGGCAGACACTCACGGGCTCAGGGACTGGAGCTAAACTCAGTCTCTACTTGTGTATACTAGGCCATGGAATTCACCAGAAGCAAACAGACCAAAGATGACTGCATTTTTAAGTGAGTCGGATTACCAAAGAGATCTCAAACTTGGCTGAAACCAGTGATTTCTTTATTTCCCCAACCAATCTCCCCAAACCTGATATCATTCCACTCTACTGCTAAGGTTGTACATTGCCTGGATAGGAATGTCCCATGATGTGGCCATGTAGGACAATGCACGAGATTTTCCCAGAAAGCCTCCTGAGCAGCTAATACATGTGATTAAAAAAACCTGACTCCATTTCAAGGAAAAGAGGATCCTGGCTTTTCCTGGACAGGAGTATATGTTTGGGATTGTGAAATCTATATCTATAAAAGCCTAAGCAACTGAACGACCAAACGACTGAACGACCCAATCAACTGGTCGCAATGGCATCCACTGACCACCAGGGGGCAGATGCTCAATGCAGGAGCTGCCCCCTGGTGGTCAGTGAGCTCCCACAGCCAACCTCCTGTGGTCCCTCCCACCTCCCACCCCCAGCCGGCCAACCTCCTGCAGTCCCAATCACCAGCCAGGCCAAGGGACCCCACCCATGCACAAATTCATGCACCAGGCCTCTAGTATTAACAATAACAATGTATTTCCCATTCCCTCCTTTTTCAAAGGAGAATTTCATTGGCATTACCATAAGATTTCCTCATGATTATAGATTTGGAAAACCAAGGATGGATAAAATAACATTTAGCCATAAATCACTGGACCAGATAGAGTTTTAGGCAATCTAATGAAGAGGATGGCTTGTCACCAAGAGACCTTGCATGAGGACCCGAATGCAGCCAATAGAACCTTCTGATGTTATCCTATGGGCAGGGGTTGAGTGTTTTCCTATAGTTGTAGGGGTTTTTGAAAAGTGCATATAAGCCGAAGCCGGTTTGGCTCAGTGGATAGAGCGTCAGTCTGTGGACTGAAAGGTCCCAGGTTCGATTCCGGTCAAGGGCATGTACATTGGTTGCGGGCACCTCCCCGGTGGGGGGTGTGCAGGAGGCAGCTGGTCGATGTATCTCTCTCATCGATGTTTCTAGCTCTCTGTCCCTCTCCCTTTCTCTCTGTGAAAAATCAATTAAAAAAAAAAAAAAGAAAGAAAAGTGCATATAAGTATGTGTGTGAGAGAGAGAGAGAGAGAGAGAGAGAGAGAGAGAGAGAGAGAGAGAGAGAGAGAGAGAGAAACCAAAGGAGCAGACATGTGGTCACTGCACACATAGTCCTTCAATTGTATATCCTCATGTGGCTTAGGGAGCAAGTGGGACCAACCCAGCCTGATCTTAGCTCTTGGCTAATTTCAATCCCTTGCCACTGAGATAAACTCAGGAAATCTGGGTGAAGTGATGGGTTCAGAAATAAACTAGACTTATTTCAGGCCAAAGGTATCTGGGGTCTTCTGCACTAGAATGTTCCTTGTTCTTCTGGGAGAGCCAGTAGAAGCCATTGCTCTTTCTCCTTTTGGGTGATGGGCCATGAAAACAAGACATCTGGCACCACTGCTGCCCACCTGCCACCATGAGGGAAGAGCAGCTTGGATGAACCTGATACCGTGGAAGGTGAAACACAAAGTGTCTTTGATTCTCTTGATAAGCCATTGTAGACTGAAGCCTTCCAACCATCCAGTTATGTGATATCATCAGTTAGTTTTGTTGTTTAAACTAAATTGAGTTAGCTGTGTTATTTATAATAGGCCAATTGGTAATTGTTACAATTGTCTCTATTATTATTAAATACACATTTTTATTTAGCATTTCATGTGGTTCTTACTCACCCAACTAATGTGTTGAGAGAAGAAGCTACATCTTTTTTTTTTAATTTAAAATTGCAGTTTATATTCAACATTATATTGCATTAGTTTCATGTGTACAGCATAGTGGTTAGACAATCATATACTTCTAGCACAGCACCTAACACATAATAAACAGTTTATTTGTTAACTGGATTTTCAAGGGGTCTGCCATGACTAGAAAAGCTTGGCCAATGATACAGCCCACTATATAAATGTTTAAGATGTTTTTGAATTATCCTAAAACCAATACATTTAAAAATAACTTTTTATTTCAGTCAACGAGTGGTTTGTAGTTGATTCTAAGCTGGTGGTTTCTGAAAGGCGTGGTCTGATGGCCAGTCTTGTAAGGAGGCCCATTTCTCTCTAGATGCCATCTTTAGAGTTTCCTTGAAGGCTTAACTCATGACCTTGCTGAGTCTCTGTGTGACTAGAACTCAATGTATTTTCTCATTAACATTGAACACACTCTGAATTCTGTGCAATAAAAATGAGTCATTGACAATAAAGATTGTTGTTAATTTGATACGTTTCTTTAAAAGTATCTGAGTATTCATTTTCCTCTAGGAATCGCAGAACATAAAAAAAATGCATTGTGTGGTCAAAACAAACATTGCAAAAAAACCCCAAATATTTAGGAAATCTTCTCTATGTGTAAATATTGATCTCAGATTTGTTTTTGCTTTCCCCAGTGAAGCAAGAGCATATAGGGTTATGACCCAATTACAGATCATTTTGTCTCCACAGCTCAACCTCATAGCTGCTCCCCAGAAATCCCTGAAGGAAAATTTATCACTATGTTCTCAAAGTTGTTGGAAAAATAAATGTTAAATGACATTGTTTCACCATATCTTGCAGCTTTTACATTTTTCTTTCCCTAAATACAAATACTGCAGGACAGATCCAGCCAGATAGCTCATATAAAGATAAAGTTTTAGAATAATGCATTCAATAAGGTAACCAAATTTCTTGTAAATAAACTCACATTGGATTGAGGTCCAAGTGATTTAAAAAAAAAAATTATGGAGTCTGAAGATTGCCAATTTTCCTTAAACTCTTCCAAGGTTATTTTGTCTTTCCTATTTTTAGTCTACGATTTCATGGGGAGTCAGCATCTGTTATAACTCAACGCTGGTTCACTACAGAGGTTCTTTGGATCACCTGTATTCCACTGTTTTTCATGAATCCCTCCTTAATTTGCAGACAGCTGACTCCTCAATCTAGAAGCTCTTGTCTTGTCACCCAGGTGCCTGAGGGTGCAGAAGGATGAGCATGAGTGAGCTCCAGTGTTTAGTTTTCCTCTTTCTTTCGTGTTTGTTTATTTTTAGATTCTGAATATTACTTGAGTTTCCTACAAAACTCATAAATGGCCACAATTTACTGACATCCTACCAAAAGCGGTTTTAAAACAAAATATTTTTGTAAATTCCTCTGTGGAAGTTCTGACCCAGGAAGTTTAAACCATTTAAGGGTGTTTGTTCATTATAGATTCTTTTTAAATTAAGGGACTTTTTTTTTTTTTTCTCCATAGCCTTCTCCTTCCATAGAGGCATGATCAATAATTTATTTATTTAAAAATATTTTTTTTCTATTTTTGTTTGTTTTTATTTTTTTATAAGTAAACCATATCTTTATTGATTTCAGAGAGGAAGGGAGAGGAGAGAGAGAGAGAGAAACATCAATGTTGAGAGAGAATCATTAATCAGTTGCCTCCTGCATGCCTCCTACTGGGGATTGCAACCCAGATATGTGCCCCTGTGACCTCCTGGTTCATAGGTTGATGCTCAACCACCAAGCTACGCCTTTCGGACTGACCAATAATTTAAATACTGGTACTGATTTTCCAGAGCAATGGTCTCTCTGAGGGTATTGTTCTATTGTTTTCTTCTCCTTTACCTTTGTCCTTTACCCCACTCTCTCTGTTTTCTACTTACAGAAACAAAACAAACCCATTCAGAAGGCACCCTAATCAAATGGCATACTATTATATCATTCATTCTAAAGGGTTGAAAACAGTTCACCTGAGAAAGGAATCACAGAAGGCAGAGTGACATAGGGAGCCGGGAGACCAGAGAACTAGGTATTCATTTCCCATCAGTGATTGTGACCAGAAGTGCGAGCCCTCGGGGCCATAAGCCTAAAGGTTCTTCTACGTTCCCTTTGGTATCACCACCTGTGACCCAAACAGGAAAATATACCAGCAGGTCCACGGCAGAGCCGTCTAGACAGGCTGTCTTTGTCAGAAACCTTGTCCTGTCTAGTTACGCGTCTGAAGACGAGACAGCAAATTTCAAAAATATGAAGCCTATAAATGAAGAAACTTTGGGCATTGACTGGGAGCAGGAGATGAGAAAAGGGCAGTCCCAAGGAAAATCCCCCAATTTCCTTCTTAGATGACCCAGTGAGTGGTGATTCAGTCTCTGGAACAGAAAATAGAGATGAAGGACTAAGTTTGAGGCAGAAAGGTGTTTAACGTAGCTTCAGGCTGGGCGCTGGGGCAGTCTCTACTGGACAGATACGCTTGGAGGAAGACAGGAGCTGAGTTCCAACACCACTCTGTCAGGCAGACTTGTGGCCCTGCTCCTCCTCTGCCTCCTTAGCCATGAGATGGGCAGTAAAATGAGGACATGATTCCTTCCTTGCAGGATTAGTTTGTCCAACAGTGTATGTCAGGAGGGCTGACCGCAGCTCACTAGGTTGTGACTGCTGTCTTTACTACAGTGACGGGCAGGGAAGTCCCCACTGAAAGCCTCCCCTGGTTGTGGGAGAGCTGAGCCGTCAGTCCTTAATGTCTGTGAATAGTTCTACCAAATACATGTCTGCTGAGCTGACGCTGACCTGACAATGAGCGGGATGTGGTGGAGGGCAGGGAAGGGTGGGTGTCTAGCAATGAAGGAAACGTCTATTCATAAATTACATTGTGCCAGGCAAACGGATGCCCATTCTCTCATCTCAATCTCACTTGCATGCAATGAAGCTTTTGCTTTTGACTTGAATTTAACTCATGAGGGAACTGAAGTTCAGGAATATTAGGTAGCATTCCCAAGGTCATACAGGCAGTTAGTCCTTATGAGGAATTGAGCCCCTACTGACAACGAAGCCCAGTCAAGGTCACTGCACCTCAATGTGTATCCCCCCACTCCTGCTCTCTCCTTTCCTGTCTGCTACCAAAACCTCCGCTGGGAAAAGGTGCCCCGTCAAACAATGATTGGGTGAGCGCAGTGGCACTGGGCCACAGCGACACAGTAAGATGAGCCTGCACAGAGCTCCGAGAGGGACTGGCACTCTGGGCACAGGCCAACTCCTGCAGGTGCCAACACGAATCTCAGGAAGCCTAGGAGATTTAGGAGATAGTCACTGGGCGGGAAGGGGGGGAGGAGAGAAATCAAGATTTTTGAAGACATGATGTTTCCTTCATAGGATAATAAATGCCCCATGGGCAATGCGAACATCTCTCCCACCCGAGATATAATCTCAGATACTCCTATTCCTGAGCTGCAGCCATTCTCTCATGGCCACAGTGTGAGGCTTTAGCCAGTGAGCTCTTTCTTTTCTTACACTGTGGGTAATTACTTATTCCCACATTTACCTATAAGATAGTACAAATTGGTAAATGGCAGCAACTTTAACCTTCCTTTACTAGTAAAGCTCTGCAAATTAGGACGGTCCATGTCCAAGGACATGCCAATATTCCATGATCAGAGCCAGATGTCTGATTCCACTTTAAAAGTCTCTATAAAAGAAGGATTTCAAAGACTCATGTGCCGATTCACTTGGGAGCTTGCATAAAACGAGCCCATTCCCAGTGACTCTGATCCAGTTAGTCTTGAGCGAAGCCCAAGAATTTGCATTTTAACAAATATGCACACATTATGGGCAGGGCTTCCACAGACCACGTTTTGAAAAACACAAATCTACCATCCTCTCACACCTACCTACGAGAGAGTTTTCTAGAAAGCTGATTTTCTGGGAACTTGAATTTTTAATGTTTCTTTCTGTCTCTGTGACCCTAAACAATGTCGCTGACCTCCTTAGACTCTGTCTGTTCATCTACCAACACTAGATGTTGCCCACACAAAATCTGATGCTGGGTTACTTCTCAAAGTTTATGCACAAAAGCATGTATTTTGGTATTTAGTTGATAATGTATTTCTCAAATGCATTATAATTTTTAATCAAATCAGCAAACTGGCAGACAGGTCCTTTTATCCACAGGGCACAGGGAGAAAGTAAGTCTTGGTACCAGCTGGTAAGGACAAGACTTCACTTAAACCTGGACCTTCTGACCTCCCACTTTGCTACATGCTCTGTCACTGGATGCTTTTCTCAAAATTCTGACCCCGTATGTTTGTTTTTGTTTGTTTGTTTAACATGTTTTGATTGATTTCAGAGAGAGGAAGGGAGAGGGAGAAAGAGATAGAAACATCAATGATGAGAGAGAATAATTGATCAGCTGCCTCCTGCATGCCTCCTACTGGGGATCTAGCCCATAACCGGGCATGTGACCAGGAATCTAACTGTGACCTCCTGTTCATAGGTTGATGCTCAACCACTGAGCCACACTGGCTGGGCATGACCCTGTATGCGTTGAACTAAGAAGTAAAGGCACGGTGAGTTGTCCCAGTACCCCTGGAAGCTTTGGTCACACTCAAGGGAAAAGTCTGAAACTCTGCATTCTGCATAGTAAACGTCCTGACTTCTACAGAATGCTCTGCAGATATTGCCGGGCTTACTTTTTGGACCTCTGGGGACCCACACTTAGACCAAAGGATAACTGTTGCTCTAATTCCAATCCATCTCTTCCCAGGACACAAAGTGAATGTGGACCCCCATGATAGAATAAATTTAAAGGCTTTCCTGGCTAGAAACACAATTATTTTTAGTTTGATATAGAATCCCAGAGATTACATTTGACCACAACATCAGCATGATCCTCTTTCCCCTGCCTTGTAAGTCATAAAAATGTAAAGATTATCTCTATGATTTATACTAAAATAAATTAAGTTTTGAGGCACAGACATAGAAGTATTTGTTAACTCAGTTCTTACACTTCATATGTTGAGAAAGCACCCTGTCCAGTCCCTTCAATGTCACCATCTCTGAACAGAGAGTGTGTTAGGGGATGTGGACACAGAGAGAGTGTGGCTCTATTTAAAAGACTTGATTGTCCCAAGGTTGTCCTTGCACAATGAAACAGGAAATAAAGGAAGGCTTTAAAAGAGAAGTGCTATAAGGTGATAATAATTAAACGAATACCCCAAAATGCAAACTAAATAAGCTAGAGATAGCTCTTCTGTTTGAAAGAAAAGCAATTATCTTTCCTTGGGGCATTACTTTTTCTGTTTTTATAAGTGAGTAGACCAAGAAACATTTAATTTAAAGGTTACTAGCTAAATCCCGTCATGGAGAGAAAGAAACTGTACTCAAGCAAGAACTTACATCACTAGATTTTTCAAATCAAAATCTGACCAAAATGGCTTCTGACAGGCTTCTATGATACAAATTGTCTAAAATTAATAAAAAATGCCCTAGGAACTCCACAATGCAACTCACCAGGAAAAATAAGGGATGGGAGGGGGCATTTTCTAATAATTTATTCCCCAAATTATAGTATAAAATTCAGAATAAAACAGTTGCCTCACTTAGTAGTGATTAAATAAAACTCACACTTTCTATCATTCTTTGCCTTCCTCTTTGCCAGGGCTCATCCCTGTGGACTGCACGAGGCTCCATTCCTGGCTGGTTCTGATCAGCACACACATGGCTGCAGGAAGCCTCAGTGCAGGACGGCTGCTCCCGCTGCTCTGTTCCTTCCTTGAATCTGGACCCCCTGCCCAGTTCTAGTTTTTACTGGACTCTGAGAAAACGAATTCCTCCCACTTCTCCCATTAGCACTGGAGTGATACAGCTTCTGTTGTTTCTTGCTTCACAGACAGCCATTTCTCCACAGGACAGAGAATTCTGCCATGTGCTAACTACATCTCTTCCCACGGCATTCCGAAACTGGACAAGAACGAAAGGGTGTCTCCATGGGCTCACAAAACACCCCCATGAGACGGCTTTGCCTCACACTGCACCTGTCACCTGACTTCCAAAGCCTCTGGTCTCTTCCCCTCCCCTTACAACCTACAGACCCTGGTGATACACTGGATCATCAGGATTAACGCAAACTCAAAGCCAATGGCAAGACTTTGGCAGGTCTGGGTACCTCCCATTTCCTAGTTCACAGCTAGCCGGGTAAATGTCTATTGTCCCTCTAGTGAAGGCATTGGAAAGCATTTAGAGTGTGTATTCCTCAAAGGGAGACAGTCTCTCCCTTAATTAATTGACTCTGGGTCCATGAACTGGCTCGATTCTAGGAACTGAGTTACCATTATGGTGATCCTGGTAGGGTTCTATCTACCATGTAGCTTCTTTGCCAGTGATTTAAGTCAATACCTTCTAGGCTGCTTAGTGGGTGCTTTCTGACTCAGAAAATCCTGAACCTGAGCACACACATCAGCATTCCATTTCTAAACAGGAATGCTCTATATGAAACAGTCCCAAGCAGATCTAGAAAACATGGAAAAATGAGGTGTCCCCAACTTATACTCTTGCTGTTTTGGGTCTTCACATCTGTGATTTAATGACCAGTACAACTAGTTATCTGAAGAGTAAAGAATTCAGGCATTATTTTATGGATCTGCATGATAAGTTGTTATTGGGTAGAAGTAGATATAATGTATTATAGACCCCTCATTCAAAAGTGTCCCTGATAGATGGCTGTGAAGTAAAATTTTCCCAATAGGAATTATTTGGGGCATATATCTGGTTTCTACATTATTTTGTAGAAAAAAGAATTTGAGGTATGAATTTACACAAAGTAATAAATATTGGATAATGATTTGGCCAATTGAAAAGAATAGGATTGGTGACAAGGTGATATTTCAAAGGGTTGTCTCTTGAAATTACACAGAGTGTACAGATATCTCTGTGTTATGTGAATTTCCAATAAGGAGCATCCACTGTGGAGGATGCTCTGAATAGTCAGAAGACCAAGAGAAACTCATTTTTTCTCTAGCCAGTTTTGCTCAGTGGATAGAGCGTCAGCCTGCAGACACAAGGGTCCTCGGTTCTATTCTAGTCAAGGGCACATACCTTGGTTGCAGGCTCCTCCCTGGCCCAGGCCCTGGAAGGGGCTTGTACAGGAAGCAACCAATCGATGTGTTTCTCTCACATTGATGTTTCTCTTTGTCTTTCCCTCTCTCTTCCACTCTCTCTAACAATCAATAAAAAAATATCCTCAGGAGGGGGAGGGGGAAGAGAAGGTGGAGGAGGAGGAGGACGAGGAGGAGGAAGATAAGGAGAAGGAGGGGGAGGGAGAGGAGGAGGAGAGAGAAGAAGAAGAAATGCCAAAAGAGAAACTAATATTTTTGGATATCGGGTAACCTCTCTCTCTAGCCAGACAATGATGCTCAATGAAGGATGTAAACTAGGGTCAACATTATAAGACTCCCTTCTTCGTGGCTGATATAGATACAGCCATTGCTGATGCCCAGAGTCCCACCTGCCAACCTCAGATATGAACAGAGAGCCTCCAGCTGCATGGCGCCATTCTTTGGAGTTTCCAGAAGTCCGGTTACTGTCCAGCCTGTTTCTGGTGGCAAGTTGATTACTTTGACTCCCACCACGGAGGGGCAGAGATGCATATATCACAGATAGAGATTTATACTCCTTCGTCTGCACAGCTGCCACTGGCATCACGAACCCTTCACAGAAGTCTCCATTGTGGTATTCCATGCAACATTGTTCTAAAGGAATTGACAAATTATTTGCTTCTTGTGCCTTTAATCTTGAGCACACAATCCTTCCACAAGGGAAAAAGCCACAGTTCCATTGACAAAGAAGCTGAGACTGCTTTCAGGTCGTTTGAAACCCCTCTTCCTACTGAACAAATGGGCAGAGATTGATCCCTTTTGGTGACGGGAGGTCGGCTGCTGTTATACAATGTGGGTAGGGATTCTACAGTTGGAATCCAGGGTATTCTTTGGAATAACTCTTAATATTCCCATGAACATTACTAAAAAAATCAATGGAAAGCTCTGACAAAACAAAATAGCCAGAGTCTACAAAATTCAAAGACTTGTGGTGGAGTTGGAAAAAAACAAAACACATCCTTTGAGTAACAAAGGCTGATTAAACCTAGCCTTGAGGCAAGGATCAAATCAAGGCTAAAGCTGTTTATTCCCATTATTAAAACCCTTTGAATGGATTAATGTAGCACACAGCAAATCCTTTCAATTGGATAAAATAGCTCAGGGAAAAGAGATTAAAGGTGTGATCTCCCAACTCAGCCTGATTGGCCTAAAGCCTGTAATTAAGTTGAGAAAGAGAAAGCTCAGAGCAGGAAGCAAAGAAATAGTGTAAATCTAAGAATTATGCCTAGAAAGAATTCTGGATGCGGCTTTTGGTACATGTAACCAATTAAGTCAAACATTTTAAAATTGCTAAGGTTTTAGGAGAGTTTAGTGCTGAAGGAATCATGAGTTGGGAGTATATGAAACAGACTATTCTTGTATTATTATTTATGAATTATTGTATTATTTTTAATACAAACAACTATAAACCTACTTTTGCCCCACCATGTATTTATATATGCCTGCCCAAGAATTAAAAAGACACTTGGCCCCTAGCCTTTTGGGAAGCTGCGGGGGAGAGTAGGACCACTGAGAAAGCTGCTTAACCTCCAATGAGGACATAGCGTCACAGCCTCATGTCCAATTCAGATGTCACAAAAGAGGATAATAATAAAGGAATAAATAATCAGGAGTAGCTAAGAGCCATGGAGAAAAGTTAGAAGGGAGTACCCTTCTGGGAGCCAGCATTACAGTCTAGACAAAAAACATTTTCCACTCTTCCAACACAAGAGCCCCTCAGGACATCTGTCTAGCATTATTTCAAAATGTCTACAAACCAGTGACTTCACCCTGTTTCTCATTCATTACCTTTTCTGATGCTAGTGTAACAGTGGGGAATTGTAACTCCCCCACCATTCTTTTGACAGTGTTTCTGTAAATGCTCACTCTGACTAATATGTAGTGTGTAGATAAACAGCAAGATACAAACTCTGACCTTCAGTCATCCAAGCTCTAGGAGAATTGCTAATCTTCAACCATAAAACCATGATGACAAAGACCAAGATGATGCACACCAGATCATCACTGGACTATTTTCAAGATCCTTATCAAAATGGACTGTGCTAGCTTGCATATATAGAACTTTTCAACTTCCTTCCTTTGATTTCTTTGTTCTGCTTTTCCCTCTTCCTCCTTATGAAAACCTCTGCCTGCACTGAGGTGGAGAGATGAGCTTTGGATATGAGTCCCCCATCTCCTCAGGTGACCAGCACTTTAATAAACCTCTTTCTTTTTTCAACAATCTGTCTCACAAATTTGGCTTTTGTGGTGGCGGGCAGCTTAACCTTGGTTTTGGTTACAACAGTGACCTTTCCCTGACTCCCACTGAACATTGGGTTGGCAGTTAAGAAGTTGGTGGTGGATGACACATTATCTCTTTGGTACATACATCTCCCGACAAGGAGACATGTCTACATGAATAAATACTTGGCAGTGCTTGCAGATCATGAACATTCAAGTAGAGCCATGACTTGATGGGACTTTGCTTGGGAAGTGAGTTAGTATATGTTTTTTTGTTACAAGGAGAGGAACTCAAATATTTAATGACCAGAAGGGTAGATATATCATAGTCATTAGTGCTGTTCATCAAATACTCAGTTTTGGGGGCACATGGAACAGATAACACTCCCTGGCCAACTTGAAGTTTATCTAACAAATAGCCAGCTGAATTTTGTCATTGAGGATGGAAGCTTTTACATATCAGGGCACAATTTGTCATGGCCTTCTGTAACAGATAGGTTACTGGTTCTCAAATGGGTGAGATTCATTCCATAGACTTTACCGGGATAGGATTCTTATCAAATTTAGGTTGGCTAATATACAAAGTCCTCTATGTGTTAATGTCAACAGTCACGACATTTGTAAAACTAGTCATCATTTTTTATAATGTCACAATGTGGACAATATTTTCATTCAATTGAAGTTCCTTGGGAGAGGAAAGGCCATACGATAATCATCTGTAATTGGAATTATATCTTTTTCTCCTATCTCACAGGGAAGAATAGGAGTGAGTTTGAACTGAAACAAACTGGAGAAAGTAAGCAGGAAGATGTTTGTCTGACTCTCACTTTCTCCAAAAATGCCTCACAGGACATATTTCTGATCAGCCTAGGCTAAGGTGACCAGATTTTAACATTGGTAAAGCGGGACACCATTGACTGGGGGAGGGGGGGAGGGTTCTTTTTGTTTTTTAATATATTTTATTGATTTTTTTACAGAGAGGAAGAGAGAGGGATAGAGAGTTAGAAACATCAATGAGAGAGAAACATCGATCAGCTGCCTCTTGCACACCCCCTACTGGGGATGTGCCCGAAACCAAGGTACATGCCCTTGACCGGAATCGAACCTGGGACCCTTGAGTCTGAAGGCCAACGCTCTATCCACTGAGCCAAACCAGTTTTGGCCCCGGGGAGTGGGGGGGGGGGGCTCTTGATTAAAAATTTGGTCTATATTGTAATCACTTTTGGTTTTTTTAATAAAAGGAAATTCACTTCTTAGATCATCGTTGAATTTGCATCCTCTTTTCTTACTCATTATGTTAAAAATCTAAAAAAAATAATTTAAAATTATATTATAAATTATTATATACATATTGCTTAAAAACACAGTAAGTAGTTACATAATTACATGAACATATTTTATTGTTAGTTTATAAATTAAATTAATTTGTTGTTATAAAGTAACTATATTTTAAAAATTATTTTAATCCTATATTTCTTTCTAAATAATAACAATACTAACTTGTATTATTTTTCCTCTGAATTTGCCGTAATGTAAGTCGTAAGTGTCACTTTCAAGGCCGGCAGTAGACTTTTTACCGCCACTATAAAATATAAATAATACAAGTACTGTCTGCTAAATTCAAGAAAATTTATGTATTTATGAAATAAATAAATACATTACCTACCTAAATTATCTGAATAGCTGATTTGTAATGACATCACTTGTTTAACTAGCTTACTAGCACGCAGTATGATGTGTATTGTCTGAGAGACAGTTACAAAATGTTTTCGTCGTTGCCAATCCCAAAAAATGCCTTTGTTCATTAAGTCCAAACAATGGTGGTCGAATTCTAACAACTGATCAACAATGTGAACTTTGATAAGCAGTTCTCGATAATCAGTTCTCAACAATTATTTGTTATTATTAAAGTTTAACATTATAAAATTAACAAAAATAATATAAAACTCATATCCTGGCTAAATAGCCACATGGCCGCCAAAAACTGTCTATTCCCTTCCCGTTCTCCTGCCGTTCCCTAGCTTGTCGTGCATTCTTTCCAAAAATCGGGACTTTTTTAAAACGCCACGGGACGCGGGACAAATTGTTAAAAATCGGGACTGTCCCGCCAAAAGCGGGACGTCTGGTCACCTTAGCCTAGGCTCAAATGCCAACTCCATGTGTGATCTGATAATGGGTTAAGGCAGTGATGGGCAACCTTTTGAGCTTGGTGTGTCAAACTTCACCAAAAAACTGAGCATAACTCGGGTAGTGTGTCACTTTGAGGAAAAAACTAACTCCAAGACTCTAATCGCAAATGTTTCATCCTCAGGAGCAGCAAATGTTTCATCTTCGGCATGCGGCCGCGTGTCATCAGAAATGGCTTCGCGTGTCAGTGCTGACACGCGTGTCATAGGTTCGCCATCACTGGGTTAAGGTCTTAGACCTCCCAGAGTTTTTTGTATTTTAATGAAAAAACAAAAGATTACATAACTTTAAGGAGTAAAAGCCCAAAACCATCTCATTGGAATGTAGTTCTCTGCTCCTCCTCAGCTTCCCCTGCTGAGCTGCCTCCTGCCTCTCCTTAGAGGGCTCTGATAGAGGCCATGCCCTCCAGCCTCCAGATACCCAATACCCTAAAATACCCTAAGGTGCACTTTCTCCCCAAGGATGCTAACCAGGGGGATCTGAAACTGAAAGAGTCAGATTATTATAGTTCATAAACCGCCACACACAATTACATGATGGTGCCTATCAGAATAAGACAGTCAGGAGACATGTATGCCCCCCTGAATACATTGTTAAAGCATATAAAAATAAGAATCCTTTCAGTGTCAGGATTCAGATATTAGAGAGAAACAACTCATAAAGTGTAAAATAATGTGCAGTGATAGGCTGCTTTCTCCATGACTGAATAACAGCCTGTGCTAGGAACTCAGTCTGCCTGCAGACTCTGGGTCATAAGCTTGAATGGCCTCGCTCTGGTTCATTTCAAACATACTTGCTAAGGATTTTTTAAAAAGTTTTTGTACAGATACGGGTGGTTTAGCAGAGTATATAAATGTCAGGGAAGTCCTCTGGTCAGAAACAATGAGTCACAAATGGTCGTGGACATCATGGGTTATTTACTGTAGTCCTAGGGCATGTTGAAACTGTGGTCATTAACATAATACGGCTGTGAATCTCTTTGGTTTTCTATATCTGAGGAATTAAATGGGAAGAGGCCATCAAAGCACTTTTCACTTTCGTGCTTTGACTGCGTCAAGGAATCCTACATAAAATAAATCCCCATTTTTATGGCTTAAGTTTTGGGTGCAGTTATGTTTTATGAAGATGCTTAGCCTTCAAGATTACAAAGACAGGCAGAGACATACAGCCAAAAATCAAGCAGCTGCCTTGTCTGGATTGGTCCCAATGAGAAGGCAGTGAGGCTCAGCACTGGTTACCAGGCACACCGTACACCCATGAGCTCATTTATCCCGCGTGTAACAAGCCGGGAACAAGGTATTCCTACTCCCATGGAACAGTTGAAAACACTGAGACTGCTAAGGCTAATTTGCCTACTTTATGCTCAGGATTTCTTGAATCCGAAGCCCACACATTTCTCTCGGTGCCACGTGGCTACTCGTACCATGGAAGCAGCATGGAAGGGATGTGAATAATTTAATTTGACCCTTTTACTGGCTGTTTCCCAACCAGTCACCAGCCCTTTACTGTGCACGTGATGGAGCAGGTCAACCTTGGCTTAAAACAGTTTCCCCCAGAATTTGCTTCTGTTATCCTGGTTATCAAAGGCTATTGACCTCCACCAATCTTTTCTGCTTATAACAATAAAACAAGTACATGAGATTGTAATATTAGAGGCCCAGTGTACAAAATGCGTACACTCCAGGGGGTCCCAGCCTGTGCCCTCTTGCAGTCCAGGACCCCTCACTATTAACTGCCCGCCTGCAGCGGAGGTGGGAGAGGCTCCCTCCACTGCCGCTGCACTCCCCAGCCATGAGCCCAGCTTCTGGCTAAGTGGCACTCCTGTGGGAGTGCACTGACCACCAGGGGGCAGCTCCTGCATTAAGCATCTGCCCCCTGGTGGTCAGTGCACATCATAGCGACCGGTCGTTCTGCTGGTCATTCTGCCTTTTGGTCCATTTGCATATTAGCATTTTATTATATAGGATACTGTAATATCCTATCTAATAAAAGAGTAATATGCAAATTAACCATCACTCTGCTACACCCACAAGCCATGCCCACAAGCCATGCCCACCAGCCAATCAGGAGTGAATATGCAAATAAACCCAACCAAGATGGCTACGGCAACAGAGAGCAGGAGGGAGGCTTGGGTTTCCCCAGCAACGGAGGAAGCCACGCTGTCTGCCTGCCCTTGCCGGCCTAGGCCTCCACTCAAGGCTAAAAAGTTTCAATGATAGAAGATATAATAAATCCAAACAGAAATGGTGGCAGCCATGGAGCTGGAGAGAGCAGAAGGCTAGGGTTGCCCCTGGCAATGGAGGAAGCAAAGCTTTCTGCACACCCTGGCCAGCCCAGGCCTATGCTTAAGACTACAAAGTTTTAATTATAGAAGATACATAAATCCCTACAGAAATGGCTGCCACCACGGAGCAAGCAGGAGGCTTGGCTCAGCTCCAGGCTACAAAGTTTCAATTGTAGAAGATAGATAAACCCCAGATACCAGGGCCTCCACTTAGGTCGCTGGGGGGGGGGGGTGGCCGGCCTACAAACCACCACAGGCCCCTCGCCCAGGCCACCCCATGCCCCAAGGGAACCCCCACCCTGATCCGGGACACCCTTCAGGGAAAACCAGCCGGCCCCCACCCGTGCACTAGGCCTCTAGCCTATCTAATAAAAGAGTAATATGCAGATTGACCATCACTCCAACACACAAGATGGCTGCCCCCATGTGGTCAAAGATCCTGCCCCCATGTGGACACAAGATGGCCACCACAAGATGGCCAGCAGGGGAGGGCAGTGGGGAGGGACCAGGCCTGCAAGGGAGGGCAGTTGGGGGCGATCAAGCCTGCAGGGGAGGCCTGTTAGGGGTGACCAGGCCGGCAGAGGAGAGAAGTTGGGGGCAACTGGGCCTGCAGGGAAGGGCTGTTGGGGGGGACCAGGCCTGCAGGGGAGAGCAGTTAGGGGTGACCAGGCCTGTAGGGGAGAGCATTTAGGGGCAAACAGGCTGGCAGGGGAGCAGTTAGGCATCAATCAGACTGGCAGGGGGGTGGTTAGGGGGTGATCAGACTGGCAGGCAGAAGCGGTTAGGGGCAATCAGTAAGGCAGGCAGGCAATCAGTTGGGAGCCAGCAGTCCTGGATTGTGAGAGGGATGTCTGACTGCTTGTTTAGGCCCCATCCCGGTAGGATCGGGCCTAAACGGGCAGTCGGACATCCCTCAAGGGGTCCCAGATTGGAGAGGGTGCAGGCTGGGCTGAGGGACACCCCCCCACCATGCACAAATTTCATGCACCGGGCCTATAGTCTATATATATAAAAGCCTAATATGTAAATCGTCCACTCAGGAGTTCGACCAGGAGTTCGATTGCTCACTATGACGTGCACTGATCACCAGGGGGCAGCGCAGAACAAAGGAAGGCCCTAGCCAGCAGTAAGGGAAGGGAGGCCCCGACTGGCAGCCAGAAGGCCCTGATTGCCAGCCAGGTCTAGGGACACTACCCATGCACAAATTTCGTGCACTGGGCCCCTAGTTATGATATAATATATTATTTCTTATAATAACATATAGAAATATATTATTGTTGTAATCCTTAAAAAGACTGGATCAGTGATTCATTCATGCCCTGCAAGCTGACTTTTTATCATAGATAAAATACACTCAAAACTCCTCCGACCTCCTGAAATGCCCCTGAGACCATCAGACATTGACAACAAATGGTTTGGTGACTGAGGGGGGCAATCTCTACAACATTAGTGGAGATACTGATACATTTGACAAATGAATTTTATAACTTCCTGAGCTTTTGTGTAGGTTAAAACAATAGTCTACTCCCTCCTAGAGATACTGGAAGAATTCTTCTCTGGGTGATTTTTAATGTTTTTTGCTTTCAGCTTCTTGGGAGTAGAAAACTTAAAAGGTAAAATATACTTGAAAGGTTTTACACATCATATTTTTTTAGATGAGCTTTATCTGAAAACCTCAGATATGTGTGTGTATGTATTCTCAGAAACCAAAGTTTAGTCGTGTAAAACAAATACAAGAACAATGATAATGTTTTGTTTACTATCTTATAAAGCAATAAGCCAGTTTCAGGTATACTGAACACTGATATAATGCTTTTTCATAGTTTATTTTTTAACACAATCATAACTTTCTGTTTTCAGAAGAAATTCAGAATAGGAGTATACCTTGCATCCTTCAATTCTGTAATTAGGCTAAACTAAATGAAGCGAAATTTAATAGAAAGTTTTATTGTCTGGAAGAAATACTGGCACTGCCTCTCATAAAAGCCCCTTGATTTAACTTTTATATTCTGGGGGAGAATATTTTGTGTTCGTTTATCTATTAGTGGTGTAGACAGCTTCCAATTATACATTGCAAATAAACAGCGCTACCTTTCGCCTTGATTTTACTTCTCCTCTTCACATTGTCAACCTCCTCCAACCCTTGTCAGCTATGTACTGTGCCATATCCCTTGTATACAGTGAAATCTAAAAATTTTGAACTTGTATGAAGGGAGAGTAGACTGATGGTTACGGGTGGCTTGGAGTGAAGGAATTAGGAGGATATTAAAGCTTTCCCACTTGCACCTGGAAGATGAGTGCTGAGATATAACGCACAGCATGGAGATTATAGTCAAGAACACTGGAAATGTGAAATGTCTTACACATTTCAAAGTTGCTGGTAGAGTACATCTAAAATGTTCTCACCACAAAAAAAGAAACGATAATTAGGTGACATGACAGAGATCTTAGCTAAAGGTCAGGCGGTAATCCTATTGCGATATATAAATTATGATGTTAAGTGACATATGTCTTAAACTCACATAGTGCCATATGTCAAGTATACCCCAATAAAATAGTTCATCAATTTTTAAAAATTAACCATTTTTATCCTTAGTAGAGATGAATTATTTCTAAGTATAACAGCATTTTTAACATTTGCTGATGGACGGGTTTTTCATCCCTAACGTTGGATCAATAGCATTTTCAGACACATGCCCTCTGACACTGTGCTCACCCTTCCCCAGGGGCCAGAACATTAGTTGTCACAAGCATATTCACTTCATCAACATTCATTTAAACAATGAGTGCAATTCGTTAAGTATTTTCCACTCATTTCTTTGATTAACAAACAACAAACACAATCACACTTCTACATAAATTTCTACGGTGCCAGGGGACTAAATACCTGCTTCCTGGAGAAGGCAGCGAGGTGACATGTTTATTCCATATTTACAGTCTCTGTCTCCCAGAATACTCCCCTCTCTGGATTTTGCCATCCTGGTTGGGGGCTGGAAAAGAAAGAAGACACACCGCTGGATAAAAAGAAAGAAGAAGGAGAGCAATAAGTAAGTGTAGGGTCACCCTATAGTCATCTTCATCTTGCCTCTTATCTCTCCAACTTGAGCATCTTTGGTCTGAGATTTCGTTCACCCCTACCCCCCGTGACAGTGATTTACATAGACTGCCTCTTGGGTGGCACAAGTTTCTGAAAAGACATTATTGTTCTTCCATATCCTGCAGAGAAATTTACTTGTTTAGAGCAATATTCCATCTGAGCCCTATTCTGTGCTGAGGGTCAAATGGAAAGCAGCTGATTTGAAGAGGAAAAGACATGAATTGTAAGATAATGTACCATAGTTCCACTCGGCATTAGTAAAAAGTGCTCAACTCAAAGAGAATGCTCACAAAAGGGCAAGAAAGTGAAAAAATCAGATTTTTGGAATATGAACAGGGATCAGTGACAGGGTGAGGTAAGAGGCTGGCTTAACAAAGAAGGACGTAATTGGAGGGATATACTGGACAGATCTCAGACTTGAGAGGAAACTCAAAAAGATGGAGGTCCTGGCCAGTGTGGCTCGGTTGGGCTCCCTCTCATGCACTGAAAGGTTGCCTATCCAGTGGTCAGTAAACCGCGGCTCACGAGCCACATGCGGCTCTTTGGCCCCTTGAGTGTGGCTCTTCCACAAAATACCACGGCCTGGGCGAGTCTATTTTGAAGAAGTGGCGTTAGAAGAAGTTTAAGTTTAAAAAATTTGGCTCTAAAAAGAAATGTCAATCGTTGTACTGTTGATATTTGGCCTGTTGACTAATGAGTTTGGCCACCACTAGCAATTCCAGTCAGAGCACAAACGTCCAGGGTGTGGGCTCAATCGCTGGTTGGGAGTGTGCAGGATGTAGCCAATAGATGTTTTGCTCTCACATCTATGTTTCTCTCTTTCCCTCTCCCCACCCCACCACCTTCCTTTCTCTCTAAAAATCAATACAAATATATATTGTTAAAAGACTGTGGACCTACAAAGTATGGTTGAATCCATTATAAGGATGAAAATAAGTAAACTAGAATCATAATGTTATAAAAAAAAAGTAAAACAGTAAAAAAAAGGTTGAAAAGGAAAAAAGAAAGGAACAAAGAAACAAAAAATATAACAAATTAAAATCACAAAAATTATCTTCATACCCTGATACTGTTGTTTACTTAACTTTCTTTGTGCAGAAGTGAAACTTGTAAGGAAACTATTATTCATTATGAAAACCAAGCAAGCATCGATCATGTGTGATACATGTGTGATATACTGGTCATAGCATGCTATACTGACCCTCTCACATTTGGAGGGAATAGAGTAAATGGAAAAAATCAAGTCAATAACAGACTTAATATACTCTGGCCTTTAATATACATCTTCCATAAAATTTTGATTTTTTTTTGGATGAGCTAGTAAAAGAGGAATTTAAATCTGTTGCAACCGATTGCAGCGTACCAGTGGTAGAGCAACATCTAACATCCAGGGGGCAGTGCTGTTGCAGGAGAGGAACTGGAATCTGCTGACTGAGGCACTAGAGGTCTTAAAGTCTGACCAATGAGTGGCCAGGCACTCAGCCAGCCCAACAGATGGGCATGGGTCCGGAAAGTAGTGTGAGCATGTGTGCTCATCAAGGTTGTTTTCTATAAAGAAAACTTTTTCAGCCGCAATTGTTCCAACAGCTGTTCACACTGAGCGTAGACACTTCCAGTTGGGAAGAGATGTTATTGCCCATCCATCTTTGAGTGGGATCAACTTCCCCATGAAAAAGGAAATCACCCTATGGAGTGACTGTTGAGCAGGAACAAAGCAACTCTGAGGACAGACAGAGACACTGAAGTCTCCAGTGGGGAATGTCCACGCGAGGGCATTCCGGATTTGTGAGAGAAAGCTGTTTCAGGTCTCTCCCTCTACCTGCCTTTCTTCCTAAAGGACTCTGATGTCTATAGTAGTTTTCCATGTGGATACAACATCATTTTCACAGGTACATCAGATATTTTGTTTTATTTCAAATATGGATTCTCATAGAAAAGGAAAGACTTTATAGACCACAAAGAAAAATGCTATCAGTTTATCATAGATGTCAAATTTGTAGCCATAATAATAGAGTCATGAAAAGCAAAAATATTGTTCTAATACTCATAATTACTATTAGAATTTTTAAAAACTCGACACAATAGCATTGACACTCCCTCAAATTATGTAAAGGGTGATTTTGGCTTTTGACAGGGATTTCTTCTCCATGTGAGGATTTTAATCTTTAATAGGATATTTTGATCATTTGATGTTTAAAAGGTTTATGCACTTTTTATATGATATATATACATTGCTTTGAATGATGAGATACACAGAATATCAGTTTTGGAAAAAACTGGAGCATTTATATAGTCAACCTAATTAACCAATTCTCCTAAGTCTAAGTTTGTCATATCATTTCAAATCATGTTATCCATTCTCCCTTGAATTATCTACTAACATGTGACAATTTTAAAAATTATCTCCATAATGGTAAAGAATGGGGTATATCTAGACATCATTTTTACCATTCATCTGATTCAATGACACAGAAGTCTTTGAAGTATATTAATATTTTTATCAAATTAACACACTATTTCCTCTTTTGTTTGAAAATGTGGCCCAACATTATGTTTGTTTGTTGTTGTTTTATATATATATACTGTATATATATACTAGAGGCCCAGTACATGAAAATTCATGCACTGGAGGGGGGTGCCTCAGCCCGGCCTGCCCCCTCTCACAGTCCAGGAGCCCTCAGGGGTGGGAGGCGACCTGGAGATCAGGGGAAGGCAACGCCCCATCACACCTCTGCTGCTGCCACTGCCGGCAGCGTAAGCCTCGGCTGGCCCTGATTACCTGCGCCTCAGGATGACCCTGGGTGGCTGGGCAGCTGACATCTGAGGCTTGCCTGCGCCTTGGGTGTCAGCTGGGCAACCGCCATCTGAGGCTTGCCTGTGCCTCAGGCCAGCCCTGGGCGGTTGGGGGGCTGAGAGGACTGGGAGACTCCAGAGACAGGCGTGCATGCCGCCCCAGAAGGGCTGAGGGGACTGGGTGCTGCCATCTTGTGGCTGTGGGCACCGCCATCTTTGAGAGTAGAGTAGTCAATTAGCATATTCCCTCCTTATTGGCTGTGGGTGCTGCCATCTTTGATGGCGGGGCAGTCAATTAGCATATTCCCTCTTTATTGGCTGTGGGCGGCACCCACTTTGAGGGTGGAGCAGTCAATTAGCATATTCCCTCCTTATTGGCTGTGGGTGCCACCATCTTTGCGATGGCATGAGGGTCAATTAGCATATTCCCTCTTTATTAGATACCATGTGTGTATATATATATATGTGTGTGTGTGTGTGTGAGTTTATATATATATACACACATATGTGACATATATACATAGATATGTGACACATAGACACAGACAACAGTATGGTGGGAAAGGCAGGGAAAGGGAGTGGGGGAAGTGAAAGAGGGCAAAGGGGGGGATACATGGGGACAGAAAGAGACTTGACTGTGGGTGGTGAGCGCATGATGCACTGTGAAGATGATGTGTTATTGAGTTGCACACTCTAAACCTGTATGGTTTCATTAACCAATGTCACCCCAACAAATTCAATAAGAAATAAACACCTACTTAACTTTATTACAAAACAAAGAAAAAGCAGCCCAACCTCATAGGCTTTTGTTGTTGTTATTGACACGAGGAAACCTTAGTAAAAGTGTCCTGCAAATATTATCTTAGAAATTCATATAAATACATTTTCTGGAGTAAGGGCAAGGAAAATTACACCTAGCAAAGCACCAAGATGATCATGAAATAAAGTATTTCCCTGAGACGCTGACACATAACTCTGAGAGGTGTAGTTTTTATTTTTTGTCATAACACGCAGTGGTTCAGCAACGAATTGCATCTAAGTTGTTCATTAATACAACTGAAGTAGCTACACCGACCTCCAAGCGGCCTTCTGTTAGCTGTGAGGGCAGGTCTCTGTGTCTAGGCAGTAACTTAGGTTCTGCCTCGTTAAACCACTAAGCAGTGGTTTTATGTATCCCATCTGAAAACAGCCCCAGGCTCAGCCAGCCAAGACAGAATGTTGATTTTCTTAGCTCTCACCATCACCTAGCCCAGGGCCTTGCATTATATGAGGGTCATTCAGTGCTTGCTGGAAGAATGAATGAATCACTGGTAAAAGCAAAAATCAGTTTGCTCCCAATTTTAATGATAACATTTAGATTTGTGCTTGATCAAAATGGATAACTAAGGCATTCCTCAGTATAATTCTCAAAGTCTAGTTTGATTAACACAAAAACACACTTTCTACTAGATTACTGGATTGTCAGGGTGCTAAAGGAGATGAAATCATGTGGAGGATTATAAAAGAAAATCTTAAAAAAACACAACCTTTCACACACATAAAAAATGTGAGACACCTTAGCCAGTTTGGCTCAGTGGCTAGAGTGTTGGCCTGCAGATTGAAGGGTCCCAGGTTCAATTCTGGTCAAGGGCACATGCCCAGTTTGTGGGCTTGATCCCCAGGAGGGGGTGTGCAGGAGGAACCGATCAATGATTCTCTCTCATTATTGATGTTCTTCTCTTTCCCTCTCCCTTTCTGAAATCAATAAAAATATATATTTTTAAAAATGTGAGCCAACTGAAAATTTCATGTTCTGTTCTTTTGTAAAAATGAGCACAAAATTAGAAATTAACATCAAAACCTTCAAGATTAAATGCAAGCATCTCATAACAGTAGGTCTTGCTCTAACCAATGCTCATAAATTAGAAATGGAAAGGTTTTGCTCATCTCTGTACCACAACTAAAATCTTTCTTCTACCCCTCCCTTTTCTTCTTTCCTATCACCATATATATAGAGGTGGGCAAAAGTGGGTTTACTGCTATGAATGCGTGAGAGTTTATTATTGTACTAGAGGCCCGGTGCACGAAATTCGTGCATGGGGGGTGGGGGTGGCCCCTCAGCCTGGCCTGCACCCTCTCGCAATCCGGGACCCCTTGGGGGATGTCCAACTGTTGGTTTAGGCCCAATCTCTCTCTCAATCCAGGACTTCTGCTCCTATCCACTCTGCCTGCCTGCCTGCCTGCCTAATGGCCCTAACCACTCTGCCTGTCTGATCGATTCCAACCGCCTCTGCCTGCCTGCCTGCCTGATCACCCCTAACCACTCATCTGCCTGCCTGATCACCCCTAACCACTCACCTGCCTGCCTGATCACCCCTAACCACTCACCTGCCTGCCTGATCACCCCTAACCATTTGCCTGCCTGCCTGATTGCCCCTAACCGCTTGCCTGCCTGCCTGAACACCCCAACCACCTCTGCCTGCCTACCTGATTGCCCCTAACTGCTCTGCCTGCCTGCCTGATGCCCCTAACCACTCTGTCTGCCTGCCTGATTGATCCTAACCACATCTACCTCAGCCCTTGCCACCACGGCTTCGTTCAGAAGGATGTCCGGAATGACATCCAGAAGGTCGTTTGGCTGTCCAGTCTAATTAGCATATTATGCTTTTATTATTGTAGATTATTATTTATTTATTAAATATTGTATTATTTATTTGAATTATGTAAACCTACTGTTGCCTACCCTGTATATATATTTAAGAGTAAAATCATCAGTTTATTTGAAGTATGTAAAAAATAACTGAAATATATAATTAAAATGTAATAAAGCTGTTATGCTAAATTAATATGTTCTTTAATTTAAAAAGAAACTGCTGACTGTGTTTAAACTTTCTTTACATTCCACTTCATTCATTTGTGTCTGTGTGTGTATACATTATCTATGGGCAAAAGTAGATATTTAATAAAATTCTTAAGATCAACCAATGATCTTTAGTAAAATTGTTTCTCATTAAAAATAAATTATCTTTTTTCTTTCTGAGCCTCATTTTCATACTTGTGAGACTGAAAAACATAGTGTTGAAACCTCAAAAACTAGTTACCATGATTAAGATGAAATTAACATTTTTAATCCACATTTCATTCAAGTTGTTTATAATTCTTGTCCAAAAGACCAATAGTCCCAATCAGTTAAAAAGTGACTTTTATTTATTTTGAAGTAATTTCTTAAAATAGTGAACAATTAATGCGTCAGAAGGACTATTAGTGCTAGTCAGGAAAATATATATTTTTCATTGTTTCCTCAATGTTACAATACCAAAGGGAGGAACAAAATTTTACCCCAAATATTTTTATGTAGTAATATTTTCATAAGATATTTTATTAATTTAGGGTGTGTTTGTCTAGTCCAGTCATCAGCAAACTCATTAGTCAACAGAGCCAAATATCAACAGTACAATGACTGAAATTTCTTTTGAGAGCCAAATTTTTTAAACTTAAACTTCTTCTAACGCCACTTCTTCAAAATAGACTTGCCCAGGCTGTGGTATTTTGTGGAAGAGCCACACTCAAGGGGCCAAAGAGCTGCATGTGGCTCGCGAGCTGCAGTTTGCCGACCACTGGTCTAGTCCATTTTCTTTTTAATCCTAAATAAATCTGATAATTCTATTTTTATTACAAATATAATTACTATGGAGGTTTTGCACATGCAGTTTTTCTGTGTTTTATATTATACTAGAAGCCTGGTGCACGAAATTCATGCACATGGGGGGGGGTGTCCCTCAGCCCGGCCTGCACCGTCTCCAATCTGGGATCCCTCAGGGGATGTCCAACTGCTGGTTTAGACCCAATCCCACAGCCCTAAATGGCAGTCAGACATCCCTCTCACAATCCGGGACGACTGGCTCCTAACCGCTCGCCTGCCTGCCTGATAGCCCTTAACCACTTCTGCCTGCCAGTCTGATTGTCCTCTAATTGCTCCCCTGCTGGCCTGATCGCCCACAACTGCCCTCCCCTGCTGCAACCCGCCTCCTCTGCTGGGACCCACCTCCTCCGCACGAGGTGGCAGAGACACCTGGACCAGCCTCCTCCACGCCGCACAGAGCTGTGGGACCCCCAGGCCTCACAGCGCAGAGTAGCCACCGGGCCCCGCCTCTGCTGTGCGCGTGGCCATCTTGTGATGGCCATCTTGTGACAGCCATCTTGTGACGATGTGAGGGGGTGACGACCACCTAGGCTATTATTAGTATAGATTATTAGGATGGCTTCCTAGCAATGACATACTCCAATCAAAGATTATGGATTATATTTATAATTTATTGAGAACTTGCTATGTGCCAGGATCAGAGCTAATTATTTTTTAGATTATTTCATTTAATTTCTCTAAAACACTGTGAATGAAGCAAAACCAATACTGATGAAGTAGTACATCATTTTAGCTAAATTCTCTGGGTCAACAACTTCAATTGTCCCTGTGGAAATATGCTAATTGTATGACTAATCTCAGGGACCCAGATATTAAATGTTTATTGAAGATGTCACTGCTGCCTCCATGCCCTATAAACTTTGATTGCATAAAAATTTCTAGTGCTGCCTAACTGATCTAGCAATTCTTTATCATGCCCAAAACTTGATTTCCCCTGAGCAAACACTAACTGCTATGACTAACTGAAATGAAATTTCACACACAATGAAATTTGATGTCAAGAATCCTCAGAATGGAGGTATCCAAGGAGTAAACTGACAGTAAACTAAAAAACGCTGGTGCACTGTAAACAACAATACATCATATAATTGGTCATGGAATTAGAACATGAGTTTCTCTTTGAATAGACTGGTGCTTGTTGCTGGGCCAGTGTATAATAAACATTAAGTGAACTAAATTATTTCACAGAATATTTGCAAGGAATCTAAATGTATTATCATATTGCCATATATCAAAGGTCATGAAAAGTCACATTTTTATCCACTTAAATAACGATTGCTCATTTAACTTAGGCATTTTCTTTGTGTCTCAATTTTCTTGTTGTTAAAAAAAAAAAACAAACCATGTACCAGAAGACTCAAAATATCTTTCCTAGAAGACCTCCTAAAACCGTGCCACAAAGGTATTTCCTGCTTGATTCCTCTATTTTTCTGCTGTCTATCACTGATGCATTAAAATGACAATCTTATCTTTGAATTCTTATTTATAGAGTAGGGAAATAATTGTATGGCAAGTTACCAAATAAGTGACACTTTCAAACTTTGGAAGCCTGCCAAACTTGCTTTTAATTCAAACTGTATTCAGAATGTGTGGGACATGTACTAAATTTATAAGAGAACAAAATGACCTCTTTTCTGGTTTGTTCCATGTCCCGTAAATCTGAGAAAGGTTGGGACATAATTTTCTAATAAGTAAGACTTTCTTAGTAAGTTTCCCAGAGTCATGGATAAATATATAACCCAATAATGACCATAACAGGAAAGGAATACTGCAAAATATACAATTAGACATTAGTGGATAGATAATTCATTGGGGGTAGGAGTCAAAGATTTGGAGTTCACCCCAACGCCTTTGTGGACAAACTTTATGACCTCCAAGAAACCATCCATACACATACGATGAAAATAAATGCTTTGTCTGAGGTTGCAGATTTCATTGCCCAAATGTCCTCATTAGGTTCTCTCAGAATTGCTTTTTTTTTTTTTTTTAAAGAAAATTCATATTATACCTCTATACCTCTAGAAATTTTCTGGTTAGGAGTATAATCTGGTTAGGAGCAAAGCCTATAAGTGTAAGAAAACAAGATTGAGATGGGATATAACATCATAGTGGAATAAAACATAATGTACTATAGTCATTGAACTCCTCAGAGGTTTCAACTTATTTCTAATTTTCATATTACTTCTTTCTTATATGAGTCACATACATGTGAGTATTACTTTTATTGTTCCCCCTTTTGGTCATAGTTCAGAACAACTAAGAGTATTTAATTTAACCTCATAAAATCATGGCCTCATATTTCACACTGTGGAAGTTGTGGCCCCACCCGCTTGTTGCATTATGGCAGCAAGTATTTGCTTAAGTAATGCAGGTGAATATTTTTTTAAATGAACAACCCAGAAAAACCATCAGTTTAACCGTGCCTGTGAGGTTTGGGAGTGTTACACTTTGCATATAACATAGTGTTGATTTTATGGTGGAGGAAAGTAGAATTCATACTACAGTGTGCTCCAAGGTGAGTGGGAAGTGAGAAGGGAAAATCAGCAGAGAAAGCCTTGTCACCAGGTTAGCACCTGAACAGGAAGAAAGAAATGGGGCAGAGGCCAGTGTGGAATATGGGGACATAGCCACTGAACCTCGCTCTGGCCAAGACTCCCCTCCTTTCTCAGACCCTTTTTCCATCTTCTTGTTTAAATGAGGTAATTCACAGTAAGCACATCTACTAACACATCGTGAACATTCAATAAAGGTTGTGCAGTGGTTCACAGTTGATATGAGAAGCCTTGGCTGTCCAAGAGGCAATTTTAGGGGTCTGTGAAGTCAAAACTGCATTCATAACAACATAAGAACATTATTTGCCTTTTTCACTCTCATGCTTACATGACTGAGTGTGCAGTGGGTTTCTCACTGGCTATTTGAAGTGTGAAACCACAATACGCTGAATGTAGAAGCAGAATCAAGAATCCAGTCTTTTCCATTCAGCTGGACAATAAGAAGACTTGTGCCCGGCCAGCGTGGCTCAGTGGTTGGGCATCAACCTATGAACCAAGGGGTGTGGGCTGGATCCCCATTCAGGGCATATGCCTGGGTTGTGGGCTCGATATCCAGTGTGGGGAGTGCAGAGGGCAGCCAATCAATGATTCTCTCTCCTCATTGATGTTCTATCTCTCTCTCCCTCTCCATTCCTCTCTGAAATCAATAAAAATAAATAAATAAATAAATAAAAGACTTGCAAAGTGGAAAATATCTTTAAATATTTCTGTTTTGGCAAATATAGCTACTTAGATAAAGAAGATGAGTTTATTATTGTTATTTTAAATAAATTTATGACTGATTTTTAGTATTCAATCTTTTAATTTCTCATATAATAAATATTAAGAAACAAATGAAATATAAGTTCTTTAGGATTTTTAATATTTTTTTAGGAGTGTAAGGAGGTAAAAAACCAAAAGTTTTGAGATCTGCCAAATTAGTTGGTACTATAATTATTACTTTATATAACTGTTTTCTAAAATTCAATGTCTAGATTTTTGTAGATTAATAAGCAAAGGAAATTTTGAACCTACTTTGAACCTAAAAATATTTTTAATATATTTATGCTTTATTGAACCTTCTACTATTTATTTATATTGTATGTCTACCAGATGAAATAGAAAATAGGTGATGCTTTATATAATTGGTAAAGCTAAAAACTGTTCACAATATTCTGGTATAGAGTGCAAATAGATTATTAAAGTAATTTTTTTCTTCAAATTGATTGTAGATTTATTAGGTGAAAAAAAAAGTCACTTTAGAAACTATAATAAAGAACTCAAATTTAGCCATTCTTATCATACATACTGAAATTATTTCTTAACCCTTTGCACTTGCTTGCTTTTTTCTCGATTCCTTTATTCTACTCGGGATTTAATTTTTTAAATACCCCAGATTTTACAAAGCGCGGCAGTAGAATAAAAAACAGGAGTTTCTTTTCATACAAACTTATTTATTTGGATTTTTTTTATATTTCAAATTATTGATACATTCAAAGAGTAATTTTAATCTCGACATCCGAGTGCAAAAGGTTAAAACACTTAAATTCTAACTTTTTAGAAACAACTTGTCAAGGAATACAACATTGTGATAATGAGAAAAATTTTATATGGCCTTATAAATGAGCTTTAAAATATTTTCATTTTAAACTTGGAAGATTTTTTATGATGATTTTTTTTTTTTCATTTAAAAATGTATTAACCCTTCATTTCTCACATGGACCCCAAATATATGCAGTTGTTTCAAGACTAATTTTGTAATTGTAAGAAAGATGACTTTAATTATTTTAAGGCAATATATCAAAATATGTATCAGAAAATGTAGTGTCAAAACAAATACATGCAAAAATATCAAATATATGCAAATCTATTATTCTCCTACACTGTCTTGATTATTATAGCTTTATAGTATGTCTTGAAGTCAGGCAGTGTCATTCTTCTGACTGTAATTCTTTCCTGTTGGTTACTTTGATTCTTTTGCTTTTTCACATAAGCTAGAATCAATTTGTAGAAATCTACAGAATAATGCTGAAATTTTGATAGGGATTGTGTTGAATCTATCCAACACAACAGGTTGATAAAGTTAACATCTTGATAACATACAGCCTCTCTATCCATGAACATAAAGTATCTATTTCAATCACTGATTTCATCAGACTTTTATACTCTCACAGAGTCTCATATAAATCGTGTAAATATGTTGTTATAATTATACCTTTTTGGTACTAATGTAAATTATATTGTGTTCTTAATTTTGAACTCTAGTTGTTTATTACTGTTACATAGAAAAGCAATTGACTTTTGTATATTAATCTTATATCCTGCAACCCTAAAAAAAATCGCCTTTTAGTTACCACGTGTGTTTTGCTGTTATTATTGTTGTTGATTCACTGGGTTTTTTCTCTATGGACAAACATGTCATCTGTGAACAAAGATTTTTTTTCCTGCCAATATATACATTTTATTTACTTTTTTGCCTTATTGCATTAGCTAGTACAATGTCAAAAAAGGAGTGGTGAGAGGGGACACCCTTGTCTTGTTCCTAATATTAGTGGGAAAGCGTATAGTTTCTCATCATTAAGTAAAACATTGACTGTAAGTTTTATATAGATGTGCTTTACCAAGTTCAGGAAGTTTCCTTCTATTCGATTACATTTTTAAAGCCTGAGTCTTTAATTTAGGTCTACCAGCTAATGAATGCAGAACTACATGCCATCACAATAGAGATAACTTCAATGGAATCATTTTTGGTTGCTAACATTTTGTTGTTGTTGTTGTTAATCCTCACCTGAGGATATTTTTCTATTGATTTTTAGGGAGAGTGGAAGAGAGAGGGAGAGACTGAGAGACAGAGAAAAACATTCATGTGAGAGAAACACATCGACTGGTTGCCTCCCCATTTAGCTCCTATTCTGTATATCCAACTTCCCAATGGGTATATTTACTGACATATTCCAGGGCATCCCAAACTCAAATTGTTTCCCCCGCTTCTATTCTACTTTCTCTGTCTCTAATCTACCATCCACCAGCTTTTCCAAGGCAGACGCTGGAATTCACCTCCTTCATTTTGTTTATCCCAAATAAACACTTCCAACTGGTGACCAAACCATGTGACCTCTGTTCCATAAACAACTCTAGCTCTGTCTTCTTTCCATGTCTACTACCATTTACTCTCTGAATTCCTTTTCAATTCACTAGACTTTGCCATCATTTTCCATGGTCTCTTCTTTTTTTCCAGTAATCTTGTCCCCAACCTATTTCTCTTGTTGTCACGATAATAATTTTTCTAAAATTGTAAATTGATCATATAACTCACTAATATACAAAACTTTTAGAGTCCCCATAACCCAGAATAAAAGTTAAAAATTTAATTCAAAGTGGTTTATAAAAATTCATATTGTATGGGAAAACGGGTAATCAGGTCACAAGTAAAATTAAAATAGAAAATTTGATAATGTAAAAGGTAAAATTAATTTATACATATGTGGAGACAGGATTCAGATTTGGCTCTAAGCTTCCAAGTAGTGCAAAGAAAGGATAAGAATATTATAAATAAGATTGAGCCCTTTTTCATAAGATTTTGTTTTTCCTTAGAAGAAAGTAGGTGTTTACAATACTGCATCTTAAAATAAATTTCTCCTGTGGAAGAAATTTATGCTAAGTGTCTGCTTGTCCATTCAACCAATCAAAGCATAATATGCTAATGATATCCTAAGGCCACTCAACCACTCATTATGACGTGTACTGGCCACCAGGGGGCAGACACTCCAACCGGTAGGTTAGCTTGCTGCTGGGGTCCAGTCAATTGGGACTGAGCGAGATGGGCCGGACATGCCCTGGAGCCCTCCCATAGTCCCTCCCCAGCTGGCCAACCTCCCGTGTCTCTCCCCAGCTCTGATCGTGCACCAGTGGGGTCCCTCGGCCTGGCCTGAGCCCTCTTGCCATCTGGGACCCCTCAGGGGATGTCAGAGAGCCAGTTCGGCCTGATCCCACAGGCCAGGTGAAGGGACCCCACTGGTGCACAAATTTGTGCAACGGGCCTCTAGTCCTAATATATAAAAAGCCAGGGGCCCTTATGACCAAAGCAACTGGACTGATAACCGAATAGCAGGCTGTGTGGGGCGACAAGGCCTACAGAGGGGTTAGTGAGGGACAACCAAACGACTGAACAGGTTGCGTAGGGTGGCCAGGCCAGCAGGGGGGTTAGTGAGGGACAACCAAACGACTGAACAGCAGGTTGCATGGGGTGACCAGGCCAGCAGGGAGGCAGTTGGGGGTGACCAGGCCTGCAGGGGGGGGCAGTGAGGGGCAACCAGGCAGGCAGGGGGGCCTAAACCAGCAGTTGGACATCCCCTGAGGGGTCCCAGATTGGATTGGAGAGGGTGCAGCCTGGGCTGAGGGGACCACCCCCCACTGTGTACAAATTTCGTGCACCAGGCCTCTAGTCCTACCTAATAATAGACAAATATGCAAACTGACCATACCTCTGACACACCCACAAGTCACGCCCACCATCTAATCAGAGCGAGCATGCAAATTAACCCAAACCAAGATGGCTACAGCCACAGAGAGCAAGGTTTCCTAGGTAACAGAGGAAGCCAAGCTTTCTGCCTGCCCTTACCAGGCCTAAGCCTCCACTCAAGCTACAAAGTTTCAATTATAGAAGGTAAACAAATTCAAACAGAAATGGCGGCAGAATGGAGCTTGAGAGAGCAGGCCAGGGTTGCTCCCGGCAACAGGGGAAGCAAAGCTTTCCGCACACCCTGGCTGGGCCCACCCACTTAAGGCAACAAAGTTTCAATTATAACCCCAACAGAAATGGCTGCCGGCCTCAGAGGGAGCCCCAGGCTTGGCTCCGCTCCAGGCTTCAAAGTTTCAATTGTAGAAGGAAAATAAATTCCAGATACCAGGGCCTCCGCTTGGGTCGCCAGGGGGCGTGGCCGGCCTGCAAACCACCACAGGCCCCTCGCTCAGGCCGCCCCACGCCCCAAGGGAACCCCCACCTGATCCGGGACACTCTTCAGGGCAAACCAGCTGGCCCCCACCCCTGTACCAGGCCTCTATCTTATCTAATAAAAGAGTAATATACAGATTGATCATCACTCCAACACACAATATAGCTGCCCCCATGTGGTCAAAGATCCTGCCCCCATGTGGACACAAGATGGCCACCACAAGATGGCCAGCAGGAGAGTGCAGTTGGGAGGCACCTGGCCTGCAAGGGAGGGCAGTTGAGAAGGACCAGGCCTTCAAGAGAGAGCAGTTGAGAGGGACCAGGCTTGCAAGGGAGGGAAGTTGGAGGTGATCAACCCTGCAGGAGAGGGCAGTTAGGGGTGACCAGGCTGGCAGAGGAGGGAAGTTGGGGGCAAACAGGCTGGCAGCAGAGTGGTTAGGGGGTGATCAGGCTGGCAGGCAGGCAAGCAGTTGGGAGCCAGCAGTCCTGGATTGTGAGAGGGATGTCCGACTGCCCGTTTAGTCCCAATCCACTGGGATCGGGCCGAAACGGGCAATCGGACATCCCTTGAGGGGTCCCATATTGGAGAGGGTACAGGCTGGGCCGAGGGACAACCCCCATCCGTGCACGAATTTCGTGCACTGGGCCTCTAGTGTTATATAATGGTCAGTGTCCTCAGAAACAGCTCCACGTAAAATGTAATAGATTAGTGTGGCATGATGCCGATGTGAAATTCTCCAATAAAAAGTGATACCATGAGCTGTCAAAGCATGTGGTCTACCTGCTTTTCTGGTGAACCAGTTTTACCCAAGGATGAAATTTAATGTTTGTTAAATCTCTGTAAGATATTGACTATGTCCTGCAAATAATACTCCATGAGTATGAACCAGCTCTTGTCAAGATTAGGCAGCAGAACATTTCAGTTTATAATTCCTAGCACGTGCCCATAATACCATTTTTTATGGTTTTAATTAAGGCCAGATCTAATGTTCTTGGTGTACAACTTGAAGGGTGATAAGATTTAAAATGACATGAATTTATTTATTTTTTTCATTAAGAAGACAAATTGACTTGTATCTAAACAGATTACTTTTTAATTCCCTACAGAGTTGATCAAAGCAAGTACCTGCAGACAAGGGCAATATCTCCCTCAGAAAAGAGTTTGGTTATTCTAACATCCTAATTAGTAAATACGTAAATTACTTAGACCATAATACACAAATGGTGAATAAGAGAAACAAAAAAGGTATAAATTTAACACCTTACATAATGTAATTAACAGTAAGTTATGCATGACAGACCTAAAAAATGCATATATTCTCCACAACTTCTTATTTTTGACAGAAGTATTTTCTCCTTTGCTTTGAAACTCCTAAAATTTGACAATCTAATACATGTGTAGTCTTTCCCATTTCCCTCAAAGATGAATATATTGACTTCCCAATAATAGCGAGTCAAAGTTACTGTATTCATAGCAATGAAAATTTCACAGATGAAACTCAGTATTCCATAGTTTACAAAAAGGTAACTTCTGGTCTTTTTAAAAGACAGGCAATGATTAAATAAATACACTGCTACCAAGCCAATCTCCAGGGTAATCAACAAATTCACTTGCATAAACTTCATGGTAAATACCTATAGCCACACCCAAACCATTAGGGAATTGCTTAGATTGCCAAAGGGATTATTGGGTCATCTTTAGTTTAGCATCTTTCTGGGGAGAAAACAGAAAAAGCAACCCTTTAAATAAATCTAACTTAATCCTCAGCATGACCATCTGAGTGATTTCTCACTTAGTGTTTGTGTGCATTGATGATTAGGATGGCCATAGTCTTGAATCAGCTTTGCCACTCTAAGCTAAAAATGACGTTCCTAAATGTCATTTAAAAATTACATCAATGCTTATGGAGTTTTATGTTACCTTTGAAAGAACACCCCTAACTTACTGCTGTCCTATGGGTTGGCAAATTAGTTCTTCAAGTATGTTTTAGACAAAAAAAAAAATATATATATATATATGTTTTCCTCTGTGCTGAAAGGTCTCGAGCACACAGATTGAAAATACCACCGCTGGATTATTGTCCTAAATCACACTGCCATCTCTACGCCAAAGATTTGCTAGGCCACTTACTGTCCACCTGGTACTGAGCTCCAAACATCCCAGCTGGAGTTTGTTAAAAGGATGCTCACCTCCGAGTCATCGGTGAGAACTGGGGCCCCATGTCACAGCTTTTAGGAGTGTGCCCCACCAGTCACACTCTGTGCCACTAGCCCTGTAAACAAAGCTCACGCCGCAGGATGGGAGTAAGGGATGGTTTGCGAATTCCACCAGGAGCAGCTTCTGCATTCCTGGCTGTGTGTCCCTGGAGTGATGCTCAGTGTCAGTAAGCAGAAAGCACATCATTTCCCGAGTAACGAGGAATGAAGCACACGCGGAGATGGGCTTGGCAGCTGTTGCATAAACTTCCTGGGTTAGATTTGCGGAACTCACATGACACTGGAACAGAACAATGCCCTGCACACATATTTGTGGTATCAGTTCAGTTCCCCTACGGTGCCATTCGATGGCCAACCCAGCCAAGGGTCGATCTGCCTGGTAAATTTTCTGACCTGAGTTTTTTTAACACACAAATATCTTTCATTTATTTTAATTTATTATTATTTTTTAGCGTTTTTCTTCCACATAATGAAATGTAGGAAGACTGGAAATTATCTAGCATATTAGAGAACATTTTTGTGACTTTTATAAAGAAAGCTTTGATAATCAAACTTTTGAAATGTCTACCATGCTCCTGCTCCAAAATAAATTTCAACTAAAATATATATATATATATATATGTGTGTGTGTGTGTGTGTGTGTGTGTGTGTGTGTGTGTGTGTGTGTATTTATGTGTATGTGTGTATATATATATATATATATATATATATATATATATATGTATAAATATATATATGTATCTCCTATATAAGAGGTAATATGCAAATTAACCATCACCCCATCACAAGATGGCTGTGCCCACAGTAGAGGCAGGGTTCCCATAACACCAGATGGCTGCACCCACAGTGGAGGCGGGGTTCCCATAATGAGAGATCACCAGTGACCTGAGGCTAAATGGAGCTGGGTCGGGTCAGGGGACCTGAGGCTGTACCTCCCGCACAGTGGGGCTTGACGGGGGACCTCAGGCTATGCCCCCTAACAGGCGGGGCTTGATGGGGGTACCTCAGACCACGCCACCTGCCCAGCAGGGCTGGACAGGGGACCTCAAGGTGTGCCCCCTGCCCAGTGCCCAGCCAGGGGACCTCAGGCCACACCCTTTGCCCCAGGCCAGGGACCTGAGGCTGTGCCCCCACCCGGCATGTGCTGGGGGACCTGAGGCTGCACCCCCCACCTGGCAGGGCTTGACGGGGGTGGGGTAGGCCAGGTCTGGATCTTGCCCAATGGGGGTGGGGCTGGCTGGTCTGGGTCATGCATGATTTTGAGGCATACACAGGTGGTTGGGAACTTGACTTTGGATCCCGCGGCGCACCCCAGACTCTGATAGGGGGAAGATTTTCATATACATTTTACTAATTTTCTTTCATCTCTGACACTTCTATTATAGAGAAAGGGTAACTAGCAATATTAAAATATTTCCTCTAATTAATTCCCTTTTAATGTACACGAATTTCGTGCACCGGGCCACTAGTGTGTGTGTGTGTGTGTGTGTGTGTGTGTGTGTGTGTATGAATCTTTGTAGTTTTTCCTTTGCAAGCCCAAACTCAAAGCCATATCTAAAGATTTGTCAAACTTTTTTTAAAAGATCAGTCATAGCTTGTGCCCTGCCCAGTGTGGCTCAGTTGGTTGGAGTGTTATCCCCTACACCAAAAGGGTTGAGGGTTTGATACCTGGCCAGGGTGCATATGAGAGGCACATTGATGTTTCTCTCTCTCTTTCTCCCTATCATTTTCTCTCTCTAAAAAAACCCACAATAAAAACATATACTTGGGTGAGAATTTTTTAAAGACCAGACACAGCTTGTATTTTTTATTTTGTATTTAGTGATGACATAAGTATTCATTTCAAGTGCACAAAGTGCACAAAGATGCTCAAGAAATAAATAAAAGGAATATAAGTATGAAAGTTTTAAATTACTACATAATAGAATGTTTATAACCTTCTCATATTTAGGTTCTTTGTAAGTAATAAATAATCTCCCAAATTCTGCAATATCAAGCTACCATTTTTTAGTTTTTTCTGTCCCACAAATGATCTGTATATATGTTACACACACAAGCTGTGAATGAATCACTTCCAATAAAAATCAAACAAAGATATTCATTGTTTAGCGATTTCCAATATGAAAATAAGAGTTTTCACCCATTATAAGAATAAATGAATACATTATCTTTTCTACTGACAGACTTAGGTGAACAGTAGACATTGGGAAATCGCCAAGTGAACTTAGAAACACATTACAGATTATTCCTGTGAGAGCTAAGAGAATCAGGAACGTCTGGTGCCAGGTAGGTGGGGGTGGGGGGATTGTCATTTCAGCATCATTTGAAAGGTGTTTTATAAACCTAAGCAGATATCTTCATAGTCACGATCATTAACAGAAAAATTCTGATCGGCCTCCCTGGGTTCTTCCCTCCCGTCACTGCACTGGCTGACCTGGGTGCCAGTGGACACATGGGGGGCCGGGGGACTGACACCTGCTCTGCAGGGTCCCAGCAGAGGCAGCCAGGCTGCTGCGAAAGCGGCTGGCTGATAAGTGATGGACGCTTGGCACACTTTCACTCCTGGGGCCAGGCTAACGCACATTACAAGTTACTCAGATCAGATCAGTGCCTTGCACAGTTCTTCCTTTCAGTGACATCAGACTGAAACCCTCACTCACAGGCCCCCCTCAGATCTCCATGGAAACACTGCCCCGGAGGTAGGCTGTTTGACTCCACACTTTGGATACCCAACCCTTGTTCTGAGTCCCACACAATAGAAGACACTGCAGGTTGAGCTGAACATTTTTTTTAAATATATTTTATTGATTTCAGAGAGGAAGAGAGAGGGAGAGAGAGATAGAAACATCAATGATGAGAGGGAATCATTGATTGGTTGCTTCCTGCACGTTGGACCGAGCCGGCAACCCAGGCATGTGCCCTTGACTGGAATCAAACCTGGGACCCTTCAGTCCACAGACTGACACTCTACACACTGAGCCACACCAGCCAGGGCAAGCTAAACATTTTTTATTGATTTATTGATTGATTGATTGATTGATTGGTTGATTTCAGCGAGGAAGGGAGAGGGAGAAAGAGATAAAAACATCATGATGAGAGAGAATCATCGACTGGCTGCCTCTCCAACACCCCCACACTGGGGATGGAGCCTGCAACCAGGCATGTGGGTCGGGTGTAATTGACCAATAATTGAAACCTGACCTCCTGGCTCATAGGTCAACATTCAACCACTGAGCCAGGCCAGCCAGGCTAACACTCTTGATAGGAATGGGAGATGTAGAGCCAGAGCCAGAGTAACACTAGGGCCTTTCTTGGTTAGATTCTCTGGGGCTTTTTTCCCCTGACCCTCACTCTGGCTGTGCTTGTGGGTGGCCTCTCTTTCTGTGGTTGGAGGCTAAGAGATGCGGAATCCCACCTGGCCACATCTCCCTCCAGTTGGTGTTTGTGGCAGCAACAACGTTCTGTGTTTGTTCAGCTGCCCACAGCTCCTGTTAGTGAGTTTCCAGAGGCTAGTGACTCAAAGGAAACATGGCTCCCCTCTCTCTCTGGCTGCCAGGATGCTCCCAAGCAGTCAAATTCTCTTACTCCAGCTTTTGGATGTTTCCACACTCCCTGGAGGGTTTTTAAGAACTGTACTGTATACTTTACAAACTACGAATGTAGAGCGTACCATTCTTGTTTGGAAAGCTTGGTAAAATCAGCTGCCACTCAGCAACAAGACATGCGCAGTGCGCTGTGCTGCCTGTGGAGGGCCAGGCGCGTTGCTCTGTGCGGAAATGCACTTCCATTGCAGGAGAAATGAACACAATGACAGTGGTGGTCTTACCGTAGCCCAGTTGGGCTCTTGTACTCCCGTTTCTCAGTAAATCCTGACACAATTTTCTTCTACGACTTACTTTTCCTTCATTGTGTTCAAGAGGGGTCTGATTTTGTAAATATTTAGTTGCCCAGGTTATAAAGTACAGAGAATGTTTCTTAAGACAGTTTATTATTTAACCGCAAATATTTGAAAAGCAGTGTATGACTAATAGCATTAAAAATTTGAAGAGCTAAACCTTCATTAGTTCATAATTAGCTTTTCATTGGTCCTCAGGGCCCAATATCATTAAAATGAAACAAGGGTCTGCGGGACTGTGGGACTTCAGTTTATGTAACTGCGGCCAGCAGCCGCAAGCTCGTGTTGGTTTTACTTGGCCTTTGGATTTATAGTGCGTGGGGGTGCTTGTAGTTTGGGAAAACTGTAAGTACTTTTTTCAAATTCTTTGCAAAGTGTTTGATGAAATAGTCCCAGTGTGGTATCATTAATATTTAAAACACAAAATGGGTCCTTATTAGAAGACCATCAAAGATTATAACTAATTTAGAAAATCAATGAAAGAGCCTATTTATGCCAAGTTCCAACTAGAGTATTAAGTTTATAGTTTAAACCAAAACTAATTGTTCACAGAAATGTATGTTTCCATGGCAATGACTTCTTTGACCAAAAAAGCTGCCTTCCAAATCGACCCCATTTCCCCTCACGGGCTACTCTCTGCCTATGAAGCTGGGGTACAATATCTAGGTCAATAAAATCACTTACTACAGCCCCTTGGGCACCGCCATGTGGACTGCATGGACTTCAGCGCTTGAACTCTATATTTAGGCACTGCTTTGTCCACAACGTATAGAATCTCAGCCTTGAATCGCAACCTCACCACACTCTGATGCATTCATTTACTTCTCCAGTACTGACTGAGCCTGTGTTCAGGCACTGTCCTAGGTTCTAGGTATAAAGCAACAAAGACACAAACTCCATTTCTCTGGGACCCTACAATGCATGGAAAAGAGACAGACTACAGACAAACAGGTAATCACAAGTGTACACGGGGTGGGGGTGGTGTGGTAGAGAGTGACTGGAGGTAGAGGACAAAATGCGATAATGTAATTATGAAAGGCTCGCTAAGGCAGGAAGTAATGCGAGATGAGCCCTGAATGATGGGACAAATTTATCCAAGAACGAGTTTGGCCTGTCCTGTCTAGAGCTAGAGAAGGCAATGGAGCTAGAGCAGTGGGAGGGAGGGCCAGACAAGTGTTTGAAGGCAGGTGAGGACCAGCCTGGGAGGTTACAGGGAGGAGCTCAGGCTGGATTCTAATTGAAATGGAAATTCTTGGAGGGTTTTTTTAGTAGCAGAGTAACATGTGTGTTTGTTTGTTTGTTTTATGTGTATGTGGTGTTTTTTTTTTTGTTTGTTTGTTTTTTTAATATATCTTTACTGATTTCAGAGCCACACCGGTTGGGCCAGAATATCGTGTTTTGATATACATTGTGAACAATCCCTTTGTTCTCCACCTTGCAGACCTCTCTCCATTTCCTAACTATTGTTTAATGCATCAAACAGCCTGTTCCAAAGTCTTAAATGTGCCTTCAGTTTCATCAGAATAAAATGACAGATTTTATAAACAATATCCTGGACCTTCCACAATGTGGAGGCAGTGAATTCCTCAGATTTTACTAAGATCAACTCCCTCCACTCCCCCAGGACTATATTCAAGCTCTCCTGGTTGGGATCCTCCTGAACGCATCATGTCCTTTCTTGCCACAGCCCTGTCCATCACCCCTGCCTGGAACCCCTCCACCCTCATTCCTCATCCTAAACTCTTCCCACTCCATTCCTCCTCTCTGCACATTTGTATATCTGCCTCGATCACCCTTGAATAAACTGTCTTCTCCTTTACCACTCATGTGGCTCTTTACATTTTGATTCACAGGATAAAATAAACCGAGTGTAAGTTGGCTGATCAGTGACTGTGATATTATTATTTTTCTTCTCCTATTACTAACACACAATACTTAATATAATGAAAACTCTGAAATGCTTGAAAAAAGTGGTGATGTAACTCATCCATGATCAACATGTTCTTATCTATCTAAACTGTGTGTGTCTGGGGGTGGGAGGCTTGCTAGACTTTGGAGCAGTGGGCACCTGTCTGAGATGGCTGGTTGATCTGGGGTATAATTCATGATCATGAAATAAAAGAAAAAAATTAAAAAACATGTAGACCTAGTCAGTGTGACTCAGTTGGTTGACTGAGCCATCCTGTGTGCCAAGAGGTCCCAGATTTGATTCCCGGTAGAGGAGAAAGTTATTGGAACCCGGGTTGCAGGTTTGATCCCAAATAGGGGGTGAGTAGGAGGCAGTGAGCAATGTTTCTCTCTCTCCCTCTCTCTCCGTCTATCTCTAAAATTCAACAAAAAGCTTATTTAAAAACATGTAGTGGGAATGAGCCAGTGGCCTTGAATTCACTGGCATCATTTTTTAGATTTCTGTCTAACAATTCTGGAATGTTCAATGTTTTTCTTTAGGGAAATAAAAAAACAACATCCATGAGGGAATCTATTAATATGAGAGAGTTCTACCTCAAGCCCAAGAATTTCATAAATGAGTGGGATGAATTCATTTCCCTCCTGGCTATCTATTTGGAACAAAAAGCAACCACTTGCTTTAGTTTACAAATACATCAACATGGTCAGCCATGGCCTTTTCCAGCACTTTCCATCAACCTCAAGTCAACGGAATAGATTTAATTAGCTGGCTTTGCTTCGATATAAACTGCAGGAAAGCTTTGAACATTGATTGGCTCTATTTCTCTTGGAGTGCAAAGAGAAGCCAATTTTGCTTAGATATAGAACCGAGGCGTGAATACAGAAATGCACGTTTCTCTGGCACTAAACATGGAATGCAAGGCCTCTGAGTCTTCCCTTTTCTCCTTTAGGACAACGGAGGGTGTTGCCCATGTTATGGTACGCAGCTGGGACAATCATGGTGATACACAGACATCAGATAACTTTTGTTAGCGTTGTTTGGACTACGTAAAGGATAAATTGTCCCAGGAAATAAAAGTACATTGAGATTAATTATGTAATACCATGGAAGATCAAAGCCTTTCTGTTTAGTACAAATGTTTCTATTAATGAATCTCAGAATCACCTAAACTTATAACTGAGAAAGGAGTGTGGGCCATGGTATACAGGAAGCTCACGTGCACAAATGTACACATATGAAAAAAAATTCTCATTCAATATCCTGCTTCGTTTTTAAGTGTGTTGATCTCTGCTGTTTTTAAATAAAAGATAACCATAAATTTAAGCAGGACAAAAGAGACGGGTTTATGATGCTATGAATGGAACCTGTTTTATTTTCCACTAAAATCTTTCTATATGGAGGTAAATGAAATGATAATCTCTTCTTCCATAAACAAGTGATCAATCATTTTCTAGGAAACCTTTGTATTTGCCTATATATATATAAAAGGCTAAGTGACTGACCACCCATCCATCTGACCACTGGCAATTTAAAAATAAACATTGACGTGTGCATGTGTGATACATATAAAGTTCACACTGGTGCCAATCGCATGCGTGTGTTTTGATCTGTTATTGTCGATCGTGAATTTTGTTGTTTTTGTTGACATTCTGAAGCTGAAAGAAAGCGGCATCGTTTACAGAATATGTCTGAAGACCAACTATTGGCACAATGTACCTCTGAAGCTGAACAGTGTGCACGAATCCATGCACTGGGCCACTAGTATTGGATGATGAGAAATGTCCAGACCATTCTTTGACTTTGGGCTACCTTCCACATTAGCCTTCATGTGTTCTTTCAGTAATAAGCTTAAGGCTTTTCATAAGATGTTCGTCTCAGAAATCTTATAGTATTGTAGAGTCAAGATTCCTCTAAGGGGTTGGTAGTTAGTAACTCTTCTCAACAGGATAAAATAGGTCACAGAAGAGTTTACCTGTAGGCATCTCACTGAAGCCCAACAGACCCAGAGAAACTACAATTCAATAGAGAGAGAGAAGGCAGAGTGAAGGGGGCATGTTGGAGCAAGAGAAGTCACAGGGCCACAAAACAAAGAAGATGGAAATCTAATCAAACTGTCAAGAAAATAACTGAGTATTCTTTTGATTCATGGAGATGGCTAGAATCAAACATAGAAAAAGCTCATTAAGTTCTTAAGAATATTTTATGGTTAAAATATCCACTGTCCTGGACCAAAAGAGACTATTATTATTATTACTACTACTACTACTACTACTACTACTACTACTACTACTACTAGAGGCCTGATGCATGAAATTCATTCAAGAGTAGGCCTTTCTTCCCCCAGCTGCTGGCACTGGTTCCCTCTGGCACCCAGGACCCGGGCTTCCCTCCTGCACCCGGGACCTGGGCTTCCCTTGCAGCCCTAACTTTGTCTGGAAGGACGTCTGGTCTAATGAGCATATTATGCTTTTGTATTATAGATTCTTATTGTAATCCTCACCTGAGGATATTTTGTTCCATTTAATTTTACACAGTGTGGGAGGGAGGAGGGAGGAGGAGGGAAAGGAGGAGGGGGAGGAGAGAGAGAGAATGAGAGAGAGAGAGAGCTCAACATCTATGTGAGAGAGACACATTGACTGGCTACCTTGTGCTACCCCCAATGAAATCAGCGACCTGTTGTTGCATGCGTCAATGCTCAACCACTGAGCCATACCGGCTGGGCTCACTCACTAATTTTTTCTTTTAAATATATTTTCATTTATTTCATAGAGGAAGGGAGACGGAGAGAGAAATAGAAACATCAATGATCAGAGAAATTTATCAATCAGCTACCTCCAACATGCCCCCCCTGGGGATTAAGCCTGCAACTCGGCCATGTGCTGTGACTGGGAATCAAATCATGACCTCCCGGTTCATAGGTTGATACTCAACCACTGAGCAACACCAGCCAGGCTCACCTACCAATTCTTAAGGTACATCATTGTACATTCTCTTTTCTCAGTGTCTTTATTATTTTAATAAAAATTATATATATTTAAGATATGTAACATGATAATTTAATACACATATACTTAGTGAATGATTACTACAATCAAGCTAATTACTACAGTGGTGGGAAAAAGTAGGTTTGCGGTTGTAATACAAATAAATAATACAATCATTAATAAAAAATAAATAATAATACAGGAATAAACTCTGTTTCACATACTCACAACTATAAGCCTACTTTTGCCCAGCCCTATATATACATCTCCTCACACAGAAATAAAATTTTATTAAGCCCGTACATCCTGATAGAAAATAAAAGGTAGGCAATAACTCCTGAAAAACATTTTTAAAAAGTATTATTTCTCTGCATATTATTCTCTTCCTTTATTAATTTAACAAATATTTATTGGATGCTACTATTATCCAGGCATTTGGCCACATGTTTGATGGAGTAAACAACACAATGATAATGTTTTGTATATATTACATCTAATGATTTAATTTTAAAGCTAGATCTCACGTGGTTTTTAGAATATGTTAAGCACATAGCTAAGATGAAATCCCACATGTTGCAAAGAATTTAATAGCTGAAACTTCTGGCTTATATAATTGATATAGAAAATGACCTGGTAGAAATACACAAGGGAGTATTGACACTTTTTTTAACACTAGTGGGACCTTCAGCACTTGGCTGATGACCAACCAAGCACATAGTGTTGTAAAGCCAATCACTGAACAGTAAGACTCATTGGCCATTTTCCTTACTTAAGCCAAGAACCCATATGGTACACATGCATCCAGAAAAATAATGAGGGTAAAGTTCCCCTAGAACACACGCTGACGTAACTTTCTCTAGCTGTTCTCAGCATCTTCACTCCAGATTGGAAGGAACTGAAAACAGAGGTCCCTATAATCTGAAAAAGAGCTGGAAGAAACAGTGACACTCACAGTTTTCTGCCTCATTTTTATGGACTTCATTAGATATGAGGGATACAATACTAGGGATTATTATCCATTACAAATATATAAGTGCATGTAGTTTCACACATGAATATATACACAATGAGAGTAAAACAATTTGTCTCATGCAGGTTTTCAAAATGCTAACAGTTAACGCCAAGTCATTTTACTAAAAGAAAAAACATACCACTATTTTCCATTCAAGAAAAAATAGAAAGTCCCTACAAAAGTTACTCATTTGGAAGATGTGTGAAAACTAGAAGTTACTCAGCTTTGGAAGGAATGAAACTTTTAAAGGGTTCAGAATTTTCTAAGTGTGTATTCTTATTGTTTTCTTCATTTCTCATGTCATGTAGGACACTCATAGATGCTTGAAAATACTATGTATTTCTTCTTCAGCCTGCTCTAAACTCATTGGGAATGCCTGCTGAGGACTGAAATGGGAAGATCTTGAAGGTCCTGCTTAAAACATTATTCCCACCCGATCTGGGGGCCCTGTCCTCGCCAGCAGGGACCACACTGGACTTACAAGGAAGAAAATGTAATCGTGACACATGACTGAGCCCTAGAGAGAGCAATATTTACGCAGCCACCGTCATTCACGTGGCATTTTATTGGTTTTCCACATTTTAAATCAACCTACAGGCAAAGCATGGAGAAAGTGTAGCCACTCACAGGATAGAAATCATACCAACTTGATAACGTAAAAATGAAGGGGTGACAGAATCTAGGAGGCACTTTGGGAAGAAGAGAGGAGATTAGAAGAGTGTGACCAGAATGGAGAAATGGGGAGATATAACTTAAATCAGCTGCAGTAAAATATAGAAATTTCAGTGCATTTAAAAATGATTATATGCAAGAATAATGCACAATAACCCGACTCTCCAACCCCTGTGCAGGACGGGGAGGGCAGCCGGTGCCGTGGCAACCAGCCACACCCGCCTTTCCAGTGACAGGGAGTCAGATGCTTTTGAAAGTACATGAGCCCAAATGACCTCAGAGACTAATTCCAGGGATTTCTCATTAATTATACAAAATTATTTAAATAACTTGTGACTGCTCGTGTTTAAAATATTTTAATGGCAACAACAAATGCGAACAAACATTCTGAGAACAGATCATTAATTGCCCTGTAGATGTCAGACTGCGACATGGGGTTAGAGTTCAAAAAAGTAGTCAGTATTATGTGGTTGCAGAAAGCATTCCATTTTAATATGGCTGAAATCTGTGCTATACCAAGTATGTGAATAGCTATGATGATAACTGGGATATTCCTATCCAGGAGACAAGTCTTTGTTACATTTTTAAAGTCCTCATTTGGGGTCAGGGAGATGAAAAGCTACCCTACACGTTTATATACCACTAGAGGACCGGTACATGAAATTTGTGCATGGGGGGGCGGTCCCCTCAGCCCAGCCTGCACCCTCTCCAATCCAGGACCCCTCAGGGGGATGTCCGACTGCCAGGATCGGGCCTAAACCGGCAGTTGGATATTCCTCTCACAATCCGGGACCACTGACTCCTAACTGCTCACCTGCCTGCCTGCCTGCCTGATCACCCCTAAGTGCCCCCCCCGATGGCCTGGTCACCCCCAACTGCCCCCCCACCGGCCTTGTCACTCCTCATTACCCCCCTCTGCTGGCCTGGTCACCCATAACTGCCCCCCCCCCCGGCGGCCTGGTCACCCTACGCAGTCTGCTGTTCAGTCATTTGGTCGCCCCTCACTAACCCCCCTGCTGGCCTGGTCGCCCCACGTAGCCTGTTTGGTCATCTGTTCGGTTGCGATGGTCACTTAGGCTTTTATATATATAGATGTGGGCATCCAGAAGTTCATTCAAAGCAGGCATGAGTGGTTCTTTGACAGGGTACCCCAGCCCTGTCCCTTACCAGTGTGTGATCTTGGGCAAGTACTTAAGCTTCCAGGCTCTCAATTTCTTCCTGTGTAAACACAGAATAACACCCATTCTTCCCTAAAAGTGCCTGTGACTGTAGAATGAGTTAACATTAAATTACTCCAAGAGCTTTTGACACATAATGCACATAATGAATTAGCTATTATCATCCTGAAGAAGGAATGATGCTTGATGAGTTGAACCTGGGCACATAGGAACAAAGTATATGCGTGGAGGGCAGCTGTCTGTCCTGGATGCTATTCTAGCTGTGTCGGCCAGCTTCCAAAGTAGCCCTCTGGATACAAAGATGTACCAGAAAGGAAGGAGAGAAGGAGAGGGAGAGAGGGAGAGAGAGGAGAAGAGAGGGAGACAGGGAGACAGGGAGACAGGGAAACAGGGAGACAGGGAGAGAGGGAGCGAGAGAACTGTAATTTTTCTAAAATTTTAAAACATTGAGATACAAATAATACTGACTTGTGCCCTAGACAAGGAGAAGTCACTCTTCATCTTTCCTTTGCACTGGTATGCAGATGGGCACAGTAACACCTCCAGCGAATGGCAATGGACTTCCGTGTTGGCGGAGAGGCAGGGAGATCGCAAGGCCTGCAGGCCAGTGTGAGATGGCCTGGCACCTAACAAGCAAGACTGAGTGGCACAGCGGGCAATCAGAGCGCCAGAGGCTGGCCTCCCTTTCCCTGTCCCAATGACACTCTGCCCCATGGCTCTCTCCAAACACCCACTCCTTCCAGCCTGGAAACGGCTGGCCAAGCAGTCATGGCTCCAGAGACAAGGCGTCAGAATTTCTCCCAAATGACAGCTATCCAAGCCCCCTGGAGGAGTTCAGCAGAGTCACAGGGAAAATGTGTTTTCTTCTATCTGGGTCATTAAATTCCCTCTACACACATCTGAGCCTTAAAACCCATTGTATCCAACATAACTTAGGTTCTAAGATCAGCCAAAACCTACATCCATACTTCAGGGAGAAAGACGTAGTTAGACCATTTGCCTGTGGGATAGTTCTATAGATTTACTTCTGGAAGATAAGTAGGTAATGCTAACATTTTATAAGTATTAGAAACCTCAAATTGCTGTTGTGTCACAATTAATTAAAATGATACCTTTATCTGTATTTCCCTCATCAAGAAAAGTAAGGCTAAATTAGCTTAGATTTAGGTCACTCTCTGAGACAGAGTGTTTTATATTTGTGAAAAATGCCCATATTTCAGAGAAAACCCCCAAATTTTCCTTGGCAATTCAGACCTGACGAAAATACAAAGTGCTTAAGTATATGGATCACAAAACGTTACCTTCCTTCAGAATTTCAATGCAGATGTTTCTCGAATTCAAAAAACCATTTGGGGATTTTTATTGGTTAATTAAGAATATTTTTCTTAATAATTAAAAGAAATAATGGGTTTAAGAAATCTCAAAGCAAACGGCTTTAGTCCATTTCTTTCTACTCCAAACCCCATCTGATCACGCTTCCAAAATTCCTACTTAATCTCTTTATATATATAATATTCATTTTATCATGCAAAATAAGTTGAGGTAGTAGCCCTTGACTAATATCTCAGGAAAATTTCAATTACACCTGTACACAAGGGCTACCTTTCCGGATTAGGTACAAAGCAGCACATTGTTATCTCTGAGATGAATATTTCAGACAAGGCTGAAATAGTGATCATTTCTTTTTCCATCCTTCTCACGGTATTACCAAGTCTGACCTGTACATAAATATAGCAGTTATATAATAAGGAAGATTACATTGAAGTGAAACAGGATTCTCTCCTGGTCAAGAGGAATTGGTGGAGAGTTTATGAACCCCTGTCCCTGCAACCGTTTGGGGGCGCATCCTGTCCGAGCTCGGTTTTGATGAATTAGCGTAATGCAGAAACAACTTCCACTCCCCTGTCATTGGGCAACCAAAAAACTGACCATCTGGACTCCTACTTTGATTTAAAAAAAAACAAAAAAAAACAACCAACCACAGCTTTTAAGGATCCAGAAAAATTCTGGCAACTGAAAGAACATAGCTCAAACGAAACTCAGAAATTTGTTCAAAGACGTGTTATATTGAAACATTGTTTTATAAACAACTTGGACTTTTCACTGACACACACACACTCCAACTTAAATTTCCAAGAGGAGGCTTTGAATTCAACAATTAAGGAGGAGGATTTGCGGGACCATGGCAGTATGAAAGGGGTCCTGTCAATTATGACCTTGGAAGCACTGGCAGCCAGGACAGTCCTTGACAACTCAGAGGCTGGACCCAATGATAACGAAAGAATTGGAGACGTTCTCTTGGCTGGTAGACCCATTAGAAGACAGCATTGATGGCTGACATATGAATGCAGTCATCGTTGCATTTTTATGTTTCCTCTAAAAATAACACATTCTAATGTTTACCCTCGCTATGATCTAATTATTTCATCTATTATAAATTATGACCAATTTTCCAGACCTGAAAATGGCCTCAGGAGAAAATCACTTGCCAATAGATGTCTTTGGATGCTGCCTGATGTGGTAGGGCCAGACCCTTGCCAAATGAGTAATCCCGAGTGTAATCCCGACAGCACAAACTCCACGTATTCAAAAGGGAAGCATTATCTCCGCACAGTTGAAAACTTACTAAAACTCAAGATTCCAAGGGAACAATTAATCCTGAGCGATCTTTCAAAAGTACTGAGTGATTAGTACGGAATTTGGTCCCAGTGCTGAAGAAAACTTGGAGGCATACCAAAATGATCTTTTTTCAGTCTTCCACCAAATAGAACCCAAATAAGAAGGAAGCTGAGACTGTCCACGCAGGGGAGGGAATGCGGTCTTTGATTTGTGAAGAATGTGGAAGGGGCCTGACCCAGAAACAGGCTGAGTCCTCAGAGACTGAGAGAGAGGAGGGGTGGCCGGGACGAAAGGGTGCTTGAACTCAGTTGCCCTCTTGCAGTCCACGGTTGGAAGATGAAAGTTCCTTGAAAGGGTGGGGCAGGAATCCTGTCTCAGATCTGAGGAATAACGACCCCAGTGATAACAATCCTTGGAAAAGCTCCCAGTGGCTCCGTTAGCGTGGAGGACTATGTGAATGGACAGTGCAAGCTGAGGATATCTTGTGCCCAGACATCTTCTAAGTCAGTACTTCCTCCAGTGGTTACTGCACCAAACAGCTTCTAGCCCTTGACCTTGGTCCCATGTGCATCTCCTGCTGTTTGCCCCGGGGCATGGATCATGTTGGCACTCATATGGGCATAATTATGAAAAGTATGAGAGAGTTAGGATCTGAGGGGAGGAACCCTTGACCAATGGGAGACAGAAGTTAGTGGATAAATAATCCGTCTTTCAGGTCTCAAGTTGACAATTCACATGGTACAATTCTCAAGTTCAGAAATACAAGCCTGAACTTGTACTCACTGGGGTGAGCAAAATGGATCCTGGAATTGGTTTTCCTCTTTCTCCATTTCATGCTTCCTAGGCCCTAAGTCTAAACACAATTGGAGTGAGAGCAGATCGATTTCTTCCATTTGACCAGGGAGCCAAGAAGAAAGTGACATAAGATTTTTCCAGTGCTGAAAGGAAATAACCACAAAGCAAGGATTCTATATGCAGCACAAATATCCTTGGAGAAGGAAGGAAATCAAGAGCTTCTCACATGAAGGAAAACGAACAGAATTTGTTACCAGAAGACCTACCCTAACAGAATAGCTGAAGAGCCCAGGCCGGTGTGGCTCGCTTGGTTGGAACATCACCCGGTGCATCAAAAGGTGGTGGGTTTGATTCCCAGTCAGGGCACATACCCAGGTCATAGGTTCGATCCCAGGTCAGGGTGTATGCAGGAGGCAGCCTATCGATGCTTCTCTCTCACATCAATGCTCTCTCTCTTTCTCTCTAAAATCAACAAAATAATAATTTTTAAAAAAAGAGTAGCTAAAGAAATTTTTAAAACAGAAAGTGTATGATAAGAAAAGGAATCTTGGGATATTCCAGGATTTGAAAAGGACAACAGAAAGAGTAAAAATACGGGTAAATACAACAGACTTTCTTTATCCAACTGAGTTTTTACCTTATGTTTGATGGGTGAAACAAAAATTACAACACTGTCTAATGTGGATCTCAATAATGTGTAGAAAGCATTTAAGACATTTGTATTACAAATGGGGGGAAATAAAAGGGTAGGATTTCTTCCCTACTTCACTCAAATTGGAACAGCCACTCCGGGAAATAAACCAGCAGTTTCTCAAAACACGAACCACACAGAGTTTTTGTGCAGTAATCACACTCCTGGGCATTTGTTCTGGAGAAAGGAAATTTCCTGTCCACATAGAAAGCTCGATACAAATGCCGTAGCAGCTTTACCTGTCAAAATCAAAGCCAGAATCATCAGAGGTAGCCTATGATGGTGACTAGTTACCCACACTCTGGTACCTGCATACCAATTAAAGCTACTGAGCAGTAACAGGGAATCAAGTATTAATACATGCACCAACTCCATGGAGTAAGCTGTGTGGAAAAAAGCTAATCACAAAAGATCATACATTGTATTGTTCAATAGATGTAATATCATCAGAATGACAAAATTATACATACAAACAAATAAATTAGCAGTGACTGGGGTTAAGAAAGGGTGCTGGCCACATGTGAAGATGAAGGGGTTGTACAAGGGAGATTGTTGGGCTGGAAGAGTTGTGTGCCTTTATTGAGGTGGTGACACACCGCGTATGACACAGTGGAACTGAACTATACCCACCTTGGACCTATACTGGTCTCCTGGTTCTGATATTGTATTACAATTACACAAAATGTACTCTTCGGGACAAAATGTCCCATCTCCGTACTATTCTTGCATCTTCCTGGGAATATATAATTATTTCAAGTATCAAAATGTAATGAAAATATCCAGAAAGAGGGCTCAATGGGACCACTTCTTGTTATAATTTGTCACAGAGTAGACACTCATAAATTCTCACATTTCCCTCAGCTTTTAATGTCTTTGTACATGCTTCATTACCTTCCACATAATCTTATTTTCCCCACAGGACTTTGTTACACAATTTACCTTCCTTTTTGTACTCTTCTATCTACAATAAGGTAGGGTTTTGTTTTCTTTTAATGCTTTTTGGTGAACATTCTGCTCACTCCTATCTTTAGCATAGGAATATGTATTTTTTCAGTGTTTTAGTTAATACCAAGCAGAGTTTGGGGCCAATTTTTCTAACAGTACTAAACCTCTAGTTCCTCCTCAATACTGCCTCAACAAAATCATTTTAAAGGAACTATTATATAATATAAATATGTAGATATGTGCATATACATATGTTTGTATATACTCCTCTACACTAATTAATGAAAATGAATGTGGTCTGGAGAGAAAACATAGTTCATTAACACTGAGGAAGTACAAATGAAAAATGTTTTCAGAATAATTACGTTGATCAAAACTTTTCCTTATTTGGAAGGCACATTAGCATCAAGACACAGTCCCACTAACGGTCAGGGGAAGAAAATAAGATGAATTATTAGTTATCACCCTAACATGTAAAAATCTTACTTTGAGAAAACCACCTCCATAATTACTTCTATGTGTAATTCCATACCGAAGACAAAATCAAATTTCCTAAAATTTAAAGCTCTGGGGACCACTTGGCCCCTCTCATATGGCTCCACTGTGTTAATTGTCAGAAGTCCGCCAGAGGCTCCCAACAGAAACCCTTTCATCTCCACAGCTTGAGTGAGGAGAGGGGAGTGCTAATGCAGTCATCTCAAAATGGTCCTAACTCCTTTTAGTTTTTCAACAGCTGTCCTGTCAGTAAAGATAACGGGGTTAATTTTAAATTTGGGGGATGCTATATCGTCTCCAGGAAATTGCTTTGGAAATCTCCTTACTCTGAAAAATTGAAGGTAATTTTACTATTCTGAAATATTACATTCAAGAAAAAAAAAACTTCGAAAACCTATCTTCCTTGAATGGGTACCAATCTTTAAACACTGAAAAGGGTTAATGGAATTCTAAAAACAATCCAGTCATAAAGGAAATGCAGAAGAATGGTAAACCAAACACCATCCTAATGAAAACCCCTGGAGACAGATGGGAGCACACTCCTCATGGAAGTGCATTTGGTTGGTAACTGTCACTCTTAAAATGGATACCCCTCTGTCATTAAAAGAGGGGTGAGCCCAGCCTGCGTGGTTTAGTGGTTGAGTGTTGACCTATGAGCCAGGAGGTCATAGTCAGGGCACATGCCTGATTTTCAGGCTCAATCTCCAGCCCTGGTCGGGGCACGTGCAGGAAGCAAACCAATCCATGTGTCTCTCTTTCTGTCTCCCCCTTCCCTTCCACTCTCCCTAAAAATCAATGGGAAAATATCAGCCGGTGAAGATTCACAAAACAACAAAAGAAGTTTCTGCTTTGAACTCAGCACCACTGACTGGCTGACCTCTTCTCTCACTGCCTCCCCTGTCCTCACTCAGGCCACACTGCCCCTCCGGCTGCTTCTCCAACATGCCTGACATCTTCACACCACAGGGTCTTTGCACAGGCTGTTCTCCCAACCAGAACCTCTTCCCCAGGAAGTGTCTCCTTTAAGTGTTTGTTCAAATGTCACACAAGTAAAGTTTATCTCCCAACTTAAAAGTATAAACATCCTTCCCCCAACACCACATTCTTGACTCTCTCTTACCCATCTCTACTTTTTTTTTCTTCAATTTCACTTATCATTTACTTGAATACCTTATAATTATCTCATTCATTAGGTCTATTTTTAGTCTTTTTCATCTGTTTTTGGACTCCCCCAGCTAAGAGTAATCTCCTGGGGGAGGGGATCTTTATCTCTTTTATTCACTAATGTATCTCAGTTTTATTCATGGTACAGAGCAGGGACTCGTGACCAATAAATATCTGCTGAATCAATGAATAGTGAGTGGATGAGTGAATCTCTCATCCTGAATCTTACTGGATAACAAGTATTGGTAGGTGTTGAGAAGAGGAATGGCTCTCAATGGGAAACAAATCTTTTGAAAGTCAAGTTGTTCCAATTCATTATCTACCTAATAAAAGGTACATGCTAATTGACTGTACCTTTGTGATGCCCACCAGCCAATCAGGAGTACGCAAATTAACCCAACAAAGATGGTGGGTTAATTTGCATACACAGGCGCTGAGCGGCTGGGGGCAGGGCGGGATACTTATGTCGTCACCATGGCGATGATGCAGGCGTTCTGCACCACCCCAGCTGCTCTGGGCCTCTGGGCAGCGTGGGGAGGTGGAAAGGTGGCTCTGGGAAGGAGCGGAAAGGTGGCTCCAGCCAGAGTGAAGGCACTGCCAGCAGCCAGGGGAAGGAAGGCCCATTCTTGCATGAATCTTCATGCATCGGGCCTCTAGTTTTCTATAAAACTAAAGGACATTTTAAAAAAAATAATCCTTGAGAAGACAACCTGGAGAAGGCATGAGCCTATAGAAATTTTCCATAGTACACTGAGTGGCCAGATTATTATGACCACCCCATCAGTGCTTCGTTGGGCCACCTTTTGCCTTCAATACTGCAGCGATTCTTCTTGGCATTGACTCCACGAGATGTTGAAAGGTGATGCGAGGAATCTGACACCATGCCTGATGAATAGCACCGTCCAGTTCTGTGAGATTTGATGGTTGTGGAACCAGCTGCCTGATGGCTCTTTTAACTTCGTCCCACAAATGCTCAATTGGATTGAGATCTGGTGATTGTGGGGGCCACCTAAGCAAGGTAAAGTCTCCTTCATGTTCTGGAAACCACTCCTGCACAATACGAGCACCATGGCATGGCGCATTGTCTTGTGGGAAGAAGCCATCTCCATTGGGATACACCATCAACATGATAGGATGAACTTGATCAGCAACGATACTTAGGTATGTTGTGCTATTCAGACATTGTCCCACACGAATTAAAGGGCCCAAATCATGCCAGGAAAACATGACCCAAACCATAACACTGCCCCCACCATCTTGAAGGGTTGTACTCATGAATGTGGGGTGCATGCTTTCATGCTGTTTCCACAAAAATCTCACTCTGCCATCTGCATGAGGCAACTGGAAACGTGATTCATCAGACCACATGACTTTTTTCCAATGCTCGACTGTCCAATCCTTGTGTTCCTGTGCGAATTGGAGACGTTTTATCTTGGTAACTGCAGACAGCAAAGGTGTTGGAACAGGCCTTCGGCTTCCATATCCCATACGATGCAGTGTATGGCTAATTTGCCTACAAACGTCAGGTCGTCATAATAATCTGGCCACTCAGTGTATTTTAGATTGCAAGGGAGCAAACATATTTAAGACCACTGGCAAGGGAAAGAACCTCAGAGGAAACGGTGGAAGATGCTGGCACAGTGCTCACCAAATCCATTTCCTCTTTTTTCTGAAGTTGAAGCTTGTTACCAAGATCATATGACTGAGGCCATGTTACTGAGTCCCAGCCAATAGCATGCGGAAGAACCTGAAGTGCATTGCTTCAGAACCCGACCTCCAACCCTCCTCCCTGTGCTTCGCCCACTCTCTTCCTTGGCTGGATGCAGGTAAGAGGGTAACCCAGGAAGCCACCTGCTGATCACTGAGGAGCTACAGGAAGGAGGAAGCCTGGGTCCTAGCACCACTGCTTGGAAAGAGTTGCCTGCCATCATGAATAGCCATTTGGACTGGACATCAACATAAAGGATACTTTTCTTACTTTAAGTTACTGAGAATTTGCAGTTCAAGAACTATGGTAGCTACTGCTACCTCAAATAAGACAAGCATGTTCCCACTACCTTAAGTAGAAAATAATTTTCTTCCAGAGATTTACATTCTAGCACAGTTAAACATGTGGAACCCAGATGGAAATCTGAGAACGCAGAAGATATAAAAGATGTTTTCCTTGCTATGCAAGATCACATATGGTAACAGCTTCCACCAACGTTCCGGTAGGCCTCCTCTCGTCCTTAGAACTCAGCCAACATTTTTGTGATAGTAGGAGGAACAGCTCGATTGTTTAAAAAACTTGTCTCAGAAAGGGATGAGACAGGAAATTTGTGGGTAAATTATGAAGGTCTTCATTGTACCATCATGGGATTATTTTTTAAGGCTTCTAGGTTTTTTGGAAAATTCCTTCTTGGATCAGGTTTGTTTTTTCTTAGACAATTGCTACTTAAGCTTAACCTCTAGAATTTAAGATGCTAAGGATTATATAAATCCATTCCATAAAGAAGCCCTCAGTGATGTATTTTCAGGTACAATAAGTTTTAACAAGACCAATGACTAACAAGTCTTCAATTTAGTGAAAGGAGATTTTGAAAATAGTGTGTTCCAAAAACAATACATGTAAAAATCTGGCTCATCTGGAGCTTCAGAAGAGTTCTAAGCATATGAATCTTTTTCTAAAAAGTCATAAATTCACATATCTCAGAAGAGAAACATCTGTGAAACACAGTTATTTAATTCATGTTTGCTGGTGTGACACCAAAAAATGGTCAAGCAGCTTAAACTACCAGCTGCTTGTGAGCATGTTAAAATGACACTCCTAACTGACACTTCCATCAAGAGACACTGCATCTGTTTATCACCTAAAATAACGATAGCTCTTCAGAAAACTGAGGATGGGTCATTTTACATAGTGGCATACTAGGTTGTGACACTTGTCTTTCTTTTTCCCACATTACATATCCTCATAATAGTTTACTTTTTCATATCATTGAACAGATAATTGGTTCCATAAAGAAGTAATGATTTAGATCAGCAAAAGCAATCACAAAAGAGAATGGCTCTGAGTCTGCAGAAGCAGATGTTGTCTCTGCCTAGAATGTTCATTCCTCTTCCCTTCTATTCACTATCAGAAACTCAAACCCCACTTTGGTAGTCACCCTTTTCCCTTCTTTACATGCAATCACTCCTCTGTACTCCCTGAGCAGTTAATTTGTGCACTGATTTTAGCATTTACGTTTCTGAATTATAAGCACTTACATTTCTGACTTCTCTAACCAATTGTCAATCCACATTTTCTTCTTCCCGTACATGCTGGCATTTAGAAGGTTCTCAATGGATATTTGTTAAAGCATGGTTTCTTTTTCCTCAGGAAAATCATTTTATGACATTAAACAAATTCAAGCATAAAATTAGAGAATTCCAAATTGTACATTCCCATATAATTAAAGGTATTTCTAAAAATAAGTACTTATTCATGACAACGTATTAGTATAAAATTTAACAGCAAATGACTGGGATTTAATATCTGAAGAATAAAAGCAGGTTAGAGAGTTGTACTGAATACATCAAAGAATGTGTCCGTCTTCGGGACCAGAACCAATTGAAACACTCCCAGAGTAGATGCCATAAGGAGGTGCCTGGAGCTTATAGAATCAACAACAAAAGCCATGAGTATCCATATGCCAAGAAATTAAACAGAAACAATGAACAAGACAGGAGAAAATATTTAATAGTGACCAGAGCAGTGGAGGCAAAGGGAGAGAGGGGCTGATCCATCACAGAAAGGCGATAGCATTCAAGCGAAGAGCGTGAACCTGCTGTTGAGAAAATGAGAGACTGGCTGCTAATGTGGCACTTAATGCAGAAAGTCCTATTTTTCTTTATTCCCATCACATCCTTAGAATAATCTCCCACCATCTAAGCTGACCTTCAGCTTTAAGGGTACACAGAGGCTGAAAGTACAGGGATGGAAAAATGCATTTCACTCAAATAGAAACCAAAAGAGAGCAGGGGGCTAAAACTATAGTGTATCAGATTAAAACACACACACACAAAAATAAAAACTTTAAGCCTACAATAGTAACACGAGACAAAGAAGGTCATTATATAATGAGGAAGGGGTCAATTCATCAGGAAGCTAAAACATCATTATATATATATATATATATATATATATATATATATATATATATATATATATATATATATATATATACATATATATATATATATACTGTCAATATCATAGCACCTAAGGATCTGAATGGAGAAATGACAATAATACAAGGATAATAGAGGACTTATATGTGGAATTTAATGAACACACTGAACTACCAAGCAAAATAGAGACAGACTTATAGATAGAAAGCAGACAGATAGCTGGGGGGGCGGGGAGGGGGGGTTAAGGGGATGAAGAAATTGAGCAAAAAAGAAAAAAGAGAGAACTCATGGACCTGGACAACAGTGTGGTGACTGCATTGGTGGCAGGGGATGGTTGGAGGTGGAAGAGGACATAGAGGGGGTAAATGGTGATGGAAAAAATTAAATTAAAAATGTTTACAATACCCCAATTTCACCTGGCCTGTGTGACTCATTGGTTGAGCACTGACTCATGAACCAGGAGGTGATGGTTCCAATTCCCAATCAGGGTAAATGCCTGGGTGTTGGGCTCCATCCCTAGTAGGACACATGCAAGAGGCAGCTGATGGATGCTTCTCTCTCATCTTTGATATTTCTGTCTCTCTTTCCCTCTACTTTCTTTTCTCTGAAATCAATAAAAAAAATATTTAAAAAATATACCCCACTTTCAGCAATAGCTAGATGACATAAAAAGGATCATAGACCTTGATCAAATGGGATTTGTTCCCAGATTGCAAGGATGGTTCAACATATACAAATCAAGAAATGTGATACACCACATTAGTAAATGAAGACTAAACATATGAACCTCTCAATAGAAGCAAAAAAATCATTTGACAAAATGCAGCATCCTTTTAAGATTACAAGCCCTCAACAAAATGGGTATAGAAGGAACATACTTCAACATCATAAAAACTATATATGAAAAGCCCTAAGCTAATATCTAAGATCAGGAAAAAGACAAGGGTGCCCCTCTTATCACTCCTACTCAGCATAGTCCTGGAAGTCCTAAGAGGAATCAGGCAAGAAAAAGAAATAAAATACATTTACATAACAAAGGAAGAAGTAAAACTGTCTATGTTTGACAACAATACAATCTTATACATAGAAAACCCTTAGGACTCCACACAAAAATGTTATATCTCATCAACCAATTCAGTAAAATTGAAGAATACAAAATCAATCTAGAGAAATCAGTTGCATTTCTATATACTAACAATGAAATATCAGAAAAAGAAATAATAAAAAAAAAACTATCCCATTCACAATAGCATCAAAATCAACAAAATACTTAGGAATTACCAAGGAGTTGAAATATCTGTAGACTGAAAAATATTAAGACTTTGAAATGAAATTGAAGACACGAACAAATGAAAGTATATTCTGTATTCATGGATTGGAAGAATTAATATTGTTAAAATGTCCATACTATCCAAAGTCATTTATATATCAATGCAATCCCTATCAAATCACAGACATTTTCACAGAACTGGAAAAAAATAATCCTAATATTTTTATGGGACCACAAAGACCCTGAATAACTAAAGCCATTTTAAGAAAGAAGAACAAGTCTGCAGCCCTCATACTTCCCGATTTCAACTATGCTACAAAGCTATCATAATGAAAACAGTCTGGTACTGAGATAAAATAGACACATAGAACCATGGAACAGAATCAAGATCCCATAAATAAACCCTGATATATAGGATCAACTAATATTTGACATGGGAGCTATGAATACACAGTGGAGAAAAGGGTAGGCTCTTCAATAAGTGATTTTGGGAAAACTAGATAACCACATGTAGAAAAATAAAATTGGACCCCATCCTTGATATATGATCACCTCCAATATCTGATCAAATTCTTTGTCCGCCATCATCCGCCAGCTGATATTTCATTAGCCCAGACCAACTTCAGCAAAAATATGGCAAGACTATTTAGACAGACCCCTTCACTCCTTGCTGCTAATGTTTTGAAAATTTTTCTGTGCACTGACCCCCAATCTACTCCTTGGCTATAAATCTCCACTTGTCCCTGATGCACTTGGACTTAAGCCCAGTTCTTGACTGAGGTCCATTTTCCCTATTACAATAGTTCTTGAATAAAATCTGCGTTTATCACTTTATCTACTGTCTGGCTCTGGTTTCCTTTAATAGTAGATTAACAGTAAAAATGATAGAAAATGACATACTTTGCAAACACTAATCAGAAGAAAGGAGAGAAATCAATATCAATATCAAGTAATGTTGGTTTCAGAGCAAGGAAAATTACCAGGGTTAAAAATGATATAAAGGTCAATCTATCGATAACACAAGACAGTTTTAAATGTTCCTTCATCTGAAAATGGAATTTCAAAATGCATGAAACAAAATCTCCTTGAGCTGAAAAAAGAATTTGACAAATCCACAATTACAGTTGGAGACTTTAAGATTTCTTGGTCAGTAACTAGTACAAAAGGTAGGCAGTGAATCAGCAAGAACATAGAAAATGTTTTGCAGTTGGATTTCATCAAAGTCACACACTTTTGCTCTGCAGAAGACATTCTTCAGAGAATGAAAAGACAAGATAAAATCAGGAAGAGAACAGTAATTGCAATCCCATAACTAACAAAAAATTTACATTCAGAATACATAAATAACTTTTGAAACTCAGTAACAAGAAAACAAACAAACCAATTTGTTTTACATGGGCATATTGCTTTGACAGAGACTCGCAAAAGACAGGAATGTCCAACAGGGACATGGGAAGATCCTCAACAACTTTTGTCACAATGATTCATTATGAGAGTTGTGATGGGTCCTCAAAAATGTTCAGTTTGCTAACTATGAGAATGACAAAATGTCAAAATGCCAGAAGAAGCTTAATGTCATACAGTAAAATACAACTTTCCTTGCACTTAATGTTGTAAAAAAATAGAAATAATAGGCATATCTTTGGAAATATTATGTTATTACCTTCTCCTATTTTTATATAGAAGCTTGTGGCTGCTATATATTATTACCATCTTCCAAATAAACATAAAGTAACCAAGTCAAAGCTGTATTTTTCTGTATGCTTTGGCTAAAGAAAACTATGCTTAATACAACTCAGTATTTGAAATCTAAAATCTGAGAATGCTAATAATTTCCAAATACTAGTATTTCTGCTGTTTGGATACATGGACCATTTTTGCTAGAGGAAATACACTCTCAAAGTCTAACTTGGTTTAGATCTTAGCAAATAATTTATTTTAATTCTAATACCCTATACCAGTGGTTGGCAAACTCATTAGTCAACAGAGCCAAATATCACAGTACGATTGAAATTTCTTTTGAGAGCCAAAATTTTTAAACTTAAACTTCTAACGCCACGTCTTCAAAATAGACTCGCTCAGGCTGTGGTATTTTGTGGAAGAGCCACACTCAAGAGGCCATAGAGCCGCATGTGGCTCGAGAGCCGCAGTTTGCCGACCATGGCCCTATACTGTTATATTGCACAGAAAAAGAACTCTCATATAGTTCTAAATGGAATGTATATTAGTTAAAAAATTCTAGAAGTAAATCAATATTTAAAATAATTCTGAAAATAAAAGAAGCATTTTGTCTTTAGCATATAATTTTTGTTATTAACTAATAGTAAGCACATAATATATCCTAGGCACTTTGGAAAATACATAAAATTCATTATCCTTGTAAATTATTTCAACAAGTGAATAAAGTAGGCAATATATTTGTTGTATACAGTTTATCTATGAGAAAAATTAAGCTTTGAGAGTCTTGTCCAAGGTTTTACAATGAGTAGAAATATAGCTAAATGTATGTAAAGAACTTAGCATTATACCTAACAGTAAATGCTTAGTAAATGGGGATTTTTAAAAATAATTTTTATACTTGCTTTTAAAAAAAATCATTACTAAAATCTTAGTTATTTGAATAAATTTTGGAAAAATGATTGCAGGTATCTTGAGAGCTTCATTTGCAAGATCAAGTATAACAAAGGATCACATTTAATAGAGAATATTTTGTAGTGAATCTGCTGATTGGCCTCCCAGGATCTATTAGGGGAGCAGAGGCCCTTCCGGGGACCAAGGAGGAGAAGACGGCCTTGATTAGGAAGGAAGAGAAGTAGATATCTTGGCTCTGGCAAGAACAGGGATTGGAAATGTTACTTCTGTGGTTAAAACATCACTTGATCCCCTTGCTAAAAATGAAGAAATAAATTACCTATTTCCTTTTCCTTCTATTCTCCCACTCATTTTTTCCCAAACTAAGAAATACAGACTGAAACATGTGTTTGCTGATACACTGCTCTTTAATTTTAATATCTACTTATCTTCTTTTCTACGTTTCCAATATGAACTTCTTTCTAACCCCTAAATTTGTACCTCCATATGATGGGAGATAGGGAACAACTTCTGAATCTTCTTTATAGTAATTATTTTAAGGGCCCACTCTGTGCTTTCCCTGTTATAAATGGCTTCGTGGCAGATGAGCTGGCTGGGTAACACCTCATTATAGGGCGCAGGCAGCAGCATTCGCCTCGCCTTCGCCCTCTTGCACGGCTGCTCACCAGGTGCCTCCCATGACCTCTAGCCCACAGACAGCAGGTCAGTGGCTTGTAATAACGGCCATTAATTTAAAAGACGGAGCTCTGGTTCTTAGACTCCTTTAGAATAAATATCCTGGTGTGAGTTGGCTTACTTTTTTGCACTACATTAATCTTCCTTTCCTTTCAAAATACGGCAAAAGTAAAGTTGCACCTTAACAAAATAGTTTATCTTCAGCAGAAATTACTGGTGTGAACCGTTAAATATTCCTGAAACCTATTTTTTATTATCCTGGTTAGTTTGCCGTTATTCATGAGTTTTTAGAAAATATCAACAAAATACGAACAACCTCCCTTGGTAAAGTATATGCAATATTAAATATGACTTCAGTGATTCCCTTCTAATCATTCTCTTCAACTTCTATGCCAAACAGGAAATGATGTTCAGTCACCCGCCCCCCAATATCATATCCCCAGGGGATATGATAGGTTTCAAGACCCCCAATGGATGCCTGAAACCACAGATGATACTGAATAATATATATATACTATGTTACAATGATAAAGTTTAATTTATAGATTAGGCCCAGAAAGAGATTAACAACAATAACTCACAATAAAATAGAAAAACTATAACAATATACTCTCATAAAAGTTATGTGAATATGGTATTATTAAGTAAAACTAGAGGCCCAGTGCATGAAAATTCATGCACTGTACGGGGGTCCCTCAGTCTGGCCTGCCCCCTCTCACAGTCTGGGAGCCCTCAAGGGCAGGAGGCGACCCAGCGATCAGGGGAAGGCGACGCCCCCCCCCCCCCCATCACACCTCTGCTGCTGCCACTGCCAGCAGCACAAGTCTTGGCCAGCTCTGGTTACCTGAGCTTTTGGTGGCCCTGGGCGGCTGGGCAGCCACCATCTGAGGCTAGCCTGTGCCTCGGGCCGGCCCTGGGCGGCTGGAGGGCTCAGGGGACTGGGGGACTATGGAGGCAAGCGCATGGGCTCAGGGGACTGGGCACCACCATCTTCTGGCTGTGGATGCTGCCATCTTTGAGGGTGTGTCAGTCAATTAGCATATTCCCTCCTTATTGGCTGTGGGCGCCACCATCTTTGTGAGGGTGTGACAGTCAATTAGCATATTCCCTCTTTATTAGATAGGCTAAGGGTCGCTGGAACAAAAGCACTTAGATAAGGTGACAATCAATTTGATCACCAACAGGGCTACTAAGCAACTGACTGGCAGAATACAGAGGACAAAAGGAAGATTCGTGTCCTAGATGGAACAGAGCAGGATGGCACGAGATTTCATCATGCTATTCAGAATGGCATGAAATTGAAAACTTGTGAATTGCTTATTTCTGGACTTTTCCATGCACTAATTTTGCACGGCTGTTGACCACTGGTAAGTGAAACTGTGGAAACAAACTTGTGGAAAATAGAAGGAACTACTGCTTGTCGATGAGGAGGGAAATTTGGACTAGATCGTGTGGTGGTCCCCTGGGAAGGATGGTTCCTGGGCTCTTTGTCCGTTGGAGTCAAAGAATGAAACCACGGACTGAGGATGGTATAGCAAAGGTGGAAATTTATTGAGAAACAAGCACGGACTCCTACGTGGGGAGAGGGAAGAGTCCCACTGAATCTCTTTTCCCTAAGGTTTACAAAAGCTGCAGATCTTTGTGCCTCAATATCCCTTCTGATTGGTCACTATTCCCCTTAGATTGGTTACTATAGCAACTCCAGAGCTCAAACCTCACCTGAAGTAAGTGAAGTAAGTGAGGTTCCCTCCTCCTGCTCCCTTATTGTTCTCCTATTACCTCTAGGCTTTCTTCCTCCGTCTATTTTGTAAATGTGTACCTTTTGCTACTCCCAGCTCCCTTGTCTTATGGAAATGTACCTTCTGCCATTCTGTAGCCCTGTGCTTTTTTTCACGGACCCCTCAATTTCTAAAATTTCCTAAACCTGCCTATTTCACCCCTAAAAATTCCTTTCATTGCTCTGAGTCTAAGACTTGTAGACAGTAGGCTCTGTAGGTTCCCTCCTCCAACAACTCTTGTTCTCTCTCCTTGAAAGTCATGTTCCCCATGAAAAAAAAAAAACACAAAAAAACTATTTTCTGTTTGAGGACAATGTCTGACTAGAAGCTTCTAATGCCACATCAGCTTATGTTGCGCCATCTGTGCCATCCAGAATCCTAGAAAGACTTTTTTTTTTCTAAATCACATTGGCACTTGCTTCAAGGCTGCCAGACCACGTGCTTACTTCCAGAGAGCAAGAGAGCCTTCAGTGAGAGTGTGGGGAAGAGGGAAGGAGAATGTTGATCACAAATGCATGTTAAGAAACATAATCCTCGCCAGCCCGCCCAGAGGTGAGGGCAGAGTTTAATTCAGGCATGTATCGTGCATTCCTTATACAGTACAATCTCAGTTCTCTAACTGAATTCGTTCTGGAAGACTGTTCCAGAGCAATTTGTTAGAAAACAGAAACATTACTTTTTCCCCATCAGAAATAATATAAATTGAATTAATCCATTCCAGAGCCCCAAATGATTCCCTGTGCTAACCTTTCTCATATACAGTACTTGTCCAATGTACTGATTCATTTATAAATAAACACTTCTTTTCTTAAGTTTATTGAACCGCCCCCTACTAGTCTTAAAGGAATTTTTCATATATCACTACTTCAGAAATGCTATCACCAGCTACCTGCTTGTCCTTTATCCAATCAGCATCAGGTTTTCTACCTCTTCAAGTGCCTGTGATTGCTGTTTTGTGAGCACTTTCACACCCTTAGCAACATCAGTATTCTTGATGGCCTCCTTATGTTTTAAAATTATGCTAATCATCTATCTAGCCAGCAACAAAAGCATTCTCTCCTTTGTTTGTTCCCTGAGAGACACTTTTTGTCATGCTTAGCCCTTTGCACTCGCTTGCTTTTTTCTCGATTCCTTTATTCTAATGCTAACCGTGTCGAGTCACACTCAACATCCGAGTGCAAACGGTTAGGTATCAGCATGAAAGGGTTGAGCGGTCAAAAACTGAAGTTGTGGTGGACAACCGAGACATTTTTTCTGTGAACAACTTGGTGGAGAACCGAATTGTTCGAGATGGGAGACATTGGAGAACAGAGGTTTGACTGTACTCAGAGTGACAAAAGTATCCCAGCTCAGAATCACTAAATGTGTGTCTAGGAGAGTTACTTAAAACTGTCCATAGGCCCCATTCTTTCTCTTTGTTTCTAAGAAAAGAATTTCAGCAAGAATTGAATAGCCAGCGAGCAATTTAAAGAGCAATCTACACTCTGTCTCCACTAAATACGCCCCCTAACTAAATCACTCCCGGGTGAAGAGTTAATGAGTAACAAGAAGGGTATACAAAGGACATGATGCAAAGCTATTTCAGATCAAGGGAAGGGGAGAGTTCAGCTTCAAAAATAGTGGGAAATAAAGTAATGGGATGGTGGGGGTATTTTAATTGACTTGATAATAAACATAAAGCCAAATATTTAATGGTGGTGTGTTTTCTTAAGACCATGGGATAGATGTGAGCACCAAAAGAGCAATGGCATCAAAATGGCCATTTCAAAATGCTACATATGGACTTTCTGGTTACAGTGTGACGTCTCAGGTCACTGCAACTCTTCCCTTCTGCTGCCTACAAGCAAAACTAGGCAAACTGCAAAGAGCAGCTACCTGATGAGCACTTGGAAGATGAAACAAAGCAAGTGGATTGTGGAGGAGGGTCAACGTTTGAGGAGCAAATGCAGTAAGTGGGTTCCTCATTTCCTCTGGCACAAGGGTAAAAAGCACCTCCCAGTAGAGGAAAGGGTGAGAACCCCCAAGCAGAGAGACACAGAGAGAGAATGGGATTCCATAATTCTGTGTGTGCGCCGCCAGAGCCTCAGCTCACAGCCCCTGCAAGGGATGGGTTTGCAATGAAAATGAGAAGGAGCACAGCGCAGGCTCTGGGAACTGAACTGCTCTCCCAACAACCGTGCAGAAAGGACAAGACAGATTTTGCAGTTTGCAGCCCGCACAAAAGTGAGCCAACTGCTTGTACAAAAGCGTAAGTTAAAACTGAAAACGTGTCAACATTCTCCAAGTAAGTGAAACAGAGACTAGTGTCCATTCGACGGAGCGTTAACCACGTCCAGGATTCCATCTAAAATTACTGCATACACCACAGCCAGGAAAATGTGACCACTCCTCAAGGGGAAGACAATGAGCTGATGTCTACCCAAGATGACTCAGAAATTGGAATTATCTGACAAACAATATAAAGCAGAAGTTAAAGCTCAGCTCCAACTCGAGACATTAATATGATCAACTTGAAATAGAAGTTCTTAGAACAGAAAATGCTATCAAGAAAATCTCATTACAATATAAAATTTATAACTAAAAATAAAACACCATTAAGAGGGAGAAAGGTATAAAGGTATAAAGGAATACACACATTTTACATATATACATAATCTACATATATTTATATGCATTGTATAGATGTATATGCACATCCAGAATATATAATGAACATCTACAAAGACTGTCGATTAGACAAATGGACAAAAGACGCAATAAATAGGTCCTTCAAAAGAAATGTACTCGCTGAGCCGGTGTGGTTCAGTGGTTGAGCATTGACCTATGAACCAGAAGCTCCCTGTTTGATTCCCAGTCGGGGCACATGCCCAGGTCGTGGGCTCCATCCCCAGTGTGGTACTTGCAGGAGGTAGCCAATCAATGATTCTCCCTCATCATTGATGTTTCTATCTCTCATCCTCCCTTCCTCTCTGAAATCAATAAAAAATATATTTTGAAAAAAGGAATGTACTCAAATGGCCAAATATGCTCAAAATCATTAATCATAAAGGAAATGCAAATGAAAACCAAATGAAATACCAGTGCATGTTCATGAGGACATTAATGAGAAACACGTGCAGGTGACAAGGACAAGTGTCTACAGCAGTGATCGGCAAACTCTTTAGTCAACAGAGCCAAATATCAACAGTACAACGATTGAAATTTCTTTTGAGAGCCAAATTTTTTAAACTTAAACTTCTTCTAACGCCACTTCTTCAAAATAGACTTGCCCAGGCCGTGGTATTTTGTGGAAGAGCCACACTCAAGGGGCCAAAGAGCCGCATGTGGCTCGAAAGCCGCAGTTTGCCGACCACGGGTCTACAGGATCCGGAGCAACTGACAATCCCGTGCAGGGCTGTTGGGGATGTAGATTGGGAAAGTATCTTGGGAAACTAGCTTTAGTTATCTACCAGCTCTAAACTCAGATGCAGTAATTTTATTCTTAGAAATAGACCCCAAAGACAAGTAGGTATACTCATAGCAGCTTTCTTTATGATAGCCATTTTTTTCTTTTTTTAAAATATTTGTTTAAAATATTACATATATTAGTACATATATCTCCTTTTTTTCCCCATAGACCTTCCCCCAGCCTACCCTACCCCTTGTCGCATGCCTTCATCCCACCCCCACCCCCAGTGTCTTATGTCCATTGGTGTGCTTATATGCATGCATACAAGTCCTTTGGTTGATCTATTTCCCCCCCTCCCCAACACTCCCCAGCCTTCCCGCTGTAATTTGACTGTCAGGTGCTTTACTGCCTCTGTATCTATCTTTTTATTCATCAGGTTATAATGTTCTTTATTTTCCATAAATGAGTGAGATCATGTGGTATTTTTCTTTCATTGTCTGGCTTATTTTACTTAACATAATGCTCTCCAATTGATAGCCATTTAAATGAACGTCAAACCCAGACAAATACTCCAGGTGGTGGAAATCAGAAGAGTATGACTTTGAGGACAAGGACAAGGACAAGCATGAAGGAAGTCTTTATGTCCTGCTGAGCAATGGGCGTGCAAGTGCATCGACCCAGTAATTCATTTAGATCTTAGCATCCTGCAATTTCACTCCAGTAATAAAAGTTTGCTCCAAAAATGAGACAGACAACTTCAAACTGTCCATATTAACTTATCAATATTTAATGCGGAATACCACCTGGTTCTGAATTCCAAACCCATAGGGCTAGACATAGAAGAGGCCTAAATTTAAAATAATGTATCAACTAATGAGCTAATTACACAAATCCCGATGAATATTTTTAAAAGGAGTTTAGTTCTATGTCATATTCACTAAGATGTCAAAATATAGTATTTTCATAGTTAACTTTATTAAGTTATGTTTGCCTCTCATGTTCATACGGGGAACATATGTGTACTTTTTATATCCATAAATATTTATATGCAGTTAACACCTGATAGAATCCAGAAGAGTTTGCCATCAAAAAATTGGAATAGTGGGAATCAATAATTGAAATAGTCCATTTTCGTCACTACGTAGCTGTTGAACTGGGAAAATCCTGTCTCGCTAGGTCACAGATGTAATAGCGGCTTGAGCTTCGGCAGTCAGCCTCCCTGTGTGCAGGTGATCTGGCAGTACTCAACATGCTCCCATAGAGGGTCACTGAGGTCGGTGTTCAATCTAACACCCTGTGATTCCGTCTAATAGCATTCCCTGAGAGGAAGAGTCCCAGCCAGGCTTCTCATTACTGTTTGATAAAGGGAAAGCCTCATTTCCTCCATAATTTGCTTGGATGGTCAAATTATCCGTTAATTGAAAACCTGACAATTTCTGGCTTGCCCAGCTTCAAATGCATTGACTTTGCTTTGTTCGGTTGTTTTATTTAGTACTCTCCAAGCCACAATTAATACACCGTGGCTTAAATGTTCCCAGACATATTAATGACCTGGCAGATGTTGGCTGCCGACAGAGACACTGTCTTCTAAGGACAGCTGTAGACAGAGGAGAGTTCATTGAGCCTAACAATCCAGCCTCCAAGATCTACATGAAGTGTGGGCTCAATGCCACAGTCGAATATGATTTGTGCTTTAACCGTATTTTTAAAGAAAATTTGAAAACACTTCCTTTAAAAAAACAAATTAACCTATTTTATACTTAAATAACTTTAATTATATTTTTCAGATCTTCTTTAGAATTATATTCAGATTACAGTTTAACATAAATCAACAAAATAAATTCATATCGAATTTAGGCAAAGGGATTATGTCACTTAATAGAGAAGGGGACAAGTAGCAGGTTTGGCTCAGTGGGGCTCAGTGGATAAAACATTAGCCCGAAGACTGAAGGGTCCTGGGTTCGATTCTAGTCAAGGGCATGTGCCTCGGTTGTAGGCTTGATCTCTGGCCCTGGTTGGGGCGCGTGAGGGAGGCACCTAAGAGATTTGTCTCTCTCACTTCAATGTTTCTCTCTCTCTGTCTCTCCCCCTCCCTCCCACTCTTTCTAAATATCAATTGAAAAATATCCTCAGGTGAGGATTAACAAAACAATATTTTTAAATGAAAACACAAACGATTATCTTGCAGCTCTCTCAAGTTCAACATCTGCAAAACTCACATTTGCACTCAAACTCTTACCTTGGCAATATTTTCTATTCCTGTTACTAACACTACCACGGACATTGCCACATGTCTAGGAGCCTCACCCACATATAAGGAGTCTCAGGGCTCAAGTCTGGCTTTGGCCACACTGCCTCAAGTCAAGGCTACATCCTTACAGTTAACCTGATCTTCTAGCAGATGTTTCTTCCAATGCCTTCTGCTTTAATCTATGCTACACCCTGCTCCCCCAAATTTTAAAAAAAGTAAACAATCAAATAACTAGGTAGCCGATATGCACAACATTATTCAAGTCCTTCAAGTCTCCCGATTCTGAAAGGCAAAGTGCATGCACTTTAACCTTCCACACAAGCAAGACGATGCTCAAAATATTCATCAACTAGTGAAGATGGACACAGAGCCATGAGCAGACACCAGGTTCATTCAGCACAGATGCCACCTCTGAGCCAGCAGCGTGGTGGGAAGAACCGCTCCAGCTTCCTCTGGGCCCTGAATCTGAGGTCCTCTATGGTCTCACCCGGCTCCCCTTCAGCCTGAGCCTGGCTGCTTCCACCCGCCCACTCTGGGCACCAACAATGTGGACTCTGTCTTACTTTGGTCCCTGGAAAATTCAGAGCTTCTGAACTCCTCTTATGGCCCAACTTTAGTAATTATAGGGCATATCAGAGCATGCATTTCAAACACAGTTTCTTTTTCATATCTTATTAGGTGGCTCTCAAATTGTCTATAGTAATGAACAGTAATGTTGAAATATAGGAACACATATTTCTATTTTGTATGTATCTATATATCTTGTGATATATGTGTGATATGTATATGTTTAGGATATAAATATACATGTGTGTGTATGTGTGTGTGTGCATGTGTGGGTGTGTGTGTATTGGTGAGGTTGCCATGTTCCAGAGCTAAGCCTTGGATCCCATCTCTTCCCCACTTACACGCGTTACGGGACCTCCCCCTGCCCCTGGGATTTCAATGCCATTGCTACACTGATGACTCCCAAACCTGTATCTGCAGCCCAGAGTGCTCCTTGCTGGACATCAGGGACACATCTAGAGTAGACCTGGCATTTTCCCTGGCATTCCATTCATGGGGTGGGGTTTTGTGAACCAGCCCATCCACAGGGAGAGGAACCACATGGAGGCTGAGGAGCCCACAACCTGTGTGTCTACACAGACCCTGCTACATTCTGCCCTTAGCGCAGTCGGTGCTCGTGCCAGACTCCAAGAAGACAGTCAACACGTTAAAGGCGAGCTTGAAGACAGATGCTTTATTTTCCAAGTGTAACAACATCAACCAAAGAGCATCCGCTTGACACATGAAAACTCCTGAAGAAAGGACTTGTGAAAGGTCTGTGTTGCACCCCATTTCAATAGGCCTGTCTTAAGTAAATATGATGGGAGCTACTCACGTTTCACAGCCTGCAAACTACAAGGCTTGCACTGCTTTAAAGACACATGTTTATCTTAAAGATAAGATCATGTCGGTCCAGGGAACACTTATGCCACACGTATGAGAAATATGTAAAAAATGCATTGTGATGGATTGCGAGGGTTGTTTTGTTTTGTTTTTAAAGAATGCTGATGGCAATGACGCTTTCCTTCCATCACTTCCATCACTAAACAAAAAGTTTGGCTCAAAGATACAGTGGGTAAACTACATGCCTTATATGTGACAAATATTTCAAACTTTGCCTATTGTATTTTTTATAGAATCCTCGATTATTTCCACCAAGAATGAAATGCGTTTGGTTTAAGTAAACAGTGTATCGTTAAATAAAATATTAACTCTTAAAACACCAGGTACCGGTCTGTTCCGTCACAGAAGCAGCGCCTCCCTGGGAGGTGGAATAGGGGTTAATGATGAAAATGAGACCGTGCACAGCTGTGGGAGGATCAGGAGAAGTGGGGGCCAGGAGGAAAGTTGGAGAATCAAAGATGCAGTCACCAACCAGTCATCTGAAAAGTCAAGACATATACCCACGGAACAGAAATGAGAAGGAAGGCAGTAGGTAGGGAGGCCTTTGGGAGCCTCAGGTGCTAGCCGGGTCGGCGGTGGTCCATGGGGCCAGCGCTCGGGAAGAACAGGACATTTAGAGGAGGAAGCAAGGACAACATGGAACCCACAGTCCCTCTATGTCTCTCAGCACATCTATCCATAACGACTTTATTGGAGATGAATTATCTCTCCGGCTTCAGTGCCTCTCCATCTCACACAAATGCCACTCGTGGCCAACTCTAACCCAGATCCACAGTGAAGAGAGATCCATCCCCTTCCAACCAAATTCCCCTCTTCTTTTTCCTGAATTATCAATAATATCAATCATTTCCTTTAGCACCTGAGTAGACAAAATTAATACGGTAGTCCTTCCTTATCTGCAGTTTGCTTTCCACGGTTTCAGTTATCCAAGGTCCACTGTGGTCCAAAACTATTAACTGGGTGATTACCAAAATAAACAACTCATACATTTTAAGTTGCACACCATTCTGAGTACCATGATGAAATCTCATGCCATCCAGCGGAATTGCAATGTTTGTGTTCAAGCTTATTTTACTTAATAATGCCATATTCATATAACTTTTATTACAGTGTATTATTATAATTGTTCCACTATGAGTTATTGTTGTTAATCTCTTACTGTGCCTAACTTAAAAATTTAACTTTATGATAGATATGTATGTAAGGAAACCATGGCATAAGTAGAGTTTAGTACTATCCTTGGTTTCAGGCATCTACTGGGGGTCTTGGCTCATGTCCTCCATGGATGAAGGGGGACTATTGTATATCTCAGCTTCACCATCAGAATCCTGCTCAACCATTCTATTAGTCCTTCACATTTTTAATAACCAGTCTGTCTTTATCCAGCAGCTTCCATATAACTACCTGGCCCCATGCTCATCTTTCCCTACATTACATCCTGTGGAGATTGTACCACCTGTCTAAAAAATGTCCTGTTTGAAACAGACCACTGTCTGCATTCCATGGCTGAGACTTGGTGGATAAAGCTAGTTGATGTCCCAACTGCAAATGAGGTCTCAGCACTTCCAGTCTCCCAGAGATTGTTCTCTTGTTATCCCTCTCATACAAAGACCTGCAAGGACTAAGAGCATCCTTAGTGATGATTCAGCAGCCCCCAGCAGGCCCATGGGGGCAGCACAGAGGCAGATCCAGGTGGGAGCGGTACAGACAGTAGTTTGCACCCCGAGTGGGATGAGGAAACTGCAATCCTTTTCATGGTCTGCAAGCAAAGGGGCCCCACACCTTCCCAGGAGGGAGACGCTCTCTCTATACTAATGTGCTTCAGAGGAAGACTCCGATCTTCTAAGGCTGTTCGCTACACAAACATCACTGACAGGAACACATACTGGGCATTAGGCATTCTGCTAAGCACTCGAATGCATTCTTTATTTTAGGGTTTCAAATGAACCCAGAGGGTATGCCTGTCAATCCCCTTTACAGGTGAGGAAACTGAGGCCTGGGGAGTGTACCTTCCTAGACAACGTGCACATTATTACTCCAGGTAAGCCGCACCCAAGGGCCCTGATTGCAGCCATGCGTTACTCTAAAACTACTCATATTCTACTACTATTTTCATTATATTCTTCTTTTTTTTTTTTTTTTTTTTTAAGGGAGAGGGAGAGAGTGATAGAAACACCAATGATGAGAGAGAATCATTGATGGGTTGCCTCCTGCACGCCCCACACTGGGGATCAAGCCAGCAACCTGGGCATGAACCATGACCTCCTGGTTCCTAGGTCAATGCTCTACCACTGAGCCACGCCAGCCAGGCTTTATTATATTGGCTAAGTAACAGTACTAGAACCACTGAGAGAGGAAAAAAATCTTAGAAGGATCTTCCACTTAGAAACAACAGTGTGCAACTGAGAAACTAAGATTACATGATTACATTCTACATACTTTTAGTATTGCTCAAGTATTGCGAAGAGCTTGGAATCCTTTGCTAAACATTTGCTCTCCATCTCAGCTGACACAAACAGATGAAAAATACACAAGACGGAGAAGTGTTGGAGTATGAACTCCAGACCTCGGAGTTCCAAAGGAAAGTGACTCACCAAGGAGCCCACTGCAGTTGCCCGCAAGCCAGCGGAAGGCTGTGGTTTAAAGGTTTCCACGTTGCAGTTGCTCGTGTGGTTTCAGGGCATCGCCTGCACCACCATGAACCTGAATCTGACGCTGGACCGCTTCGGGAGCTGAGCCCCAGCCAGGTCAGAGTTGCTCAGTGGTAGAAGATCTGTGGGGTCATGAACTCAGCCAGACCCAAAGGCCTGAAATCTTTTGTCAACCCTGAAACCATCCTAACTTCCTCACATTCCTTCAGATCTGAGAATTATCTAGAACCAAGTTTGACCTTCAAAGTGGTTTGGAACAAACCTGAATCTAAAATTAAGCACAACTTTTCTATATTTTCTCCTCTAACTCTAATAGAATGTGCCTGCACAATATTTTGTTACTATTCAGAAGGCTATATATATATATATATATATATATATATACATATATATATATATATATACACACACACATATATAAAACTTCTATTCTCCCAATTCCAGTACCATATTCTAAATACATATTCTAAATACAAAGACTTCATAATTCTAAGATTGATGATCTCATGGAAGAAAATATGTTGGGTAAAGTCATATTCCATGAAGAACATATACTGCCTATCATAAATGCAAGCATCATTCACTGAGTCTTAATAAAAATAACGTAAACTTCTGTTACTGAGCAAACAGTTGTTCGTGGAAACCCCATGAGGGTTTCCGTTTGTGTCTACTGCCAAGTTTGAACCTCTAGAATGCTTCCTCTTGCCATGTGCCCAGGCTTGCCATGTGATAACTCACCTTCACGGAGATTATGCTCTTGGTTTTGTTCTCTAAGGGCCCAGGGTACCTACATTGCTTCTCAGGCTTTGCTCTAGGCCAAGCATGTCAAACTCGCGGCCTGAGGCCCGCATGCAGCCCACAACAAATATTTTTGCGGCCCAACCAATATAATGGTATGTAAGAAACGTTTTAATAAAAATTTGGTAACTTAATTTTTACAATATCCTGTTATACATAATTATTAATAAGGAAATGCAACGTTCGCTAATGACTGATGACTCTAATCCTGTTACATTCATTTCCCTTACATGACTTATGTGCAGGCGCACCATTTCTCTCCACTAATACCAGCAGCAAATGTTTTAGCAGCCAATGGCCATATCATTAGTCTTGGACTGACTTGTTTGGTGTGCGCAACAGGAAATATTTCGCTTTCGGAGAACAAGAAAAATAGGTTTATTTGTGTTAGGCTTATTAATTTGTGCAGTTATTCCGAGTCTGGTAAGTTAATGTTCAAGAAAAAATATTAATTTTTATTAAAATGTTCTATTATTTTATGTTAATGATTAGTCATTTATTTCAGCCCTTTGTATTCAGCATGCCTCTATCAAAATAAACCCACGTTTCTATGAAAATTGAAGCTTTTGTTTTTTTGCGGCCCACATAAACTTAAACCTTGTTTATTTGGCCCATGTGAGCCTTTAAGTTTGACATGCTTGCTCTAGGCCAAGTCCTCATTCCTCACCTGGTCTACCCAGGCCCAAGGAAAATCACAACTAACACACCCAGGAATGCGGCGGTGAAGGTGCACACGCCACAGGAAAGCCATAGGCAGAAGTGATGTTCAAGGATACAGAGAGCCCTGGCCGGTTTGCTCAGTGGGTAGAGCATTGGCCTGTAGACTGAAGGGTCCCAGGTTTAATTCCAGTCAAGGGCACATGCCTGGGTTGCAGGCTCAGTCCCCAGTAGGGGGCGTGCAGGAGGCAGTCGATCAATAATTCTCTCTCATCATTGATGTTTCTCTCTCTCTCCCTCTCCCTTCCGCTCTGAAATTAATAAAATAAAATTAAAAAAAGAGTTCAGATAAAGGTGGCCACCTCCGAGATGAATCCAGTTTGGGGAAAACAGCTGAAGAAGAGCATGCCTTTGGGAAACCAGTAAAGAGGTCCGCACAATGGAGCAGAGAGCCACTGCAGAGACATTCTGTCTGACCTGGTGTTCAGTGCCCAGCCGGACCACTGGGTGAGAAGTGACGGATGTGGACCAGATGAAGCCACTGTCAGCCAGGGGCAGCGAAATGCCTGGACTCTGGGTAACAGTGGACAGTGGTTCCTGGGATGCGCCTCCGCTTGCACCCACTCCTCAGTGGAGTTAGCTTTCTGTTGCCTGTGCTCCATAGTAAGTGGACAATCCCTAGACTGGTCGTCCTATCACCGTCTTTCAGGGTTTAAGACTAGCAAAGGAATAGGGGACATGTAACTCACACCTTCCTACCTTTAGCCAAACAAGTTACCTAAGAGAATGAGGACTGTGTTCAAGGCTGTAACAGAGCCATTAGTAAGAACTGAGATAAATGTGACAAACCCTCCCGTTGAGAAAGAACAGCAAAACTGGAGGGTTCCCTCTCATGTCCTAATGACCTGTCTTCAGACTTTGCCTGCTAGCGAACCTCAATGTCTAGAACCATCAGGAAGCCGCGGTGTCTCCTAGGAGCGGGACGTGTTGATAAACACGGCGTCTCCCGGGTGCTGAACACGCTGAGACCCTTTGTGTTTGCATGTCGCCAGCTAGAAGGAGGCACGTTCTTCCTGAATTCCTGAGACCGTTGCGCAATCCCAGAGCCGGCGATTGTGCTCCAGCAGGGAGAGTGAGCAGAGTCTGGAATCCAGGGCCCTGCCAGCTTCGCACATCTTGAAGCAATAGATTCACAGCAACACGAGGCGAGCTGTCACGGTCGGTCTCCAAGTGGCAGCGTCCGCGTGGGGAGGGGGGCTGTTGCATGCATCCCCGTGCCATCCTCGGTGTGGCTCTTACATACGCTGGGCTTACGGTCAATGCTTCCCTGTTTGCTAGACGTTTTTCCAAAGGTGGCCACAGCTCCATGTGCCTCTCAAAACAGCGTCTCAACTGAGTTCTTAACTAAAGTCAAACCCCTTCTTTTTTTTTTTTTTAATACATTTAATTGATTTCAGAGAGGAAGGGAGAGGAAGAGAGAGATGGAAATATCAATGATGAGAGGGACTCATTGATTGACTGCCTCCTGCACATTGGACGGAGCTCACAACCCAGGCATGTGCCCTTGACCGGAATCAAACCCGGGACCCTTCGGTCTGAAGGCTGACGCTCTATCCACTGAGTCAAACCCCTTCTTTGTGGGCCTCAGAGACCCAGGACAGCTACCTTAGCCCATTGCTCCACATTTATTCATGGTGATGTCGGTCTCTACCCTATAAGCTCCAGGAGACCGGGTTCTTTGTTTGCTTTGCAATTATTTTCCCTGTGCCAACCATATTTCTAGCTCAATAAAAATTAAATGCATGGATAGAGATTGAGTGCATGAACAAACAAATGCAAGACATGAATTTCTTATCCATCAAAACCAAAGAATGGTATCAGATCAAAATGTGGTTTGGGGAGAGAGGCTGAGTGCAATGCCAAGCTATTCAAACACATGACCCTCTGACACTGTAATTTAAGGCAGATATTAATACAGATAAGAAAGGGTGAAGTGCAGTCTGTCAAGCAAGCCTCGGAAACGGTTTTGATCTCAACCAAAGTTTTAACAGGTGTTGAGCAACAGTGAATTTAGAATGTAATTTCTAACAGGTTTTACATGGATTAACACAGAATATTATAATGTTTTAGGTCTTTTTAAAAAATCTTTATTGTTGAAAATATTATATATGTCCCCCCTTTTCCCACTGACCTCTTCTAGGCCACCCACCCCCCTGCCCCAGGCCTTCACCACCTCCTTGTCTGTGTCCACAGGTTATGCACTTATGCATACAAGTTCATTGGTTGATCTCTTTCCCCGTACCCTCTGAGATTCAGTAGTCTGTTCTGTGCCTCTGTCTCTGGATCTATTTTGTTCATCGGTTCATTTTGTACATTAGATTCCACATATGAGTGAGATCATGTGATGCTTGTCTTTCTCTGACTGGCTTATTTCTCTCAGCATAATTCTCTCCAGGTCTACCTGTGCTGTTGCAAAGGGTAGTTCTTTCTTAAATATCGAATATTATAGGTCCTGGCAATCACCAACCTGGGTGGTTATCTGACTCACTGAGAAATATTTCTATGTAAAGCCACCTGGATTTACATGTCCCGTCCGTAACAGGGGGTGGGCACCGAACTTGCCTGAAAAGGCTCCTGGGAGATTGTGTCTCCGAAGTGCGGCCCATCATTTCAGAGGACAACGTGTGAAGGGCGATCAGGAGAAGTCATAAAAATGACAAGTCTGCTTCCAGCTCCACTGGTGCAGGATTTTATCCGGTGAATAAGCTCAAGTCATGTTATCGGGAGTATGTGTTATAGTGACCCGAGGGCAAATTTAACGTGAATGTTTTTCCGCTCACTGAAAATCTACTGAAAAATTTATAGTTCCATGTTCAGTTTTAACCTCAAAGTACCTTTTTCCTGGAAAGCTTATCAACATCTCTCAACTGTTTATGAATTATTATTATCATAAGGAAAAAATGTGGACATTTGTAACATTTGCCAGTCTTGGTGGCTTGAGAAAAGTCCAAAAATAGTTGAAATCATTTCTAGCTAATTTAAAAAGTGAAGGAAGACTCCAGAAGGAGAATAAGGAGGAGAAAGAGGAGGAGGTGGCCTTCATGAATTGCACACAGTAGGGCTTCAAGGACAGAATTTTGAGTTTAGTTGAACTGATTTGTGCTGTTTGTGCATGCTATACTGTATAGAAATTATTGGAGCATAACAGGATTCATAAAATATTAATAATACCATCTATGTTCTACACCAGTGGTCGGCAAACCGCGGCTCGCGAGCCACATGCAGCTCGCGAGCCGGGGTTTGCCGCTCTGTTGACTGAGTTTGCGGACCGCTGGGATAGGGGCTTAATCACAAGGACAACAACAGCCTGTAATTATTGGAATCGAGAGTCTAGGTCAGTGGTCGGCAAACTCATTAGTCAACAGAGCAGCAAACCGTGGCTCGCGAGCCGCAGTTTGCCGACCACTGGTCTAGACTGCTTACTGAGGCAATGTTATATAATCTGACAGGGGGAGAAATGTGCCTAGGAACTACAGCATTATTCTAATCAAGGTTCCTGCATGATTCAGTAAAACAAGATAAAAAAAAAACTGTTTACATTACTAAAAACTGTCTGATAAAAAGTGAAGTAGAGAGAGGAATAAAAATAAAAGGAGACAATCAGAAGCAAACAGAAAAACTGCCAAGATGAATCTGGCTTTTGCCAGGCACGATACAGAGACACACACTTCCCATGCTCTCTTGATCGTTTTGTTTACACACATTCTCTGGTCAGCGGCCATCCCCAGCCCAGGGGGCAGCCTCCTTCCATTCGCCTCCGCAGGCTGCCTCATTCACCACACGCAGCAGGGCCCGGCACCAAGGCTGACACCCGCCAGCCAGCGACACAGCACAATGAGTCAGCTGATCCATCCAGGAAGGGTGTGGCCAGGACCATCCCTGACATTTACCCCCTCCCCTTCCCCAAGTTCTTTCCCTTGAACTTGACTAATTACAGGTTGGATGCTTTTAAAGGACAGCTCTTAAATCTCTTTTCCTGGGTTCTGTAAAGAGTAAAATAAAAAGTATGGGAAGAAACTTTCCCTAAGATAAAATGTCTAGAATACCCTTAGCTAATTTTTTTTTAACCTGGCTAATTTAAGATAGTGTATACATATCTATGAGATTATGGAAAATATGCCCCACCCGGCCTGTGTGGCTCAATGGTTGAGCAATGGCCCATGAACCAGGAGGTCACAGTTCAATTCCTGGGTTGCAGGCTCAATACCCAGGAGGTGGCGTGCTGGAGGCAGCCAGTGGGTGAGTCCCATCATTGATGTTTCTAACTCTCTCTCCTCTCCCTTCCTCTCTGAAATCAATAAAAATGAAAATTTGTCCCGAGTACAATGTTTTCTGATAACAAAGATTTTAAAATCTAGGGAAATGGATCGTTGACAGATCCTAGACGATGTCCTTCCAGTGTGACATACTGCAAATGGACTGTGAGGGGACCACATTCACTGCAGCTTGAGTGCCTGACATGAGGCCATCTGCTGTAAGTGTGGGCCTGTCAGAGGCAGGAGTCCACCCCATGGCACAGGCTTCGGCACCGGACAAAATCCTGGTGCTGGGAGCTATTCCACTTCCATCTGAGGTTGGCCACTGGGTGTCTGAAAGTAATTTAAAATATTCTTTACCAAACAAGGGTCTTTTAAAGATATTTGAACATGGGTAAATTCCAGTTCAGACACCAGAATTCTGATTCACATGATCTCACTCATATGTGGGATATAATGATCAACATAATTTGATGAACAGGAATAGATCCAGAGACAAATGGTAGGGGAGGGAGGGAGTTAGAGAGCAACCAAAGGACCTGCATGCATGCATATTAGCATATCAAATGGACACAGTCACTGGGGTGGTGGGGGCTTGCCCAGGGTGGGAATGGCTGGGGGGAGGGTCAATTGGGGAAAAAGAAGACATGTGTAAAACTTTAGACCAGTGGTTCTCAACCATTCTAATGCCGCGGCCCTTTAATACAGTTCCTCATGTATGGTGACCCCCAACCATAAAATTATTTTCGTTGCTACTTCATGACTATAATGTTGCTACTGTTATGAATCGTAATGTAAATATCTGTTTTCCAATGGCCTTAGGCGACCCTGCTAGTGGTTCTCAACCTGCAGGTCACGACCCACTGCTGCTGTAGAGCCTAAGACCATTGGAAACCACAGATATTTACATTACGATTCATAACAGTAGCAACATTACAGTTATGAAGTAGCAACGAAAACAATTTTATGGTTGGGGGTCACCACAACATGAGGAGCTGTATTAAAGGGTCGCGGCTTTAGAAAGGTTGAGAACGACTGCTTTAGACAATAAAAAGAAAAGAAAAATAAAGAAAAATTAATTTCATCTTAAAAAATTTTAGAACATTTTTTCTAGGTCAACAACAATTATTGAGGAAAATATATCTAAATTCCTTAGCAAATCAATACCCCTCAAAATTCTTAGCATTCGTGAGCTCGGTGCTGAGCTGGCGGGCACAGCGGAAGCTCAGATGCATGTGGCCTGCCTTCCAGGGGCTCCTGCCCACCCTCCGACATCTGCCTGTGCAGCCACTGGACTAGGAAGTGCACTCCTTCCGGAAGGAGGGTTACTTTGGGAACGGGCAGTGCTCTGAAAGAGAAGGCAAACTCAGTCGGCGAACTCATTCCATGTTTCAAAATAACGAAATAAGTCACTCCTTAACATTATTTCAGAACTTTCGTGGATTCCTACCTAATTTAATTGCAAACTCAAACTGTGTTTCTTTGTTACATTTCTCAGTTTAGTGACTATCATCTTAAGATCTTTCTGTAAATTCGCTTTCACTCTCCAAGTGCCCACGGAGGGCCAGGCCTGTCCTGGCTTCCTTCTCTCCTATTACATTTTCGGAACTGAACCTGCACTGCTGCCAAGGGAGCTCTGTCCTACCTGGGCTGCCTCCTGACCACAGAGCACTGCCCTGCAGCCATCTGCTGAGATGCACTTTCTCCAGCTACTAGATCCGCTCAGCACAACGTTACCGGCCGCTGCAGTTCCTTTTCCTGAACCCACCTGATGAAATGCATCCCCCAACGCTCTTGGGTTCAAGGAAAGGGAACTGGACTCATGAACCCTCATCCCCACAGGGTTTCTTAAAGAGAACGTGAGCTCCTAAATGCTACAGGTGGGAGCCCTGCGGGAGTCCCCCACGCGTGTGGTAAATTGGAAGATTGGTCCCTGGCCCACGGGCTGCGGCTCCCGCTGCCAATGCCACGGCCGCTGGCTGGGAAGGAGGCAGGAGGAAGATGAACGGTGTACATTATCCGTTGCGTGCGGTTCCCCGAGCTCGTTTTCATGCACACCTCCACCCGCGGCCAGGAGGACGCGGGGAGGCAGTGTGCACGCACCCCCTCCCTGGCTGCCTTCTCCTCCAGCGCGATGGACATGCAGACGTTATTTATGCCGCCACCATCCGCATAAGGATATTTGCACTAACGAAGGCTGTCACTTGTCCGAGATTAAAGCTGGAAATGACCTCTACAGATTACAATGCATGGTAAATTAATTTTAAAAAGCATGATGCATGCGCACCATTTTGTTTTTTCCTCATATTTACACACTTGACCTTCCAACTACATTTCCTCTGCGCTTTCCAATATACATGTAGCACTTCCTAGGATGTACTGATGGATTCGGACTGTCTGACATATAAATTCATCCTTCCCTCTTTCCTCTCCCTCCCCTCCTCCCTCCCTTAAGCAATGAGCTGTGAAAATATCACAGGCGCTGCACTTGTCACCAGAAATTTACCAAAAGATATAAAAAGTAGTAAGAAATCATTTTTGCCCCTCTCCCCCGAAAAAAAATTAAGGCAGATAGCCAAAGTGCCAAGGTTTTTCTGCCATAAAAGGTAAAGTTGCAATTAATATTCTCTTACGCAGAAATGTTAAGGATTCTTTGGTCCACAAGGAAATGAAGCCTCAGGTTAGGTACTTTCCTTTGGCTATAAAAGGCAGTTAGTTTTTACTGCAAAAGAAAAAAAAAATGAATGTGCAAGTAGGAAAGTCACAGAAAACACTTTTTATAGCTGACTGTGCAGAGCAGTGCAGGCCCACTTGATTAATGCAACTGGCTCGCATTCCACTGTCTTAGGAGAAATAATTTCTTATTCATGGCCCACCTTCCTCCCTTCCCCCCCCCCCAAGCTTAATTTAATGCAAAATCTCCCACTGACATAATTGTTAATGCTGGAGGGTTTTTGTTTCTGTTCATGAAGCAGGAGATGCATTTTTGCGCGCTGCCTGCTAGAGATGTTGAAGCAGCAGTAACATTTCTCATAGCCTTGCAAAAAGAAAGCTAAACGAACATGGTGATTTCAACAGCAAAAATACTAGATTTAATTAATAACCAAGAGCTACCCTTCCGAAGATTAAGTGAAGGTTTTATTTAAGTCCAACTCAGCAAAAGAAATGGGGTTCGTAATTGTTCTGTGGTATCCGTTGGGCGGATTCCTAATGACTTCCTTTTATTGTCTGGTAGCAAAATTTTACGGAAAGTCATTTTCTGATTGATTTGCATTTTATGACAGATTATTAAAAGATACGTTAAGTAATCAAACTTTATTATAACAAATACTATGTATACTGCAATCTCGGGCAGCGATGTCAGTGTGAAAAGACGGGCAACCTGGAAAAGTGAACCCAGCTCCGGTGATAATGTCTCCAGCTTTATTAGGGATGTTAGGGAGGTGAGTCTGGGCTCCCCTGCCTCTCCCCACTGTCCCTTTGAATTTTATATTTGGCAATGGCTTTAGGCCAATAAACCCAACTGGCTTCACACCACACTGTGTGCGCCCTGCTCTGTTGATGCCACACACCACCAGGAACCTGGAGAGGCCCAGGCCCAGGACCTCGGTCTCACTTCCCATCTTTGTCTCCAAAATCATGAAGGGAACCCAGGTTTTAAAAGAGGATACAAATAAACTGCTGATCAAAAAGAGACCCAGAGTCATAAAAGCAGGGACAGACTGTTGAACCTCAGAGGGAAGCAGGGGAGGGTGGGTGGGAAGAGATCAACCAATGAACTTGTATGCATATGTATATCACCCATGGACACAGACCATGGGGTGGTGAGGCCTGGGGGTGGGATGGGAGCCAGCTGGGAGCGGTCAATGGGGGGAAAAGGAGGACCTATGTAATACTTTCAACAATAGAGGTTAAAAATAAAATTAAAAGAGGATACAAAGCATAATCGCCTATCATATTTAATTCTACATATATTCAACCTTTCTGATTTCTATGTCACAATTTGTGTCTTGGAAAACTGGCCGGAAGCGTGAATAAAAACCTCTGAACTGGCAGCAAGAAGGGCTGGCTTTTAATTTTAGTTTCATAGCTTTGGGGAAAGTCACTTAACCTTCTTGGCCTCCTAATCCTCTCCTTAAAGATGAAGGTCTGGCTGGGTCAGTTATTCCTGCATTTTCTGAGTTGGGAACTACTCAGACAGTCGCTGGAGCCTTTATCATTCGATTCCCAGAAAGCGGCGCACCTTCACCTAGGGATGATGCTCAGACACACAGACTGATAAAACACATATGTGAACAGGTTATACTCTCTGGAGCTTATCCTAGAACAATCGGCTGAAGTTTTCTCATCTCTGATTCTTCACAAAATTTATAACTTTCCATCCAATCAAAGGGTGTTTTTTGGAGAAAGAAAACCCAAGTTTTCTATATAACCTAGAAACTGAGTAATAAATCTTTGAATAAGAGGGCACAATTAGCCCTGATCTTGAGTTTTGAGTTTTCCATGGCTTAAGGATTGTTGCAAAATAAAATGTGTTTCCAATGATCTTTTAGGTCGGACGTAGGAGAACTTTTGCTAAGATGGTAAATACCTTCGGTTTTCCAGGCCATACAGTCTTTGCTGCAGCTACTCAACTCTGTCCTTGTAGTTTGAAAGTTGCCATAAGCAACATGCACAAAAATGACCTTGCCTGTGACCCAACAAAACCTTATTTCCAAATACCAGTAGTGGGTGATTTTAGCCCATAGACTGCAGGCCTGTTTTTGAAGGCCAAAGTCAAGTTTAAACTTCTCATTCAGTTTTAACTAATATTCTCACTCATATTCTGTCCTAAAAATTGAGATATAACGACATTAATAGTCTCATTTTTTGCCCTAATATTGAGGTATAACAATATCTATAGCCTATATTCATTATTTTCACTATACAAGTGTATAGTTGGAAAAACAGGCCCGAAAGAAAATGTTTTGTAAAAAATATATTTTTATTGATTTCAGAGAGGAAGGAAGAGGAAGAGAGAGACAGAAACGTCAATGATGAGAGGGGATCATTGATTGGACGCCTTCTGCACACCCCGCTACTGGGATCGAGCCCACAACCCAGGCATGTGCCCTTGACTGGAATCAAACCTGGACCCTTCAGTCTGCAGGCCAATGCTCTATCTACTGAGCCAAACCAGCTAGGGCAAGAACACCTTTTTATTTAAAAACATGTTGTGCTTTTTAGATATGTTACAACCACAGATTCCAAGGATTTAGTGATACTCATTTCTCTAATATTGCATCCAAATTTATTTTATTCTTGGCTTCAAAAAATATTTTAGAATACAGGTTTTACTTCCAGACTTTGCTAATATAAGAAAAAGTGACATGCTCACCCTGGCCAGGTGGCTCAGTTGGTTGGAGTGTTGTCCAAAAGGTTGCAGGTTTGATTCCCGGTCAGAGTACATAACTGGGTTGAGGGTTCAATTTCCGATTGGGGTGCTATAGGAGGCAACTGGTCAATGTTTCTTTATCACATAGATGTGTCTCTCTTCCTTCTTCCCTCTCTGAAGTCAATAAAAAACATATCCTCCGGTGAGGATTAGAACGATTTAGAGGAGGAAATAATCATTCCAAGTAACTTTTCTATGTTTGAAATTCTTTCCAGGGATAAAGGGTGGATGATAAGTGAAATAAAAATTTTAAACACACAGCATTAAAAACCTTGCCAAATGTCACTGTACTGCACTGGAGCTAGCGGCATCAACCCAAGAAGTTATTTCTCTTGTTTCTGTGCCTTGTTTTTAATAACACACTTTATCCACGAGTCTTTTCATTGTGTATACTAGTTTAATTTTTCACAATGCTGTAGTTAGTGAACATTGCATTCTTCTGAGCGCAAAGACAATGCAACTTATTTTGGTTTTCAGAGGATTTCACAGATTTAACATTTCAATCTGGTATATAAAAATTCTAAGATTCATTTCTCAGGGTTTAAGAGTTATGTTTTGTTTATATAGTATCTTTATAACATCAATTAATAATTTTTATTTCATACTTTATCCTGATATAAAGGTTTTGAAGTGGATAATTGAAATTTGAGTGTAGTTACTGCCAAGGAAAGCTTACACCTTAGATCTTCCCTTCCTCATATGTAGTCTTTATGATTAGCAGTTTAAATAATGTCTCATGTAAGATGTCTTAGATGAGGAAAAATACCCTTGGTCCATAGAAATTTTATACTCAATATTATTTCCCCATATCTGCTAAGAACTTTCCAAAGACATTTTTTCCTTTTCTCCCTCCAAAAACTTAAACTGTCATTTTCCTGAGATCTTTCCCCAAAGCCCTAAATTTTTTGAGAAGTCCTCTCTTCCTGTTTCTGTCAGGTTCCTAATTTTCTTCATTTCTCTTTCTGTTGCATTGTGCACCTCTGTTGCACGCTGCAATACTGATTTGAAATAAAAAGTAAAATACACTAATACAGCTATGAGATAAATGTATTGGTCTGTGGTCTGTGACTTTGCTGTTTGCTTTATTATCTCTTTTGTAAATGAGCCTAATATTTCTTCCTCCCTTTTTGGTTTAGCTAATTCAACATTTTTTTTTTATGTCTCCAATCTGTGAAAGCTCATTACTAGGTCTCTGAGATTTGCATGTTCTACACATTGTACAAAAAAGAATTTCTTATGGACTCTTTTGGTATTTGATTTGTTCGGCTTTCAGATATGACCGCCTCACATTTGTCTTTAGCCCACTAGAACTATTTCTATCTAGACATTCGAGGTGGCCATCAATGGCAACGTTTTCACATATTTTAGGTGCGTTTCAATATTAAAAGGTAATCTGACCTCTCAAGTCACCACAGACGTCTTTAACACTCTAACTGTTCAAGAGAGAGGACATAGCAATTCATGCGATGGACTTCACCCCACGTCACCTCTTCCACCACCACAGGAAAAGGACACACATCCTGCGCACGTACAGGTATCAGGTGATTCCATACTCGGCTGACCTAATTTTGTATTTCCATAGTACTTTCCACATTTTATAGAGAACGATGTTGAAGCTGAGTAGCTAAGTAAGTAATCTTCTAGTGAGTAGTGGATCCATGATTCAATCCTTGTAGGTCTGCCTGTAGAAGACCACGCTGTCTCTAACGTCTCTATCTCCTTAAGGACAAAGAACTATAGCCATTTAGGAGAAGAGCCCAAATGCCCTTCTTTATCATAAAATCTGGGGGCTTCGAAATGAATATTGCTAATCTTGTCATTTTCAGTTTCCTGACTGCCTTTCCCTTCAAAAAAGCCAACAGAAGAAACCCATTGTTTGAGATTCATTTACCTGTTAACCTAAGAAGCATTTGCTGGACATCTGGTGATGACACCTTGTAAGACACCGAGGAAACTTAAAGATGAAATGCAGGCTCTGACTTGAAGACAGATTTCTGCCTATTGCTTTCCTCCTAAGAGTCCTCATGGGTACCAGGCGTAAAACCTCAGTACCCGCCACGTGTAGTTTTTCTCAGGTGGTTATTATTATCTCCATATGGTGAGGAAGCTGAGGGCAAAAAATAGTTAAGCCACCTTCCCACGTCCACACACACAGCAAATCAGTGATGGAGCTGTGGTTTGAACCCAGGCTATCTGCCTTTGACAGGTGTGTCCTCAGCCACAAAGTTACGTCCCTGTATGAAGACCAACATACACTACTGTCTGTGCCCTTCTGTTATACATATATGCAGGTGAGTTCTTTGGTTGATCTCTTCCCACCCAGCCACCCACCCCTGCCTTCCCTCTGAGATTCAACAGTCTGTTCCATGCTTCTATGTCTCTGGATCTATTCTGTTGATCAGTTTATCTTATTCATTAGATTGCACAGATGAGTGAGATAATGTGATATTTATCTTTCTCTGACTGACTTATTTCACTTAGCATGATACTCTCAAGGTCTCTTCATGTTGTCTTAAAGGGTAAGAGATCCTTGTTTTATAGTTGCATAGTATTGCATAGTGTAAACGTACCACAGCTTTTTTTATCCACTCATCTGCTGATGGGCACTTGGGCTGTTTCCAGATCTTAGCTTTTGTAAATAGTGCTGCTATGAACATAGGGGTGCACACATTCTTCCTGATTAGTGTTTTGGGTTTCTTAGGATATATTCCTAGAAGTGTGATCACTGGGTTAAATGGCAGTTCCATTTTTACATTTTTAAAAGTACTGATATAAAATAGTGGGTTGTGGTAATGGGTTAAGAGATTTTCTGATTTGGAGATGGATAAGCAATAACTAATTTCTCAACAAAAATTCAGTCAAAAGGTGAAGTCCTTGATACCTTTTTAATATGGACAGAGTATAAGCTGTGGAAGGCGGTTTTAAATTAGCATTTACAATATTTCATTATCTATTATTATGCACCCAACATACCGCATTTTCATTATTTACTCATCCATCGATGGGCAGATTGTTTCCGTCTTGGCTGTTGTAAATAATGCTGCAGTGAACGTGGTGGGATGCAGTATCTATTCGAATTAGTGTTTTCATTTTCTTTGTTTAGCTAGCTAGAAGTGGAATTGCTGAATCCCATGGTAGTACTATTCTTAATTTTTTGAGGAACATCTATACTGTTTTCCCCATAATGGCTGCACCAATTTACAATCCCAACACCACTGGGAAAAGCTTCCCTTTTCTCCACATCTTCACCAACATTTATGAGTTGTATTTTTTATAATAGCCATTCTAATGGGTGTGAGGTGATATCTCATTGAGGATTTGATTTGCATGTTCCTGATGATTAGTGATGTTGAGCACCTTTTCAGGCTGTTGACTACTTGAATATCTCCTTTGGAAAAATTTCTATTCAGATCTTTTGCCTGTTTTACAATAGTGTGGTGAAGGCCTGGAAGGGGCGGGTGCAGGGTGGAGGGGGTCAATGAGAAAAAAAGGGGGCACATGTGTAATACATTCAATAATCAAGATAATTTTTTTTAAATGTATGAGGATGAGCTCATCTAGCACTGTCACTGGGCTGTGAATGGTCATCCATCTGTAAGCATCATTCTCCTACCTGCACCCACGTGCTCCGGTCATTGCAAACGACATGTTTTCAGATTCACAGCAACTTAAAAGCTTCCAAGAGTTTAAGCTTTGAAAGCTTTTATAATGGTTTATTGATCTAAAGTACCTGTTGGGAAGGTCTAATTTATGTTTCCCAGTTATGATCGCATTGTCTGTAGTGATCTATATTATTCTGTCTGCAGTAATCCATATTCTTTTCAAGTTTGACAACTTTATTTTCCACAATACTTAGTACCTTCACTTATTCCATCATTCTAGACATAACCTATCATAGCTAAAAATATGAAAATATAAATAAAAAGGGGAAAAGGCACATTGTATACAAAAGTATACTTATTTCTCTTATTCTTTATTTTAACTAAGGTAGACAATGTAAATTTCTTATTCAAATATGGAGTCTATAGGAAATGTCATTGACTACAGCTAATAAAATTTTTTCTAAAAATCTCAATAGCTAATTGACACTGGGTTTAGCATCAGATAAATAACTGAACTGAGTTTAAGTTATTTTATTTTAAAAAAAATCAACAGCCCAGCCAGTGTGGTTCAGTGGTTGAGCATCGACCCAGGAATCAAGAGATCTCGGTTTGGTTCCCAGTCAGGGCACAATGCTGGGGTTATGGGCTCAATCCCCAAAGGGGGTGTGCAGGAGGCGGCCGATTGATGATGTTTCTCTTTCATCGATGTTTCTATTTCTCTGTCCCTCGCCCTTCTTTTCTCTCTAAAAGTCAATGAAAGTATCTTTTCTAAAAAAAAAATCAACAAATGAAAGCTGTGTTCCATTACACCTGGAAAATAAAGTACTGTGTCTAGGTATAACTTAGTGTCAATGGATTTCACGCCAATGGTTTTCTCAATGTTTTTAATTACTTCATATGCCTTATATATACATTTTCAAAATCTATACATATTTTATATCACTTACACAACAGATAAAACATCAGGAAAGCACTGTCCCACCCACATTAGTTAGATAAACCTCAAAATCAGTGACAATACAGATCCTGCACTTCAATAATAAAAGACTTCAAAATGAATTGCATTTCTTTAGCCAGATGATATCTGTTAGAGATTTCCTAGAGCACCATGCTAGAACATCTTTCTCACAGTTCTATAACTTGAATAGCATTAAGAATGTTATCTGTAAGAGACCTCTGTTCCTGACATGATAAAGCACATGTTATATACTCATGAAGTATATGAAATAATAAAACCCAAGAAAAAGTGTTAACATGTTGACTGCTTATGCAAAGTGTTACATACACCCTTCTCTACGATGCATTGATAACACTTAGCACAGCTTATGTGTATTTTATTTATGCTTTTGTGATGGTGGCATGGAAGGGTTCCTTCACAAGAGCATCCGAAAAGCAAGGATCACGGGAAGATGGTTGAGTCATTTCCTAGAGAAGGAAAGAAAGAGCCCATGGAGCCAACACCCACACCTCCACCTGCCACCCCGGCCAGACAGTAAGAGGCTCAGAGATGCTTTGGGGAACAAAGAGCAGACAAAGGGGATGGAGCAGATGGTAGTCTCCCCTCCACTCCCTCTGCGCCCCACACATACTTAAAATGCCTTATGATTTCGGGAAAATTAACCAAACAGTTCCTTGAAATAAAAGTTTTAATCCTTGCACAGCTGAGGCAGCTGGGGGGTGTGGGGGTACCCAGGACAAGCCGAGAAAGGGCTCGGTTTTCTCTCTGGTCACTAGGGAGCAGCTCCCAGCACATAACCTCCCGACCACGGTCCTAACAGAAGGGCTGAATTCACATCCAGAGGAACTGAGGAAAGTGTGTGGGGTGGGGGGTGGGGGAGGTAGAGGAGGAAGGATCCCACCTAAGACTCATATTATATATTGATGAACTGGTGACTATGAATTGAATTATCTAAGATGTTTCGTCAATTCATTTCATGATTCTAGTCTACCCCAACAGCAAGAGTCTGGAATAGTGTTGAAAAAACTGCAGCCCATCTGTCTTCTGCATAAAACACATGAACTTAATTTCAGAATAGAATATTAGATTCTTGTGGCTTTACAGAAGTGCATACATATTAACCTTTAAATTACAACCATTATGAATTTTCTCACGTTATTATAGTCAATCACATAGGAAACATAGGTTATAAGAATACACATTTCCCTATGGGACCGCATAAAGCTACTTTTATCTTGAGAAGAGAAAATCTATATATATAAAAGCCCAGTGACTGGAATGGCAGAACGACCAGAACTGGTGGCTATGATGTGCACTGTGGCAGCCAACCAGCCTGTTCTGGTCCTAATCGGCCCCCAACACCCCAATCAGGGGCAGGGCTGGCTGCCAACTGTCCTTGGCCCTTCCCCCTGACCAGCCCCACCCCTGACTGCCCCCCTACCAATCAGCCTAGGGACCCCACTCATGCACGAATTCGTGCACCAGGGGTGTAGTCTATACTAATAAAAGGGTAATATGATAATTAGGGTGGATGTCTTCCAGACGACCGTCTGGACGTCCTTCCTGACAAAGCCACAGTGGCTCCAAGGGCGGAGGGCCAGCAGCTGTGGTGGCTGTGAGGTCCGGTCCAATGCCGCGGTCCCTTTTGCAGAGGCAGTGGGAGAAGGTGCCGCAGGAGAAGGCAGAAGGAAGGAGGCCGGCACCACGGGAGAAGGCAAAAGGGAGAAGGTAGCAGTTAGGCAGTTAGGGCGATCAGGCCAGGAGGGGAGAGCAGTTAGGGGGATCAAGCCAGTACAGGAGAGCAGTTAGGCAGTTAGGGGGATCAGGCCAGGAGGGGAGAGCAGTTAGGGGCATCAAGCAGGCAGGCAGGCAGAGGCGGTTAGGAACCAGTGTTCCAGATTATGAGAGGGTGCAGGCCGGGCTTAGGGACCCTACCCATGTGTGAATTCGTGCACCAGGCCCTAATATAATTTATAAGTGTTTGTTTTTCCTGAGTTAGCACTTATTTAAGAAGCTGCCCAACATCTAGCACCCAGTTCTGGGCCTCTAAGCATCACTCTTCAATAAGAGGAAGCAGAGCTCCCTGGAGAAATGGCAGATTCCACAGATCAAGAGAGAAAAATCCAGGATGACCCTGGGCATCTTCTGGTGTCAGAAGTAAGAAGTGTTCAAAAAGCATGGAGGCCTGTCCAAAGGAAGAGGAGCCCTGATGGACCAAGAAAGAACAGCTGAGTAAAAAACAGATGACAGTATTGAATTATTACATGTACAAGAAAGTAGATACCCATGAGTCCATACTGATATAAAAATATAATTGAGTGCGTAAATAAATGGGGAAAGCAGCAACTCTTTCTCATAGGATAAAATTCAACTAAAAAATGTAGAAGGAATGAAGGCAGTACAAAATCACCATTAGGAATATCTGATAATGATAATTGTTGGAGGCAAATCCACTAATAGATGCTAAAAATTAGTGGGCAAACATTTCAGGAAAAGCAGGATACAGTCTCAAAGAATTGTCCCCAAAATATCAATCCAGTATGAAGATAAAAACAGCAACTTTATAATAGAGAAATCCAGCAGACACTACCAATAGAATCATAGTTAATATCACCACTAATAAGACATATCTAGACCATGTACCCCCCTAAGAAGGACCCAGAATTGCTCTGTGCTGTTTTTGATAAAAATACAGAACTAAAATTTGGTCATGGGAAAACATAAGACATACCCAAAATGAGAGAATGCCATAGAATTACTGACTAGCTCTTACCATATGTCAAGGGCATGAAAGACAAGGGAAGGAGGAGAAACTGTGAGGGTCATAAGAGATTTCACACGTAATTACAATGCAGGACCCTGGATTAAGTTCTGGAAGAAAAAGAGAACAGTGCGGGGGAACTGGTAAAATTCTCCTAAGGTGTGCACCTGAATAACATGGCATCACTGATCACGTCCTGGTTGTTTATAACTGTCCTATGATTGCGTGGGTTGTAAACATCAGGGGAAGCTGAGTGGGGGGCGTGCAAAAACTCTGCATAATTTGCCATTTTTCTGTAAGTTAAAAAATTATTGCAAAATAAAAATTGTTTTTTGAGAGGGTCACATGTGTAGAATTTATAGCCAATCTATAGGAAAATAATTCACTGTGATGAAAATCAATTTTATGAAGTGCCTTGGAGAGAACAGGTAAATGAAGAGCATTTCAAAAACCGATTTAGCAGCGCATTGCATGATGCAAAGTGTAGCTAGAAGCCCACAGCTTAAGTGCTCCCAGCGCGGTCTCCACGGAAGAATGGATGCTGGCCATTTTACTGGAAGAGTCGACATGAAACCATCCCTGCGCAGACACAAGTGAAACCATTAATAAAGAAAGCTAATGTTTATTTGCTGGGCACATTAAATCTCCCAGCAAGCGGGTGAGTTAAATATTCGACTTGACCTATTCAAACAGTAGAGCCACTTCCTGAAGGTTGCACAGCAAAGGAGAAGCCGGACTGGGACCCTAACACAGGCTGGTGGGGCTCCAAACCCATGCACAAGCCTTATCTTTAGTCTCCGGGCGTTAATTCCGTCCTTTGGCAGAAATGCGAGGTTTGCAGCATCCGCAGCTGGTTTGCAGAGCAGTCTTTCTCCTCGGGAAACAGGGGAAGATCACAGCCTGGAGTCCCCATCCACTAAATTTCTCCGAGAACACTGAGGTCACAGGTGTGCTGTGACAGCCCCCACCTCTCTGAGCAATGGGGTCCCCTCCAGAAGTCATACTCCCGACCCAACAGTAGAGGGCGCTGTGCTGAGCCACATTTACACAAGCAGAGGCAAAGTCCACACACTCTCAGTGACTGTTCAGGGGACTGTGTTTTACGTTTCACGATTGCATTATCTGGAGCCTTATTCTATCTGTAATAATAAAAGCATAATATGCTAATTAGACCGGACATCCTTCCAAATGTCATTCCGGACCACCTTCCAGAGGAAGCCGGGGATGCGAGGGAAGCCCGGGTCCCTGGTGTCGGAGGGAAGCCGATGCCGGCAGCTGGGGGAAGGAAGGCCTACTCTTCATGAATTTCATGCATCGGGCCTCTAGTATATATATAAAACCCTCAATAGTTCCAATTTCCACTCCCTGGAATTCCTTTTTTTAATTTATTTTTTATTGTTGATAGTATTACAGATATCTCCCATTTCCCCCCCCTTCCCTTCCCCACCACTTTTCCCTCATCCATCCCCCAGGTCTTCACTACCCTAATTGTCCGTGTCCATGGGCTACGGATATACACTGAGTGGCCAGATTATTATGATCTCTGAATGCCCAGTGCATGAATTTGTGCATGGGTGGGGTCCGGCCAGCCTGGCCAGGGGGAGGGGACATGGGCGGTTGGCTGGCCTGCCTGCTAGTCAAACTCCTGGTCGATGGGACAATTTGCATATTAGCCTTTCATTATATAGGATATACACTGAGTGGCCAGATTATTATGCGTTCAGAGATCATAATAATCTGGCCACTCAGTGTAAGTATACAAGCTCTTTGGTTTATCTCTTCTCATCCCCCCAACCCCACATCGAGGTATGTCAGTCTGCTCCATGCCTCCCTGCTTCGGGTCTTATTTTGTCAGTCAATTCATTTTGTTCATTAGCTTCTACAAATAAGTGAGATCATGTGGTATTTACCAGTTTGGCTACTCCCTGGAATTTCTAAAATAGAATGTGAAGGTTTAAAAAAAATGCAGCCTTTAATTGCAGTCTTAGAGATATGCGTCGACACAAAAACATTATTTATTCATTAGTGAGGATTTTGTGGGAAAGAAATACCTAGCTCTCATCGCTACAGGAAACAGCACATAAAAATAGAAGAAAAAAAAGAGCAGAGTTGAATATGAAACAACTCTATCTTGTCCTACCACTATTTATTAGCCACATTGGCTTTCTTACAGGTAAACTTTGTTGGGTATGCCACAAGCGTGTTGGATAACAAAGCTTTTTAAATCGAAAATCTGGACATTGTTACAAATACATAAAATAAAGTCAGAGGGGTTGTCCAGTCCATAAAATGTGGGGGGAGGAAGACATCAGCGTGGGTACTGAGCCCAGTGATCTGCACATTCCTAACCCACTGGGCCAGAAAATCTTAAAAGAGCGAACTTCTGAGACACGCGGTGCCCAGCGATGCCGGCAGCCTGGAGAAGTCATAAGGACACTGAGCCAGAGGCCAATTCCCCAATGTTCCCACTACTTCAGTCTCCACTCGGGGAGGGAAAGGGGCATTGCTGACTAGTGAGGGACTTTGGTTCTAGCGGTTCCTGCCAAAGCTTGAAATAACAGTTACATGATTTCTGGTCAACACAATGAACTTGTGAACCTCAAAAAAACGCCGCAAGTTCACTTCAGTTTGGTGATTCAACTGAAAGTGATTTTTAAGTAAGAAAACATTTTAAAGTCTACGGAAATACCCTACACTCATTGTTGTCTCATTTGCTTTTATAAAAAGTATGTGAGCCCTAGCTGGTTTGGCTCAGTGGATAGAGCGTCGGCCTGCAGACCGAAGGGTCCCAGGTTCAATTCCGGTCAAGGGCACATGCCCGGGTTTGCAGGCTTGATCCCCAGTAGGGGGCGTGCAGGAGGCAGCCGATCAATGATTCTCTCTTATCATTGATGTTTCTCTCTCTCTCCCTCTCCTCTCTGAAATCAATAAAAATATATTTTTTTTTAAAAAAAAGTATGTGATATGAAGAACTGAGTCTGGATTCATTTGACAATAATACACACACACACACACACACACACACTGAGTGGCCAGATTATTATGATCTCTAAACGCATAATAATTTGGCCACTCAGTGCATATACTATATAATAAAAGGCTAATATGCAAATTGTCCCCTCGACCAAGAGTTCGACCAGCAGGCAGGCCAGCCATCGCCCATGTCCTCCTCCCCCTGGCCAGGCTGGCCGGACCCACCCATGCACGAATTCATGCACCAGGCCTCTAATACACACACACACACACACACAGAGTGGCCAGATTATTTTGCGTTCAGAGATCATAATAATCTGACCACTCAGTGTGTATATATATATATATATATATATATATATATATATATATATATATAGTTGTTGTTATATATATGCTATATATGTATTGTTGTTGTTAATCCTCAGCTGAGGATATTTTTCCCATAGAAAAATTTTTTTTTTCTTTTTTAGAGAGAGAGTGGAAGGGGGGCAGGCAGGAGGGAAACATCAACGTGAGAGAGACACATCGATTGGTTGCCTCCTGAATGGGTCCTTACTAGGGCCGGAGATGGAACTTGCAACCCAGGTACATGCCTTTGACCAGGAATAGAACCCACAATCCTTTGGTGTGTTGGCGGATGTTCTAACCACTTAACAACATGGGCCAGGGCAACAATAAATTTTCCTCAGTTTTTATTTGATCAGTTCTAAAGATCACCACCCCTATTACTGAGGAATCTCTGATTCAATGCTAATTAGTTAAATGGGTGGTGGGGGGCAAGTCATTTAACATCTTTGGCCTTTAGTTTGTTATCTGAAAAATGAGAATTTGTGAGTAAATTCTAATGCACAGTTCAGGTTTTTTTTAAAATATATATATTTATTGATTTCAGAGAGGAAGGGAGGTGGAAAGAGAGATAGAAACATCAATGATGAGAGAATCATTGATTGGCTGCCTCCTGCATGCCCCTCACTGGGAACCATGCCCACAACCCGGGCATGTGCCCTGACTGGAAATGGAACCATGACTTCCTAGTTCATAGGTCAATGCTCAACCACTGAGCCATGCTGGCTGGGCCTCAGTTGTTTTGGAAAAAAAAATTCTAAATTTAAATTGCATATTTATAGAAAACAGATATTAATATTTTAGCATTTATAGAAATAGAAACGTATTTTCTCACAGTGTTTTATAAGTTTTGAATTACAGTTTTGTTTTTCTTGTATCTTAAATGGTTAAAAAAAGAATGCTACAGATAACTTGAGAGTGGTGTTAATCCATTTATCCACATCAATAATTGCTGGAAAAAATAAGTCTGAATATCAAGCTGAAAGTTTGAAGCTCCAGGTCATATTAACAGCTTTGTCTCCAGCTGCCCGGTTTTGTACCATCTTTTGTATAAAAAGACTTTTCCCTTAAGATCTTTCTCAGACATTAAATCCATGAAGAGTGAAGCTTTGTCATAACACTAACAAGACAAAGAAGCGAGAAAGTAATTTATATATAATTGAATCACAGAGGGCTTTTTCATTAGGTATGTGCCTAAAATCCTGTTTGGTTCATAACATTTCAGCAAACTGGTCCGCATCAACAACTCTGCCCTCCCTCCTGCATCTCCATTTTTCTACAAGCCCCTATCCTAACTGCTCTGAAACCACAAGCATGGGACTGGACATACGTTTTAAAACGAAAAGCGAAGTCATTAAAAAGAGAATGAAGGTTGATGGGAAAGCTTTTGGCTTTTCTGTCTGTAACAGCCCCAGCAAATTTTCCTTTCTCTCCTTTTTGAAGGGCTAGGACTTGGCCTCAGATTATGAACATGTTTGGTCAATGTTGCTTCCAGCAAATTTAGAGCAGGTGTAGATGTTCCAGGTTGACAAGGCGCGCCCCTGCCCTGATGCCGGGTTTGAGGTTCCTTTGACCCCCAGCAGTTTTCAGTCTCCTGAACAGCAGAATCACAGCAGAGCACCAAGTAAGACTCAGTAACACAGTGTCTTCAGGTAAAATACTGAAGAAATCTCTTGATATGTTTAGCATTTGCATATTTTGAGAGAGCAGAACTTTATGTGCACTGATCATAATTCTTTTACTTTTAAGTGAGAATCAAGGACTGATTCTGTAACTGGATAATCAATGGGTCGATGTTGCCTGTCACTACTTGAGCCAATTAAGCAGAGACAGGGTTGAATCATTATGAACGTGTATTCCAATATTACTGGCAGCATGGGAGAGCGGCAGGTCATCCACAAAAATCTGCTCTGCCTCTCCCCATAAGCCAGATGTTTATATAGGGTAGAAGGACAAAGATTACATGGGGAGGTAGTTTAGAGGTCATGGGGGCTGGAGATTTTCAAAGGCCTTCGTGGATGCAAAGGGCGGAGGTCTTCAAAGGGCTTAGTGGTGTGCAAAGGGCTGGCAGCTCTGGTTTCTGTAACAAGATTGTTCATCTTTCCATGAAAATAGGCAGCTCCCTGATGGGGAGGATGGGCTGCATCTTCAGGTGAGCTCTCAGGTCCTGTGTGCAATTCCCAGCCAGGTTAGAATGCGCCTTCTTTAATCAGAAGAACACATCACAGTTAACAGAGTATGATTAACATTTCTTACAGTCCCAGCTGCTCCCCAGTATTCTGTTTCTGCCCCTGTGGATTCTGTCAACTTGAACAGCGACACAGCCACTTCCAGGTTCTTACACCGCACACAAGCATCCTGATCTTACACCGCACACAAGCATCCTGATCAGGATGCTTGTGTGCGGTGTAAGATCAGGTTCACCCGAATCAGTTTCAGTCCTGGAAATTCTACCAGTGGGATGGCCTTTCCCTCTCAGGCAGGTTCCTGTACCCACAAACTCGATAAACATAACGCTAGATTTACGCTTTCCCTACGAAATAACACGTCTTTTCACTCTCTTAATCACTAATTACAATAACACTCTTTTTAATCTTTTTATCAGTACTAGTTTTCTTTTCTTTTTTTTTTCTTTTTTGCCTTTTAGAGAATTAATTATACAATAAGCAAGTGATTTGTTGGTATCATTTTGTCTCAATATGATTAACTTTATGTTTATTCATTCATGAGCTATATGTATACATTATGATTAAAATGCTAGGTTAAAAACTAAATCTTTATTGAATGGAAGTGGGTTGAGTCAACTCATTTCTTTATTCCCATTTTTTTATGAGATGACTCATAAATTGCAGTTCAGCCAACATATTAATCAAATGTTTTCTGTTTTTTATCCATTTTCTTTATCCATTCACCCACCAGTGAACATTAGAGTTGTTTCCACATCTTGGCTACTGTAAATAATGTTGTAATGAACGTGGGGTGCATATCTCTTTTCATGGTAGCGGTCATGTTCTTGGATAAATATCCAGAAGTGGAATTGCTGGATCATATGATAGCTCTATTTTTAATTTTTTGAGGAACCCCATCAATACATCACCAGGGTTCTCTTTTCTCCAGATCCTCTCCAACGCTTGTTATTTCTTGTCAGTTTTATAAAACCATTTTAATAAGGTGTGGGTGATGGCTCATTGTGGTTTTGACTTGCATTTCCAAGATGAATAGTGATGCTGAGCTTTTTCTCATGTACCTGTAGGCTATCTGTGTGTTTTCTTTGAAAAAATGTCTATTGAGATCTTCTGCCCATTTTTTAATCAGATCACTGGGTTTTCTTGCTATTGAATTGTATCATTTCTTTTTACATTGTGGACATTACCTCTTATGAGATAAATGAATCACAAGTATTTTCTCATATTCACTAGGTTGCTTTTTTGTGTTGTTGATGGTTTTCTTGGTTGTGCAGACCATTTTTAGTTCAATTTAGCCCCACATTTTAATTTTTTCCTCTGTTGCTTTTCTGTTGCTAATCCATTTGAGTTGATACTTTTGGTGTGAAGCCTAATCCATCCTGAGTTGATACTTGTGTGTGTTGTAAGATCAGGATGCTTGTGTGCGGTGTAAGATCAGGATGCTTGTGTGCGGTGTAAGGTCAGGGTGCTTGTGTGCGGTGTAAGGTCAGGGTGCTTGTGTGCGGTGTAAGGTCAGGGTGCTTGTGTGCGGTGTAAGGTCAGGGTGCTTGTGTGCGGTGTAAGGTCAGGGTGCTTGTGTGCGGTGTAAAATCAGGGTGCTTGTGTGCGATGTAAGATCAGGGTGCTTGTGTGCGGTGTAAGATCAGGATGCTTGTGTGCGGTGTAAGATCAGGGTGCTTGTGTGCGGTGTAAGATCAGGATGCTTGTGTGCGGTGTAAGATCAGGATGCTTGTGTGTGGTGTAAGATCAAGGTGCTTGTGTGTGGTGTAAGATCAGGGTATAGTTTCATTCTTTTGTGTGTGGCTGTTCCAGTTTTCCCAACACGATTTATCAATGATTGCCTTGTCCTCATCGTATATTCTAGGCTCCTTTATCATAAATTAATTAACCATATGTGTGTGGGTTTATTTCTGGGCTTTCTTTCCCACTGATATAAGTGTCTGTTTTTATGCCAGTACCATACTGTTTTAATCACCATTCTATATAATAAGAGAGGAATATGCTAATTATCCGTTACACCATGAGGCATAATGACCGACCGTGTAATGACCTGTGGATCTGCAGGAGGGTGGAGCAACGAACTACAAGCAGGAGGTAGAGAGCTACAGGAGGGGGCAGGACAGCAAGCTATGAGGAGAGGAGGAGGGAGGGGACAGGGGAGCTACAGGAGGGCGGCAGCGAGCTACTGGCTACAAGTGGACAGCAGGGAGCTATAGGAGGGGGCAGGGCAGCAAGCAAACAAAAGGTGGAGGGCTACAGGAGGGGGCAAGGCAGCAAGCTATGGGGGGGCGAGGGGAGCTACAGGAGGGTGGGGCAGTGGGCAGAGAGCTATAGGAGGGCAGCAGAGAGCTACTGGCCCACGGATTTGTGCGCAGGGCTACTAGTAGCTTAATAATAGAGTGTGAAATCAGGGAGAACGATGCACTCAACTTTGTTCTTTCTCAAGATTGCTTTGGCTATTCAAGGTCTCTTGTGATCCCAACCAAATTTTAGGATTGTTTGTTCGATTTCTTTGAAAAAAGTAAATGCCACTGGAATTTTGAAGGGATTACATTGAGTCTGTAGATTGCTTTGGGTAGTATGGACATTTTAACAATATTTTGTTCCATCCATGAGCACGGAATATCTTTCCATTTATTTGTGTGATCTTCAATTTTCCTTAATGTATACATTTTGGAGAGAAAAGGAGAGGAAGAGATAGAAACATCAATGACAAAAGAGTATCAGTCACTGATCAGCTGCCTCCTGCACACCTCCTACTGGGGATCAAGCCTGAAAACCTGGCATATGCCCTGACCAGGAATTGAACCATGACCTCCCGGTTCATAGGTCCACACTCAACTACTGAGTCACGCTGGTCAGGCATACATTTCTCTTTTTTAATAATCTCATAACACAATAGTAATCAGGACTGATTGGGAACAAAGGGACCTTTGGGGCAGGAATTGGACAGATTGCCTGTTAATAAAGAGCAGGAGATCATAGAGAACCTTCACTTTGTATTTTAGGGCCCAACTTTCACATGGAACTGTTAAAATGGGCCATTTTCCTTACAAGGAAAATGCTAAAACCCCCTGGCTGAGAAAACTAAACAACGGTCACACTGCCCATATCCTGGCTTTTCTAAGCTGTAGGAGACAAATGTCTATCAAGCTGAGGACGCCATTCTCCGCTCAGGCCAACAAGTGCTCAGAGTGGACGGTCGGAAAGTCTGTGTGCAAGGGATGGACTCTAACCCGTGGCTCCGTTTATTTTTTAAATCATTGCCAGATAAAAACTAGACTTTTATTTTCTACATCTGCCTGCTCCAGAAGAGTTAGATATTTTCATTTTCTTTAAGCTCCAATGAAACAGGATATTCCCAGCAGTGGACTTCCACAGATGGCTTCTTCTCGGTGTAATGATTTCTGAAATACCACTTTGTAAATCCTGTGCTATAAAGAGCAAGTCAGCTCCATTCAAACTTTCCTGAGCCCCGTCAGTGTGGCTCAATGGTTAAGCATCGACCCATGAACCAGGAGGTCACCGTTCAATTCCCGGTCAGGGCACATGCCGGGGTTGCGGGCTAGATCCCCAGTAGGGATCCTGCAGGAGGTAGCTGATCAGTGATTGTCTCTCATCAGTGATGTTTCCCTTTCTCTCCCTCTCCCCACTCTGAAATCAATAAAAGAACACGTATTTCAAAAAGCTTTCCCGAGCTGGAGCTCTGTGGGGTTCTGTGTCTATTTAATGGGGTTCTACAGCCCGTGTGACAGGGACTATAGGTCCTGCAGGGACTGTAACTAACAGAGCTGGCATCGGTGACAAGCCAAAGGAGTTGTCTTCTTTTTGAACTTTCAAAAAATTGCGTGTAAAAATGTTTTGCTCATAATTCTCTCCTATCCATTTATGGTAAATGTTTACATCTTATTTTCTCATTTTTAATATATTTATTGATTTCAGAGAGGAAGGGAGAGGGAGAGAGAGAAAGAAACTTCAGTGATGAGAGAGAATCATTGATTGGCTGCCTCCTGCGCACCCCACATTGGGATCGAGCCCACAACCCGGGTATGTGCCCTTGACTGGGAATCAAACCATGACCTCCTGGTTCATAGATCAAAGCTCAACCACTGAGCCACACCGGCCAGGCAATGTTTATACCATCTTTTTAAAAAATTCTAATTAATGTACCTAATTAATGTATCTAATTAAAAATTCTAATTAATGATAATACATTAATCAAATATGAAATTGAAGCCAACCCAGTGAGTAGAGGAACAGCAAACCAAGCTTTGTAAAAGTCAGGACAGGTGTGAACTACAGCTAAAAAAATTACATGCTTTGTGGAAGGAACGGAGTGGGCAACAAGAACCCTGGCGTCTCAGACCTTTTCATGATCTAGCCGCCTGTGGGCACTTCTTTCTTGACGGGAATACTGACAACACCTATTATATTATTACAGAATTGATGTCTTCTATAAAACGAAGTCAGAAATTGCCACCTCCAAGTTGGATGTGTCACAAGATGTGTGACAAAGGCACTGGGCAATAACCAGCAGAGTGCAGGGTCCCCGAAGGACGAGCGCTGTACTGCGCGCCCCGAGTCTTGGCTTTGGAAGCGATTGTGTAATTATTTGTTGTTGGTCTCGGGAGCGTGTTTCATGTGTTTCTTCCTTTTTACCCAGAATGAGGTTTCGCTTGGGTGGTGAGCATGTGGGAGCAATGGCACCGTGGGAAGACAGTTGTGCAGTTTTGACAGTAATTTGATCAATATCAGTAAACAGTTGTCGGAAAGAAAAATAAACATCTATGGAGTATTGTCTCCCAATGCTCGGAGAAGAGGACAGTTGACACACAGGGGAAAGAGTGTGCTGACTACAAAAAAAAAAAAAAAAAAGAATAGACTAATAACAAATTTTTTCTCCCAAGAAATTGTCTTTCTGGGAACACCAACTTCCACCCCCACATTATATTAAAGCATCAGGAAAAAACTGGCAGTGAATCAATTATCGTCAATTATTTAAACAAAAAGAAAAACATGGCTTCCTCATGTGGAAAAACCAGGTAGAAGTTGAATCGGGATTGTACTTGAAGTTGGCAGGATAATCGGAATGTAATTACCTATCAGCATCCATAAGTGGCCCTGGAATACTGACTGCGCCTGCTACCTACGCCTTTTGTGTCACTCCGACCTTCCTCTTACACACTGGGGGGTCACATGGGGCCAGTGATTTTGTCTCTCTGTCTCATCCAGTCATCAAGTCTAAGTCTGCCCCTCAACTCTTTCTCACCTGTGTTCCTTCTTAAAAAGAAAAAGAAAATATTTTTATTGTTTCAGAGAGGAAAGGAGAGGGAGAGAGATAGAAACATCAATGATGAGAGAGAATCATTAATCGGCTGCCTCCTGCACTTCCCCTATTGGGGATCGATCCTGCAACCCGGGCCATGTGCCCTTACCAGGAATTGAACCATGACCTCCTGGTACATAGGTCACACTGGCCGGGCCTATTTCTAAACTTAAAACTTAAAGGTTCCCCCTTGAATTGAGGATAAAGGTAATACACCTCCTAACCTGCCTCCTAGCCTCTCCCTCTCCCCGTCTCCACATTCGTACAAAACAGGACACCCCCTGCTCCAGGCCACTCTTTCCTTCCACCTTTCCTTGGTTAATTTGCTTATCCCTCAGCCTCAGTTTAAACATCACTTAGTTAGTGGTGATCCTGACCCTCTGACTAGGCAAAATCACTTCCCCTGCTTCGCCACCCCATGGCTCCACAGCACTCTCCACACTGTCATTGTTTGTTTAAGGTCTGTAGCTTCAGGGAGACCTCCCTAATCCCCCAACAAGGGGAAGGGTGAGTAGGAAACAGTCTCACAGGCCAGCCTCCTTCCCCTCAGCACACGGCGCGGTTCAATCATCATCTGCCCAGCTGAACTGAAAACAGATCTCCAGTCCTCCAGGAACCTGGAGGTTCGGGCTAGCAGTGCTGGTGCTTCTAGCCAAGGCTTGTTTTTTAAGCCTCCATTGCCTGGAGGCAACTCCAGAAGCCTCTGCTAATGGAGCTCCCAGGTCTCCCATCAGACCCGCATGCCTCTGTCCCCCCGTACTGGTATGCACTGCAGCTATCTGCTTGTGCATCTGTCTTAGTAGATCATCGGTTCTTTGGGATGAGGGATGATGGTTCGTGTTTTATATTCCAAGGGTACAGGGACCCACACACATCAGCACTCGATGAATATTTACTGAATGAATGGATGGGTGGACACACGTAACGCAGGAGTTAGGGGATCTATGGTTAACAAGTGAGGTGCCCTCTGCCATCAGAATGAAGGCCATCTCAGTGGCAAACCTGTGTGGACTGCAGGGCAGGCCCTCTTGGGCACCACCGTGCACACACTCACAGCCCAGGCTTTGATATTCAATAGACACAATCCTGACTTGACAGAAATTGGTTTTGAGACCCTTCTAAAATCAGTGATCCAGAGATAAATTAAACTGAATGATGAAAAGTATTTTAATCCTAAATTTGTACACTGAGAATTACATGCATTGGACACACACACACACACACACACACACACACACACCACTTTGCCTATGGTTCAACGTTATAGATACAGAGTTGGCCTTCTGTTTATATTTCAGGAGGATTTGATTTCATATCATGTAAAAAATTCAAAACTTAATCTAGAAGAGAGGTAAGTGCATGGGAATTTTTGAACATGGCACTTTACTTGTAACTCTACCTTATTTATGTCTGTATTATTAATGTAAAACTGCAGAGGGTTCAAACGTGATTTCTTAAAATATACTAATAGAGACTTCAAAAATAAATCTTATGAACCTAGTAGAATCTTGTGAAATTGTACAATTTGGAATATTTCAATATCCAATATGAAACATTCCCAAATCTCTATATATTGCCACCCTATGTCAGAATACTATGTTAATAAATGCAATTAATCTCCTTTCCCTCTACAATATTTAATTTTATTAAAGATTTTTTATTGATTTTTAGAGAGAGGGAAGGGGAGGGAGAAAAACATAAACATGGATCAGCTGCCTCCTGCACACGCCCTCTTGGGGATAGAGACCACATGTGCCCTGGCCGGAAATCCAGCAGGTGACCTTTTGGTGCACAGATGACACCCAACCAACTGAGTCACACCAAACAGGGCTACAATATTTTATTTTTAAATGGTCAAAATATTTGTGATTATCTTCTATGAGACTTCAAAACAGACCACCACCATTACTCATTTTAAGGCAACATTTTTTCAAAACGAATAATTATATTTGTCAGTATTTCCCCATCATATCCAAACTACTCTGTTTGCTTTCATTATCAGAAATAAAACCATTCCCCTCTCTGACAACCAGTTCCATTGAAAAGATCACCCCAAATTCTGCATAATTACATAGTGCATATTAAAGAGAACAAAGATAATTAACTCAGAATATATACATAGCTGTTAGCATGCTCAAATAAAATTAAAATATACTTAAAATCATGATCAGTCTTCACTAGTTAACCATGGATTGTGGCTTATTGTTTTTCCTGGCATAACTGATTCCTTGTTGTGTAAAAAGAAAAGTGCAGAAAATTTATATGCACCATTTACCATAACTTGCATCACATGTTATTTTTAATATGCCCTTTCAGGAGGCTATGTGGTGAAGGCCACAGAAGACAAATAGAAGTTGTTGTTTTTCATTGTTTGGTCAAAGATGAAATTAGTATGTGAAATATCAGCCTTTAAAATATATTTTCTTTTAGGTCAGAAGGTCTGGGTTCATCTTATTTTCCCCCAATGGTTTATGATAAAAAGATAACTATCTTGATCATTTTTCTGGTTTTATAAGAACTGGATTTATATTCCCAAATTATATGAGGAAGAAACAGTCTTTAAAGGATTTAAAAGATCTAGAGAAATGAATGAATGAACTGAAATTCAACTTAAGTAGCTGGTATAATTTGAGATATCTAAGTCTAACCTTCCATCTAGTGTAGATCTCTTAAGGACAGGACCACATAAATAATTCTCAGATGTCACAGAATGCTCACTTTTAATGGTGATATTCAGTAGAATTATTAAAATTATTAAGAGTTAAGATATTCCCATGAATTTCTAAATAAATTGTTAAAAATATTCCATAGATGAAGAATATGTCAGCATTCCCTAAAAGTGTTATATCCAATTAAATAGTTTAAGTATTAATAAATTATATGAAAAATGTGTTCTGTGCCAAACATGCCTGAGAAATCATTGATATAAATTATTAATTAGATATTTTACTACAGGACTTATCAGAGCCTTAAAATGTTAATGAGTATAGTAAATTTCTCAAAAAAATAAATATACTATGTAGTGCTTCCTCAGTTAAGAAAACCAGCCCTAGTCCCTTTACAACCTTCTCTCAGGTGTGGGGTGCTTGGTTAAAATGATGTGGTCCTGAAGTATACACACATTCTCTAGGAAGATCCATTAGTTCTGTTCTCACTTCCTACCAGGAGTTCTAGGTGCAGAGAATATTTGTGAAATTGAATTATAGATTTAAAATGAAATTAATTTTAGTGATGTATGGACCTACCTAACATTCATTCATTCTTATGTGATATTAACCCCTGATTTTTATAGATATCCTCTTATTTTCATGGCCTCTTATCCACCCCATTGGTGAGAGAGGATTCCCACCTTTGGGGTTGGGGTTGCCAAACACATGACACCCAACACTGCAGGAAGGAGCTCAACAACAGTTCTTAGTTACATATACTCTCATCCACTAGGAGGCAACGGGGGGGGGCGTTGCCTCTGGGGACAGGGACTTGGGGGGGCCGGCTTTGTAGTATAAAAGGGTAGAGTGCCCTGTCTTTTCCATAGGAGGGTGTGGTTAGCTTGTTTGAATGGCCGCAAAGGCTGGTAGAACTATGCCTGCTCCCTCGACAAGGAGGGCTGTTGGGCTGTAGTACCTTATCTGCAGAGCAGAGTGGAAAGGAATCCTGGGGTCCAAGTGGTTTCAGGTATCAAGGCAGCACATAATATTGGGTACTCGCACCACACCCACTTTCATCCACACCCAGAGCATGGGGCTTAGGTAAGGCTTCTCTAAACCCTGGCACCGACAAGGCCATGTGACCCAGTTTACCTGGATCACAGTCCCACCCACAGAGATTAAGTCAGGAAAGAGTTTATCACGCAATTCCAGCCAATGAAAGTCAGGCTAACAGTGATGTGCTATCATTTCATGTAGCTGTGGGCAGTGAGAGCGATGGGAGCCTGGTTCTCCCAGGGACCGTGCTGTGGAACCTGAGAACGAAGCCAACAGGGACAGAGCAGGGCCCTGGTAAGGAGAGAGAATGGCCCGCTGACCCCACCTGGCCTGCACCTGTCATACCTGCCTCTTCCACCTCTGGCCTTTCCAGGCATGCGAAACATTCCTTTTCCATTTCTGAATAAGCTGATGTGAGTTGAGTTCTGTCATTTGCAATTTGAACAGCTCTGATGGATGCATGAACTAAATTGAATTAATGCCTGTAAAGCTACCCTGGATGGTTTTGGTAAGTTCGTCTCCACTTGGTTACCTCTGGTCACATTTTAGAACTCTGCAATGTCCTCATTCATAATCCAAACTAAATTATGGTTCTCTTTATTTTTTAAAATCACCATTATTTTTATTGAACTTATAGGGGTGACGTAGGTTAATAAAATTATATCATTTTCAAGTATACAAGTCTACACTACACCATCTGTATATGGCACTGTGTGTTTATCCCCGCACCTCAGTCAAGTGTCCTTCAATCACCCTTTATCCCGCCTTGACCCTCTTCTACCTCCCCCACCCCCTTCTCTCTGGCAATCACCATACTGTTGTCTGTGTCCAGGGTTCCTTTTCAAAGTCAGCTCATCAGAGAGTTCTTCACGCAATGTTATTGTTGCACAAGATTGACCAGCATTGTCACTACTACACAAAAATGACCCCTGATGGTCATTGCGCAAAAACAAAGGACACACTGAAAAAGAAATCATGGCATGAGTCTATCTTAAGAGACAGAAATGCACCCCGTCAATTCAGAATCAGTGACTATATCTCAATCTGTTTACAGCTTGAATCAGTCCTACAACATCTTTTTTTAAATGTCCATCTCACTAATATGAAATTAGAAATTACCTTTTAAAGTCTGAGCAAGCAGGTGGCCCTTTGTTTAATATAGAGGAAAGGTGCTGTAAAGGGAAGAGTGAATACCAATAACTGTGATGACCATCACTCCACAAATAACCTTGAAATGCAAGTGAATCAAATGTTAGAACACGTGCCTCCAAGTTTTAATGTTTTCTTAAAGAAAACGGGAGGGGGAAACAGCAACTACAGGTACACCCTCTGTGATAGTTTCATCCAGAGAGATCCGCCGCTCGCAGCCACTTGACGGTGATTGAAACAGCCGAGCAGTCTTAACATTTGCACTTGCTTGATGAGAAGATGTCACGATGCTCACAAGTACACTTATTAAGTAGAAGAAAAGACGGCGCATACTGGCTGTCTCCAAATGCTGACAAGGGACCCAGAGGAAAAAGAGGGGGACATTTTCAGAATGCCAAGTCTTACGTGAAAAGGAAACATAGCCGGATTCCCAGTGTTTCCTGATACATCCCAATCTACCTTTGTTTACCTTCCACAGATATCCTATCTAATAAAGAGGGAATATGCTAATTGACCATCACTCCGTTACAAAGATGGCTGCACCCACAGCTGAGGCCAAGTTCCCATAAGGAGCCTTAACGAGTAATCAGTAGGGACCTGAGGCTATGCCCTCCCCCACCCCCATGGGGCTTGACAGGGGACCTCAGGTCGTGCCCCTCACCTGGCAGGGCTTGACAGGGGACCTCAGGTTACACACCCCCACCCAGTAGGACTTGACAGGGGACTTCAAGGTGCACCCCCAGTGCTGGGTTGGGGGAACTCAGGCCGTGCCCCCTGCCCAATGGAGCTTGACTGGGGAACTGAGGCTGCACCCCCCTGCCGGTGGGGCTTGATGGGGGACCTCAGGCCATGCCCCCCACCCAGTGGGGCTTGATGGGAGATCTCAAGGCATGCCCCCTGCCCTGGTCTGGGCTAGGGGACCTCAGGCCATGCTCCCCACCCAGCGGGACTTGACAGGTGATCTCAGGCCATGTCCCCACCTGGCAGGGCTTGACAGAGGACTCAAGACACTCTCCCCACCCCAGTCTGGGCTGGGGGACCTCAGGCCATGCCCCCCATCCTGGCGCCGAGCCAGGGGACCTGAAGCTATGCCCCCTGCCCGGCACGGCTTGACAAGGGTGGGACTGGCCGGGTCTGGATCTCGCCCAATGGGTCTGGGTCTCACACGATTTCAGGGTGCATGTGGATGGGCCAGGACTTGACTCTGGGTCCCGTGGTGAGCCCCAGACTCTGACAGGAGGAAGGTTTTCATATACATTTTACTAATTTTCTTTCATCTCTGACACTTATATTATAGAGAAAGGGCAAATAGCAATATTAAATTATTTCCTCTAATTAATCCCCTTTTAATGTGCACGGATTTCGTGCACCAGGTCACTAGTATGTTATAAACACGAGAGGAAAGCAATTGAGATGGATTTGTACTGAGAGAGTCACCTTACCCATTAAGAAAGCAAGAAGAAGCTTCAGGCATGAATTTGACATTCACGACCATTTGCCTCTAGTGACCACAGGCATATTCAGTAACTTACATAATGCAACTGCTAATTTAGTTATTTACTGGATGGATAGGAAAGAATGTCAGAGGAAGGTTAGGAAGATGCTCAGATACACTTTTTCAATGTACCAAAAGCTTTGCAATAAACACAGCATATAAAACTTTTAAGTACATTTCAAGTGTCAGAGACTAACTCATTAACAGCACTGTGAAACTGGACCAAGCGGAGGAGAGGAATGCCATTTCTTAAGTGGTGCGGAGAGGTGCAAGCTGTACACTTCATGTGATCCAAAGAGCTACGCAAGCATGTCAAACTCGCGACCCCCAGGCCACCTGCCTCGTTCATTTGGCCTATGTTAGCCTTTGAGTTTCACACGCTTGAGCTACCGCGAAGGGGAGAGGAGTGTGAAATGTTCAAAATGTGCTTCTGCAGCATCTTCGCTTTGTTCCCATCGTACAGCTGAGCCCCAGGAGGTGGAGGTTAAACAGGCTGGGAGCAGAAAGGTGTGAAGGTTCCCAATTCCCTGCTGATACCCTATAAAGTCCAGTGACGATCAACCAATCTCTGAACAGTTTTTCCCTTACAGAATGGAAGCTTCGTAAAATATGCAAGCCCCGGTTTTCTTTTTCTTTGAGATTAAATGTTAGGGTATGGTGTAATATCTTACAGGCATGTTTCTTTAAAAAAAAATCCTCTGGTTTCATCAACTTTAAAACCAGTATTGAAGATATGTAGAGGAATATACTGTTAATTGGTTGGATCACTTTTTTTATTGCAACATATCCTCTCTAATAAAATGGTAATATGCAAATTAACCATCACTCTGCTACATAAGCCACGCCCACCAGCCAAGGCACGCCCACCAGCCAATCAGGGCACGTATGCAAATTAACCCCAGCCAAGATGGCTACAGCCACAGAGAGCAAGGTTTCCCAGGTAACAGAGGAAGCCAAGCTTTCCATAGCCGGTGCAGGCCTAAGCCTCCACTCAAGCTACAAAGTTTCAATTATAGAAGGTAAACAAATTCAAACAAATGGTGGCAGAACGGAGCTTGAGAGAGCAAGCCAGGGTTGCCGTCGGCAACAGGGGAAGCAAAGCTTTCCGCACACCCTGGCCAGGCTCACCCGCTTAAGGCTACAAAGTTTCAATTGTAGAAGGAAAATAAATTCCAGATACCAGGGCCTCCGCTTGAGTCGCCAGGGGGTGTGGCCGGCCTGCAAACCACCACAGGCCCCTCGCCCAGGCCGCCCCACGCCCCAAGGGAACCCCCACCCTGATCCGGGACACCCTTCAGGGCAAACCAGATGCCCTTCACTCCTGCACCAGGCCTCTATCCTATCTAATAAAAGAGTAATATGCACATTGACCATCAATCCAACACACAATATGGCTGTCCCCATGTGGTCAAAGATCCTGCCCCCATGTGGACACAAGATGGCCACCACAAGATGGCCAGCAGGAGAGGGCAGTTGGGAGGCACCCGGCCTGCAAGGGAGGGCAGTTGTGAGGGACCAGGCCTGCAAGGGAGGGCAGTTGTGAGGGACCAGGCCTGCAAGGGAGGGCAGTTGAGAGGGACCAGGCTTGCAAGGGAGGGCAGTTGGAGGTGATCAATCCTGCAGGAGAGAGCAGTTAGGGGTGACCAGGCCGGCAGAGGAGGGAAGTTGGGGGCAAACAGGCTGGCAGGGGAGCAGTTCAGCATCAACCAGGCTGGCAGCGGAGTGGTTAGGGGGTGATCAGGCTGGCAGGCAGAAGCGGTTAGGGGCAATCAGGAAGGCAGGCAGGCAAGCAGTTGGGAGTCAGCAGTCCTGGATTGTGAGAGGGATGTCCGACTGCCCGTTTAGGCCCAATCCCCCAGGATCGGGCCTAAACGGGCAGTCGGACATCCCTCCAGGAGTCCCAGATTGGAGAGGGTACAGGCTGGGCTGAGGGACAACCCCCCTCCGTGCACGAATTTCGTGCACCGGGCTTCCAGTATTCAGTATAAAAGAGTCAGAATTCCTTCAATCGCTCTGAAAACAATTTAGCTTTATATTTTGACCTGGGTAAGATTTACATGCTTAACTTTTTAAAGAATTGATTTTAGCCGAAACCGGATTGGCTCAGTGGATAGAGCGTTGGCTTGCGGACTGAAAGGTCCCAGGTTCAATTCCAGTCAAGGGCACGTACCTTGATTGCGGACACATCCCCAGTGGGAGGTGTGCAGGAGGCAGCTGATCGATGTTTCTCATTGATGTTTCTAACTCTCTATCCCTCTCAATTCCTCTCTGTAAAAAATCAATAAGATAAAAAAAAAAAAAAAATAAAAAGAATTGATTTTAGAGAGAAATGAGAATCACGGATAGGCAGCATCCTGAATGCCCCTCTACAGGGATCCAGCCTGAAACCCAGGCAAGTGCCTGATCAGGAATGGAACAGTGACCTCCTGGTTCATAGGTTGACACTCAACCACTGGGCCACACCAGCCGGGCAACGTGCTTACATTTTTATGGCAGTATTTCTCATGGATTAACTATTATATCTTCCTCAAGTAAGGCTGCTGTCGGCCTGGTGTCAAGCCAAGAGTCTTTCTGTATTTCCATGGAGAGCAGCGTTTCTAGGGGACAAATGAATGGCTTCCCCCCGCTTAATCATGTTCAGGCTGCAAACAAATGCATATGCTCTGCCTATGGACTTGCAAATACGAAGCAGGGGCTCCCTCTGCATAACCATCTGTGCACTGCTTTTGTCTTTACATTTTATATGCAGATAATAGAGCCAAATTCTCTTTAAAATCAGAAGTTGCTAATTGGCACAGGAGGCTAATTACGTGTGATTCCATGCTGTTTCCTAACCACTCAATGCATCTGAAATGACAGTCGTATAGGCAGTAGTAAATATATTTTTTAAGAAAACAATCTACTGCCAGGCCCCAACGAAAAAGTGACATGGTAATTCAATGCAGTGCAGTCATGGCCAATGAAAAAATACACAAAGCTACTAAGCTGAAGACACACAGAAAATATCACCAGCTATGCAATTTCCAGGATACATTTTGGACCAACAAAGAGATAAAATGAAAAAGATTCCGAATGTGTTCTAGGAATAAGAAAGGTGCAGCCTTAGCTGGTTTGGCTCAGTGGATAGAGCGTTGGCCTGCGAACTGAAAGGTCCCAGGTTCGATTCCGGTCAAGGGCACATGCCCAGGTTGTGGGCTCTATCCCCAGTGGGGGACTTGCAGGAGGCAGCCAATCCATGATTCTCTCTCATCATGGATGTTTCTATCTCTCTCTCCCTCTTCCTTCCTCTCTGAAGTCAATAAAAGTATATTAAAAAAAGAGAAAGGTGCATTGGTTACAGCACATAGCTCCTGTCACCTACCCTCTGTGCCCTCACATGCAGACAAGATGAGGGAGCAAGCTCCTGGTGTCTCCTCTTATAAGGGCACTAATCCCATCATGAGATTCCCCCTTTATCTCATTTAAACCTAATTACCTCCCAAAGCCTCGCCTCCAAATATTATCATATTGGGGGTTGGCCTTCAATATAAGAATTTAGGGGGACACAAGTCAGTCCACAGTTTCCTTTTCCATCTATCTATCTACTAGTTATCTATCTATCTATCTATCTATCTATCTATCTATCTATCTATCATCTACAGATATACTACATATCCTAATGCTTCTGTTTCTCTAGATAAAACCAACGAACGCATCTTACTATCCCTGGAATCTAAAGTCCCAATGGCTCCCCCTGACCAAATCCTATTTCTAGATCCCTCACTTTCTTTTATTTAATTTTTTATTTAACTTTATTGTTGAAAGTATTCCAGCTGTCCCATTTGTTTTCCTTTCCTATTGACCTCTCCATCCTGGACCCACCCCTCCCAGGCCTTCACCACACTATTGTCTGTGTCCATAGGCTATGCATATCTATATATATAAAAAGCCAGCGACCAGAGCGCTGTAACGACCAGAACAACCGGTTGCTATGACGCCCACTGCAGCCAACGAACCGCCCTGATGGGGGGGCAGGGACTGGCCGGCTAACCTCCTGCAGCCCCTCCCCTCAGCTGGCCCCGCTTCTGATTGACCCCCACCACCCCAATCAGCCTGCAGCCCCTCCCCCTGGCTGGCCCCACCCCTGATCACCCCTGCACCCCAATAGCGGGTGGGGCTGGCCAGCCAACCTCCCGCTGTCTCCTCCTCCTGACAGGCCCAGCCCCGATTCACCCCGACTGGGGCCGGGCCAGCTAGACCCCACCTGTGCACAAATTTGTGCACTGGGCCTCTAGTATGCAATAAGTTCCCTGGTTAATCTTCCCACACACACACACATACCTACCTGCACCCTGGCCTTCCCTGTAAAATTCATCAGTCTTATCCATGGTTCTGTGTTTCTGGATCTATTTTGGTCATCAGCTTCTTTTGTTCATTAGATTCCACAATGAATGAGATTATGGGATACTTGTCCTTCTCTGACTTGCTCATTTCACTCAGCACAATACCCTCCAGGTCCCTCCCAGATCCCTCACTCTCTAGCGGCCACTTCAGTGGCTCTTCAGCTGCACCGAGACTTCCAATGCCTGAGCCACTTCATTCATGCAAGACATCAACTGCCTTCCAGCCTCAGGGTCAACTCTCAGCTGTGCACTCACTCCACGCTGCCACTGCAATTTCCTCCCAGTTCCCCATTGCGTCACCTCTTTCTTCACAGCAAGGTTAGCCACCGCTTTCATTTTGCCTGACGAATCAATACTTTTTCTGTCCTCACTTTACTTAAGATCATTGTGTCTCTGGACCCTACTGACTGCTCTGTGACCCTAGATGTTATTTTTGCTGCAAGCATGAGAAATGTGTAAGGATGACAGTTACCACAAGAGGCATCCTCCAGGAGAGTCAGGGGTCTCTCCATGTTATTTTACTTGGCATGGAAGTGCCTGGCCCAGTTTCTGATCAGCAGTAGATGCTTAATAAAATCCCACTGAATGAATAAGCCCTCTCATGAAGAAAAATTCCACCTAGGTTGATGATGACAGTCCAATGACAGGGAGACATGGTCTATCATCATTACAAGAGAAAATGGAGGAAACCAATACCTTGAGGCCAAGGCATTTAGTTAATGAGGATACTTCCTCCTTTTATCTTCCACAAGTGGCAGCAAAGAGTTCAGTTAGCCTGTAGGAATGATGATACAGAGATGCCACACACTCCTTTCTGCCCTACACATTAAGCAAAAGATACATGCACTTTCCTATAGAATACATCCCGTAGTAAAAGTGCCATCGATGCCCTTACAATAAACCTGGTTATTAGTAACTGGAAAGGAGTAAAGGAAAGGCAAATCTTATAGGCATGCCCGGGAAAGTCTGGGTGACATAGGGAAGGTACTTGACTGTCAGTCACACCTGGGAGCAGGTCATTGGCCAGTGTAGGCATGGCCACTGCAAGCAGGGGCAGATCTGAGATGCTTAAACTCCTAAACAAAGGAGCTTGCCTTCTGGTTCCTTCTCTTGCCTCTTGCTCTCTTGCCTCTTGGTTCCTGCTCCTGGCTTGCAGGACTCTCACGCTCCTGTATTTGCCCGCATGGGTCATGTGGGCCCCACACACAATAAACTAATGGACTACAACTAGCCTGGTGCTAACCCGGACCCAGCTCCACTGAGGAACAGAAACTCAGGACACTGGCTTTGCTTCTAGCTCTGCTGAACCCCCAGATGCACATCTTCCAGGACTGGACTAAGGGAAACTGAGGGATACAATTCCATGCGAATGAAAATCACTCATCCTCCAGCGCAAGTCTCAGAAAATTCTTTTTCTCAAGATATTGTAAGGATCCCATCCCCAGCCCCCAGTGTGGAAAGGGATCCCCCACTTCCATTGTAGATACCCCACTTTCACTGATAACACCACCTGATAGTCTTTAAAATACATTCTCTACAAGCATGACACATGCTGTGTCTGGGGACACAGCCGGGCACAGAGGAGAGCATACCTGTCCGGGACCAGCAGACCTCAAGTGCCACTCAGATCACTGTGCTTTCTAAGAGACGTAAGTGAACTTCCTTAAGAGTCAGTGTCTTTGCTTGTGAAGGGATTGGATTTGATTATTCCCAAGGTCTCTTTTAGCCTAAATTTCCATTCTAGTCTAATGAGGTTTAAATTTTTAAAGCCCTTACTTCTTACTCACTTTTAAGATGTATATAAAAAATTGCCATGTAGCACTTTTCTTTGCCAGAAAAAAACAAAGTTTCTTTGTCAGCATTTTAGGATGTTTAAACAAAAACCTTTATGCACTCTACTACAAAAATATGCGAATTTTTCAGTCATTTTAATGTTGTTAGTCTTCACAATATCCATGTCACAGCACTCGTTTTTGTTTTTTTTTAAGTGGGACTAGTATGAATAATATAAGCTAAATCTTTAGAGTTGAGATGTAGTTTGCTTTTTTCGCTTTTAAATTGGATGTACAGCCTTTCATGCCTGATTATCACATAAAACTAAAACAATGCAAACACAGGCATGTAATATATCTACTAACACCTTGTATTTCTAAGAGCATTATAAAATTATTTTAAGATTGATGTCCACTCACTCTCTATTTTAATATTTTCAAATAAGGATTAACCTACTACTGCTGAGAAAGATTAGCAAACCAGGACAAGGGGAGTAGGGAAACTGAGACAGACAGTTAAACAGCTGTTTGCAGCCATCTAGAAAACCCTATCTTCCCAAAACCAAGGACGCTTAAGAGTAAATAAATAGTTTGCGCTTCTCTCCAACCAGAGGGTACGTAAGCTTAAATCACCCTACTCAGGGAGACAGAGAGCAGAAACCCAACTAGTGACATTTGCCAACCACACGGGCAGATGAAGTTCAGAGGATAAACCTTACTTTGGTACATCAGCATAAAGCTGATGAATACTCTATTGAGATCTTCCCCTAAGACCTCCCCTAAACGCCCAGCCTTTAAAACCTCTCAAAAATGAAGCACACGCTCTCCTTCCCAGCAGCAAGCCCACCCCCTCGCCCCCCACAGGCATGCGTCTCCTAACCTGGAAGGGACCCCATGAGGCTGCAAGAGGCAGTGGCAGTTCATCCCAGGCAACCCCCCTTTTCTCTGACTTCCTAGTGAGCCAGAGCAGCCCCTCTGAGACTCATTGCCCCAGCCCTTCCTTGTCTCCCTGTCCCCGGCTTTAATACACACCCCCTAAAATTCACGTGGATTCATGCTGTGAATATTTTTCCTATATGAAGTCCAGGACCCACACACAACCAGCGGGCCCTAGGCAGACCCACCAAGGCCAGGTCCCCTTTCCGGAAACACTACCATTAAAATACGGTACATGTGGCACTCCCTTTCAGATTTATAGAATAGAACACTATTTTTTTAAATCTCAATACAAAAAAAGAATATTTATAATCCTTAATCAACAGGCAATGATTACAGGCAATATTTGACGTAGTCCTATTATACAAGTATATTGAAATTAAGTTTTTAAAAGTCAATAATCAGGACAGAATATGAAATGTCACATAAAACCAATTAAACTTATTTTAACTCTCTTAGTCTCTTTTTCCCCATCCGTCAAATAAAGGGCTTAGATTAGATTATTTGAGCTAGAATATTTTGTGACTTAATGAGTAAGGAAGGGTAATTAATGAATGGTAATGTAATTTAAGGGAGATCCTGAAAAATTAGGATTGTCATGGGAGGAGAGAGCGATGGAGACAGGACTCCCAGGCAGAAAGTATAGCTTGGATATGTCATAATTCATCTCTTGTTTAAATGATAGAAATAAAATGAAAATTAAAACTCTACCTGTATAGTCCTATGTTTTACCTACTAGGCAAATGTGGCTATTAAAATTGAATTTTAAGTTAAATAAAATTAGAAATTCATTTCCTCAGTCATACTAAACATATTTCAAGAGCCCACAGTCAGATGTGGGCTATCACATTATTCAGTTCTGACGACAGAATATTTCTACCAGGACAGGCAGTTCTATTGGCCAGCAACTGCTCTAGATTATAATGAAATGGGGGCATGGAAATGCAATGCCTACCCCTCACTGGTCTGGCTCAGTGGATATACCGTCAGCCCCAGCACTGATTCCAGCTCAATTCCATCAAGGACATGTACCTCGGTTGCAGGGGCCCTGTGTGGGAGGCAACCAATCGATGTTCCTCTCTCTCTCTCTCTCCCCCTCCCTTGCACAATCTCTAAAAACCACTCATCACGTCACAAAAGAAGTCTCAACGAATTTCAAAGCATCAACGTCAAAGAGAAAATGTTCTCTGACAACAATCAAAGCCAATATTGGGATTTTTGAAAAAGAAAATAAGTATTTTTTTTCCAGCAACGCTTATTACAGAAAGACAGATAGACCAAATTTTTATTGGAATAAAAAGGAAGGTAACTATAGACACATTAGGACTTTTTTTTCACTAGGAGCAACTTCATGGAAACTAAAAACATTCAGGGTGGGGCCAAAGTAGATTTATAGTTGTTCATTCAGAAAATAATACAATGCTCTATAAAAATGAAAGTGTAATATGCTAATTAGACCAGACAGTGGAACGAAGCTGGGGCTGTGAGGGCAGAGCCCCTTGCACAAATTTCATGCATCAGGCATCTAGTATAAGTATTATTTCTCCATAATTTCATCTGCGAGATTGTGCAGCCACTGTGAGAAACAAACATCTGTGCTGCTAAATGGTCATTCACTGCCAATAACAGTCACTTCAGAAGAGCAACTCCATAAAAGGAGTGAAATATCTAGAAATTAGAGTTCCCAGTTTCCTTCATTTAAATTTTCAGATACTGTACACTGAACACTTGCACAAAGATTAGAATTCTACAATAATCTCTAGCATTCTGCCTTATATTATTTAATTGGATAAACATTTGTTAGTTCAAAACTATTGAATGTTTTTCTTAAGTAGCTAACATATTCTCTTAATATTCTAATTTTATTCTCAAATTTTGATTTAATCTCAAATTTACTGTCCTAGATATTTAACTATCTGAAAAGTGTATGATAATTTTTTTCATGCTATTAACATTTCACAGTCATTATTAATTACTACAGCATTGTACTTCTGCAATAATAAATAAGCATTTTTAGTTCAAAGTAACAGATTTTCACCACATAAGGAGAATTTTTGCTCTGAGTAACATCTAGACTATTTACATTTATTTGTAAATGAACATTCAGATATTCACAATAAATACAAATAACATCTTATTTGTGTTATTGATGTGGTAATGCTATTTAAGCAGAAATAAATCTTTGAGATCAGAGAATTATCGATCCCCCAGTAGCCCAGGGATGCCAGAAATTAGATTGAAGTTGGCTTGTAACTTCTCAGTCTTCTGAAGACCAAGGATAAAGCCCCACTGAATCACTGGTTTTGGCCAAATATCAAAGCCAAACAACTCTGATAACTAGGAATAAATCTAATAGAAATTATAATGTATTAAATAATATAAATGAGGACTTGGATAAATGGAAATAAATCAAGCTCATGGTTGCAAAGTCACAATATTATAAAAATACCAGTGGCCGAGTGGATTCGTGCACATTGAAAGAAATTAATTACAAGGTAGCCAGCAGAGTGGGTCTGGGCAAGATGGGCCGGACACACCCTGGAGCCAACCTCCTGTGGTCCCTCCCCGGCCAGCTGCACCTGAAGCGGCACCTTGGCTTGAAGAGCGTTTGCAGTCACCGCAGCTCAGCAGTAAACAAGTAAACCAATAACCAGATTTGGGGCCAACAGTGCCCCAGCAACAACATAACCCACAACCAAAGGTGGAATCACATGGCCCCACAAGGAATCGGAATCCCTCCTCTCTGGTTCCGGGATGCATCACCCAAGAACCACAGCTGCCAAGTCACCGCAGCTCGGCAGCTCCTGTGTTGAGCGTCTGCCCCCTGATGGTCAGTCGGTTGGTCAGACAGTTGCTTAGCCTTTTATACACCAAGTGGCCAGATTATTATGATCTCTGAACGCATAATAATCTGGCCACTCAGTGTAGACTGACCACAGAGTTGGGATTTTAAAATAAGGGTTTTCCATGTATAAGAATTGCATTGTGGGTCGTTAGAAAGAAGCAGAGGACTTACTAGCCAGAGGCTGGGGGCCACTATCTCCTGGTCCCTTGACATATCAAGATTTGCAAGCTTTCCCTTATACATAAGTACACTGAGTGGCCAGATTATTATGCGTTCAGAGATCATAATAATCTAGCCACTCAGTGTATATATAAATAATTCTCTCCAAATTAATTATTAATCTCAACCCAATACCAAGCAAAATTCCAATTTTTTAAAATAGTACTTTACAATCTTTTCCCCAAATTCAGATGGGAGAGCAATGAGACAAAATTAAGTTGAAAAGAAATAAGGAAGAACAAGATGGGGTCTCCAAGACCACCTGGAGGAAGAGATACAGTTTTGTCATTTAAACAAGTATGACATGTTTTCCATGACTCAGGAGGTCTTATCCCAACAGATACCAAGCCTAGGAATAAAGGTATAAATTATATCACTGAGCTCTAGCCAGTTTGGCTCAATGGATAGAGCATTGGCCTGCAGACTGAAGGGCCCCCTGCTCAATTCTGGTCAAGGGGACATGCCCAGGTTGCAGGCTCAATCACCAATAGGGGAATGCAGAAGGAAGCCAATCAATAACTCTCTCTCATCATTGATGCTTCTATCTCTCTCTCCTTCTTCCTTCCTCTCTGAAATCAATAAAAACATATTTAAAAAAATTATACCACTGATTAGAGGGGACAAACATAGACCCTTTAAAATCTATAATCTACATATGTGACAGAAGGGGCATTAAAAATAATTGATTGACCTAATCTATACAAGTAGTATGAATGAAACACCTTATCTATACAGCTCTTTACAGAAAACATAGAAGAATATCTTTATGGCAAGGGAGGCTTGCTTAAACATGATTCAAAAGCTCAAAAAGAAAACTGATAAATTTGAATGCATTAAATTTTTAATTCTCCAACTAGAGGCCATAAGAAGTGAAAAGACCAACTACCAACTGGAAGAAGCTATATAAAGACCTCTTACTAATTAATAAGGAAATAGGCCAACAACCAAACAAGTATGAGAAAAATATATGAATAGATAATCCAATGACAAACTGAATTCCAAAAAATGTACTAAAAGATACTCAAGCTCATTTCTAAGTATGGAAATTACAAATAATAGTAAAATATTATTTCATATCCATTGGACTGACAAAATTGGAAATATTAGCTATTAACCATTGATAAGGTTTTGGAAAAATAGGGAACTTTTATGCACTGTAAAATGTATAAAGTTATACAAACAACCTTGAGGGCAATATAGACATATGCTGGTAAATTTGTGAATAAGCACATTTGAACTTTAAAGTATATACTGTTCTAGAGAAACCCTAGCATGTATGGCATGAAGACACATGGTAGAAAATTCATGTTTATAACCGTGAAAAATTGGACACAGGCCTAACTGCTCATTACATAAATTGTGATGAACTCCATTAACATCCTACTGTACAGTATTTAAAATGAATGACTCAGGGATATTTGCATTAACATGGTGAAAACTCACAGGGCAAGTTGAATGATATTCTCAGTCTCAGACTATTTGTACAAAAACTGAAAATATACAAAACATGGCGTAGGGTTAATGGGTCAATCCTGGTGCAGTAATAGTACAAATGCATACATGAAATTAACAAGCGTTCGCATGAGCAGGACATGAATGGAGGGGAAGGAGCCAGTCTGGGAAGGGCAGCCAAGTATTGACATTCTTTCTGTGATCTTCCATCAAAACGTTAAAACTTTTATGAAGCTCAGTGGTGTTTTCTTGTGGGATGACCACATTTTCCCATACTTTTCTATATGTTGGAAAAAAACCTTGGATAAAAATGGAGGCTTTACTATGTTCATTGAATTACAAGAATGAAAATTGAACCAGAAGTAATGTACTTCATAGAAAACACTGACGCAGGGACAAAATGCTTAAGTCAAAAACAAAATATAAAATAAGAAGTTACAGCAAGCCCTCGCCAGGTAGCGCAGTAGGTTAGAGCAGTGGTTGGCAAACTCATTAGTCAACAGAGCCAAATATCAACAGTACAACAATTGAAATTTCTCTTGAGAGCCGAAAACCGACTTCTGCACACGGGCCACGAAGTTTCAATCGCACTGTACGTGTGCGCCCGCACGTGGTATTTTGTGGAAGAGCCACACTCAAGGGGCCAAAGAGCCGCATGTGGCTCACAAGCTGCGGTTTGCCAACCACTGGGTTAGAGCATGACCCCAATGTGCCAGGGCTGCAGGTTCAATCCCTGGTCACACAAGAATCAACCAATGAATATATAAGTACGTGGAACAACAAGTCAATATTTCTTTCTCTCTCTCTCTCTCTCTCTCTCTCTCTCTCTCTCTCTCTCTCTCTCTCTCCCTCTCTCTTTAAACTCAGTATTTTTTCAAAAGTTACAGCAAGCACTGTATGTATTTTCCTCCTATATTTTTATCTATAAAATGCCACCTTTGATTAATAAGGGAGGATACACAGCTACCTTAATAAACCAATCAAAGAGGAGACAAAGTTATTTCCATTGTGTAATCAGGAAATTAATTTTCTATCAAAAATAAAAGACTCTTCTCCCAGACTAAAACAATGGCTGATGACTTAATGAATCTAAACAGCAAAGATTAGAGATTCCTTTAAAATTTATAAAGTAACAAAATTTTATATACGATGATGCAATGCTATGTTTTAGGTAAAAAACAGACTTTATTTTTTTAAGAGTGAACATTGAAAGTTAAAATTGAGTTATTCTAAGAAGAGCATATTTTAAATAAACAATTCTTAATCATCTAAATAGCTTATCACAATGATTTACCAAAGTCATTTATTTTGCAGGTAAGCGTAATTATTTTGTCTCGACTTCCAATTGCACTTTCAACTATGTAAGTTCTGATATTAGCGAGAGCAAACGCTTCGTCTGTTTACAGAAGCCTGCGCACCCAGTTGCCATTTAGCAGAGTGAACACCCAGTTGTAAGCAGAATGGAGGTACATTGTGATAGCCAAAGGGCAGAGCTTCACCTGGACAGAGATGCATCGCTCTCTAACGTGGCACAGCTTGATGCGTTGCTATCATCAAGCACTCTGAAAGGTTCTTGCCAGAGATGGATGATCTAAACAATTACTGAAACTGAATTATAGCACCAGCGACTGCGGGTTGATACTGCACGAAACAGAAATATTACTCTCATTACTTTCATGTCCATGCTTATTGCGGATCAAGTTATACCAATATTTGGACCAGGCAAGCTGTTGAGAAAGCTGCAATTTTATATCATTCTATATTAGTAATTATGTGGGATTTGGACATGGTATTTGCAAGTCACTGTATCAAAAATAATCCACTTGCCTATACACACAGAAATGGGATGACTGGATCATATGACAGCTCTATTTTAATTTTCTGAGGGACGTCCATACTGTTCTCCGCAGCGGCGATACCATTTTACTTTCCTACCAACAGTGCACAAGGGCTCCAATTTCTCCACATCCGCACATTGACATCAGAATCCCCAAGAGCTCTCTGCACCCCCATGTTCACTGCAGCATTAGTCACAACAGCCCAGACATGGCAACTACCCACATGCCCATCAACAAGTGACTGGACAAAGAAGATGTGGCATATTCAAACAATGGAATATTACTTGGCTTTTTTTAAAAAAAGGCGAAAATCCTGCAATCTGCAACACCTGGATGGATGTGGGGGCTGATGCCGAGTGAAGGAAGCCGTCACAGAACAGGCACTGCCCGTTTCCAGTCATGTGAGGAACCTACCATCGTCCCACTCGCAAGCAGGGAGCAGAACGGCGGTGCCAGGGGCTGCAGGGAGGAGGAACTGGGGAGGCGTTCAATGGGCATCAACTTCCACTTTCACAAGATGAATGAGTCTAGAGCCTGCTGGACAGCACGGCGCCTGCAGCTAACCCTGCTGCGTCGTGCACTCAGAAGTTTATGTGGGAAGATCTCATGTGAAATGTTCTTACTAAGTTAAAAAAAAAAAAAAAAGAATTCAGCTGAAAATCAACTGTAAAACGTTATGCAATAATCTATAAACGGGTTTATCAATAGTATTTTATTGGCTGTATGACACACGGAAGCATCAAATGGAGATCTAGAATGAAAATAGCATGATCTGGTCATATATGTATTTAATGTCAAACATATCCCCCAAAGTCCATGTGTTTTATTTCTGCCACCTGGACTATACATGTAGGAGATCAATGTGTCAAAGAGAATGATTTTCTGTTTTCCTTTGCTTCCCACTCCCCCCCCCCCCAAAAAAAAATGCTGTATTTCCTATTCTTGATTTGATAGTTTGATGAAAATACAATGAGTGGCCAGATTATTATGATCTCTGAACACATAATAACCTGGCCACTCGTGTGTGTGTGTGTGTGTGTGTGTGTGTGTGTGTGTGTGTGTGTATTAGAGTGCCAGTGCATGAATTCGTGCATGGGTGGGGTCTGGCCAGCCTGGCCAGGGGGAGGGGACATGGGAGGTTGGCCGGCCTGCCTGCTGGTCGAACTCCTGGTCGAGGGGACAATTTGCATATTAGCCTTTTATTATATAGGATATACACTGAGTGGCCAGATTATTATGCGTTCAGAGATCATCATCATCTGGCCACTCAGTGTATATTGGGCTGGAGAGTGCCTTTATTTGACTTACACAGGTTTTCCGTGTAGATAATTGAGCCGATTTCAATAATTTCACTGGGAATATTAAAAATAATGGTGCGATCACTGTGCACCCAGCATCAGGAGGTAAGGAGACAGCGTCTGTAATGTTCCCCAAGGTGCCGAGCTGGAGATGTAAGCACCGTGGTTGAGTCTCTCCCGTTACATGACTTACTGTTTGGAGCTTGCATATGAACTTGGCATGCATATGAACTTCCAGAGCACAACGGAATACAACACAGGCCGGCGAGAGATTTTTTTTAAATCTGATGTCTGTTGTGAGCAACAGGCCACTGAGATGGTGTGTCTCTCCTGCAGAATGGGGGGTGGGAGGACCCCATGTGACGCGCTCTGCCCACAGCAATAGTGAGAACGCGCCGGGCTGGGCAGCAGCCTGCCACGCGTTTGGGACCCGGGAGAAATCCCTCTCAGGCGCTTCCCTGCGCAAACAGAGACTTGGCTGCTCTGACTACCAGGCCGTGAGGATTCGGGATGTGATTCAGCATCCGGCCCCTCTCCAGCGGGCTCATAAAAAATGGGATTCTTACTCGGTGTGGCTCCTCGCTGCTCCTGTCCTCAGAACTAAAATGTAACGTATTTATGGTGCTCAGTCCCAGAGGGTGCAGCCGGAGTCCGAGCGCATGTTTATTCCGCTGAAATGGGCATCGTGTCAGCCTTTCTCACGGACGGCTTGCTGTGTTTGGTTTTGCTCGCTTTAGAAGCTTCCTTTAGTTGCGTGCCCACCGGCTGCCCTAATCTGCTCTGACCCCCTTGGCCTCCCGCGAAGAATTCCTGAGATCCTGCTCCGGCTGGACGATCTGTGTACAAACAGCTTCAAGAGTTTGTCATCCAAAGCCTGGAGGCTGTTACTGAGAAACGGCTCCATCCTTCAGGTTCATGTCTAATCATGACAATGTCCAGGAGACTTCTTTCTTTTTAAATATTTTTTTATTGATTTCAGAGAGGAAAGGAGAGGGGGAGAGAGAGAGAGAGAGATCATGATGAGAGAGAATCATGGGTTGTCTGCCTCCTGCATGCCCCCTACTAGGGTTCAAGCCCGCAGCCCAGACATGTGCCCTGACCAGGAATCGAACCTGGGACCCTTCAGTCCGCAGGCCGACGCTCTATCCACGGAGCCAGACTGGTCAGGGCCGGGAGACTTCTCTCTGAATGAGCATCAGCAGGAAAGCGTTGGTGGTTCATAGCAGCAACAGAACCAAGCAGACAGAGACAGAGCGGGCCACCATTGCTGAGCCCCCGCGATGCCCACCCCGGCATCTCTCACCAGTCTCTGTGCAAGTTAAAGACCTGACTATCTTCACTATTTCCTTCTCAAATCTTTCATTTTCTAGGGGTGTGTGTGTGTGTGTGTGTGTGTGTGTGTGTGTGTGTTTAATTGGGTGAGAAATACCAAAAATGCGCTTGCCAGTTGAGTGGCTTTGGGCAATGGATTTCATTGCCCCTCAGCCTCACATCCCTGCGCACTGAATGTGGCTAATAAGGCCGTGAGCGTTTGTGTCAGGCCTTTGAGATGTAGGGCATGCTACTCACTCAATATCTCTGAGTCCCATTTCCTTATCTGTAAAATGGGGGGGATCACATCTACATGATTTGATTATGAAAGTAAAGAAGAGATGGACTTGTTAATTTTTAAAAAAGGAATGTCTACTTTGTCTGGCCAGTGTGGCTCAGGATAGAGCATCATCCCATGCACCAAGAGGTCGCCAGTCTGATTCTGGGTCAAGACATACATCTGGTTTCGGGGCAGGGGAAATACAGGAGGCCACCAAATGATGTTTCTCTTTCCCTTCTTCCTTCCTTTTTCTCTAAAAAATCAATTAAACATAAAAGAAGAATATCTATTTCATGTGAGGAACAGATGGGATGAGCAGTGCCGGCCCGTGACCACCATCCCCATCACGCCACGCTCCCCCATGATGCTCCTGTAGTTATCCCAGAGGCTCCCTCATTCCCGAATAAATTCAATAAAAATTTTGAAAAGGTAAAAAAATGAAAAAAAAGGTTTTGAATTGAAAAAAAAAAACGCACATAAATTAAGAATTATCTGACCACTCTGCCTTCTTTTTGGCCACCTTAAAATAGGAATCAAAGTCCTATTTGGTGGGAGCCCCGTGGTAGTCGGGCTGTACCAAGACTTCAGCGATGGCAAATGTAACCAGAAGGCCAGCCTTTCCCTGTAACAGCGGAATCACTGGCACGTACTCGGGGTTGCAGCCACAGGATTCTTCTCATTTGCCCTCTCAGATGTGCCGGGTGGCAGATTCTATAACACAGCCTCCAGCAACGGGCGTTCGTGCAGGGTGCTCGCCTTAGGCAGTTGCTGCCTGTCCTGAGCGGCCAAGACCTTCAAACCGTCCGAGGGAGGGATCCTTTACAACTGCCACCTTCTCCGACCAACTGGAGCACCCTCCGCGTCGAAAGCTGCTTGGGTCATTGACTGGCTCTGCGCCATGCCCCTTCTCCTGCGGCCTCACCTGCCCCCTGCCCCCCTGTTCTCCAGGGGGGTCCTCTGCCCCACCCACTTGCTCCAACAATGTCTTCAGAGAACTGGTTCCTCGCCTCCCAGCTGCCGCCGGACAGGCTGCTGTTTCGCCATCGGCCTCCAGGGGGCGCTGCTGCACCGTGAGCTTGCCTGGGGTGCTCACCTGCCAATCTCCAAGCAGCCCGGGAAGAGAAATTGTGTTTGTTAGAGCAACAGTTTCAGCTTTTAACCGGCGCCAAAGGCCACGGTTTTTACTTCTGATTCCAAACGACCACTTGTTTATACGAATGAGATACAAACACGGCGCACCCTAAAGGTGGCCGGGTTGTTTTCCTACGTGGTGGCTTTGCAAAGAGCAAGCAGTAATATCAGTACAAACCTGCCAGGCTTAGCAGTTCACGATACAGGCCAGTGTAGTAAGCATTCTCTTTACTGAAGTTCACTAACATCCCGGGTTTTCTTGCCTTTAATTCATTATATTTAAAAGGTGGGTGAAACAGTAAACCCGGATCAGTTTAATTCTATTGTAGAATTATATATTCATAGGTTTAATAGTTAAATAGTTTAGATTATAATTACATAACAGGATTACATTATAATTCCATATGCCCGCACCAGTACTACTAATAGAAATCACTGTCTAACTATGTAAATATGCTAATGTTGTTTAACATGTACATCGCCTGCAATAAGCATTGCATAGCTTTGGTGCAGTGAAGTACTCACTAGTACCTCTGCCACAGGCCTTCTCCTTAATTTTAAATCATAGTCACATGTACAAATCTTCTAAACTTGCTTCTCATACCCATCGTATCTATTTATGTTACAACATACCAATCCAAAAATAGTCTTAAATATGGTTTCTATTCAAAAGCATTTCCAAATATCATCTATGAGACACGTGAATGAGCTAAAGTAATGAGAAAGCATGTTAGAAGGAAGAAACATTCTGTCAAGAATGTGCCATTAATCATCGTGACTATTCTATAAAAGTACAAGAAGCAGAATGAGTGGCATTTATAAAACATAAATAGGATCATGTCACATCCTCACAAAAACCTTACGACGAACTCCCACTGAAATCAAAACGGCTCACCAACGTTCACGAGGCCTAAACGGGCCGACCTGCCATAGCACCTCCCTCCCAGCCAAATGCCATTTTCTTAGCGTCCCCCCCTGCCGCTCCCTCCCTCCCTCTCTCACACCACCGTCCGCTGTCCCACACAGCAGGTGACTTTTGTACCTTCTGATAGGCTTTGTGACTATGTGTCTCCAGTTCCACTGAATCCGAGGAGGGACCACCAACCACTGGCACCAGCGTGGCTCTAACGTGGGCTGATGAGGTTCATGATCCCAGCTTGCCAGTCACTAGCTCTGTGGCCTTTGTTTCTCATATGTAAAATGTGGTGAAGGATATATATGTTCTTTCCTATATATCCAGTGGCTACTACATAATAAGCCCTTGAAAAGTATTCACCATTTGGAATTAATGAATGAAAACCTTCCTTGTCCTCACAAAAACACCACACAATTCTACCAAAGGAAGGACCTCCTCCCGCTCCCTGGGGCATGGCTGTGAATATTCTTGAGTGCTGTGGAGTAAGGTGAGGACCCGGACATGTCAGACAGACCTGAAGTTACTTTCCATTCTGCTTTGCCAGTCTCTCTTCTGCTATTCTCCAGAGTTTAGAACAAATCTAGTGTGTGTTAAGGTTATGACCCATGGTATCTGCTCAATTCACTTATTTGTCCAGTGTTTTTAAGCACCTACTGTATTCTAGGCATTGTTCCAACTCTCAGGGGTATGGGAGACACCAACACAAAGAAAAATGCTTGCCTTGATGGAGCATGCCAACAGTCAAAGTGGAAAACCTGTCGGCTAATCTCCAACTTTTTGTGTTTTTCTAAAGTAAAAGTGATGAAATATTTTGAACCCTCACCCCTCCCCTGGGAAATTTCATACCTATTTATTCAAATTTCCCTGAGCAACTTGAGAACTTCAGAGTTGATCTGGGGTCTATAGTGAATCTAACTAAATTAATAAAGTCTTTCCCAAAGTGTGCACTTTTAGTAGTGGGTAGTGGTCAAAATGGATAGTCCGTGGACAAATGTGTATGAAGAACAATCGTCAAAGAAAAGCTCTTTATTGTACTGTTACTGTGGCTTTTCTTGCTTTGTTCTGTTTCATCTTCTGTTGACTTGGGGAGTTTTTCACGATACACTTGTTTAAATGCCAGGTCAGACTTTTCCGACTGTACGCACTTGGACAAAGTGCTAAACCTCTCTATGCTTCAGTTTCCACGTCTGTAAAATGGGCACAATAACAGCTAATGCCTCACAAAATTACTGAGGACTCAAAAAAATCAATTCATGTAATTTGTATAGTTCAGAACTTGACATGTGGTGGGTACTCAAAGTTAGTGTTGTCAGCGTTGTTCTTATTATATGCCTCTTGATGAACCAAGGAAGTCTTTATGCCAGCCATTGATGTCTCTAGAACACACATGGGAAACTGTGAACTTCATCAGGACATTAAACACGCTTAAAATGCCAATTAAGTAATTCTGGCAACTTCTGAAAAGAGCCCTGGGTCAACAGGCCATCAAGCCAGACTTTGTAAGAAAGGCAGTTGGATAAGAATCAGGCATCTGTCGACAGGAGAGTGTTGAAGACCATGACAGTGACAGGAGAAAGCTGTTTCAGCCCAGCCAACCTCAATGACATTACAATAAAAAGCAATTGCACGTGTTCTATGTGGCAAATGGTGTCACGGGCTGGCTATATTTAGAGTACAGAACTCTACTATTACCTATAATAAGATCTCTTGGGTTTTCTCCAAAAATTGAGAACATAAAAATGGAAAATAAAGATAGAATCTTATCACTGAATGTTATCTAACGAAAGGATGTTTTCCACATGTAACAGATGAATTTACAATGAATACACTGCATCTAAGGATCATATAAGGCAACTATTCTCTTGTGTTCTTCCCAAATAAATCATTTAAAATGATTTAACCCCCAATTTCTATCCTATCAATTCAAAGATCCAATGAGCCACTCAATATCATAACAAGCAGTCTTGCAGATAGAAAAGATGCAAAGTTTTGTCTTTTGTCTTATTTTCTCTGCCAAATCACTACACTAAGGCTTATGAGAAAACAAGGTCAAAGGAGCAAATCATTTTGAGAATAGAAGTCAGATGAGGAATCGCGAATCCAAAAATACAGATATACTGGGAATCAAGAAGAGAAGTAAAAATTCTCCAATGGGAGAGGTGGGGGCTTGAATAGGTGTGCTCATCTATAATAATAAAAGCCTAAGTGACCATCACAACTGAACGGACGACGGAACAGGCTGTGTGGGGCAGCTAGGCTAGCAGGGGGATTAGTGAGGGACAACCAAACTACTGAGCAGCAGGCTACGTGGGGCAACCAGGCCTGCAGGGAGGGCAGTTGGGGGCAGTTGGAGGCAACCAGGCTGGCAGGTGGGGGCAGTTAGGGGTGACCAGGCTGGCAGGGGGGCAGTAAGGGGCGACCAGGCTGGGGGGGGGGCAGTTAGGGGCAATCAGGCAGGCAGGCAAGTGAGCAGTTAGGAGCCAGTGGTCCCAAATTATGAGAGGGATGTCCGACATCCCCAGAGGGGTCCCAGATTGGAGAGGGTGCAGGCTGGGCTGAGGAGACGCCCCTGTGCACGAATTTCATGCACCAGAACTCTAGTCTATATATATAAAAGGCTAATATGCTAAGTGTCCAACCACCCAACCGGTCGCTATGAAATGCACTGACCACCAGGGGCAGACTGCTCAATGCAGGAGCTGCCGTGATATGCACTGGTCATTTATAGAGAAATAGCACCGCGGCCCTGGCACCCGCAAAGCAACACTCTGCTTCCCCCAAGTGGAACACAGGCCCTGCCATCACCCCGGAGTGACAGCCCACCAAATCTCAGCCGACGCTGCCAAGACCCCATGGCACAAAATGTGGCCCACAGCCCAGCACAGCCAGGAAACAGTGGCTGTGGACACCAGGTCACATAGCAATGCCCAGCTTCCTCTCCCTGCTTTCCCTGCCTCCTTGGAGTTTCTTCAGCCCAGGAACTCGACTTGCTTTATAGCCAGGTGCAAACATTTCATACTTTAACCAAATGTCTGTGAAGCGTTTTCCTGTGCCTCATCTCATTTGATCCTCACAGAAGTCCTGGAGTAGGTAGAGAGGAGACTCGGTAGAATCCTACTTTCTTTTCATTAGCCAGAAAATGAATATTTAGAAAGTTTAGAAACTTGACCCAACTGAAAAGAAGTAAAAAATGGTGGACCTTGAAAATGACTTCAGGTTTTGTCACTGAGCAAATATAGTCTAACACTGCTGCCGTTAAATATTTTACCCTTTGTTCTCCCTGCATGATCTACAATAATAATCTGCTTCATGTTGATATTTACGGCTGTGTTGCTGACAATTACCTGAAAGAGAAGTTGGGGTGCTTCACTGGGCTGGAAAAAGTTTAGCTAAATCAGAAAGCAGGTCTAATTAAGCAAGTTTATTCTATATATATAAAAGGCTAAGTAGACTTGCGCATGCATGATACATATAAAGCTCTCGCTGACGCCAATCACACACGTGTGTTTTGATCTGCTATTGTCCATCATGAATTTGGTTGACACTTCTATTATAGAGAAAGGGTGAATAGTGATATTAAAATATTTCTTCTAATTAATTGCCTTTCAATGTGCACGAATTTGTGCACCGGGCCACTAGTAGGTTTATAAGGCAGGCACAGAATGGAGTTTGTTCCTTATTCAACAAGTTTCCCATTCTGGCTTTACCTGTATGATGTGAAATTACTCAAGTCCCCTGGTGAACTTGAGCTTGGTCTCCCCTGACAAGTACCTCAGACAAGTCTCGGTGGTTGAGATGCAAAAATGAAATACATCCTAGATGGCCAAGGAAGGACACAAAGGACTGTGCCTGGAAATACTCGGATGTCTCTATGATTGATGCCTGCCCGTGGCTTCTTTCTCCTGATCTACCACAGCCTCAGCCTTTATTAAACCGGTGTGAGTACATCCTCTGGGAACTCTTCCTCCTTGCAAATGTGCATTCCAATGTAATCACTACACTGAGTTAGCTCCCACATTTCTTTCCAATGCTCATTTCAAGAGCCAGTTCTGATGTTTAGTGCTATGGGTCCTCTATTGCTCTAGAAATGCAATGCATAGTTATGTGCTCTATTGACCTAAATTCTCCTTCAACAAAAATCAAGTACCTCTTTGGGTTCATTACAGTGATATTTCGTAGGTGTTTTATTCTGTATCTATAGTTGGGATCATCTGCTGGTTTTGTGATATCATTAATATTTATTTTCAGTAAATTCGAAAATATCACGGGAAATAATGTTTAAAATTTGTAATGAACAGCTGTTAAGGTTATCTCTTCCAAGGATTAACCTACATAATTCAGAGAGATTTACAGAGTGGAGTGAATCTTCCAGACACTCGATCAGAAGTGACAATGTTTTTTCACTCTGATGCAATTGGTATTTGTAACTCTAACCATGGCTTGTCTTCTTAACAAGCAGTCAGAGGTACTTTTCCTGGGAAAGTGTCAGCTAATCCCCAAGAAAAGGCCAGATATTAACTGAAACCTTGACTAATATGTAGCCACCTTCTTTTCTTCTTTTTTCTAAAAATGTTTTTATTGATTTTTTATTTTTATTTTTATTTTTTAGGAAAGAAGGGAGAGGGAGAGAGCGAGAAACATCAATGTAAGAGTGAAACATCAATTGTCTGCCTCCTGCACACCCCCTATCTGAGATCGAACCCACAATCCAGGCATGTGCCCTGACCAGGAATTGAACCAATGACCTTTAGGTGCAAGGGACATTGCCCAACCACCTGAGCAACACCGGCCAGGACCCACTTATTTTCTTTATTACATAATTGGGGGAGACTCTGTTCACATCAAAGCTTAGGGAGCAAATATTCTTGGGCATGAATTCCAAAGGCTCATGTATGAACTAACAAAAGTTTTCCAGCGTACGTTAAAACATAACATGTGACAAAATAATTTACCACAAAATGAACACCTTCAAATAAGATATCAAAAAGGTAGTTTTTAAAAGTTTCTTCTCCTGTCTTAGTTTTTTTATCCCCTTTTCACTGAATTCTTTTTAAAATGAGAGGTCTTTGCTTAGATGAGATGAACAAGTACAAATAAAAAGAACACAATGGAAATGAGTGTGTGTACATGCACCTCTAGAGCAGACGGCAGTGCAAGCCAACTGAGCTTTTGCCTGCTGTTTCCATGTGGTCGATACTTTCCATGCTGTGTGTGTCCATTTATCTTCCAGTGGAATCTTATGAGGAAAAGAAATCCCCCAATGTTTCAAAGCCAATTAGCCTACAGTCTATATTTTTCATGTTTACCCTATGAATTTCAACTTCAGCTAAAAATGCAGTTACTGAGCCCTGGCCAGTGTGGCTTGGTTGGTTGGGCATTGTCCCATCCACTGAAGGATTTCAGTTCCATTCCCAGTCAGGGCACACACCCCAGTTGCAGGCTCAATGCCCAACAGGGGGTGTACAGGAGATAGTCAATGGATGTTTCTCTCTCATTGATGTTTCTCTCTCTCCTTCTCCCTTCCTTTCTCCCTAAAGTAAAAAAAAAAAAACGTATTTTTTAAAAATGTAGTTACTGACATTTGCTAATGATATATGCAAGAATGGGTTAATATCCAAAATATTTAAAGAACTCGTACAACTCAGTATCAATAAAAACAGCAATCCCAATAAAAAATGGGCAGAGGACCTGAATATTCGTTTCCCCAAAGAAAATACACAGATGGCCAACAGACACAAGGAAAAATGGCCAACATCACTAGTCATCATGGAAATGAAGATCAAAACCTCAACGAGACATCGCCTCCCATGTGTCAGAATGGCTATTATCAAACAGACAATAAACAACAAGTGCTGGATAGGATGTGGAAAGAGGCAACCATTTTACACCTCAGGTGGGATTGGATACTAGTGCAGCCACTATGGAAACGAGTATGGAGAGTCCTCAAAAAGTTAAAAATAGAACTACGATATGACTTGGTAATTCACTCTGGATAGTTATAAAAAAAATGAAAACACTAATTCGAAAAGATATGTGCACCCCTATGTTCATTACAGCATTACTACAATAGCCATGACATGGAAGTAACTTAGGTGTCCATCAACAGATGAGTAGATAAAGAAGTGATGCATATAATGGAATATATTTACATATATAATGGGATATATATAATGAAATATTATATATTATTATATAAAATGATTATGTATAATGGAATATTACTCAGCCATCAAAAAGAATAAAATCTTGCCATTTGCAACAACATGGATGGGGCGAGAGAGTATTATGCTCAGTGAAATAAGTTGGACAGAGAAAGACAAATACCATATGATTTCAATTATATGTGGAATCTAAGAAACAAAACAAATTAACAAAGTGAAACAGAAATAAACTCACAGATACAGAGAACACACTGATGGTTCTCTGGGGGTAGGGAGTTGGGTAGAAAGGGGGAAGAAGGTTAAGAAGGACAAACTTATAGTTATAAAATAAGTCACAGGGATGTAACATATAGCACAGGAAATATCTACACTAATAAAAGAGGAAGTTGCAAATTGACTGTACCTTCACAATGGCCACCAGCCAATCAGGAGTGAGTATGCAAATTAACCCAACAAAGATAGTGATGGTGGGTTAATTTGCATACACAGGCACCAAGCGGCCGGGGTGGGATGCTTGTGTCGTCGCCATGGTGGCGACGCAGGTGTTCCACACCACCCCAGCCGCTCTGGGCCTCTGGGCAGCGTGGGAAGGCGGAAAGGCGACTCCGGGCCGGAGCAAAGGTGGTGCCAGCAGCCAGGGGAAGGAAGGCCCATTCTTGCACAAATCTTCATACATCGGGCCTCTAGTAGTCAATAATATCGTGATAACTATGTATGGTGACAGTTACTAGACTTAGTGTAGTATTCATTTCTTAAGGCACATAAATGTTGAATTATTACATTCAAGACATGAAACTAAAATAATATTGTATGCTAACTATAATTTTTAAAAAGTATCAAGCTAGCCCTGGCTGGCAATGTTCAGTGGTTAGAGCTTTGGCCCACACACCAAAGGTTCATGGTTTTGATTCCCAGTCAAGGGCATGTTCGGGTTGTAGCTTCCACCCATGGCTCCTGTTGGGGCACATGCAGGAGGCAACCAGACCCATTGATGCCTCTCTCTCTTCCCCTCCCTCCCTCCCTTCCACTCTCTTTAAAAACCAATGGAAAAAATATCATGGGGTGAAGATTAACAAAACAAAACAAAAAGCACATAAAAAAAGTATCAAGCTAAGTATGAAAATCACTTTGGCCATGAACTGGATGCCATTTATTTTCATGATTTAAGAATGATAAGCAAAAGAGGAAAACAGGTGTCAAGGATTTCAGTCTGTAGGACTGAGAATCAGCATTTCATGAGCTTCACCACATCCGGTGGCCAAGTACGCACTATGAGGACTGAGTCAAGTATTTGCTGCTTCCAACTCATTAAAATTGGATAAATGGGTCTGAATGCGCCTGAGTCTGTGGCGATTCTCTCTGGGGGCATGTTAACCACTGTGGATGGCTCCTTCAACCTGGATTCCACTCTACCTCTAACTGAGATGTGGGGGAGCTGAAAACATTTATCCACTGCAGCGAGGATTCGGGATGCAAATTAGGTTCTTCAGATTGAATGCACTTGAGGGAGATTTGGAAAGTAAAGATGAGGCTGAAACCATTTTCTTGTCCCTTTTGATGTTTTCCTGGCTAACGAGATCCTAGAACCGAAGACTATCTGCCCTGTTCGTGTCCGTTTTCCTGCTTCTTTAGTTTCCCTATGGTGCTGTATCGGAGGTGACAGGGGCATTAGCCTCTCCGTGCTGGACCCCTGATCCTGGCCCAGAGCCCCTCTCAGCCCCAGCGCTGTGTCCCCTGCACATCTGTCCTTGGTTGTGGAAGGCATTTCTGGTGGCCCAAGTGGAAGCTGTCCTTCCGGCCTTCCTTAATATAAGCCTGTCATCCTCTGTTTAATCTTTTCCTCTTTGTAATATCTGGAGTGCACCCTGTTCTTACCCTGAGTTCTGACTGATACAGTATTTAATATAGAAGTAATTGGGAGCAAAACTCAAGGAATTGAATTTGGGAGGGATTGTGAGACCCATTTGGGTGTGAAGGATGGCTCCCAGTACCATTTACAAAGGGAAAACACAGCCCAGAGCCCATAGTGCCTCATAGGATCACAACCAGTCCCTGGAAATAGAGTGCCTCTTGGAGTGAAAGGATTGGCAGACCAGACGACTGCTGTGGCAAACCATTACGGAGGAATGAAGGAAGAATACAGGCCTCCAGCCATTTCTCCTTACACTGGAGAGTAAAGAAGAAACAAGAAAAAAGACAGGACAAGCTCTGGGTTTTCAATTTCAGCTCAAGACATGTTTAGAAGATGAGGGAACATCCATCATGATCTCTTGCGGCCACAAAACCGGCAGGGCCAGAAATCAGACACGGAGTCAGTTCCTAGCGTTTGCTGAGTCCCAACATAACATGAATTCAAAACTTTGCCCCACCCCGTAGGTGAAAGCTTGAACATTTACTGGTATGAAGCGAGAGTAGAACCTTGACGGGGCACATGGTGGTGACTCCGAGGAGCATGGCCACTCTGCGTCCCGCGAGGCTGGAGAGCATCCCCTGGCCAGGGGAAATAGCTCTTCCTCTCCTCTCTGGTGACACAAGCCCTGAGTTGCTAGGAGACCCTGCAGCACCTTCACCTTCAAAGGGAGGACAATACCCCGCCCCCAGCTCTGCTCCCTGCACCTCACAGACACTGCACCTGAGACAAGAGTGGGACCTCAGCTTGTCCCAGGGAGGAAAATACCGAGTCTGACATGGAAGAAGTTAGGTGGCAAACCAAAACCCACGACTGAACTCATACACACCTGCAGAAAGCTGAGGACCAGGCGTGAGAACGGAACTAGACAAGGGAAGAGAAATACAGCTATTGATCAGGCCACGTATATCCATATGTGTGTATCGACCAGAGATTATATACCTAATGTGCCAACTCCAGCTTCCCAATATGGGATTACTAGTAAGTGTTGGCCTTGTTAGTTAACTGGAACTTGGACTCAGTGGAAGGCCTGAACTAAATGAAGATGATCTGCCTCAAATTATTAGTGGAAAAATGAAAGAAGGCATTTTAAAACAGAAAAATACGACTGGGATGGATTCATTGAATGTGCCATTAAATCACTCAATGTAGCCAAAACCGGTTTGGCTCAGTGGATAGAGCGTCAGCCTGCGGACTGAAAGGTCCCAGATTCGATTCCGGTCAAGGGCATGTACCTTGGTTGTGGGCACATCCCCAGTGGGGGGTGTGCAGGAGGCAGCTGATCGATGTTTCTCTCTCATTGATGTTTCTAGCTCTCTATCCCTCTCTCTTCCTCTCTGTAAAAAATCAATAAAATATATTTTTTAAAAAAATCATTCAATGTATAAGAAAGTCTCCTGGTTCAGAGGATCCTGCCTGTGCCTAGGCATTTAGAAAGAAATTGGTTAAAAAAAAAAAAAAAAAAAAAAAGACAAATGTTATAAGCCACTGGGGGGAAAATGGGAAACTATGTGTCCATACACAAAAACACAACATATATTAATTTATATACATATAAACTCACCATCACATATGCAGACTTACATATTTTGATATGGTATAGAAAATACATATTATATATATATAACATATATGCCTAACTAATCTGTTTTTAAAACCCACAAAGCTCAGCTGAGTGTATAGGAGATCTAACTGGCTCTATTGGACCAGTCACGAATGGGGCGGCATCCATGTAGCACACACAAAGGGGCTCCGAGGACTGTGCAGAGCGGAAGACTTGTCTAGGCAGGAGACGGCAGGGCAGTGATTCTAGGGAAGAGTGGCTTGTTTCGGGCAAGGTCACTGTCCATGGGGAGGGAGGGAGGGAGGGAGTCTGTCAGGCCGAGGACCTCCTACTGCTGAGCAGGTCATTCCAGACCCACGGGGCAGAGAGGGTCCATTCCCGGAGGCTGGACCTGCATTTTGGTTAGGTATCAAGTTTTGGTTTCCTGATGTGGAGCTTTGCACAAGTGATTCCATTTAGCCTTTCTCTCTTTCTTTCCTTCTTTCTTTCCTTCTTTCCTTCTTTCTTTCCTTCTTTCTTTCTTTCTTTCTTTCTTTCTTTCTTTCTTTCTTTCTTTCTTTCTTTCTTTCTTTCAATACAAAATAAATAAACACAAAGAGGAAGGAGGCTCTTGTTTTAGAAGAATGCCAAGTGTTGACTGGTAACTCTAGAGGAAGTACTGAAGTTGGAAAAACTATCATTTTGCAACCCCTTAGTGAATACCGGCATAGGCAACAACCATCCATTGATGCAAAAACTAGGGGGATACATTTGGTAAGAAGCAAAGTGATTGTAGGAACTTGAATTGTCCTTCTACAGATTGTATATTGAGTACAAGGTGAAATACAGTGACTCTTCGCGGCGCAATCAGACGACACCTGGACGGGGTGACCAAGATGCAGAAGGGCATTGTGGGCCTCCTGCTTCGAGACCCTGAGGAGGACAGCAAATCACAATGTCCTCTGTGCAGCAGTCTGGCTGGGAACACAACCAAAATCTAACCATGAGGAATCAGCAAGGTAACTTAAAATAGGGAACATGCTATTCTATTTTTGCAGGGGGCTGGGGAGGATTATGTTCTGCGTACATGCTAATGTCATAAAAGAAAAAGAAAGGCTTTAGAAACCTTCCAAATGAAGTGAGTCTACACAGTTATGATAGCGAAGTGCAGTACTAGCCCTAGATCGCAGTACATACCAAAGGGCAGACGGACGCAAACAGGACCTGACGGGGTCAGCTGACACAACTGGAATGTGGATAATAGATACAACAAAAGAGTTGAGCTGATGTTAAGTTCAGTGAAAATGATAACTGCACAGCTGTCCCATGAGCATACATCCTTTTTCTGAAGAAATAACTGTGGTGGCAAAGGACCAAGAGCTATGAATCCTACTCCCAAGTGTTGAGAGAGTCTGGACGATAAGGCGAGTGGAGCAAATTGTTAACAGCAAATGAACCTGGGAAAAGGGCATGCCGCTGTCCTTTGGGTCTGCTTATTTGTGCACATCTGCTGTACGTCCGAAATCATCTCCACACCAAAATGTTAAGTATCTTCTTGGTAAGAAACACATGCAGCACCTTGAAAGTTGCTGCGGCGGCTGCTCCTAGGAGGCCAGGTGAGGAGGTAGACACAGGCTCCCTGGTTTTGGGGAGGGTGACAGGCCCCCAGAGTATAAAAGTCTAAGTGGCAGCTCTTTCCTCCCGGAAACGGGGGGCTCGTGGTTACAGAAACAGGCAGCAGGGGCAGAAAGATGATCCGGATAGTTTGTGCCATGGGAATGCTTAGTAGTTGCCATTTCGCCATGGTTACCTCTTAGACTAAAACAGTTGGGCAGAGGACTAGGGTCCAACTTGATCTGAATAAACAAAGAAACCCCCGTGTTGTAAGCAGAAGCCCGACTTCGCATCGTGAAGGACTAGAGGGCCCCCTCATCTAAGGCTTAGACAGGAATCATTCTCAAGACCAAGAGTCCCTCAGACAGAGTCAGACAGATTCCCTCAGGAGGGACCTGGTGGCATGGCCAAGTCTCCTTTCCGTCTTTCCCTGAAGGACACAGGGCCACCCTTTTGGGTCTGAGCTTGGACTAATACGTGGGGTGTTAAGGACCCCAACATACTGCGCCTCGATCTTTTCTACCCAAGTTCAGGATCATTAGAGATTTAGACAAACAAGAAGATAAAATATAGTCTAAATACTAATAAATATACTAGTATTGGGGGAACTTTTGTTAGATATGATCGAGTAGGTGAGGTAAATACATCAATCACCCCGGGTTCCTCACCATGGACACACCCAGCTCCCTACTTTGGAACAAGGTAACTTCCCCTCTCACACATACCTCAGGACATTAGAGGGGCCCAATCAACAGCCTGGCTGGCGGCTACTAGGCTATTAATTAGTTCAGCTGTCTAAAAGTTTAAGACAAAACTGAATTGACTACGTTATGACCTGCTTGGCCACTTGACCCATTATCTGCGAGTCACCACATAAACGAACTGTCAAGCCCTGGCAGTTTCACTATCTGGATGCTTCGCTGAATTTAAAAAATGAGGGATAGAATTGCCATTAAGGCAACATACAAGCAATGCGTACCTATGGAAGGTTTCAAAGGCCATTTCATTTTCAGAACAGGGAATAGCTGAGAAGCTATGAATCCTGTCAAAGATATAAAGGGATAACTGATAATGCTAACTTTTACCAGCCTCACAGCTGTGCAGAGAAACTTTCATAATGACCGCATTTAATTACATAAAGAGTGGTAAAGTCTCTTTCATTTGATCTCAATCACGAAGCCTTGATCCTGAAGATAATCCTGGCGCTCCCTGTCAAGGCCGGCTTGTGGATAGCAGTGCGTTCAATTTCTGGTCTCAGCTATTTTTAGAGGATAAAACAAGAATACTTTCTCACATGCATTATGAAGATGAGAAATATTACCTTAGGGCCTATTTTCTTTAATGTGCCCTAAGTATATATATACACATATGTGTGTGTGTGTGTGTGTGTGTGTGTGTATTGATACACAGATGTACAAAAAGAATTAGCCCATGAGTCATTTCTAGAGTTAACTGTAACACCATTCACCAAAAGTTAAATAATATGAAAGTCTTTTTTAAAAAAAGTCGGTCATATTTTCTAGCAACCATGCCTATTTGTGTAGATTTCGCAATGGCTCTGATGGCTTATATTTTCTCTCAACCTTCATTTCTGGGCAGATCACTGGTTTTCATGAAAATAATTAGGGAGCCGAGCCCGGCTCTGGCTCGTGGAGTCCTGAGGTTAATTAAAATGGAATGCACACCGCACATATGTGAACCACCAATAAAGCCTGGCGGTCAGGTACACAGAATTCTGTCACCAGCTGAGAATCCAAGCGGGAAAAGGTGGCGTCGCAAATTAACCGGGGACCTTCACGTTTGGACTTTTTATTACAGTCTTCAGCTGACTCTGACATCTGACACACGGTACCGACAGAACGTGTAGTTGTTTACTGAGTTCATGTGCAGTACTCAAACAATTCCAAATGCTTCTATGTCTTCCAAAAACATGGTCAGTACATTTTGCTACATGTTTCTAAAACAGAAGTTGGTGGAAAGATGTTTACATAGGTTCACTGATTTCAGTGACCATGCCAGATGTCAGCTGGCCTCATTAACTGGCCACATCTGACAAAAATTATATTTCAGAAATTATTTCCAAAGGCCAATAAAAAAGATGGTGGCGATAACAACAAAACAAAACAAAAGAGATAACCTGGCTGGTGTGGCTCATTTGGTTGGGCATAGAGAGGTCGTGTTTGATTTCTGGTCAGGATACATGCCAGGGTTGTGGACTCAATTCCCAGCAGGGAGCGTGCAGGAGGCAGCGATCAATGTTGATGCTTCTCTCTCATCCATGTTTCTATCTTTCCCTTTCTCTGTCTCTCTCTAAAATAAATAAAAACATATTTTAAAAACAATTCGAAGTCCTATTTCTGGGAGAGATTAGAATTAGGAATCCTCTGTTTAGAGGCAAAATCTCTTTCTTCAAAGGAAAGTGATTTGAACAAGCCTCTTAAACTTCCAGAGCCTCTATTTTTTTTAAACATGAAATTGATTAAAAAAAGCAATACTTTGGTAATGTTATGGGGTTTTTATGAGGCTAAGAAACATGAATGTACATTTACCATAAAGCATTATGTACATGTTAGAATTTCATTATAGAATATGTAACCCTTTATTCCTTTATTATTTTTTAAAATATATTTTATTGAATTTTTACAGAGAGGAAGGGAGAGGGATAAAGAGTTAGAAACATCGATGAGAGAAACATTGACCAGCTGCCTCCTGCACACCCGCTATTGGGGATGTGCCCACAACCAAGGTACATGCCCTTGATCAGAATTGAACCTGGCACCCTTCAGTCCGCAGGCCGATGCTCTATCCATTGAGCCACACCGGTGAGCGCACCCTTTTTTCCTTTAGATAAAGAAGTTTTCTATTCTTGATTTGCTACGTGAAAGCAGAGTGGTGGGAAGCAGAGAGTTGTCTCTTCCCAAATTCAGGAATAATGGGCCCCTGCTAGAGAGCTAACAGTTCCGAGAATGGACAGCAATGGAATGGCCCATGAGAGTTCACAGACTGACCCATGACAGGAAGCAACATGAGGCGGCGATGGGGGAGGACACAGAATGTCCACCCAAGTGCTTTTAGTGCCATACATACATGAGTAAAATATGCACACAACTGAGAAAAACACCATCTCAATCATAAAATTACTGGAAAGGTTTCCAAAAAGCAATCAAACTCAGGTAATGTTGGGTCACAAGAGCTAGCAAAGCGAAAGTGGAGCCAACAGAAGTCTCAGGGCATGATGCTGCAGTTGTGACACCTGGGCAGTTTCCTGTGTGGTAGTGAAATGCAACAGAACAGGTTGGGATGTCAAAGGAAAGAAGGTAAAACAATATCATAAAACATCGCATTTCACCCATTCTGAAATTTCAGCCATTTGGGGGCTCCTGGCAAAATTCAAGAAAATATTCATTCTATGTTCACCCAAGACATGCACATAAACACACACAAATACACACACACACACTTGCTTCTAAATCAGATGAGAGGTTTAAATTGATTGGTCTTGGTTGAATCTGCTCTACTCTCCAAATGGTTACTTCTCACACAAATTTAAGCCCAAATGGTTATCTCCATGTTGATGCAATACCAGGTCACATTCGTCCCTGTCTAGACGACCCTAGAGTTGCACTCATGACTCCAAGTTTGGAGAAAGCTTCTCATTGCAAACAAACTTCTAACACGAGGCAGACAGATCACGAGAATTCTCGTGTTTTCTGTTCTAAGGCTTCTGGCCAATCATGAGAATTCTTTAAAAAGATATTATCTTGTAAGAACATGTAAGAAATAACTTCAAAATGCTATGGGTATTTAATTTTAAAGTGTGCCTTTAACATTTATGTAAAACATTTTTTGTACTCATTCAATAGAAACTTATCTGGCCACTGGGTAAAGCTAGCAATAAAACTACTGGTCCACAATCCTATCTAATAAAAGAGTAATATGCAAATTGACCGTACATCCACTACACCAACAAGCCATGCCCACCAGCCAATCAGGTGCGAGTGTGCAAATTAACCCAACCAAGATGGCTGTAGCCACAGAGAGAGCAGGAGGCTTGACTTGCCCCCGGCGATGGAGGAAGCCAAGCTTTCTGCATACCCTTGCCGGTCCAGGCCTCCACTTAAGACTACAAAGTTTCAATTATAGAAGATAAATAAATCCCAACAAAAATGGCTACGGCCACGGAGCAAGCAGGAGGCTTGGCTCCGCTCAAGGCTACAAAGTTTCAATTATAGAAGATAAATAAATTCCAGATACCAGGGCCTCTGCTTGGGTTGCTGGGGGGCGTGGCCAGCCTGCAAACCACCACAGGCCCCTCACCCAGGCCGCCCCACGCCCCAAGGGAGCCCCCACCCTGATCCGGGACACCTTTCAGGGCAAACCAGCTGGCCCTCACCTGTGCACCAGGCCTCTATCCTATCTAATAAAAGAGTAATATGCAAATTTACCATCACTCCAACACACAAGATGGCTGCCCCCCATATGGTCAAAGATGGCTGCCCCCATGTGGACACAAGATGACCGCCACAAGATGGACAGCAGGGGAGGGCCGTTGGGAGGTACCAGGTCTGCAAGAGAGGGCAGTTGTGGGTGATCAGGCCAGCAAGGAAGGGCAGTTGGGAGGGACCAGGCCTGCAAGGGAGGGCAGTTGGGGGTGATCAAGCCTGCAGGGGAGGGCAGTTAGGGGTGACCAGGCTGGCAGAGGAGGGAAGTTGGGGGCAAACGGGCCTACAGGGAAGGGCAGTTTGGGGGTCCCAGGCCTGCAGGGGAGAGCAGTTAGGGGCAATCGGTCTGGCAGGGGAGCAGTTAGGCATCAATCAGGCTGGCAGGGGAGTGGTTAGGGGGTGATCAGGCTGGCAGGCAGAAGCGGTTAGGAGCAATCAGGAAGGCAGGCAGGCGAGCAGTTGGGACCCAGCAGTCCTGGATTGTGAGAGGGATGTCCGACTGCCCGTTTAGACCTGATCCTACCGGGATTGGGCCTAAACGGGCAGACATCCCTTGAGGGGTCCCAGATTGGAGAGGATGCAGGCTGGTCTGAGGGACACCCCCCTCCCCCCGTGCACGAATTTTGTGCACCGGGCCTCTAGTGTGTTAATAATTTAATCTAGCTGTTAGAAGATAATTTAAAACCTGAACAACTCAGTTAGGATATTTTGGCAGCAAGTGTCAGAATACGCAGTTCATAACAGCCTCAACCATGAAGCCATATGACCAGAGAACTGAAGGTAGGTGGTTCTGAGGCCAGTCCAGTGGCCCAACAGGGATAGAATGTTAGCTCAGCATCACTGTGAACTGTTTTCTCTTTCTTCAAGGTCAGAGATGACTGCGTGTCAGCACATAACCAAGTCCCCAGGAAGAATGAATGCAGTGGGAGCAAACATGTATATTCCTTTCCGTATGTTTAAGAGAGGAGTAAAATCTTTCCCAGGTATCACCCTGGACGTTCCCCCATCCATGTCATCTTCAGCAATGAGTCACATGCCTACCCCAGATGAACCCCTAATAATGATGAGTGGGGCCGAAACCGGTTTGGCTCAGTGGATAGAGCGTCGGTCTGTGGACTGAAGGGTCCCAGGTTCGATTCCGGTCAGGGGCATGTACCTTGGTTGCGGGCACATCCCCAGTAAGGGGTGTGCAGGAGGCAGCTGGTCGATGTTTCTCTCTCATCGATGTTTCTAGCTCTCTATCCCTCTCCCTTCCTCTCTGTAAAAAATCAATAAAGTATATTTAAAAAAATAAATAAATAAAAATAAAAAAAAAAAAAAAAAAAAAAAAAAAAAAAAAATGATGAGTGGGGTTGTCAAAACTGGTTTTGGCCTGCCACATTTCATCCCTAGAGGTAGGGACGATATAAACCAAACAAAATAGGAGTTCTGTTAATAAAAGAGAAGGAATGATGAGGGTCCACCTCCCTGGATAGCCTCATTTCACAAACTGGTCTGAATTCAGACTAAAGAATGTATGAATGGTTTGCTTCTGGAGTTTTCCAGGTAATAGTTTCAGACCGTGGTTGACTGTGGGTAACTGAAACCATGGAAAGCAAAACCACAGATAAGGGGAACTATTGCAGGAAAGAAAAAAAAAAAGTGTATCCTTAAAAATAGAGCTGGGTCTGTAAACGTTCTTCTGTATAGGACCAGATAATAAATTCTTCAGGCTTTGTGGTCCACATCGTCTCTCTCACTTATTCTTCTTTGTTATGCTTACAACCCTTTAAAAATGTAAAAAACATTCTTAGCTTACAGGCATACAAAAACATCCCAAAGGCTAGATTTGACCCTAATGTGCCAACCCCTGGCTATGAAAGGTATTGTTTAGTTGTCTCCCATTCCGTGAGTGAATAAAAAACTTTATTGAATGTTGAATGGGGTCAGTCATCTGATTCAGTGTTGAGAAAACAGCCATGAATGATATATAGCATATTACCTAGAAAAGCTCAAATTCTAGTAAGATGCTAAAGATGAACCCCAAACTTAAGCCCGCCTTTCATTTTCCCAAAGTGAATGTCCTGAAAATATTTTTTGCAACCTCGAATATAAATTTTACAGACATAGAGCAAAGTAGGCACAGTGACTTAGAAACGTATTAATTTAACACAGAGAATCACAGAGCTTCTAAGGAAGCACACAGCGTTGGGGCATTTATGTCCTACCTACGGGGAACACACATGGAAGGCGCAGAGCAGGTGAAGAACAGCAGAACACACCCTCCCAAAACGCGCTGCTTCGGCATATTGATTCTTTTGAGCTCCAGGCTCTTGAAAACCAGCAAGTGCAGGGAGAGGCTTTCTCAGAATTCCCTTACCTGCCTCAAGACAGATCTTCCAAAAGAGACCCATTGTCATAAATCTCCTCCCAGCGTTTCATCGACCAGCGAGGACTGAATCTTGTCACAGGAGAGACTAGAAGTTGGTATCCCAGCCGGACACACTTTGTCACAATCGTACGTTCCATCAGCATGATCTTCTAAGTCCCATTCCTCTTGCCTAAGCGGCTACATGGCCCTACCTTCCCCTGTTTCGGTGGTATTGAAGCCTGAACCCTAAGCCACCTCTTTGAGCTGGTCACTTTCCTCTGGTATCTCCCAGGTATACATGAGGTACACATGCATGTTTATCAAACATGTTTTGTTTTTCGCTGGCTAATCTGTCTTTTATTAAAGAGGTCTCAGCTACGAACTCAGAAGGGTAGAGGGAAAATTATTTTTCCTCCCCTAGATAGCCAAAACAGTACACAGCTGTCCCAAAATATTGATGGAATTGCTGGTACTAGTTTTAAATTCCTATTCATTTCCCCTCTAAAATAAATAAATAAATAAATAAATACATACATACATACATACATACATACATACATACATACTGCCCTAGCCGGGTGGCTCAGTTGGTTGGAATGTCTTATACCAAAAGGGTTACAGGCTCAATTCCCGGTCAGAGCACACACCTGGGTGACAGGTTCAATTCCTGGTCAGGGAGTGTACAGGAGGCAACTGATTGATGCTTCTCTCACACATTGATGTTTCTTTCTTTCCCATCCTCTTTCTCTAAAAAATAAGTAAAAACATATCCTTGGGCGAGGATTAAAAATAAATAAATACGTACATACATACATACATACACACACACACATGTTATATACACTAAGGTCTAACAGTGCAAGTTTAGAAAGCCTGTCTGACCTCCCTTCCCTCATCTGTCTATTGGGGATAATGTCATGGGCATCAAACGTGACAATGCTTCATTCGTTCTCTCGCTCCGGGGACCTGTGCGAGCCACGGAGTTACTAACAGTAATTGTCAAAAGAAAATAACTCATATGCCGAATGTAACAGGAGCCAAGACTGGCTGATGTAAGTAAATTTAATCCAATTCTTAATGTTAGAGATTAACATCTGATTACGGAGATCTCAGTATGTTTAAAGGGATTTCTTAAAAACACTATGGAAAACAGACGTTCTCTTGGAACAAAAGAACACATTTCATACGAATCAATCTCACTGCTCCAGTGTTGGAAGAGTGCTTCATCCTGATTTTAAACATCTTTCCCAGAATCACCTAGAGGACCGGGTTGTGTTTGAGAGACACCCTCAGTCCACTGCCTTGAGGCCATCGGAGAATCATTCGGCTCCTTGTTCTTTTCTTTCTTTCTCCTGTTGACTAAAGAGGCCCATAAGTAGGCCTTCTAAGCAGCACAAAATAACAGAAAACAATCACGGGGAATTTCTAAGAGAATGAACTGTCCTCTGGAGAACGGAGATTGCATTTGGGGACTGCTGGTTCTGCCTGTAAGCGGAGGCCACGACACTGCTGCTCCCTCAGAAACGCCTGCCTGTGGTCAGTGAGCCTCTTTCTCCGTATGAATTCCCCAGAGCAAGTTCCCACCATCGCCATTTCCTTTTTTAATATATTTCATTGATTTTTTACAGAGAGGAAGGGAGAGGGAGAGAAAGTGAGAAACATCGATGGGAGAGAGACATCTATCAGCTGCCTCCTGCACACCTCCTCCTGGGGATGTGCCTGCAACCAAGGTACATGCCCTTGACCGGAATCGAACCTGGGACCCTTCAGTCTGCAGGGCGATGCTCTATCCACTGAGCGAAACCTGTCAGGGCACCATCGCCATTTCCTTCCCTGGGACTTAGAAACCAGAGCCTCAGATCTATACCTGCCTCAGCAGCACAAAAGTGGACCCTGGCCTCCCCAAACCTCTCAACAGCTTTGGGAAGGAGCACCCTGACATGGTGAAGGCACCCCAATCCTCTCCAGACACACATGAGAAGTTTGTGCCACACTGTTCCATGGGCCTCCCTGCTGCTTCTGCACTGAGGCAGGGTAAGCCTGTTTTACGATTCCGAACATCACCAAAGTGTGGAGACCAAGCATGAAGTATTCATAATACAATCTTCTGAAAAGAACACGGCTCCTTGGGTCAGCCCTAAATACTTGTCCGGCTGTAATGATTTGCGGGTAGAAGCAGCTCGGGGTAATTGAAAAGATAATGGCTCTCAAGGCTGCAGGCCGGTTTCAGTCTGCGCGCTATCACTTATCATCTCCGTGACCTTGTAGAACATTCCTTAATTAGCCTGTCTGACCTCCCTTCCCTCATCTGTCTAATGGGGATAATGTCATGGGCATCAAACGTGACAATGTTTCATTCATTCTCTCACTCCGGGGACCTGTGTGAGCCATGGATTAGTGACAGACTCAGCTCTGGGCTGGCTACACAGAACCAGGAGAACAGCCATGGGCCTGCCTCATGCAGGCTGGTGTGTTTGGGGAACTGGGACGCAATCGACACCTTCTGGTCACTATCATAAGAAGAAAGATGCAAGGTGGTGGAGACGTAGAGCAATAACCAATTCCCCTTCTGGTTATAAATAACAAAAATCACTACTCAACAGTGAGATGACGAAAAGAAAAATGCATATACACAGCCAATTAGAGTTTTTCTTTATTGTATGATGCCACTCGGATAAAGCACATTTCTAGGAGGTGATAGAGAAATTAACTGGGTTCCTCCTGCCAGGCTGACTGGTCCTCTTCATTGTGGGTTACTAGCTACATCAGTGGAAAGGCACATTAAGAACCTGGTCTTGCCTGGCCAGTGTGACCAGTGATGCGCACCAACCTATGAACCAGGAGGTCATGGTTCAATTCCAGGTCAGGGCACATGCCCGGGTTGTGGGCTCATTCTCCAGTGGTAGGCATGCAGGAGGCAGCCAATCAATGTATACATAATCAATGTATCTCTCTCTCTCTCTCTCTCTCTCTCCCTCCCTCTCTCTTCTTCTCCGAAATCAATACAAGTATACTTAGAAAAAAAACAAGATCTCCAGCCCTAACCGGTTTGGCTCAGTGGCTAGAGCTTGGGCCTGTGGACTGAAGGGTCCCAGGTTGCGGGCACATCCCCATTTGAAGGTGTGCAGGAGGCAGCTGATCGGTGTTTATCTCTCATTGATGTTTCTAACTCTCTATCCCTCTCCCTTCCTCTCTGTAAAAAAAAAAATCAATAAAATATATTAAAAAAAAAAAAGATCTCCATTCCCACAAATATTTACGGGAGATTTGTTTTCCAAGTTCAAACTATGTATTCCCAGCAGCATTTTTTAGACCTTAATCAAAGTGCTGGGACATGGGGGGAAACCCTCCATATTTCAAAATCCAATTAACTGTGCCATTGACGAGCTCCCACCTAATCTCCCTTTGGAAGCTACCAATATGAAATATAACGATGTGCTAAAATCAAGTATCAGGAGAAAAATATAACGGAGTTATCTATGCCTTCCCACTGATGAATATACTCCATTAAAACCATGTGCTGCTATACTGACTCCAGTGATTCCCAACAGCGATCTGTGTGAAAAGATACTTTCCAAGAAGAAATACTTAAAATCTCATCTTGGATCAACACTGACTGATGAATCTGCAATTGATTTTGATGATAGTGAAAACTCAGTTAAATAAAATGTTATCCTCCCCCAAAAGAGAATTCCTTACATCTCATTATTACACCTATATTTTAAAAAATGAATTTAATTATCATTATATTTTGAATTTCATCAAAAAATTTGTGGAACTTTCTCTCTCTTGTTATATAAATGCCTCCATCATGTCCTCAATGTTGCCTCAGAGCCGGCAAAGCCTAAAGTAGTTACCAGGAGACCCTGTATAGAAAGCGGCTGCTGGCCACTATTCAAATTCTAACCAACCTTCCTTTCATATCATTTTTCCTCCAAAGTGGTCTGCTGAATAGCGGTACTTCGACAGCGATCCCTGTCCCACTTCGGCTCTCGCCAAAAGCTTCAGGTATAACAGATTTGTTCTGATGAACTTTCTGTCTCTTTCTAAAACCCTTTCACCTGTGGCTGACATATGTCCTCCCATCCCCTGCCCCAGATGCGCCCCCAGATTCCCAATGTTTTCACTGTCCTCCTCCCACCAGGCCTTTCTGGGGACTCCCCGTTGTCCCTTCTCTTTTCCTGACTGTCACAGTTCTGTTTTCAAGGGCTCAGTGGTCCTGGAGTCTATGCCATTCTGTGCAGGCGAGAGGTGCTGGGTTTCTGGGGAGCGGGGTCTTGGTTCCCCCGAACTGTTCTTGTCTCTAAAGGAAGTTTTCAGGCTGCGTGAGTGAATCCATCGATACTGTAGCTAGCATATATTCTTCCAAACTGAAGACGTAACTATTTATGAGCGAGGGAGCAGGTAACAACCGACTGCCCAGGTGTGAGGAGGGAGCCTTGGATGGAGCGGGGGAGAGGCAGGGCAGAGCCCCCTGGAGAACGCTGAGGCGAATTCTCCTTTGCTCACCTGATCTCATGATTGGAAGAAAACTGTGGGAGAGGGGCAGGACAATGATATTCTGATTTAAAGGACTGATGCTAAGAGCAAAAATAACCTTTCTCAAGTTATTTTCTTTTTAAAAAAATATTTTTTATTGATTTCAGAGAGGAAGGGAGAGGAAGCGAGAGGTAGAAACATCAATGATGAGAGAGCATCATCAATCGGCTGCCTCCTGCATGGCTCCTACTGGGGATGGAGCCTGCAACCCGGGCATGTGCCCTGACCTGGAATCAAACCGTGTACTCTTGGTTCATAGGTCAATGCTCAACCACTGAGGCCAGGAGAGTTATGTTCTTTTTAAAAGGGAAATATTTATGCCCGAGTGGGTGTCTAACTGGGAGCCTAGGTGAGGGATCTATTCCTGAACAGGGCTTCCTCTCCCTGGAGTATTTCCTGCTTCGTCAGGGTGTAGCCCTTCACCACTCCCACAACTTGACACGTCAGATCCTTGTCTGTGGGGAGACTTGGTGGTGTTTCTTAGGAAGATACTAAAAGGGGCTTGAAGAATACAAATGTGAAAGGAGTGGGGAATTTATTGTCATTAAGTGTTTAAATGTAGAGGAGAAGTGATTAGATGTTCATATTAATGAAGAAATAGTATAAAAATAAATGAGCTTAAATCACAGAACTGACATAAAATGGAAAAATAAACCTTCCTAATGTCAGGGCAAGGATTTCCAAAATTGCGAAGTGATGTCGATTGATCATCTTTACTCACCCGTTTTGATTCATAAACTTATCTTCTCTGCAACCCTCCACTAGTGTGTAAACTATGTCCATGGTGATAGATAAGAGCATGTGATATAATGTAGTTTCCAACGATGTGCTTTATTAATTACATACCCGTGATCAGAATCCATGGCTAATGGAACAGGTCTGCTTTTCCCCCGAGTATCTGACACACCCAGCCTCAGACTTACAGATTTATGCCCAACCCCTTCTTTCGTGTGTCCTCTGTCATTCAACCAGGTGCTGTGTTGCCTTCGTCCTTGTCCACCAGCCCTGCACACCTGGGCCTGTCTTACCACCATTTGGGTGTGGGCAGGTTAAACCACTTGGGTACCTTGTTCAATCTCTACTCAGTCCTTTACTATAGATAATTCTAATTCTTGCCTAATTTCCTTCAAATGTGTAAGAATTATGTCATGATTCTGTGATAAAAATATCTAATAACCCAATGTTTCATGGCCATCTATTTTGCAGAGCTGCTGCTTTGTACTATTACTTTATATTTAATTTTATGGTGGGTTTTTTTTTAAAGACACAAGCCTGCTTTCCTTCCCTCGGTCTATTTATTTCAAAAATATATTTATATCAGCTTTTACATTTCATTTTAGTCTCTATCAGATTATATTACACTAGAGGCCCGGTGCACGAAATTCATGCACGGAGGGGGGTTGTCCCTAGCCCAGCCTGTACCCTCTCCAATATGGAACCCCTCAAGGGATGTCTGCAGGAGAGGGCAGTTGGGAGTTTAGGCCCACCAGGATAGGGCCTAAACGGGCAGTCGGACGTCCCTCTCACAATCCAGGACTGCTGGCTCCCAACTGCTTGCCTGCCTGCCTTCCTGATTGCCCCTAACTGCTTCTGCCTGCCAGCCTGATCACCCCCTAACCACTCCCCTGCCAGCCTGTATGCCCCCAACTTCCCTCCTCTGCCGGCCTGGTCACCCCTAACTGCCCTCTCCTGCAGGGTTGATCACCTCCAACTGCCCTCCCTTGCAAGCCTGGTCCCTCTCAACTGCCCTCCCTTGCAGGCCTGGTCCTTCTCAACTGCCCTCCCTTGCAGGCCGGGTGCCTCCCAACTGCCCTCTCCTGCTGGCCATCTTGTAGTGGCCATACTGTGTCCACATGGGGGCAGGATCTTTGACCACATGGGGGCAGCTATATTGTGTTGCAGTGATGATCAATCTGCATATTACTCTTTTATTAGATAGGATAGAGGCCTGGTGCATGGGTGGGGAACAGCTGGTTTGCCCTGAAGGGTGTCCTAGATCAGGTGGGGGATCCCTTGGGGCATGGGGCGGCCTGAGCAAGGGGCCTGTGGTGGTTTGCAGGCTGGCCATGCACCCTGGCAACCCAAGCAGAGGCCCTGGTATCTGGAATTTATTTTCCTTCTACAATTGAAACTTTGTAGCCTGGAGTGGAGCCAAGCCTGGGGCTCCCTCCGAGGCCGGCAGCCATTTCTGTTGGGGTTATAATTGAAACTTTGTTGCCTTAAGCGGGTGGGCCCGGCCAGGGTGTGCGGAAAGCTTTGCTTCCCCTGTTGCCGGCAGCAACCCTGGCCTGCTCTCTCAAGCTCCATTCTGCCGCCATTTGTTTGAATTTGTTTACCTTCTATAATTGAAACTTTGTAGCTTGAGTGGAGGCTTAGGCCTGGCCAGGGCAGGCGGAAAGCTTGGCTTCCTCTGTTACCTAGGAAACCTTGCTCTCTGTGGCTGTAGCCATCTTGGTTTGGGTTAATTTGCATGCTCGCTCTGATTGGATGGTGGGCGTGGCTTGTGGGCGTGTCAGAGGTATGGTCAATTTGCATATTTGTCTATTATTAGGTAGGATAGCTGATCATTTTTCCTACTAACCATATAATTGTAGGGGAGCCCACGTGCCAAAATATTACATTATTATTCAGTAACAGTCCAGTCCTTGTCAAAGTTAATGCCTGACTATCAAGACAACATGAGGCTAACGAAAAAATGCTTTGAAAAGGCTGCAAACATGTGGTATATCTCATGGGACCAGGTGGGAAAAGCGGATGAAAGGCAGAGAGTGTGGGACAAGAAACAGGAGAGATGCATGCTACTTCTTCGGGTTTTAGTCTCTAATATAAACACTTGCCATTAATAGTTCATGGAAGGATCAGCCCCTGTACCCTTTATTCCATAAAGAAGGGAGAATGCAAAGATGATCTTCAAGATTCCTAAAGTTATACTAAAGTCTAAAATCACTACTGGTGGAATTAACAGAAAGAGAGAAAACAGAAGGCACAGTTAGGGTCACCCACAGTCACATTCCACAAATGTTCGGTTCTTACTGAGCGGTTACTGAAGTGCGAGGGGACATCAGCTTTAGCAGCACAGACTTTGAGAATATAAACACACGACAGAGCAGCCATCTGCAATCGTCAAACACAGAGGGGAGATGGAGGTTTCTGGAACATCCCCAGGAAATGAATGTGCAGGGAGTAGCCTTGGGAATAATGCGGGAGGAGGCGAGGCTGGCGGAAGGGGCACGGACATTCCCAATGTCCGTGAACAACAGTGAGAACGCACGTGTCAGAGACAGCCTGTCACTGGAAATCGCTGCTAAAGGAGAGAAGAGTTCGGAGCCACAGTAACATCTGGAAAACTATCATTTTGATGGAGGACTCGCTCATAAAATAAGTCAACAGAATCAAGATTCAAATATGGGCCAGGGAAGGAAACCACATGAAACAAGAATAGAGTGTCTTTAGTTGCACTGCATCGAAAGAACATAGTACATGAGATAGTCTGAAGAAAACAACAGACCTTCTTCCTGAAGCCTGGTAGGCTCTGAAGTACTTCACGTCCCTGTGAGAGACAGCTTCCTCCTCTAGCACAGCAGCCGCTGGTGTTGGCAGCAGACAGGCCCCGGCCCTTCCTCCTCAGAGCTCTCCTGCTCCTCCTGTCTGGATAGAGAAGAGAGAGCAGAGGTTGAGAACACTCTCTTGTGACCAAGAAGTAACCATGAGGAGGAAGGAACCACAAGACACAGTAAGCAAAGCTATCGTTCAGAATTGAAGGTCAGATAAAGAGCTTCACAGATAAGAAAAAGCTAAAGGAGTTCATCACCGCCAAACCAGTATTATATGAAATGCTGAAAGGTATTCTTTAAGAAGAGGAAGAAGAAGAAAAAGGTAAAGATAAAAATTATGACCAACAAATACATGTCTATCAACAAGTGAATCTAAAAATCAAGTGAAGAAAAAATATGATAAACAGAATAAACTGGTGAATATAATAGAATCAGGGGCATAGAAAGGGAGTAGACTGACAATCCTCGGGGGGAAGAGGGAGTGGGGGGTGCGGGAAGAGACTGGACAAAAACCGTACACCTATAGATGAGGATAGTGGGGGGGGGGGTGGTAAGGGCAGAGGGTGGGGTGGGAACCGGGTGGAGGGGAGCTATGGGGGGAAAAAAGAGGAACAACTGTAATAATCTGAACAATAAAGATTTATCAAAAAAAAAAAAAAGACACAGTAAGTCCAGGATGCTGATGACATCATGCGGCCACCTTGGCCTATCTCTGTCTGGACTTACAATATGAGAAAAAGAAACCCCTAGTTGGTGAAGCCACCGTAATTGTGTTTCTGGTCCACGCAGCTGGATGTAACGCCTGACTAAGACAAAAAGAGAAACTCTTCAAGAAATGAGCGGCCGTATTCAAAGGTAAATCCCAACCTCTGCCTGAGGGTTACACGTCCACATTTTCTATTCCTCTAGAACAGCTTCCACAAGAACACATTTTCACACTCTCTGCGTTACCACGCACAGAACTCAGTGCGATTTCCCCGTTACGCTCCATGCTGGTCATCTGAAGTCCTCCAAGTAATACTTTTCTCTCTTTGAAATATCAGTGCTTTCAGTAAAAGGAAACAGGGAGCCCAGGAAGATGGCTGACTTCTGAGAAACAATTCAACTTCCCACACCATTTGAAAGACCGTACGAGGTGAAACGTGTGCACAACGACTGTCATAGCTGGCATCTCTGCCAGGTGCTTCTGTAACTGCCGTGGCCTCTTCCAAGTTGAACTCATGCTCACCCCTTTTCTTTGGGGGAGTTTTAGTCCCAAATCAGTGCTGATCCCTTTCACATTAGCATCCAACTCAGAAGCAAGTTCCAACGTGCATGTGCTGAAGAGTGAGGCCACTTGGAAGCCGGTGGGCACAGCAATGCCTACTGAAGCTCACTTCCACATATCTGAGATGGACTCATTCCAGGCGGCCCCTGGGATGGGGCTCTGGGTGCCCGAGCCTAGTTATGCATGAACAGACTGCAGTGTTTCTCAGCTTCGCTCATCTTAGTTACAATGCTATCTAATAAAAGAGTAATATGCAAATTGACTGTCACTCCAACACACAAGATGGCTGCCCCCATGTGGACACAAGATGGCCACCACAAGATGGCCAGCAGGGGAGGGCAGTTGGGAGGGATCAGGCCTGCAGGGGAGGGCAGTTATGGGCGATCAGGCCAGGAGGGGAGGGCAGTTGGGAGGGACCAGGCCTGCAGGGGAGGGCAGTTAGGGGTGACCAGGCTGGCAGAGGAGGGAAGTTGCGGGTGACCGGGCCTGCAGGGAAGGGCAGTTGGGGGAGACCCAGGCCTGCAGGGGAGAGCAGTTAGGGGTGACCAGGCCTGCAGGGGAGGGAACTTAGGGGCAATCAGGCTAGCAGGGGAGCAGTTAGGCATCAATCAGGCTGGCAGGGTAATGGTTAGGCGCAATCAGGAAGGCAGGCAGGCAAGCAGTTGGGAGCCAGCAGTCCTGGATTGTGAGAGGTATGTCTGGCTGCCTGGTAGGATTGGGCCTAAATGGACAGTCGGACATCCCTCAAGGGGTCCCAAATTGGAGAGGGTGCAGGCTGGGCTGAGGGACACCACCCCCCCGCCCATGCACGAATTTCATGCACCAGGACTCCAGTATTTTGTAAAGGTGAGTACTCATCCCTGAAAGACTATAGAACACACACATGTGAATGCACATGAGGGTGTGATCACATGCAAGTGGACACACATACACATTAGCATTTTTCAACTGCTTCATACATGAAAGCAGTAGAACCAAAAGCGTCCGGGTTTCAGTATTTAGCAAGTAAGGAAAAACTCCAGAATTTTAAATGTTTAATAGCTTTGGGTCTGATAAGCCTTTCCAGTCTAAGAGATTAATAATAGAAACTAAAGCCTATTAGGGCTTAATCACTAGTCTAAACTGGGTCCACGCCAGTAATAATCAGATCAGAAATGCCAAAGAATCCTTCTTGAGGCTTAACAGATGAACTCTGAACCTTTTCTGCATAAAATGAACACTATCAAAACATTGCCCTTGATTTTATTCATGAGTTTTAAGACATCTACAAATTACATATGACTGAGATTTTCTGTTGACTTCTGTAGCTGATTAAAATTATGTGCCAAAAGTTTGGGCACGAAGCGAGCTTACATTTGGCTGCTAAAACAGACCCTTCTGCTCTGTTGGTAAATCCATTTTAATCTTATATAATAAAAGCCTAATATGCTAAGTGTCCCGTCTCCTGTCGGCCATTCAACCAATCAAACTGTAATATGCTAATGATATGCTAAGGCCACTCAACCACTCGCTATGACGTACACTGACGACCAGGGGGCAGATGCTCCAACTGTTAGGTTAGCTTGTTGCTGGGATCTGGCCAATCGGGACTGAGCGAGACGGGCCTAACATGCCCTGGAGCCCTCCTGCAGTCCCTCCCCAGCTGGCCAACCTCCCACACCCCTCCCCAGCCCTGATCCTGCACCAGTGGGGTCCCTCGGCCTGGCCTGCGCCTTCTCGCAATCGGGCTGAGGGGACTCCCCCCAAAGTGCACGAATTTCATGCATCGGGCCTCTAGTTTTAATATATTATAACCATTGTGTTCTCATTAAGACATCAACCACGATAGACTGGACTCAATTCCATAGGGATGGATAACACGGAGCTGCCAAGTTATCTCCCAGGTACGTGAACATGATTGCTAAGGCCAGTCCATGCCCAGCTGCCTTAAACAAGCTCGCTATATTTATACCTGGCCTTTCGCTAATGATGTCACCTGTTCTCTATGGTCTGTCATGCTCAGGAGGGAGGATTTTTGTTTAAACTTTGCACACCTCTGGCTGCCTCATGCTAGTGAGATCCATCTGCCGCTGTCACTTCACAGCTATCCATTTCACTGTCGCCTCACTTCCAATCATGCCTGGACACGGCCACGCTGAGCTCAGGTGTCCACCGAGAAGATAACATGGCATCATGACATAATTCATCCACTTCTGTTTTAAACTCCAGGCCCATTCTCAGGCTTAAGGCCTGTCCTGTGAGCCAGAAGGAATGGGCTTAGTCTCTGCCCTTCTTGTCAGCTGCCACCTCCCACTCTGTCTCTCACTTCCACTTCTCCACATGCCTTGCTGTCCCTAAAAACAAGCACACAGGCTTGATGTCTTAAGAGGTTTCTAGTTACAACCCTGGCTGGTGCGCTCAGTGGTTAGAGCATCGACCTGTGCACTGAAGAGTCACAGGATTGATTTCAGGTCAAGGCCATGTACCTGGGTTCATTCCTGGCCCCAGCCATGTGGGAGGCAACCAACTGACGTGTCTCATATCAACGTTTCTCTGTATCTCTCTTTCTCCCTCCCTCCCTTTCCTTCTCTCTAAAAAAAATCAATGGAAAAAATATCCACCAATTAGGATTCACAACAAAAAAAAGTTTTCCAGTTACTAATTATGTGAAACTGGCAATCAGGGCTGGGGGCAGGGTGGAGGGAGGCAGAGGGGAGAAAATGGGGAACATCTCTAATAGAGTCAACAATGAAAAAGTAAATAACAACAATGAGTCTGTAAGTAAAAAGATTTCAAACCTCTTACAGTCTTGAGCAGTGGTCGGCAAACTCATTAGTCAACAGAGCCAAATATCAACAGTAGAACGATTGAAGTTTCTTTTGAGAGCCGAAAACTGACTTCTGCGCGTGGGCCACGAAGTTTCAATCGCACTGTACGTGCGCGCCCGCACGTGGTATTTTGTGGAAGAGCCACACTCAAGGGGCCAAAGAGCCGCATGTGGCTCGTGAGCTGCAGTTTGCAGATCACTGGTCTGGAGTGACTATGTCCCTGCCTGAGACGCCAGCTGAAAGCTATTAAGATCTCTGTTCTCAGCTTTAATTTCTCAGGGGGAGCTCCTCACTAAACTGCAACCCCCATTCTGTCCCACTCAAGGCACACCACAGCTGCCCCTTTGCCTCAAGTGGGAATTCTGCATTTTTGAAGACTGATTACCTTGCTGCATCTTCCCACTGTAACAAAGGCGTTTTCTGCCAGCAGCCAAGGTTTATGGTAGCTGCCTCTGAGCCTCTGAGCCTCTGAGCCCGGATTTCTGTTTGTCTTTCCCTTTGCCCATTAAAACATAGTTTCTGTTGACATATTTTGGTTCTTTCCACTAATAATCTGGCAGGAATTGTGAGGGAAACGGTCTTCGAAATGGTTGGCAACCAAAATGACAATTCCACACATACAAAAATCCTCTCCGAAACTGCCAAGTAGTGTGAGCTGCTCAAGTCTGCTGCGAACCTTCAGAGCTCACTTATGATGAATTGCAGAAAATATTTAACGATTCAACAGCTTCTTCTAGAAAATGCCATCGCATAGCTCTGGTATCCCTCCTTTTCTTCCTGGCTAATAAAATACCTCAGTTAGTCAAAATAGGGTCCGTTAGAGGTTGGTAAGTCAAACTTTAAAAGGCAGAGAACTTTATCTTATAAAAACTTTTCCAGAAAAAAACACAATGTACAAGTCATTTTACGAGCTTAATATCTGAACATTAAAATTGGACAAGAACATGAAAAATAAGGCATATAAATAGTCTTAGTCCACATCTTGAACTAAGGTGAGAAAATATGAAATAAAATATTAACCAAATAAATTCAAAATCTATTAAGATTAATATTGAATTGGGAGGGGATGTCTTAGGAATGCTGCAATGGTTTCCTGATCAAAGCTCCATCAATGCAAAAACATTTTTAAAAAATATATTTTATTGATTTTTTACAGAGAGGAAGGGAGAAGGATAGAGAGTTAGAAACATCGATGAGATAGAAACATCCATCAGCTGCCTCCTGCACACCCCCCACTGGGGATGTGCCCACAACCAAGGTACATGCCCTTGACCGGAATCGAACCTGGGACCTTTCAGTCCGCAGGCAGATGCTCTATCCACTGAGCCAAACCGGTTTCGGCAATGCAAAAACATTTTAAATTATTATCTTAGTACATAGAGAAAACGCATTTAATAAATCTTACACTTATTTATCATTAAAAGAAACAAAAGAAATGCTAGAAAAAGAGGAAACAAATATGGTGTCTTTAAGGGGATAAGAAAGTATTTACTTTAATGGCTCAGCTAGATAGTGCTTATTGAAGAAACGTTGGACCCAACAAGGCAAGGGTATCTTGCATCACACCACTATATTCATCACTAGAGGACCGGGGCACAACATTCGTGCACTGGTGTGGGGGGGTGGCCCTCAGCCCGGCCTGTGTCCTCTCGCAGTCCGGGACCCCCCAAGGGGTCCTTAGCGCTGCTTCAGAGGCAGGAAAGGCTCCTGCCACCTCCGCTGCCCTTGCCAGCCCTGAGCCCAGCTTCTGGCTAAGCAGCACTCCCCCTGTGGGAGCACACTGACTACCAAGGAGCAGGTCCTACATTGAGCGTCTGCCCCCGGTGGTCAGTGCATGTCATAGCAACCAGTTGTTCCACCAACCAATTTGCATATTAGCCTTTTATTATATAGGATAGTAATGAAGGCCCTCGCCCACACAGTAGGACAAGGAATCTCAGCCTTGGCACCACTGACACTTTCATCCGGGCAATTCTTTGTTGTGGTGGCCTATTCTGTGCATGGTAGGACACTTGGTAGCCGGGCTGTCCTCTGCCCATTAGATGCCAGTCATACTCGTTTTCCCCTCCTTGTGACCAAATGTCACCAGAAGGTTGAGAACCACTGCTTCCCACCTTCTGGTGATCACCTAATAAAGCCAATTACGTCACTCTCCTGTGTCCCCCCAGTACTTTCAACATGACATCCATCCTTAGGGTATCATCTTACACTTACCCTGACCGTCCCTTGGCCCCTCTGCCCTCACTTCCCAGCCTCTTATCCTCCAGACTAGAAGCCCGGTGCACAAAATTCGTGCAGGGAGGGGGGTTGTCCCTCAGCCCAGCCTGTACCCTCTCCAATCTGGGACTCCCGGAGGGATGTCCGACTGCCCTTTTAGGCCTGATCCTAGGGGATCGGGCCTAAACGGGCATTCGGACATCCCTCTCACAATCCAGGACTGCTGACTCCCAACTGCTTGCCTGCCTGCCTTCCTGATTGCCCCTAACTGCTTCTGCCTGCCAGCCTGATCACCCCCTACCCACTCCGCTGCCAGCCTGGTTGATGCTTAACTGCTCCCCTGCCAGCCTGTTTGCCCCCAACTTCCCTCCTCTGCCAGCCTGGTCACCCCTAACTGCCCTCTCCTGCAGGGTTGATCACCTCCAACTGCCCTCCCTTGCAAGCCTGGTCCCTCTCAACTGCCCTCCCTTGCAGGCCTGGTCCCTCACAACTGCCTTCCCTTGCAGGCCGGGTGCCTCCCAACTGCCCTCTCCTGCTGGCCATCTTGTGTCCACATGGGGGCAGGATCTTTGACCACATGGGGGCAGACATATTGTGTGTTGGAGTGATGGTCAATGTGCATATTACTCTTTTATTAGATAGGATAGAGGCCTGGTGCAGGAGTGAAGGGCAACTGGTTTGCCCTGAAGGGTGTCCCAGATCAGGGTGGGGGTTCCCTTGGGGCGTGGGGCGGCCTGAGCGAGGGGCCTGTGGTGGTTTGCAGGCTGGCCACACCCCCTCGCGACCCAAGCAGAGGCCCTGGTATCTGGAATTTATTTTCCTTCTACAATTGAAACTTTGTAGCCTGGAGCGGAGCCAAGCCTTCTGCTCCCTCCAGGGCAGCAGCCATTTCTGTGGCAGTTAATTCACCTTCTACAATTGAAACTTTGTAGCCTTAAGCGGGTGAGCCCGGCCAGGGTGTGCGGAAAGCTTTGCTTCCCCTGTTGCCGGTGGCAATCCTGGCCTGCTCTCTCAAGCTCCATTCTGCCGCCATTTGTTTGAATTTTTTTACCTTCTATAATTGAAACTTTGTAGCTTGAGTGGAGGCTTAGGCCTGCAACGGCTATGGAAAGCTTGGCTTCCTCTATTACCTGGGAAACCTTGCTCTCTGTGGCTGTAGACATCTTGGCTGGGGTTAATTTGCATACTCGCCCTGATTGGCTGGTGGGCATGGCTTATGTAGCAGAGTAATGGTTAATTTGCATATTACCATTTTATTAGAGAGGATATTCTTGCAGTTCCCAGAACATGTAGTCTCTCACAGCTCCTCGCTTTGTATTTTCTCCCCTAGCTGCCTGAAGAGCCTCTTCTATTCCTCATGTGATGAGCTTTCACTCCTTTCTCCTCAAAACCTAGCCAAGATGTCCGGGAACAGGTGACCTCTGGGGTCTGCTCACAGCACGCCAAGTTACCTCTGTCAGTCCTGGCGTTCCCTCTTTTCTGAGAGTTATTTCACCTCTTGCATCTCTTTTGGCCACGGATCTAGCACTCTCCCAGCAACACAGCAGGTTGTTTTCTGAATGAATGCCCAAGGGTGGGTTTCATGCCTTGACTTGGATGAGGCTGCTGAAAAATGTTGCTCCAAGATATTACCCCAAAATAGCTCGCTTTTCTGTTTCCAAATAGAAAATAAATGCATTCTTCCATCCTCTCTCATGGACAGAACTCCTCACAAAATGAGTACTTTGGATCTTTTGTGAGTGTCTAGTAACTATTTAGTTCTTATTTTCTCCCAAATTAAGTTCATGCTCAGATACTACCTTCATTACTTAATGTGCTTAAATTTAAAAAGGAATCAGAAAGCTTCCTTCCACGAAGAATTTGGCAAGTCACAACTGCAGGGAGAGCCTCGGCCTCCTAGGTCACCGCCTTCTGAAAAGGCTGGGAAAGTCAGAGCAGTCGCATGTCACCAAGGAGGCCCGGGTGGCTGCTGCCATTTAGACTGTTTGACTTTGCAGGCAGGTACCTGTCACCCGGCTATCCCAGCCTCCACACTAGAATGAATGTCACTTTGCAAAGTTTCAACACTTGGCATATGCTTCAAACAATAAAAGTGTCAAAACGGGTTCTGTTGCTGTGCATTTTATTATTCGCCGGGTAGTCTCACGTTCAAAGTTTCTCTTGATGGGTAGAAACCGGAGACTCTTTAGCAAATACCACCGAAAACACCTGCGTGTAACATTCACTAATGGCTGTTTCCTCTGCTCACAGCTCAAATTAAGAGGGCTTTGACAGATGATCTGTGTTCAGTCTCTCCTTGTTAAATATATTCAGGTAATTGATGCAAAACGCAGAAATTAAAGAATTTCCCCCATGCTACATGTTTATCATTCCAGCTAAAAAATCTGTCTACAGACCTTGTAAGGAGAAGGGTAAAAACAAAGTTTCATTATCCAAAACATGTCAAAACGTAATAGGCTAAAACTGGGAAGTTTTTAGACTGTCTTTCCTGCCCTTAGACGGCCGAGTGAAAGGTTGCTTTTCCTCTAAACCACCATTTCTTAAGTTGTTGCTAAAAATACTTGGTGGAGGGCCAATGTAGCATAATTGATGTTGCTGAAAATATTTGGCTAAGGCCATAGCGTGCCTGACTGAATCCCAAGACTGTGACCTTGAACAAGTTACCTAACCTCTCTCTGCCCCAGTTCCTTCATCTGTAAAATGAAGATAAAAATAGTACTAACCTCAGAGGACTGCTTTGAGGATTAAGAGAGTTTGTATTTCAAAGCACTTTGAACACTGCCTGGCACGTGGGGGCACTAAATAGGATTACTATTCGTGAAAACAGAGACACTTTGAACTACGCACTGCGCAGTATTCTGAACTCAGCGTTCTGTAAGAAACGCTGCCCACTTACCATGAGCAACTGTGGCCCATCTATGTCCTAATGAAGAACGAGCAATAATGGATCCCAACTGCGGAGCGGGCTCCTAGTTTGATTGAAGTTCTGAATTTCCGTTTCAGTAAACGGGTATCATGAATTTAGGGGTTTAGGGGGGGTCCCTATATCTGCTCAAAAGTTTCACTGGCTGCCTATGACCCCAGGGAAATGAAATATCCTCTTCCCTCTCCTGTGTTCTCCACAACGTGGTCCCTAGGCATCTTCCCAATGTTATCTGCCGACACCTCTGCTGGAATCACCATGGCTCAAGTGCTTCCCATAGCTTTCCTGTCCTTCTTGCTTAGAATTTCCTTAATCGGCCTTTCTCCTTGCCTACGGCCCCCACTTCTTAAATGACCCACTCAGATTCCACCTCTTCTCTGAGCATCTCAATTCATAAGAATGACATTAACGACACGAGGAAAAGTGTTTGGAGACAGAAAGGTCCAGTTTTTTTTTTTGTTTTTTTTTTTTTTTTTCAATCTTAAGCTGGTCATCATAATTCGACAAGTATTTGTTGACTGTCTATCAAGTGCAACCCCCTGGCTGCTGCGGGAAGTGTGAAGACGAATGGGACACTCAGTGGTCTGTAAAAAATGAAGGGGTTTTGAATATGGACGCTAAAATGTATTTGGTCGATAAAGCCACATTTTCTAAGACGTGATACACGTGTGAGCGAAAAAAAATAAACGCTGTCTGTCCTCATAACCTCCTCTGAGCCCCTCTCCGCCCCCCCACCCCTAACAGGACACACACAACCCAGAGGCCACCTTGGATTTCAGGACAGAGTGAGGGGGCGAGGTCACAAAACGGGCATGTCCCGAGTAGCTCCAGGGCCAGGGCAAAACCTCAGGGCACAGAAGACAAAGTCCACGCTTCTGAGGTCCCAACCGCCTCACCTCCTGTCAGCCAGCGCGGTGGTCGGCTGCACTCACCGGACTCGCGCACTTCTTCGGTCACAAGCCCACGTCCAGGGCCTGAGGGGTGACTCACTGCGCTTGCGCTGCAGGGCGCGGCTGGGCGGGGCCTGGGAAGGGATGGGCGGGGTCTGGCCGGGAACTTGGCTAGGTGAGCGGCTCCGGGGCGGGGCCTAAGGGCGGTGGGGCGGGGCCTGGGCGCAGCTGGGCGGTTCTGGGGCAGGGGGCGGGGCCTGCGGCGGGGCGGGGCCTGCGGCGGGGCGGGGCCTGAGCGCGGGAACTTTGAACACCTCAGCAGAGTTGGCGCTGAGCTCGGATCGCGCGGCCGTTGTCCCCTCCGCGCCCGGACGCTAGGGCCGCAGGGCCGGCTCCGGACATGGTGGAAGGACCAGGCTGCACCCTGAACGGAGAGAAGATTCGCGCGCGGGTGCGCCCGGGCCAGGCGGTGACGGCCGCGCGGGGGAGCGCTCTGCGGAGCCTGCGGGGCCCGGGCTCGCCCCCCGCTGCCTCGGCGGCTGCGGCGCCTTCCCAGGTGAGCGGCTCCTGGAACTTGCCACGGGGGCCAGGGGCCCGTGGGATAAAGACCCTGGTCGGTTGGCCGTGTCCCAGGTGTCCGCTCTCCGCTCTGGTCCTGGCTGCCTGGGCCGCCTGCCGCCCCAGGTTTAGCTCGACTTCCGGGGCGGGAGGAGCCGGCCGGCGCGCCTGCGCAGTGGGAGCTGCGGCGGGCTCAGGCCGCCCGGGGGCCCAGCGGGAGCTCCTCCGGGGGCCCCGCCTGCCTTCCTCACGGCCCGGCGGGGAGGCTTCCTTAGGGCTGCAGCTGCGCTTTCCCCAGTAACGCTGGCAGGTCTCTGCAGCCTGTGACTTCCCCCGTTACGTTTTAAGGCAGGCTTTCAGCATGCAATTCCAGCTCCTGGCTGGCCTAACATGGGCCGTTGTTAAGAGGGTCACAGCTCATTTAAAATTGCAGAACAGCACGCGCCGCACGTAGCACTAACCTTCCCGCTCGGGATTGGGATTGACATCTGATGAAGGGGCAGGGGACCCAGCCGTGGCTCCCCTAAGTGGATGGATGTCTTTCTTTTTGAAGTCATTTGCAGCACAGCTTCTTGCCACTCGGGCCTTGGCTGCTGTTGGTGAGATGCTCATTGGGTGAGTCTGGAACTTGGCCTGAAAAGCTCTGATGAAGCTGCTGTCCCCCTGGCAACGGCCCTGGCTGTGCCGACCCTGGTGTTTCCCGGCGGCCTGCCCCATCGTGCTGGCTTTCAGTCTCCTGCAAAGCTCCTGGCAGCCTTTGGCCCTGCAAGGAGTTGCCTGCTATGAACTTACCATATGCTTTCCACTTGGAACAAATGAGGTTCTGAGGCCGAAAAGACAGTTTTCAGACTGGGGAAAGTAATGTTTCCCTCCTCCTTCCAATTAATTGCCTTTGTATTTTATTTATTTTGACTGCATATGTCAGTAAGCAGTCTGCATCTCAGTCTCTTATTACAGCGCTTCTTAACATCTCCTCAGGGTGTCCCATAGATGGATCTCCGGTGGTCTCTTAAAATACTAAAATATTCTTATAAAATTTTTCCCCGTTCAACAACGTGTTGAATACTGAAGGAACCAGGGGAACAAAACCAGCTCTTCTTTTCGTGGGACCTGTATTACATACTTCCTCGCCTTCTCAAATGGCTGCTGATAACGGTTTTCCCTTAATGCCTCAGGGTCATTGTTACCGGCATTAGGTAGAATCCCAGAACAAGAGGTGGCCGGCTACAGCTAAGGCTTATGGGTGAGGAGAGGAGGGAGGTGATTTCCCACGGCCATTGTAGCTTTAATCATCACATTCTCTGTGGTGTCCAGAAAAGAACATCCGATTCTCTTGGTTTTGAACTTCAACCCCTTCCTTACTTCCTATCCGTAGGTGCTTATTTGCTCAGGATTAGATTAGAGGACATCTAAAACTGGTAGTTCAGTGCCCAGGAGAGGACAAATCCTGGTAATTGTTATTTTTTTTCTCCCAGATCAGGGCTTTCTCACCAGCCCCCTTTGTCTTTTTTGTAATCGTTTGTGCCCTCAAAATTATGTGCAAAGCATTTTGCCTCGGGGTTAAGCGTTTGAAGGTTCCCCACTTACAAAATTGCAGGCTGTGTTTTGATGAATGGACCGAAAGACCTCTGTTTTGGACCGAAAGACCTCTGTTTTAGGGCTTGGGCTCTTTGATGGTTTAAATTGGCATGTAAGTGACCTCTGAATAAGAAAAGTGTTGTATTAGGACATTTTTTAAAAGGCACGAAAACCAGGAGAAGAAACTGTGAGAGTAAATATGGTATACTTTTTTCCCTCTGGGGAGATGGCGTAACTGCACTAGAACCTGAAACATTTCTCTGTGGAAGAGCCTTAATCTGCTCTGACAGAGAGCATCTTCCCTTCCCCAAGGCCAAGCGGGATGCGTGGTTATCAGCCCAGTATGGCGTGTGCTGTCTCCCAAGACCCATGTGGTTTTGACAGTTTCCTATTAGTAAGCCACTTGACAATGGGAAGGTGAATCCTTCTCAATCATACTTAGAGTCATGGCAAAGGAGATTTCCGGCTCTATTTCTGGGGGGAAGGGGAGGATGAAATGTTCAGATAATATAGTGACCAGATTATAAGGGTCAGCATGAGAAAGTCAAGTATATATCGGGCTGTTGTGTATAGTTACAGCAAAGACAGTTGGCTTGTGGAAAGTCATTTTTGGATTTGGGCAGCTGGAGCTCATACAAAGGGGATTCTACAGTAGGACCAGTGAAGATCTTGTAAATCTTAGGTTTAATGCAAAAGCCCTGCCTGGTTCCCACGCGATAGCTCTCAACATCAGTGGAACAAACTGTCACTGGTACACCAGAATTTCCCCCCTAAGATGGAGCTTAAAAAGCAGTTAAAATATACACTGAGTGGCCAGATTATTATGATCTCTGAACGCATAATAATCTGGCCACTCAGTGTGTGTGTGTGTGTATGTGTATATATTAGAGGCCCGGTGCATGAATTTGTGCATGGGTGGGATGGGTGGGGTCTGGCCAGCCTGGCCAGGGGGAGGGGACATGGGCGGTTGGCCGGCCTGCCTGCCTGCTGGTCGAACTCCTGGTCGAGGGCACAATTTGCATATTAGCCTTTTATTATATAGGATATACACTGAGTGGCCAGATTATTATGCATTCAGAGATCATAATAATCTGGCCACTCAGTGTGTATGCAGGTGCTTGACATAGCCAATCATCAATTGAAAATTATTTTTTTGTCCCCAGCTGATGTTTTTAGAAATGCTGGTGTACTGGGAATCCTATGACTTGGGTCAGGTGTCAGCGTGATAGACAGCTGAATAAAAGGATTTTTATGTATCATTTTCCTCAAAACCAAAGAGAAGTATTGGAATCAATGTTTTTAAAGCAATCCTTTAAATGCTAAGGAAACATCTCATTAAAACCAGGGCATGCTAGGACTGGTTGCTGAAAATACATCCGTCCCTTCCTAAATCCCTCCGGAAACCTTCCCATAAAGCTCTTTTTCCTTTGTGGGAGATTCTGGTAAGTATAATATTTTGATTTTATCTAGCTTTGGATAGTCCTGAGAATTTGGTCCTCTTGTACTTAAACCGCACTCCATTGCAGACAATTAGAACATAGGAGTCAGCAGTGTTAATAATTTTCAAAGTAGGTTAAACAGATGGCAGAGTGGAAGTTTTTGCCAAGAAATCTTGGGCTGGTCAAGCAAGATGGGGGTGGTGGGTGGGGAGACAGCAGGCCTGAGTTTTAAAGCCACACTCAGATTCAGGAGGAAAAGGAGGAGGGAGCAGATTAACCCCCAAAATGTTCACTGGCCTCCAGGAATTGAGTGGGACTCTCAGGGATTTTCAACAGCATCCCTACTGTCCCCAAGGAGCTTATAGACAAACTAGAGGCCCGATGCACAAAGATTCGTGCAAGAATAGGCCTTCCTTCCCCTGGCTGCCAGCACCGGCTTCCCTCCGGCACCCAGGACCTGGGATGCTTTGCTCCGGCTATTGCCGCCACCCACCGGGGGCATGCTCCAAGCTGTGCCACATGGCCACTCGGAGCACACCCTTACCCCTGGTGTGTATGTATCCCCTGGGGTGGGGGGGGTGGGGGCATACTCCAAGCCATGCTGCGTGGCCGCTCGGATCACACCCCCGCCCCTGGTGTGTGTGTGTGTGTGTGTGTGTGTGTGTGTGTGTGTGTGTGTCCGCTGGGGTGGGGGTGGCACACAGTCCCCTCCTGCCCATCTGCGAGCGCAGCTCCTCCTGAGTGGTCCTGATGCAGCCTCCTCGAGCTGGTTGTGATGCCCGGATAATTTGCATATTACCTGTATATATGTATATAGATGAGGGAGAACCACGTCACAGCATCCCTCAGGGTGTGAGCTCTGTGCTTGTGGCCGACTCTATGTCAGGTAGAAAGCTTCACAATCACTCTGCTTCCCGGGGGTGTGGGGGTGGGGGGGTGTTCTAGTAGCAGGAGAATTACAGACTCTGCGTGTGAGGAAGGAAGGGGCTATGCTAACATTTCATTTTAATTTCTCATTGAGTATTAAAACTTGTCCCCGCCAAGGTCACACAGCACCTGCACCTGGAGCCTTTGCTGCCGCCCTGGGCACTGATCATGTCAGGTCTGTAGGTTTCCAGATGGTTTCTCTCCCTGGGACAGTTCCTCCACTTACCCTCCTGCCCACCTCTGTGCTGAAGGTCACCGTCACCTTCATCAGGCCGTGGACATCTCTCTTCCATGTCTGTGGAGCCTTTCATTTCATGGCTGGCTCAGCATTTCTTGTTTGGATGGCGCATTGTGTGTTCTTTTTAATTATGGAGAATAGGATAAAACACCAGTAAAGGAAGGAAGACAGACACTACACCTTGAAGGGCTTGGTTTTCACTTCCCTTTGAGGCGTTGTCAGCCAGGACAACACATTTCGTTTTTCTCTGACAGCCGTGTGGAGAGGGTCAGTGGTCTCATGCATGTTAAGTCCACGGCCCTTTGTGCTTTCGGATTCCTCCTGCTACGCAGCACAGGATGTATTTCCAGGGCACGCTCTGCGCTCTCTCTTGTTCACACGCAGTCCGGGAACCGTCCAGTTTTGCAGGGCTGGCCCCTGCAACTTCCTCTTTGTCAGGAGCCAAGTTTCCCGTGGGTAGATCCACTCGACAGGCTAGGACTGCCGACAGGTGGCAGTCATTTGGGGAGTGTAGAAATGTTTGCTCCAGGACTGCTTTGATGCCTGAGGGGGTAATCCTGGATTTTTTTTTTTTTTTTAACCCACCCCTCAGCATTGGTTAGAGAGGAGGTTTCGGCTGTGCTGGCCAAACATGGGACCAGAGTGCTCACTGTGGGTCCTGTACCATCCTGAGGCAGGGCCTTAGAGATGCAGTTAGCACCTAGAAACCCCCCCTGGGAAGGTCCAGGACAGAAGTCGGGATAAGCTGGGTTTGAATTTCTTCCTAATAAACATTGTTAGGAGCCCAGAGCATTTAACAATTTGAGCAAAAAAAAAAAAAAAAGGTAGAGGTTTTTATGAAGAACCTACCTTTTTTTCACCAGGTTTTCACTATTTCTCTTTGTTGTTCTCTTCTGAAATGTATGTCATATATCGATTTAAGGAGTGGCACAAAAAAGTTCAAAATGAATTGTACTCTTAAATATTTTGTTTAGCCAATTCCAACAACATCCAACGATGTATGAGTGCTGAGTTAGATTTGGGTGTTTTGATAACGGGGTGACTTTAAATGATACGGATCTCCTCCAGCTCTTGTCTGGATGGTTCTTTTCCTGCTTCCACCCTGGAGGCTTTAGTGGGAATTCTGACCAGCAGTGAGAAGAGCATTTAAAAGAATGATGGAGATCCTATCTGTTCTCCACCTCATTTCTTCTTTTTTAAAATATATATATTTTAAACTCTCTGCCACCCACAGGGCATGTGTATTGATTGCCATTCCTCTTGCCTAGGTGTGGCTGACTCACGACTACTTTAAGACGTGCTCAAATATCGTTTTCCCAGCGAGGACAGCTCAACTAAAATTGCAGCCTGCTACGCCCTCCCCTAATCTTGATTTCTTTCTCATCTCAGTTTCTTTTCAGAATGTTATAATATGTTGTTATTCTGTTTATTGTTGAACTAGGGGCCCAGTGCACGAAATTCGTGCACCGGTGAGGGGTTCCTCAGCCCAGCCTGCCCCCTCTCACATACTGGGAGCCCTCAGGGGATGTCCTACTGACGGCTTAGGCCCGCGCCCCACGAGGAGTGGGCCTAAGCCGCAGTCTGACCTCCCTTTGTGGGAGGCAACCAGGCTGATCAGGGGAAGGTGCCAGCCCCATCACCCTGCTGCTGCAGCCACTGCCAGTCACCACACCTGCCAAGGTATTTTCATCAACACAAACTCCAGTCCCTTCACCATGAAAAAATGACAACTTTCTTTAAGCATTTTCGAGATGTGTCTTTCATAGGATATGACATTTCTTTCTTTATTTTTCTTTTTATCCTCACCTGAGGATATGTTTCCATTGATTTTTCCCCTTCCCTCCGATCCGAGGCTCAACCCCTGCCCAAGCCTAAAGCCTCTGCCCCAGGTTTTAGGCTTGGGAAGGGGTCCCCCCCCGCACCTCCAATTGCAGGCTCAGCCTCTTCCCAAACCTAAAACCTCCACCCAGGCTTTAGGCTTGGGAAGGGGGAACCCCAGCACCGCCGATCCCAGGCTCGGCCCCTTCCCAAACCTAAAGCCTCCACCCAGGCTTTAGGTTTGGGAAGGGGGAACCCCGGCACCGCTGATCCCAGGCTCGGCCCCTTCCCAAAGCCTAAAGCCTCCACCCCAGGACCTCCAGCCCAGGACCCACGTATACTCACTCTGACTGGGTGTGGGCGTAGCGGAGGTACGGTCAATTTACATGTTTCTCTATTATTAGGTAAGATCTCTCCCCAAGTAGAATGCAAACCTTCTGAAGGCAGGAGGCTTTTCATTGTGTGTGTGTGTGTTTTCATTGATACACCCCCAATATCAAGAACACGGCTTCAGACACAGTGGATGGAGACAAACTTCTCTACAGTGCGTGCCTGCAATTAGGCAGCCATGGCGGGTGCATCTTTAATGAGCAGGGGTGTCTCTCCAGAGGGCACATGGCACCATTGTTGTCAGAGGGCACAGTGGCAGACACAGCCCAGTGAATGACACGAGCAGTGATGGCTGAGGTGATGAGAGGTTTAAACCAAGTGGGAAAGTTCTTTTCAAACCGTTCATGTCGCAACGGGAGCCGACTTCCCAGGAGACGACGGGGACTCCTTCACTCCTTTGCTAGGTGTGTGGCAGCACCTTCTGTCTCCAGGTGACCTGGTCGGCCGCTTTGCCAGGTGCCGTTACAAAACACTGAAGTCAGGGTTCAGCGGAGGAAGAGTGGTCTGGGGAACAGCAGTAGCGAAGTGAGAGCAACTCAGTCCTGTGGTTCCCACATTGGAATGTCGTGGAGCGGGTGGTTGGGTTTAGAGCAGGGCAGTGAGAAACAGCCCCTGGCAACTGGCAGAGAAGGGTTCCCTTGACTAATCAGATACTGTGTTTCAGTGTTCACCCGGGGGTCAGGCTGTGCCAAAGAAAATAGAATATAGCATGAGGGTTATGTTATCACTAGAGGCCCGGTGCACGAAATTCGTGCACGGAGGGGGGTTGTCCCTCAGCCCAGCCTGTACCCTCTCCAATATGGGACCCCTCAAGGGATGTCCGACTGCCCGTTTAGCCCCGATCCCACCGGGATTGGGCCTAAACGGGCAGTCGGACATCCCTCTCACAATCCAGGACTGCTGGCTTCCAACTGCTTGCCTGCCTGCCTTCCTGATTGCCCCTAACCACTTCTGCCTGCCAGCCTGATCACCCCCTAACCACTCTGCTGCCAGCCTGTTTGCCCCCAATTTCCCTCCTCTGCCGGCCTGGTCACCCCTAACTGCCCTCTCCTGCAGGGTTGATCACCTCCAACTGCCCTCCCTTGCAGGCCGGGTGCCTCCCAACTGCCCTCTCCTGCTGGCCATCTTGTGGTGGCCATCTTGTGTCCATGTGGGGGCAGGATCTTTGACCACATGGGGGCAGCTATATTGTGTGTTGCAGTGATGATCAATCTGCATATTCCTCTTTTATTAGATAGGATAGAGGCCTGATACAGGGGTGGGGGTCAGCTGGTTTGCCCTGAAGGGTGTCTCAGATCAGGTGGGGGTTCCCTTGGGGTGTGGGGTGGCCTGAGCGAGGGGCCTGTGGTGGTTTGCAGGCTGGCCACGCGCCCTGGCAACCCAAGCAGAGGCCCTGGTATCTGGAATTTATTTTCCTTCTACAATTGAAACTTTGTAGCCTGGAGCGGAGCCAAGCCTGGGGCTCCCTCCGAGGCCGGCAGCCATTTGTGTTGGGGTTATAATTGAAACTTTGTTGCCTTAAGCGGGTGGGCCCGGCCAGGGTGTGTGGAAAGCTTTGCTTCCCCTGTTGCCGGTGGCAATCCTGGCCTGCTCTCTCAAGCTCCATTCTGCCGCCATTTGTTTGAATTTGTTTACCTTCTATAATTGAAACTTTGTAGCTTGAGTGGAGCCTTAGGCCTGGCCAGGGCAGGCGGAAAGCTTGGCTTCCTCTGTTACCTAGGAAACCTTGCTCTCTGTGGCTGTAGCCATCTTGGTTTGGGTTAATTTGCATGCTCGCTCTGATTGGATGGTGGGCGTGGCTTGTGGGCGTGTCGGAGGTATGGTCAATTTGCACATTTGTCTATTGTTAGGTAGGATATCATCATATATCAGATCAGATAAGATGGTATCGTATCATATCACAAGGTTAAAGGCAGGTTAATTGTCCTGGAAAAATACAGGGCCCGATTCCAGGTCGCTAAGCAGAGACACCAGGTTCTCCTGTTTACAGCAGAAGGAGAGAGAGGGCACAAGATGCAGCCCCCACTACGCACTGATCCCCGGTGGCTCTGATCCACGGTGGACACGCACTGCCACTGCACATACCCACTTTGTTCGCAGTGGAAGGACCCTCCCCTGGGGTCTGAAATACAGAAACGGGGCCGGGGGGGCCTTTTTGGGGGCCATTGACATGAAGCTGCTTAAACAGGACTTAGGAGTAGACATCAAGCCCAGACCAGGGAACAACGTCCCCTCACAGACCATAGACCCCGCACTGGCTGGGCAGGCTCTTTGCCTCCCAGAGGGGAAGCCCAGGTCCAAGGAGGGTGGAGCAGGTGACGGACTGCACAGAATGGCCTTTTCCAACAGCTTGGGTGGGTGCTGCGTTTTAGATTTAATTTAACTTGGGAAACAAAGATTTAGGGGCGATTCAAGCATTGGAATGACCGTAGCAGCAAACATCCTCCCTACCAAGAAGGAGGGACAGCGACTGCGGGGTCTGGGCTGCATGGATGAGACGGGATCGGATGCCCACCAGCCTTCGCTGGGAACCGAGCAGGAGCCAGAGGATCAGCATGTGGTGAAACAGTCGCTGGTAAAGAATGCTGGAAAGGGAGAAGAGGCTGTCGATGGAGCAGTGGGGAAGCAAGACTGGGAGCCATTAATTCAGATGTGGAAAGTTTAAAATGCTAAAACATCTCATGCATTCGAGATCCTAAAAGGATAAAACCTAGCCGACCTGGAGGCAAAGTTTACTCATAACAGATCTTCATCTGCTCTCTATATCATCCGCTTAAAGTGTCCCGACTAGTTGATAAGAACTTTCTGCCTGCCGGTTGGTTGTCATGGAAACCTACATGGGCACCCCACTGTCTTCATCTGCACTGGGCATGAGGTGTGTGTAAGTGGCAGGGGGAAGGCTTTTGTTAGGAAGAAACCCATGGGGACTCTCCATGCTTCTCAGTTCAGGGCTCACAGGTTCCTTTATAAACACAAGGCAAGTGTATTTCCTCACTGGGGCCTCCATCATGCCGGGCCAGGGCTCCATCATCGTTGACAGGCCCCCGCTTCATCCAAGGGAGATAGAGAAACCAGAGGCAGGTCTTCCGAGGGCGGGGTGACCTGTGTGTCTGCAGTCCTGGTGCTGGAATCTCCCACCGGTCCTGTTAGTGGTTTGTGCAGAACAGGAAGGCTGCCCCCTTTCAGCACCCCTGTGCGCTGTGCCTGGGTCACCATGCACCTGTGGTGGACCCCCCAGTTCTTATGGGAAGGAGGGGACTAACCCTGCTAACCTGAACTTCCGAACTTCAGGCAGTCGGGGAGTTTTGGCATTGACGTAGCCCCTGCAGCTGTGAATGGAGTAGTGGAACAGTCCTGTCTGTTCTTGTCTTGGTACGTTGTGGGCACCCATAACAAAGTGCCGTAGACTGGGAGGCCTAAACACAAGTTTATCTTCTCTCAGTTCTGGAAGCTAGAAGTCCAAGATCAAGGTTTGTTCGGCCTGTTTGGTTTCTGGTGAGAGCTTGCCTCCAGGTGGGCAGAAACCCGCTCTCTTTCTCACACGGCCTTTCCTCTGAGCTCACAGGAGGAGGGCCAGCTCTCTGGTGTCTCTTCTTAGAAGGACACTAACCCCATTGGATCAGGGCCCCACCCTGTGGCCTCATCAAACCTTAATTGTATCTGTAAGGCCCTGTTTCAAACCCAGGCACAAGGGGGTTTCAAGATTTGAAGGGACAAAATTCAATTCCTGGCATTTCTCAATCTTTTTTTTCTTTTAATACCTATTACCCCTTCATCCCTTGTGCACTTTGTTTTGCATGGTGGTGGGGGAAGGGTAGTGGGTATCATTTTCCTTTATTGTTGACATTGTTGAGGAGGGAGGGAGCAGGCCTCAGGTTAGAGTCCTCTCCTCTGGGGGCCCAGCTTTGCTCTCTGGTTCCCCACACCCACCAGACATGAAAACGGGAGCTCCGTGCCGCGGCCCCGTAAATGCCCCTGATAGGGTGGCTTCGGGGTGCCACTCACCCTTGGCATACCCTCCCGCTCTCACTGGGTCGGGGAGCTCCTCGTCCTCTTAGTTGCTGTCTTCCTCGTTCATCATTGCTGCTCAGAATATCTTTCTCATATTTCACCCACCATTTTCAGCTGTTTTGATCTGAAGGCCCTTTCGGGAACCTCGGCTGTACTTCTGGCAGTGGGAGGCCGTGTCCTCGTTGGTGTTAAGACATTCACATCATTTTTCTGTGTTTCCTTCCCACATCGCAGACCTGTGTGGTCCTGGAAGAAACTCACTGTATTTGTGCGTCAGTTCCTTTTTTGTTTTTTCCACCTCAGTCTTTGGCCTCTCTTTTCTTTAAATGTCTGCCTAGTAATCTGACAAAATGTATGTAAACAGTTGATTACATGGGACTTGTTGGAGGTAATTCTCATTGGAACACACCTGGGCAGGAAGCACCAGACATACATTTAAGAATTACATTATGATTTTGTTTACACGTGTGTGTGTGTGTGTGTGTGTGTGTGTGTGTGTGTGTGTGTGTGTGTGTGTGTGTTTTCTGCCAGGCTGCCGCACAGAACAATGACAACGACTCCGGCGGGCTTTCCCTGAGGCTGCTGCATGGACACGCGTTCACCGGCGTGGAAACGCTGGGGAAGGAGCTCTTTCTGTACTTCGGGCCGAAAGCTCTGCGGTAAGATAAACCCGTACAGCCCATCGTGACCTCCATGAGCCCAGCGGGGGAGAAGGCTCTCCGTGCAGGGGGCCGGGTGTCACACGGAATCATGAAGGAAGTGCTCCACTCTTACGAGGGCTCTAACACAAGAGGCCGAGAGGCCATCACGGAAAGCAGTAAGCAGCAGCCCGAGAAAGGGTGATGTCATGGTTACGAGGAGGGCCGGGCTATTTATTTCTTTTCTTAAAAAACTGATGGGCTCGGAGGACTTCCTAAGAGGTACTCGAGCCGCACAGCCTGGCCCGTGGTTCTTATCCGAACTCCCTACGCAGCTCTCGTCCCCTCTCTGTTCACCACATGTTTATTGCATTAGCGACATCAGCCCCTCGCTTGGATTAAATGGTTCTCTAGATTTTTGTAGTTTTTCTGCCTGCTTTCTTTCTCGGAAGCCTCAGACAGAGCTGGAAACGTATTTGTAGAATTCAGAAACTGTCCACGGAAGTCCCAGGCTCCCCGCTGTTCCACAGGGGCCCGTGGAAATCCACTGCTGTTCTTCTGGCACAGGCCACGCAATCTGCTGCCTCGGTTGCCTTAATAATAAAAAGGTTGAAATGCATGTAATTGCCTCTTAACTTTTGCAGAAAAAGAAAAAAGGCCCCTGGGTGAATATGCCCTCTAATCCAGGTCTATCAAATGCAGCCTGAGCCATTGCAGACAGTAATGATGGGCATTGCTTCCTTGAATGTTTTTCTGTCTCTTTAAGATACTGAGCAGTTTTTATCTTAAAAGGCCTCTGACTGTACCCCAGGCTTCCCACTGCAGGTCCATAATGGGCGCGAAGGGGTGATGCGTGACTATTATGAGACTAGAGGCCCAGCACGCGAAATCATGTGCGGTAGCCCGCCGCTGCTCGTCCGGTTCACTGCCCTGCCCACCTGCCCTCATGGTGACTGGTCGTTTGGTCGTCACAGTCGTCATGGACACTGGCTTTTTACATATATAGATAATCAGAGACGATAGGATTGATATTTACTGTATCTCGCCTCCCACATGCTTGGAGGACTTCCGAGTTTATGTCACTGCTCGTCCTTGGAGGTGTTTGCCATTGTCAGCAGCTGCTGTCCCTGGACAACACTGTCACTTCCCACCTGAAGTTGATAGCATCAGCTCATACCGCCAGGTTCTGCAGAGGTCTCTGCTGTGGGCTGCCTTATTGTCCCGGGCTGGGTGATTGAACACTCCTGGCTGTGAGCCGAGTAGGACACAATGGAGTCCCTGTAAGATCGGCGGAGAGCATTGACATGTTATTGATTCTCTGGTGTAAGGCGCAGGTTTATTTCCGGAGGGTGAGAGGCAGGTCTTATCAAGGGTTCCCCGCCGGGCTGATAAGGGGGAGTCATTTCTAGTGCAGGGCCATCAGCAAGCGGACAAGGACAATCGCCTCTTCGCACTAAGCCCAAGGGAGAGGGCGAGTCTCGGGATACATGGGGAGGAGTGTGGCGGCAGCTGCCTTTCATTCCCTGCAGCCTTGGCGACTATTTGATCAAACAATTCCAGGTCAACGGCAGATGAGGTGTTGGAATATAACTGAGCCTCCTAAAATCAACGGTAGCCCCGTTCACAGTTGAGGTTAAAGAAATGCACGCCTGGGCCACGCGTCTTGGGAGAACGGATGACTCTGTCGCGGAAATGTGCTAGTCGCATGAGGCTGCAGGCTGGGAGCGGGAGACAGACATGCAGGCTTCCCTTTTGACTTCTGTCTTCCACCCACCGGTGGTGGCCTGCAGTTCCGCAAGCTCAGGGCCGGAAGCGTGCTTAATGCCCACTTACAGTGTCCCCTGAAGGCGGCGCAGCTTTGCACAATTAAAATTGCCCGTGGCTTTGAGGGCCTCGGACAGGGCAGGCCATGCATCTTCCTGGGGTTCGTTTGTTGTGAATCTAGATTAGAGGCCTAGCCCGCGGTAAGGCACAGTGCAGTGTAGTAATGCACATGCTTCAGAAAGATACAAATCAGAGAGGGGTATTTCTCTTACTGAGACATGTACCGTAGCACTCAAGTGCTCGTAACAGCACCGTAGAATACCGGTTCTGCGGATTATTTCATACACACTTGCTTCAGCTGTGCCGTTGTGGTATGTGTGGCTAATACCTACACCTCTGGACACTGCCAGGCGCTCTTCATCTATCACAAACAAAAATCGTTTTTAATGTGTTACTGTATGTGTAACAAATACTCGTGAGAGCAAACTAAAGAACCAACACATTGACACGTTCACTGCCCCACTGCCAGGTGTAATCTCTGTGAATGGTGCGTGCATCTACTGCCTGTCAGTCCGCCCACCCGGACACGCCCACCCTACAAGCTGCCCCTGGCAATCCACATGAACACAGCTGTTACATCTTGCACCAACATTTGAAGGATATTTTTTTAATGACGCTCTCTTTCCAGAACACTTTGCTCTTTCCAGGTTGTGATGGATGTGACTGATGGTTTGCAATTATCACAGCCACGCCGAAACTATATGAGAATATTTGAGAGGCCTGGCCACCGTGGAGAAGCTTTCTGCATTATCGATTTTGTAATTTATTGCCGTTTCAGTGATAACGGTCCTCTAGAGTCTAGACAGAGAGCCAAGAGCTCATCTGGCAGTTCTCCTCAGCGTGCTAACAAGTTGTTATGGAACTCCTCAGACGCCGCCTACAAAAGTGACCATCTAGACATAGTCTTTGCAATCTGTTCTTGCAACCTGTAGCATGTTAGGCAAAAAAGAATGTGATGAAGATTCTAACTGAATCCTGTACTTCACATTCGTAAACACCCACTGTCGTCTGCCCGGCATGCCCACTTGTCCCTTGGGGACATTATTCCTCGTGGACACTGGTCGTCTGGCTAGCGTAACCAGCGTTCCAGTTGAACGTAACCTCCCTAATCTCTTCTCTCCTACACCCTCTGCTGGGTCAGTCTAACTTTTTCCCAAGACGTTCTGATGGGGGCTGAGCAGGGCCTGGCTCTCTGGGAGGCAGGAAGCTGGGGACGTGACATGAACAGGGAGGTGGCCCTGCCCCTGGGCTTGTCCGGGGACCAGTGCACGGTGCTGGGGGAGAAAACCAGCCCCCGAGAAGCAGAGGGAGTCCCGCGGCGCTTGGGGCCCTCACCCCACCTGTGCCTGAGGTCCGGCTGCACCCCGCCTCCCTGCAGGGGCGACTTCAGCTTTCCTGAGGGCCTGTGAGAACCTGATGCCTAAGTTGCGTTGAGTTGGGTCCTCGTCAGTCACTTGCAATTAAGGAAGCCAACCGTTACCCAGAGGCACCGGCTTCCGGTTATAAACTAAGAAAGCCATGGGGTGCGGGGCACAGCGGGGTGGCGATGGCAGTTAGTAACGCCGCTGCCTGGCGTTTTGAAAGCTGCTGAGTGAGTGGATCCTAAAAGTTTTCATCGCAAGAAAAAGAACATTTTTGGGGTAACTGGGTAAGGTAAGGGATGTTAACTAGACTTATTGTGGTGGCTATTTTGCTACGTATACAAATATCGAATCATTATGCCATACAACTGAGACCAATAGGATGTTATATGTCAACTACACCTCAGTTTCAAATAAATGTGATTTTTTTTTTTCCTTGTTAGCATCTACATCCTAAGTAGAAGCAGACCTGTCTTTTTCCTTTTTAACATGGTTAAGACCATATCTTTTTATCCTTTTTAATTTTTTTTAATTGATTTTAGAGAAAGGAGAAGGGAGAGGGAGAGAGAGAGAGAGACAAACATCAATATGAGAGTGAAACATTGACCAGTTGCCTCCCGCACGGACCCCGACCAGGGATCCAACCCACACCCTGGGTCTGTGGCCGACTAGGAATCAAATCCCCCAACCGTTCCCTGCACAGAATGAAGCTCCAGCCAGCTGAGCCACACCGGCTGGGCAAGGCCATCTGTTTATAACCTCTGTTTTTTCATTGCTAGCATAAACTGCAATCAGTATGTTCACCTCTTTTTTACTCCTCATTGTACGCAGACCTCGTTTGACCGCTCGGTGGTTTTCGTAAGCGGCTGCCTCAGGAGCCGTGCGCAGTGGTCATTAGCACGAGCCTGTGGCAGTGTCCCTGTGCCCGTCCTCTGTGCCGCTCCGGGGTCTGCAGAGCGCGGTCCCGGGAAGAACGCGGCTCACATTTCCAATGGGACCAGGTCTTACTCATTGGTTTGCTTTAGGAAGTTGTTTCTAACTAGAGTAGTGGTTCTCAACCTTTCTAATGCCACGACCCTTTAACACAGTCCCTCGTGTGGTGGTGACCCCCAACGATAAAATCATTTTCGTTGCTACTTCACAACTGTAATTTTGCTACTGTTAATGAATCGTAATATAAATATCTGTGTTTTCCGATGGTCTTAGGCGACCCTGCTAGCGGCCCACAGGTTGAGAACCGCTGCTGTAGAGCCTAAGACCATAGGAAAACACAGATATTTACATTACTATTCATAACAGTAGCAAAATTACAGTTGTGAAGTAGCAACGAAAACGATTTTATGGTTGGGGGGTCACCACAACATGAGGAACTGTATTAAAGGGTCGCAGCATTAGGAAGGTTGAGAACCACTGGACTAGAGGGACTGTAATGTGGACATAATTTTTATATCAGAGCCTTGGTTGCTAGTGTCGGATGCCCAACCCAGACAAGTGCAGTAGTTACGTGTTCTAAGAGTCTGGGGTGTCGTGTGACCCCTGAAGATGATGAGTCAGGCTTCAGGGAGAACTGGAAGCAGAGACTAAATGCCGAGAAGACTCCGCAGCTCGTGGCTGGTCCTCCCCGACACCTGCCACGGGTTCCTCTCTGCAGCCAGGCCTCCCGTGGCCCCTGTCTGTCCATGATGGGAAGCATTTCCATCCACAGCACACATCTCTCAAAACTAAAAAGATGCGGATCTCTCTGTGTCCCAAATCCATCAGTTCATCAGGAGGACTCGGAGGGACCCGCCTCGGGACCAGTGGACACAGCCATCCCTTCCTGGGCCAGCTGTGTCTGCAGAGGGGAAGGAGACCACTCCAGGCCGGGCCCAGGGCCCCTGTTGCCAGGCATCAGGTGCACAGTGAGTGATCTCAGGTAGCCAGCTGGGCTGGGGGTGGAGGGCACTTGAGAGCATCAACAGGTAGGAATAAGGTTCCAATACAATTTCCCTAAACTAGGATATTACAATGAGAAATCTTTTATTTACATATATAAAGAGATGGTGCAATAGGCCTTCCTTCCCCTGGCTGCCAGCACCGGTTTTCCTCCAGCACCCAGGACCCAGGCCTTTCCTCTGCGCAGCCTTCAGTCTTTGTTCTGGGCAGAGGGCCGCTCCTGTAGCTCCCTCCGCCCCTGCCCTCCCCATCATAGCAGGCTTCCCGCCCCGCCCCGCCCAGCCACTCGTGCCTGCATTCATGCTGCCCAGAGGCCAGGAGCAGCGGGGGGGGGGGGGGCAGTGCTACCACCATCTTAATTTGCATACTCACTCCTGATTGGCTGGTGGGCGTAGCAAAGTGACAGTCAATTTGCATGTTTCTCTTTTATTAGTGTAGATATTTTTATTGATTTCAGAGAGGAAGGGAGAGGGAGAGAGAGATAGAAACATCAATGATGAGAGAGAATCGTTGATCGGCTGCCTCCTGCACACCCCACACTGGGGATCGAGCCTGCAACCCAGACATGTGCCCTTGGCCAGAATCAAACCCTGGGACCCTTCAGTCTGCAGGTTGATGCTCTATCCACTGAGCCACACCAGCTAGGGCACAATGAGGAATCTTGAAAAGCAAATCTAACGCTTGAATGTAAGTGATATGAGCCTGTGTCCTGGTCTATGAAAGATCGGTAAGTGTGGCCATTGTTAGAACAGTGTAGGTGCTTATTGCATCTGGAACGTTTTCATGGTACAGATTTTTCTCAGTTTACGTTAAAAGGTACTGAACAATAAACACAAAATTCGTTGGTTTATTGGGACTCAGCTATCACAACATTTAGCTATTTAATAAAAAGAAGATAAAAAAAATAGTTATCCTATGCATAGTTCCCCCTAAATTGAATAGATTTCTTTAGAAGACCAATAAAAGGCACACTCCTTGGATTCAGGGTTCTTATTGGGGCCACTCCAGCATTTGAATGGCGTCTTAACCTTTGTGATTTTTTTATGTGGATGCAGCTTCATTATAGAAAGTGATTTAGAATCCACTTTACGAGCCACGCCGTGGAGAAGATTTGAGGCGCGACGCCTCTTGGGCACGACAGTGCACACCTTTCGCCCGGTCGAGCCTCCATAAACTAAATCATGGAGTGCTTACGGCCTCCCATTTCTCCTGTCAGGAGCAATGGGCATGTAAAATGCACTCATGATTGATCGTAGGGCACACAGAGTTTAAAACCCGCGTTCTTAAAGTTAGACTGGTTAACCTTGTACCGGGCTATAACACAGAGCTGTGGAATTAGAAGCACAGAGCGGTAACATTTGCTGCCAAAAGAGCGATATTTATTAACTCAGCAGGGCTATCAGGAGAAGGATGTGAAAGGCAGAACCGTATTTCATCTTGAGAATGGTTTTTGATCTTCATCATCAGAGGTCTCACAAAGCCACTTGCCTTTTTTTTTCACAGGACATGCTAATCAATCCTATAAGAACTGAAAGGTTATGAATTTTTTATCACCACATTGTGGCTTTCAAGTTAACCGTAAATATTTATATATCCCCTCTTCCTAATACGTGTAAAGGTAGGAGAACTGAAGACAGTATCATTTTGACCTGTCTTTTTTTTTTATTGCTTAAGATTTTGCAGAGCATCGTTTCATTGTGTATCCCAAACTAGGCGGGACAAAAAAAACACAAAAAACATGTGTCAAACTGTAGATATCTTTTTGGAGTGAGTAAACATTTCCAAGCCACTGTGGCTAGAAATAAGGACTTTGAGGGTTAGTGGTTTTGTAGAATTTATAAAAACACAAACTGTAGGCAATTTAAATGTAGCCTCATCTCATCCCCAGCCTTTGAATCTGAGCAAAAGCTGAGAGATGCTAGACTCTTCCGTGAATGAAAAAATGTTTCATCTCTCGAGAAGGTAGAACCGGGTAGGTTTTCTTGGGCTTATTTTCGGGGCCTTATTCTTTCTCTAAGAATGTATTTTATTTGTGGATTGAAAAACGGATTGTCACATCTAGTTTTCATGAAGGTACAGAGCCGTAACAGAAAAAGTTGGCCCTTTCAGGGGACCGTCCTGACTAATATTTGTTTGCTTAGAATCCACATAGTGAAGAGGAGGAACACACACTGGACACCTGATATACTTCCTGCCACTCAGAAATGGGTTTGATTTTGTTTCAGGATCCATTTTGGAATGAAAGGCTACGTCAGGATCAATCCACTTGAGTATAAAAATAAAAATGGAATTTCTCCTGTGTTGGAAGTACAGCTCAGCAAGGATTTGATTTGTTTCTTTGACTCGTCGGTAGAACTCAGGTGAAAAATAAAATAAAAGTCCTCCAGCTACAAAACCCTTAAAGGTTGGGTCTGCAGTTGGTCACATGTGGAAGTAAATGAATTTTTCAAAAATGTTTTATAATTGATAAAACCTCATTTTTATTTTATTTTATTTTATGTTAATATATTTTTTATTGATTTCAGAGAGGAATGGAGGGGGAGTGAGAGATAGAAACATCAATGATGGGAGAGAATCAGCTGCCTCCTACATACCCCCTCCTGGGGATGGAGCCCGCAACCCGGGCATGTCCCCTGACCGGGAATCGAACCGTGACCTCCTGGTTCATAGGTTGGCGCTCAACCACTGAGCCACGCCTGCCGGGCAATACCTCATTTTAAAAGAGACTTCAAATAATATAGTTTGTTAGGGTCTTCATCGCTTGGCTATATAACTCTTATATCCCAATTAACATGAAGTGTCATTCCTATCCAAGCTCATTTTAAGTGAGACTCTGACGTTGTAACCAGACTGATGATGAACGTGTCTCACATTCCTTCCTACAGAGACTCAACGGAAAGCCAACGGCGGATAAGAATGATGGAAGAATTAGATGTGTGTTCGCCTAAATTTAACTTCTCACGAGCCGAAAGGGAAGTGAGAAAGCAGCGGGGACGGATGCTCTGTGATGTGGTAATGGACCAGCGAGTGCTGCCTGGGGTCGGCAACATCATCAAAAACGAAGCTCTCTTTGACAGTGGCCTCCACCCCGCGGTCAGAGTAGGTGACGAGGATTTTAAAATGCTGTCTGTGTTTTTAAACACGGTTAAAAGACCAGCATGGGACACTTCCATGTGTAGTGTGGTGACATTCTCCCCAAACAGATCTCATGTCAACCTCTCAATGGGGCCAGCCCTGACCACACTATTTATAATTGCTGTTGTGCCCAGCTGGTGTTGCTCAGTGGACAGAGCGTCTGCCTGTGAACCTAAGGGTCCTGGGTTCGATTCTGGTCAAGGGCATGTACCAATGGATGTTTGTCTCTGTTGTTCCCTCTCTCTTCCACTCTCTCTAAAAAAATCAATGGAAAAATATCCTCAAATGAGAATTTTTTAAAAAAATTACATAAAAAAAAAAATACAATCGCTGTTGCATCCCCTTTTCCCAATTCATACTCCCAGCCTTCCCTCACTTGCTTTGCTTTTTATTTTCCTCATACCATTTTGATCATGTTCAAACATCATCTGATCTTTGCTCGTTATATTTGCTATTTGAAATCTCTCTCTGCTAGAATGCAGACTCTTGGGTGGAAGGTGTGTCTCTGTTCACGGTGTACCCACGCGTGTAGAATACACCGTCTGGGACACGGTTGACATTAAAGAAAGATTTGTTGCCGAAACCGGTTTGGCTCAGTGGATAGAGCGTCGGCCTTCGGACTCAAGGGTCCCAGGTTCGATTCCGGTCAAGGGCATGTACCCTGGTTGCGGGCACATCCCCAGTAGGGGGTGTGCAAGAGGCAGCTGATCGATGTCTCTCTCTCATCGATGTTTCTAACTCTCTATCCCTCTCTCTTCCTCTCTGTAAAAAATCAATAAAATATATTTAAAAAAAAAAAAAAAAGAAAGATTTGTTGACTGTATGAGTGAACTCAGCACACAACTTTCTTTTTGTATCTGGAAAATTAAATTCACACTCAACACATACTCATGTTTCCTTTTTTTTAAAAAAAAAAATATATATATATATTTTTATTGATCTCTGGAAGGGGGAGGGAGAGAGAGAGAAACATCAGTGATGAGACTCATGGATTGGCTGCCTCCTGCACGCCCCCTACTGGAGATCGAGCCCGCAACCCAGGCATGTGCCCTGATGGTGAATCAAACCTGTGACCTCCTGGTTCATAGGTGACACTCAACCACTGAGCCACACCAGCCAGGCTTGTGTCTCCTACTTATTAGAAAAGGCAGTTTTAATGGAATGATAAGAATGGAAGTCAAGTAGCAGGGACTAAAGAGTGAGTGACTGGTGAAAACTGGACCCAAATGTGGCCGTGCTTGTTAAAATAGCGGGAATAAAGGGAACTTGCTAGACTTCTTGAGGAAGATGCCAGGACAGGGACTGGTTTTATTGTCATTTTCTTGTTCTTCAACTGGAGAGATGTGAACTTATTCTTATGTTGAGAGAAAAATACTGGTCGAATGGGAGAGGATAAAGTGTAAAAAAGAGAAGGGTGTTTAGCAGGACAAAGTTGTGAGACGGTCGGAGAGGTTAGAACTTAAGCCGGGTGGAGGGATACGTATATTTTAGTTTCCAAGGAAGAAATCTCCAGGAGGACTTTTAGCCAGGCCCAAATGGTTCCTATTACTAAGTCTTACATGAATACAAAGATACTGTTTTATTTTGTGCAATTATTTCCTGGACAGCCTTCATGAAATCCAAATCAGTAGGAAATAAATTTTAAAAGAAACCAGTTAATAATAGTTCCAGGTGAGATTCAGCCTTTACTTTTATTTTTTTTTAATCCTCACACGAGGACATTTTCCTTGGTTGTTAGAGGGGAAGGGAGAGAGAGAGAGAAAGAGAGGAACATCAATCAGTTGCCTCGCGCACATGTGCGGACCAGGACAGGGAATCAAAACAAAACCGAGGCTTGTGCCCTGACCAGGAATCAAACCCTCGACCTTTCAGAGTATGGGATGGTGCTCCAACCAGCTGAGCCACACCAGCCAGGTGGTTTTGCTTTTTGACACTTGAAACAAACTGCCCAATGTCTGTTTTGTGGGAATAATGAAACAATTTAACAAACAGGCCTTTTACAATCACCTAGACCTCTATGGGAAATGTTTCTGAAAAACAAAACAAAACCAAACCCAGAGTATCGCTACCTGGACTATCCTTATTATCGATGATAAATTGATTATTTACTTTTTTTATCTGTACATCTAAGCCAGCCATTCATCTAGTAAAAGGTCATTTGCCCATAATGTCTGAGAGCTTAAAAATTAATGACATTTCTGAAGCTTAGCTATTAGCCTTATAAAAGCACATGCATAATTATTAAAAAGGCAGTTTAACATTTCAAGGTGTAACCGGATATAGTACATAAGATATGGTCAGAAAAAGATGAGCTTCAGGACTGCCTACGTTTTAAACTTTAAGTAAGTAATTGAAAATGTATATGATGCTTTTAGAATGATTTTGTTGATTAGAGGGCTTTAGATTTTACAGTCATTGATACATTAGTTTCTACTGTGTATAGACATAGATACATTCATACATGTGCCACAGGGTGAGTCATCAGGCAGCTTTTCTTCTGAAATTACCATGGAAAGCACACGTGCCACGTGATGGTTAATCCTGCAAGGTGACACGGGTGTATGCCAGGCCGTATCACGGAGGAATTCTGCAGGGAGGACTGTGCCTGAGTTCTTCCATGTGCTAACAAGTCCTTTGATATTAATGCGTGTATATAAATTCATACCTTCTTAAAGCTTGGTAGTGACCTTGATGGTCAATTACTTCTGTGCCTTTTTTTTTTTCTTCTTTTCTTTTTCTCTCTCTTTTTGCAAACCCAGCAAGAATTTTAAGGTGGCTGACTGTCCGTGCTGGGACTTTGAGGACATCTTATACAGAAGATGTATTCAATAAACACTTGAATTAGAACTCAAATTTATAAGTAGGAATTTTTAAAATTTGTAGTCCTAGCATTAAAAATAAAAGCACTATTGCCCGGCTGGCATGGCTCAGTGGTTGAGCATCAACCTATGAACCAGGAGATCACGGTTCTATTCCTGGTCAGGGCACATGCCCAGGTTGAGGGCTCGATCCCCAGTGTTGGGGTGTGCAGGAGGCAGCCAATAAGTGATTCTCTCTCATCATTGATGCTTCTATCTCTCTCTCTTCTCCCTTTCTCTCTGAAATCAATAAAAATATTTTTTTAAAAAAATTAAAAAAAAAACTAAAAGCACTGTTAATGACAATAAATAGTAGATATATGAGACAGAGTTCTGGAAGATGGGGATGTATTTTAAATCTACAGTTCTCTAGAACTGGTGAGTCATACCATTTTTTTATCGTGAGCAAATTACGAAACTGTCCTCAGTCGTTTTTCTATTTTCAGGTTTGTCAGTTAACAGAAGAACAGACCCAACACCTAGTGAAAATGACACGTGACTTCAGCCTTCTTTTCTACAGGGTAAGACCAAGTGTTTTTCAATTGTGGAAAATGTCAACGGTTTCCCTTTCCATTCTACCAGAAATGGTAAGGCAGAATATAGCCACCTAGTGGTCAGAGTATAGTAACGGAGAGTGTCCTGTTAGGGGCCTAATTAACATCTTAAAATTTTAGGTCACAGGTCAGTCCGAACTTATCCAACTATAATTATGTTCAAGTATCTTTATACTAGGTTGGGGAACAACTATGTTAGCATTCGACTTGAACTCTTGTTCTATTTTGGGCATATAAAAGTAAAATATAGGAAGCCTGGAGAGAATTAATTTCTTCAAATAGCCCTCATTTCAGTCAGGTTTTGCCACTACTGTCTGTGTGGTTGAGATTATTTAGATAACTTTAAGTTTAGCTTTCTGTTTGTAAAATGGGACCATCGGAATCTACCACAAAGACTGTTTTGAAAATGAAATAAATACCTGCTAAACTATAAATTTTGTGACTTATAGTTATGCATATATATACATATATATAGAGAGAGTTCAATAAACACATTTTATCTTTTAAACAAAGCATCACAAATATTTTTTCTCCATAGTCCATTTTCTGTATTCCAAATTTCTACTTTTACTATGTTCAGAAAGGCTGGTGTTGTGGAATTCTTCATTAATTGCCTAACATATTAATGAACTTCTTGCCTTACATATCTGCCTTGAGTATCTATGGTTGTTTTTATCTATATATATAAAAGCCTAAGTGACGGTTACGACTGAACAACCGGAACGATCAGTTGACCAGTCGCTATGACGCACACTGACCACCAGGGGCAGACGCTCAATGCAGGAGCTGCCCCCTGGTGGTCAGTGCGCCCCCACAGCCAACCTCCCATAGCCAGCCAACCTCCCGCGGTCCCTCCCCCTGTCCCTCCCCCTGTCCCTCCGGCTTTTCAGCAGCCAGCAGGCCCTGGACAGCCTGGCCCCGATAGGGACTGGGCCAGATGGTCCCAATGAGCCCTGCTCACCAGCCAGGCCTAGGGACCCTACCCGTGCACTGGGCCTCTAGTATTATATATTCTCACTTATTTTTCCAAGGGAATCCTATATAATAAAAACCTAATATGCAAATTGTCCCCTCGGGCGGTCGTTCGACCAGGAGTTCAACCGGGAGACCGGGAGTTCGACCACTCACTATGACATACGCTGACCACCAGGGGGTGGCACGGAACTTGGTGGGCGTTGGCGACGCAGTGCTGGCAGCGGGTGGCAATGGAGGCGCTGCCAGCCCCAATGGGCCCCGACAACAGTGGGACCATGGCGGGATGGTGGAGCAGGTGAGGGGGAGGTGCCAGGCCAAGGCAGGGTGCCAGGAGGGGCTGCGGGCCTGAGAGGCTGGGGGCTGGAGCTGGGGCTGCGAGGCTGGGGGCACGAGCTGGGGTCCGATCTCTGTAGGATACCCGAGGGACCCTACCCATGCACGAATTTGTGCACCAGGCCTCTAGTATAATTATAGACAGCTACTCATTTCCTACCCATATTAAGTTGGGTATTTCAATACTTTGCTTAAATTAATGTGATGTGTGTGTAATTTTCAGCTTATATATGGTGAGCCATATTTCTGGGCTTTTGAAATTTCACACTGCTGATGTAAACCCAAAATATTCTTTCTGTGGGAGCCTTAAATGCACGTGAGCAGAATAAAACTGTGATGGAGAATCTCAAATGTCTTTTGAAATAGAACTTATACCAAAATGGAACCTGTTCTCTGCTAGGATGGCATTTGAATTTTTATTTTTCCTTTTAGTGAATCGAGGATTAAAAACTGAAAACTCTCTTTTGTCAGATCAACAAAGAAGATGGTCTTGTTAAATTCTCGGTTGGCTGTTGAAACAAAGTGGACAGCTTCCGAGTTCCCAAAATAATCGGATTTAGCGCTAATCTACTCTTTTTCTTTTAACTACATAATTACGTTTAATTTTTTAAAACCTTAACAGCATGAAAGACATTTTGAATTATGGAACTCTTATATCCCATTTAGATAAGAGGGTAAAGCTATTCAAAGAACAATTTTGAATACTAATAAGTAATAAAATAATTACTTAATTATGTAACAGGAAATCTTATTTAACAAATATTGCGGAATCTGGTCAGTATCTTTTTCTCAGATGAAGGAAAAGATTATCCAGACATACTAGTATATACAAACGTACATTTTTTTTTTAAAAATTATTTTCAGAAATGGCTTTCAAGAACTTGTCTTTGGCTCCTTAGCAGCAGTTCTGTGGATAACATTGTTCCTTTGTTTGGTTTTAGTGCCGTAAAGCAGGACTTGCCATCTCCAAACACTATAAGGTTTATGGGCGTCCTCACTGTGGTCGGTGCCGCAGCAGAATAACTGTGTGTCGCTTAGGAGAGAACAGCAGAATGACATACTTCTGTCCTCACTGCCAGAGACAAGATGCTCACCGTGCCGACAGAGGGTGAGATGCCTAGTCAGGGTAGCAGTGGCCCCACTTTCATAAAAGGCCATTCATAAGGGAACCACAACAGAATAGCTATCAGGCTGTTAATAAGAAGACCTAACTCAGAAGTGTTTGAACCTTGGAAGGAAATAGTGCCCGGCCAGCGTGGCTCAGTGGTTGAGCGCCAACCTATGAACCAGAAGGTCATGGTTTAATTCCCGGTGAGGGCACATGCCCAGGTTGTGGGCTCAATCTCCAGTGGGGGGGCATGCAGGAGGCAGCTGATCAATGATTCTCTCTCATCATTGATGTTTCTATCTCTCTCTCCCTCTCCCTTCCTCTCTGAAATCAATAAATATATTTAAAAATTTTTAAAAATAAATAGTAAATAACATCATCAAGAACCAGGAGGAGCCACAGGTGACTTTTGGACCAATTCTGATTCTGGAAAGTCTCCAGCTCAGATGTTCCTATGCAGCCTTCGGCTGCAATCTTGTCTGCAATGTGATTACGAGGAGGTGTAGATATGTCAATAACTGGAAAGACTATCTTCAAACGTCTCGCTTTATTTATAAACTAGTGGCCCTGCACACGAATCCGTGTGCGAGTAGCTCGCTGCCACTTGCCTCAGCTGGCCACCGTGCCCACCACCACTGTAGCTCTGCTGCTCATAGCTCACTGCCCTGCCCTCCTGTAGCTCTCCCCTGCTTGTAGCTCGTTGCCCCGCCCTCCTGGTGATCGGTCATTACGCGTCACAGAGTAACGACTGTTTGCAAGTTACCTCTTTATTATATAGGATAACATAAAACACGAACGAGATCTCTTTACAAAATGTATGGCTTATTGGTGGAACAGCTGACTGGTGATTTTGCCGGTAGCTGAGTCTGTCTGTTGCAATGATGCTTTCGAGAACAGGGGAAATAACCACAGATGGGGCCCAGGGCCACACTGGGCCCACTGAGGGATGACCTTGAACTAAAACGCCATCGGTCACCTGACCTCCACAGCCTCTCCTCTGACGGTTGGATCACAGTGAGATAACAGGAGGATGGAGATTCTTGTAATCATTATAGACCAGCCCATTGGCACAGGGCCTAGTAGTTTCCGTGGAGAATTCCAGAGGCACCTGAGGAAAATGTAAAACTTGATTTCACTTTTTTTTCTTTTTTTAAATATATTTTTTATTGATTTCAGAGAGGAAGGGGGAGGGAGAGAGACAGAAACATCAATGAGGAGAGAGAATCACTGATAGGCTGCATCCTACACGCCCCACACTGGGGATAGAGCCCACAACCCAGGCATGTGCTCTTGACTGGAATCGAGCCCAAGACCCTTCAATTCACAGGCCGACACTCTATCCACTGAGCCAAACCGGCTAGGGCTTTATTTCACTTTCAATGTCCTAATGTCCACGTGACTCTTCCTCTCCCCTGATTTGTCTGAAGAAAGATATTTTAGTTTTGCTTTGGGAAGAGAATCTCTTAGTTAAAACATTATTTGAGAAATGCTGCCTGGGGGTTATGTCAACTATTTTTAGTTGGTATGAAAGAACAGTAACAAAACCACAGCTCCTTGATCCTGAATAAGATCTTTTATTTGGTATTTCTGTCTTGAACAGCAGTCACAGGGCCCAAGTGAAGGCATTTTATTGAGATAGTTTGCAACAGTAAACCTGTGGCATTTGGGTGTATTAATGGTTCTGTAATAGTTCCCCAAACACCCAGGATGTATTAGAACAAGGCAGTAATGACAGTGTTGATGGTCAACTGTAAAAATTCTCTGCAGCAAGCCGCCAACGAGAAACACTGCCATCGGCCTGATGCCCCATTGGGACCATCTTGGGGACCACGTGGCCAGGAAGTGGGAAGAGGCCTGGGCGTGTGGGGTCTGCACCCTGATAAACATGCCTTCTGCCCAGGCCTGCGATGCTTGCCTGGCACCCAGGCCTGCTGGTAAGCATGAACGTGGACTTGGAATGTGTTCCTTCTCACAGACCTTTAATTACACCGGGTCGGGGGCGTGCCTTGTTCTAGCTGGATGTCTCTTAACCAGGGCAACACTCCGCTGCATGTACCCCACGCTGACGTTCTGGGGGGCAGGAGGGAAAACAAAACTCTCTTGTGCTAGAAAAGTGTGCGCCTTTGTGTCTCACAGAACTGACAGGATCCCATCTGCGCTCTGGGGTCCTGATGAATTATTCAGGAAGCTCTGTTTTATGCAGATTTCAGCAACTCCGCAGTCTGTCATTCAGTCCCAAGGTTTCATCAATGGGGAGGGAGGGTCTCTTTGAGAATATCTTTGCAGGTGGAACAGAAAAGCGCTGCATTTTCCCCTCTCTTCAGGCTGCCCACCCCTTGTTATTAAAGTCTTTACCCAGACAATTGTGCTGATTCCATTGAAATCCCACAGAATAACTCTTTGTGGTTCACAATTTGGAGAATGCGAAACCTCGAGGAAACCTGTGATTAAGAACCTTCGTGTGGATGCGGCCTCTGGCCTCTATTGTATCCTCAGAGTGTTCTTTCTTTCTTCAATTAGAGATGAGAAAAGTTCATTCTTGACTTAGAGACCCCGCGTGGTGTTCGCTGTCAGATGGCGCTTTGTTCTCTTTGTTCTCTGGGCCCGAAGGAAGGGCCACGTGGCCCCTGGCACAGAGCAGGAGGGACAAAGGGACCGCATCCCTCCCGTGTCTGCCTCTCCCTCCCGTGTCTGCCTCTCCCTCCCGTGTCTGCCTCTCCCTCCCGTGTCTGCCTCTCCCTCCCGTGTCTGCCTCTCCCTCCCGTGTCTGCCTCTCCCCGCTTGTCCCTCGGCTGGGAGCCCTCAGAAAGCCAGCCTTAGGTTTCCACCTTCACTGCAACAATCCCAAGTGCCTTGACTCAGCTTGCTGTTTTCCTGTTTGTTTGTTTTCTGAATCTGATAGACATCTACCTTAACTACAATCCAGAATACCTTACAGTACAGATTTCAAAATCTGAGGATACTTTGTAGAAACATTTGGCATAAATGTTAAATCTCTGTAATTCGTCTTATTTTTAACTAGAGGCCCGTCGCACGAAGATTTGTGCAAGAATAGGCCTTCCTTCCCCTGGCTTTGCTCCCGGCCGCCCGGGAGCCTGCACGTCCTCACTCCTGGCTGGAGCACCGCTCCTGTAGCTCCCTCCGCTCCCCCCCCCCCCCCGCCCTCCCCGTCATAGCAGGCACCCTGCCCCGCCCGGCCACCCCGCACCTGTGTGTGCATATTAACCCTCCAGCTTTATTGGGTTAATTTGCATACTCACTCCTGATTGGCTGTGGGCATAGCGGAGGTATGGTCGATTTACATGTTTGTTTATTATTAGGTAAGATGCGCCTTCTGCTTTGTGTCTTGTCATTCCCCGAAACATTCCTGACCACCCCCCCACTCCTGCCCCAGGCGCAGCCTCTAGCTACTGGCTCTGAAGCTTTTAGACACATCACCTCCCAGTTACCACTGCTGTACCCCTGCCTGATGGTAACCAAAGTGAGAGCTGAAGAACCTTCAGAGCAGGGGTGGGGAACGTCTGGCCCGCGGGCCGCATTAGGCCCGCGAAATCACTTGGTCTGGCCCTGCCACTGGATTGGGGATGAGTTAATTAAATGTTTGGCCAAATAGAACAGGCTGGTTTTTAAGTGGATCATTTTGTGTGGCCCGCATATGATGTTATAAATATCCAAATGGCCCTTGGCAGAAAAAAGGTTCCCACCCCTATGTAGATGCCTCAATGCAATAGGAAGCAAGTGAAAGTCTTTGCGAAACCCAGCTCCGGGTCCCTCGGAGTTGTTAAAACTTTGTCGCATGTTATGCTTCCTTTCCTAACAGGAGCTTAATGATGAATTGCCCAAGCTCACTTTGTGTCATTAGTTCTACATATTAGTTCACCATAATACGTGAACTAATTAGTTCATCCAATACAACCATGTTTCCAATACTCAGTATTCCATCTCCAGGCACACTGCAGAATTCCTTCTCTCCTGCCAGATCCCAGGCTCGAGAATGAGGAAAACTCCGTTGCCTTGAGCGACTTGGTGAAGTACCCCTGCAACGGCTTTGGAAAGCCGAGCTCAGAAGTGAAGATCAACAGGAAAACTGCCTTTGGCACGACAACCCTGGTCCTGACGGATTTCAGCAATAAATGCAGGCCTTCGGGAAGAAAGAAAAGCCCATACAGGCTACTCGATGGGGAGTTTCAAAGCCCTCTTCCCACTAACGTTTGTCTCCGTGACACGCCTCTCCCCTCTGAGGAGAGAGCCAACAGTACAGCTCAACCACCCAACACGACAAGCCTACTAGCATCCCCCACCGTCTCCACCTTACGCCCGTCCCGCCTGCAAAAGACTGAAAACTGCCCACGACTCCTCGCCCGGCTCCAGAAGTCGCAACCCTGGACTCTCTAACAGGTAGGATGCTTCCACCTTGATCTTGAAGGCATGGCGTTAAGGTTTTTTATTTTATTTGTGTGTGTGTGTGTTTTTTTTTTATTTTGTTTGTTTGTTTTTAAGTGATCACAAGCACTTGGTTTAATAGAAATTTTCCAAACTGAGTCCCTGGAGTGGGTTTTGACTTAGGGCTAAATTTGCCGTTGCTATAGATGTAGATAAAGTCACTTGAATTGCATTTTATGCATAACATTTTCACATTTTAAAAATCCAGTTTCTAATTGGCCACTGTATAAAGCAGTTTTGTCAGGTTCTTCTTTTGGAAATATCTGTTTATTCCTTTCTTTCTTTCTTTTCTTCCTTTCTTTCTACATAATTACAACCTTTTGCTTTTCATTTTTGTATCAATGTCGTCAAAGTCACCTACAGGAAGGAAGCTGAGAGGGCTGCGGTCCTGTAAGTCACACCCTGAGAGCCGGGGCAGTCACGTGCTTCTTCCTTCTCCAGTTTACAATGTGAGAGGGAAGGGGATGAGAAACAGAATCCCCCACCTCGGTAACAAGTTACTCTTTTCTGCCTGTAACCATGTATGTGCTCAATACAGCACATTTGGAAAGTCTATAAAGAAAAAATATTTAAAACACCCATGATCTTACCGGTTCTCAGTCACCACTGTTAGCATTTTCATTTTATTTCCTTCTAATGGAAGATCGCTTTTCCAGAAGGGAGGCGACCATTGGCAGCAGGTTAGTAAGTGTCTTCTGTTCTAAAGAGCGAGCTGAGATGTTTTCAGTGGCATTTCTGCTGGGGACAGTGGCTGTATGTCAGACAGCCCAGTGGGATGGTGGTTTTTGTTTCCACCACAAAGGCCCAAAGAGCACGTGTGTCTGCAATGAGAGAGTTGCGCCTCCAGCCAGTAAATAACACCCCGCCAGGTGTGCTTCACGCGAGTGCCAGGGCCTCCGGGGAAGGCCCCATTGATGTCGCTGAGACACAGAAAGTTAATGACACTGTCGCCTCTTGTTCTTTAGTGATTATTGGCAGCGGCTGGCGCTGTCTGTCCACACTCCTTCCCTCCTGGTTTAGTGCTTTACCTGGGCGTCCCAGCTGGCCCAGCCTGACACCAGCCTCCATCAGACGGACATCTCCACAACTTTCTTCCCTGAGCTGTTTGCTGGGGAGGTTTCCCTTCAGAAAGGAAATGCTGTATATTCAGCATTTTAAAAATTGCTGACAGTATTACATTCCCCCCGCCATTTTGCCTCCCTCCACCTAGCTCTCGCCCCACCCAGGCCTTCACCTGCTATTGTCTGTGTCCACGGGCTATGCATGTCTGTGTCTATGCATATATGCATGTGTGTTCTTTGGTTAACCTCTTCCAGTCCCCTCCACCCATCCCCTCTGAGATCGGTCAGTCTGTTCCCTGTGTCCGTGCCTCTGGTCCTATTTTGTGTGTCAGTTTATTTTGTTCATTAGATTCCAAATGAAGTGAACACCAAGAGTCTTCTTCCTACACGTCCCATCTTGCCAATGGGGGTGGAGCAGAGAGAGTTAGCGTGGGGTGGGCGGGATCTCGGGTAACCTCAGAGGGGTCTGGCTGCTAGGTCTCTGGTGAGCTCTGTCTGGGCTGATGCACAGATTCTTCCTCTGGGCAGTGAGATGAGGGACCACGTGGCGTACACTCCTAGACCAACCCCTGGGAATCCTTAAACCCTAACAGATTTCTGAGTCAGTTTTGGTCAGTAGATGCTTCTACCTCAAGTTTCCCTCCCAACTCTAAATTTACTAGCAGTGAATCCCGATGATTTATCCCTGGCTGACTTTTAAAAATGTTTTGTGTATAACCTATATATATAAAAGCCTAAGGACCATTGCAACCGAACAGACGACCGAACAGGCTGCATGGGGAGACCAGGCTGCCGGGAAGGGCAGTTGGGGGTGATCAGACAGGCAGGCAGGTGAGCAGTTAGGATCCAGTGGTCCCAGATTTTGAGAGGGTTCAGGGTGGGCTGAGGGGACCCCCCTCCCGTGCATAAATTTCTTGCACCGGGCCTCTAGTCATTTATAATGACTGCCTTATGTTTTGTCCATCATACTCTCAAATGATAGACGCTTGAACTAAAGTGTGGGGGCCAGGCTTTTACCTCGATCAGCACCCCACCTTCTCTTCCTAACCCTAGTTCATGGCTCGTGATGAAGGTTCACAAAGGAGCCGGTGACGGGTCTGAGCTGGGAGTAGTCCTGTAGGGAAATCCTTTTCAAGGAGGCTTTTTGAGCATAAAAGCAGCAGATGTGATCATTTTAAAATACCGTGGCATTTGCTGGACCCAGATGAAATATCCCGGCCTATTTTTATTTCCTTGGTGCTTTGTAGACAATCTCAGACAATTTCACTAATGAATTAGGGACTTAAAAAAACATTAATGGAACCTTAAATTTCAGTGATTTCTTCCTCAGCCATTAGCAGGAGGGTGGTGTGATTAATCACAGCTCCGGGCCTCGCTTGGAGACGCTGCAGCTGGGCACCTGTGGAATAAAGAACCCCAGGCCTGAGCCTCTAAACCAATCAAGATCTGCCAGCAAAATAAGTGCCAAGTGATGGGATGCATTTACCCAGCAGCCCTCCTGCACCCAGCCACTTCCCCAGGAATAAATCGCAAATTACTGCCACTGAGCTCATTTTCCCGCTTGTCTGGCAGCTGCCGTGTTCGTCTGCGGACAGGACGCCAAGCAGGAGCTCTCCACGTGGTACCTTTAGAGCAGGTGGTCCCCTCAGAGACCTTGCAGCCAGTGCTGCTTTTCTGTAATAAACCTTTTTAAAATCAATAAATATATATATATATATTTAAAAAAACTGTATCTAGCAGTTATTCTTAACTGCTTAAACATTGGTTCCACTGTCTAATTTATAAAGCAGGAGCTGGATAAAATTCAAGTGTATCTAAGGACTGGTCTGAAAACAGGCCTCATCCACGTGCTGATGAGATCAGTAATTAAGAGATCAAAAGGGGAATCAACACGTGGATGAGGCCTGTTTTCAAACCAGTCCTTAGATACACTTGAATTTTATCCAGCTCCAAAACCCGGGCATGTGCCCTGACCAGGATTCAAACCATGACCCCCTGGTTCATAGGTTGACGCTCAACCACTGAGCCACACTGGCTGGGCATGTTCTATCAGTCTAAAATAAAGTGCTGTCCTTTAATAGACTTTATGTAAGTCTCATGGTAAGCACCAGGATCCTGACCTGTTTCACATCGGGCACGTTTCCGCTCCACCAGCTGCTTGCTTCTCGCTGAAACACAGCTGTGGCTACTACAGCGGCCTTGACCCAGGGAAGCGTAGGAAACCGTTTGTAAGTGGACAGTGGAAGGAGCGACTCCCTTGACGAGGCAGGGCCATTGCTGAGAGTTTGCCTGTGGTGAGAAAACAATGAGAAAAGACTGCATCTAGTCACTTTGCCAGGTGGGAGGGCAGCTGGGCCTGAGAATATTTTAGCAGAAATAAAAGTGGCTGCACTAATGACCATCACAGATGCAAGCTAACGAAGCTGGCTGCATTGCATCACTGTTCAGCTGTGCTGTTATTTACATATGATAGGCCTGTTGCAGGAAGATTCCTGTAAGAATAGGGCTTCCTGCGGCCAGAGCAAAGCAGAGAAGGAAGCAAAGCCTGCCAAGGGGGGCTTCACTCCCTTCTCCGCTGCCTCGCTCCCTTCTCCGCCGCTTCGCTCCCTTCTGCAGCTCTTGTCTTTCTTCTATGCTGTCTTCAGTCTCCGCTCCATGCCTGTGTATGCAAATGAACCACCATCTTTGTTGGGTTAATTTGCATACTTGCTCCTGATTGGCTGGTGGGCATAGCAGAGGTACGGTCAATTTACATGTTTGTCTATTTAGGTAAGATTTAAATGACATGCTTTGGGTACACAGGTGGCTTAGGAAGTAAGTTAGACTTACCTGGGAAAACCACGAATTAGCCTTAGCAGTTGTGTGGTTACCTAGTGTTGACCACGGTCCACTTTTTGATACGATTACTCTATACAGGCGAATTCTACGGGGTGAGGAGCTGTGCGTGATTGCCTTCGCACCAGGTGCTGTAGTTGTCACCTGTCATTACAGGGAACCTCAGATGGACACGACGGATGGTGCTTGTGCGACCATGGCTCCCGCCCCTCGCTGCAGTCAGCACCACCACCTCTGCGTCCTCCGGGTCGTGAGCAAGGACGGCGAGAACAAGGGCAGGCCCTTCTACACGTGTCCTCTACCCAGGGAAGCGCAGTGCGGGTTTTTCGAAGTAAGTGTGAGATTTGTCAGTCTTGCTATGGTGGAGTTGAATACTGCAGCCATTGAAATGTAGCACACAGCCATCCTTTTCCGGTCTCACCTTTAAATTTCAAATAGCCATGTTGACATTCAATCTAAAGCCTGAGTTAAAATTCAAGGAGGTTCATCAAAAAACTTAATCAAATGATAGCTCTTGTATTAGTAGAGTGTCTCCTGTTCGCAGCCACAGTGTAGAAGTGTCGCCCTTGGTTTATAAAACAGAAAGGCCTTGAGTAATTCTCCCAAGGTGGCTAAATAATTCAAGGTGCAGACTTGCTCTTCTTCATTTCGGTACTGTTATCAAAACCTTCGGGTGCCCTGCACAGAGGTACATAGGAAAAACCAGTACCATGCCTTGGGTTTACTGTATACTTAGCGACTCCCACTGCTCGAGCTTGATCCAACAGTAGTGATGGCATAGTAACAGTGCAGACGTAGGCGATTCCTCACACCTTGCTGATCTGTGTATGTGCCCCTGAAAATGAATGGGGGATGGGAGACAAGAATTGGGTCCTTCTGGGCCTGGCCAGCATGGTTCAGTGGTTAGAGTGTCACCCCATGCACCACTGAAGAGTCTCGGGTTCCATTCCTGATCAAGGGTTGCAGGTCGATCCCTGGTCCCCACTGGGGCACTTGCAGGAGGTAACCAGTCAATGTGTCTCTCCCACATTTCCACATTTTCTCTCTCTCTCTCTCTCTCTCTCTCTCTCTCCCTCCCTCTCTCCCTCCCCCCGTCCCCTTCCACTCTCTAAAAATCAATGGAAAAAATATCCTCGGGTGAGTATTAACAACAACAAAGAACCGGGTCCTTCTGGTCATTCTCACTCTGCATTCCTCAGAGTGTGAGCATCCACTGTGCTGAGTGTCACTCTCATGTTTCAAGATACATGCTTTTCACTGCTTCATCTGGTGTGTAACAGAGAAGAGAAGAACAGATCTGTTCCTGAGCTGGAGCACAAGGTTCAGGTTGGCCTTATTGAGAGGGGAAATATCTGCCTTCGATGCAGGATCTTCCTCAGGAAGTTCCCAGGGAAAATCTGATCCTGATTTCAGATCTTAACCCCAGCACAAGATTGACTCCCTCCTACCACACAGATTGGCTCCTCGGGAGGCTTTTATAGATGTAATGGAGAAATATTAGCAACGTTAATCATATCACAGCCTGCTTGATACCCATCTTGAGGCCAAACTTAATAAGAACAAGAGTAGCACAGTGGAACTGCCTAAATTAGTTTGAGTAATTCTGTATTGGATTTGTTCTTTGCTTAGGAGATGAAGGAAGTCTAGTGTTAGAATCATGGACATTCTTTGATCTTAATAGTGTTTTTTTTTTAAAAAAATACATTTTTATTGATTCAGAGAGGAAGGGAGAGGGAGAGAGAGAGAGGAACATCAATGATGAGAGTCATCAATGGGCTGCCATATTTTAAAATGATCCCATCTGCAAGCCCCTAACTGGGGATCAAGTCCAAAACTAACACATATGCCCTAACAGAATCAAACCGTGACCTCCTGGTTCATAGGTAAATCCTCAACCACTGACCCACACTGACCAGATAGATGATCTTAATAGTTTCACCAGTAACTAAAATAGATCTGCAGGAACATTGATTGGTATTTGCTTCACAGCAAGACAAAGGAAAGCTCTGAATTACGGCAATTTTCTGTGTGATCCAAGCAAAATTGTAAGAGATCCTTCTTATAGGATACTAGAGGCCCAGTGCATGAAATTCGTGCACGATTGCCGGCTGCTGGCTGGGGCCTCCCTTCATTCCTTGCCACCTCCTGGTGGTTAGTGCACGTCATAGCAAGCAAACTCCCCGGTAGGTGGAACTCCCAAGGCGACACTTTGCATATTAGGCTTTTATATATATGTATACTAGTAGCCCTGCACACGAATCTGTGCGCCAGTAGCTCACCAGTAGCTCACTGCCGCCCTCCTGTAGCTCCCTCTGCCCCCCCCTCATAGTTTGCTGCCCTGCCCCCTCCTATAGCTCTCTGCCCCCTGCTTGTAGCTCGCTGTCGCCCGCTTGCAGCTCGCTGCCCCACCCTCCTACTGATCTGTGATCCGGTCGTTACACAGTCGGTCGTTACACTATGAAGACCATTTGCATATTACATCTTTATTATATAGGATATATATATATAGATATAGATAGGCTTTTTTAATGGTAACAATGAATGATTTCTGTTGGTTTTACGACATCAAATTGATAGTCACAGCAATGAAGGCAATATGGCACTGACCAAAGGTGCCCAGGCTAAGCCCCCTGGTACTTCTTGCTTCCCTCCACGCTCTCCTATCTCTCTGTTTGTCCCGGCAGTGGGCAGACCTGTCCTTCCCGTTCTGCAACCACGGCAAACGCTCCATCCTGAGGACAGTGTTGAAGATGGGCCCTAACAACGGGAAGAAGTTTTTTGTGTGTCCTCTTGGTAAAGAAACACAGTGCCGTTTCTTCCAGTGGGCACCGGGCCCGGAGTGAGCACTACTTCAGGTGCTAATGTTTCTCCTTCTGCAGAATATCTGGCAGCTCATCTCTCCAAACCACGCGTGTTCAGTCCCCTGGAGTTTACCAGAAAGTCCGTAGACTGTCTATGGCACATGGTAAAGTCATGCAACATTTGAAAACTGTTCATTTTGTGTGTGTGTTCCATCTTTCCATTCTATGGCTGCATCTTTTTTTTAACCTTGATGAATGCTATTTGTGTTTCATCAAATGTACAGTGTATTACACTTACTATGTCTATTTAATGTGTTTATTAATGACAATAAAGTATTTTTAGCATGCTCTTGGTCTCTTGTAACTTATTTGGGGAAGAAATGATTTCTTTTAGGAGAAGATTAGGCAGCACAATAAAATATTAAGCTCTTCTGTCTGAAATGAATAATTTTCTCAGGTATCACCACTATTCATGTGATTAAAGGTACTTTTTTGTTTTTCTAAATAACATTTAAGAAATGAAAACTTCTTTATGGAAAATAATATTTTCTTTTTTACTTAGTATTTTATTCAACAAACAAGTTCCTGTCAGAAGCTAGAGATATACCAAGCATTTGCCTAACTTCAAATGCATTTTCATGGAAAGCTGTAGTTATTCAGAATACATAAGTACCATGGAAGTACAGAGATTGTCTGTATAGCTTTAGGAGACAAGTTGATTTAAATTTTTCTGATCTTGATTTTAATATCTATTAATTAATTTTTAAAAATAAGTCATGATCAAGGGTTGCAGGTCGATCCCTGGTCCCCACTGGGGCACTTGTAAAACCAACAGAAGTCATTATTCAAAAATTCAATAATGAGCTATATTTTGTTTCTAGTTTTAAATTAGCTGTCCTTTTTATTTTATTTTTTACATTTAGTTCAGGTAACTAGATGATTATTTATTCAAAGAAAATAAAAACTTAATCTTAAGGTATTTCTGCGTATTTGTGGGAAATTTCCATTCAGAGTGGTTCCATCTATTTAAAATAAAAAGAGCAGCATGGAAAATGGCTTGCACCTCTTCTCCATTCTGTCTAAATTGTCCATGCAGAGGTCTTGAAGGTAACAGCATGTGAGGTTACCAGCACGACAGAGCCTGTTTCCTCCTATATAATAAAGACCTAATATGCTCATTAGACCGGACAGTGGAATGACCTTCCGGACAACCTTCAGGAAGACCAGTGGGCATGGCTGTGAGGCCGTGAGGCAGCCGGGCTGCCAGGGCCGAGCTCCTTGCATGAATTTTGTGCATCGGGCCTCTAGTTATCTCATATGTTTGAACTCTGCACTGAAGAGACAATTAGAACCAACCTGAGACCAGGGATCTTAACCCAAAGATCTCAAGGGGGCAGCGACTCTATGGGGCAGACCAGGCACCAGACTGGACTGTTGGCGGTCTTAGTGAAGCCATGTGACGTTCAGCATGTGCTTTCAGAATGAAACTGCCCATTGATCATGATAAGCCTAGGTGCTTCTCCAGTAAGAAACGTGCAGGATTTATATGAAGGAAACTTTACTGAGGAACTTGGAAGAGCCAGATGGACAGACCAAATAGGACCTTGTTTAGGAAGGATTTCCTTGTTTTTTATTTTGAGAGAGAGAGAGAGACATCAATTTGTTGTTCCATTTACTTATGCATTCATTGGTTGTTTCTTGTATGTGCCCTGACGGGAGATCAAACCTACAAACCTTGGTGTATCAGAATGATGCTCTAACCAACTGAGCTACCCAACCAGGGCAAGGATAGATGCTTAGAAATGGCATTCTTCCAAACTTAATTTTGAGTTTTAACAAAATTTCATGTCAAAATCTCAAGGCGGTTTCTGCTTCCATTGTGGAGTAAGCTCTAGCTGAAACCCAAGTCCAGGTTCTGGTAAAAAAAAACCAATGCTGGAATGTGAAGAAAAGCAGGCAGATTCTGGAGTGGTGTGAGGCATGGAAAAAGGGAGCAGCTGGAGGTGATTTTCCATTTTTTATAGTTTTTTATCCCCAGGAGAAAGTCAGGATCAGGCAGGCTGGCCAAAAGCTCTGGCAGACAACCCATATTCCCTCAGGTCTGCCGAGCTTGCAGGCATCTGGGGCAACGGGGTCACTGGAAAGAGGGAAATCTCAGGAGACATTCTGAGAAGGGGAGCCCCAAGTTCTGTGTCCTTGACTGACCCCTGAGTCACACACACGTGGGTGGGGCAGACTGAACACAGAGCAGCTAAAGGTAAAAGAACTGAACCCTGATTCGATCTGGCACCCAAGGAAAATCCCGGTTTGAATCCAACCCAATGAATTGCCTGCTGAGACAAAAAACATCCAGTCTCTGTGGAGGAATAGACCAAATCTGGTCTCCACCACATGATGTTCACAATGCTCAGGAGTCACTCCAAACTATGCAACATAAGAACCAAGTAATGTGACCCAGTTTCAGAGAAAAGACAATCAATCAACCCGACCCAAGATGACCGAGATGTTGGAATTAGCAAGTAAGGATTTCAAAGCAGCTGTTATCACTGAAGTAAATGCTAAAGGAAAGTGATTCCAGATGAAAGTTCAAATCTTCAAGAAACAATCAGAAAATCTAAAATGGACACTATCTAAATAAATAGAAAATGTTGTGGCCTCTGTTTCTTTAAAATATACAGGACTGTTTAGAATAAAACAATTGCAACATTTCTAGTATAATGTATGTAGATAGAATGCATATGACAACCATGGTATAAGGACAGAGGTCGAAGGACCTATATGATTGCCCGTTTCTACATCTTATGGGAAGTGGTACCATCATAATGCTAACTGTAAAAAGTTAGGTGTGTTGGTGTAATACCTTTTGCCAGATTTGAGGACTTTTCAACCACCATTTCTTCAATCACTTTCTCAGTCCCACACTCTTCCTCCTCTGCTGAGCTCTCTCTCGTTCAAGTTGAGTAAATTTTATTGATCTGCCTTTAATTTCACTGTCTATTCTCGGTCATCTTCACTCTACTATTGGGGCTCTCCAGCAAGTTTATTTTATTTCAGTGATGGTATTTGTCAGTCTTAGCATTAACACCTAGTTCTTGGTTATAATTTTGCTTAATGATGCAAGCAGAGGGCCTTTGAGCAAAGGGGGAATGGCGTCTAGCCTGCCAGTGTTGCGGGAGACGGTCTGTATAGGGTTTAATCACTCAGATTCCAGAATAAGATTGAGTTCTGAGGTCAGAGGGCGAGTTCAAGGACCTGCCCCACCCCTTACCTTGACCTTGACCATGTGACCTTGGACAAGATATTTGAGGGAGCTTTAGCCGCTGTGTGCTAGGTCTTCATTACTTCATCGGTCTGATGGTGAGCACAATGGCACCATCTCACAGCGCCTAATTGAGGATAAAGTGTATTCATGTAAAGGACTTAGCAGAAGCCCTGTCTGTTAAAGCACTTGACTCCATTTTATTATCTTTATTACTCACAGTACTACTACTACTACTACCATCACAGCTATTAGCATGGGAAGTTTCAAAAAGGAGAGAGCAATGGCAGTCAATTTAAAGAAGGACTTGCATTTCATCATAGACAGAGGGCACGAAGGGTAGAGGGAACAGCAGGAAGAAAGCGTGGGGCATGAGGAGGTACATGTTGTGTTTGGGGAACAGAGAGACCCGAACGTTTAGAAAGAAGGTGTTAGAAAGAAGATGCTGAGGTGAGTTTTATGCTTCCAGTGACACATTGAAAAATTGGAAGTAGGAACCATAAAAGGATGACTAAAAGCCTTAATTCATGAAGAATTGAGGGCTCCAAAGAGTCGGAGTCATCCAGGTGGGCCCCACGTTCTGGAGAGGGATCATGTCTCCCAACAGTGCGTGTAAATCATGATGGATTGCAGTTCCCCTAATGCAGTTGTCGGCAAACTCATTAGTCAACAGACCCAAATACCAACAGTACAATGATTGAAATTTCTTTTGAGAGCCAAGTTTTTTAAACTTAAACTATATAGGTACGTACATTGTTATTAACTTAATTAGGGTCCTCCTAAGCTGGCCTTTGCTAAAAACTCAAGGGGCCGAAGAACCGCATGTGGCTCGAGAGCCGCAGTTTGCCAACCACTGCCCTAATCCCATTCTCTCCCTATTGGAGGGCAGAAGAGAGTATGGCCTAAGTTATCAGAAAGGCTGCATATACTGTGTTTCTGGAGACGCAGGTCTTAGGGTCACACAGTTCCACCCAGAGGGATGGGGCCAAGCTGTCTACAGGGTCCCAGTCACTGAAATCTACATTATTTCTAATGTGTTTTTATTTTTTTATTACATGTATTGGGGTGACATTGGTTAATGAAAATACATAGGTGTTAAATGTACATTTCTATGATACACGTCCTGTATATTATGTTGTGTGCCCACCACCCAGAGTCAAACCATCTTCCGTCCAAGGCAAGTCCAGGCCTGGGCCCCACAGAGAATGGGAGAACCCTATTGCTTCTTGGAAGTTGAAGAATGAGAGCCAAGGGTTTGGGGAGGTCTAAACACTTTCCATTTATTATTTGAATCCTCTCGGCTTCTCTGATAGAAGAGTAGGAAGGGAGGAAAAAGACAGGAGGTTTAAAGAGATGGAGGAATGAAAAAGTGATGATAGGAAAAACGGACTTTGTGAAAGGGAAAGAGAAGGGGACCCTAAAAGCACCCACAGGAGCCCTTCCATCCACGCCCACCGTCAGAAACACAAATAGATGGGCAGTCAACCAGAACACTGCCTTCTGAATTTTTAAAGCTACGCACTCGCTTTGGGGACCAAATGCTATCATAAAACCCCAAACTGCAGAGCAAATTAGCAGTCTCATTGCAGCGGTTCCATATCCACCTTCCAGATCAACACCGCGTCCCTCCCAGCCACCGGCTTTGGCATCTCGGCTTACATATTAATACATACTTGTCTGCTTTTCATATGCATCTATTTTCGTCATGATTGTGTTATTATATTCAGCATTAAAAAGAATTTATTTTGCTCTCAGTGGCGGGAAAACAACTTGGGAAACTGTGCAGAGCAGGAGAAATGTTAAATCTAAGTATTTGCGCTGGTTATTGACTCATTAGTCTAATAACTCGTTTTCTCCCAACTTGAATAATTTAAATGCATTAGAAATGATATGGCATTAAAAAGTGCATTCTTAAAACGGTGAGCGCTGGATCTAGGATCTGAGTTGGTAGTTATTACTTATTTAAAATAAACAAGCAAATTCCGTTGAGCTATGGCCTCATTTTCAGGAATGGCCTATTAGCAGGCAGCAGCGAAACAACAATTAACCGTATCAGCGCATTAAAGACTAATGTGTAAACTCAACATAGCAGCAAACACACATCCTACCATGGCCTATTAAGTGATCAGAAACGAGTGCAGATAATTAGCTCCAGAACAGCTGCATAAACTCGAGCTTTCCATTTTTTATCAGGCATGGAGACTTGGAGGTGGAAGGGCGGTTGATCAGCTCTGTCCTGAATCAGGTGGGAGTGTCACCGTGGAACACAGCAGGGACAGAGCCCAGCATGTGACGGCATCCTGCCACTTTACACTTTCTCCCAGTGATACTCCTGAGGGTCACATACAGGTAGACCTATAGGTGAAAATTAGGAAAGCCAAGGATATTACCAATGGACAAAAAATCGCTTGTAAATTTGGAAATGGAACGAAATAGGATCAGAACGAAATGCATTTAAATAAATTCCTTTAAATAAATCAGTTAATAAATTCCTTCAGTGAGTTTGCATCATCCATATTTATTTGTATTTTAGATCAGATTTGAGTTTTACATTTCCCTTAGAGCCCTTCTCAATGAGACTGTAATCAGACGCATATCTGAATGATGATATGCACAGTAAGTGTATAGTTGCGCTTGAATTGACAAAGGTACTTAAGTATTTCTTTCTTAAATTAAAAAATGCAGACGCCTTTTCTCTGTCCTTTTTTAGTAAAGAAAGCATGCTGGACAGAGCATGATGAGCACCTGGAGAAATCTGAGCCCCCGAGAGGAAAAAGAAAGAATTGTTTTCATTTCATACAGGTCCAGGGAAACAGAATTAAGAGACATAGGTTTAATTTGAAAAGCCCACAATTTTAAAATTGGAGCTCTTAAAACTGAAATCGGTCCGCTGTGAGGTGCTTCGGTCCTGCCAGGGTTGTGCTCAGATAAATTCAGCGACCACCCTCCTCCACGTGTGGATATGGTTAGAAGGGACCTCAGGTTCTCGCAAAGACCCCCCATGAAATTCTAGGAACTAACCCTCCAAAGGAGATGGTTCAGCAGGAAAGAAATGCATCGTCAGATGACGCTGAAAGCTTGGGTGCTACTTTCTGAAGACTTCTGTGACGCTTTTGTTTCATGTGAAATTACATTTAGCACTTGTTCTTTGTGTTTTTTTTTTTTTTTTATAAAAGTTAGTTTTCATTTTATTTATAGGCCAAGGGTGAAATGGGTGGAGAGGGAGATGGGTAAGACGGATGGATAGATGATAAACATATAATAAAGAATGATGATTTTCACTCACAGAGAATTGCTTTTATTATGTGTCTTTCATATTGGTTTCTCTCTAGTTATCCTCTCGGTTTGCTCTTGCGCTCTGGCGTTCTTGCCCTCGTATGCTCCTGGCTGCTCTAGTGTTTTGGGGGCTTTGGACTCTGGTTGCAGGGGGTGTGCTCTTGGCCCCCCTGCATTCCCTCACATAGCCCACAGCCATGTGGGCCTCACAGTGGACTGACGGACCGCAGCCAGCCTTGTGCTAAACCAGATCGTAACAAAATGATTTATTGTATAATTCTTTGTTTGGTACATGTCTGTCTTCCAATTTTAAATGAATGCTCCATGTGGACATGGATGTTCTTTCACTCAACACTGACTCCTGAGCTCCTAGGCCAGTGGCTGGAATATAGCAGGAATTCCGTAAATCAAGCATGTCAAACTCAAAGGCTGACATGGGCCAAATAAACAAGGTTTAAGTTCATGTGGGCCGCAAAAAAACAAAAGCTTCGATTTTCGTAAGAAATGTAGGTTTATTTCGGTAGAGACATGCTGAATACAAAGGGCTGAAATAAATGACTAATTATTAACATAAAATAATAGAAAATTTTAATAAAAATTAATATTTTTTCTTGAACATTAACTTTCCAGACACTGAATAACTGCACAAATTAATAAGCTTAATGCAAATGAACCTATTTTTCTTGTTCTCCGAAAGCGCAATATTTCCTGTTACGCACACCAAACAAGTCGTACAAGACTAATGACGTGGCAATGGGCTGCTAAAATATTCGCTGCTAATATTAGTGGAGAAAAATGGTGCGCCTGCGTGTAAGGCGTGTAAGGGAAATGAATGCAACATGATTATAGTGATCAGTCATTAGCGAACGTTGTAGTTCGTTATTGATAATTATATATAACAGGATATTGTAAAAATTAAGTTATGACATTTTTATTAAAATGTTTTTTACATACCATTATATTGGCTGGGCCGCAAAAATATTTGTTGTGGGCCACATGAGGCCCTCGGGCCGAGAGTTTGACATGCTTGCCATAAATGGTGGTTGAGTTAATATTGTCCAATTACTTTATTTCCATGACTGCGCTTTGGCTGTTATAATAATTCTAAAAAATGCAATTCTTTGGCCTCAGAACTGATAAGGGCTGCTGCTTTGCTGATAGGCGCCCTGTCTCCTGCGAGAATCTACCTGTGCACAAGCCCTTGGTCCTCTTACCATGGAAACAGCCCTGGTTCTCCCTGTTTGCTCAGCGCTGCTCTGGGGCCTCCTCTTCTCACACTGCGGGGAGCTGGAGTCTCAGATGGATTCTGGTTTCATGATTCCCCATCTGCCGACCCCCCCACCTTGAGTACAGTCTGTCTTCAGGTGGGTTACAATACAATTGATTGTGATTAGAGCACGTGATCCATTCGCTATACCTGATTACGGTACGGCTTGATTGTGTTACAGCTCCATCCATTTACCTTGATTAGATTGTTGCTGGAAATCCACGGGTACAATCAAGCTTCCGCTATGGTCAAGTTCCTCAGGGACTTTCTGAAGTTCTCCCCGTAAGCTTTTAGGCTGTTCCTCAGGGTATGTCATTTCTACAGATAACCCACCCCATCCATTACTTCTTGAATCTTCCTGACTTTATTCTTGCAGGGCGACTTCACCTCGGAATCCAGGGGTGATGCTCCTGCTCTGGCCACCACTACCCCAGCCCGGGGATAAGTCCGAGACTGCAGAGGTGACAAACCATCCTCGTCTTTCTTCTCCTCCCCTACTGTCTGTTCCTTTGTCGCAGAGCGGAGGCGGCAGAGACTTAAGCACAACTCCTTCCAAATGTTCTCTGGGAAATGCATGGAGTGCCTTTCTCCACTGCTAGTGGGTCCTTACGGTGTCTTGGGAAAAAGAGTTGTCTGAGAACCACATGGGAGGGTGAGTGACTGTCACTGGCGTGGAATTACATGTCTGGGTTTGCGAAGCCCCATTTCCCTTAGCCCAGGCCTGGAGGAGGTGCAGCCGGGATTCAGCAGAGCCAGGGGCCAGAGCTTCCCCTCCAGGTGGAGCTGAGTCCGGGCCAGCATTAGGCTAGTGCAGTCCACTCGTCCATCGTGGGGGGCCCACATGTCTGTGGGCCACGTGAGCGTGAGAGAACTCAGCAGCCAAGAGTGTACCCCTGCAACGAGAGTCCCATGTGGACCCAGAGAGGGAGGGAGATTAAATGTCAACGATCTGCCCCTGCTGGCAGTGGGCACGCCTACTCCGGCCAATGACCTGTTCCCAGGTGTGACTGGCAGGACAGTGCGGTCCCTTCGTCATCCAGACTTTGCTGGGCAAGCCTGTGAGGTCTGCCTTCCCTTTACTCCTTTCCAGTTACTAATAACCGAGTTTATTACAACGGGATCGCAAAGCGTGAGAGCTTTCCGTGAATTCTTTGTCGGGGCCTGGATCTAATGAGGAGCTGAGCAGTCAGACCCAGTTTGTTAAAACGTTGATGATAACAGTTACTGACAGCTGGGGACAGTTTAGTTTATGCCCAGCCCCTTCCATTCAGGCTCCCTGTTTCCGAGGGGACGGGGGTCAGGTGATAGAGCTAGGTCCTCCTCCTCCAGCTCTCCTGGCCAGGGGACAACCGTCCAGAGGCAGAGCCGGGCAGCCCTCCAGTGAGAGGCCCAGGCTCACACCTCTGTCCTCTCCGGAGGTCAACTCTATGGTGGCAGAGGGTGTGATTATTAGTGCGTTTGACTTTCCAGAAACTTCTTTGGATGAACCACAGAAAGATTTCTCTTACCAACTATCAGAGACTTCCCTATGGCGCCTCCAGAAAGATTATAGTCTAGCCAGGCATTCTCTAAAAATTTTTATTTCCAAAAGATTCAGCAGGGTACGGAGGATCTCATGGTAAATATTAGTGATTGAAGTTCTTTTATATTCCTAGCACGCTGTTGTGTTAGTCCTCGTTTTGCAGCGTTCCTGGTACCCCTTCCATTTGTGCAGTCCCACTCGCCCCTGCCTGTCTCCAGACCTGCCTTGGCTTGCTCCCGAGATACAAAAGAGCCTTGGCAGCTGTCGCTCATTGGTTGGGGTACCGTCTGGTACACCACAAGGTGGCACTTGGACTCCCTCCCGGTCAGGGCACATACCTGGTTGCACGTTTGATTCTTGGTTGGGACGCATGTGGGAGGCAACCAATCGTTTTCTCTCTCACATTGATGTTTCTCTCTCCCTCTCTCTCTCTCTTTCTCTCTCCCTTCCTCTTCTCTGAAATCAATACAAAATAATTTTTTTAAAAACAATATACAGAGGGGAGATGCTGGTTTACAAAGTTAAATGTGTACAAACACATGTTTACTTTCTCATGCGCCCCTGACCTGCAGGAAATGTAGTCTCTTGACTCAGAACCTGAAGGACTTGGCTTGAAAGGGAAAAGCAGCTGCAGATGCCTTTCCCTGTGAAGTGCTTAATGGCCAGGATTGACCTCGTTGGCCCTGATGTATTCCAACACGATCTCTGGCTGCAGCCACCTGAAGGGATTTTGCCCCGTGTGGAATCACAGAGCGAACCCGATATTAAGAAAGCCATGCCATTTAGTCAATTTCTTGAAAACGGACTTTTTATGCCCCCCCCCCCCCCCCCACACACACACACAAAGTGGAATGCGACCCATTTCCTAGTGGCCACGACCTGTGGCCTGTACCCAGGCGATGGCGCATGACTGCATGTGGCTCCTGGCGTGGAGACCATGATCACAAAGGCCCCCAGGCGACTTTTCAGCGAGGGGTCAGGGCAGTGGGGCCGTGGTTCTGGGACCAGGTGCCTGGGGAACGCAGACCCCACGGCCGAAGGGAGCAGCGTGCCGTCAAGGAGCGAGGGGGTGGGTTTTTGTGGGGTGCTGTGTGCTTTTCACGCTCTGCTTGGTCTGAGCCGGCGGTGTCCTGCCCGAGGACAGCCCCGGATCGTGCGCTCTGGCCTCCTCCCCGCGATCAGACACTCGGTGCAGCAGCCCGCTGGCCGCCGCTGGCTCTGCCGGGAATGGCACCCCCTGGCCGGTCTGATCCAAAGGACCACGCTCCAGGCGGAGCCTCAGACACAAACGCAACGTGGCACTCGGATTTCCAAGTGGCTTCCGAGGAGGCCTGGCTGAGCGGGAGCAGGTGCCGTCCTCCATCAGCCTCCCAAGCATCGCAGAGCCAGGAGCAGCCTCAGCTCTCAGGAAAACTGTTCGCTGCCCCGCGCTCGGACCCGCCCTGTCCTCGGCCTCCTGTGGCCCCAACCTCCGTCCCGGCCCCTCTGAGCCGGGCTCAGGTGCTCGCCCCCCGCCCGGGACGGGGGCTTCCTCTCCGGCCAGGAGCTGCTGGCCCAGGCCGCCCTGCCTCCCCCGGACGGGACGCCTGCAGAGGCACCGAGGGCCCCTTGTGTGACACACAGGCCCGCAGGCAGCCGGGGTGACACGGAAACGAGGACAGGAAGCCACGGCAGCACGAAGGACGTGGGCAAGAATCGGCCTGACCAGAGCAAAGCAGGGTCTCGTTTCTTTTTGTTTTTCACTTAAGTGACTTGGGGTTAATAACAGTATGTGGGTTGCACGTACACAGTCTGCACCGTGTACTGCCTCGTGTGTCCCCACCCAAAGGCACACCTTCCTCCGTCACTTCACTTCGAGCGCCCCTCCTCGAGGCCCGCCTCCTCTCAACCACCTGCACCCCCTGGGCCCCCGCTCCGCACAGCCCCCCGAGGCAGCACCTGAGAGTCAGTGCTGGCTTCTGCCTCAGCCGTCACAGCCACCTCCCCCCGAGCGGTCTGGACAGCGCACCCTCCTTCCCACGGGGCAGGGCCGCGTCCCCGGCCCGGCCTCCGTCCTCTCGCCTGGACCACGGTCATGTTCTCCCGGGGAGCCGTCTCTCTGGCCTGTCAGTGCCCCTGGACCGGGTGGCACTGCCCCTCAGAACTTCCCAGGCTTCCCCTCGCCGTTCGAGTCACCTTGCAGTTGAGCCCCCTCAGGCCCTCCCGCTGCTTTGCCACGCGCATCCGACGGCCTTTCGCCAGAGCCAGGGGCTGAGGGGCCCGTCTCACATGTCTTGGTCTCAGGACCCCGGTGCCCGCTTAGAAATGACCAGTTACCGAGAGCCACACGGTGATGCGCGTTAACCCACTAGTGCTTCCCACACGGAAACATCTGTACGTGAACTTACAAGTTAGAAAGCCCGCCCGGCCTGTGGCTCAGCGGCTGAGCATCGGCCTAGGAACCAGGAGGTCACAGTTCCATTCCGGCCAAGGGCACACGCCCCCGTCGCAGGCTCCATCCCCAGTCGGGGGCGTGCAGGAGGCAGCCGATCCGTGCTTCTCTCTCACCATTGATGTTCCTACCTCTCCCTCTCCCTTCCTCTCCCAAATCAATAATTTTTTAAAAATTAGAAAGTCGCCCTGGCCAGCTTGGCTCAGTGGATAAAGCGTCGGCCTGCGGACTGAGGGGACCCGGGTTCAATTCCGGCCAAGGGCACAGGCCTGGGTTGTGGGCTCAATCCCCAGTGGGGGGTGTGCAGGAGGCAGCCGGTCAATGATTCTCTCTCATCACTGATGTTTCTATCTCTCTCTCCTTGTTCCTTCCTCTCTGAAACCAATAAAGAAATATATTTTTAAAAAAAAATTAGAAAGCCTGCCTGGCCAGGTGGCTCAGTTGGTTGGAGCAATGCCCCATATACCAAAAGTGTTCAGGTTCAATCCCAGGTTGGGGTGCATGAGGGAGGCAACTGATCAATGTTTCCCTTTGGCATCAATGTTTCGCTCTCTCCCTTCCCCTCTCTATAAAATCAATAAAAACATATCCTCACGTGAGGATTAATTTTTTTAAACAACCTTAGATATTAACATGAAATGTTTTGTGAAAAATAAGTATTTTTCAAACAAAAACAGACGCAGTGGGAAGGGCGATGCTGGTTTACATTTCTGCACATCTCTTTACCGCCCGGCTTACAGGAGCAGAGCGGGACTCTCACTTCTGCTTCCCCATTCAGCGTCGCAATATGCTGTTTTAACGGAAGTTACAACACACATGTGGGCACACAGCCTTGTCATTGGAAAAGGGAAGTGTCTTTTATTTTACTTTTCAAATCATTTGGATTTTCTACACCAAATCTTCACAACTGGCGATTTCCGAAAGGCTTTGTGCAACGTATTAACTGAAACCACATTGATGATTTTTTTTCTCTGTTACAGAGAAATTCACTGGTTTATCTTGTACCCATGCATGATATTGTAACCTTATGCATTGGTCATTTGGGAAGTACTAACTGATTTTATGTAATTGTTACAGATGTTGGTGAATTCATCCTACAATAACAAAAAATAATATTATTACAACGACTGACCTCATAAGAAAAGCCTGAATAATTGCACCCTCCTTTAAGTAGTGGGAAGCTGTTCCACATTTAATTTTCACAGGAAAACTCACATGTTATCATTGATAATACATCCTGACAGTTGTTTTCTTTTGAAGTATCAGGCTTCTCTTATTTATGTTTTTTAATTGATTTTTAGAGGGAGAGGAAGGGAGAGGGATAGAGAGATAGAAACATGGATGAGCGAGAAACTTCATCGATCAGCTGCCTCCTACATGACCCCTACCAGGGATAGAGCCCACAACCCTGGCTGACATGTGCTCTGACAGGGCAATGGAACCAGCGAATTCTTGGTCCATGGGTTGATGCTCAATGACTAAGCCACATCGGTCAGGCCAGGCTTCTCTTACTCGTTTTCAGTAAAATGTCTTCCAAGTGCCCCAATCTAGTTAGTCATTCTTTCAAAGAAAATGGGGTTTTACAGAAGCATTGGCTAATTTTAACTCACAACTCAATCACACAAGTGTTTTCCCTCAAGACATCATACTTCAGTATGTAACAGACATACTTGAAGCGTGACTCCCATTTTGTCACAAGGAATATTAACAAGACATACAGTCAAGGGTTGACATTTTATAAAATTCATACTATTTTCTGCTTCATCAAGGACATTCATAAGGGAGACTGGCTTTTTTTTTTTTTTTTTTAGTCGCAAGTGTGTGATGGTGGAACAAATGACGATGATTAGCATAGCTTGGTACCAAGGTCCTGATTTATGCTAATGCGCTAGCTGTTTCACCGACCATTGCTCTTACACCATCACTGGGAATGTCAACACGGGGACAAAGGGAAACGATGCCTTAGTCTATTGTGATAATGTTAGGACTTCATGGATCGTGTGGAAATGTCCCCGGGACCCCCGGGGCCCATGCACGATGCTCAAAGTGCCAGTGTATTACAAGGGATTCCCAGTCTTGGTTGCATATTAAAAGACTGTGGAGGGCTTTTTAAAAATTCCTATGCTCAATGCCCCAAGCCAGACCAATGAAATCAGAACAATTGAGAATACTTTTTTTCTTTATTGATTAAGGTATTACATATGTGTCCTTATCCCCGCTTTGCCCCCTCAACTTCCCCATCATGCCCTCACCCTCCTGGTGTCTGTGTCCATTGGTTAAGCTTATATGCATGCATACAAGTCCTTTGGTTGACCTCTCCCCCTTACCCCCTCCCCTGCCTTCCCTCTGAGGTTTGAGTATCTGATTGATGCTTCTCTGTCTCTGGATCTGTTTTTGTGGATTATAATGAACAACATAAACTGATGAACAGAAACAGATACAGAGAATACGTTTCAAAGCTCCCCAGGGGATTCTACTATCAGCAAAGTTGAGAAACTGGAGCCTGGTCTCTGGTGCTTGAACCTGTTTTCAAATCTAGGTCCCTTCCGATTTTTCCCAAGTTCCCTGATGTGCTAAGAACACTTACTATCATGCTTTTGACTCATTCAGCTCCTATACGTATTCTGTAAGGAAACAAGGCATTCATGAACTATCACCTCGCTTGTGCAATTCCTTGCATTTTTATTGCATTTCATTGCTTCTTTTTTTTTTAATTCAAAGACAAATTTAAAATAAAAAGCTTACCCACATGTATTTTCTTAAAAAAGAAAAAAACAACACAAAAAACAAGGGACTAGCTTGGAGTAAGTATCAATTTAACTCATCCTACCTACTAATAGACAAATATGCAAATTGATCGTACCTTCGCTATGCCCATGATTGGCCAGGGGGCACTGGGGGGGCGGGACTCGGGGTGGCCGGGGTAGCTGATTGGGCCGGTGGGACACTGAGCTGCATCGCCAGCAGCGGCAGGAGCTCAGCATCTGTGCCATGGCTGTGCTGCGGCACAGAAGGGGCCTCTGGGGCAGCAAGCTGACATCCTGCCCCACGGACCATCAAAAGCGGGGGAGCTGAGTGCCTGTCTGCTCAGGCAGCAGGCCTTTCAGAAGCCTCCACCACGCCGGAGGCTTCTGAAAGGCCTGGTGCACCAGCGATCGAAAGGAAAGCATGGGAGCTGGATGCCTGTCCACTCAGGCAGCAGGCCTTTCAGCAGCCTCCGCCACGCCGGATGCTTCTGAAAGGCCTGGTGCACCAGCGATGGAAAGGAAAGCATGGGAGCTGGGTGCCTGTCCACTCAGGCAGCAGGCCTTTCAGCAGCCTCCGCCACGCCGGAGGCTTCTGAAAGGCCTGGTGCACCAGCGATGGAAAGGAAAGCATGGGAGCTGGGTGCCTGTCCACTCAGGCAGCAGGCCTTTCAGAAGCCTCCGCCACGCCAGAGGCTTCTGAAAGGCCTGGTGCACCAGCGATCGAAAGTGAAAGCGTGGGAGCTGGGTGCCTGTCCACTCAGGCACCAGGCCTTTCAGAAGCCTCCACGGTGCCAGAGGCTTCTGAAAGGCCTGGTGCACCAGTGGACAGGGACCCAGCTCCCCGTGATCAAAAGCAAAAGCGTGGGAGCTGGGTGCCTGTCCACTCAGGCAGCAGGCCTTTCAGAAGCCTCCGCCACGCCAGAGGCTTCTGAAAGGCCTGGTGCACCAGTGATGGAAAGCAAAAGCGTGGGAGCTGGGTGCCTTTCAGAAGCCTCCGGCGCCTGGTGCACCAGCGGACAGGCACCCAGCTCCCCGTGATCGAAAGGGAAAGCGTGTAGGGGACCCTACACGTGCATGATTCAATCATGCACTGGGCCTCTAGTTCTCTCATAATTACATACGTGCAGTGATGCTCAAACTATCAGAGTAAATGTATCAGAATCACGAAGATTACCTATTGCTCTCTGTACCATGCCCAGTCAGAGAAGTGCTCGCAGGTTTAACACTGGATACATTTAAAAATGTTTTCTTCTTAGTTCATCACAGTACTTGACCTTGAAGCCATTGGCTTATTGAGTATTTATTCTATTCTTCCCTTTGGTGTATAACAGTGATGACTGATTACGACATGAATGTGTTCTTAGGGAGGAATCCACAATTTTTTGTATTTGCTAATAAGCAAACAAAATCATGTTGCAATTGTTGAAATGTCTTCTTGTGCAAAGCACTTTGCTCAGTTTTGAATTTCACTGGACAGGATATTCTGGCCTCATGTAGACAAAGAGTTCAGCTTGTTTATGTCAACTACATAAAAGCTCTCTATAAGTGACAGAATTTCCTAATAAAAATTAGGCCATAAAGCAAACGTTAACAGTGTTATAAAAATAAGCTTCCTGTTTATGAATTATTTTCCTATGGAAAATATAAAACATGTTTAAACATAACTTATCTTTTTTTTTTTACACTACCCCTCTCACATCTAAGCACACTCTTTCCTTCCTTAAACAATTAAAAAGGCTGAGAGTCTCAGATGGACCGTGACACTAGGAGCTGATGTCAAAAGCCCACGTGCCCAGCTTATGGGCCAGGGTGAGAAAACTATGCAGAAAATATCATTTGATGACCCGGCCGGCATGGCTCAGTGGTTGAGCATTGACCTATGAACCAGGAAGTCATGGTTCGATTCCCGGTCAGGGCACATGCCCAGGTTGTGGGCTTGATCTCCAGTGTGGGGTGTGGAGGAGGCAGCCGATTGATGATTCTCTCTGAAATAAATAAAAATATATTTTAAAAATATCATTTGGACACTTATCCACATGGAACTTAAGAGGGAAATGGGGAGAGAGGGGTATTATCCCTCCATCATAGAAATGGTACTTCTTAATTATTATCAGGTTTGTGAGTAATTATGAGAGAATGAGTTAAATCAGTACATACTCCAAGCTAGTCCCTTGGCCTTTTTTTTTAAGAAAAAGAAATGCAGGGAAGCTTTTTATTTTAAACTTGCCTTTAGAACACTAAAGACAGGCTGCTGTTCGGAGCCTGAAAGAGAAGGCGCAGGTTCCTCCAGGTCAGAAGAAGAGGATAATGACTTTTTAAGAGTCTTTCAGAGATGGATGACATGAAGAGGAATTTCAGGCAGGCGAAGGAAATGCCTGGGAGCGAATGTCTCAAGCTCTACCATCTGCCACGGTTGTCTGAGAACTGCCACAGGGAACAACCGCACAGCCTCACTGACCAGGAGGCAGTGAGCGTTTCCATTAGGTTTGCGAAATGAACTCTCTGGGTGCTTTTGGACAGGTAGTTAAAGGTCAGGCCTGAGCCTGAACCGCCTGGAGAATCTCTGCCCTTCTTTTATATTCTATCCATATTGCCACGCTTCTGTCTTTATCATTGTTTCAGATACATTATTTAAACTCCCAGTGCATCAAACTTTTATGGAATAGGGAAATAATGTTAAACCCGTCTGATCATGGCGCTCCCTTCACAGACCACCTTTATATCTCATTGCAGACCAGGGTTTCCGTCTTCCTGCTGGGCCGCTGGAACGTCGGTGGGTGTAAATCTGAGCTCACTACACTGTTATCTGTGACAGCGCCTAGTGCCACTGTGGGAATATCTTGCGGGGGAAATTATGTCTGCACATAATTTTGTATTTTGTTGGTTGTTCTCCCTTGCAGATGGTTACCTAATGATTTATTAACATGAACTTGTCAGATTGTGTGGATACTATGTGTTCCAATCATTTCTACAAATGTCATTTTTACAGCCACTTTTGATGTTAACCGAGCAATTTTGGTGTTCAGTTCATTTGACTTTACTACACTGCATACTTCTTATTTGAAATTTTCTGGCTTATTTCCATTTCAGAAATCCATTTCCCCCTCTCTCTCCTTCTTTCCTTCCTTTCTGGTTCCCTGGTTCTCTTCCTTGCCTCAAAAGCATAAGGAAGGACCATCTATTTCTAATCATAGTTTAATACTTATATGGCCCAACCATGGTATACATATACATATTTTCGCTTTCACAGTTACACTCTGAGATGGCGCTGCCAGTGAAAATGGGTTCTTGAGGTGTCCCGAGAAAGGAATTTGAAAGGGCACCTGTGTGGGAGAAGTTTAAGCATAGTGGCAATATTGGGGTGAAGGGAAATAATGTGCCCTCAGGGACACAGAAGGCAGGCAGGCTGTAGTAGCAACTGCCCCGAGATTCCTGGAAATCTTCCCTATGTTTTCTTGGTTTGGGGGAATCAGCAGGTTGTCTTTCAAGCTGTCCAACCTTCTTCCTAAGTCCTCATGGGCTTGTGCTGGGCCCTCCCCGCAACCAATCCCGTTCCTGGACCTCCCAGGGTTCAGTGCCCTCATCCAATCTGACTCTTTTTCTGGGCTAGACTTTGCCCCTTTATGTTGCCATTTTGTCTCCTACTGCGCATGCCTCGCAATTCTGCCTCTTCACCTGCTTCCTACTGTGCAGGAGTCCAGCAATGGTGTTTCCCCTGCTGTTTGCAGCCCTCCCTCTGTAACCGGCTCAGGATGCTCACTGACTCACTTCCGGGATTAAGTCCCCTCAGGGGAAGATGCGGTGGTTCCCTGGGAGGCCTGTGACTGCTGTGGCTTCCTACTGAATGAGGGTTAATGTCCCATTCAGCTCCCTGGTTTATTAGGCTTAATGTCTGGTTCCCATTTCTCCCATTATTAATAACTAACTACCTACGCTAACAGTAGGAGTGATCATGCCCCCATTTTGTAGATATCGAACCTCAGTCTTAGACAGAACACGTGAATTGACCAAATTAGTAAGTGGCAGGGTCACTGAAATGAAGCTACTTTTCCTATAGAGGGAAGTCAAGCATCATGGAGGCCCTACCATCCGGAGCACCATCCTGGATAGAGAAGCATCTTTGGGGGATCCAGAGCGAGAGCCCCAGCTGAGTTCCCAGCCAACAGTCGCTCTCCAGTGCAGCCACCTGAGGGACCCTCTGGGACACCTGGTGCAGCTGGGCCCCTGATGACTGTGGCCCCAGCTGACATCTTGGCCACAACTGCATGGGTGGCCCCAGGGAGACCTGCCCAGCCCAGCCCTTCCCGGGCTCCCGATCCAGAAAGTCATGAGCAAAATGAAATGAAACACATTTAAGACTGGGGATCAGCCCTGCTGGCATGACTCAGTGGTTGAGCATCGACCTATGAACCAGGAGGTTAGGGTTTGATTCCCAGTCAGGGCACATGCCCAGGTTGTGGGCTTGATCCCCAGTGTGGAGGGTGCAGGAGGCAGCCCATCAACGATTCTCTGTCATCGTTGATGTTTCTAATTCTCTCTCCCTCTCCCTCTCTGAAATCAATAAGAATATATTAAAAAAAACAACAACAACAATAAAAATATATTTAAAAACAACAACAACAACAACATCAGTTTTTACACAACAATACTACCAGAACAGTAACTCCAAAATTAATTTATGGGAATCTTAGTAAGGCTAATGTACGATTTTCAAACAGAGTTTCTGTTCCTAGTTGTCCCTTTCATTAGCCTGTGGGCTGGCCAGGAGCCGTGGTGATGTGTTGTTCCTTTGTCTACACCATAGGATTATCTATTTTTAGTTATTATAAACTTCAGGCGAAAATTCCTCTCAGAAGGGAACTTGTGTAAAGCTTCACCATTATCCTAGGCTTAACTACTAAATAAATTTATATAAATGCCTTACAAGATGGTATATTCGTTTGCTGTTGTTTTTTGCAAATCTATTTTTCAAGGAGATATTTAAGATATTTTCTTATTTCCTATAATATTACTTTTAAAATATCTTTTTAAAGATTTCAAAGAGGGGGAGAGAGAGAGAGAGAGAGAGAGAGAGAGAGAGAGAGAGAGAGAGAGAGAGAGAGAAACATCAATGATGAGAGAGAGTCATTGATCGGCTGCCGCCTGCACACCCCACACCGGGGATCAAGCCTGCAACCTGGGCACGTGCCCTGACCGGGAATCAAACTGTGACCTCCTGGTTCATGGGTTGATGCTCAACCACTGAGCCACGCTGGCCAGGCTCCTATAATACTATTTATTGTTGGATTGAGGGCATAGTAGAAAGAGTACAAATTCAAGTCAAAGTTTCATTTAAAGTTTCATTCCCTTTTCCCTTCTTAACGTGACACTGCTCAGCGGGAGGTATGATGGACTTGAGGGGTGATTTGTACGCATCAGAAAATCTCCCTGCAGAGTCATGAGAGCCCATTGTGGGCTGTGCAGGGCTGCCTGGCAGTCCTTTATCACTCCGAATGCATGGTAAGCCCACAGTGAGGCAGCTCTAGACGCTCAGTCACGTTCACACTTCCGGGAGCTCCTAGTGAGGGAACATGCGCACGTGGCCTTGGTGCTCCGAGTGTGCTGTCGTGATAAATACCACGGATGCTGGAGCTGTTTACCACCCACCTTCTCGAGGAGCAGCTGCTAAGATGTCTTGAAAGCTACACTCCCACGCTTCATTTCTGACTATCCAGTTCCCCTGGATAACGAAGGAGCCGTGTCTGGTGACTGTGGTCCTTGGCGAGGCCTTGGACATCACTGGTGTTTAAGGAGGTCTTTCCAGATGAAGGCTGCATGCTTCAGCCATGTTTCTGGGGATTTGAATAGTGAGCCTAGACTTCCTTTCCTGTGGGAGGCAGAGCCGTGCCGGGCAGAGAACCAGGCTGCCCTGGGATAAGCCTCGCTGGTTGAAAGGCTGCTTGGAAAGGGAACTTGTGTTTCTCTGCCCAGATAGGTATTTAGAATTTTCTAGAGTCACAGATTGGGGCGAAGGGGAGATGCTCTGATCTCTCCTCATCCCAGGGATGCCACCTATGTTGTCTGAAGGGTTGATATCACAGTGATGCCCTGAAGTCACACAGAGACACGATGACATCATCCATAGGGCAGAGAACCCACATTTCACGCTCAGTGGCCGCTTTCTGCATCGTCCATGTAAATCGTCACTGAGTTTCCTCGTTAATCTGACTTCTGTAAGCGGCCATTTCACCTTACAGAGCTTGGCGGGATGTATCCTGGCCTCAGAAATAGGAATAACATTGCCTGGCTGGTGTGGCTCAGCATTTGAGCATCGACCCAGGAACCAAGAGGTCTTTGGTTTGATTCCCCATATCCTGGGGTTGCAAGCTGAACCCCAGTAGGGGGTGTGCAGGAGGCAGCCAATCGATGATTTCCTCTCTTATCGATGTTTCTATCTCTCTATCCCTCTTCCTTCCTCTCTTTCTAAAAATCAATAAAAACATATTTAAAAAAATAGGAATAACATTTTATATTTGCACTGTGATTCACATTCTCTTGATGTGGTAAAAAGGCAAAGGTGATGCAGCAGGGAAAACAGAAAATGGTATACATTTATGAAATAATAATAAGCGATTGTGAAACAAATCCTATATAATAAAGATATAATATGCAAATAGTCCTTACGCCGTGAAATATAAAGACCGACTGGGTAACGACCAGATCATGGATCAGCAGGAGGGTGGGGCAGCGAGCCACAAGCGGGTGGTAGAGAGCTACAGGAGGGGACAGGGCAGCAAGCTACAAGGGGAAGCCAGGGAGGGCAGGGGGAGCTACAGGAGGGCGGGGCAGCGGGCAGAGAGCTACTGGAGGGCGGCAGTGAGCTACTAGCGAGCTACTGGTGCACAGATTCATGTGCAGGGCTACTAGTATGGAAGTAGAAAATGAAACCAGCTTCGACTCCGGTCAGAAACTGCAGGGGGATCTGTGTGCAGAATGGGCACAGGTGCTTCCCCTCTATCGTCATCTCCCAACATAGGACAGAAGCGCAGAGAAGCGTTTTCAGCGGAGGTTACCCAACCCTGGTCTCAGGTCTCTCTCCCGGTGGCACAGGGATCTGGTCCTCCTAGGTGATGACCAACAGTCTGACAAAATGGAAAAGGAGGTTCAGGTGTCACGAGGAACCCCTCCAGTCACTGAAATGTAGAATGAAATCAAGTAGAACACCCTGCCGACTATCTCAATTTACATCGTCTTTTCTGAGAACAAGTTGACGTGTGCATGGTAATCTTTCAGCAAATTGGGCTGGAAAAAAGACATCCAACTCAAATATTTCAAAAGAATTCTGTCTTTTAAAAAAAAAGTTCTTGGAGACTCATCAATGACAAGAAATTCCTTTCAAGCCCTCCCTCAAACACTGTCACGTTTGCAGGTGACATTTCCTTCCACCTCCCATGATTTATCTGACACAGGCGCGTATCAGCAATATACCACCGGGAAGATAATTGGAATCAAGAAAGCTAATCCGCCTTTCTGCTTCAACTGTCAGAGGGGGGAAAAAAAGTGAAGTCACAGCAAATACTTTTAAAAGCACAACAGTAGAATGTCAATGTCCTGACTCAGCAGCCCAGACGAACACAGCAAGTCAATTCCCAAAGAACCCGCCGCATCCGGTGTCCAGGGCAGATTGCGCTTCCACAGCTGATGGAATGGAAGCCTTAGGAAGGAAAGAGGGGGCAAAGCTCTCACTCCAAGGTCCAAGTGTGGTTGCTGTGCAGGCTTGAGAGTTGACTGTCACCAGGTCCAGCTGACTTCCAGCTACGCCTCCTAAGGGTCTCTTGGTTAGAGCGGAAGTTTCAGAGAGGGGATCTCAAAGGCAGCCAAGGAAAAGGATTTCCCAGGAAACCTGTGGGAAGCAGCACGACTAGGCCACAAAGTTAATCAGGGAGCAAGGCGGACTCAGGCCAAAACTTAACATGATGATATTCACAGGCCACATCTTCTTCTGCCCTGAAGCATAGAGTTTTGTCTAATTCCTGTTCATTAGAAACAAACATGCCGATGATGGACATTTCCATATGTGGAAGAAAAAACACACACTGATGACCATATTCCCGTTTATGTCATGTCAAGAGTGAATCCTCACCCAACAGGTGTGGCTCAGTGGTTGAATGTCGACCTACGGACCAGGAAGTCACGGTCCGATTCCCAGTCAAGACACATGCCCAGGTTGTGGGCTCCATCCCTAGTGTTGAGCTTGCAGGAGGCAGCCCATCAATGATTCTCATCAACAGTGTTTCTATCTCTCTCTCCCTTTCCCTTCCTCTCTCAAATCAATAAAAATGTATTTTTTTAAAAAGAAGAGAATCCTCTTTATAATTATTTTGCTAAGGAAAATTCCTAGAAGATTTTTTCCCCTCTTCTCTCCCTGGACAGGAGGCCCCTGGCTTAGGAACATCTACCCAACTTACCATCCTTGGGACATTCCATTCCAAAAGCTGAAGAATATTCTCAGAAAGGAAAGAAAATACCTGAAGGTGCCCTGGGCCAGCAGCCAGTGTATGAAGAAATTCCTTTCTTAAAAGGATGCAGGAAGCTGGGGGTCAGCTGGGACCTACAGCCAGGTGCTAGGCAGCCAGAAACCCCCTCACTTTCACCCTCTCCCACTGTCCTGCCTGGCCCAGTAAGAGAGAGGTAGTTGGATTGTGGAGTTGTTCATCAAAGTCCAGAAGTTAAATAAAAAAGAAAATTCAAATTATTTTATTTTATACTTCGATGCTACAGCACTTAAAATGAAAATATCTGGGGAAAGAATTTTTACATGGAAAGTTGAAATTGAGTAGAACATTTTTAGAATCCTAGGTGGCATGTTATCACACTTGTGCAAAGCACCGAGGGCATGAGTTACTGCAGACAGATTCACAGCCTGCCTCATCTCACTACGTAACTGTCATATCCCAATGGAAACAAAAGACGGTTTCTCGTCACTAATAAGTGGGTTTTTATTATGAAAGCTTTAATGTCATTAATTCTACCTCTAACTTTAAGCTTCAGAAAGCAAGATCTATTTGCCTCCAGGCACCAGGACTGGTCAACAAGTCTGCCCTGTCCCGCCTTTAAACTTGAAACCACCCTCATCGGTCTTAGCATCCTACACTTCTGCAGAATTCCCTTATGGCCAATTCCAGCATTACTCTCTGTAAGTTTTACTGCTTCTTTCCTTGCTTCTTTGATATGAAAATATCTATTGATTTCCTACTAAGGTCAAGGCATTTTGCTTGCAGCTGGGGAGATAGTATTTAACACAGAAATAGTTCCTGTCTTACCACGCAGGGAGGACAATGACACATTAGTGCAATAAACATTCTGATGAGAGTGATCCCATAGGAGAGACTCTATCTAGAGTAAAGGAGTGAGGAAGCACTTGTAAGAGTGGTGGAGGGTAGAAGGTGGGGGGGGGGGTGCGGGTACAAGAGAGAGTGGCAAATAAGTGGTAGCATTGGACAGAGTGTGAGGACTGGGGGTTGGGGTGGAAAGTGGGTCTGGTGAGGTCAGCAGGAACATGTTAGAGATAAGCCCTCTATCCTAGTACCAGTGTAATTGCTAAAAATATGATATTTGTTATCATATTTGGGTTATCGTAAGATTGCTCTGGCTGGGTTCAGAGAGTGGATCAGAGAAGATCCATGAAGAGAAGTTAGAAGATCAGGTAGGTGGCTGCTGGAATAATCTCCATGAGAGAAAATGGTGGGCAATCTATGGAATTGCTGGTGAGGGTGGTGAAAATACAAAGATTTGAAATACTTAGGAGGTGAAGTGGGCTCTGTGATCGATAGGCTGCTTGGTGGCAGACGAGAGAGTTCCAAGTTCTTGAACAACCGGATGGATGGCGTTGCCATCCCCTGAGACAGGAAACATGGCAGAAGGACCGTATTTAATGAGGGACTAAGTTCCGTTTGTATCTGATGAGTTTGGGGTGATTGTGGGGTAGTCCAGTGGAGCTATCCAGCAGGGGTGTTGATCTAAGAGTCTAAGTTTGAGAGAGAGAGAAGGGAGGAAGGAGAGAGAGAAGAGGGAAGAAAAGAGAGAAGAGGAGGAGGAGGTGGAGGAGGAGGAGGAGAGAGGAGGAGAGAGAGAGAGAGAGAGAGAGAGAGAGAGAGAGAGAGAGAGAGAGAGAGAGAGAGAGAGAGAGAGAGAGAGAGAGAGAGAGAAAGGAGCAGGAGGAGGAGGAGGAGGAGGAGGAGAGCGAGCGAGCATTGAGAGCCAGTACTTTGTAGCTAAGACTTGGAGCGTTGGTGCCATTGGAGTGGCTGAGACAGCAGAGGGAGGGAGAGTGTGGAAGAGGATGAAAGGGATCATAGGGCCCGGGACGGAGCTGAGGAATGCAGTCATTCAAGGTAGAGGCTCGGGGAGATCTGAGCAGTATCAGAGGAGCAGCAGCAAACCAAGGGAGTCTCTCACGGACGCATCTGGGTCTGGCAGGTTCTCTTTGCTTCGTGTTTTAATGTTCCCCAAAGGAGACAGAGAGGAACCTCAAGTAAATTCAAGATTACAGATGTAATAAGAATCCATCTTTCCACTCCAAATACAGCCCAGTAAGAGTCTTCATGAAACGCACCAATGCCATCTGTGACGCGAAATTCAATGGATATCCTTCATTTCTCAGCACTCCATCCTTTTTGAAATACATTATTTTCCCCCTTAGTCAGGTATAGGGAGAAAAACCGATTAAAAATAAGAGGCTTAATTCTCCCTGTTGAAGATGAGATTCGGCCCTTCTTTTCCTCAGAACATTTGCTTTAGGAAACTCGTAAGCACTTTCTCCTCACTTTGAAATGTCTGTAAACCTTTTTGAAGAGCTTGATAGACCCTTTGTCAGCTTATTGACCCAGAAGTGCCTTTCTCGGGACCTGGAACCAGCTCTTTGAAATGTAAACATCTAGAGCAGATGGCAGCAGGTCTCCCAGTGCCCGGGGGAGGCCGGGACCTACTTCAGTGGGCTCCTTGCTCCAAGTTGCAGGATAGGAGAAGTTTGTTTTTCCTCTGGATAAAGCTAACCAGCTAGCCCAGGTGGCTGCCCCAGGGACCAGGTAAAGGTAGGAGGAACTATGTGTGACCAGTGTGCAGTCAAGCCCTCGGGAGCCTAGTTATTTGTCTTGAAAGCATGTGTGTAAGCGGTTACCAGGTTGGCTCCTGTTGGGAAAGACTGTCTCCTGTAGTCCTTCTGACCTCGCTCGGTAGCATAAGAATGGGCCTTGGGCCCGGACACTTTGTCCCAAGAGATGAGGAACTCACCCAGGCTGTGCGGGACTTACCACCTCCTGTGAGAAACGCTTCCGTTGGTGTCGGCTCTTTTGTGTTTACATAACGCAGGTGCACCACATTCACCTGGCCAACCCCTCTGGGCAGGCTCCTGCCTCTGCATCACACGGCGGGTGCACGTGGGCCAGGTGCCCTGTGGCCGCCACCAGGACGCAGGGGGCAGTGGTGTGTGGGGGTGTGTTCCCAGTGGCCGGCCCTGCAGTGACCTCGTTTGTCCTCCATAAAGCTGGGACCCCCCTGGGATGGGTGAACGGTGGGGGGTTGCCCTATTCTCTCAGGATTGGTGGTTGGTGCCCGAACTCCGCTGCACAGTTGGACACCAAGGTGGGGTCTCCTCCGTCTCTGCAGTCACTTAGCGGGTGGTTCGTGATGGGCACCGCATTTGGGTTTAAGGCTCACTAAATGATGCAAGGATTTGGTCCTCGCTAGCCTTTGTGGACAGGACTTCTAGGTTGGGAGACGATTTTGTTTCTATTTCCCCAACAATGATTGGTTATTCCCAACCCTTCTCCTTTCCCATTCTGTATGGCCACCTGCTGCCACCAATCATCTGTTCCAGACCATGAAGTGATCTTCCAAATGGGAATCTGATGCCGTTAAAGCCAGGGTCCTTCTCTCTCCCCAGGCCGCCTCTTAAAATCCTTCGTGACTCTTACGATACAAGCTTAATCAGTGAGGCAGTTAACCAAGGCCTGCCCTCTCGGCCTTCAGCTTGTATCCTCCTCACTGTTCAGCCACACTGACCTTACAGTTTTGCAAATGGATCATATTCCCAAAGTCTGGAAAATTATCCTCTCTTTGGCACCCCCACCCATTTTGCCTGGTTACCTCGGACCCACCATGGCCAGACTGACACGTATGTAAGGCCAGGTCAGATGTTCCTGGGGTCGTTCTCAGAGCGCGATGCGCAGCTCTTTCGATAAACCTACTGCAGATTGTGTCGTGGGATTATCTGATTTCTGTCTTTCTCCATTTGGCTGTGAGCTCTGAGAGGGCAAGCTCTTTATCTGTGTGTACTTACCATCCACGATCTGGACAGTGCCCGGCATGTGGTAGGAGCTAAAGAAACGTTACAGCCATCCTGTCCTCCATCGCAATGAAATGTTGCCACTGGTGTGCAGGAAGGGAGAAAACAGTACAGGAAGTGCAATGTTACATTTTTTTCAGTTGTTAGCATCCCCTGAGGGTTAACTCTAAAGGTATGTGGTTAAGAAATCAACAGTTCCATTAAAATGCACTTCTTAGGTATTCCATTTGCAAAATCCATATTGACTTTTTTTTTTTTTTTTTTAGATTTTTATTCATTTCAGAGAGGAAGGAAGAGGGAGAGAGAGAGAGAGACATCAATGATGAGAGAGAATCATTGATTGGTTGTCTCCTGCATGTCCTCCACTGGGGATCGAGCCCACAACCCAGGCAAGTGCCCTTGACTGGAATTGAACCCAGGACCCGCAGGCTGACGCTCTATCCACTGAGCCAAACCAGCTAGGGCCATGTTGACTTTTTAAAAATATATTTTTTTATTGATTTCAGAGAGGAAGGGAGAGGGAGAGAGATATAGGAACATTAATGGCCAGAGAGAATCATTGATTGGCTGCCTCCTGCAAACCCCACACTGGGGATCGAGCCCACAACCTGGGCATGTGCCCTGACCTGAATTGAACGTGACTTCCGGGATCGTAGTTTGATGCTCAACCACTGAGCCATGCCTGGCTCCATATTGACTTTTCACTTAGATTGTGGTTGCTTACCTATTGCGGCTTTAACCAGAAGTTAAACTTTTTTTCTGTAAAGGGTCACATAGGAAATATTTGAGAGATCTCTGTTTTAATCATTCCACTCCACCGTCATTGAATTACAAAGCCACCATGACAACATAAACAGATGCCAGGCTGTTCCAATACATTTTTATTGATGGACACGGACGTTTGAACTTCATAGGATTTTATTGTGTTCAAACACAGGAGTTTTATGTTGATTTTCTTCAACTATGTAATAATGTGAGATCTATTCTTGCTCACAGGCCATACTCCTATAGCAGGTATGGGCCATAGGTTGCCAACAACAGTATTTTATTATCTTGAACTATTTTGGGAAGTTAAGAATTAAGACAGGGTTTAGCAGGGTGATTTCTTCTGCATCCTTTTTTTTTCTTTTTTTTTATATGTGTATTTTTTATTGTTCATAGTATTACAGATGTCTCCTGTTACCCCCCGCCCCCATTTACCCCCTACTCCCAGCCCCTCCCTCCTTCCCCTAAGTCTTCACTACCCTATTGCCCGTGTCCATGGCCATGCATATAAGTATATAAGTTCTTTGGCTAATCTCTTCTCATCCCCCAACCCCACATCAAGGTATATCAGTCTGTTCCATGCTTCCCTGCTTTGGGTCTTATTTTATTGATCAATTCATTTTGTTCATTAGATTCCACAAATAAGGGAAATCATGTAATATTTGTCTTTCTCAGATTGGCTTATTTCACTGAGCATGATATTCTCCAGGTTCCTCCATGCTGTCCTGAAGGGTAAGACATCCTTCTTTTTTACAGCAGCATAGTATTCCTTTGTGTAAATGTCCCACAACGTTTTTATCCACTCATCTACTGATGGGCACTTGGGCTGTTTCCAAATCTTAGCTATTGTGAATAACGCTGCTATGAACATAGGGGTGCATATATTCGTTCTGATTGGTGTTTCGGGATTTTTAGGATATATTCCCAGAAGTGGGATCGCTGGGTCAAGCAGAAGTTCTATTTTTAATTTTTTGAGGAAAGGTCATACTCTTTTCCATGGTGGCTGCACCAGTCTGCATTCCCACCAGCAGTGCACGCGGGTTCCCTTCTCCTGCATCCCTGCCAGCACTTGCTGTTTGCTGAGTTTGGGATGATGGCCTTTTGATGTTCACTGCGTTCCCTGGGAAGCACTCGCTTTTGGATGTGCGGGGCCAGAGGGCCGAAGAGGGCTGCATTCGGAGGCCTGGCACCTTGGCAGGGATGCTGGGAGGGCCGGGCCCTGCTGAGACTGTGACCACAGTAGCTGACCTGGCTCTCAGAGGGATTTAGATTTGCCCACACACACTGTGATGAAGGGAAGGCCTTTTCCTCGGGGACAGTGAGTGTGGGTTCGGGCAGAAGAAGGGTGCTGAGCAGCGTGAAGGGGCACCGGGGTACCAGTTTCCCAGCTTCCATGTAAGAAGGTGCTTCTGCTAATACAGACCGTCAGACTCGGTGCACCTGCTCGCTTTTCATCGGATCGTTTTACTCTCCTTCATCCTTTAACTGCCTTCCCCTTTTAGTCCCAAAGCAGCCTGCGGGGTGCACGCCGAAGCGTCATCCTGTATTAATTGATGGGCCGTGGTGTGGCTTCCCAGAAATAAAAGGCGCCGGTCCCGTGAAACCCCAATCACTTTCCCAGCTGGCAGGAGCCAGAGTTAAAGCACTTCCAGCGAAGTGAAAAGAACATTAAATAAAGCGAGTGAGGGACCGTGGATGCATTTAAGTTCAGAGAGAGGAAAGTGCCCGCCCCGGTCAAAGCCGGGCCGGGGAAGCAATTCTATTTGGCCTGAACGCAGTGAGAAAGGCAGTAACTTCAAACCCGTGGTCAGTTCAGTTCAATCTATGAGACTTGCCCCATGGCATCTTCATTGCATTCCAAGCAGAGAGCTCCCGCACAGGCTTGTGAAAGACCCCCTGGTGAAGGAGACACTTAGTACATAGACAGCGTCCCCTATGCCAGTTCCTGACACCTTTGAGCCATTCTCCCAAAGCAGGTCAGCATCGCAAAAGCAGGGAGAGGGAGGCCCGGGGGCCCTCTGTGTGCAGAGTGCACAGCGCCGGCCCCAGGCCTGTGGAGAATTGCTCTCTGATGTACAGAGTGTTGGGAAAGCCCCTCCCACCCCCCTTAACTACTGACCAGGAGGTGCCTGAATAAAAGCAGGTTTGGGAAAAATACAAATCTTTGTGCACTGAGATTAATGTATTTCCTGAATCTATAGATGACTGGGAATGAATTTTTTCTAAAATCTAAGAACAATAGACTTAAGGGCATCTTCAAATACGTTGTAAATCCAAAACTGGTGGACCCTGACATTTGAATGAAGTGATATAATTAAGTTTGGTTGTGATGATCAGTCATGCCAATGCAAGACAACTTCTCAAAGCTGGCTAAACGTTTGCATGTATTCTAAACAACAGAGGATGTTGCATCTGATAGAATGACGAAGAGAAATAGAACAGTAAACCGACAAAAATAGATCATGAAAGCATTGCCGATGCAGTGGTAGGTGTGGAAAGCCTGCTAGGAACACTCTGGCAGGAAATGTATCTTCTTAATGATGTTCCACTTACAGGGATATTAGAATTTGCTTCCCCTGAGTTCACCTTTTGGAGCCATGCAGAATATTGCCCGTGGGGTAAATTTTTTTGTTTCATCTTGAGTTTGAATGCTAATTATAAAATGACTTAAAAAGCAATGTAAAATTAGCTCCATTCATACATAAGTGTAATGGTGTAGAAATTTTAGAATGAAAATAAGCATCCCAACATCGACTAGATCACCACTTCTAAGTTTAATACCATATTTAGAAACACCTTTAATTGCAAATGCAGTGAGAGTCATATTAGCCAGCGGAGGCCGTCCAAAGATATATACAGCAAACCCAGGAATCACCCATGTGTGTTGTGATAGGAGCAGAGGAAGGATTGGGCAGATATTCGTGGGTTTGGGAGAGAAACGGAAGGAAGAGGGTGGGGGAAGGCTTTGAACAAGGTCCATAGGTAGTCAAGCATGAGTTTGACAAGAACTCTTTGGGCTGGATAAGAACCCAAGAAGGGAAGAGAAGAGAGAAACTGGTATCCCTGAGAAGTGTGTGTGTGTGTGTGTGTGTGTGTGTGTGTGTGTGTGTGTGTGTGTGTGTTCCTTCCCACTGGATCATGAAATTATTGTCCAGATTTGCAAGATGACAGAGGCGACCCTTCAGAGTCCTTGGCATTTGACACCTTCTGTTAGTCTTCATGAAACAATAGCTACAAGAATGTTTTCTTAGCCAAGATCCCCAAACTCCTTCCTTTTTTTTTTTTTAAGCAGTGTTGTCAGAATCAGAACACACACAACTCAGTTTTGTAAAACAGAGCCGGGCTAGAATATGACGCTGATGGAGCACTTGAAAGCCTTCCTTGTTTTGACAGGTCAGGTTCAAATAGCATCTGTGGGCCTGGGAGCATGATTTGTTTTCATCCGCGTCCAGGCGGCTCATCTCAGGAAAAGTTTGGTGCCGTGACTTTTTGAAAGAAGTGCCGAGGGGAGTGTTGGAAGTGTTCTCTGTTGATAATCCTTAACCAATTAAAGAGGACCCACCTGAGACCTTGTTCATGAAAGATTTACAGAAAAGTCACGAAGTGGCTGAATTCAAAATGAAGAGTGTTGAGGATAAGTGAGCGTTTTTGAAGAATAACATATTCAGTAAAAGATAAAACATATCGCCTCAAAATGCAATGGAACAAACAGCATTAAAAAAGATATTTTGGGAGACATTTCTGTCCCCGAACAACTCTTTGAAATAAACAAATTTCTTCATAGTTACTCTGAAAGACTGAAAACACTTAATAGGTAATTGGGTCGACAGCAGCCCTGTTTTGAGACAACACTTCAGGGATACAGGCTTCTTGCCCCAAGCAACAGCATCGTTTTGATAATTTGTAAAACGAAAATGTTAGCTTGCTTGTCTCTAGTTGAACTGACACCTTGTAGAGGAAGAAGCTAGTTTATTTACTTCTCAAGGATATTGCACAGCAAGGTCTGCCTTCATTCTATTCACTGCCACCTGACAATTACTAGTTTTTAGAATATGATGTTACTTCTGCAAGATTTGATACTTTGCGTGTATTTTCTTCTCACTTCCTGGCAGTAGGAAATGAGACCCACAGATTCTGAGTACTCGTTCTGGAGAGAGACCAGGCAAGGGAGCGGAATTCTCAGACGTCCAGGCCCCGCGCTGTGCCAGGCACTGTGGTGGGTGGTTCATGATGTAGGAGCACCACTTCAGCCTGCTACAGCATGCATTCACACCGCCATCACCACGACAGCCTGCTACAGCATGCATTCACACTGCCATCACCATGACAGCCTGCTACAGCATGCATTCACACCGCCATCACCACTTCAGCCTGCTACAGCATGTATTCACACCACCATCACCATGACAGCCTGCTACAGCATGCATTCACACCGCCATCACCATGACAGCCTGCTACAGCATGCATTCACACCGCATCACCACGACAGCCTGCTACAGCATGCATTCACACCGCCATCACCACTTCAGCCTGCTACAGCATGCATTCACAAAGCCATCACCACTTCAGCCTGCTACAGCATGCATTCACACCGCCATCACCACGACAGCCTGCTACAGCATGCATTCACACCGCATCACCACGACAGCCTGCTACAGCATGCATTCACACCGCCATCACCACGACAGCCTGCTACAGCATGCATTCACACTGCCATCACCATGACAGCCTGCTACAGCATGCATTCACACTGCCATCACCATGACAGCCTGCTACAGCATGCATTCACACTGCCATCACCATGACAGCCTGCTACAGCATGCATTCACACCGCCATCACCACGACAGCCTGCTACAGCATGCATTCACACCGCCATCACCACTTCAGCCTGCTACAGCATGCATTCACACCGCCATCACCACTTCAGCCTGCTACAGCATGCATTCACACCGCCATCACCACGACAGCCTGCTACAGCATGCATTCACACCGCATCACCACGACAGCCTGCTACAGCATGTATTCACACCGCCATCACCACGACAGCCTGCTACAGCATGCATTCACACCGCCATCACCATGACAGCCTGCTACAGCATGCATTCACACCGCATCACCACAACAGCCTGCTACAGCATGCATTCACACCACCATCACCACTTCAGCCTGCTACAGCATGTATTCACACCGCCATCACCACAACAGCCTGCTACAGCATGCATTCACACCGCCATCACCACGACAGCCTGCTACAGCATGCATTCACACCGCCATCACCACTTCAGCCTGCTACAGCATGCATTCACACCGGCATGACCACAACAGCCTGCTACAGCATGCATTCACACCGCCATCACTACTTCAGCCTGCTACAGCATGCATTCACACCGCCATCACCACGACAGCCTGCTACAGCATGCATTCACACCGCCATCACCACTTCAGCCTGCTACAGCATGCATTCACACCGCCATCACCACGACAGCCTGCTACAGCATGCATTCACACCGCCATCACCACGACAGCCTGCTACAGCATGCATTCACACCGCCATCACCACGACAGCCTGCTACAGCATGCATTCACACCGCCATCACCACGACAGCCTGCTACAGCATGCATTCACACCGCATCACCACGACAGCCTGCTACAGCATGCATTCACACCGCATCACCACGACAGCCTGCTACAGCATGCATTCACACCGCCATCACCACGACAGCCTGCTACAGCATGCATTCACACCACCATCACCATGACAACCTGCTACAGCATGCATTCACACCGCCATCACCACGACAGCCTGCTACAGCATGCATTCACACCGGCATCACCACGACAGCCTGCTACAGCATGCATTCACACCACCATCACCACTTCAGCCTGCTACAGCATGCATTCACACCACCATCACCACTTCAGCCTGCTACAGCATGCATTCACACCGCCATCACCACGACAGCCTGCTACAGCATGCATTCACACCGCCATCACCACTTCAGCCTGCTACAGCATGCATTCACACCGCCATCACCACGACAGCCTGCTACAGCATGCATTCACACCGCCATCACCATGACAGCCTGCAACAGCATGTATTCACACCGCCATCACCACTTCAGCCTGCTACAGCATGCATTCACACCGCATCACCACGACAGCCTGCTACAGCATGCATTCACACCACCATCACCATGACAGCCTGCTACAGCATGCATTCACACCGCCATCACCATGACAGCCTGCAACAGCATGTATTCACACCGCCATCACCATGACAGCCTGCTACAGCATGCATTCACACCGCCATCACCACTTCAGCCTGCTACAGCATGCATTCACACCGCCATCACCACTTCAGCCTGCTACAGCATGCATTCACACCGGCATCACCACGACAGCCTGCTACAGCATGCATTCACACCACCATCACCATGACAGCCTGCTACAGCATGCATTCACACCGCCATCACCATGACAGCCTGCAACAGCATGTATTCACACCGCCATCACCATGACAGCCTGCTACAGCATGCATTCACACCGCCATCACCACGACAGCCTGCAACAGCATGCATTCACACCGCACCTGGACACGTGGAAAAGGCGCAGAGAAGCTGAGCAATTTCTCCAGAGGCGCGTAGAGAATGTGGAAGCAGAAGAAGAAGTCCAAGTTAGGGCTACCGAATTCCAAGGTCACGTTCTGTCGGGTTCACCAGGCTGACTCATCAGGGAGAGACCAGGGCGTTATCTCGCTCAGAGCTGCTCAGATGCCAGCCTGTGGCTGAAGCTGTGGAGGATCTCGTGAAGGTGCAGGCTCAGTAGATCTGAAGTTCTGCTTCTTAATTAGCTCCCAGATCACGCGGCCGATGCTGGCTGGGGCAGCACACAGAGAGTAGCCGGTCTCCAGCTTCCCCTCTGCGCTCTGTTGTGGGAACGAAGGGGTCAGCGATTAGGAGCCCAAGACGATGTAACCAGAAAGCAGAGAAGCTGAGTCTGAGCCAGTGTTAACCCCAAAGATGGTTTGGGAGCAGCCCCTTGCTATTCCCCGTCAGCCCCGGGGTGGATGCGTATAAACATGCAGGTACTTGTTGTGCACACTCAGTACCCGTACCACGCTGTCCCTCTCTTCCCTGTGGAATCCGGAGTCACCACTGCTGGGAGCCCTTGTGTCCCGACTGCCTAGTGTCACTCAGCTGTAACAGCTCAAAGTGAGACACACAGAGGAGGGATGGAAGGGCCCCCTTCCACCCCCTCTACACTGGGGGTCAGAAACTCAAAGGTCATGGCAAGCACAGGAAAGGAAGAGGCTGGCCGGGCAGGTGCCTGCATGTGAACATCCTGAAGGCAGCCCAGGCACAGCTCCAGAAGGACAAGGAAGGAAGTGGGCCGGGCTGCTAGGCAGGTCAGCAAGGGCCTGGGCCACCCCATGGCGGCCTCCAAAGCTGGGGTCACCGTGTCAGAATAGCTTGGTTTCCAAGCTTCTAATGAACTCAGAAAGGGTAGCTTAGCCTGAACGCTTCCACAGCTGGGTCTCACCAAACAAACCTCCTTGCATCTTCTTTCCAGGATGGATTCCTCTGAGAACATCAGGGTCTTGCAGGGCACGGGGGTGTGGGGGTGTATCGGTGATCTGATAATGAGGTGTTCCTGCTCTTCATATGCATACCTCCATGGTGACATCAGTGACATACTTTCCTCCCAGTTTACGTTTGCCCCAGAACTTCTAACTGGCCTGTGCAACGTGGCTTCACAATGCTCCACGGCATAGGCAATGGGCTTGTTGGCAGCAGACTGCCGGGGAGTCTTGTTAAATAACATCAGCTAGTGGCCCTCTTCCTGTACCAGCACGGCTCAGAAAGCCTCCTGGGGGATTCCGATCTACTCCAACGTTTTCCTGAAATGAACCAAACCTAGGGAAAGAGCTTAAGTATTTTCATGGTGTTTGTACATGATTTTAACTGTCAAGGATATCAGGTAATTCAAACGAAGTGTCTTCTTAAGACAGAATGCATGGAGAGTAACATTGTGGAAGCTTACATATTTGTGCAGATCATTATTTTAGCTCTTACTCCTGCTTGATAATTTAAAGTTTTTGATCACTTTTTTTTTCCAGGGGGGAAAAAAGTGAAGGTTGGTAGCTTCATTGTTTCCCAGCATCCAGTGTTTGGTTAATGAGAGGGTGAGCACTAGGCTGATCTTAATTTCCTATATGCAAATATGATCTTTCTATGTGGGAGTTTTTAGAAACAAAAACTGGTTTCTTGCTGCAACCTAGATAGCAGTATCAGCCAGAATCTCTGTGTGTGACGCTTTTGTACTTGAGACAAGTCTCCCACCCCAATCCTGTAAGGTAGGTCTGTATTATCATCATCCCCATTTTAGAGAAGATAAAACTCAGGCACAAAGAAGGGGCGTTAATTGCTCCAGGGCTCACAGCTAAGGGACACAGCCAGGGTGTGAACCCAAACAGAGTGGGGGGAGAGAGAGAGAGAGAGAGAGAGAGAGAGAGAGAGAGAGAGAGAGAGGAATCTATATCTCAAAACACTTTTTGTCGATGATGTGCTGGGAAACTCTCTCCAGGAGGAAAAACAAGCCCTAATTAGTAATGTTTGCTGACATGGGAGGCATAAATATTCCCACCATGGCTACCTTCAGGGTATTACTAATTTAACAATTGGCCTTGTTGGTAAAAGCAGGCTCTATACTGCACCACTGTAGTCTCGTTAGAACTAAATTGAGTGAACTTGGAACTTGGATTGTCTGATATTGCTTTTATTCCGAACTTGCCTTTGGTTTAATTTTCTATTCGCCTTAATTACCATGAACAGAACAAGAAAGCAAGACAAATGATCCTGGCTTTATTTAGGGATGGGAAGACGTATTTTGACATTTGTGGTGCTTACGGGTGCCGCACGTTAGGAAGAGATAGATTGCTGGCAATTGGGAGAGACTAGCTTTTACACATTTACTCTAATATGATTTTCTAAAAACATGGTGTGTCAACATCCACTCTACAGAAAGCAAATTTTAATTAAAGGAAATAAATGAGCAACCACATCTAGTGCACAGCCCAGAAAGCTCACAAGTTTAAATCACCAACTCTTCAGTGCACAGTCCATGCCTTAGAACTATGAATGGCTTCCTGTCCCTCTAACTCAGAAGCAAATAGGTTGATCATGGGAACTTTAGCCTCCATTACAGCCATGTTAAATGTGACAGTTATTTTATCCTCCACATGGGCTGCTTTCTCCAAATACTGAGAGACGGCGCTTCCTTCTGGCTGAGCTGGGCTGCAGAGAAACATCCATCGTGGAGCACATGGGCCCACAAACAAACAGTTCGCATTTTTCGTAGACTTAACGACCTCATCTTTTCAACTTCCTAAGTCAGGGGTTGAAAGTGTCCTGAGTAACATAAATTGCATAACACTCAAGAAAACAAGCAACATTTTTAAATATGCCTTTTTAGAAGCTTTTCAAAGGATCCAGGAATCTTTTGCAAAAAATAACAGTCAAGTGGCATAAATAGGCCTTAATTTATCTTTGTAATTAGCATGCAATTAGGACATATATTTATATTGCCATTTTTTTCAAATGAATTTAATTAAATGATTAAGATACTAAATGAGTTCAATTATGTGCTTAGCTCCAAATTCAATCACCAAGCATCTGATTTAATGACACTTTAAAAAGTTTAACAATTAAAAACTATGGGATTTAACAATATACATATATATAGTCTGTGTGTAATATCTCAATTAAGAATACATTATAGCCCATTATTTGCCCTCTGCAACCAAAGGAATCACTTGCTGATATTGGAAATAGACATTTTTTGTTTATTTTTTGTTTATGTGTATACAGAACACATGTATATTTCTAAAAACTTCTGGTCAGTTTTTTTTTTTTTTTTTATAAGAATGTTATTTATGCCATTAAAAAAACAATATGTTTTTATTTGTTTCAGAGAGGAAGGGAGAGGGAGAGAGAGAAACATCAATGATGAGAGAGAATCATTGATCGGCTGCCTCCTGCACGCCCCCTTTACCCCCTACTGGGGATCGAGCCCACAACCTGGGCATGTGTCCTTGACCAGAATCAAATCTGGGACCCATCAATCCACAGGCTGACACTCTATCCACTGAGCCAAACCGGCTAGCGCAAGTCAGCATTCTTTAAGATTAAATCAAGATCTGTCAGACTGTCAAACCTCAGAGGGAAGGCAGGGGAGGGTGGGGGAAAGGGGAAAAGATAAACCAAAGGACTTGTATGCATTCATATAAGCCTAACCAATGGTCATGGACAACAGGGGGGTGGGGGCATATGTGGGGAGGGGTTTGGGATGGGAATAGGGGGATGAGGACAATTATGTGATACTATAACCAATAAAGAAATTAAAAAAAAAAGATCTGTTAAAAGTTTGAACAAGGGGAGGGAATTTTAAGTATCATTTGAGATTCCTATCCATTGTTTGGTATGCATTGTTTAGTAGTGCAACCTGGTAACATTTGAATTCTATTATCAAGCATGTCAAACTCAAAGGCTAACACGGGCCAAATAAACAAGGTTTAACTTCATGTGGGTCGCAAAAAAAAAAAAAAAAAAAAAAAGCTGGCAGAAGACAAGAGATACCTGGGTCACATACAAAGGACTTCACTGCTCACAGCACAGCCAGCAGCATGTTCTTCACATCAGCCTTCTCCTAGTCCCCTGCGGGTAGACAGGTGGACTCTGGGGAACCTCAAGCTTATGAAACCCAAACCTTTTATAAGGAGGCTGCAAAGAAACCTTTGGCTCAAAAGGAGAGATTTTCTTTATTATACTGAACAGCAGCAAATAAATTGCCCCGTGCCCAGGAGGAAGATGCTCTCTCAATCTTTAAGGCTACTATAGAAACATTCTTGGAAAGATAGTCCAGAGAAAAAGCTAGCACCATACATGCCAGACAGGATCGCAGCTACTACGTGTGAAATATCTGAACTGAGGGTACTATTACCTACCTCACTGGCTTTAGATGTAAATGAGATCATACATGCAAAAGTGCTTGGTACTAGTTAAGTGCTCAATTAATGCAGACTATTATTATACTACTCCAGCACCCTTAACTTTCCTACCCAGTCATACCTTTAACCTTTGGTTAATTTCTAACCAATATCTCTCTAGGTCTCTTTGCCCGTTTTTTAAATTCCTTTTGTTCCTCAGAGAGTTCACTATCATTAGGTCAACGACCTCCACAAAACTTTTAGACTATTGCGCGTATTTGGTACATCCATCGGGACAGGGGAGTCTGTGCCGGTGCTCACAGTAACACAGGCTTATTCCCCGCCTGTGTCCATTGTGCACTGTCAGGGGCACGCTCGTTATGGTCACGTGGGGACTCAGGTGGAGGGGGCATTCATATCACGTGGGAGTCGTGCTCAGAAAATGAAAGCCCGGAAGGTTAACACTCCTATGAGGGCCAGTCGCGTGGCTGCCCCAAATCGTGGGGGCCATGAAGAGCAGTCCCACCATGGGCAGGGGAGCAGAGTCGCAGCTGCTGGGTGAACAGGGTTTATGACTCCATGGCTTACATGAGGCTCGTAAAATATGACTCCTCCCATACTGAGTCATTGCTGCCCCATGTAAATAAAGTGATTAAAAATTTTGTTCTAGGGATATATACTAGTAAGAATATATGAATGTACCAAATTCTTCTTTTTTTTTTTAATCCTCACCCAAAGATTTGTTTTTATTGATTTTCAAAGAGAGAGGATTGGAGGTAGAGAGACAGAGCAGAGAGGAGAAACATCAATCGGTTGCCTCCTGTAGGAGCCCTGACTGAGGACTGAACCTGCAACCTGGGTATGTGCCCTGATTGGGAATTGAACCTGAAACCTTTTGGTGTATGGGATGATGCTCCAACTGAGCCACCCACCCAGGGTGAAATTACCAAATTCTTTATTACATAATTTGTGGTAAAGGTTTCTCCTTTTGTCTCTTGTGCTAAAAATCCCAAACCCTTGAGTGAAGTTTGTCTCTGGAGGTGATAATAACGAAATTTTGATATTGCTGATACCAGAGTCACTGCCTTTTCCTAAGTGCTGCTGTTAAACTGAGCTAAGATAATGCTCAAACTAAAGCCGCTCAACTTCGCTATGTATGCTAGCAATGTTCCAGCTGGAAGGCATGAGCTGGAAAGAGGTGAGAACCAAATCAGATGGCAAGCACTGTGTGTGAATACATATATTCAGGTGACAATGTTGATGCTGTACGAATCTCTTAAATTTGGTTAATCTGTGGGGTAGGGCAATTTATCTTATTTTTTAAATTGAGAGAGAGAGAGAGAGAGAGAGAGAGAGAGAGAGAGAGAGAGAGAGAGAGAGAGAGAGAGAGAGAGACATCAATTTGTTGTTCCACTTATTGATACACTAATTTGTTGATTCTTGTATGTGCCCTGACGGGGATCAAACCCACAACCTGGCATATTGGAATGATGCTTTAACCAACTGAGCTACCCGGCCAGGGCTGCTAAGACAACTTAATTTCCCCTTAGTAGGCAAGTATAAAAAAAGAACATTTTCTATCACGTGAAAGAAAAAAACCAAAAACCTGCACGATCGGGGCCAGAGAGGGACGCGGAGAGTTGGCCAGCTGGGGAGGGACCAAGGGAGGGCTCCAGAGCATGTCCGGCCCATCTTGCTCCATTCCAATCTGCCGGATCCCAGCAGCAAGCTAACCTAACAGTTGGAGTGTCTGCCCCTGTGCACATCATAGCGAGGGGTTGAGCAGCCTTAGCATATTACACTTTGATTGGTTGAAAGGACGACCAGACACTTAGCATATTAGGCTTTTATTATATAGGATTTGTTTCCGGGCAACCATTAGTAGCTGCTAATTCCAGCTTTCAAGTTCTCATTCGTGAAGAATCTGACTGGGGATGGAGTAGAGGGCTCCCAGGCAGTGAGACCCAGCATGGTCTGAGAACAAGGGAGCTAACAGCATCCTCAAAACTACAGCTTTCTAGCCCTACATGAGAAAAAACACTAAATATTAAGATGAGTAAAGGAAAAAACATACGTTGATACACTGACGCCTGAGGACCATTGGACATACGGCTTCCTGACCAACTCCGGACGGTAAAGGTAATGACTCTGAAGGAACAGGAGGTGCTGAGAAAGCACACATACACCTCTGTATAGTTAACAGCCGGACAGGGACCGTCACTTAGGAAAACCAGACCGAGCTAGATGACTTATTTCTAATTGCAAACACCGACCTCAGCACAAGAGACTAGTGAAACCACGGGTGAGGTCCCATTCCCTAGATCGTTTTCAGAAGGAATTATTATAGTCCATCTTAGCAGCTGAAAGAGCAGAGACTTCTGTGGCTATGGAACCTCCCACATGAAGAACCTGCCTGCACTGAGCACCTGTCAGAGGAACAAGACCAGCAGGACTGCTCGCCAGAAGATGGCTGGACTGCCCTAACTGGTTTGGCTCATTGCATAGGGCATTGGCCTTCGGACTGAAAGGTCCCAGGTTCGATTCCGGTCAAGGGCATGTACCTTGGTTGTGGGCACATCCCTAGTAGGGGGCATGCAGGAGGCAGCTGATCAATGTTTCTAACTCTCTATCCCTCTCCCTTCCTCTCCGTAAAAAAATCAATAAAAATATATAAAAAAAAAAGATGGCTGGACTTTCTAACACGTGCAAAACAACAGCACCTTCCTTACTAACGGCATCCTTTCCTCTTCCGACGGGCAAGGCGCAGTGTGCAAAACTGAAAAGCAGCGAGAAGAGACCCGTGGCTGTGACACACTGAAATTCAGTCAGGACTCGTCAAGCTTGGCCTTGTCCTTCCCTTTTCCTTTGGGTCTAAAAAACGTGGATACTCTAGTTCCTTTAAGTCTCCAAGTACAGATGATCTCTTTGGGCTTTAAGATACCACGATGGAAGGAAATCCTCACAGCAACAAGGCCTTAGACCACTGAGTACGAATCCAAGTATCACCTTCAATGTAAACATATAAAAGACACACACACGTGCATACTCATTTCCAGCAAGACACAAAGCTTAAATAAAACGGAGAATAGCAGTTTCACATGTGAACAGTGAGGTGCGACCTCAGCAAACATTTATTTTGGAGCTTATTTCACACAGAGAGCTTGGAACAGGAGGCCCCCTCCGCAGCGGCGGTGAGCCCCTCCCGGCCTTTGCTTCTCTCTCCTCCGAATCCAGATGCTGACACAGACGTGGCTCAGACACAGTCCACCTTTTCCTCCACGGGCCGCTCCGTGAGAGAGTTAGAAACCATGAAACTGAACTGAGTAAACGCTGGCAGCTTATTGCAAGCAGCACCTGTGGCCGAGAAAGGAGAAAGTCGCCTGGTTACAGGATGGTCCAGTTTACCATGGTTACAGACCCGCCTGCTGTCCGGCTAGGCCCGGCGGAGGGATGCCGCCTCGTCTGCCTCGGCGCCCGGGGCCGGACAGTCCCTGAGGAAGAGACCAGTGGGTGAGCCATCTCTTTGAACCGCAGAACACAGGCTGTTTTTCCCTCTATACAAGAGCTGCCTTGGCTATTAGTTACCGTTTCATATTCTTTCCTTAGCAAGAAAAGGTATTTTTCAGGGTATCTAAAGATTTTATTCCCCAGCCACTAGCACATGCACATCTTTCACCCAGAACCCTCCCCTCCCGGCTCCCTGTTCTTTTCCTGCTCTTCTAATCCCATAGAAAGTGCGGAGTTGTTGGTCAAGACACTCTCGATCTCATTAAGTCCATCTCACTGACGTGGCTTCCAGCCGCCCTACCTACCTGTGCAGACATGGAGGGCGTCCTCCTAATGCCCTCACTTTCACTGCAAGGGACCAGACTCATCTACATTATATAATCATCACCTACAGTTTTAAAGTCAGCCATCATTATATAATCATCATTTTACATCCTATTAAATCCAACTCTAAGCCTTTTAAGGTTTACTTTTTAAGAGGAAATCAATGAAACTGACTTATTTTATACATAAAGCCTTTGCCTCCCATAAGTTATATTGACTTTTGTAACTTAGTACTTAAGAAAAGAGTAAGGAATTCTTCAAACACGTTTTTCAAATACAGAACTGTGGGAAGTAAAAGATCAAAGCACAGTAATAAGCAGTCTAACCTAATAAGTCATATTGATCAGTCAGCTGTGTATCTTCCCCATCGGAAAACGCACTAATGAGAAGCTGGGGCGCCTGATCCTGAAACGCTTTGAAAGCACGCTAGGCTCCGACAGAAATTAAATGAAGCAAAGGACCTGCTCAGTGCAAAAATAACTCCGCTAACTTCTTTGGCTTACTAATTAGTAATACGTTTTGTGCCGTGGCACCCCAAGAAGATCTAAGTGACTAGGACATTTAAATAATGGATGGGGAAGAAGCAGGGAAGGTAAGTTACCCCTTTCTACTTCCAGTTAACAAAAGCATCGGACTCGATCCGCCCATCTCAGCATGGACTGAGCAGAAGGGCACTCAGGACAGAGGGCAGAGGACTCAGAGTGAAGAGCACATCGCAGCCCCCTGTCGGCCACAGCAGGGCCCAGGTGTACTGCTAACACTGTGATCCTGACAGATCCTCCCTGAACATTTGCCCAGTGCCTCAATATCCTCCCTGTTGCCATTGTCTAGGAATAAAATGCACCCGGATGTTCAAAAGGGTATGTTTTCATCAACGTTTGCAAGTTCACACAAAGACAAATTCCAAATACGACTCACCATAACTTCCGGTCACATTGGCACAGATGACAGCCCCAAAGAACTTTGGATAGTACTTCTGGATTCTAGAAATCACTTTCCGGCAAGCTGTGGTGGGACTTTCTCCTCCTCTCATGTATTCTACAGCTTGGTAGCTGATTGAAACAGAGGCAACACTTGAGAATCAAAAATTAAACTAACTCTAAATTTAGTTACTTTAAGAGAGGACTCTAAAACTATCAAAATTGCCAAGTTTGATAGAATAAATGAACAGGCGTTGGTAGCAGCAGCGGAAAACACATGCAGACCTTGACACGATGCCTGTCAATTCATTCGCCCGTCAGTTTGGCAGGACTATTATTTTGGAGTAACTGTTACTTGGTAATAACAACCAGAGGTCATAAAGAACAGAGGTCATCTTTAAGCAACAGGCCACGATCAATAGGAAAAACACGGCCTGTGCAAAGCTCATGATTATATTCCAGGGGGTGGACACAGCGACTGCATTTCTGACTTTTATCATCAGTTACCACAGCTCCGGTATTCAGTGGCCTTACCTCATTTACATGGACCATAAGTACCCTCCTCTGTGAAGTCGAGTGAGAAATACTATTTTATTTCAAGAGGACCAGGGTTACTTAGTTTGAGTGATTATGCTGTCAACGAGATAGGGACAGGGTTGTGAACAGACTCTCTCAGAAGCTCCTGAACACACATTCGGGTTACGCGGCAGGAAGTTACAATCCACCTTGACAGACAATTCTCCTCTAAGGTGTCAGAAAGTCACACCTGGGCAGGAAGCGCATCAGTATGTCCCCGTCCCCAGTGGCCGCAGCGGCCCCCGCAGTGTCGTCAGCATACGCGCCGGCTCCGGGAATTGGAGAATCTCCGATTCGACTGTGCGAGGACACAGCATAGTAATTTAGGACAGGAAATCAAGTGGAAAAATGAAATCATTTTATGAGCTGTTTCAATAATAGCAGATATTTCCACTTAGCCATGGGTAACTGTTGTAATTTCTTCATCAGAACATAGAGAAAAGGATTTTCCTAAGTTTCAACTTAGATTTCCACAAACCTCCGTTAATTCTGTAAGAATTAGATACCAGCTTATTTTTCAAGATGGCACAGACTTATAGCGACTATTCCATTATTCCCATCCTTGGTCATCTAATTTTTGGATTATCTCAACAGGTTCAAATTCATTTTCCTCACCTACTATCGATTTCTGCTTTCTAGCTAATGTGCCAAGACTGGACCGAAGTAGTTCTTTGTCATAAACTTTCAATGCTTTTCTATGACTCTGAAAAAAAAAATCCAGAAATCCTGCACTGACTTTAGACCCCTTGAAATCTGACTCGTCTCCCTCCCGTGCCCCCGACATACGTAGTTCCCCTTCCAGCCAGTGGAGCCCTGCGCTGAGTGAAGGACTTGGGCCTTGTCAGTACCTTGACCTGGATGTCCCCTGCCCTTCCTGAGGCTCAGGCTCAGCTCCCAGCATCTCCCTACTGGCCTCCCTGACTGCCCAGCCTAATCAGCTCACCCCTTGGCCCCCAGCTCTCAGGCACCAACAGGGCCGCCCTCTCCTTTGACACTGAGCAGACACTAACTTCCTCTCTGTCACACTGTCTCGCTCAGCCGTGAAGGCAGGGCTAGGCTTTGCTTTTGCACCTCCCAAAGCAGCAAGCACATACGGGTTTGCACTCAAGGTATACTCGTGAGAGCTGTTCTCTTAGAAACACTGACCCATGTATTTTGAATTTTATACCATTAGTAGATGTACCAGCAGCAGTGTGTCCCGTATTATGGATTGCAATCATGCCTGGAATTAAAACAAAAAATTCTTTGTCGGTATCCACTATAAAGTTTACCTCAAATATAACCAAATAATTGAACAGTTGGTGATATAAATTTCCTCTTTTGTGAATTTCAGGTAGAAGAAAATAGGATATTTGGGAATACTGCAAATGATACCAACTATAATTTGTGCTTTTAATGAGCTGGTTTCACAGCACCAGTTGGTAGACACCCCATATTCTTATTCTTCCATTTCCTCAGTTCCTTTTCAAGGCTTTTTCAAAGGTCATTCCAGAGAATCACTAACACAGACTAAGAATTTTTCAACATCATAGCCTGGAAAGATCACGTGAATGTGGCAAACGTCCAATTATCACAGAGCTAAATAGAAATAAACATTAAAAAGCCACAAGTGAATAGTCATTAGATATTAGGGTCTTGTATAAGGTAACTTGCTGAAATGTGTACAGATGCTAAGGAAAGAATGCCTGTGTGTGTGCTGTATGTAGGTATATAACTTTAAAGTCTAACTTGCCAGTTAAAACAATCAAAATCACCTTCTGCCATGTGAATAGGGATGAAAAAGAACCACAGAAAGGCAATGAAAAATGGCTTAACTTTAATCACAAAAACTGTATCAAAGGCAAATTACCAATAGTGTCATGACCGTAATGAGCTCCTGTCTCTCCATAAGCACAGCCATCCTGCTTTAGGATACTGGGTGGCTTGTAGGGTCCACAGTATTTTGAAGCATCTGGGATAACATTCTGTAAACAAGATTTAAGTTTTATTTCTTAGAAAGGGTGATTTTAGAAATCGGCAAGTAGTTACGTACAATCACGAACATTAGCAAGAACTCAAAAAGACATCTGGTACGTGAAAGATAAGAATTAAAAGCCAAAGATTAACTGAGCCTTCTGTGAACAGATGGATATAATTTTACGGAGTACCTCGTCATCTCAGACGTACACAATGTGGGGGAAAAATCTACTCAGTCTGGCAAAGATCCCCGGCTTTTCTCTCTCTGTGCCTAAAATTCTCAGCATACTGGCAGAAATAAGTGAAGACTCTGTGTTAGCTATTAGTCCTCAACAGAATAAGGTCTGCAACCTGACCTTTAAATTTCATGATTTGTTCTCTGGGCCAAAGAAGAGTTATCAATTCAAAGCAAACTCAATTTTAAAACCATCTTTTTTTTTTCAAAGCCAGGTTCAAGTGAACACAGTCTAAATTTTACTCTCTGATTCCTTTATGAATCTCAAAGGCTCAAGAAAATAACCCAAATTCATAAAGTTAGGTGGAACACGTGGATTAGCATTGCAGTGAGAAGCATACTTCTCGTGTCTTATCATTAGTGCACTCAGGGCCGCCCTGACCTGGTTTTACATAGCAGCCTCTTTCAAGCACTAACCCCAGACGCTCCTGGGACCCTCAAAAGTAATTAGGATTTGGGGAAGAAACAGATGAGCGACTGGACAGCCCACAGTAAAACCCTGAATGGCAAAGTCAGACTGACTCAGGCCCCGGTCCCACAGTGGAAAGATTAAGTTCCCCGATAGTAACATACCAGATATCTAAAAGTCTAGAGCCTCCAGCCCCACAAGGGTGAGATCCTGGGGAACTGCACAGGATACCAGCTAAGGAATATGTTAGACCAATGGTTTCCAAACTTTGATGTTTTAGACTTGGAAACTGTTGTTCTAAGGAAATACAAGCAGAGCTGTTCTGAGGCAGGTCCCTCTCCCCATAGTGGAACCTTCCAAGTCTGACAACTTTTCAGCTCTCTCCTGAGGACATGCCTTAGGCACAGCGAGAGGGCTTTCAGGAACACAGCAGGGAGTAAACTTAAATCATCCATCAGTTCTAGGGTGCAACCAGGGTGCTAACCATCGCCTTAGGCAACAGGTAGACAACAGAGAGCAAAAGGGAGGTCACTTCATACTTTGAAAGCATTTACTTTTCACACATATGTATACACACCCTCCAATAATTCGGCTGGCAATTCCGAGCAAGCCAATCTGAATGAAGCGCTCGAGACGTATCGGTAGACAAGTCCTCATTGACAAAGCCCATACTTTCCGCAAACTTGGTGGCTGGAGGTTAGGAAGAAGAGAAAAAATGCAAGTTAGTGAGTGACTGTCTTCTACATAAAATCTACGTGCGGGAAGTGTTGTACGTCAGCTGTCTCTTACATGGGGCACACCATCCCAGAGTACACAGAAGAGCATTCAGACATGAACAATCGTAAGGGCATCAGTTTCTCACTCAGCTTCTGAGTGTCCTTCCCAAAAGTGACCTGCTTGAGGCCGCTGGGGTGTGTGTTATGATGGTTGTCCCCCACCCCCTTCCCCCACAACCTCCCTTCTCCTACTTCCACAAAAGAAGGCATGCCTCCCACCGATGAAGAAGCCTATCGCTCTAGCTGGGGCGCAGTGCTCAGCGTGGGAAAGCTTGGAGACACGAGGGTAACGGGAGCCCACGAATAACACACCCTTCGCCTGTCAGGCAATTTCAACCAAACTGGAGACCACCTGTTGGAGCTGTGAGCTGATGCTCAAAGTTAGTTTCGACTGTATGAGTTTTGGTATGAACTGGGAATGCCTCAGCAAAGCTCCTCCTGTTCCCGTCATTGCACGTTAATAATGCTCCCTGGCTCTTATGCCTCTAAAGGTGTTTCAGGGAGAGAACTGGTGCTGAGTCCTCTTTCAGGCCAGCAATTCCCTTTCTACAGACAATACACTAACTTTTTAGAATCCCCTTTTAAAGGTGAAGAAAGTGAGAATTTAGAAGTAACAAAACCCAAAGTTAGGTATTAAACGAGCTGGAATTTGAACTTTGGTCAGCTTTTATCCCCCGTTTCATACTGAGCCTTTTTTTCACAGTGAATACAGACAGAAGGCTAGATGCTTCAGTTGAGTGAAAACATACCTGACTCTCCTGCTAGAAGTGTGTGTGTGGTGTGTTCCAGGACTCTCCGGGCCACACCAATAGCATTTTTAATTCGTCTAAGGTCGCCTACTGCTCCTACGTTCATGGTAGTGCTGCAAGAGAAAACAATGCAGTGGGAGTTATTACGGCATTTCTACAGATTCATAGATTACAAAAGCACTGCTTTACTTTAAGCCACCGTAATCTGCAGAATAAACACCAACTTAATGCAGAAGTCACAGCGCATCCCTGAAGTTCACCCAAATGCCCACAACTAGACACATGAAGTCAATTTCCCATAAGCTCTTGGTCTCCCCTGGCTTGTTCTAACACGGCTGTGGAAGGGGTTTTAAGACTTCAGGCCAGGCAAACCACAGCATTTGTGGATGGCAGGTGGATGGCTGTTCGCCAGGTCAGGGACAGAACTCTGTAGCTCGGGGCTCTCCTGTGCTCCAGACTACCTTCCTCCACGTGATATTTCTATCATTATGACTTTGCTTTAATTGAGAGGAAAACCCCTTGTTTGCAAAGGCCATGCAACAAGCTAGGGGTTGTTACTGGTGACAAAGCTTCTATAACCATCCATCTTGCTCTCAGTGGAAGACTGGTCAACTCTGGTGTTAGCTGCGCACGAAGCCAAGGTGCAGATACATGGGTCCTGGGAGCGTCCTTACCCGTCCATGATCATGGCGTCCAGCGTGGTTTCCCCAAACTCATCGGGACTTCCTCCAAAGCCCACGGTGCCGTCACACTGCTCGCTCTCACACACCGCACAGCCCCTCTCCACGGCATCCAGGGCGGATCCTCCGGATACTAATGTCCTCCAGGCTGCTCAGCAAATCCCAACAGAGTTTGTTTCCATATGTTCGTTTCAATCCAAATGCAACAAACCAGACATGTTTTGGAAATCATATTTTAAAATTATTTTTCACATTTATCTCTAAGGTTAAACTGAATTTTTAAATTAGTGTACCAAATGCTACAAAGGCATCAGAGTGATATACAGAGTGGTATAGACAAAATTATTAATGCAACTACTTACTGTGAAGAATTCAAAGATTTTGGCTACTGATGAAAAGATGGTGTTTCTCCCCCCCCACACACTTATTAAAACATATTTCTACTGAGTGTGAGAAAAGAAATATCCTCTCCTTCAATTTAAAGTTATAATGGAAGCTGTGAAAAACATTATCTGTACATTGAAAATTCATTAAATCATAGCCTTAAAAATGTCTGTATCATTAGATCATTAGTAGGGGAGGGGGGGTATAGGGGAGAGATCAACCAAAGGACTTGTATGCATGCACATAAGCCTAACCAATGGACACAGACATTAGGGGGGTGAGGGCATGAGCCGGGGGGAAGAGGGGGGCGGGAGTGGAGGGGACGATGGGGGGATAAGGACACATATGTAATACCTTAATCAATAAAGAAAATTAAAAAAACAAAACTACTACCATAGCAAGTCTCAATAACAATACCACAAGAGCATAGAATTACAGTGTGGGCTCCACATGGACTGATTCATTTAATCTTCACCACAGCTTTCCAGGTAAGTACTGTACAATTATCATCCTCATTTTAAATACGAGGAACAGACCCAGAGAGGTTAGGTTACTTATTCCAGGTCACACAGATAGAAGGTAGCAAGCCAGGGTTCAAAAGTAGCCATTTTGGCTGCAGAGCCCATGCTCTTAGCATTGAAAAGGAAACAAACAAGTCTTCAATGGTCCATTTCTTTACTAATTAAAAAAAAAACCAAGTTCCTTAAAGGGTGGGTGCTACTTTGGGTAAATAATGTAAGTATTACTACTGGCCATACTGACTTGAAAGTGTATTCTGAGAAGCTATGGGCGCCACACACAGAATTGTCCCCTGCCTGGGCCACTGCGCTTCCTTTTCTCATCATCGCTGGCGGTGTGTTTCTCTGGGCCTGTTGCCTCATTTTCTGTGAATGTATGCTCCGCTTATAACAAACACACTGAGCCCCACCAAATTCTGGAGCCAATTCTGCCCCCCCGCCCCAGGAAGTCGAATTAGCAACCTCAGAAGGAAGGGGTCTGAGATTACTCCGGGGGTATTAAGTCTTGAAATGAAGGGAACACTCAATGCAGGAAGAAAATGGCAAGAGCATGGTCTGTACAGAAGATAGGCACCTATAGTTAAGGGCAGCACATCAGGGGAGGCTTCCTGGAAGCGGCAATACTTCCGTGGCTCTCAATCCTGGCTGCAAATCAAAATCACTTGGGGAGCTTTCACACACACACACACACACACACACACACACACACACACACACACACACACACACACGTGCCCTGGTTCTAGCAGTTAAAGCAAAACTGTCAGGAGATGGGGGACCAGGCACTGACATTTTTGACAAGCTCCGCGGATGGTGTCAACAGGCAGCTGAGACTGGAGCCCTGCACCGCAGGTAGCAAGCACTCCTCCCTCCCCTACCAGCTGATGCGGCAGAAGTGTAAGAAGGGTAGCCTTTCAAAGGGTAGCCTTCCTTCCTTCGGGAAATCATCAGTCCTTCGCAAAGCTGGAGTCCCGGCCCTTTCCGGGAGGAGGGAGGGGTTGGGAGCGCGAGGCGGAGAGGCAGACGCAGGCGGCCCGCGCAGAGCCGTGTGTCCGGGCAAACAGCACCGGGCAGCAGCAGGACCCCGATGCCGCCGACCGCAGCCCGCGGCGGGCCCCAGGCCGGGGCCTCACCAGGCGGCGAGCGCAGCAGCGGCCCAGAGCCGGGGGTGACCCCGCGGGGGGCGCGGCTGGAAGGGGGGGCCTGGCCCAGGGCCCCCGCCGCCCCGCGCTCCCCGCCCCGCACCTGCTTCGGTCGCGTTCCTGAAGGGCCAGGTGTTGAGCACCAGGGGGAGAGGCCGGGCGCTGCGCGCCAGAGCGGCGCCGAGCAGCAGCGGCACGGAGAGCAGGAGGCGCCACCCGCGCGCCATGGCTGCGGGACCCCGGCCGCCGGCGCCCGCGGACCACGTGACCCTCGGCCCCGCCCACCTGCCGGGCCGCTGCTTCCGGGCGCGGGCGGAGCTTCCGCAGTCTCGCGAGACCCGCTCCGGCGGCCTCACTTACGTCTGCCCGCGGGAGGGGCTGGGGGCCGCCCGAAGCTGCCTGCTGACGCGGCGGTGCTGTGCTCGGCTCTGCTCCTCCTTAGAAGCAGATTGCGCTTCATGTGGAATGTCACCAGGGAAGGACACAGCCCCGGGGGCACGACTCCAGGAACTTAAGTTTGATCGTAACTTTTCCGTTTCATTGGAAGTTGAGGCGGAAGCGTGATCCGGGCCTGGGGCCTGGGGCCTGGGGCCTGGGATGGTGGTGGAGGGCACGGAGCTGTTGCCTGCAAGCAACTCGGTTCGGCTTTCCCACCCCAACCCGGCGGCTCTCCCGCCAGAGCTCTCTGTGGGCCGTCCTGGCCTTACAAAGGCCTGCCTGACGGGAAAGGAGGGGATGGACACGCAGAGGTTACCTCCACGGCCTCCTTCAAACCTCCTGCTCCGGTCCCCTCACCTGGAGGCTGGGCCTCTGAGTCCTAAGTGAACGCCTGACTGTCTGCGCCTGGATAGAGAAAGGGGAAGAGGCTCGGCCAGCCAAACCTGACTGTGTGCACCTTGATTGATAGAGAAAAGGGAAGAGGCTCGGCCAGCCAAACCTGACTGTGTGCACCTGGATAGAGAAAGGGGAAGAGGCTCGGCCAGCCAAACCTGAGTGTGTGCGCCTGGATAGAGAAAGGGGAAGAGGCTCGGACAGCCAAACCTGACTGTGTGCACCTGGATAGAGAAAGGGGAAGAGGCTCGGCCAGCCAAACCTGACTGTGTGCACCTGGATAGAGAAAGGGGAAGAGGCTCGGACAGCCAAACCTGACTGTGTGCACCTGGATAGAGAAAGGGGAAGAGGCTCGGCCAGCCAAACCTGACTGTGTGCACCTGGATTGATAGAGAAAAGGGAAGAGGCTCGGCCAGCCAAACCTGACTGTGTGCACCTGGATAGAGAAAGGGGAAGAGGCTCGGCCAGCCAAACCTGACTGTGTGCACCTGGATAGAGAAAGGGGAAGAGGCTCGGCCAGCCAAACCTGAGTGTGTGCACCTGGATAGAGAAAGGGGAAGAGGCTCGGCCAGCCAAACCTGACTGTGTGCACCTGGATTGATAGAGAAAAGGGAAGAGGCTCGGCCAGCCAAACCTGACTGTGTGCACCTGGATAGAGAAAGGGGAAGAGGCTCGGCCAGCCAAACCTGACTGTGTGCACCTTGATTGATAGAGAAAGGGGAAGAGGCTCGGCCAGCCAAACCTGACTGTGTGCACCTGGATAGAGAAAGGGGAAGAGGCTCGGCCAGCCAAACCTGACTGTGTGCACCTTGATTGATAGAGAAAAGGGAAGAGGCTCGGCCAGCCAAACCTGACTGTGTGCACCTGGATAGAGAAAGGGGAAGAGGCTCGGCCAGCCAAACCTGAGTGTGTGCGCCTGGATAGAGAAAGGGGAAGAGGCTCGGCCAGCCAAACCTGAGTGTGTGCACCTGGATAGAGAAAGGGGAAGAGGCTCGGCCAGCCAAACCTGAGTGTGTGCGCCTGGATAGAGAAAGGGGAAGAGGCTCGGCCAGCCAAACCTGACTGTGTGCACCTGGATAGAGAAAGGGGAAGAGGCTCGGCCAGCCAAACCTGACTGTGTGCACCTTAATTGATAGAGAAAAGGGAAGAGGCTCGGCCAGCCAAACCTGACTGTGTGCGCCTGGATAGAGAAAGGGGAAGAGGCTCGGCCAGCCAAACCTGACTGTGCACCTTGATTGATAGAGAAAGGGGAAGAGGCTCGGCCAGCCAAACCTGAGTGTGTGCACCTGGATAGAGAAAGGGGAAGAGGCTTGGCCAGCCAAACCTGAGTGTGTGCACCTGGATAGAGAAAGGGGAAGAGGCTCGGCCAGCCAAACCTGACTGTATGCACCTGGATAGAGAAAGGGGAAGAGGCTCGGCCAGCCAAACCTGACTGTGTGCACCTGGATAGAGAAAGGGGAAGAGGCTCGGCCAGCCAAACCTGAGTGTGTGCACCTGGATAGAGAAAGGGGAAGAGGCTTGGCCAGCCAAACCTGACTGTGTGCACCTGGATTGATAGAGAAAAGGGAAGAGGCTCGGCCAGCCAAACCTGACTGTGTGCACCTGGATAGAGAAAGGGGAAGAGGCTCGGCCAGCCAAACCTGACTGTGTGCACCTTGATTGATAGAGAAAGGGGAAGAGGCTCGGCCAGCCAAACCTGACTGTGTGCACCTGGATAGAGAAAGGGGAAGAGGCTCGGCCAGCCAAACCTGACTGTGTGCACCTTGATTGATAGAGAAAAGGGAAGAGGCTCGGCCAGCCAAACCTGACTGTGTGCACCTGGATAGAGAAAAGGGAAGAGGCTCGGCCAGCCAAACCTGAGTGTGTGCGCCTGGATAGAGAAAGGGGAAGAGGCTCGGCCAGCCAAACCTGAGTGTGTGCACCTGGATAGAGAAAGGGGAAGAGGCTCGGCCAGCCAAACCTGAGTGTGTGCGCCTGGATAGAGAAAGGGGAAGAGGCTCGGCCAGCCAAACCTGACTGTGTGCACCTGGATAGAGAAAGGGGAAGAGGCTCGGCCAGCCAAACCTGACTGTGCACCTTAATTGATAGAGAAAAGGGAAGAGGCTCGGGCAGCCAAACCTGACTGTGTGCGCCTGGATAGAGAAAGGGGAAGAGGCTCGGCCAGCCAAACCTGACTGTGTGCACCTGGATAGAGAAAGGGGAAGAGGCTCGGCCAGCCAAACCTGACTGTGTGCACCTTGATTGATAGAGAAAAGGGAAGAGGCTCGGCCAGCCAAACCTGACTGTGTGCACCTTGATTGATAGAGAAAAGGGAAGAGGCTCGGCCAGCCAAACCGTTTATTCGGAACCAGCAGAGGAACTGCAGCGAAGACTGGGAACCTGGAGAACCACGGGCAAGCCCGGAAGACCCAGGAGCATGCTTCCTTAGAGGAAAAGAGGACGTGGAGGGAGGTCGTTTTGAATAAAAGTTCTCCGGAGGAAGATGGGAGTGCCACGTGGCGGTGGCTGCTGATTGGCTGGCACACCTGAAGTTGCTCACTGCTGATTGGCTGCCACACCTGAATTGCTCACTGCTGATTGGCTGGCACACCTGAAGTTGCTCACTGTTGCCGGGCAGAGAGGAAATCTTCCTTTTTTGCTGCTGTACAATGCAAGGTACCTACCTGCAGGAGTGCTTTCCTCTCTCGTCTTCCTGATTCCATTCTGAATGAGTTTTCCTTAATTATTCCCTTTCCCAGATAAAAGGTGGAATGAAGATTTTAAATGTATGATAGAGCTAAACTTTGTGATAGTTGGGTTGTCTGGGCAGATGGGCAAGCATGAGCCAATCATCCATTATTGAGGCTCTGGAATGCCTGCCTGTGTTGCCAAGGGAAGACACGAAATCAAATAATGTTGAAGAACATCTATAAATCTACCCAGACTAATAAAATATTAACTTAGTGGGAGGTGAGAGGTTTACAAAACCTCCGGATTATGAGAGTGTATGCACAATTTAAATAGCATAATGCAGCCTATCCAAGGCAGGGAAGTGCTATTAAAAAGTTAGAAGTTTTGTAAATTTCTACCATGGGATTTTGGAGAAACAAGTCATTTATGCTGGGTTAATCAGGATAAACTAATGCCAAGTGAAATTGACAAGAGGGGCAAAACACGGTAAGGAATCAAGCAAAACACATCGTACTTTGATTTCATTGTCTTTAGCACCTGAACTAAGCCTTAGTACTCTTGATACAACCGCAGGAGCCAGGCAAACAACTGTGCAAAACAATACATCAAAAGTTAGTCTCAGCGCCCACTGCTCTCTATGTAGCCGCTTCCTGATTCTTAAAGCATTTGCATTTCTTCTGGCTAAAAAGAGCCTGGACTTGGTTGGCCTACTATTGACCTTAACAAATGGCCAGAAATTTCTCTAGCAAAATGGGTTTATTCAGGAACAACAAAGAATTGCTGTTTTGAAGTTCAGGAAAACAAAGGAGAGGAACCCATTTTGGTGGTCTGGGGCAGGGCTCCTGTAAACCAAGAGTCTCTTGGAGGAAATGGAAAATTGGAGGTATACTGGTTTCTCATTCGCTGAGTTCTGGCAGCCTCCCATTGGCTGACTGTTCCTGGGCTAGGAGGAATCTTTGCTTCCTGCTGAGTAGTGATGTACCACTTCCTGTCAGAAATGTAAGGTGTGTGTTGAGTGACATGAGCATGAGAGTTCTTTCCTGAAGCCTCTGGACTTCGTTTTAAATGAGGTTTCTGATTATTAATTTTTATACTAATAAGTCCACTCTTTTCTCCAAAATTCTGCTCTCCTTACTTGGAATCAAAATTCCTATCAGAGAAGTTTAACTCATCTGCTGGTTAGAAGAAAATAAGCAAATTGTACTAGAGTAGAAATGTTTGAGTAAAGGTCTCAATATGTCAGCTTCCTCAAGGGTATCTTCTATCTAATAAAAGAGTAATATGCAAATTGACCATCACTCCAACACACAAGATGGCCACCCCCATGTGATCAAAGATGGCTGCCCCCATGTGGACCCAAGATGGCCACCACAAGATGGCCAACAGGGGAGGGCAGTTGTGGGCGATCAGGCCAGGAGGGGTGGGAAGTTGGGAGGGACCAGGCCTGCAGGGGAGGGCAGTTAAGGGGGACCAGGCCTGCAGGGGAGGGCAGTTAGGGGCAATCAGGTCTGCAGGGTAGGTCAGTTGCGGGGGGACCAGGCCGGCAGGGGAGGGCAGTTGGGGGGACCAGGCCAGCAGGGGAGGGCAGTTAGGAATGACTGGGCCAGCAGGGGAGGGCAGTTGGGGTCCACCAGGCCTGCAGGGGAGGGCAGTTAGGGGTGACCAGGCCATCAGGGGAGGGCAGTTAGGGGCAATTGGGCCGGCAGGGGAGCAGTTAGTCATCGATCAGCCTGGCAGGGGATTGGTTAGGGGGTGATCAGGTTGGCAGGTGGAAGCGGTAGGGGCTATCAGGCAGACAGGCAGGCGAGTAGTTGAAAGCCAGCAGTCCTGGATTGTGAGAGGAATGTCCGACTGCCCGTTTAGGCCCGATCCCACCAGTATCGGGCCTAAATGGGCAGTCGAACATCCCTCAAGGGGTCCCAGATTGGAGAGGGTGCAGGCTGGGCTGAGGGACACACAGCCCTCATGCATGAATTTCGTGCACCGGGCCTCTAGTAGTGTGTGCGTGTGTGTGTGTGTGTGTGTGTGTGTGTGTGTGTGTGTGTGTATATATATATATAAAAGCCTAAGCGACCGAACAACCGAATGACTGAATGACTGAACAACTGGTTGCTATGATGCACACTGACCACCGGGGGGCAGACACTCAATGCAGGAGCTGCCCTCTGGTGGTCAGTGTGCTCCCACAGCAGGGGCATGGCTCAGCTGACCAATGGGTGCCAGATGCCGGGCTCACGGCTGGTGATTGCAGCTGTAGTGGCCCAAGCCTCTCCCGCCTCCGTGGCAGCACTACCAAGAGGCAGTGGCAGGAGTAGTGGGGCCAGGATGAGCAGGACCCAGGCTCAGGCTCCTCCCTGGCTGCCTGCTGCTTTGTGCACTATTACATCCCTTGGGGGATGTCGGACTGCTAATTTGGCCTATGGGGATTGGGCCGATATCCTTCGAGGGGACCCGGATTACGAGAGGGCACAGGCCAACCTGAGGGACCCCACTGGTGCACGAATCTGTGTACTGGGCCTCTAGTTTGTATATAAAATAATAAGTCATCTCTAAGGAATCAAACTTTTTTGATGCTTTTTTAGCATCTATTATGATACCCAGTGGGTCTACTATGCTTGCCTAAACTTAAAGTCAGCTCTACAGCTGTCTTAAAGATGTTAAATTATTCTGGGTATTTGAGTTCTATATGGGATTAATTTTTCTTTGACTAAAACTTGGAGAGCAGTTTGAATTTTAGCCCTGGAAGTGGCCTCATGTTATTCTCAGGTTTTCATTTGGGCCTACATATAATTGGATGCATATGCATAATTTTGAGAGAATTCTAAACGAAAAGGGAGATCTGTTCATCAGTTAGGTAGTAGACCTTTAAAAAAATGGTCCACAGTTTTCCCAGAATTCTCTCCGAATTTGTATTATTTTAAATCATTAATTATACATAACAGAGATATGTAACGTTGATGAGAAATCAAAAGAATTAGTTTGAATGATTTTTACTTAAGAATGTATTACACACTTTTCTTTAGTAAAATGTTTATGTTCCTAAATAGAAGTTCCTCATCTCTACCAATACTTCAGGTGGATTCTCAAGGCCTGGATTTTACAATGTAGGGCAAGAACATATTAGCTGTTGTTGACTGGTATAACCTTCATAAGCCACACTTTCCTCATCTATAGAATGGATAAAACAAGTCTTTTTCCTTATCTTATAAAGTTTTGTGAATGAGTTAGGAAATGTGAGAGACTGGTAGAGGACTATGCACGTTAAATAGACTTCTGTTGTTTAATTGGTATTTACCAAAGCATCCATCAGTTAATGTCAGGGAGTAGGCAGTCCAGAAACATACAAAGCAGCCAAAAGGAATTAAGTTGAGTTTCAGAAATTTCCATGGGAAGAATAAAGAGTTGGCCAGATACCTATAATGCATTTTATTTTTTATTTCTTTTTAAAATATATATCTTTATTATTGAGGGTATTACAGATGTCCCCCATTTCCTCCCATTGGCCCCCTCCACCAAGTTCCTGCCTTCACTACCCTATTGTCTGTGTCCATGGATTATGCATATATGCATATACAGTAAGTTCTTTGATTATTCTCTGCCTCCCCCTTCCTTATAATGCATTTTAAAGCAAGCAGTTAGAATTTCCTTGACTATCTTAAATGGGAATTGAAAATAATGTTTTCTGTCTACTTTAAGCTGTCTAAAATTTGGTTTAAATGTTTGTAAGATGGCCTATGGCAGGGCGGTGAAATTTCTGAATGTTTCAAAAACAGCATCCTCAAGTCTTCCCAAGGAGACAGTCTCAAATGGAAGCTTAAATGATGTTACAAATAGAGCCTTCCTGTGTGGAGTGAGGCAGGGGGCAGGCTCCCCTCCATTTCCTCTAAACTTCACGGCTTTCAATTTATCAGTCTCAGAAGGATGAAGAGTTGAGTCTGTCCTGATAGCATTTGAAGCTGTGGTTCCACAGAGGATTTAACGCTGTAGTTGCAGGGAGTCTAGGTATTTCAAATCTGAGGCTTAAAAAACTAAGCCATCCCCTCTGGCTTTTGCACTGATGCTGTGAAATCCATTTGAGAAACATGCCATGTTTTGCTACTTGTTCAAAGCTGTAAGCGTGACTTGGCATTGGAATAATTTTTTTTTTCAAAAATTCTCCAGTGAACTACTACCTGGGCTATCTAAATACAAGTTATTTATTTGATTGGCACTTGCTCTTTTAGTTTCGAAAACTGTGAATACTGATTGTTACTAATGTTAGATCATGTGGTTCCCTGTTTCTCTTTTAAATAAATTCTTCATTAATTTGGGAACACTTGATGTTACTACCTAATTGTACATTCTGACTGTAATTAAAGTAATTATACAGAAATAAGTGTTATCTTATTATCGTATTGTTCTCTAAATGAGAAAAGGAAGGAGTCTTCTATTCTAGAATATATTTTTCTGGTTCATGTCCCTGAAATCATTTGTCAAATCGATAAAAGATTCAAATCACGATTTATTTTATTTTATTTTTTACTTTTTAACCTTTAAGAGTCATCTTGGTGACTTACAGGACCAAGATTGTATATTTGAATATTGGCCTATTAGGTAATTTAAAATAAGTTATGTACAACATATTTTCAATTTGTAATTTTAATACTGGGTCACTGTTACAGTAAAGTTATTGTAAGGAGGATATAGTAGAGCATTTTACATGGTGGAACTTGCTTTTTATGACAGTTGTTTATAGAGTACGATGTCTTTGTGAATGTGATTCATTATAACAGTAAAGGCCTTAGGGCAACAGAACCAACGTCATGTCTTTCTAACTTTAAAAATCACTTTGACGTTGTTAACTAGTGTCACAGTAAAAGTTTTCACAGTACAAGCAAACTTCTAAAATAACAATGACTTGCAGCAAGTACTCTCACCATTTAAAATAATAATTATTGATCATGATTTAAAAGGAAAAATATTCTAATGAACAAATGTATCCCATGTATAAGTTTTCAACTAGTCTATTATTTCCCAGTGGTTCATGTAAAGATTTAAAAAGGAAGATTATTTTACATTGACTTAGTATTCTTTTTTTCGCTCATTTTTTAGAAACATGTATGTGTTCTTCAACAATTTGTACAAGTACTCTAGCCCTTATTGAAGATCACCTATCTCTTAACTTTTCTATTTGGTGAAAAATCTCAACATTATACACATTGTTTTGTAAACTCCTTTTTTTTTTTTAAAGATGTCTTTAACCTCTTTGCATGTCAGTAATATTTGTTAGGTTATTTTAAACACCTTTTAATTGTGAAATATAATGTAAATATAGCAAAGGACAGGAAACACAAATATACACCTTAAAGAATTTTGCATAAAATGAACACCCAGGTAATCATCACCACTCATGTCAACAAATGGAATATGTTGGGCACTGCAGAAACCCCTACCTGCTCATGTGGCATCATTTTTAATGGGAGTATAACATTCATTTATGAATGAGCAAAAATTATTGTTTTCTACTGTGTTTTAAATTTTAGGTCTTTGTATGTAAATATATTTTCAGAATTAACCTGTCAGGTATTCCATGGCATTTATAATGAAGGTCCTTTAGGAATTCAGGACTCTTAAATTGCTCAGGTGTTACTAACATTTAGGTTTCTGAAGAGTCAGGGCAGACTTAGAGCTTGGGCAGGTCTCCAGATTCTGGGCAAATTCAGAGACAGGGGCATGGTATCACTTGAGCTCTCATTCTGAGGGAGGGGTTTTTCAACCCTCCTGCCATCTTTGTCATTTTCTCCTTGGTACAGAATTGAGTAGCTGGGAAGTGACTAGCTTTCAATCTCTTCCCGAAAGCTGGATGGCACTCACTAGTTGAAGTGCCCTAATGACCAGATTGCTCTTACAGAAAAGGCTTAGATCGTACATCTTTAAACTCTTTGAATCTCATAGGTTTAGGGTTATAATGACTGTGGTTCTCAAATTTTGTATCAGCTTTACTAGTAAGTGAGTGCTTTCTGTATCGAATGAAAGAAAACTTAGTGGTGGTTTAAAGCAAAAGGGTTCTACATTTTTCCCAAAACAAGAGGTAGAAAGCTGTTGGCATTCAGAACTTACCTGTTACCTTATGGCCACATGATTGTTCCTCCAGATGTATATCCACATTCAAGCCATGTGGGATCAGTCACACCTCTTCCTTCGTAACAGGGACACAGAAGCATTCCCAGACCCTCCTCGAAGAATACTACTTCATTCTCATTGGTCAGAATGATGTCACTTGGCCTTGTCAGTAAAGCCTACAACACACATTTTTTTCTCCTCCCCCAACAATCCCCCCCGCCTTTTTTTTTGAAGGAATGGTTTGGATGTCACTTCTGGGTGAATGTAGTACATAATAGGAATAATACATACAGAAAGCGGTCAGATCCTGGGGAACCTTGAAAATTCAAGACGTTGGTAAATTTCTAGAAAGTTTTTGAAGGACTTTGAACTTCATTAGAGTGTAAATTTGGAGTTTGAGCCAGTTTTATTTATATCTCAAGGATCAAGAAGTCTTATTCAACATCAGAATTTTGACTATGGTACTTTAGTGGGAGATTGAAAGGAAAAGAGCAATTCTCTCTCAGGGATAAAAAGATGGTTATTTGGAGGATAAGAGATTAAAGGAAAATGGGGGACTTAATGCCTGATAACCTTGATCTTCTAGGAGTAGTAAAAATCGTATGCCAAGATTACAGCACAATTGAAATGGAATTGGTGACTAGAAATTGGTGAGGGATTTTAGAAGATTCATCTTGGGAAGTCTCATAAAGATGGGCAATTGATGAACAGTAAAGATGGAGGAGCTGCCGATCCATTTGAAGTCAAATAGCCTGGTATTGCTGAATCCTAATTAATCACAATCTTTTGCCTTTTTTCTAATCATCTTAAAGCACCCCAAATTATAATGTAAAAACTGAGAATTATCTGATGCTTGGGAGGGAGTCTACTTGGTTGATGGGAAATTTATCAGTTTTGTGATAGTGGCAAAGTCTAGACTGGGCTCTGTGTGTGTGTGTGTGTGTGTGTGTGTGTGTGTGTGTGTGTGTGTGTGTGCGTGTTTAATGGAGAATGGAGAGTTCAACTGAGTGGAAGGAAGGCTTTGAGTGGCTGGAAATTCTAGAGAAGGCAGAGTGCCCATTTTAGTGCATGTCAAGGGCAAAGGCTAGAACATTGGAAAATAAGAGGCCCTAATAAACAAGAAATCCCTTTTCACATACTGCTGACTGTTACATTTTGGCTTCAAAGGCACACTCAATCTTCAAATTAAAGAGGGACAAATTTACAATCTGGGATGTTCTTAGCCTTAGAAACTCCAACAATTGTTGCCTTCCTTTTTCTTTTTTTCCTTGCCTCTTTTTTCTTTCCTCTCTCTTCCTACTCTCCTTCTGCCCTCCCTCCCTTCTCTCATTTCCCATTTTCTTCTTTTCAAAAATATTAATTGGTTGCTTGTATCATGTTTTTATGTGGTATAGGTACAGTGGTGAACAAAACAGACAAATTCCTACTCTGATGGAACTTATATAAACCACTAAACAAATATATAATATGTTAACAAGTAGTAGAAGCCAGAGAGGAACATAAAACAGTACATGGGATTGCTCAGATGGGGTGCTCATAGTGCAGGTGATGAGAAAGGGTGAGATTCTAGATTGGTTTTGAACGAAGAACCTATAGACTTGGTAATGGTTTGGGTATGATGGAAATACTATTTCTCAAGACAATGAATTCCACAAAGGTAACATCTAAATAGAAGACAAGTCAGAAAATGATGTGACATCTGTATTGCTCTGAGCAGCCCCAGGAGGATGTTCTCAGGAGTGTTTGCTGCTGTTGAGAGATTGGCTCGGTGACAGTAGAGTCCCTCTCCTGCTGCTCTTTGTGTCTTCCTCCTAAGAGGAGAGTCGGGTCCCCGGCCGCCCAGACACTAATGTTTAGGTCACTGAAGGGAGAGAACAGGAGCTGAGAATCGGGGAGAGATCCTTTCCCTAACTCCTTATGTTTCCTTTCACCTTGAGAGTATTCCTTGAACCTTTGGACTCTCTTCTCCTTTACTCTGAGTGACTTACTTGACTGATAAATTTGGGAAGACTGAATGCCGCATGCTAACCTTTGCCGGTTCTCCTGGGGGCCTGAGCTGCTCACTGGGACTCCTCTCCTTGCCACTGCTTTGTCATGCCTGGCTAGGTAGGCTGGCATTTGGGGTTTACTGCCAGGAAGCCCTTTGACTCTCACCGTGAGGCATACTCTCTGACTTCGTCTTCATTAATCATGAAAGTGATGTTCAGGCCTCCGTCTGCCACTCCTGGATTTTATGTTTTTAGCTTACTCAGAACCCTGGGGAGGGAGAGGAGTGCGAGTGATTGAGTCTCTCAGAGAAACAAACAGAAAAATAGTCCCACCTCCCTCTTCTGTATCATAGCAGTTTACAGGACATAGTCAAACGTAACCTCATCTATGGCTCCCATTCTGCAGGGAAGGAATTGAAGTTTATAGAAGTTAAATGATATGACTGAACTCAGTTATGAAAGTAGCAGTGAAATATAAATCCAAGTTTCCTTACCACTGAGCATGCTTTTTCTTATGTCTACAACTACTTTGGATATATTTTAAGGATAACTTTTCCTTGAGCCACTGGGTAGTGTATACATTCATCAAAGTTTGAACAGCAGCATAGGGAATATGTCATATTTTTTATTGTCTGAAATGTATTCAAATGCATTTTCCTTGACAGTTGCCCTTCATGGAGTTTTTTAAATTTTATTTTTTATTTTTCAAGTGCTGAATTTTGGCATTAAGGTTGTTATGTATGTGATTCTGGTGATATTTGTTGCTCAACTAGGAAATGAATAACATTCCCAAATTGTTGAAGAGAGTTTCTATAGCAGCTGCTTTCTACCAAGTACCTTTTAATTCCTCTGTCTTGGCAGAATGCATTATCTATTAATTATGGAAAATTTTAAAAGTCTCTCGCTTCACAATGGGAACTCTGTTGTGCTTATTTTTATGTGAAGGAAATACTAACATGGTGAGTAACCAGGGGAGTCCTTATGGACAGAGAGTGGCACAATATGAATGGCAGTGGAATGCTTCCACATGGCAGAAAACTCAGATAGCAGCCATGGCCCATCCACCCGAGTAGAGGGACTGGGAATCAGTCATTAAGGCTGTGTGTGTACCATTAAGAGCAACTGTGCAATCTATTTTTCAAGACCTGTGCTACCCAGGCACATTTTTCTACATTACATAATGTTATCATTTAAATATTGTCATTCAAATGTGAACACCAGCTGTGCATATCAGGACCCAGCTGTTGGGTTGAGGTACAGATAAGCCATCTGGTGCTTGGTTCTGGGTAGTTAAATTCCAGCCGGGGATTTAACTTCATATCCAGCTGTGATAAAGTAAATTGAAGGCTGCATATTATTCCTCAGAAATCACTCCTTGGAGATATGCCTCGGGAATAAATTTTAAGTAGAGGTGCCATTGGTTGGTTCTACACTTTCAATGAGAGCATTTGCCAGAATAAAACCAAACAAAAATTTATTTCATCATTTCATTTTTTTTTTGGAGGATATAAAACAAAATAGTTAAGGAGAATGAAGCTTTTTAATCTTCTTCACATTATTTGTTTACAGGGACAATCTGCAGTCTAACAGCCTGGCTTCACGCATCTCTCTGAACAATGACAAGAAAAACCAGGTAATTGTAAAGGCGGAGACCACAACGTGGTGACCAGCCTGGTTTCCAGAATCATCCTGTCTGTAGGTATGTGAAACAGGAGGGAGCAGTCAGGTGTTCACAGCATCCCTGCTGTGCTCAACACACCGCTTTCTTAGTCCCAGATGTTTTCAAAGGAGGGACCTTAAAATCCTGCCTTGACCTCTATCACATCCGGTTACTCATGGAATCCTGAGGAAGGAAAGGACCTCAAAATATTAAACCAACCCACTGTCTTCAGGCATTCCTGTGTATAAGTAAATGTATGGAACCATAGAATTAATCTTTCTTACTTTTTTAAAGGAGCAGATTTTTACTATAACTTATTGCAATATTTCCCTCAGAGAATGCTCTGTACATAATTTTATCTAAAGTAGTTAACTCTAGGATATATTAATTACTGTGCAGAATAGAGTTATGGTTTATATTAATAGATGTTACCTGTCAACTAATTTAGCCAATATCGAGATAAAAGGGTTTTATCTTCCTAACAGATTTACTTAATTCTATCTTGTGGCTTCTGATTGGAAAAACTAACCTTTACCTCTAGATGGAACTTTCTTCTGGGAGCTGCAATTGCTAATTTAAACACACACAAAAAATGTATGCGGTGTGTGTCGGTAAACTACTCAGTAAAGACACTTTATTTTCTTTTCAAAATATGTTTAGAGAAAATGTTGTATGGGGAGTGAGTAACCATTATTATTATTATTATTATTATTATATTATTATTATTATTATTATTTTGAACACATTCTTCCAAATTTCTTTTATTGAGGAAGAAAGAGTATTAAAGACAGGAATTAGCTTATGCAGAGACAGTACCAATAATCCTAGGCTCTTATTCACTCTGAGCTCTGGCTAGACTAGTCTCCTGGACATGCGATTAGTTAACATTATGGCCAATAAATTGAAGGAACGGGTGTGAAAGGTCTGTGACCCTAGGAGGGACCCTGTTTAGTGTCATGCCATGGATATGATATATTAATGATTTTGTTAGATTGAAAAAAATACTTGGAGAGTATTAGGAGGGATAGAAGACTTCTGGCTAGTGACAGAGAAGAGGAAGAGAATGGAGGAAGAATTATTTGATATAGGCCTAGAAAGATGGGTGGGGTTTTAAGCAAACAAAAAACATTTTTTCCCTTTTATCCAAAGCTTATCTTGTTTTTTCATCCCTCAATTTAATAAATGAAACAGTGTTTTTGTGGTGGAAATCATGTAGACCAGAGGTGGGGAATGTCTGGCCCACGGGCTGTATAAGGCCCACAAAATCATCTGGTCTGGCCCTGCCAAGGCATTAGGGGTGAGTTAATTAAATGTTTGACCAAAGATAGCAGGCTAATTTTTAAGTTGACAATTTTGTATGGCCTGCAAATGATGTTATAAATATCCAGTGGCCCTTGGCAGAGTACAGGTCCCCTACCCCTGATGTAGACTTGGGAGCCATCCGACTAAACACTGTCAGTAAGTAGCTGGATGACCTTGGAAAATCAGTCTGCGGGCCTCTGTAAATCATCATGACATCCACCTAACGGGTGAGAGGATCAAATGCTGAAGCATACATGCAGCACCTGAGTCCTGGGGCTCCCACCTGGTAACAACTCACTAAATGCTACTTTCTTTCCTTTCTTCCCGAGTTCAGGGCTTGAATGTAGTGGTTACTTAAGGTGTATTAGGGATCTGGATGAAATTTCCTTTAGGAATCAGATTCTATAAATAAATACTTTATAGTAATAGTCCACTTTCTCTTGGAAGGATCAGCAAATGCAAGAGTTTATTGGTGTTGGTAACCTAACCCAAATTTGTAGGATCATAAAATATAGCAAAATAACTGGTGATATACAGAGTCTAACGGAGAAATCTGTTCAATTTACAGGATTTTTTTAAACCTTTAAATTCTATAGAGAGCTATTTTAAAAGCAAGTACTTCTGCAGAGCTAACATATAAGATTCTGCAAGTGGCTGCATTTAGAGGAACATATCTTGTTTTTCTCCCAATTGACCCCTGAAGAATTAGGTCACTGGGTATACTCTGTTTCCCCTAATTAGGCTTTGATAACATCTAATTGGACAATTAACTTTCTTCGTTAGATCTTTTTTGTTCTTATATGCAAAAGTTTACCCCAACTGAAGAAGAATGAGACATTATAAGTGTAGGGAATGGGAAAGGGCAAAGAATAGCTATTCTCAGCTGTTGTAGGCTGTTTTTTTTTAAAAAAATTGAATTTATAGGGGTGACATTGGTTCTCCAAACCATACAGGTTTCAAGTGTACAACTCAATAAAACATCATCTGCACACTGTATTGTGTGTCCGTCACCCAAAGTTAAGTCTCTCTCCATTCCTGTTTCCCCCCCGTTTGCCTATCTTCACCTATCCTCCTCCCCTTTCCCGCTGGCTATCACCACACTGTTGTCTGTGTCTATGTGTTATGTTTATGTGTTTTTTTTGGTTAATTCCTTCACTTTCTTTCATCCAGTCCCCCAAGCTGCCTCCCCTCTGACAGCTGTCAGTCTTTTCCATGTATCCATGTGTAGGCTATTCTTGAAGTGTAGAATTCAAAGATGGCTGCATAAAAATGTTGAGTTGACATGGAGAAGAATTTGCAACCTTGGTATTGTTGGTGTTGGCTTGGAGACAGAAAAATATTCATTGTAAATGGTGAGAAAGTCAAAACACAGGTCTATAAAAAGTCTGATTTTGACTTTTGCTAAAGTATAGCTCTTTCTAATTATTCTATCCAGTCATATGCCTGAAATAAGTTTGAAATCACAAATAGGCAACATTTATAGTGAATGAAAATCATCCTGGATTAGCCTTAACTAACAATATTCTAGGAGAGGAAATGATTTTATCTGAATAAGTTACTCGTTAATGATGTCTACACAGCACAACTGAGTTTAAGCAGTAATAAGTTATCTCAGAAAGAAAATTGTGGTTGGATTGACTTTTGACTTGGTTATTACCCTAAGTAATTCAAATCTATTTCTCCTCAGTATGATTTCTTTCAACAGTGGTATGCACCTAGCTTATTTTGTACTGTTTGACCTGGCTTCTCTATCAAGCATCTTCATATAACTGAACTATCTTTTTTAATAAATCTGGCATATTTAACAATTTGGAGGAGGATATGGGTGCATCATTATTGTTTTTGTTTTTTTTAAGTTATTTCATTTAGGAAACTATAGTGAGGCCGTTATTTTTGTGTAAATGCTTTCCACTGGTTTGCATTTCATTTTGCCGGCAATAATTCCTTGGACACTCTCCTGATGTTTATAATCAATTGAGAGTGGTATCCTTATAGGGTTCATTTCCTGCTACGTTGCACATTTACTCTGGTGCCTGCTCTGTCTGCTTCCGCCTCTTCTCGGACATGGCACTCTTGAGTTACCCCCATTCCTCCTGTCAGATTGTGTCCTGCTTCTGAGTAACAGGCAGACTTGAAAATTCTTTGGTGGCGCTAATTTGTGGTACTACATGTACAGTTAGTCTCACATTTTCACCTTACTAAAAATATTCCATTAAAGTTAACCATCAGAGTATGTTTGAAATGATACTTTATACAATTTTATTCATATGCCCTTTGACCTTTGACCTTTCCTAACAACTTGGACATTTCATATATTACCTTTTAGCCTACTGTTTCTTCTGCATATCTTTCCTCTCCTAGTAGTTACAGATACTAAACCCAATTTCTCTTATTTCCAAAAAGCTGGGGTTGAACAGTCCATGAGCTAAGAGTAGTATTTGCATTTCTAAATAGATGCTTTGCATTTCTAAATAGATGTTTTGAAATATGTAAAAATTATGTGAAATAAAAATTTCAGTGTCTGAAAGCAAGTTTTATTGGAAAGCAGCTACACTCATCATTTTATATATTGTCTGTGGCTACCATGGAGGAGCTGAGTATTTGTGACCCAGACTGTATGCCTCACAAAGCTAAATATTGATTATCCAGTCCTGTACAGAAACATTTTATAGGCTCCTTACCTGAAGTCTCAGACTATGTTTTGCATAGTTGTTGGAAGCCTCCATAAAGACCTCAAAAATGAATAGGTAAATGTATATTAAATGGGCATTATTATTCATGAATTTAAGCATTATAGATAATTTAGGCAATATAGACAATATAAAATTAGACGTTTTCATTGGCATGAAACTTAGAGCTCAAATCAGGTCCTCTGTTGCTTCATTATTCCTGGGTCAAGGTTGGCAGTCCGGCCATTTAGGTTCTGGAAAAGATTAAGAAGACAGATCAATTTGAAGAACAATAAGAATTTCTTGCTTGGAAATGAAATTAAAAATTTTTAAAATTAATTGAGAAAGCTCAGACGCCAATTTCAAGAATAAACCAATGAAAAGAAACAGGATTTCATTTAGATAAGGTGATCTCTCAGGGTTTGGCAAATAAATAATTCTCATTTTTAAAAAAGCAGAAATCTTAATCTAAAACTTACTTCCTTATCTGTGGATTAAAAAAGGAGTGTGCATAGAATAAAATCTTGTACATGTGTGTGTTGGGGGGAATGAGTTGGACAAGAAAACTTCAAAAGGACCCTAATTAGGAGGTAGATGGGATGAATGTTCCTTACTCTAACAACCTTTGACTCCCAAGGAGGGATGGCAGGAACTGAAAGAAAAGTAGAAGCCGTTTCTGAGGCCTGCTACTGACCCACTTGCTTATGATGAGAAAAAGGAACTTGCTTTCTTTTTATTTTCATAGGTTGGGTAGCCGTTTCTGGTATTCAGAGAGTCTTAACACAACTTTGGATGTCTAATACTGATTTTTAATACAAAATACCACTTTTTCTGCTTATAATAAATTCACAAAAGAAGATGTAATTTTTCCTGAAAAAAATTACAATTTTTAATTACTGGCATTTAATTAGAAATATATACGAAAATGCAAACTTTCTCTTAATGGCAGAACACAAGGTTACTTAGTGGGTGTGTATTTAGTGCCTACTGCTGATGAGAGAATATCACCCCTCTTCTTACCCCTGCTTAATATAATTAGCTTGAAAATAATTATCCAAATAAATATAATAAGTAATGCATGCTGCAAGTGTGGTCCCGAAATGCTACACAAGTCCAGAGCAGTTGAAGACTTAGCAGATAACCTGGCTCTTGCAAGATCTCGCATGTATAAAGATCGGGGACGAGCAACCCAAGCAGAAAGAATGACAGGGCAAATGCCACAGGGGCATCAAAATATGAGTTGTTTTCAGATAATAATCTATACCATTATATATTTGTTAGGATATATAAAGGAAATACAGGGACTAAGTCCCCATGTGAAAATAAAGCCATCATAGCAGATAACATGAAATAAAGTTCACGTGGTATACTTTCTTTTGAAAAATCTATACAGATTGAACTTTGGTGGACATGAAACACTAACACAAAATGGCATGGTAGTTCTGATAGGAAAAATAACTCCATTAAGCATTGGTGCTGGGGAATGTGGTGACTTACTGCTTCTTTAGATGTGCCCAGTGAAGTGTACCAGGCTGGGGCAAAGGCATGTTAGCCAGAGGCTATCTTAGCACTTCCACATCTTTAGATTCTTTCTCTGCCAAAGAAGAGGGGTGTGAGGACCCCAGGCCTTCATGGGAAAATTTCTTTATAGAAAAGCACAGCACTTTTCATAGATCTGTAGAAGTTTGTCATCATTTGTCCACTACTTAAGACTCCTATTCACTGTGGCTTGTAGGCGAAGTCATAGGTATTATTTGGCTACAGAAACATGAAATTTATGCACGTGTACAACTCTCACTTGAGGATCTTTGAGAAGAAGGCCAGAAAAGCAAACACTTGGGAGCACAGATTTTTGGATATCAATATCAATCTATCCATCACTAACATAAAATGCCATGGTAGTTCTGATAGAAAAAATAACTACTTTAAGCATCGGTATCAAATTCATCTTTATTATAAAATAATCTTTTTGCACATAGGACTCTCCAAGGCCCAGGCTACAATCACCATGATTGCTTGTTACTTCATGAGCTAGTCTGCTCTGATTTCATAATCAAATTATAAAGGTTTTCTGATAAGGAAGAAAAAAGACGAAAGGAGCCACTACTTATGTAGCCTAATTTATGGGGTGAAATGTTTTTAAATTTTAGAAAAGTAAACGTGCATTGATAATGAAAAAATGCCTACCAGTTTGCTTTTATGGGAATGTGTAACATTTTAGAATATTTGGGTCAAATCCCAAAATACCTTCTGACTTTATGACACAAAAATGAAAACCATCTATTGTATTCAAACCATGTGTTCAGGCTAAAGGGTGATGCTAACTGGATTTCCTGAATGCAGCGAGGAGCTTTGATATCCTCCTGTGCCCTGTGAGGGCTTAGAGCCCCTGCCCACGGAGGATCAGGCCGACTTGATGAGTCTCGGCTGCCCCTCAGCCAGTCTTGTTCCTGTTCAGTTCTGTTGCAACCTCTTCTGTTATAAAGGGACAGAAATGAGATATTCTTTCCTTTCTATCATTTTTACAGTTACGTGGCTCAATCTGTGCCTGAATATTTTAGGAACAAATAGGTATTATGGACCAAGGAAAGAAAGAATTAGAATCATGAAGTTGACTAGCTATTGGTGAGTGTTTTTCTCCATTAGTTTGGAAGAGCATCTGCTTTGATATCATGTGATTTGGAGGCCTGGGTTCACAGGTCTCAGAAACCCTGAATGACAATCAGATAATAAAAAAAAGATTTGTAACACGGATCCTAAAGCTCTGTGCCTGCAGATCTTCATCTCTTCCTGTTACGAAGCTAAACCGATGGCCAACTCTCTTACCTGTGCAAACAGTGTAAACGTTAATTGGTGGCCGCTCTTCCTGAATTATAGTCCATCTACTGGGGAAAACCAGTGTATAATCAGTTTAGAAACAGAGTTAGAATGCAATGTCACAGATGGCAGTGAAACTTTAATTTCTAGCTTTATGATATCCTACTTGGATTACAGTAATTCTCTCCCCACAGGTGTCCCACCGGAAAAGGAAGAGAGCTTGTACAAATATGCAGCCCTGAGATTTTAAGCATGCAGAGCCTGGTCCAAGCACAGCTCTGCTTGGAGATTTTGGTTCTGGCTGCCAGTTAGGTCTGGGATTGATTGTAAGAGGTCCTAGCGATGTGTTTTTGAAACACTGCGTGAATCCAAATGAGTTTTGGGTTCCCTATTGTCCAAGCCCAATTTTGTTCAACTGCAAAAGTGTTGGGTTTTCACTTGCTCAGAACTACTATTATAAATCACTGCGCCTCAGAGCTTCGCAAGCAGTTGTAGAATATATTTTTTCCTGGGCGGATTCAGAATATCAGACCTGTCATTGAATTTAGGTCAAGACTAAAGTAGGCTCGTTTAATTTGCTTTCTTTCAATGCTGCTGTATTCTTTCTGTGTGTCCTATGTGGCTTGGCCAGGATTTTAAAAAAGCCCTTTGGCATTCTAACGTTAGAACTTAGATCTTAGCATTGGAGTATTTAGGACTCCTGTTTAAAATGGACATAGTTGATAAAAATCTTATTTAAAAGCATACTAATTTATATGCATGCTCTGCTATGCCTGGGATCATCATAGCCGTCCTCCCATGGGTTTCTTGTTGGTGGAAGAGAAAAACAAATATTCTGTTTTGTTCCTTATAAATTTATTCTATTGTATAGGATATCTTATATAAAAATATTTTATTATTTTTCACAGGTATTATTTTTGCCATAAATTCTCAGATCATCATATTTATGTCAATCTTATTTGAAAAGAAATCACTAATATGCATTTCCACTTTTTTTCAATATCTGGAAATTGAAACAGCCATAGGGGCATTTATTTCTGAAAACTTTGGTTTCTTTATCTACTGGCATTTCCCTATTTCTTTTAAATGTGTTTTTTTTTTCCTGCTATCTAGGCATACATTTACATGTATTATAGTCTGTGTAATTATTCTCTCTTTTTACCCATCGCTCATATTTGGCATATGATAGCAGTTTTCTGTGAGGTAAATATTTATATTAGCTGTTTTAAGAAAAGGATATACTCTTAGTGACTGTCTACCTCTGCTTTATCCTTCCTGAGCATGGGACAGTCCTTAGCTGTATGATTTTAGGCAGCATGGAATGAGAAATAAACATTAGATTTGAAATTGGAAAATGTGGTCACCCTGGACAAGTACTTTGTTTGATGAGCTTCTTTCCTCACTGAATAGAAGATAGTTGTAGTTCACATCTCACATAACTTTTGTAAGGATTACAAGAAATATAAAAGCACTTCAAAAATTGTAAGGCTATTTACAAATATTAGTTATTTATAATGCTACTATAGAGGAAACCTTTATCAAACAAGAAGCAAAGTGCTTAGCAGCTAACTGCAATGTTTACATTTGAATATCAGAATTTCTATTAACAGCAGATCTCCCCCTTTTTCTATATATTCTTCCACTTCAGAGGTTTATTACTTGTTTAAAACAATGTATATGAGTATTGTTTCTTAGTAAAAATCAGATAATAAATTAAATCCTTGAATATGTGCCAAAATATAGCAGTAAATATAGAAAGTGAAATATACATTTTACTAGGACCCCTTTGAAATATTTCACTCTAAGTTCATGCTAAAGAAAATAATCTGCATGTTGCTAAACAGTCACAAGATACACTAGTAATTATGTTGAGACTAAGATACAACCCATTTCGGTATTTTCCTACAGTGTTTCTTTAACATTAGGAAGACTAAGCATCAGATTATTCGTTTTCATATGATTTGAGGTTAATTTCTGAACTTACATCCAAGCTCTTTCTAGTAATGGGAGCTTGAAGTGCAAATGCTTGGGTGTGCAAATGGTACTCCGGGGAGTGGGGCGGAGACATGCAGTCCCATTCCCCTCTCCGTTTCCCTGGTCTCTACTGTTTTGTGAAATTGCTCCCTTTCTCTGAGAAGAAAGGCAAGCATCTCTGCATCTTTTCTTAGGGAAGCCTAGTGAGCTTCTTAAACTCTATAGACCAAGTCTTTCTGCAATCCAAATACGGCAGCTTACCTGGTGACTCAGATCTACACAGTGGATATCCTTTCCCTTGAACTGTCTGAAGCTCACAGGCTTCTTGGCTTCTTGCTTCATTGTGTTTTCCCCGGAATTTTTCACTATTGAATTATGTTATTTACTTTTGTTACATCACAGCCAAATGTACATGCATTCACTTTTAGAAAATGAGCATTTATGAGTGGGGAGACTTGTCTCAGGGATGAACCGCTGACGTATGCATGTCCAGGCAATGCTTGCAACTGAGAGTGGTTCTGTGTATTAACCGTGAAACAACCTCATGAGGCTTCACCCAGACCAGCTCTCTTAGCTTTAAAGGAGAATTCACAGGAGACATGGCCTAGCACGAATGCTAATAGTAGAGTAAGGTCTGACAACACCCAGCGGAGCTTTCCGTGTTCCTGATTACTTCTCGTGCTCATAAATTACTTTGTCATTGACCAGTTAAGAAATCTTGTCTTCCAACTGGTGCAGAACGGAAGTAAAGAGAAGAAGCTAGAAAATGAATGTATGCAAATGCATGGTTCACTTCCTTCCACCCTCTAGGTTGAAATAATGATAGGGATGACCTGCAGTGAAGCATTGCATTTTACACAGAATAAATCTTCTCTGCCTGACCTTACTGCTGTCACAACCTGAGTCAGTACTTTCCAGTCAGTAGTTTCTGAGCCTGTGCTCTGTGGTATGTGCTACGAGAGAGATGGACTGCAGATAGAGTCCGTGGCCTGAGGAACTTCTAAGCTAACCTCACATTTGACTTGAATATTTCAGTTGTAGGGATTCCATTTGGGGGAAAGTTTCTGTCTAAATACTGAGGCAGCATAGCACAGTCATTAAAAGCTTGGACTCTTTAAGTTTTACCACTCAAATAGCTGAACATTGGAAAAGTTACCTAGTCATTCTGAAATCTGTTTCTTCATCTACAAAAAGTAAAGAACAGAATCTCTCTCATTTGGCTGTTATAAGGATTAAATGAATGGATATTTATCAAGTACTTAGAATGGTGCCTAGATTCAAATAGTTGTTAAAAAAAAAAGAATAAAATACCTTGCTTATCCCAAAGACAAATCTAACATTAGAAATTTCAAGATTATACTTGTCATCTGTGGTTGTGTAACAAATTAGCCCAAAACCTAGCAGCTTAAAACAAATATTTATTCCATCATCTCGGGGGTTTGGGCACCAACATGATTAGCTAGGTGTCTCTGGCTCAGGGTATCTAATGAGGCTGCAACTATGCTATTAGTGGAGGCCGAGGTATCAGGACTTGAGAGGACAAAGATTGGTTTCCAAGCTCACCCAGGTGATCCCTGAGTGGGCCTCAGGTCCTCAGCAGCTGTTGGATGGAGACATAAGTTTGGTGCCATGTGGGCCTCTTCACGTAGCATTTTATAACATGGTAATGTACTTCCCTGTAGAGCAGGGAAGACCATCGGAAAACACAGATATTTACATTACGATTCATAACAGTAGCAAAATTACAGATATGAAGTAGCAACGAAAATAATTTTATGGTTGGGGGTCACCACAACATGAGGAACTGTATTAAAGGGTCGTGGCATTAGAAAGGTTGAGAACCACTGCTGTAGAGGGAAGGATGGAGTGAGTGAGAGAGGGTGCCAACATGGAAGTCACAACTTTTTGAGGAAATGACAATTCATCTCGTTTACTGTATTCTATTCATTAAAAGTCAGTCATTAGTCCAGGCCACACTTAAGTGGTGGAAAATGTACGTGCCAGGAGGTAGATTTCATTGGGCACCATCTTAGAGGTAGCCAATTACTGAGACAATTGGTTTTTTTAAGCCTGTGAATGCTAAATATAATAAACTTCCATGAATAAAGAACCTGAAGCCTCTTAAAAGCTCCAGAGACGTGGCAATTTTTGAGTGTCCTTCATTTGGCCAAATGATATTTTGTTTCTGATGGCCGATTGTTCATTAAATGTTCTCTCACTCCATTGTCTGTCTTGGAAAGACACAAAGGTCCCTGGTTACTTTAAGGTTGCCACACAGATGGCTTCTAGCACTAGGAGCTGACACCGTTTCTTTCCTCAGACTCTTGTGGAGCAGAGTGCAGGGCACTGGTTGTCAATCCCAGGGGAGTGGAGTACCTGGCACCAATTTCAAAAAGGTATGGAGTGGCTCTGAATTGTAATTTTAGGGGATGGCTCTGACTGCATGAACGACAGCAAAGACCATCACTATGCCAACCACCCGAACTTGAAGTCCAGACACCTCTGATCATTGTGTCTCGGTGTCAGGCTCAGCAAGGAAGACACAACATAGCTGAGCACTGGATGTGACAGCTGTACTCCCATAGAGAAGGGACAGAGCAAGACCTGCTTTCATGGTGGCTGTCCATCCCCCAGTCCAGTGGTTCTCTTTGACACGCATCCCTCTCATTCCACAAAACAAGGAGCTCATCCCCTCCCCATAGAGAGCAGATGCAGCAATGCGGTTGGCCAGGCACCAAATGTTTAGGCTGAAGCAGAACAGGGAGCACTCACTGAGCCCGAGACAAGGAATGATATTTCACCCAGACTGAGGCCAGCTGGGCTGTGGCCCATTCTTACACAACTCGGCACGTGTGAGGCTACTTCCCAGCATTTCCATTCCTGTGTGGCTTCTTGTTGCTCAGCTTCTTATTTTTCTTCCTTCTTTCTTTCCTTAGAGAATTTAGTTAAGACCACAGATTTTGGAAGAGTTCTCAGGGAAGCCCTAACACAATGGCTTCTTTGTCCTCAAGGCCCCAAAAGTACGATTCAGAGAGTATTTCTGCCCTTAGGAGAAGCTGTGTTAGGTTCCAAATCATTCACTTACAACTAAACCGTAAGGATGGATCATGAAATGAGGTAAAGAAAAGTGCATTTTGAACTTTGTAAGGATCATCAACCTATATCTTTCCAAATGCGAAGAGGGAAATCATGTTCTAAAACAAGGGATACTATTGATTTTATTTGGTCTTGACACGGTGGTTAGGGGTGCCAGCCCAACCTTGCAGTAGAAAATCTTGCACAACTTTTGACTCCCCGGAAATTTAGTTGTCCCTTGACATCCATGGGGGATTGGTTTCAGAATGCCTTTCAGAAACCAAACGCCATGGACGCTCAAGTTCCCTGTATAAAATGATGTAGATCAATGCATACTGCTGGTCCTCTGCATCTGCCGACTCCAATGATCGAAAACAATGCAGGTATTTATTGGAAAAGAAATCCATGTATGAGTGGACCCACGCAGTTCAAGCCCATGTGGTTCCAGGGTCAACTATATTATGTTTTGCCCAGATCAGTTCCATCCATCACACAAAATTGGGATTTTACTGCCAATTAACTTGTGTGAACTTAGAAAATTCTCCTTGAACCACATGCTTTATGTGAACTATTTCTGAAGTGTGTTTGTAAGAGAAAACACTTTCCTGTTTTTATGGTTGTTTTTCAGTTAGAATTTCTGTGCTTATATTGTGCCTGACCTCTTTTAAAACCTTAATTTAAATGAAGAGGAAATAATTTAACAGTTGCAAAGCCCATTCTAGATGCAAACATTCTTCAGCTCAGTGTTTCAAAAAGGTATGGAGTGGCTCTGAATTGCAATTAGAGTAGGAATGAACTCTGCTCTCCAGGGCTGAGTGGTGAGGCACAACCTCCCAGCATCTTTGTGACAACAGCGACAAACAGAGTTCTGTTCCTCTATTCCTTTTGAGAGCAAAGTAGAGAGACACAGTCTAAGAGGTTCATTGGTTAATTTTTAAAACCTATACAGTAAGTGAATTTTTGTTGGAGGAAGTTATTATTTCTCTTGTCTCTGTTTACATTATCTGCATAACCTCAGCTTCTCATCCCAATTCTTCCTTACTACTTCTGAACCCTTTTTAAAAATTAATTATCTACTCTTCAAGTGTGTCTTCAACTTCTCCCTCCCCATTGCAGCCCGTTTTCCTTTGTGTCTATGCACATGCCCACATCTTCCCAGTTAGAAATAGAAACGAAGTAGAACTTTTCCTTTGGCCATGCTATTTCCCCAGGCAACTGACCTTTGGCGCTCCTTTTTAATAAACTTTTTGAAAGAGAAAAATTTTCCAGCTTCAATACCTCAACTTCTATTTTATCCTCTCATTCTTTAACCCTCAATGATCTGCCTTCCGCCATAACTCCGTAACAAGTGACCTACAGTCTTGCAGGTCACACGTGACTGCATAGTAATATGAGCAGGGATCCTTTCTCAGGATTCATCCTCCTGGATAAGTGGTGGATACCCAAACACTAGTGCCCCATCCCTTTTGCAGGAACCAGCCACTCTGGATTTGGGCACACAGCATTTGGTAGTCCTTGTGCTTTAGCTGTTACTATTAATTTCCCCCTTTGTTACTCCAAAAAGTCCACCATGGGCCATCTTCTCATCTCTGTGGTCTTCTCATGGACTTTGTAGCCATTTTCCTAACTTCAACCATTTCTTTTTCTGTCATAGCCTGAATCTCTCTTTTCAATTCTATACCTGACACTTGTGATTTAGATAAATCTTGACATTAAAGCTTTCTTAGTTAATATAAGTTACTTAGTCAAGTAAAATATCAAAAAGGAAAGATAGTAACAACAAAAAAAATCATAGTACTATTATAAAGCCACTTGCTTGGTATCCACACCTGAGCTCTACAGATATACAAGCAGAATTAAACTAGGAGAGACACAGCACTATGAAAATGAAGTTCAGCTTGGGCTTCCATGAATGACACCCCCTCCCAGTGCTGTCTGCAGAAGCTGCTGCCTTGCCAGTGTCAGGAAGCCGTCCAAGAGGACATCCCATACCTGTGAACCAGGATGCACCCCTGCAGATTCAGGTCACGAATCCTTGGTTCAACCGGAATCTGCATCAGCTTACTGGGTGATCCGCATCGCCCTACAGACATTAGTTCCTAATTACAATCTTGAATGAGGTATATCAATTGATCATTGATCGGCATACTTTAAAGGACACGGAGAGCTGTAGGTGGAAGGCAGGCTGGGAGGCAGGGTGTGGATTTTCAGCTCCGGCAGGGCAGGGAGGGATGCGAGTAGGGTGTTGAGGTCAGCATTAAGTGAACCAGTTCATGTTGGCTGTGCTCTTGGTCCAGCCAATAACAATACACTCCCTGCTTCCCATTCTCAAATTTCCATAAAATAACAATAGGCACTAAAGGAGAAAGCTCTTCCCTAACAAAAGGCAACTCTTTCTCGTACAAACAACAAAATATACTCTATCCAGAGGGAGATCCAAAGTCTCATTGGTTCCTACATCTGCTTCTGGTGATACCCCTTCCTTCCTGCCATCCTATAAGCTGTGGACAACATTATGAAAGTTAAGCACCACTTGCAAAATGGAAGATCCTCTTTAAAGCAGTAGCGAAAGGGAGGAAGGATAAAGAAGGAATATTTCATACTGCAGCGACTGAAATATTTATAGTTTCCACAGCCCTATTTTTCTACAACTTTCATGAGAACATAGGAGGCAGTTGTAACTTATTCCCTTTACTACCTGTATTAGCCAGGGTTGTCCAGTGCAAAGGAACCAGTATGATCTGGTTCTATCTATCTATCTATCTATCTATCTATCTATCTATCTATCTATCTATCATCTATCATCAGCTATCTAAGCTGTTCTAAGGAATTGACTTACCTGATTATGGAGGCTGAGAAGTCCCAGTATCTGCAGGCAGCCCGCTGCAGACCCAGGAGAGCAGATGGTGTATGTCCCAGTCTGAGAGCCTGCAGCTTCTGGACCCAGGACGAGTTGATGTTTCAGTCTGACTCTGAAGGCTGGAAAAGACTGATGTCCCACCTCAAAAATCCAGCAGGAGAAGTTCCCTTTTAGAAACAAAAGAGCCCTTTTTTGTTGTTGTTCCAGTCAGGGTGATCGGATGAGAGCCACCCAAATTAGGGAGTACAATTTGCTTCACTGAGTGTACTGATTTAAATGTTATTATCATCCCAAACACCTTCACAGACACAGGCAGAATACTGTTTGCCCCAGTTTCTGGGCACCCTGTGGCCCAGTCAAGTTGGCACATAAAGGTAACCATCACACCACCCCTTTTAAACTGCCTTTTCCCTCAGATGACAAAAAGCAAGTCAGGATTTATTCTCTGTGGGTGACTCAGTTCTTCCCAGTCAGAGGATTGGAGGTAACCCAGAGGATCCCCAGATTTTTAATCCTATTCTTCTCTATCCTCACAATATAGCAGTTACCCTATTTCCCTTAAACTGTACTGATTACCCCAGTAAACACAGGCCCCCTTCCCTGTGTTGGCCCTGTGGCTTGTGGACCGCCAAGTGACCTGCTCTCATCTGCAGGCGCAGCGGGCCATTTTATTTTCTCAGCTGCAAGCCTTTCCCCTCGGTGCTGTTTCAGCCACAGACAGGCTAACCTGCCATAATGAAGAGATTTGAAGAGAAGAGTGGCTCAGGCAAGCTGGTTATTTCCCTCTCACAGGCGTTCAGAGTTGGCAGGTGGTCCAGGGCATAAAACCTCTGCCTAATGAGATTTGCCCAGGATTCCATCAATCTCGCCACGTCATGTTGCTCTGCTATGCCTCAGGGTCTTGTCTGCATGGCCAGAGAGGCTCACGTGCCCTCACCCCGTGAGTTCTGGTCCAAGTGAGTGTGGGAAGAAAGGAAGTGAAGTTCAAGCTCGTCCCTTATAAGGGATATGATCTGGAAGTTGCACGCCTCATTCTGCTCACACCTCATTTGCTAGGACGTAATCACATGACTGTATCAGATGCAATGGGGAACTGGGACTTGGGGTCTCTAACTGGGCAGCCATGTGATAAACAGATGCTCAGGGTGTTCAATTCCCTTATTATCAGGCAGAAGGGGGCATTGGTATTGGGGAAGTGACCAGTCTATGCCACCATACTAAAACCTCTGAGTATCAAAATGCCAATGCTCCAGGGATGGGATGCAAAAATATGATGAGAAGGAATTAGATGTAAGAGTGAGAGATGCCACCTCCGCTGCTTGGTTCCAAGGCCTGTGTGTTTAGCATCACAAAGTGTACGGAAGGACAGTTTTCCGGCCACACTGGACCTGGAGCCGCTGGGCAGGTAAACCTTCTCCATAGCCCAGCAGGGCTTCCCTGGTCATCCTGCAATGCTGTGCCCGGCCACCTCCCGTGGTTCTCACACAGCGTGCGTGTGGAAGTCCAGGCTCATGTTTCCTCCCTCAGCATCTGGCAGAGTACTTCTCATTAGATTCTATGAGGGAGGGCCGGAGGCAAATACAGTAGGCGTAGAGATGGTGAGAATTTGAGTCGTCTGCTCATGCAGCTTACCCCTGCTTGTATCCACAGGTGATAATAGCACTTTTCAAGAATGCCAATACTTTCCCTCACTGATGTGTGTCTGAGTGTCCTAGTACAGGGACCGACTTCTGAGCCCTTAGAAGACAGAGTTAAAGGTGGTTTGATGGGTCACTCATTAAAAATGTAGCGGAAGTATTTATGCTCTCTATTCTTTGTTATATATATTTCTCTTTCTCTGGTTTAAAATCCTCCAAATATTGAAGAATGTGAGTTCCCCAGCCAGATTGCCTAGTGTTGAATCCTGGTTTTATACAACTAGCTGTGCGATCTTGGATATGTGCTTAACCTCTGTGTGCCCTAATTTCCTTAAAAATCGAGTTATTATAGTTCCTAGTAATGGATTAATTGTGAACACATTTACAGTGGTTATAAGGATATATAACACAAAATATATGTCAAATCAATGATACCTATTATTATTTTTTCAACTATAGGTCAGTATCTCTAGTTTGCCAATAAAAACCCTCCCTCCTTTTGCTCTAGTCTTCACTTCCCCTGTGGTTTTACACCAACCACGTGTTTCATTTCTGCTGAGCTGGACTGCATTACGTTGCCTGACACGTGTCTCACTTTCACGTTGGCTGTCTTTTCCTGACACGTTCTTTCATGGACAGTTGCTTATTGGATTTCACACGCATTGTGATGTTCCTACCAGGCGCCGCTGCCACTGTGAAATCTCTCCTGCTCTTCTCCTGTCTGAATATGATCTTTCCTCTCAAAACCTTTGCAAGACATGTTTTCCCAGGATACCTTCTTAATGAATTAACTGCTTATAGAAGTAGATTCACCTTAAATGAATACCTGCCACATTTAAGAAACCGTTTTCTGCTGTGAATGAAGCTGTCAAGGAAACAGACATATAGACAGATGGTTCCAATATAGTGCTATGTTGCTAGAGTCATGCTTCGAGTTATCTAAGAGTTCAGAAGATAGATAACTTAGCTCCACGATGAGAAGCCAGGGAAGGCTTCCTGGAGGAAGTGATGCCAGGACTGAGTTGTAGAGAAGGCTGTGGAAGTGACCAGGTGAAGGCCAGCAGGAGGGAATCAGGTAGGTAGTTTAGGGAATGAAGTGTAGTTCAGCGTTTCTGGAGTAGACTCAGCCCAGTGGGGCTGGGGTGGCAAGATGGTGAGACAGGCCCTGGGAAGGGAGAGTCCAGAGGACTCTGTGAGGGAGTCAGGAGCTGGTCCCTGTTCTTCAGGGTCCCTTAAAGCTCATCAGCATATTTTTAATTTAGATACTTCATCTTAGCAGCAGTATGGCGTGAGGCTTTGGGAGCAAAAAAGACCAATTAAAAATATATTGTCATCATTCAGGTGAGTGATAGAAAGGTTAGGACTAAGTAGAGGCAGATGGAAAAGAAGAATTTAATTTGAAAGTTATTCATGGGAAAAATTAGAAAGACTATAGGATAAATTAATTCTGGGAGATGAGGAAGAGGAAGGAGGTAAATGCATCTTTCAGGTTTTAACAGGAATAACGGGGATCGTTGGCCATGTGAGAATATCACTAAGTCTGAAATTACACTGGTCCAGACACAAAAGAGCAGGCTTACTGTGTCTGCAGTGTGCCCTTGGTGGATCATACACCGACCTCTCAGTTCACTTTCAGAGACCTCACTATCTGAGGGGAATGAAAATGACAAAGGCGGATGTATGTTTATATAACCCCCTCCCACAAAGCCTGTATCTACATGCCTACCAGTAGTTCATCCTATCTTATTTGCCAATGCAGGAAAAACTGCCATGGTAACAAACATCTAAAATAAAAGAGAAAATCTTAAAAAATAAAACAAGAGAGAAGAAAAGAAAGAAGGGGAAAAGAAGGAATGAAAGACAAAGAAAAGCCAAACATCCATGTGGAAGTTGTGTTTATTTGAAAGTAAAATTCGATAAAAAAAAATTGACATTGGTGAATAAAAAGTGGGGCAAATGTAGGTTTACAGCCATTTGTATGGAACGTAACACAATAGTTAATAAATAATAAAATAAGAATAAACTCTTTGCTTCTCGTACTCGCAACTATAAACCTATGTTTGCCCCACCCTGTATGATAATGTGAAGAGTGGATACCTAATAATGAACAATTACTTTTCACTTAAGGTCAATAATCTCTACTTTATTCTGTAAAAAAATAATTTATGTAAATGACTGCACACTATAGACACTCTATTCTATATGGACAATTAATGGCACATGGAGTCATGGAAGACAGGCCAGGTGGAGACCTGACAGCTGGGTTCTGGCTCTACCAGGTCAGAAACTCGCTGGACAAGTAAGCCCACCCTTTAATTTCATCTGCTCATCAAAGCAATTATTTGTTTCTTCTCTATGTTCTCTAAAACCCTGTGTATGTGCAATATGTTGGTTCTACAGCACACATGTCAAACTCAAAGGCCAACAGGGGCCAAATAGGTTTAAGTTTATGCGGGCCACAAAAACACAAAAGCTTCAATTTTCATAGAAATGTAGGATTATTTCAATAGACACATGCTGAATACAAAGGGCTGAATTAAATGAGTAATCATGGAACATCTTAATAAAAATTAATATTTTTTCTTGAACACTAACTTACCAGACACTGAATAACTGCACAAATTAATCAGCATAATGCCAATAAACCTATTTTGCTTGTTCTCCGAAAGTGAAATATTTCCTGATGCGCACACCAAATAAGTCAATCCAAGACTAATGACGTGGGCATCGGCTGCTAAAATATTTGCTGCTAGTATTAGTGGGGAGAAATGGTGTGCCTGTGAGTAGGTGTGTAAGGGAAATGAATGCAATGCGATTAGAGTAACCAGTTATTAGTGAACGTTGTAGTTTGTTATTAATAACTAGAGGCCCGGTGCACGAAAATCATGCACTCAGGTGCCGGGGTGAGGGGGTCCCTCAGCCTGGCCTGCATCCTCGCAGTCCGGGAGCCCTTGAGAGATGTCGGACTAATGGCTTAGGCCTGGCAATCAGACATCCTTAGAGCTACTGCAGAGGTGGGAGAGGCTCCCGCCACCTCCGCTGAGTTTGCAAGCCACAAGCCTGGCTTCTGGCTGAGTGGTGCTCCCACTGACCACCAGAGGGCAGCTCCTGCATTGAGCATCTGCCCCCTGGTGGTCAGTGCATGTCATAGAGACCAGTTGTTCTGCCACTCTGTCAATTTGCATATTAGCCTTTTATTATATAGGATTATGTATAACAGGATGCTGTAAAAATTAAGTTATGAAATTTTTATTAAAACGTTCCTTACACACCGTTATATCGGCTGGGCTGCAAAAATATTCGCTGTGGGCCGCATGCAGGCTGCGAGTTTGACATGCTTGCTCTACAGTGAGGTCCAGGCTCTCCTGGTGTTTTTTCTTTTCCGTTACTCACTTAGGCACCTCTTTGAACATTTATAATATTTTCCACTGTGGCTCAGAAATATTTGCCTTCTTGTTCAAAAATGCTTGTGAAAACAGAAGCAGCACATGGAACTGGGTTCAGGCATGGTTGCCCATCAAGTCCTCAAATCAGTCAATGACATAAAATGATACAGGGGTATAAATTAACACTCTGGAGTATATACTGTTAATTTCCATCTCTGCTCACAGGAACTGTAGAGATAAAAAAAGCTTATGAGTCAATTACTAGTCCATTAAGGCATCTCAGTAGTAGATTCAAGGGTTAAGACTTGATAAAAAATAATGCAATAGTGAACTTCATGAAGTGGAAATGGGTTACTAAGTGAATGTAATCAGAGAGCATTTACAGAGGAGGCATTTTATAAATACAGGTTGAATGTACAAAAGAGCCCAAAGCCTTGGCTTGCTGTTTGCTCTACATTTGCATTAAAATGTTTTTATTTTTATTGTTCTTCAGAGGTTAATAGTTGTACCTGCTTTTAGCATTGAACAACCCACATTTCCTCAGTCTCTCATCTGTAATTAACATGTGGGTAATTACACATGTGCCTGTAATTACAGGTGTATGAAGAGCCCAGTGTTGTTCAATTTTAGCTGCTTCTTACTAACAGACTCAAACTGTTGATTGAAGAGATTAATTTCCAGTTAATTTTACACTACATGTGAATGTTCAGTAATGTGAGCTTTAAAATAAAAGTTTTGAAAAGAGGAAATTATTTCTATTTAGAGGATAGTTATATTCATGGAGATAAAACAGTAGTTATGCTACGATATGCACAGCATAACACATTTAAAATTAAGAAATTTGTAGAAACTTTGTGGCACCTATACCTGGCTTTCAGGATTCATCAAATTGAAAGGTTGCAGATCATCTGTTTTTGCAGGGTTTTTTTCTTTTCCTTTTTTTTTTTAAATGTAGAGTTTCACATACAATCTTTATAGATACAAGTGAGGGAATAGGTTGTTCACAGCACTGAAATTAGTTTGGGAACTGATTAGATTTTTGAGTTCATGTTTAGTTCCTAAATAGCTTTCCTCTTTCCAGACCACCATGTCCTTGAAAAGTTAATTCTGTTTCATCTCTGGGCACAGGAGGCTGGCATGACAATGGAAGTTGAAAGCTTCCCAGGTAAAGATCCTTCAAAGAAGAAGCAACTCATGCTCGGGAAGGATAAAAGTCAACACTTTATATCACTCAGCTGCTTTTAAGATTTCCATCAAACGCATCCCCTGCAGTGGAAACTGACTAGAGCAGCCTCCCAGCAGAGTTGAAAAATCATAAAACAATGACAATGTTCCCTTTGTTTCTCGGCGCTTTCTGACTGTAAGACAGCAGTCCAGAGGCGGTCCGCTTCCTTTCTTCCCCTCCTGGGGCCGGGAAAATCTCTCACCCGAGGCCAGGCCTCAGCCATAGTTTCAGCAGAAGATACTTAGTTTGTGTTATCAGCTAGGAAAAGTGCAATTTCTAGTCTGAATACACCATGTAATTTACTCAAGGACAAAAATCTTTCAAAACACAAAAGAGTTCATTGCAATTAAAAAAAATATTAACTGGTAATTGAAGTTTTTTTTTACTAATACTTTTTGTCAGATGCCTAGAATTTGAATTTTTAAAATCTGTATATATATTATGGCAGTGCCAATAGTATATTTAAAAATAAGCACTTGCAAAAATTGAGGAGTCTGTCTTTTCTTCTTTCTGGGATGTTGCCAATTAATCCTTGACCTCACACTGAGTTTGCTCCAGGCTACCCTGAGTACCTAAAAGAAGGCTTCCCTCCTTCCCCACATGTGTGTGGCATGCTTCTTCTTGGGAGCAAAGGTATGGAGGGAGCAATAGGACAGTATCCTCAAAATGCAAAGTACAGTTTTGAATGGAGAAGCTTCCTTAAAATCTGTATTGTAGCTGCTTCACCAAAAAGATAATGAATGGTGCCCAAGACCTGCCTTCTGTTATATTGCAAGCTAATAAAGGTTGATGTTAGTTTTCTTAGATGTTCATTGAGTAGAAGTTTTGCTGTTGATTTACCTTTTTGAGGTTTGGTTTAAAAAAAATCCCTGACAGTCCTAGCTGGTTTGGCAAAGTGGTTGAGCATCAGCCTGCAGACTGATTCCAGTCATGTGCCTGGGTTGTGGGCTTGATCCCCAGTAGGGGGCGTGCAGGAGGCAGACTATGAATGGTTTTTTCTCATCATTGATGTTTCTATCTCTCTCTCCCTTTCCCTTCCTCTCTGAAATCAATAAAAATATATTTTAGAAAAGATAAAAATAAATAAAAAATAAAAAATTCCTGACATTGGCACTGAAAAGACCCTGCCATCAGGTTCACTGGGACAAACTATAATAATCTGGTTAATTTCAGATGGGTTAATTGCATTTTGTTCGCTTATATTTTTCTGGATATTTCTCTTTATTCATATAAATGCCATAATCTGCTGAATGATATTTAACACCTGTTACTTTTCATTTCTTTAAAGGTTCTGAATGTTAGGAATTGTCACCACATCAGTTTCTATGTAAACTGTTTTGATTAGAATTAAACTTAAAATAAGTTATTATGCTGTTTTACTGTAGTCCCTATAGCATGGACAAATACATCCAAGGTAACTGTATCCTGCTGCAGTAGCTTTGTTCATACTGAGGCTATAGTTTAAAAACTGCAGGAAGAATGAACCGTCAATGTATTTGGCAGAGATGTTCAAGTGCACACAATTTTTCACATAGGCAGACACTAGGAGAGATCACATTTGAGGAAGCTGACATAATTACACTGCAAAGAAGACGGTACATTCAGCGAGGAGCTGGAAGGCCCATCCATTCCGTTTGCTGTCATCTGTGAAAATTAAAATGGTGCTTGGCCTTTCATAGTGACGGTGGTGGCCAAGGAAAGGAGCCTCCCTCTCAGCCGCCGTGTATCCGTCCCTCCGCTTCCCCCTCAGCCATGTCGCTAGACTCGTGTACAGTGGGTGCTTCGTCCCTCTGCCCTGATGAGGATTTATAACCCCTACTTACCAGGTGCGCCCCAACTCATGAGCACTGGGTCATCACTCCATTTCTGTCCGCCAAGATGTGACCAGGACAGGGGCTCTGGGGACCCCTCCCAATATCCCTATCCGCTCGCAGTCACCTGCAAACTGGTGAAGAAAATGACATTTTGGGGATCTAATGTAAAATGTGCCCTGGCGTGTCTTTGGACACTGCCCCATTTCTCCCGACCTGTGACACATAAAGAGTGTCAAGTCAGTGCACCTGCTAAGACGTAGATCAGGACCGCTCCGGCTCCTTCCCCAGCAGGCCCACAGCACAGGCCCCGCCATCCACAAGTTCTGTAGCCCTGGCGCAGCTCCCAGGCGGCTTCGGGACAGGGACATAACAAGGGGAGTCAGACCTGGAAAACGTAGGGCGCTTCTCAGAAACTAATAGGGGATGTCCTCCAAGACTAGCAGAAGTGGGCAGAGCCTTGGGGGGAACTAGGCAGATGAGTAAGGGAAGAAGTCAGTGAAATGTGGATTCTCACTGTTAAAACCGTAATCATGGAGAAGAAAATTCAAGTGATCCCTGGCACGGATGTTCTGAGTTCACTGTCAGGCCATGGTTGGTACTGGCTTAGAATTTTTGTTGGTTTTGTTTTTGGTGCACAGCTCTAAAAACTGACAGTTCATATTATTTTTTTCATTTTGTTTTTAGCAGATCTAAAAAATTAATTCTTAGTCTTTGGAAGGTAGGGAAAATACTAACTTGTTTGAAATAAGGTACATATAATTTAATGTGCCTATTAATTAGTATCTTTTTTCTTTTGAAGTAGAAGTTATTAAAGAGCATTAAGTATTTTAAGACTAGTTTAAAAATAAAGACGTTTTCTGTTTAGAAGGTATACTGTTCCCCAGAGACAGCTACCAGGTGTCATTCCTTTATTCATTTAGATAGCTTCCTTCCAAGAGTGATTACCAACAATTTAAGTCAAACTGACTTCTGTCAAAATAACGGGAAAATTAGGTGCAGTCAGCAAAGAAGGGAACAAAGATGAAGATATTACTTGAGTTTTAAAGAATAATGGGGAGAGAAAAAATGGTATCATGAATACATCATAACATAGATATCTGATGTTTAAATAATGAACCCAGATTTCATCAGTCAAGGCCAATAACAACCAAGATACATAAATTACTTTAGCTTGCTGCTGAGAAGTCACACTGTTACCATATAAAACAACAGTCACCAGAAGCCAGGAGCAAGACACGAGTTAGCTCGCACCCTGTGTGATCATGCTAGATTTAGTTACGTGAGACAATTGATTTTTAAAATGTGTTGAGTTGAAAGCATTTACTGATTTTTTTTTTAAATGCAAAACCTGAAAGTTCTTATAGTGCCTGTGAGAATTTCTTTTCATTAGACAAAATTCTACTAATTGTAATAATATATAGCCTTTTTAGCTCAAATGGCCCAGACATAAAGAATTGCAGTAAATTATAAAACTTCAGAAAAACAAATTTGGATTGATTTCAACATTTTTGTTATGAAGATTACAATCACAGGGTTAAATCACAGTGTCCATAAAATGTTTTGTGAGAGAAAATTAGTCATTAATTCTGAAAGGACATTTATGGAAATGTCTATAACTTGTGCATTAAACAATCCTTTTTCAAGCTCTCATTATGGACACGGCTGCTTGCCAACTGATGGGCAGAGTGTGAAGTTGAATAAGACATGGAGGCTGCATTGAAGAGATATATGGTTTTAATGCTATAGCTAAGACATAAGAAATGGGGTCACTAACATACAGAATGACAGCATTAACCAAGCATTTTTATAGATTTAATTGGTATGTTGAAAATAGCCTAAACTTATACACTACATCTGGAGTCTAGATCCAGACAAAAACATCTATGAACACCCAAGATCACAGTCACTTATGCGCTCTCTAAAGACAACAAATTGGTCTCTACATCCTTAGATTACATAATCTGAGCTATGGCCATCCCAGCGCTGCCACTGCTGAGCACCATCTGTGAGTTCACCACTACATACATAAATTGAGTTTAAAACAATGTTGGTATATTCCAAGTGACCTTAGAATGTTCAGATGGAAACAAACACACTTCTTTGGAAAGACGTTAGGTTACCTGAGACCCTGCTGTTGGTTGACAGTGGGCTGAATTGTGTGCTTGCAAAGAGCTCCTGTGGGCTGCATCCTCCCTGGGCTTGGAGAAGGGGCGGAGCTGCAGGGGCAAGTGATCCAAGAATCCTCTGATGGTGACAATACAGTGGCCGCCTGGAGGGAATGGAGAGGAGGTCCTGGTTACTATAATCCAGCCCTGAGGAAGCTCCACACAGTACAGCATTCTGGTTCTCCAGCTTGGCACCCAGACCAGGCAGTGATTCACTGGAAAATGCTTCTTCCTGGGAAATTTATATGACTGCAAGACTTGGGGGTAAAGATTTTAAAAATAAAAATAAATATTCATATGCTGAAGGAGAATGTACTCATTGCATAAAATATAACATTTAGTTTAAAAACTTCAGCTCTAGCCAGTTTGGCTCAGTGGATAGAGCGCCAGCCTGTGGACTGAAAGGTCCCAGGTTCGATTCTGGTCAAGGGCATGTACCTTGGTTGCAGGACATCCCCAGTGGAGGGGTGTGCATGAGGCAGCTGATCGATGTTTCTAACTCTCTATTCCTCTCCCTTCCTCTCTGTAAAAAATCAATACAATAAAAATATATTTTAAAAAAAACACTTCAAAGAAATGTTAGGCTCGCAGTGGTCCTTTCCACATGTCCACTCGATCCCTGTGGGTGCAGGTCAGCCTCCTCTGGTCTTAGGGGACTTGGCTGGCAGGTTTGAGAAGCACTGGCTGAAGGATAGACTACTTCCCTTCAGCTGAGGGTGGAAAACAGGCTCAGAGAGGTTAGACCATGTGTTGGGCTCAGAGCTGGGACCACAGCTACTGCCCTGAAATTTTGAAAGGACTTTGTCTCTGTAACTTTGCTTAAATATCAGAACTGCTGTTGAGTAGGTAGCATAACCATTTGCATTTTATAAAAGGTTAAACCAGGGCTTGGTTATGGTGTGACCTTCTCTCTGAGGTAGTTAAGCATCACAGCTAAAGGCAAACTCAAGGTCCTTGATTCTGATGATGGTGACATTGAATGCAGCCACTTCAGTGCTCAGTTTGGAGACTCTGATCCCTGTCAACTGACTGGGCATCCTTTTCCTGTTAGTGATAACAACAATGGATGTCAGTATAGTGGTTTACTGTACATCCCTGTACAGAAGAATCCATTGACGCCTTTCCTCATTTTTTCTGTGATTATATTTCTGTTATCTCTACAGTGCAACCACCTAGTGATTTTTTAGAAGTGATTATTAAGAGCCTTTTCTCTTTAATACCCGACACTTGTCTTTGTGAATTCAAACCTCCAGAAAAAATGATGAAATTCATGTTAAACTTACTTGTCTTTATAAACAATCGACTCCATTTGGTGGTCTCTGTAAACATCTGACATTAATGTTGGTAGAGGTCATTTCTGGCCATTGTGTTCTAGCCAGACATTCATTTTTCTTCCACATGAAGTAATTGAGAGCCATTTCACAATATGAAAGTCTTGGTAAGGACTTCAATTTAAGACAGCCCCTTCCTATGTAGGTGAGCAAGTGTGTTAGGCTAATGAATGGTTTCTGCGGCAATGAAGTCAGGATGAGGTCAGGATGATAGAAGTGTGGGAGAAGAGCTACTTTCAGGGCACACTGAGGAGCCCTCGTTTTCAGGCATTTGTAACTGTTAAACATGAGGAAGCCAAACCCCATTTCCCTGATGCCAAAGCCCCTGTGCCCCTCCATTCTGTGTCTCTATGAAGATCGTGCTGTGCCTTCCTGGTAAGATTGTGATAAGATTATCCTACCTGTCAATTTAACTACATGAGTATGTCATAGTTTTATAATGAGTAGACATTATATTCTAGGATAATAGTGCACCCCACACACCGTGACCACACAGATACAATGTAAACATTATAGTGCATGCATATGTAACATGTATGTAGACACAAATATACATTTCATTCATATTACATACCTACATATACATATATTCAAACACATATACATTCACATACTTGTATATATGTAAACTTTTAACTCCCTATGTAGCAACATGCTTATCTCTGTATAAACTTTGTCATTTATATCTATCTGTATCATCTATATTTATACCATCTATCTATCGATCTATCTACTTATCTACCTATCTTTCGAACCAAGCTCTGATCTAAATTTAGTGTTTAGAAAAGGAAAGAATGGTTTTCAAAGACTATAGGGATTAAGGAATAAAAAGGGTTGGAGAAAAGTTAACATGTCTTAGACAAAAGGAAAGGAAGATTTCAAGATAGAATTTAGGGACAGATTTTTTAGCATCTTGTAAGGGGGTGTCAGGACCTGTTGCTATTTTTCTTCCCCTAATTCCCTACTCGTTAGCTCTTCACTCCTGCCTCCACCAATAGGCGCAGGGATGGGCTCCTGCTCTTGGCAGAAGGCACTGGGAAGCACCCTTCAGCCAGGCTGTAGGTCTTTGCACTCTGCTGACACTCAGATGTTGGCTTTCAACCTGTTGTGGAACATCTTGTTTAACTCTGTCATCTAATATTTCTTGGTCTCAACCTCCTCTATTTTCTGAACCTAATGTGGGTTTCGGCTTCACTGCCCACCTGCAACTTGAATGTGCTACTCACCTAAAATGTTTGATGGACAGGTTCATCTGCTGTCAGGATGAATTGCTGAGACTGACCTCATCTAGCCTCCTGTGCTCCTTAAAATTGGGCTATGTTTGCTCTCATCCTGCTTACCTATTCCCCGCCTTGGGTGTGTTCAACGTGTATGGTCTGGCATGGGATACAGAGAATGAGGAATAAAAAGGACAAATAAAATGTCATTGGTGAGCACTAACAATGCAATTTCAGGAGAGTGGAGTGACTAGAAACAGTGAGAAACACTTGACTTGTATCACATTCTAGATCATCTGAATAGGAAAATTAGAAAAACAGTAAAGAGTGATACTGCATTTGTCTTTGCAGAAAACTAGCAAGGGTAAATGGAGTGACTTGCTACATTTGTAGTATTACTAAAAAAGTAAGAGATGAACACATATTTAAAGAAACCCCAGTGTACAGGGTGGATGTAGAACTAGCCAAAAGGGAACACAGAATTGATTGCGTCTTGTCAAATAGGAGGCATATAATGCATGATGTAGTCATAATTGAACAAACCCCCCTCATTGTAAAACCTGGTTGCATACCCTGTGAAATGCATATTTAAATCTTTCAGGCGTCATGACACAAATATGCTCATCCTGAGTGTTAAACTGTCAGCCCAAACTGAGAATCCACTAAGCTGTCAGACTGATCCAGGGGCAACAGCTGTCTGAAAACCAGGACTCTGAGAGCAAGCTCCAGGTTCAGAATTAAACTGGGGACCGGGTTGAAAAGAGGGGGGGGGGGGTCAAGAAGTTAGAGGTCAAAGGCAGTAGAAGGTCAAAGCTATGCAATTTCCCTAAAGCCTAAGACTGCATGCAGGTTGTAAGTCATGAGAGGGCAGTACACAAAGCAGGCAAGCCAAAGGGAGGCGGGGAGAAGAAAACAGAATTGCATGATATACCTAAGAGTCTTCATTAACTCCTTACTCTTGAAAGAGCCAAACTTGGTGTCTGGGTTGAAGGCAGCCCAAAATTTGGGAACTCAGAATAGGAATGAGGGGCCAGAACTTTATCACTTTTATTTACTTCAATTTCAGGTGCTTGAGGCAAAAGCAAACTAAAACGAAAATTAATTTACTCATGAGTTTTTGGTGTCCCCTAGGAAGAGTTCTATTCGTTCTCCTTGGGCCTCATTTATTATTTCTTCCTATCAACTATTGTAAGTGAAGGCATATTAAAGCTTGTGCGCCAAGTACTTTCTATAACTTACTTTCCCCATTCTTTGATGTTTGGCTTATCCTCACGTTAGGATAAGATATATTAATTGATTTTTCTGAAGTTATTCTCCCCGCAAATAGTAGATTTTTGAAAGACCTGTGTTTGATATTGCTCACTCAAAGGCCATAAATAATTTCAGATTGACTAGTCTGCCCTCAAAGCCTCTTGGCAAAGGAGAGTTAAGTTAGCACTCAGGTCTGATCACCATTAGGGCAGATGCTATCAGAAAAGTGGCTCTTACTTCATGGACTAAAAAGCCCAAGATTAGGCTATGCGTGGATGCGGAAAACTGAGAGAAGCAGAACTTAAACCCTGAATTGTTTAGCTGCTCTGACCAGAGGTGGTCGGAAGTTCCTCAGGCGGAAGAAGACGGTGGAAGAAGAGTGCCCAGACAATTGTCCAGGTGTGACCCCAGTTACCACTCGATCATTACGGCCACGACGTGAGTTACTGATCAACACCCAGCTTGTCCTTTCAAAGTAGGCCCAGCAGGGACCCAGAAGAAGGAACCCTGCCTCTGCTTAAGCAGGTTCTGAAGATAGCCTGCGGCAGGTCTCTGCACGGTGCTGGTCCACTGCTCAGCCTCAGACCAGAGGCCACTTCCTGTGAGGCAGGGTGGCTCTTGCTCCTGTAGGCGTCCCGGCTCATCACCTCTCATCATCTGAGTCCATAGCACGTCTGGGAGAGGGTAAAGTTGCCTTTGCCACCTTTCCATATTACCCAATCAAACTGGGGTTCCCTTAAATTTCACTAGAGAATATCTTATTTAGGGTGTCTCAAAAATGTATATACACTTTGAATGATTATGAAGTCAATGTTTATTAACATGCACTTCATTTTCAAAATTTAAATGACTCTCTAGAAATGAATACCGTATTTTCCGGCATATAAGACGACTTTTTAACCCAGGAAAATCTTATACGCCCAGTCGTCTTATACGCCAGAAAATATGGTAACTTTTTGTCAATGCCTTATTTTCAAACTGATGACCCTTACGGTCCAGGCCCCGCTGATAACGTGAAGCAGTGGAGTCGCAAACATCAAGAATCATTTCCTTCGGTATCTGTGTGCCCTCAATTCATCAACTGTTGCCAGTTTTGTACCGTTAAAAAAAGCCTAGCGGATAAATTTTCTTTGATTAGAGCTTACTCTGGCTTCACCCATTATTTCAAATCAGTTAAACCTGAAAAGGAGTGGAAATTGAGCTGCCCGCTGTTAAAGTGTGTATACACTTCTGGGACGCCCTGCATTTTTGTGCCATGTCTATACTCTTGCAGCTGAGAGATGGGTTTGGATCCTCGCAGTCCAGTGGATGTAACAAAGCAGAGGCAGATGTTCAGGGGTGCTGATGCCTCTCCTCTGCCTTTCTCTGTCCAGACAGCATCCTTTGCAGTGGGGTGCCATGCAGGGCCTTCAGACATAGCAACACGTCTTCACCGACCCCCTGACATGAAGCTAGAATGTGATCAATGTGTCTTTTATTATAAAACTAGAGGCACAGTGCACAAAATTCGTGCACAGGGTGGAGGGGTGTTCCCCTCAGCCCAGCCTGCACCCTCTCCAATCCGGGATCCCTCTCACAATTTGGGACCGCTGGTTCCTAACTGCTCACCTGCCTACCTGCCTGATTGCCCCTAACTGCTCCCCCCTGCCGACCTGGTTGCCCCCAACTGCCCTCCCCCCCCCGCCGGCCTGGTCACCCCTCACTGCCCCCCCTGCCGGCCTGGTCTCCCCACGCAGCCTGCTATTCAGTCGTTACTGTGAGGGCGTCCTGACCAATTTGCATATTACCCTTTTATTAGTATAGATAAGGTCAGTAATTATGGTGATTTGTATTTCTTCGAAATGCTTATATTTTGTGACAACAGTTATCTGAAGGAAAAAAGGATGTGTTTTTCCTTTCAATTGGCAGACTCATGCCCCAACCTTGTGCCTCCAAAAGCTCGCCTCCCGGCCACCACTCCCCTCTCCTTCTTTGCCTCTTTCCTATCAGCTACACTCTGAGGGGAGAGATGGTTCCAGCATCCCTTTGGCTCTTTCCCAACATTGAATTCTGATGCTTGAAAATACATTTTCTTAAAAAAAAAAAATCCTGGATTGTAACCATTAACCTTGAAGCAGCTGTCCACTCTATCCACTTAAGCATCTCGACTCCTTCAGAGCTCTTTTCTTAATTACCTTCTCCACTAATTACAGAGCTAATTAATACAGTTTCTCTCTATATTTTTAAAATTGAACTAAAATCATCTTGGCTTATTATGGGCCCTCTCACGTTGTAAATTGCACTCTCTTTATTACATTAAAGGTCAAACAGAAAAACCTATTTCTTTATATTAATTTTTTTTTTCTCTCAGATGAACAGACTTTGAGCTACTCCCTGCCCCTCGATAGTTTAGCCAATTGCAAATGTGTCTCCACTTGCCATTTTAAAATGGATGTGGGGAACCGCTCCTTTGTCAGAATGGCAATGGGAGGCCCAGGTGACAGTCCTTTCCCTCAGATTTGGGACTGCACAAAGCTGTCAGTTTTCAAAAGGTGGCGCTTCTCATTTTTGACTCCTGCTGTTCCTGACAGTCGAAATGGCAGCAGGAGGCAGCAGCTAAAGTAAGTTCGCTTGGCATTTGCCCTTAGGTGGAAATTAATAATAGAAGAAGCAGGCCTGTGCTTAAAAACAGTTAGTGTCAAATGTCACGCCATCGACTGTGACCAATCCCCTAATGAGATGACCCAAACTGTCCACGGTTTTCCAAAGCTAGACTTAATTCTCATACCTGCTCACAATGTTAATCTGTGTTCTCAGACCTGGAGAGCATTTGTTATGTTCTGCAATATTATGTTCTACTTCAAGAACTATGCATAAATTGCAGCTGTGTGTCTCACCAAACCCACAATTTGCGTGGCTGCTTTGAGTTTTAGAAATTGTGCATCGTGTTTTTTGCTTTTTATTCTGTTTCTGATGAATTGATATTTACATTTTCATGTGAGAGCCTCACCTAATATCATATAGCTTTGCTGATTTTGACCCAGGCCTTAAGTCCACGGATTTTACAGTTCCTGGTGCTGTGCAGCCTCTCCCAGTTTACTCGTTTATTTATGAGCTGATGGAGTTCACTGTCTTCCTTCTTTGTCTGACGCCTTCCAGTTCTGCAGCATCAGCTAGTTTGTATGTAATATTTGCAATTCCTTTCTTTGCGGATGGATGCTCTATTCCCAGGGCTTGGGGTCTGGGCATACAATAGAATTTTGATGATCCGCTCCCAAACCCCACTTTGCTACTTGAATTCCCATATTCAGCTCTGGGAATAAGCCCGGGCATGGCACTTAGCTGTGTGGTTATGTGTGAGGCATATGCATTGTCGTTTTGCCCAATAAATTTTCATATCAGCTCCTCTGGTGCTTGAAAAATGCCTAGCACAGACTTTAAACTCCCGCACAGTCTCCCTTTCCTTACCTGTCCCGGGATGTTGACGGATGTATCACTCCCCTCACTTCATTTTATAATCTTTTTAGCTCTCCCAAATGACTCTTTCTCAAACTTGATTACTTCTTGTTTTTCTTATGTATCCGTTTTGGTCCATTGTATTCAGGGTGCTTTGCCTTCTAGATGAGCCTCCTAACTCCGAGGAAAGATGCATTATCCTTTGACAATTCCCATTCCCTTTGGTTTTATGGTTACATATATATTTAATCCCACCCATTTTGTGTAATCCTCTAAGATTTGTTTTATGTAAACTACTTACCCATTTAATGTTACTTTGGTAGTAATTGATTTTGGTTAGTAGTAGTCACTACAACTTCAGTCAGCTGTTGCTCCATTTTTACAATTTTCACCATCAGGTTACCTCTGACACTTTGGTGTGCAGGAATACGCTGACATGCTCTTATTAATTTTATTAAAACATTCTTCATTGTCGATATTTTTCTTATGTAATTGTTTATAAAAGAGGAGAGGCCAACTCAGCATTTTCTCTAAAGTAGGAGTTCTGAGCTTGGTTGTGCAGAACAGTGATTTTCAACCTTTTTCATCTCATGACACATAAACTAACTACTAAAATTCTGAGGCACACCAAAACATACCCTTTTGTCGATCTGACAAAAAAATATAGGTGTAATTTTGATTCATTCCCACCGGACGGCTATTGTTGCGTTGGCTGTTGTCATTTTTTTTAAATTTGATGATCTAATTTTAAATAGACAGGTATTGCATGTCTTTAAATTCTTTCAGCACCCTGGTTGAAAATCGCTGGCATAGAAGAATCTCTGGGGAGCTTTGTAAAAACTACAGACCCCAGGGACTCGGTCCAGACGTACAGATCCCAGTTTGCTGGTAAAGGTCCCGAAAAGCTAGATTTGTACGAAGCCCCCACTGGAACCTGAGGTGGGTCACTCAGCACCAGTCCTGTGACAGGCCTTTGGGAGCCGATGCAAGCTGCTTTCCCACGGGGACTGAGCGTAAATACTGGAGGGCAATGCAGTAATGAAGATGGAAACGTGCTTACACTGTGAGCTACTCCATGGTGACAGCATGGTCGGTTTCCAGTCTCCCCTGTAGGACTGTCACCTCTTTGGGGTCAGGCGCTGTGATTGTTCATCCCTAAGTCCCTATACCTCCTCTCCTTCTTGACACAGGGGACACTTCACACAGGTGTGTTAACTGGAACTGGCTGAGCTGCCGCTGCTCAATGGACTCGCTGAATGAGAACCTGGCCATGTCCAAGGGCAGTTCCCTTTCAAATGACAGGTCCTTACACCATAGAGAGGAGCGCCTAGGCCCACAGGAGTGGGGGGAGGGAAGGCGGAGGGAAGTAGGCCGCTGTTGGAGGCAGTCATCGTGGGTGAAATGATGTAGAAGGAATTTAAGCCGGACATGAAACAGCCACCTTCAGGGGAGGGCCACTTAAGAAAATGTCCCCGGGTGTGGAATGTGTCACTATCGTGACAGGTTAGCACTACTTAGTCACATCACCCAGTCTGTTGCCCACAAAAGTGGAATTTTGGTGAAATAAAAACAGACATACTTGGGGAGAATTTTAAATTTTGTTTTATGGTTCCAGAGAGAAGAGCACAGTAATAAAAGGGGAGAAGGGTCATAATATATGAAAGTTGATTTAAGTTCTTGGTTTCTGCAGCAGTAAGGCCTCTGTCGTGTGTGTGTGTGTGTGTGTGTGTGTGTGTGTGTGTTCATGTTCTTGTGAAGCAGATCAAACGTAATCTTTTTAAGATTTGTATCTACTAGCATGCAGTACTTACATAGCATCATTATTTCTGAGGGAAGAGTTCCTTTGCCATCACGGAACAACACCAACGCGGTGAGTAAAACCTCTCATTAGTGCACTGGAAGGAAATGAGCTAAAAGGCCCGGCGGCAGGCACATCTGAGTCTCTTCCGTCCACCGCCAGCTGTGCGCTGCGCTCTGTCCGAGGGGTCATCCAGGGAGGCTGCGGCCCAGCGGCATCTGTGAACAGACATCCTCACACTGGGGGTGAGGCCTGACTTCAAGCAAGATGGCAAAATAGAGGAAGTGTGTAGGAGAGGTCCCGGACCCATTGCTAACCTTACTGATTAGGAGACACCCTCTAACCAATGAGGAGTGAGAGGCTGTGTGTGTGCCAACGGGGTGGAAGCGTTAGGTGGGTACCGTTTGCTACCTTCCCCTCTGGCACAATCGCCAGCAATGACGCCGAGGGGCGGCTCTGCCAGCCTGGGTTGCGGGGTGAGGGAGACGTGGAGATTAGGTCCCCACAGCCTGCGCTGGACACGCAGCAAGGGCAAGTCACCCCTTCATTCTGTGGAGCCACTGGGAGGGGTGACTGCATCACTGTGTGGGTCATCCCGCTTAGACAAGGGGTCAGAGTTCGGCAGCTCACCAACTGCGAGCACAGAATGTTCCAGTTGGTTCAGTTATTTAAGAAAATACTTCGTACCCGATGTTTAAAAGGTAGTGCAAAGCGTAATTACATGATACCAACCTTCTTAAAAGATAGGTAATGTAAAAACGTATTCAGTGACTGGGAAATATAAAGTCATTGAAACTTCAAGTTCAAAGAGACCTGAGAGTTCCGTACTCTATTCTCTTGCCCCTGTGGAGGCAGAAATATCCCTAAACAAGGCCTTCCCTCTCTGAGAACATTTGGTTACGATGTAACTCATTGCCTTTTTGAACCAGCAAATTCTATTGCTGAAAATTATAATTGCTGGGTAGAACTTTCTTAAATTTGGAGAAAGTTATTTTCCTGCAGGTTAAGTTTTATTCTAACAGGAAATTGCCTTCCAAGTCAGCAGAGTCCACTGCTGGACAACTGGAATGATTAGTTGTGATTTTTAAAATATTTAACAAAATATTTTCCTTGTTACTTAATTTTTGCAAGTTCTGCCCTCAAGAAAAGTTTAGGTTGGATCCATTACACCGTTCACATGACAGTTCTGAACATATGTAGAGACAGCTGTCATGGTTGCCGAACACCGTTCTCTAGCCCTAAATCCTCGGTTTCTCCAGCCACTCACTGTGGGAAGCCCTGACCTCATCTCCCGATGAGATGATGCAGCCCCGACAGCCTTATTCATCAGGCTCTTCTCAGGGGCAGTCGGAGCACGGGCCATGCTGAAAGGGATGTGGCGGTGGCAGAGTGTGTGAGGATTACTTTTCTTGGGAATTTTACTCCTGTTACTACAGCCTGGGATTGATTGCATCAGCTCTTGTAGAAGTTGAGTAGAAGTAACTGGGCCATCTAAATCTCTCAGGACTTGCCCTCCCTCATAATTTGGTATCGAACTGAGGTTTCATCTAGCCCTTGCTTATGTTCCAGGATTTTGGAAAACAATATGGAACTTTATATATTTTTAAATAATTTCCAAATCATTATTTTAAAGTAAGCATTACTTAAATTAATTCCATACCATGACAACTTAAACGCTTAAGTTTGTGTGTATTTGTAAATCTACATTATGAATAAGTGAAAATTTTCTCCTTTTGCTCAGTTTATTAGATTTCTTAGAATTACATAATGCTATAATTTTAACTATGTAGCATACTCACTTATATACTTGTTTTAAAAATATCAGAGTAATTATATCATTGATAAGTTTTTATGTGAATTATTCATTCATAGAGATTTTCTATTCCATGCACATTGCTTCCAAGAAAAATAACCTGCTTGGGTGATGGTTATTTAAAACTATTAAACATTATCAATAGTAAATTGAGGAATTAATGAAATACTCTATCAATCGCCATAGGAAGTACAAAATCAGGCAAAAGGGAACTGTCATGTTCGATGTCAGGACAGAGGTTCCCCTTGGGCTGGGCTGGGCTGTGTTGTAACTGGACAGGGGAGACTGATGATGCTGTGTTTCTTGATCAGGAACTAGACATGTGATCTGCTAAAGGTCGTGCCTCTGTGTATATATGATGGGTCCCCTTTCCTATATGTGTCTTACATTTCAGTACAAAGTTTACATGTTGAGCGTTTTATTATTGGGGATTAGAATCGTGCTTCTTCTGACCTATTAAATCCATTCCACAGACTGTTGTAAAGGTAGGGCCTATCTTCAGAGCTTCACCAGGGAGAAGCGTTCTTTCACCTACAGTGCTGTCCTGATTTTACATTTTAGAGAAGCAGCGCGGGGTTACTACAGTGTTGCCACTGCTGAAGGGGTTGTCCCTGTAACAGATGTCCCTTCCACAGAGCTTTGCAAGTGTGATGGTTCCACGTGGAGCCAGGTTTGTTTCTGGAAATGGGTTGTGAGTGGTGTAAGGTCTCCTCACTTCCTCTCCACTGCTCCTTCCTTCCGGGGAGAGAGGCACTTCCTCACACACCTTCCTGTGGCCCGCTCTCGGCTTTCCTTCTGTTATTCGCACGCCTCTCCAATGCTCTCCTCCATTTCTATTGAAGGCTGTTGAGAGGGACAGAAAATACATTGAGAGCAATGCATTGCCACTTTGCTTCAAGGCATTGCACCGAATCATAATTAACTAGAGGCCCGATGCACGAAATTCATGCAAGGGGCTCGGCCCTCCCAGCCCCGGCTTCATCTGGAAGGTCTTCTGGCTGTCCAGTCTAATTAGCATATTACACTTTTATTATTATAGATAGTAAGTTAAAGACAATGGAGTTAGTGGTACTGGGACTAAAGGCAGAAAATAATCAATAAAGAGAAGCAATGAAGGCCAATAGAAAAAGCAAAGGGCATTAAAATAGAGACGAGAGTAGAAAAACCAAAGAACTGAGGGAGGAATGAGAAGTAAAGGGAAAAAGAGAGACAAGTGCTAAACTGATGTCCCTCTTCCCTCCATCCCACCCGTTTCCTCGTGTGAAACTTAGCCTGGTCCTAACAGACACCTTAAGCAACCAAGGTTTAACTGTGAGGGTCCACTTATATGTGTTTTATTTTATTTTCAATAAACACTGTAATTGTATTTTCTCTTCCTTGATGGTTTTCTTAATGGTATTTTCTGCTTACTTTATTGCAAGACTGTACTATATATTACATGTAACACAAATATGTGTTAATTGACTATTTCTGTTATCAGTAAGTCTTGGGTCAACAATAGGCTATTAATACGGAGTTAAGTTTTGAGGGAGTCAAAGTTATACACAGATTTTCAAATGTATGGGCGGTCAGCACCCCTAACTGCATTGTTCAAGAATCAGATGTACTTTGTTTTTATAAACATGTATTGAGGGCCAGGCACTCTGCTTGGCTCTGAGGATGCCAGGAACTATAGTCTCGCCGCTAGGATGCCTGCTGTCTCACTGGGTAGTGTCTGGCTATGCTTCTCCTCACCCAGGATCCTGCCACCAGGAAAAGGTTTCTTAATGTTTTCCTCTCAGCATCCAACTAGATCAGTATTACTTATTAAAATTTATAAGTGTCTAAAATCCAACCCAGTCTTTAAAAGTTCTATATGTGTTTGGGTGTTTGAGTTTGTAAACGTTCCTATTTTGGGTTTAGTTTACATCTGGTTTAGAGTTTGTGATTGTTTTCAGCATCTGCTCTTCTGTTTTAGAGGTTAGGAGATAGAGAAACAAACATTTCTTTACTCCCTGCTTTATGCCAGTGCTTTCCTGGAAAAATAGGGTTGTATAGAGAAGAAAGGTAGTGCATTCCAGACAGGAATTGAAGGAAAAGAAGGAAAGGCTATACCCCAGATAGCGAATTCAGGGACTCATTGGTGGAGGAGTCCTGGTAGGTCTTAATCTAACTTCAAATGTTGAAATCATTGACTTTTATTACATTACCTGTGACATTTGCAGGTCTAGATAGCCTTAATTTTTCAGTCACAAAATTTCTTTGGTATGGCAAATGCAGACAGAAGACTAGTCTCAGGGGATCGAATAGAGTTAAAAAATATTCACAGCTAACTTTTAGACTGCAAATAGACTGGTAAACATTGCCGTGTGCCTCACATAGCAACCGAACATGCGCCCATGGGGCAGGAGTGGTCTCCCCAGGCACTCTGCATCAGCACTAGCTCACTGCTAAGAGCAGAGCCGAGCTACTTGGGGGCATATCACTCCTTCTTAATTGTTTTCCTGCTGTCTCAGGATATCCCGGGTGATGTTCTGAAGACTTTAGAGGCCTGGGCAAACAAACTCCATTCATCTTCATCAGACAGAGAAGAAATCCATGCTTTACATCCAGTTAAGGGTGTTGCTTTGTTTCTTTCTTATGTTGCAATTTAAATCAGAGCAAAGGTGGCATTTTGGGGCTGTACAATTTCCACCTTTTCTAAAATAAATTTATATCATAATATAATGAATTTGATTCTGTGATAATATACTTCAAATGTAAAACCTTACACATAACTTGTATTCAAATGGCACACTATTACAGTGAATGATATAATACTTTTAAGCAGTTAAATATTATCTCTTAATTATATTCTCTTCCATGGCTGACATTTTAATGCAGATGGTATCAGTTGCAAATAAAAAATTCTTTTGATAAAGTCAACATTTATATCATAACTATAAAGTTAATTCTAAATAATAAGTCACTTAATGCCTAGTTACTGGGGGAAGTACCATGTTTCCTGTACAATTCTATAGTTAGGAAGAGTATCTGACATAGTTTCCCTTCTCAAGAAGAAAGAAAAATACAAGGGAATATATCATTGAATGACTCATTATGTGGCATAAGTATTCTTGCTAGAGGAGGTAAACATGGGAAGGCCATGAGAGCTGTGCTGAAGGTTGATCCAGCCAGGCTAGGACAGATTTAGATGACTGAAAGAGGTGGGAAAGATGTTTTTGGTCGCCTAAAGGCTTGGCATTGAGTGTGAGTCTTTGGACAGAGGAATCTCTGTGAGTAGACATTTGTTGGGCATCTAATATAGATAATCATAGGCCATTTTTTTAAAAATATATTTTTATTGATTTCAGAGAGGAAGGGAGAGGGAGAGAGAGATAGAAACATCAATGATGAGAGAGAATCATCGATCAGTTGCTTCCCGCACACCCCCTCCTGGGGATTGAGCCCGCAACCCAGGCATGTGCCCTGACCAGGAATCGAACTGTGACCTTCTGGTTCATAGGCCGATGCTTAACCACTTAGCCACACTGGCTGGGCATAGGTAATGTTTATTATTAGCATAAGCTGTGTCAACACTGTTGTTAAAAGCTTACCAAGGTTACATTATGTTACTCCAAAGCCAACCTTGTGAGCAGGTATTATTATCATTTTTATGTTTAAAGGTAAGAAAACTGAGACACACAGAGAATCTGTCACTGGACTGTTTTACACAGGTGATACGTAGAACAAACAAGGTGTAAGCCCAGGCAGTTCAGCTTTCTGAGTCCATACACTTAAATACTTTACCCCCCAACATGACAAGGAGCCCTTAGGCCAAACATTGGCACACCCTGCAAAACAGGTGCCATCATCCCAATGTTCAGGTTGCTATGCTGAGTGCCCACAAACTATTGCTGTGTCAGTTACAGTTGAAAACTTCTCCTTGCTTGAAAACACAATACCTCATTGACTGTGATTTCAATCACAATAAGAGGAAAATATCTAATCAATACATTCAACCAGTAACTATGGACAGCAAAACTACATGCCAAACACTATCCAAGGTGCTGAGGACATACCTCTGGGACGTGTTCATGAACTATTTTATTACATATCTCTACATTTACCAATATACACTTTATGGTTGCTCAGGTATTAGTATTTCCTCCCAACTATCAACAACATTTACTTTGGCTTATTCTGAGTTCAAGCTAACCACCTCCTACACCAGTGCTTTGAAGACAAGATAGGACTCAGGGACAGAAGAACCCGGCACCTGACATGCCTGAGGAGAAGACTAATTATCCCTTTCCTGTGGCGGGGGGAGGGGAGCCAACTAGTACAGTTTTAAGAACAGATCGTTGCCCTAGCTGGTTTGGCTCAGTGGATAGACCATTGGCCTGCAGACTGAAGGGTCGCATGTTTGATTCCAGTCAAGGGCACATGCCCTGGTGCATGCTCAATCCCCAGTAAGAGGTGTGCAGGAGGCAGCCAATCAATGATTCTCTCTCATCATTGATGTTTCTATCTCCCTCTCCCTCTCCCTTCCTCTCTGAAATCAATAAAAATATATTTTAAAAAATAACAAGAACAGATTGTTAACTATTCAGAAAGTTTGAGAACTGGAAGTTATACTATTGGCAGCTTGAAATTAACCATAGTGGTGCATCCACACAGAAGTTGACAAGCATTACAAAGCAGGGCTTTTTAGTTTTTTAATCTAGTTCACCAGCGTGCCACTGCCCCACGTCTCCTTGATGAGTTGTTTACATTTCATCCTCTCTCTCAGGTGCCCACTGCAGTGTTATTTGTTTCCTCTTTCTTATCAAAGATTGCTCACAAAGAATGGAGGACGCAAAGGGAGTTCGTATCTCTTGAGCAGCCACTATATATCACACACTGTGTTTGCTCTACAGATTACCTGATATTTTTGACAACTCAGTGAGTTAAATATTCCTTCCATTTTCAGACTAGAAAACTGTGTCTCAGAAAGCTTATTTCCCTGAATATAAAACAGATATAATAATTGGAGTTGGATTGCTTTACAAGTTATGCGTAATTTCAGAATCTACAATCTTTCCCTTCTCTTCCCTGGTATCTTCTCTATAGCTAAAAAGTGTCTCTAAGTTCAGATGGTGTTTTCTTTTCCTCACCTACTTGTAATTATAAACTCTTTTTGCCATCTATTATAATGCTTTGTGCTTTTGTGTTTGTGTGTTACACATATCTTTTTCTTTTTTAAATATTTTTGATTTCAGAGAGGAAGGGAGAGGGAGAGAGTTAGAAACCTGATGAGAGAGAATCATTGATCAGCTGCCTCCTGCACACCCTCCTCTGGGGACCGAGCCCACAACCTGGCCATGTGCCCTTGACTGAAATTGAACCTGGGACCCTTAGTCTGCAGGCCAACAGTCTATCCACTGAGCCAAACCAGCTAGGGCTTCTTTTCTTTCTAACAAAAAGTTTTCAACCTAGAGGTTGAGGCTGTTAACATTTCTTCATATTTCTCACGCCATCAAGCTGACTGTTGTACACCTGGACAGTCTCAAAGAAGAGCCACATTAATGCGTGCTAAAATCATAATCCTTTCAGGAATGGTTAGTACAGAACTGTGCACAGTGTGAAGGTGTAATAAGTATTACAGTAATTACTGACATTATCTTTGCGGCAGCTTTTTTCAGTTTCTTGACCTGTGTGAATTCTCATGAAAATTAACAAAAATAGTCATTATGAACTGAACTGTGTTCTCTCAAATTTTGTATGTTGAAGTCCTAACTCCTAGTATCTCACAGTGTGACTGTATTTTAGTTAATTGAAGTCATTAGGTGGGCTCTAATCCAATGTACCTAGTGCCCTTATTAAAAAAAGGAGATGAGTCAGGCCTGTGTGGCCCAGTGATTTAGCATCAACCTATGAACCAGGAAGTCACAGTTCGATTTCCTGTCAGGACACATGCCCAGTTGCTGATTTGATCACTAGTGTGGAGATGTGCAGGAGGTAGCCGATCAATGATTCTTATCATAGATATGTATATGTCTCTCTCCCTCTCCCTTCCTCTCTGATATAAATAAAAACATCCTACCTAATAAAAGAGTAATATACAAATTGACCCTAACGGTGGCCCAATCAGGAACAGCTGGTCTCTATGACGCACACTGACCACCAGGGGGCAGATGCTAAACGCAGGAGCTGTCCCCGGTGGTCAGTGCGCTCCCACAGGGGGAGCTCCTCTCAGCCACAAGCCGCTGATGGCTGTGAGTGTGGTGGTGGTCGTGGCGGGAGATCTGACTAATGGCTTCGGCCCACTCCCTGGAGTCGGACATCCCCCCAGGGCTCCCAGGCTGCCAGAGGGATGTCTGACTGCCAGCTTAGGCCGTATCCCCCAGGGAGCAGGCCTAAGCTGGCAGGTGGACATCCCCCAAGGGGTCCCGGACTGCAAGAGGGTGCAGGCCGGGCTGAGGGACACCCCCCCCAAGTGCATGAATTTTCGTGCACTGGGCCTCTAGTATTAAAGTAAAAGAGGAGATGAGGAGACAGACATACAGAGAAAGGCCATGGGAAGACTCAGGGAGGAGACAGCTACCTATAAGCCAAGGAGAGAGGCCTTAGAAGAAACCAAATCTGCCAACACCTGGATCTCAGAGCCTCCAGAATTACAAGGAAATAAATTGTTGTTTAAGCCACCAGCTGTGGTGCTTTGTTATGGCAGTGGAGCAGTTAGTACAGCATCTCAGCAGAGCAGATGTGATTGCATTCTCTCCTTGCACCCCGATTTTATTGGGATCTGGCCCTTTCATTTAGGAGCCAGTGAGTTCATCTGTGAGGCTGTGTGTTTGAGAGCCTGGACAGACAGTGTGCTATGAGGATGCTGCGAGGGAATTCACTGCTCTGCGGTCTCACTTTTTGCCTTTGAACGTCAGTTTTATCACCTATTCCTTTTATATCCTTGGGAAAGTTCATTGATTCTCTTTGTCTCAGTTTATTCACTTGAGAAATGAAACAATAATGATTTCTTTTTCATAAGGATGCTGTGAGAATGAAAAGACTGTAAACATGCACATGCTTAGAACAGTGGTTGGCATGTAGTACTGAACATATTTTAGCTATTATTTGAAGATATTTACATTTAATGTATTATTTGGAAGTTATTTACCTTTAATAAATGAAAATATAATGACCTAATTAAGTGCACTTTACCACTGAAATTTAAGGTCTCTTAGCTTTTCAAAAGTATTCCTAATACCAAAAAGCTAATTTATTCATCTCTTTATTGTGAATGTGCATGTACATTTTTTTGAACCCAAGAAGTAACCTATTAGCACTTCCCTTGTCAGAGGGAAGCACACATTCATATTCATCTCCAGGTTTCCTGGGGCTCAGGTGTCTCTCTTGTTTGGACACCTCTGTCAGCCGGTCTTGAACTATCCTGTTGAATTAATGAGGCAAACTGGCGGTGTATTCCAGTGCTGATGAGTGGCCTAAAAACAACTCCAGTGGAATATTCCTCCTTTTGTTATCCATGTTTTCCTCCTAAATTAGTGCTGTAAAACCAAGGACACACTTTCTAAGGCTTTTCTGTGATTTGAGCTTATTACCGTTAGTGCCTTTAGATTTTTTTCCCCAGTGGGGTTACAGAACCAACTGCCTTCGCCCATTGCGAGTGTCTAATCTGTTATAATATGCTAATACCTTTTAATATGTTGCATGCTTGTGTTCACAAGCACAAACCTTATTGTAAATGTCAAAATAATTCAAGTCTTAGTCTATCCCCTGTAGTGATACATTAATAAGGGCCACAGGAGCAAATACTGTAGGTAATTTCTTGATGGACAAGGATCTTTTTGCTATTTCATTTGGAGATCAAAACCCAGAGAGACAAAATATAGCCAGTATTTTAATTTCTGAGTGTGGTGTTTGCTTTTCTCACACACAGCAGGGTGACATTTCCCTTGAAAGACCTTCTTATTAATATACCATGACAGAATCAAAGACAAGAGATTTTTTACTTACAATTGTGAAACAAATGAATAAATGTATTCTATTCGTCACTGTGTTACAATTATATATTGTAGTAGCAGAGTGATCTTTGAGCTCATCTAGTTTTCCACCATTGCTTTGCAGATAAGAACAAAGGGGTTGAATGAGTATGGACCAGGACTGAGCCAGATCTAGAACCCAGTTCACCTGACTCCAAGTTCAATTTTAATGTTGTTTTTAATTGCATCATCTATAATAATGATTTGAGGAAAGGAGTCTAGTTGTTAGACTTTATTACCTTCTACTAAAATATTTTTCAGAAAAATATGGAAAATATAAATAGATGTAGTTATTTTTGGTATCTATATATATAAAAGCCTAAGCGACCTTTCAATCGTTCAACTGGTAGCTATGATGCGTACTGACCACCAGGGGGCAGATGCTCAATGCACAGGCATGGAAACATGGAACAGACAGATGAATCTCAGAGGGAAGAGGGAAGGGAGGGTGGGAAGAGATTAACCACAGATCTTACATGCATACTAGAGGCCCAGTGCATGGATTCGTGCACCAGTGGGGTCCCTTGGCTTGGCCTGCAGGGATTGGGCCAAAACTGGCAGTCCAACATCCCCCAAGAGGTCCCGGATCGCGAGAGGGCGCAGGCCAGGCTGAGGGACCCCACCAGTGCACGAATCCATGCACTGGGCCTCTAGTTTATCCAATAAAAAAAGATTTCTAAGGATAGTTTGGCCCCAACAATACTTAGAGATCTTTTTTTTTTCACCGTTACTCAGACAAGCCACTGCCCCACATTTTTGTGCTTCTTCATGAATCAGCTTCCATCGGAGAGCTTTACACTCACTTTAATCAAATGGAGCTTAAAACAAAGACTCCAAATGTTGTGATAAAAATCAACAAATCTGTATTTTATTTTGCCACCAAGAGGCAGGACAGACAAGCAGTCCGTTTTATTTTCATTCTTTATCATTTGATCTTTAATAATCCTGACAAAGGAAAGAATATAATGTTGAGCAGTTGATATAACCCCAGATTTCATCATCTCACTGGTCTTTTCTGAGTTTAAACTGCGATAACCCAGTACTGTAAGAGGCACAGCTTCAAGTGGTAAATGACAGGAATCCAGATCTGATGGCCTCGGGACCCGCCCAGGAATCCAGGTTAGAGAAGCACACCTTCTTCCTCCTCTTCTTCTGTGCCTCTCCACTTCCACTAGCCATGCAGCTAATTCCTCGTTCAGGTGGCATTATACTTTAGAGCAGGCGTGGGGAACTATTTTTCTGCCAAGGGTCATTTGGATATTTATACCATCGTTTGAGGGCCATACAAAATTATCAACTTAAAAATTAGCCTGAGATCAACCAAAGGGCTTATATGCATGCATATAAGCCTAATCAATGGACACAGACAACAGGGGGGTGGGGGCATGAATGGGGGGTGGGAGGTAATGGGGGAATAAGGATACATATGTAATACCTTAATCAATAAAGAAATTAAAAATAAATAAATAAGTTAGCTTGCTATATTTGGCCAAACATTTAATTAACTCACCCCTAATGTCTCCATAGGGCCAGACCAAATGATTTTGCTGGCCTTATACAGCCCGCGGGCCAGACCTTTCCCATCCCTGCTTTAGAGGAATATTATGATTTAGACATGAGAAATCCTGGCTTTTCCATGAGCCATGAGATCTTGGCCTCTTGGCGTTAATCTAATCCTTCTGCACTTAATTTTCTAACGTGTAAAATGGGAGATGTGCTAAAGCACATTTTATCCCCATACTATGCTTGGAAGACAGAATGGACAAGAAAATGTGAAATTTCCCACAGCGAGAGACTGACAGGAAGACTGCATGTTCCTGTGCAGTGTGACTCCGGGCTCCGAAACGGGAATGGCCAAGTCAAAACACATCGGTTCACTAACATGGCACCGACTTTCCTAAACCTGGATCGATCCAGGAGGAATACAGACTCAGTTTCTGCACCTCACAGTAGGCTTAGCGTTTCTGGAGTGCACATCCTCTCTGTAGACTTTGAGGCGCTGTGATGGAAGATTATTTTTGATGTTTAGAAAACTGACAGGCTGCCTCTCCGAGATTTGTAGCGGCTGTGATTGACAACTGGTTTCAGATACATATTTCTAGTGCTTTGGTTGGGTGTGAGTATGTATCAAAATGAATTGCTGTGTGCTATGGAATAAAAGGAAAGGCAGGGATTTTTCTACTTGTGTGATCTCTGAAGATCTTAAAGGAATCATTTGGAAAGCAAATTGGCTAAATATTTATAATAGTCTATGTGAAGGTTACTTTTTCATATATAAAGTAGACCCTGGGAGTTCAATTGGAGGCCCTTTCATTGAATATGTGCTAGTTTTGGGGTAAGAAAACTACTACTGAATTTTTTTTTTTTATTGTTAGTGTTTTAAGACTGATTTATTCAGGTCAGCAGATGATTTCCTCGTTAATCATGCTCATGTGAAATGAAGTTAAATGTGCTTTAAACTGATCCTCTATGTACTATTTATTGGCATGGGAATTTAATTATTATTATTATTTTCAGTAAGGAAAACTGAGAGGTGTAGGGATATTAAGGTTTTGGACATAAATGTAAAAGGACATTCACTACTTTATTCAAATCTATGGACTACTTTTCAGGCTTAATTCACATTTTTGAATATTTTAAAGGCTTACTTTCAAGGTAAAGAATATGTGAAAGTTTGGAGGACTAAAAAGCAAATGCTTCTTTCTCTTTACGTCAGGGAATGCTTGCATCCCCTGAAGAGAAGATGTTTTCTGTGGAGGTCAGAATATATTCACCCCATAGCCAAACACAGCACGGTCCTTTTTCTTTCTCTTACTGGCCTTCTTGGAAGCCTGCAACGTTAGAAAAAATGCAATTCTACCTTTTTCATATAGTTTTCCCAGTGTGTGAAAATGGAGGTGATTAAAAAGTAGAATTTATCCCCTTCATTTTATGAAGACTTTAAAACATTTATTTTTCTGATTGGCAGTAAGAACCCCCTTTACACCAGTTGTTCTTTTTCCTGGCCAGAGTCTCCAAATCAGGTCTCTCGAGTTGACCAGTCAACCAGATCACTGTAGGTAGAGCATCATGGTGTAGTCCACACCACTCTTTTTGGAGAATTAACTAATGGTTGTGAAAAAAAGACCAAGAGCCAGGCCTATGTGGTTCAGTGGTTGAGAGTCAACCTATGAACCAGGAGGTTCAAGTTCAATTCCCTGTCAGGGCACATGCCAGGGTTGTGGGCTCTATCCCCAGTAGGGGGCATGAAGGAGGCAGCTGATGAATGATCCTTTATCATCATTGATGTTTCTCTCTCTCTCCCCCTCTCCCTTCCTCCATGATGTCAATAAAAATACATTTTTAATAAAGATAAAGACATCATTGGGTGGGAGAGGAGTGGGAGGAGGGAATCCCAGAGTAATCAGGTGCATAGTACAAAGTCATTAGATTCACGTTAGAGCTTGATTGGGTTTACAATGAAGAGCGAATCTGACGAGAGCACATTTCTTTTTCTCAGATATAAGACTTCAGACATACACTTTAGCTCTTTTAAAAACTTCTTCAATGCCTTAATCCAGTAAGATTCATGATAGAGGTACTGGTCTTAACAGCTTTACCACAAAATACACTGTTGGCAGGAAGTGACATCATAGGGCACATTATGTTGACCTTGGTGTGCGACCTGTTGAAGACTGTGTCTTGGTTCTTAGTTTCGAGATCCATAGCAAATGAGGGTACCGACAAGCAAAATTCAGAGTAAATCTTAATCCCATTTTCCTTTTAATGGCAGGAATGTCAAGATTGAATTTAGATTTCAGAACTGAAAACTGGCAACGGGTGTATACCAGTGTGAAACAAACCAGCATCCCTTTAGGGGTACAAGTCTGCATGTTTTATTGAGTTTTCTTGTTGCAAAGTTCCTTCCACCATCACAGTGATTGGGCATGTGTGGCATAGCTTGAAATCCTCCATCATAATTAAAGAACTAAACAAATCTCCCTTCCCCTATAAAACAAAACTAACAAACAAGCACATAAAACCCCGTAGGATGCTGGTGGTCATCATGGGATGTGTCCTCTGATGGTTCCCTGTAGTGAATTGATTCCCTTAATTCTCTCCCCAAGTGGACTGTAGGCAGGTGGACCAACTGCTTCTAGGTTACAACTGCCTCTTCTGAATTATGCTCCTGCCCTTCCACCCCATTTCTAAATGACTGACTGTTGCTATCTGTTGCTTTTACCACCTGCCAAAAAGCTGGCAAAGCAAGTTTCTATTTGAAATCTTTACTCTTAAGACATACAAATCTTGTTTCTTGTTTTCTAGTCATGCATTGTACATGCAGAATTCTTTTCTATGATATAAAATAGGCCCTCAGGCAAATGATTGAGAACTAACTAGAAGTATGCATGCGGTATACTCCTACATTGTCACATACCATAAATATTAATGTTTCCTGGTAGTGAATGTGAATGTTGTTATAATTTGATTTTTAAATTTCATGTTTTTGGTTACTAATATAAAATCTGGACTCTGTGTTTCCATTATGTTAAGAAAAAGGACAGCTGGAGAGGTCACAGAGCATGGAAACCTCTGGGAGGGCTGATGAACATTGCTGGGCAGACCTGAGATGCCTCCTCCACGGGAAGGTCAGCACGGCTCATCCCTAAGAGCAGTCTCTATCACAAGAGCTATCGTAGGACCATAGCTTAGAGACTCGAGGACAGCACTGTCAAAGGGAAACATAATGCAAACCACTAGTTTTTCTTTATTTCCTAGGATCAACGAAAAATGTGTAAACAGCCTGGCAAAGCATCATCTCTTCACCCAAAAGACTGCAGGTTCAATACCTAGATTGCAGATTTGATCCCCTGACCAGGCACATACAGGAGGTAAGGGATTAATGTTATTCTCCTTCTACTTTTCTCACTCTCTAAAATCAATAAAACATATCCTCGTGAGGATTTAAAAAAACAACAACAGGTAAAATTAATTTTAGTCCTGTATTTCATTAACCCAATGTATCCAATATATTATTTCAACATAGACTGACCAGATAATTATTGGTGTAATATAGTACATTCTTTTCTGTGATAGTTCAGTATATATTTTACACTTACAGGACATCTGCATTAGTACTCATACATTTCCAATGTCCAGTAGCTGCAGGTGTCTAGTGGCTGCTGGATTGGACAGATAAGGTCTAGAGGAAGATTGATGGTTATGTCTCTCATACAGCATCTTTAAAACATCAAGTATCTCTTGTATGTCGGACAGGTGCTGGATGTCATTTGGATGGTTGATTTTGGGTGGGTAGCCAAATTGTATCTTTTACAAACTTAGACGTCTAGTTTGTCTTCTCACTCAGATAGATCTGATCATCCCATTAAGACAGAAATCCACATTCTAGTAAGTGATGAGCTTTCCTCCCCCATTGGGGTGATGAGGATGATAGTTACTTGAATTATGCCAATAATTGTTTACTCTCAGAGGTGATGTGTGAGCAATTCATACATCTATGCTATTTAAATTGTCACAACTTTCAAGATTGTATATATATTTTATAAGACTTGAAATTGCCTTCCAAACCTGAGGTTATTCCCTTTGAGAATTCACCATGATAGAGATTGACGTGGTGATACATTTCAATGACTCAAGAATCACATTTTTCTTGCAGAGTTAATCTGTAGCACAACACACTCAAATGGAAAATAAAGTGACAGCACCATGGTGTACAATGTAGAGTAAAAAAAAAATCTTTACTGTATACGGACATAAAAGTAGTAAGTTGAAATTCCCTAGGAACCACTCATAACTTAACATCTTACCAAGTAGCACAGCCTCTTTAAGAGCCCTCATCTCATTTCCAAAAGGAAATAGAAAATCGATGAAAACACCAACAAGTAAAGTAAGCCAGGTGCTTCAGAGAGGAAATAGAAAATCAATAAACTCCTAGCAAAGGAACTTCTATGGTAATATTTGCAAATCAAGTTACTATAGGTTAGAAGGAGAAGGTGTATCTATAGAAAATGTGCAGCATCATTTAATGCAGACCATTGTGGAAATGTTAATTTGTCAGAGAGTTTGTGCTGTGATGCTTTTAGTGTTTTTGGAGCAAAGCAGGGCTAGAATGAACACTAATGCACCGTGATATAATTAGTTACTGGACACAGGATTGTAACAGGTTGTACTTATACTTACTGATCTTTCTCATTCTATTTCACTTGAATTAAATTTTGGGACAAAAGTATTTATAAGATGCTGAAACCTAGACATTTTATTCCCATCCATCTTTTTAGTACTCAGACCCTTCTGACCAAGTGTAACATTTAGATTTTTATTCTTTGTTTGGACACAGTATAAATCTTACCACTATTGGATCCACATATTTAAAAGACATAATGTTAGCTTTCCTAGAGGGCTTCAGATACTTATGGAACCAGGCTTTCCATGAATAAGAATCTAATTCATTTGAAATAGCTTTTAATCTATATAATTAATAATGACTTTTAAATCACCTCTAGGTATTTTAATATGGTAAAATCTTTAGAATTATGAAATTGCATTTTATGTTTAATATAGATAATATGTTAGGTACTTTGACACTGTAGGATGGGTAATAAAATAAGTGTATCCTGAAAAGATATTTTTAAATTCCCATTTTAATCAAGAAAATGTTAGATATTAAGAAATGTGTTATACGACTTTTAAGATAAATGTTAAAGCTGCATTTACTTTTTTTAAAAATAAAGTTTTAATTTTAGAAGTTTTATATTTACAGAAAAATTGTGAAGATAGTACAGAGAGTTACCACATACCACACACCCAGATTTCTCCAAATAGGTGATATTGATATGGTAGCTATTTTACAATTAATGAACTAGTATTGACACATTATTCCTTTAAAAGTCTGTATTTCATTCCGTTTTCCTTAGTTTTACCTAAAGTCCTTTTTCTGTTCCAAGATTCCATAAGGACCCCACAGAGCATTACCCATCATGCCTTTTTTCAGGACCTCTCAGCTGGGACAGGTTTTGATGACCTGTGACAGTTGAGACTTTACAGTCAGATTTTTCTTTTTTAAATTTAATAAATTTTTATTGTTCAGATTATTACAATTGCTCCTCTTTTCTCCCCCATAGCTCCCCTCCCCCCGGTTCCCACCCCACCATCTGCCCTTACCCCCCCGACTGTCTTCATCCATAGGTGTATGATTTTTTTCCAGTCTCTTCCCGTACCCCCCACACCCCTTTCTCCCTGAGAATTGTCAGTCCACTCCCTTTCTATGCCCCTGATTCTATTATATTCACCAGTTTATTCTGTTCATCAGATTTTTTTATTCACTTGATTTTTAGATTCACTTGTTGATAGTAGATATGTATTTGTTGTTCATAATTTTTATCTTTATCTTTTTCTTCTTCTTCCTCTTCTTAAAGAATACCTTTGAGCATTTCATATAATACTGGTTTGGTGGTGATGAACTCCTTTAGCTTTTTCTTATCTGTGAAGCTCTTTATCTGCCCTTCAATTCTGAATGATAGCTTTGCTGGGTAGAGTAATCTTGGTTGTAGGTTCTTGCTATTCATCACTTTGAATATTTCTTGCCACTCCCGTCTGGCCTGCATAGTTTCTGTTGAGAAATCTGCTGACAGTCATATGGGTGCTGCCTTGTAGGTAACTAACTGTTTTTCTCTTGCTGCTTTTAATATTCTCTCTTTGTCTTTTGCTCTTGGCATTTTAATTTTGATGTGTCTTGGTGTGGTTCTCTTTGGATTCCTTTTGTTTGGGGTTCTGTGCGCTTCCTGGACTTGTAAGTCTATTTCTTTCACCAGGTGGGGGAAGTTTTAAGTCATTATTTCTTCAAATAGGTTTTTAGTATCCTGCTCTCTCTCTCCTTCTGGCACTCCCATAATTCGGATGTTGGTACACTTGAAGTTGTCCCAGAGGCTCCTTACACTGTCTTCATATTTTTGGATTCTTTTTGCTTTTTGCTTTTCTGGTTGAGTGTTTTTTGCTTCTTTGTATTTCAAATCTTTGATTTGATTCTTGCAATACTCTAGTCTGCTGTTAGATCTCTGTATAATATTTTTTATTTCAGTCAGTGTATGCTTAATTTCTAGTTGGTCCTTTTTCATATCCTCTTGGGTCTCATTAAATTTATCAGCCTTTTCTAGAAAATTCTGGAAAAACCTTATAACCATGGTTTTGAACTCTATATCCAGTCGTTTGCTTTCCTCCATTTCTTTCATTTGCAATCTGTTTCTTTGTCTCCTCATTTTGGCTGCTTCCCTGAGTTGATAGAGTGGCTTTGTGTGCTAGGTGTCCTATAGGGCCCAGTGGCTCAGCCTCCCCAGTTACCTGAGGTGGACATTCTTGGTGTACCCCTTTGTGGGCTGTGTGCACAGTCTTGTTGTAGTTAAGCTTTGATTGCTGTTGGTATCACTGGGAGGAATTGACCTCCAGGCCAATTGGCTGAGAGGATCAGCTGTGTCTATACTGGGAGAACTTCTGTCTACAGTCAGATTTTTGTAGGCCATCACTTGGTTGGGATTGTGTCATGTATTTCTCACCATTAGAATGGGACTGTGTGTTCTGGGGAGGGAAATCCCAGAAGTTATGTGCCATTTTCATCATGTCAAGGGCACATGCTAGCAACAGTTGACTGCTGTTGATGCTGACTGAGAATTACCTGACTGAGAATAGTGTCCGACAGTTTTTTTCCACTGGAAAATGACTCCCCTCCCCTTTCCATATGGTGCTATTTAGAAATCAGTCACTCTGTGCAGCCACAGGCAAGGAGTGGGGAGTTCTGGTCTACCTTCTCGAAGATGGAGTGTCTACACAAGATTGGAATTCTTCTGCATGGGAGACTTAACTTGTGAGGTGAAGTTCAAGAATGAATGATTTAAAATATTAAATCATAAAGCCTGTTGTGATTATTTTGAGCCTTTTCACACAAAAAAATATTATTTCACTTACTCCTATTATTCCATGTGTGAGTTTGATGGCTGATATGGTGTTACTGCCACCAAAAGTAAACAGTAGTGATTTTTCAAAACACCGAAGCTAGACTGTGGAGCCTTGTCTCCTATGTGACTCCTTGTGGTTACTGGAGTTTAGATAAATTTCTGTATTGGTTTTGGCTGAGGTAACAAAAAAATCACATATCAGTGGTTTACTTCAATAAACACCTGACTTGGGTCCATGTATCTTCTCCTTCTGAGACCAGAAGATGGAGTAGCCTCCAAGGCTCATGCTGGTTTCATGATAGAGAGCAAGAACAAGACAGGCTGGGCCCCTTTGCACACTTCTTAGATGTGCAAAGTGTCATGTGTGCTCCACAGTCCAAGTCAGTGAGCCCCACAGGGGCTTAGACCCTCAAGGAGGCCCAGGGAAAGTGACATGAAAATGGGCAGAGACATACGAACAGGTTACCCAAGTGAGTGAGGAGCTGGAAACAATAGTTCAACTTTTCATATTTTGTCCAAATACTTTTTTTAGGGTTACATTAAACAGTATGCGTCAGAAAAACCTTTAAAGAAAAAACGTGGCTCAAATGAAGATAGTTTATTTCTTTCTCACACATAAGAGTCCTAGGAGCTGGTCCATGGTCACTAGAGCACTCCATGTTGTCAAGCACTGGAATTCATTCTACCCTTTCTCTTAGCTCTGCGTGACACATGGTTTGTGATGGTTGCAGGCAGTAGTATGAAGGAGGAGATAAAGAAGGACACACAACTTTTTTTTTTAGACATGTCTAGAAAACTGCTAAATATCAATTGTATTCACATTTTATTGACCAGAACATCCTACCTAATAAAATGGTAATATGTAAATGACCATCACTCCGCTACGCCCACGATTGGGCCAGAGGGAGGCGCAGGGTGCGGGACTCGGGGTGGCCAGGGTAGCCGATTGGGCCGGCAGGATGCTGAGCTCACGTCGCCAGTGGTGGCTCAGCGTCTGTGCCATGGCTGTGCTGTGAAACAGAAGGGGCCTCTGGGGCAGCAAGCTCACGTCCCGCTGTGGACCATCAAAAGCGGGGGAGCTGGGTGCCTGTCTGCTCTGGCACCAGGCCTTTCAGAAGCCTCCGCTGCGCCGGAGGCTTCTGAAAGGCCTGGTGCACCAGCGGACAGGCACCCAGCTCCACCGCGATCGAAAGCAAAAGCGTGTAGGGGACCCTACACGTGCATGATTCAATCATGCACTGGGCCTCTAGTAGTCACATAACTCTACATAAGTGCAATGAAGTCTGGTAAATACATTCTTTATTCCTCGTGTCTCTGTGCTAGCTAAATTTTTTACTACTATGGAAGAAGTGGAGAAAGACTCTAGAATAAAAACATGCTAATAGGAATTGGACCAATTTTCTTTTCAATTAATCAAATAAAGTTTGGGGAGTGAAGGAATGTATGGTAATCTAAAAACACCAGAAGAAAGGCAGGAACAGGTAAAGGAAATCCAGAAAATAATAGTCCAATATATTGCAAAATGCAATGAAGTAATAACAGATTTTTCTCAGAGAGATATGGTTTAAGGCTGGAAGTAAGTCCATTTTTTTAAGAAACTAGGCACAGATCGGGTTCTCAAAGAGTTAAAGTTCAGTATTTTTCTGTGAAAGTGGTGATCCATCTCAGGAATCCTCAGTGAACTAAAAACTGCCGCAAACTTGTTTCACTTCATATGGACCTTCATTTTTATTTGTTTTAACTCAGTCCTTTCCACTGGCATTGTAATCAGACTGCTTAGACAGGATCTCTGAGATTCCAGGAGAATGCATAGCTGCTCAAATATTTTCTGAACAAATCAATGGACTTTCAAATTAGATAAGAAAGGAGAAGTTAGGCTGAAAACTGCATCGTGTGCTCTGTGGAGCTGGAGAATTATGGGTGTATTTGGTTTTGTTAAAAGATAAACTGAGGCATATTAAAAAATTTAAGTGTTCATTTGAGCAAAAAATTGATTCAAATTGGGCAATATCAAACCAAAAGTGGCTAGGAGCAACCCACCAACGCGAGCTGTTGGAGAGAATTTTATAGAGAAAAGGTAGACGCAAAGAAAAGAAATTATTGATTGACTATAGCTTAAAGCTCTATGTGTGTGATTGCTTGAATTTAGCATTTAGATTGCACAATCTGAGGCATCTGATTTTGGTTTGTTGACATAGGCCAGTGCCATTAGAGCCACCTCAATCTAAGAGCCTCCTGATTAATTTAACAATTCTCCCCTTTTGCTCATGTCTCATATATGAGAGATTGCATTAGAGCCATGCTCAGTCACCCTCAGAGTTAAGTTGCTCTTGTCCCATTGTGAAACTTGGAGGTTATGAGGTGACATCCATGGAATAATGGTTCTTGCTGTTCATCTCGTTCACCTTGCTTCTGTTTCTTCAAGCACAGTGAGCATAACTGATGTGCTGTTGCTGGCTATGAGCATCCATTTTCAACCTGTGAGAGAGCATGGCGCACCAGGGAGATACAATGATAGCTGTTAGGATAATGCCAAGGGACAGAAGAATGCTCCTTAGCTAGGGCCCCACCAACCAGACCAGTTGATGTCAGGTAAATCAAAGAATGTACCCCGAAGAGGCACTGGCCTGCTTTAGCTACATGGCTACATGGCTTGTCTATTAATTTCTTGTGTTTTGTACAATATCAGAATGCCGGTCAAGGTACAGCAGGATGCATTTGTTATGGCACTAACTCCTCCTTGTTCAGCCAGTAAGTGATTAGCAGCCATTCTATTATCTAAAACCACCTGAGGAAGAACCTCTCAGCACATTTGTTGTGGCCATGGCCATAGCAGTAGATTCAGCAATAGTTGTCTTCCTGTGCATTAACAGAGAGAAACCAAGTAGCAAGAAGGCAAAGGAAATAAAGATTTCATGTTGATCACAAAGATCTTGATTTGTGATCTTGGGAGAGCTGCTCACCTCAGGAAGATGTCTGCTTCTGGGGAGGAACTTCTCATCAGGGGATGGGGACCCAAGGTTCATGTTCTAGAAGATTGGCTGCCTCTGGGCAGTGAGGAGAACCTGGGACATATCTTCCAAGGAGGTCCAAAGGCAGTTTTTGTTCTTAGTGATTCCAAAGAAAATTGAAAATGTTAGTTTGAATATTTGTAGCTAGATATTTGAGGAAACTAGAATTTGAGATCCAATTAAGTTTATAGATACATAACAACAACAACAAAAACCCCAAAGACAATGATCAGGACTACAATCTGATATCTGCAAGGTTTTGTTTAATTTTCTACTAAAACATATTTTTTTCCCTTTACAATCACCTTCATTTCTATCAAAGATAATCAGAGTACGATGAATTTGTTTGCCAAATAAATCTAGTCTTAACCCTTATAATTCTTAATTCCTATAGAAAACTAAGGAGTAGGCTATTGTGGACACTAGCATTTTGTAGATTGTTAACTTTATAAATGCATTTCTATACTTCTAATAATTTTTAGAAGTATACTCTTCCTCATACTAAATTTTTCAATGTGGCAAAAAACATGCTTAGCAATTGATCTAAATATGTTTAGGTTTTCTGTGATAGGGAGCCAGAAGTAGATAAACCTGTGTTGATTAGTTAATTGATGTTTCAGTATTTTACCGTCTTAAGAAATGTTCTTGATAGTCAATGGCTTTTCATAATTTAACCTAGCAAATCTCCAAGGCTTCAACTCACCAAAATATTTTTGAAACTGTTTTTAAGTAGACAGCAGACATATTTTATAAAACCCTCATCATTGTTGAAAAGTTCCTTGATAAACTTTTATTCCACTTACATCTATTTAATTCACTTGTTCATAACAATGATATTCAGATTACTCATGAAATTTCATAAGACATTAAGCAGCTAAACATTATCTTAGGAGTTATTTGTTTTTCTTGCTGACAAGTTTTCTAACAGAGACAACTTGTTTGACTGGTAAACCCAAGTAGAATAAAAGTTGCATATCTGCTTTAAGTTAATGCTGACAACTGAGCACATGCCTATTTTAATTAAACCAACAGATTTAAACTGGCTTTTATTCACTGAAGATTATCCTAGATCACAGGAACTTGAAAAACATTTGGATTAGTTTTTATTTTCTGAGAATATACTTAATTTATATAGTGCTTGTTTGTCTTTAAGCCTATTAAATACAGCTCTTTGCAGATTAATTTTTGTAATACCATCTGAAGGTAGAATAAATCTACACACTAGAGGCCCAGTGCACAAATTCGCGCCCCCAGCCTTGCAGCCCCATAGCCCCGCTGGGCGGCAGCCCCGCCCCCTGCCGCTGTCACTAGTTGCCGTCTGCGGGGTGATTGGTGGGGCAATCGGGCCCCTCTCGCACTCGCCTTGGCTTTGTGCTGCTCATTCACCTGTTCCACCATCCCACTGTGGTCCCGCTTTCGTTGGGGCCCATTGGGCTGGCAGTGCCTCCACTGCCGCCTGCTGCCAGTGCCGTGTTGCAAATGCCCGCCATGTTTCGCACCGTTCCTCTGGTGGTCAGCACATGTCATAGCGAGCGGTCGAATTCTGGTGGAACTCCAGGTCAAACAATTTGCATATTAGGCTTTTATTATATAGGATCTGTAACATACATAAACATATAGACAGATACAAGCAGAGATCTTAAAGCTTTCATTTAAAAAGTTTAGCTATGATATGGGTATGATAATGCAAAACTCACTATTTTATACAATAACAATTATTCAGATCCTTTTGTGTCTGTGTGTGTGTGTGTGTGTGTGTGTGTGTGTGTGTGTGTGCGCGCGCGCGCACATATCACCAGCTCGCTATAACGGAAGCATTTTATGTGGTGCTTGAGAGTGGCACTGCACCCCTGGCGGGTGAACAGAAAGTACTCATTTTCTATCTGTTAGGTGCTAAAAAAATAAAAGTATAATGATTTCTACAGGCTTAAAGTGTCCTATGGTTAGACTTAAATTTTTTTAACGTTTCACCATTTTGTTTCTTATTGTTTTACTTTAGAACAAAGTGAATGCAGAAAATTCTAGCGTTATACGTCTAGGGTGGAGAGGGAGGATACCATGCCCTTTAGAACAGCTGCAGTGAAGGGATCCCGGGAAATCTGTGCCGTGAATGTTTAATACCGTCACTGCCATGACTTGCGGGGCACTTCCATGCTTCTGGCTGTGTGAATAGAGCATGGGGACCGTGGTTGAAAAGTTCAGAAGCACAAAGTGGAAGAATATATCGCATTTGAAATTTCTGTAGTGACTGTTCTGTGTGATGTTTGGTCCGACTTCGTTAGAGTTGGGGGTTATTTCAGTGTTACTGCTCTGCTTTGGAATGAGAGCAGACTAAACTGATTATTTAATAGTTGGGATGGACATATAATTTAAAATGCTTGTTAAATTCTCAAGTTCAATGAACAGCATATCGATATGCTAAACAATTTCATTAGACACTTACAAAATCATGATCCATGTTTCAGAAATGACCTCATTGAGTCCTTTTGTATCAGATGCATTTGAACCGTTTTCCCTTTGCTTCTCTGACAGAGGTATTTGAGAGAATGAGCTCCCCTCTCCCCCCCCCCCTTTTCTTTTAAAAGCTGTGATCAGCAAAATGACCGTTTTTCTGCCCCCTGCTTCTGTGGTTGGTAACAGCATTTATGGGGTATACAACACATAGGCTTGCTCCAAATTCCTTCCCCAAATAGATGAGCCTGCCAAATAGCTTTGACTTTGCAAACACATCCATTGTAGGGAAAATGCCCCTTGTTAATTGTTCTCAAACTCTCAACTGGGGCATCACACATGCGGAATACTGCTCAGGGCCATTTGCCATTTAAAAGACTTCAGATCTCACCCAGCCTTCTCCACGGTTGTAGCAGCAGGAGTAGCACCTTCTCTTCTAAGCCGCAGCGAAACCTCACACTTCTGTTTTACCATCTTTTGCTAAAGCCCGTGATCACATGCTGAGTAAATAGTCTAGAGACCGTGATTGGCTGTCTTGTCAGGCTTGTTATCCGACTCCCAACTCCATGTCTGCATCAGAAACCTGCCTGCTAGCACTCCCAGATGGGTAGGCTTCCTGAAGGCCTCCTGGCCCGGACCTCCGTCCTGGCTTACACCTCGCAGGGTTCCCTGGTAGCTCAGTGACTATATTTGGAAGAACTAATTGGTGCTTCTGGCATCTTTGTTAAGGAAAAGGGGCACTTTTTGAAGTTAATGAAGATCTCTCCAGTGACAGCCTTTTGTCAGATGTAACAAAACACTGTTTGAACAAATACACACTCAGTAGCAGTGGCAGTTCTTCCCTGCTTGTCCCAGCCATCAGCATCTCTCCAGAGAAAAAGGTGGAAGTTCCTTAAAGGTGTAAAATTTGTTTTTGAGTAATGGCACTTCCTGATAGAAAATTTCTTTTCAAATCAGTAACTCAATTCTATTAGGTTCTGATTTGATTGCTTCAGCATTTTTATAATAATAAGTATTTAAGTAATATATTTCCCAGTAGTTCCTAAGCAAGTTTTGATATATATATTTCAAAACTGTACAAACATTTTTCATCATATTGTTGACTCTTTGGGAGGAAAAAAAACATTTATCAAATATCACTATTAAGGAAGTGACTGTAATAATTCAGGTGTGACATCCATAAAACCAAAAGAGCTTTTTCTAGCAGAATTTTCTCGAGAGAATGAGAGAAAGGGGAAGAGAGAGAGCATATTACTTGGGGGTAGAAGGTTTATCCTAGTAGAATGGAACTTGATTTACTTATCAGTTAAAATTAAGCAACTTTAGTTTCTCAAAATCTGAACTCTCATACAAGACATACTTTAAAATTTTTGTTTATTGCCCATTTGTAAATGCTAAAACTCATATTCCTTTTCAGTGAAAAAATAAAAGATTAATACACTATGTTATCTATAGTGCAACACCCATGGGTGACTGGAGAGAGGGGCACTCATTTCTCCCTGCTCCATAATCCCCCCAACTCCTCTCAAATCACCCACGTAAATGCAAAGCCCAAGTAAAATAGGTTAATAACCTTAATACTCTCTGTAAAGGAATTGTGAAGCTAACCTCTATTATATTATAGTGCTCTCTTACCAAGTGTTTTGACAACTTGGGAAAGGAGAAAAGTGTAGCTTATTCATACAAATCTATGTAGTATGGTACTTTTTAGGAGTTTTGTTTTGTATTCTGTTTTCAAATTTAGTTTTTAAAAAATGAGAGTAGAACATATTGATTTAATTTTACAAAATTATTTTAATACCATGCTGCTTACCCTCCATGTGTTTGAATGTTTTTGAGCATTTTTACTATAGTTAGTTTCCATTTCTGGCCATTGTGATCCAAGACGATGCTTGATATGACTTCAATCTTCTTGAACTTGTAAAGACTGGTTTTGTGTCCTAACATGTGGCCTGTCTTTGAGAATGACCCAGTGCACTTGAGAAGAATGTGTACTCTGCAGCTTTGGGGTGAAATGTTCTGTAAATGTCAATTAAACTCACAGAGAGGCCCACTCATTTCTCCCTGCTCCGCATCCCCACCGGCTCCTCTTGTCACCCACATAGACGCAAAGCCTCGGTGACATAGATTGATAAGCACACAGGTGCACCACGGTGCTGGGACACACTGGTTGAATGACTCGTTCTAAATGGAGCAGTTTGGGAATGTTTTGTAGTTCAGGACAGAAAAAGCGGCCAGCAATTTTGGTTATGCCCTTAGACTCTAAGAATTCTTACTAAATTCCCTCTTCCTCCCAGTTCTTTGCAGGCTTTAATGCCATTGCATTTCTTAGGAAAACACAGGTTATAAAAGTATCCAGGAGTCACCTCAGTCTTCCAGGATGACCCCCATATAAAAGATCAAGTTATTGTTTTAGTGCTGCCTCCAGCTGTTTATGTGACTTTAGGCCATTCATTTAAAACCATGGGGCTTCCATTTTTATTTTTGTAAAGGAGCTGGGAAAAAACAAGATGTTCTCTAAGGTCTTATTCAGGATATATATATGTGTATTTTAAAAGGTGAATATGTATATGTGTATGTATATATATATATGTATGTATATTCTCTCTCTCTCTCTCTCTCTCTCTCTCTCTCTCTCTCTCTCTCTCTCTCTATATATATATATATATATATATATATATATATATATATATCCGCCTTTTAAAATTGAATTGGAGGCAAGGCTCTTTTTCTGGGGTCTTCCCTGCCCTACAAGCCCTTTTCCCTCATGAATTGTTGCTTGTTTATGAAATCATAACATCAATGCTCTCAGCTTCTTGAAGGGGAAAGTGGGCTCACTAATAGATATAAACACAATGTACATCCCCACCTCTCAGCCCACCAATCCCGGGAAACTATTAGCCACAGCTAATTGCATGTGCTGCTGGTACAAACAAGCCTAGCAATGTGCTTCTTCCTCACCTTCCAGCCTGTGGACTCGGGGCGCAGTGGCCTGTGTCAGGGGTGCACCTCCCCCTTCAGGTATGGAGGTAACCAGCCACCTTTGGCTCCTGGCTCACAGGCCTGGAGTTTTCCAGAGAGGAGGCATAAGGAGCAGAGCTGGGTTGGGCCTCCAGGCGTCTGTCCACCTTCCTGGTCCTGGGCCTCAGTCACATGGCCCTAGGCCACTGTTAGCGAGGCTGGGACATACAAGTTAGCTGCTTGCATGGAGGAAAAGGGGTTAATGTAGATATGGATGTGTACTTCCTACTCAGCCTGTGGAGTGTGCAAGATCACCTCATACCCAAGGAGAAGCAGCAAATAAACCTTAGAATAAAATGGAAGAAGCTGTAATCCTTGGATTCTGGGAGATTGCTGAGATCAACCCTGGGAACAGGGCTGAGCTTAGGTCTCAAGGCCACAGCTGTGAATCTGAGTGGAAGAACTCTCCAAGGCGACAGCCAAGTAAAGGATAGACTGCAGATAGCATCCTGTTAGCTGTAGAGATTTCATAGACATGCATTAATGTCAACTGCCAGAACTCTGCTGGAACCCCTGTCTTCTCAGTGGATCAAGTGAAAATGCTTTCAAAGGGAACATAATGATCAATTGGATTTGTCTGGTAAGTAGGTTCCTACTCTAGAGCCACACCCACACACATGCCCACATGTACCCTCTACTCTTCTTCTCTCTCTCATGCTTTCTAACTAGAATCTCACACGAAAAGTCTTTATGTTTTCCCCCAAGCTGTAGTATTTATGATATACTCGTGGCCTGGTGCACCAAATTTTTGCACATTAAAAGGAAATTAATTAGAGGAAATACTTTAATATTGCTATTTGCCCTTTCTCTATAATAGAAATGTCAGAGATGAAAGAAAATTAGTAAAATTAGTATATGAAAATCTTCCTCCTGTCAGAGTCTGAGGTGTGCTGTGGGACCCAGAGTCAAGTCCCTGCCCACCCACGCATGCCTCAAAATCACACGAGACCCAGACCCGGCCAACCCCACCCCCACTGGGCAAGATCCAGACCCAGCTGGCCCCACCCCCATCAAGCCCTGCTGGGTGCGGGGGGCACAGCCTCAGGTCCCCCAGCCTGGTGCTGGGCAGGGAGAACAGCCTCAGGTCTCCTTTCAAGCCCCACCAGATGGGGGGTGCATCCTGAAGTCCCCCGCCAAGCCCCACGGGGGGGCGGGGATGCGGCCTGAGGTCCCCTGGCCCGGGCCGGGTTAGAGGGGTGTGGCCTGAGGTCCCCTGTCAAGCTCCACTGGGCAGGGGGCGCAGCCTCAGTTTCCCTTCCCTGGCCCAGTGCCACGCAGCTTCAGGTCCCTGCTGATTGCTCGTTAAGGCTCGTTACAGGAACTCGGCCTCCACTGTGGGTGCAGCCATCTTGTGTTACGGAAACCCCACCTCCGCTGTGGGTGCCGCCATCTTTGTTGTGGTGTGATGGTCAATTTGCATATTCCCTCTTTATTAGATTAGATGATATGCTAATAGGCTATTGGCTATCAGGAACATTTTTGAGAATTATGGTTGTAAATAGTGAAACAGTGTGTTCTTTTATGTTTTTAATGTTACAATTGGTTGGCTACTTCAAATAGCCTCATTTGCTTACATAAATGAAAGATTAGTATCAAATATATATAATCAAGTGATATTGCTTATTCAAATTATTTAATGTTCAAAGAATGATCTTTTGTTTTTTTTATGAGTATTTTACGTTTTAGTGTAGCTGTCAGTGAAAACTTATTAAATTTCCCCATCCAAAGCACAGGATACAAGCTTATTTGTTTTATCTATAGACTAGAGGCCTGGTGCACGAAATTCGTGCACAGGAGGGGGGTGTCCCTCAGCTCAGCCTGCACCCTCTCCAAACTGGGACCCCTTGAGGGATGTCCGACTGCCCGTTTAGGCCCGATCCCACCAGGATTCCACCTGATGGGATCGGGCCTAAACAGGCAGTCGGACATCCCTTTCACAATCCAGGACTGCTGCCTCCCAACTGCTCTCCTGCCTGCCTTCCTGATTGCCCCTAACCGCTTCTGCCTGCCAGCCTGATCACCCCATAACCACTCCGCTGCCAGCCTGATTGATGTCTAACTGCTCCCCTGCCAGCCTGTTTGCCCCCAACTTCCCTCCTCTGCCGGCCTGGTCACCCCTAACTGCCCTCCCCTGCAGCGTTGATCGCCCCCAACTGCCCTCCCTTGCAGGCCTGGTCCCTCTCAACTGCCCTCCCCTGCTGGCCATCTTGTGGTGGCCATCTTGTGTTCACATGTGGGCAGGATCTTTGACTACATGGGGGCAGACATCTTGTGTTGGAATGATGGTCAATCTGCATATTACTCTTTTATTAGATAGGATAGAGGCTTGGTACATGGGTGGGGGCCAGCTGGTTTGCCCTGAAGGGTGTCCCGGATTGGGGTGGGGGTTCCCTTGGGGCATGGGGCGGCCTGGGTGAGGTGCCTGTGGTGCTTTTCAGGCTGGCCACACCCCCCGGTGACCCAAGCGGAGGCCCTGGTATCTGGAATTTATTTATCTTCTATAATTGAAACTTTGTAGCCTGGAGCGGAGCCAAGCCTCCTGCTCACTCCATGGCTGCAGCCATTTCTGTTGGTATTTATGTATTTTCTATAACTGAAACTTTGTAGCCTGGAGCAAAGGCCTGGGCTGGCCAGGGCTGCAGAAGCTTGGCTTCCTCCATCGCCCGGGGCAACCCTAGCCTCCTGCTGTTCCAGATCCGTGGCTGCCACCATTTCTGTTGGAATTTATTTACCTTCTATAATTGAAACTTTGTACCCTTGAGTGGAGGCCTGGGCCCACCAGGGTGTGCGGAAAGCTTGGCTTCCACCATTGCCAGGGAAACCCAAGCCTCCTTCCTGCTCTCTGTGGCCGCAGCCATCTAGGTTGGGGTTAATTTCCATACTCGCTCTGATTGGCTGGTGGGCCTGGCTGGTGGGTGTAGTGGAGTGATGGTTAATTTGCATATTACTCTTTTATTAGATAGGATGTATATTTAAAGCATTTTCTGGAGATAAGATACTGTTACCAACATTCATGGGGCTTTTAATAAACTGTGATTCATTTCATGTTTGGACACCATAGGTTATCAGAAAATGGTATTAATGCTCTTTTTCAAACTAACATCCATAAAATGTATCAAATTGCTTTTACATTTGCCTTTTATTTGATGCAGTAAGATAATTATTAATTAGAGTTTTCTTGTGACAAAATTATGACATTCACAGTTGTGTTTTAAACAAAGTTACCTCATTTATTTAAAACTCATCACAAGCTATTATTTGCCAGAAAAAAAAAAGGCCTCTGAATTGACCTGATCCTGGTACATGAGAGAGATCCCTTCATGCAGGTGGAGACCCTGAGAAGCCTGTCTCCCTGCATTTGTTTTGAATCCTCTTTTCTGTCCCTGACCGGCTCGCTGAGGCTGCCTGAGCTCTCCCAGCCCCGCGCTCTCGGGCTTCCTTCCCGTGGCCCATTCTTCTCTCCTAGCCCTGATCCCTTTGGATAGATGGTACAGTTTGCTTCCCCTGCCATGTTTGTTGTTTATTGTCAAGACCCCTCCTAACTTGCACACTATAGAATCAATGATATTTTCCCAGTCTCCTTTTCTGAATTGAAATATGAATCTAACTGAAAGTGTCACTTATGTAGCCCTTCCAGTCTTCTCTTTGCTCAAAAAAAAAAAAAAAAAAAAAAAGATGACAGTGCAAAGTTCACCCCAATGTAGGCTTCATTCAGATGGTTAATTTCTCTGATGATATAGGTTACCCCCCTCAAAACTAGAACTTGCCTGAATTTTAAAGACCCTGGGCCCAGAAACCCTTCATTTTTGTGCACACCACAGCATTACCACTGAGCTGATTCTTACACAGTTTTAAGTGTTCATTCCTAATGCACTTAATTCCAAATTAATTTGAGAAACAGATCCTTAATTCCTTTTGAAATCCTCTCAAATCCTTTTGGAAACAACCTAAATAAGTGCTGACACTATCGAATACACTTTCATTTCCCACTTATTTAATTTGGAATTTTAAGATTTTCCTTAAAAGAGTAAGTCAAGTTTGTTTTACTTCAGGGAGATAGAGCTCTGCCCAGGTCTTATGTTTTCCTCACCCATCATTCATTTTTATGCAAAGACAACTTACATAGTCTACTTAAACCCCAAGAGTGGTGTTGTGGGGGATGCCACATCCTCACAGTCCACCTGAGATCCATGCATGCAGGGAGGAGGCCTGAGGTTTCGCTTTCACCAATTCCTTTAGTGCTATCTGTCCTTCACTCCTTCCCCCTCCCAGGCTATGGCCTTTAGGGCTGGTGTTACCTGGCCTCCTGTGGTGCAAGTCCTGAGACCACTTCTGTCACACTCTGTAGCAGTGATTTTCAGTCTTGAGTGTCTAAAATCAATACAGTTGGTTAAGTCACTTTTACTTGTTTATTTTAAACCAGACCATATAGTATAGAGTAGAATGTAATGGAACAGACAGGTATGGAACAGAATGGGAAAATATCAATAGGCAGCTATGCATGAAAGCTAAGTATTGCTTCATTAAACAGCTATTTCAGTTGCTTACTACATATATATATAAAAAGCCAGCGACCAGAACACCGGAACAACCAGAACAACTGGTTGCTATGATGCCCACTGCAGCCAGCGAACCGGCCTGGTAGTTGGGTGGGGCTGGCCGGCCAACCTCCCATGGCCCCTTCCCTCAGCCAGCCTTCCCCCAATCGGCCCATGCCACCCCAATTGGCCCTCAGCCCCTCCCCTGGCCACCCTGCCCCTGATCGCCCCCCCACCCCAATTGGGGGTGGGGCTGGCTGGCCAAACTCCTGCAGCCCCTCCCCCCAGCTAGCCCCACCCCGATGGGCCCCCACCACCCCAATCAGCCCACAGCCCCTCCCCCCTGGCCGGCCCTGCCCCTGATCGCCACCCACTACACAAATAGGAGGCGGGGCCAGCCAGCCAACCTCTAGAAGCCCCTCCCCCCATCCCACCCCACCACAGATTGGCCCCCCCCACCCCAATCAGAAGCAGGGCCAGCTGGCCAACCACCTGCGGCCTATCCCCCAAGCAGGTCCCATCCCCAATGGGCCCCACCACCACGATTGGCCTGCAGCCCATCCCCAAGCCAGCTCCACCTCCAATCAACCCCCCCACTCTAATCAGGGGTGGGGCTGGCCGGCCAACCTCCCACGGCCCCTCCCCTGGTCGCTGACCCCTGATCAGAACCCCCCACCCCATTCTCGGGTGGGGCCCTCTGGCCAATCACCCTTGGCCTCTCCCGCCAGCTGGCCAACCTCCTGCCATCTCTTCCTCCCAATAGGCCTGGCCCCGATCCATCCCTTTTGGGGTCTGGCCGGCCCGACGCCACCCGTGCACGAATTTGTGCACTGGGCCTCTAGTCTATAATAATATATGTATTATGTGGCCAACAAAGAGCATGCCATTGCCTGAGTTTAGAAATTCTTAACCAGAAATCTATGGTGTGGTTTTTAAAGTTTTGCATAAGCCTCTTGAAAGTGTATATGTAGTTGTACATGTGTGTGTATTTTTTATCTATATAAATACATATATGTTTAAAGGTAATTTGTTTTTAGGGGTGAAGTGATAGCTTCCATCAGCCTTTCAAACTGGGCTTATAACTCAGTGTAGGAGCCTTATCTGTAGGAAGAGGTATTCTCATGAGAAAACTCTGTGCATTGGTGATCCCCAAATGAGAACCAATTAGTATCCAGTTTTATCTTTTCTTTCACACCAGGGAAAGCCATATTTTGTTGGTTTGTTTGTGAGGATTATTAATCTTGAAAAAATAGATGAATTTGATTCAGTTATAGAAAAGGAAAAAGGTAATGCCTTCCCTGTCTCTTAAAATTCACTCAATAAAAGCATCTGTTTGATATCATTCATGTCCAGACGGTCTCTCTAAACCTCAGAGATTGCAGGTTCATAATGAACATTCATTCACAAAGTCTTAGCTGCCGGGCTTAGTTCTGGTTGATTTCACAAGGTTGTTTTATTTTGTCCTACACAAACCTTGGGAGGAGGTGTTATTATCCTTATACAAGGAACTAGGGCCTCAGAGAACATTAGAGATATATAGGGTGTCCCCTCAAAATGTATACATACACTTTGAATGATTATAAAGGCAGTGTTTATTAAAATACCTTTCATTTTCAAAACTGAGTTATCAGCTGTTGAAGTGTGTATACACTTTTTTGGGACACCCTGTATACAAAGTCATAAATGACAGAGCTAGAATTGGAACATGTTTTCTGATTCTAAGTTGACTAGGTTTCCTTGGATGCATGAGAAATGGATGGGTTTCTGCCTGTCACTGTGCTTGCCCGTTTCTTCCATCCCATGTTCAGCTGGTAATGAGTACCATTGGGTCAGCAGCCACTCCACTTCCTAAACCATCTTCAGTTTATCATGAATATGTTGCCCATATTAGTACACTCTGAAGGTAAAAAGGTGCTTTACTCGTGATTACCGCAAGCCAGGATATACAGTGACCTAACATGCCATTGGCCAGTGTGGTTCTCCCCGGGACGTCTTAGATCTAGAAGAACAGAGAATTTGTATTTGCATTTTCTGTTTTATCCTGTACACAATTCACTTTCTATTTGTGAGCTGGTCTGTATAATTCTACCATAATTTTCTATTAGTGAGGAATGTCCTGGTTTTACTATAGGCGTCTCAGTTAGGTAACATTCAGGAATGTGGAAGGAATTGAGCTATAAATAAGTGTCTGACTCTGGGCTGTGGTCATCATATCCACGACCCATTCCAGCTTTCAACATGGATGATGTAAGAAAGTATTGAAAAAGAATAATTAGGAGTTACATGTACTTTTCTTCATTGATTGTGAGGATAATCACTATGATACCGGAAATAATTCTTTTCTGGAGTACAAAGATGTAGGCTTAAATCTTGGCTATATGGTTCAATAACTGTGAAACTTCGGACAAACTGATTTGTCTCTACACCTGAGTTTTCTCATATCTAAAAAGATTATATTGTTCTCTGCTCTGCCCTACCTCACAGAAATGCTGTAAATACAAAGAAAGATAATATGCAAGTGTGTTGGAAACGGTAAAGTACTTAAAAATGAATATATGAATGTACGGAGTATGTATGTATATATTTACATGTAAAATTTTTCATGTTTATATTTCCACATATATTAAAGCATATATTTTATTTTAATATAATTTTAATCAACATATTTTATAATTTTAAAATATATATACAAAAATTTCTACATCCTTAAAATAACAATTAAGAAAACATAAAGGACAGTGAATTATTACTTCATAGGGCTGTTTCCCAAGTGTCCTGAAGATGGCACAGTAGGTACACTTTGGCACAGATATTATTAAGTGGTTATAGGAAAAATGTATATGAGGTTAAAACACTAAATTTAAAGCAAGCCTTTTCTAAGTTTGTGGGAGAAAAATTTCTGAGCCTTTTAAATAATGCCCATTGTTTTAATGTTACAAGAGTGATTTGCTTCATTGTGCCTTAAGGAGTAGTACAAACGGGTGACTCGTCAGAGAACTGATACAGTCAGACGTTACTGACGAAAGTCAGGTTAGATCATGCTGTACAGTTTTATCAATAAATTGACCCTTGGAATTGTAAAACAGCGGATGCGCTCATCTGTTATCTTCTGCATAATGTGCAATCCGCTCCTCAGTGCCCGTTGTTGTTAGACACATTATGGGATTTGGCTGGGAGAGAGATGAGGTTAGTTGAAAAACTGTTTTATTGAACCATAAAATACAGTGAGGCCTATTCTTAGAAAAAATATTGACAGGTTGCATTATTTCCATGGGGTTGTAATACTTATAAGTTTTAAAAAATATGTATCTACATTATACCAGCTGTATATTCTACAAGCTGAACTAGAATTCATGAACTATGGGTACCTTGCAAATATATAACTGTGACAGTATTATCTGCTATATTTATTGAGGATCAGAAATCATGGTTCTCAGCCATTTCAGACTTACCTGTTTCTACATGTTGGAACTCCACCTATTAGGACTTAAAATCTAAATATCACCAATAATTTACTTATGTAAATTTGCATATAAATATCAGGCATAATTAATGTTATAAATACACTTGTTATGGATATATATACTTATGCACTCTATTACAGCATGTTGAATTAATACACAGGTGAAAAAATATTTTTTCCTAGTAAATTCATTTCCAAGTGGTTGGAGAGAAGAGTTGGTGTTTTATAAGTGTTGGCAAATTGTCTTACTGGAAGCATCTTTGCTTAAGCTGTTGAGAATAGAAATTTAGTCCCCACAAAAGTACTCTCTAATAAGATTAGAATTTTAATCTAACAGCATTGAGATGCTAGAGTAATGTTAGCTATTCTGACAATTCAAAGCTAATTATAAGCTTACTTTGTCCAGCATCAATATCCGAAGGCCACTGGAATTTTTTCTGAAATCAAAAGTGATACTCTTTTGACCATTCATAAATCATAGAAAAGTCTATGCAATCATCTCAGTTTAGATTGATTGTTAAAATCTGATGTCAGAGCATTTGAAATTTCATCAGTTTATGAAGTGAATGTCTTACCATCTTCTTGTATTGTCTGTGTTTGAATAAACTATATGCTTATTTAAAATATTTTAGTAGGCCTTTTACATTCATAATCCTTAGATATTGAAAATGGCAGTATACATTTAGAAAATTGAAAAAGAAGTTGTCATAAGTTATAAGAGATACAATAGACAGTTCAAAATGGCTAAATGCTTATTAACTTTTCTGTCAATAGTGTCTCAATTTGACCCATATAGGTCAGTTTGACAATGTGAGTTTGAAGATGTCAAGCTACATATTCATGAATATATTGCACCATCTCCTCTGGTAACCATGTTTCCAATATTTCCCATATATTCCTTAAAAAGTGAACTTTTTCAGTGCATTGTTCTCTGGTTGTCTCCATTTTAAAGAAATTTTACTTTAAAGAAATGGGCAAAATTGATAAAGAAATGAAACAAGCAAAGGAAGAGTATTAAATAAATGCAATAAAAACCTACTTTGCAACTTTTATTTTTAACTTAATATGACAATAAAATAATTAGTCCATTGTTTGCAGAATCTCAAAAGAACATTATATTTTATTTGATTTTGTAATGTTCATATTTAATTGAATTTATCCCTCCTTTGTTTTCATGGTAGAGTGGCATTTTATAGACTTGTCCAGCTTATAAATCCCTTGCACATCAGCATTGTAGCACCACCTAGAAATGTTAGAATGAAGAGATTGGTACCTTTTCTTTTAAAGGAGCCTCAAACATCTCATAATGTCTCTAATAATTTCTGAAGTTCACAGTCTAGAATCTTCAGTGATATAGAGAATTGTCACATGTTAACCCAGGAAACAAACTGTATCATCTATATTATTATTACTAGAGGCCCAGTGCACAAAATTCGTGCACAGAGTGGGGATTCCCTCAGCTCAGCCTGCACCCTCTCCAATTGGACATCCCTCTCATAATCTGGGACCGCTAGCTCCTAACTGCTCACCTGCCTGCCTGCCTGATCACCCCTAACTGCCTTTGCCTGCCAGCCTGATAACCCCTAACTGCCCTCCTCTGCTGGCCCGGTCGTCCCCAACTGCCCTCCCCTGCTGGCCTGATCTCACCCCCAATGGTCCTCCCCTGCTGGCCTGATCTTGCCCCAACTGCCCTCCATTTAGGCCTGATCTCACCCCCAACTGCCCTCCTCTGTTGGCCAATTTGGTTCTGATCGGTCAGTTTCTATGCCAGTCAGCATCAAAAGCTCTGCCTCCTAGGCAGTCATTGGCTCCCCAAAGCACCCATATTTGGTTCTGATTGGTCAGTTTCTATGCCAGTCAGTGTCAAAAGCTTCTCCTCTTAGGCAGCCATTGGCTCCCCACAGCACTCACATTTGGTTCTGATTAGTCGGTATCTATGCCAGTCAGCATCAGAAGCTCTGCCTCCTAGGCAGCCAGTGGTTCTTCACAGCACTCACATTTGGTTCTGATTGGTCGGTTCCTATGCCAGTCAGTGTCTCTGGGCCTATCAATGGGGCCTGATCAGAAAGGTGGGGCTGATCAGCAGCCCCGGTGGAGGCCTGGAGAGAAATGGAGGCGCTGCTGCTGGCCAGACTAGGAGAGAGAGAGAGGTAAGTGCTGATCAAAATCTGCCACAGAGGCAACAGATCAGCCCCTGCTTCTCTCTTCAGGCCTCTCCCTAGCCCTGATTTGCAGCCCCCTCAGCAGTCAGTGCTGGGGCACCGTGCCTGCAGTGGAAGTGGGTCAGCACTGGGTTGCCACGGCAACCCAGCGCTGACTGCAGGACTGACTTCTGGTTGGTCGAGCCTTGATCATTACTGGTCGTTTAGACCCAGGGTTTTTATATAATAGGATTTTATTTTATTTTTCCCATCACCATTTATCCCCTCTATTTCTTCTTCAACTTCCAACCTCCTTTCTCCCCCTCCTGCAATCACCACACTATTGTCCATGTCGGTGAGTTCTCTCTCTTATTCCCTCTTACTCCCCTTCCCTCTGTATCATATATATTATAAGAAGAAAATCAATATATGTGCAGGAACAAAGTTGACTTCATTATTGCTCAGAAATTAGAACAAGTGTTGGAAGTAGCAGAGAGGGGTTGATGGACTATGGTGATATTTCATTGTAATTGATTAGTTCAGATTTTCTTAAATTTGATTTTCTCTGTATTACATAGTAGATACTACTGAATGAGAACAAGTCAGTTGTCATTACCTCCTATTAATGAGGTCAAGCATATTTTTAAAGGCATACATTTATGAGGTACTGTTTGTTGGTGGTCACACAAGAACAAAGCAAGCTTCAAGGAAAAATGTTAGAAAATTTACTCTTTTATTTTATTTTAATTTTCTCTACTCAATTTGTTTTAAAATCTTAAGAATGATAGTTCTTACAGTTGTTATTGCATATTAAATCTTTTTTATTGCATTGGTTTCCTGATTCTGTAGTATAGAGAGTTTACTTTTAATTATCTTTCTTTATAAAAACAGCAATCTGTAAACTGAATATATCTTATAGTGTCTAAGGCCACCTATCAATTAGAGAGTGTGCCATCTTCTGTTCCAAAAGACTTTAAAACAGTAGCCATTATAATGATTTATAATGTGGCATTACATGAAGGCGGGAATGATCTTCTATGAATGATGGCCAAAGGTTTCTTCCAGCTTGAAGACTGTGTGATTTTTCTGGGTGAAGTTTGAGAGTTCCCAAAGCAGTACCATTAGTCATGGTAAGTTAAATTATTCATAGAAGCCGTCTAAGTAATCTCTTGTCTAAATACCCAATGCTAGAATGTGTGGAGCTTTAGCAACATCAGTGCTCTGTCCCTTGGCAGAGATAACAGGGAGGAACTGGAGGGAGAGGGACTCCCGCTGTAGTTGTGGCAGGTCAGCCTTGACCTCAGCTCCTGGTTTCAGTTTCAATGAAGTCATTTTTAAATGGTGAAGACTCTAGAAAGCCCTCCCCATCCTTTGGTAATGCCTGCTTCTCAGAGACTGTTAGGGGACTTCAGTGATAAACACACAAAAAGCAGGTCTGCTGCAGTTGGATCCCCACTGTTGCCATATTGCTTTGCTTCTTTGGGTGCTGGTCACAGTATTGTGGGGGGCCCTCAGGATGGCTTTCCCCCTCCTACTCCTGCCAGTCCTTCCAATTCACCCTGCAGACCTCTGCCACTGGAAGCTTTCTCAAACACTGCTCATATCATGACACAGCAGAGAAGGTTATTTTCATAACACACGGCAGAGAAGGTTATTTTCATGACACGCAGGAGAGAAGGTTATTTTCTTTGGGACAAACCAGTGAAAATCATTTAACCTAATTTAGTTTCTTTTTGTTTTAAGTAAGAAAAGTAAGAGCTAAACTTATAGCCCAGTCGAGTAATCACGGCCCAGCTGTTGTTGCAACTATTGTGTAGCCCAGCATCTCTTCCTTCTGTTTCCTTAAACTCATTAAGTCCATTAAAATCATCAAGCCAACTCTGCTTGGTTTTATTCCTTGATGCCCAATTTTGCAAGCGGCTTCACGTCCTCATGGAAATAGGAGAAGTATAATTCTTAAACAAATAGATCTCAGCATTTGCTCAAGAACTTTAAATGTCTCCCAATTTCCTACTGTATCAAGTCTGAGTTCCTCTGTGTGGTTTACAAGATTCTCTGCTCTGTCTATTTAATTTCATCTCCCACGATGTCTCAGAATGTACTCTCTCCTCTAATTAGGCCCATTTCCTTAAGGTTCTCTGAGGCTGTCATGCTCGTTCTCACCTTTGCTTCCCCAGGAGCCCATTATCTTGCCTCTAATGCACTTTCTTTTTCCTGCTTCTGTGTAAATCCCACTCTTCTGTCCTTTAGGGACAAACTCACACCCTGTTTTCTTTATGAGGCTTATTCTGATTATTCATGGGGCTCCCCCTTTAATATTAACGTTTTCAATTTCTGTGCTACAAAAAAATAGTCCTTAAATAATTCATTTTTTTCATCAATTCCTTAACATATTCTAAATTTTCAAATTGTTGTGGGTAGAGATTATGCCTTAAACTTACGTTTGCCTGCAGTATTTAGTATATGGTTGAGGACTTATTCAATAAACATTGTAGAGTAGACTTTGGACCTCTGTTAACTCTTTCATGTGTTGCAGGTTTTTAATGTCCTTCCATTAGAATACATGGCAGATACAGGTAGTGTTCATCAACCCTGCCCTCTGCGCCTCTCCATCCCCTAGTGGCTGCTCTGGCTAATGAACTAGACGCAGAAATGACACGGCACTTCCAGCTGAGGTAGATATGAGCTGGTTTGTCGCCTTAATTACTCTTTCTGTCCTGTGGCTTTGTGGGCGCATGTTCCAGATGGCAGAGCTACGAGATTTTAGTTGCACAAACAATGCACCTACATTGTTTTATACCATGGAGACTTTGACATTTGTGTCTTGCAAAAACTAACTACATTATCTTCAGGAGTATGAGGCTAAACATGATGGTGTATATGTTTTATAGAATCTCAAAGTATCAATCCAGGCCTCTATATTAATCCTGAATGACATCGAGTGCTGCAGCTACTTGGAAACTTCTTCCGAGTGAATTAGAAGCGTTCCTGCCTACAGAAAACAGGCACTCATTTCAAGGTGTTCTTAGTTACAGCGAATATCAGCTCCGACCGCATCTTGGCATTAAACATTGTCGAAACCATATCTGGATCTTCTGAAAGGTTGTATTCTTAGAAAGAACTATTGCCTAGTGTTTGGTCAAGTGGGTTAACCCTGGAATATAGGATTTTATTCAAAGTTCTTCCTTTGATCTTAAAAAATAAAAGAAATAAAAGCTTGCCCAGCCCCTGTGGCTCAGTGGTTGAGTGTCAACCCATGAACTTAAGGGACACTGGTTTGACTCTCAATCCACAGTAGGGGGTATGCAGGAGGCAGCTGATTGATGTTTCTCTCTTATCGATGTTTCTATCTCTCTATCCCTCTCTCTCTAAAAATCAATACAAACATATATTTAAAAAGCACAACTGATCCCATTTTAGGTTTGTTGAAGCATGCATAATGTGCAGAAATGGTCTAAATGCTAAATTCAGCATTAGTCTCAATATGTAGCTTAATGAAAAAAACCTGTGGATGAGAAAGTCAAGACATAAAGGTGAATTTGATACTCTGTGACTTCATTTCCATTTCTTCGTTACAGTCCCTATGACTAGAGCCGGTGGACAGTCATTTGATAAGGAGTGTTCACAGCCTCAGCTAGTGAGGAAAGCTGTGTCTTTTATCGTCTTCTCATGTTGAAAAGAAGAATTTTAAATCTCAGGTTTAAAAATTTTTAATCTATCACCAACGGAGTTCCTGTCACCCACTTACCTCTCCTCTTTGACTGTAATGTATAAAACAAGGTGCAAACCGCCATTCCCCAGAGCATCATCTCAATATGCTGAGTTTCTGCTTCCCAGCAACTGTCCATAGTTTGGCTCAAATAAACTCACAAAAATTCTTTACATGTTGGGATGTGTCTTACATTGACACTACAAAACAAAACAAAACCCTAGGAGCTTGTGTGAGGATATTTGGGTACATTTTGATGAGACTGTATTTGCAGTCACTAAATATATTATTTAAAAAATAATTTAAAATATTTAATGACATGGGAAATATTCATAACATTAAGGAGAAAAACAGGTATAAAAGTACGGATACTCAAAAACTCCAATTTAATAAAAATGGTACGGTGGCACTGAAAAAGCTAGAAAGAAATACATAATATATCTATTATTATCAATGATTTATGTATGTTGGAATTTCTAGAGTTTTAAAAAATGTATATGTTTCTGCATCAGGAGTTTCTACATGTACAAATGCAACCTATAAAAATTACTAACCCATTACAATAAGCATCAGTTGTTTTGGTCAGTGGAAACCACCAAATTCTGCTCCAACTAGATTGAACTGATACCATTTTTTGTCTTTCTGTTCACACACTTGCTGCTACTTCATAATAAACAACAGCAACAGAAAGCTCTGTTCATCTCAGACTAGCTCATTCCTCCCAGCCCTCAGAGACAGTTGTGCGAAGCACCTTTCCTGACTCCCCCAGGTCAGGCCACATGTACTTTCTCTTACTCCCACTGCATCCTTTGTATTCCTGTGTAATGCTATTCAAGTCTAATTGATTTTCTTGGCTGTGTTCCCTGCTGGATTGTAGCTTTGTAGCTCCTTGAGGTCACCCATGTCTTTCATCACCATGTTCTTAGCCTTCCAGCACAATGACTGGCACATAAACACCAGTCAATAGACATTTGTTGAGTGAATGATGCTTACAATGACTTATGGCAAGTGCATACATGCCAAGAGCAGTGCTCTCTTGGGACAGGTTAAACACCAGTGTGATTTTATTCTACATCTTGGGAATTTTCTGTCTAAATAATCTGGAAGCCCAGTATAACAATATTATACATTAACTCCTGTCATTCAAAGATGATTTACATAATCCTATCTAATAAAAGAGAAACATGCAAATTGACTGTACCTCCACTACACCCACAAGCCACACCCATCAGCCAATTAGGAGCGAGTATGCAAATTAACCAAAAAATACGGTGGTGGCCACGGACCTGGAGCAAGCAGGAGGCTTGGGTTGCCTCTAGCGATGGAGGAAGGCAAGCTTCCCGCCCACCCTGGCTGGCCCTGGACTCCACTCACAGCTACAAACTTTTAATTATAGAAGATAAAATAAATCCCAACAAAAATGGCGGTAACCACGGAGCTGGAGAGAGGAGGAGGCTTGGGTTGCTCCCGGTGATGGAGAAAGCCAAGCTTCATGCCCGCCCTGGCCTGCCCTGGCCTCTGCTCAAGGCTACAAAGTTTCAATTATAGAAGATAAATAAATCCCAGATACCAGGGCCTCCCCTTGGGTTGCCTGGGGATGTGGCTGGCCTGCAAACCACTACAGGCCCCTCGCCCAGGCCACCCCATGCCATAAGGGCACCCCCACTCTGATCCTGGACACCCTTCAGGGCAAACTAGCTGGCCCCCACCCATGCACCAGACCTCTATCCCATCTAATAAATGAGTAATATGCAGATTGAACATCACTCCAACACACAAGATGGCTGCCTCCATGTGGTCAAAGATGGCTGCCCCCATGTGGACACAAGATGGCTGCCACAAGATGGCCAGCAGGGGAGGGCAGTTGGGAGGGATCAGGCCTGCAAGGGAGGGTAGTTGTGGGCGATCAGGCCAGCAGTGGAGGGCAGTTGAGAGGGACCTGGCCTGCAGGGGAGGACAGTTAGGGGTGACCAGGGCTGCATGGGAGGGTAGTTAGGGGTGACCAGGCCAGCAGAGGAGGGAAGTTGGGGATGACCGGGCCTGCAGGGAAGGGCAGATGGGAGGGACCCAGGCCTACAGGGGAGAGCAGTTGAGGGGGACCAGGTCTGCAGGGGAGGGCAGTTAGGGGTGACAAGGCCTGCAGGGGAGGGCAGTTAGGGGTGACCGGGGCCTGCAGGGGAGGGCAGTTAGGGGTGACCAGGCCTGCAGGGGAGGGCAGTTAGGGGCAAACAGGCTGGCAGGGGAGCAGTTAGGCATCAATCAGGCTGGCAGGGGAGTGGTTAGGGGGTGATTAGGCTGGCAGGCAGAAATGGTTAGGGGCAATCAGGAAGGCAGGCAGGTGAGCAGTTGGGAGCCAGCAGTCCTGGATTGTGAGAGGGAAGTCCGACTGCCTGTTTAGGCCCGATCCTGGTAGGGGTCCCAGATTTTAGAGGGTGCAGGCTGGGTGAGGGACACCCCCTCCCCCAGGTTCATGAATTTCATGCACCAGGCCTCTAGTTATAAATATAAGATTAAAGAACATTTTTACATTTGGATATATTTTTTAGTAATAAAGTTGAGTTTCTCAACCTGAATAACCAAGTTTAACTTTCAAAAGCAGAGATGGTAATGGTAGTCTATACCAACATTTTCCACCTTTTTGCAATCTGTTATAAATTATTAAGTACCTTGGTACTAAATTTCAGAATCAAAAACACAGTAATAGTTCATAAATTTATTTCATAAGATTATTCATTAATTTGTGTGAGAAAGACAGTTGCCATGGTAATAGCTTAAAGTTGATAGAAATGCCACCCTGGCCACAGTTACTGATGCAGGTGAATTTTCTCCATTGCAAAGTACTTCTCTAGTTTAAAAATAACTGATAAAAGGCCTGGTGGGAGTGGCTCAGTGATTGGGTCAAGGTTTGATTCCAGGTCAGGGCACATGCCCGGGTTGCAGGCTCAGTCCCCAGTAGGGGGCCTGTATGAGGCAGCAGATCAGTTTCTATCTCTCTATTCCTCTCCCATTCTCTCTCTAAAAAATCAATAAAAACATTTAACAAACAACTGACACAGAATTAAAAGGCAATTAAAATAAACATTTAGGAGTATTTACATTTTATGGATTTAAAAACTAAAGTTTTGATAATGCCCAAATTTGGAAAGCCCAAGTTTAATAGCATATTCAAATATTCAGATTACCAACTTTTTTGTAGAACGTAGATGTTATTCACAATGATTTCACAGCAATTCAATGGACTTTAGTCTGATTCAGAAAGTGAGTTATTAAAATGGCTGGGATGTATCTGAAAAAGAAGGCAAACAGATATGATTATTTTTGTGGACAAAATATATTATCTTCGATTCCCTACTCATGCTATTTGGTTTGTCATAACTTGACATAATACTAATTAGGTGACAGAATGAATGAATGTGCTTTCATGGAAGAATGGCAGATGCTGGAAATAATAAAATAGGCAGTACCTGAGCCTGAGTAATTTTATTATTGTGCATTCAGACAGTTGTGAGATCTGTGGAATTCCTGGTGGGAAACAGTTTTTCCTTCCTGAGTGCATCATTAAAAAGTCCATTTACTGCAACAAAATGCATGTTTTGACTGTACATGGATATGTGGAGTTGTAGATTTTTTCTCTTCAACTCTGGATGCATGAATTTCATTGATACAATTTAAAAAGAGGGAAGCAAATGTTGAATACTAAGTAGTGAGTTTTTTGGTTGCCATGTTCAAATGGCATCGACAAAAATCATTGCTAGTAGATTTTTGTGTTAGAAAAATAAACTATAGTTATCTTTCAAACTGTAAGGTATATCTTATTATTTACTTGAAACTTTAGTGATTGCATAGCTGTATTTTTAACAGCGTATATTCCACATCTTAAAGTAGCATTCATCTCTGCATTTCAGAGCCAAAACCTCAAAACAAATCAGGCTTATGTGTGTAAAATATGTGCATATTTTAACTGCTGTATAAAATGCAAATATATATCATGTATTTTACATAATCTCCACTCCTTAATAAATACCACAGTCATTTACCAATTGCTGAGGTTCAAAAATTTAGGATGTAGATTAAAAATAAAAATCTACACCAAAATAGTTGCTTGGGATACCATTTACATTTTAATTCCAAGAAAATGTAAATATAAATTAGATACATTTTTAGATGCTGCTCTTCTAATGGAAGATACTTGAGGTACTTTTACACAAATGACCCAAAATTCCAACAGATTCACATATAATCTTATCCTTAGGACACTGAGTGTCTGATTAAATAATTAAAACTGAGTCCTACCTGAATAGCTTTAATTTCCTCTGTGTGATAGGAAATGATTCGTTGTGTCTGGGGTGTAATTGTTAGTATATTGGAATATAGAGAAGGTGGATGATTTAATTTTGATTTCTTCTAGTTTCTACAGCCTCAACATGAAGAGTAAAGACATGAGAGCTAAATCCTAGGTGTTGCTTATGTGCGTGAGGGCTTTAGTTATACTGTAAAAATAATGATCGCTCTGTGTAGTGCAGTCTTTAAAAATAACTTTCAGAGTGTTGATTTTCACAATTACAAATAAGTACAATTTAACTAGTAATTAAAATGGGAATGTTAACAAATGCTCTGCTTTGAGGCCTCATTTGCAAGTACAGTTGGTGATCACTGTTTTGAGGCAATGTGTCTCTGAGTTTAATCCTCATTTGAAAACTTCCCTGAGGATATTTCTTTTCTGAGAAATGAAGTGAATTATTTAAAAAAATAACAAAGTGCAATTTTCTATACTGTTCTTTTTAAGAATTGAACAATAATTTGTGATCTATTAGGGAATGAGCATCAGCAGAAACAGGGGTGGGGAACCTCCAGCCCACAGGCCATATGAGGCCAGTTAAATCATTTGGTCTGATGCTGTAAATATCCGATGGCCCTTGGCAGAAAAAAGGTTCCCCACCCCTGGTTTATTATGTCAACATCATCCCCTCACTCCTATCACTCCTTTGTATCTTGTGTCTCTGTTTTCCTCATTAGAAAACATTGAGATGTAGCATTTGCTAACATTAATGTTTCCTCATTTTGACAGTAACAATTTTAACTTTTTCCTGAATAATTAAAACAAATTGCTTCTTTTAGCAAAGTGTACATTTTGACTACTGCACCCTCTCTCTGCAGTAGACCCATTTTGACATCTTTAAGTTTTGTTATGTTCTGTAAGCTTAGTTGGTTCTCTTCTTTCAATGGATGATCTTTTCTTATTCAAACATATTATTTCATAAATAAGCGTTATCAATATTTATGAAGAATGCATTCTTCATATGATTTTTCCAATGTTTCCAATGATTTTACTTCTTGTTTAAATCATATTTCCTAAAACAAAACAAATTAAATGAGCTCTTACATATCTGAGTGTAGATACACCTGAGAATTAGGGAGACAACTCAGGCCTGGCAGACACCTCAGAGGTAGTACACCCATGTATAGGGTCAGGGTAAACACACTTGGACAGTGTTTAATAGGGAATTAGGGAGACACTCAGGATTAGGGTAGAACTTTGGTGAATTAGAAAGACATCTTAGGGCAGAAAAGACACGTTTGGGGAACGGAGAAAACATCCAAGGATGGTGATTGAACTGGGAATTACATTTCAACCCAGGTGACTGTGGATGCACCTGGGGATGTAGAGGGGCCTCCCTGGTTTGTGTCTACACCCTTTGAAATTAGGGCAACACCTAAGGATAGTTTAGAAGCTCCTTAGGATTAGAGAGACATCCTAGGTTTACAGTGGGCAAGACTGGGCTATTAGGTAGGAGTTGCAGTCAGGGCGCACATACTTCTCCATGGAGAAAGTAAACACAGCTGGGGAATTAGGGAGACAAACCAAGTCATGGTAGACACATGGGCAACTTGGGGGCCTTCCTAAGTCTGGGTAAACACCGAAGGTTTAATTCTTTATAGTCAGAATCTTAGTTCTTTGCTCTAGTGTCAGTCAGAGATACATTTTATTGTATCATTTATAGCAGGCGTCCTCAAACTACGGCCCGCGGGCCACATGTGGGTGTTTTTGCCGTTTTGTTTTTTTACTTCAAAATAAGATATGTGCAGTGTGCATAGGAATTTGTTCATAGTTTTTTTGTAAACTATAGTCTGGCCCTCCAACGGTCTGAGGGACAGTGAACTGGCTCCCTGTTTAAAAAGTTTGAGGACCCCTGATTTATAGTAATGTGATATATTGAAATTATAGGAAATATAATAAAATAGTACATTTTGAATTATATTCAGAGGTATATTGAGAAAACTATAAGAAAAAATATGAATTCAATGAGTATTGTGACTTGGTTTATGTAAACAAAACCATGTAAATTGTTTTGCTTATTTATTTTTTATTCTCATCCAAGGATATGTTTTCATTGGCTTTAGAGAGAGAGGAAGGGAGAGAGACAGACAGACAGACAGACAGACATCACTGTGAGAGAGAAACATCAACCAGTTGCCTCCCGCATTCTCTCCAAGTGGGGTTCGAACCCAAAGCCTAGGTACCAGGTATATGCCCTGACTGGGAATCAAACCTGCAATCTTTTGGTGCACAGGACAGTGTTCCAGCCAACTGAGACACCTGGCCAGGGCTTTTTAAATTATTTTAAAAATATCTTTTGAATGAATTATATTTGCTTAAATTTTAGATATGAAAGAAATGCATACCCATGGTCTTTTAGAAAACACAGTAGGTTTGATGTCTTTGTATGGTTTCTTTTAAGGTCACCACAGAAAGCCATACAGGTGATTTTTTCTCCTTGGGAGTAAAGCAGTTAGATAATGAATAACATTTCCTTGTTATCTTCTGCTTGGAGAGTGTGCTTTTGTTGCTCTGTGTTCATAGAAGTCCTCCTGGTACCCATTGTCAGGGTCTGTGTTGTAAGTTAATAAAGGTACATGCTAATGGTCTTTTTGACTTAAGTCTGTTTTGGAGGCTCTTTTGTCCAAAGGGTTCTCACGGTGAGCAAAGTCATGCCCAGTGCTTCTCTGATGTTTTGCTTTTCCGTCCTTTCTGTGGATGGGTTACTAAGAACGGTGCTATTAGCTGTTTACTTGGAACGATAGTCTGGTGTGCCCCAGACCCTAGCCTGAATGAGTCCCTGGAAGCCAGTCATTTCCTCTCTCACATTTATTACGTATGCAAAAGCAAAAGCAAATCCGAACAAACAAATCCCCGCTTTATTAATGGAGAAGTTTTTACTACTTACTTTAGAGATATACTCAATTTTATAATTTCTTGACCTGCTTTTCTTTTGGACTAAACATTATTCTCAATGAAGGCAACATATTTATGTTTCAAATGTGTTACCAATTAATGAATGTATGTGTAAAGTTTTCTTCTACATTCAACTTTGTTAATGCCTCACCATTTATAAATTCATGAAGAGTTCACTGGACTTATCTTTTCCAGTTTTGATCTGATTCTTACTCATGATAGCTAAATCTATCCAAATGCAATTGTGGACATTATGTTGGGGAATGACACAGAAAGTACAATTTGATGTACAGTTTGTACCACTTGTTTTCTTATATTCCCTCTTGAAAGGCATTGAAGATATTATGAACAATACTGGTATCCTATGGATTATCCTATATAATGAAAAGGCTAATATGCAAATTGTCCCCCTGGGCAGGAGCTCAACCAACTGGGAGTTAGATGCCTGCTGACCACCAGGGGGCAGCACGGAACATGGTAGGTGTTGACAACGTGGCGCTGGCATTGGGCGGCAGTGGAGGTGCTGCTGTCCCCGATGGGCCCCGACGAGAGCGGGACCACGGTGGGATGGTGGAGCAGGTGAGCGGGCGGTGCCAGGCCAAGGCGGGTGCAAGCAGGGACCCCGATTGCCCTGCCAGTAACCCCATAGATTGGTCCTGATTGCCAGCCAGGCCTAGGGACCCTACCAGTGCACGAATTTCATGCACCGGGCCTCTAGTATCAATATATTTAGCTCTTTAACATTTTTATTTATTTTTTATTTTTTAAAATACTTTTTATTGATTTTAGAGAGGAAAGGACAAGGAGAGAGAGATAGAAACATCAATGATGAGAATCATTGATTATAAACTAAAAATAATATTTTGAGGATTTGCTCTCAATGACCACATATCAAGTTATTATATAAATTTTCTTCCATTTGAATCTGACAAGTCATACATTGATTCTGCTGACCCATATTAAAATTTTGAATTCTGCTGAGTGACCTTTTTTTTTAAATTCCTCAGCCAGAAATTAAGGTTTAAATGAGCTTGTCTATATCTCTGTGGTCCTATTGTTAAAATTAATCGCTTGCACAAATATTCTTTGTTTAAAAGTTAAAAGTAATCTGTTTAGTAGCTAACAAATTCAGTCTTTTTGTTAACAGTTTGACCTTCAGATTTATAGCAGTATGGGAAACATGGAGATATAGGCCATAACTTCTGTCCTAAAAACAGTTTAGGACATTAAATGACCCTTTAATTATTTAAAAAATTATACATTTTAAAAAATGTACAGTGCATAAAATATAAAAGAACCATTCACAGAATGTAGGAGAACTAGTAATAAATGAAACACTAAAATGAACAATTTTTGGTGACATAATGACCAAATAAAATAACCTGAATCTTACTTGTTAGCTTCACACTCACAAGTTATTTTGGAGGAAGAGGTCATCCTTGGAAGAATAAAAATGAATGGCCAGTCAGAAAAAAACACATATTTTGTGAATTGTACATTTAAAAAAAATTGTAAATGAAAGAAATCATCTTTCATAGACTATCTCCTTAATTTTTGTTAATGAACATTTCCTAAAATTAAAAAAGAATATTTTTCTTACTTCCATTTCTAATACAGTTATATTTTTATAGTAAAAGTCTAGGTGCCCAGTTACCATGAGGTTGTTAGTGGAACACATGAAAGCTTCATCCAGAAGCCTGCCCAATTGTCCCAGCTTCCTTGAGCTCTTTGCTGGTGAACTTTCACACTCTCACAGCTTGGATAGCACACCTTTGTCCCGATTTTATGTTGCCTTGAATCATTTAATGTGTGTTCAATTTACCTCCTAAAGACACTGGTAGGCATATTTTTAAGGACAGAGATTATGTGTTACTAGAGGCCTGGTGCACAAAATTCGTGCATGAGTAGGATCCCTAGTCCTGGCTGGCAATCAGGGCCGATCGGGGCCTTCCTTCCCCCAGCTGCCAGCTGGGGCCTTCCTTCATTCCACGCCACCCCCTGGTGGTCACCGCATACCATAGCGAGTGGTTGAACTCCCAATCAGTCGAACTCTCCAGAGGACACTTTGCATATTAGCCTTTTATTATATAGGATATTTAAACATTCCCTATACTTCTATAGTTAAAGGTTAAATTAACAAAATGATTGCATTTGTTAGTTACTAAACAGACTATCTCTAATTTTTAAACAAGGGATATTTATACAAGTGATTAACTTTTAACAAGAGGGCCCTAGAGATATAGGCAAGTTAATTTAAACCTTCATTTTTATAGGGAAGGAAAATTAGCCATAGAAGTGAAATGATCGCTGAAAGGTAAGATAGCAAAATTGTTCTTAGTCTTTTTGAAATGTTTGCTATTTTCTACAATGTGCACTGATACACTTTCATGTCTACTAGCATCTTAGTGGTAGATCGCTAGAAATAATATTCCTTTCTTACTTTAGATGACTAAACATGTATTGCAGCATACAGTTTGTTATTTAAAATATGAAATGGACAAGTAATTCATCTCTCACTTAACAGTAAAATTTGTTAATTGATTACTATAGAGATGCTAACAATTTCTAACTGACATCTGACAGTCAAATTTATTGCAGGATTAAATATACAGTTTGTATTAAAGATAGCTATGTGTTTTATAACTTTCATATCAGTAATAAGAAATTGCTAGTCTAACTGCTAGTGTGTCTATTTTTTCTGCAACCATAAATCTGAGCTGTTAGCAAACACTGAAGTTAAATTCTAATGGAAAGTTGAAACTGAAATTTAAAATATTAAAATACATTTTATATCCTTTATGGAACACTTATGTGTATGCGCATAACTATACCAGCCTAGAAAGCATAACTAATTCAAAAGTATGAACCAAACTAAAAACACCTTTCTGAATATAAAATATATTCCAGCAATTTATTTTCCATACTTCTCCTCCTAAATAAGTGTTTATCGTTCTGCTTTATTCGTGATTAATTCATAAAAAGATAGTTCTTTCTGCCTTTATTATTTGAACACTTATGGAGCCTTTGAATCAATAGGTCTGCTATCTGATACATGCTTCAGAATGATCTTTCCTCCTTACGTGTTTCTTCCCAGTGCACAGGAGAAGAAATGCAATTTCCTTACACAGGTTGTTGTGCTGAATATTATAAGCTCGTACATATGTTATGTAAGTACTTTGCTATGTATCTCTGAATAAAAGAGAAAAATGCATTTTGTTGCCCCAAATAGACACTCACATCCTAAGAATCAAATGACACATAGGAAGAGATAGGGAGCAGGTTGGAGCACCCACTGCGGGGTGGACGCCCTCTTGCCCTGCTGACTGTCTGTCCACAGGCACATCACCTTTTCCGTGAATTTAACCCGACACCGTGTTACTGCAGTGAGACACTGGGCAATGATCTTTCGTTCATCAATGACACACCCCTTGATGTCAATATGCTTCCACAGTTCTTTTCGCTCTTCTCAACAAACGATGACCTTTCATCCAAAGGAGAAAATTAGTCGTGATATTGTGGCCAGAGTTCTCTTGTGGGATTTGAACTTAGCAGAGCAGAAGGAGCTAAGAGTTTGGTGCCGAGGGAGCTGAAGGTAGGGAAGAATAATCACTTAGGCACACTTGGAAGAAAAGTGACATGTGAAATAAATTCATACTAAACGGATTAATACGAAATCCACATAGAGAACAAGAGATACTGATGCCCAGAGGCAGCATTCATTGTGGAGACTGACAGGAAGCTTCTGTGTATTGGGATACTTCCTCCCTTATTTTCTTTCTGAGACCGAGCTGTTAGTGAGCAGTCAGTCAGAAGAAGGATGTTAGTCTCCTCAGTTAGCACTGGTCCTCTTAGGAGCTGAAAGCATAAATTGCCCCAATTCACTCATGGACTTTATTTTTCCTAAACTCTGTATACTCCCATTGCACAGCCTCTGGGCCCAATTAAATGATTTTTTTAAAAAAAATTACGTTAGCAAAAAGAAAGAAAGGAGAAAAGATACCCCCTTCCCTTTTATTTGCAGCTGCAAAGACTAAATGGTACCTTTCTATTGAGGAGCTGACACAGACAATAATAACATAAAGAGGAAAAGGCAATAGCATCCTTGTATGTATCTCACCCTCACCTTCCTCCTCATCCTTTGTCAGGAAAAAGGAGGCAGCCTTCTTTTCCCATCATCTGTTGTCATAATGCCAACTGGCCCGCCTTGCAGAATTACCTCGGGAGTGACACAGAATCTGTACCAAGTTCAGGCAGATGGAAAAACTGAAGATCAAGTAATATGCAATTGAGCAATAATTTTGAGGTGCTTTTCTAAACATTAAAGGCTTTTGGTGTTGGCCCTGAAAAGGGGTGCAGAGAGCACCTAAAATAGATCAATAATGTGTTCAGTAATGTTGACAAATGGTGCCTGCTCTGTGAAGCCTTCCCAACCTTCCCAGGCAGAGTCAGTGGTGCAGGGACTGCTCTGATCATAAGAAACTTATCGCCCGATACCTGACACTCCAAAGGACTTTGAAGGATTAAAGTTACTGAATATTTGAAATAAAGGCCATCTGAAAATCCTGAAATATATGATAATTACATGTCCCATTTATCAACTGTGACATAACAAGCCACCTCAAACTTAAGTGCATAAAACATCAACCCTTTCCTTATTTATGCCTTGACTTCCTGTGGGTTGGGAATAAAAATGGCATCAGGGATGGTCGGCAGCTCCATGTGTGGGCTGCCCCTGAGAAGAGCTGAATGGCTGGGGCTCTGATCTCCTTATGGGAAGAATGTCAAAGACGTCAAGGCCATCTTGTTGACTACCACGTGGAGGAATAACACTGGTCATGGACAGCTGGTAGGAACACAGCCTGGTGCAGCATTTTTGGATGGAAATACATAGTCAGGATTTTACAAACACTTATATCATACTAGAGGTCCGGTGCACGAAATTCGTGCACGGGGGTGGGGGTGTCCCTCAGCCCAGCCTGCACCCTCTCCAATCCAGGACTGCTGGCTCCCAACCAATTGCCTGCCTACCTTCCTGATTGCCCCTAACTGCTTCTGCCTGCCAGCCTGATCACCCCCTAACCACTCCCTGCCAGCCTGATTGATATCTAACTGCTCCCCTGCCAGCCTGTTTGCCCCCAACTTCCCTCCTCTGCCAGCCTGATCACCCCTAACTGCCCTCCCCTGCAGGCTTGATTGCCCCCAACTGCCCTCCCTTGCAGGCCTGGTTCCTCTCAACTGCCCTCCCCTGCTGGCCATCTTGTGGGGGCAGGATCTTTGACCACATGGGGGCAGCCATCTTGTGTGTTGGAGTGATGGTTAATCTGCATATTACTCTTTTATTAGATAGGATTGTTCATCAACCCAGTGTTTGTTATTATACTCATGAAGCCCTCAGTTCCAAGCAGGAACATATCAGATTATGTTGAGGAAGGAGGGAATTGGAGGCAATTTAGGCTTTTACTATTGGAGTAAAAAAGCAAAATTTGTTTGTTATATACTATGGAATACTGATATGTCCGATCTTTAGAACTTAAATTTGATTTTAAAAAAAGTGACAGCATAATTTGTGTAAAATCTTTGATTCAGTTCATTGAACCTGTGGTAAAAATAAAATATCATCCTATCTAATAAAGAGGGAATATGCTAATTGACGATCAGACCCTCAAAAAGATGGCGGAGACCACAGCCAATAAGGAGGGAATATGCTAATTGACTGCCACACCCTTAAAGATGGTGGCATCCACAGCTACAGATGGCAGTGCCCAGTCCCCTCAACCCTGCTGGGGCGGCAGATGCACGGCATGGCTGGGCCTGCCCCCAGGTGAGTCTGGGCACGCCGCACGCCTGCCTCCAGAGTCCCCTAGTCTCCTCAGCCCCCCAGCTGCCCAGGGCCGGCCCAAGGTGCAGGCAAGCCTTGGATGGCAGCTGCCCAGCCCCCCAGAGCTGCCCAAGGCTCAGGTAACCAGGGCTGGCTGAGGCTTGCACTGCCGGCAGTGGCAGCAACAGAGGTGTGATGGGGTGTTGTCTTCCCCTGATTGCCAGGTCGCCTGCCGCCCCTGAGGGCTCCCAGACTGTGAGAGGGGGAAGGCCAGGCTGAGGGATGCCCCCCTCCAGTGCATGAATTTTCATGCACTGGGCATCTAGTGTTAAATAATATTTTAATGCATAAGGACAATTAGTTATACTGACATATTCTGTGTATTATAAATATTTTTTAAGTTACTCTATAAAATTAGCTAGAATATTCAGTTTTATTCCTTAAAATTTCTGTATATTAGGTTCTTAAATATTAAGCATTTTTGAATATGGTGTGGGCAATCTCTGGTTAAAACAATTTCTTTGTATGTCTTCCCAGTGCCATCAAATACACAATGGGTATGTAACATGTCTGTCACTGTAAATTGGAAAACTGACACCTTGCCATTCTGCTCTTCTAATACTAGCCAGTAATTTTGCTCTGGACAGCTAAATCATACCAAGTCTAAGTCTAACTTGGGCAGAATTACAGGTTAATTTCACCAACTAGACTTGATGACTAGTTATCCCTCCTGTAACATTATTTATACACAACCCAAAATCATTTATTAAGTTGTACTTCCCGTCCCCCCAATTTTAGTGTTAAAGTCTACACCCAAACACTTTTTTAAAATTAAAGAATATTTTGCCAACCTCATGCACCAGGTATGTCACATACTATGCTAGTTACTTAATTTTCTTTAAAGTCACACTGGATTTTGACCCATTCCTGATTTGAACTTTCTTTGCATTGTTCATTATATATGAGGGAAATATCGATTGGGAAAGCAATGTAGAATAAAATAAGAATATTAGAAAATACTTCCATAAATATTTTTAAATTAGCTATAAAAAAGTGATATAATTCTTAAGTAAAATCAAAATATGACTGATAATTATATTCATTTGCCAAGAATGAAAATCATTAGATAATGATGTAATATAACCTAAAGGATAAAGTACCCATAAAAGTAACTAATAGTTTTCTCAGTGTATAGCATTAAAAACTGAGTAATTTACAATGTGGACTTCGCTGGTGGCAAGTGTTTGCATGGAATAAAACCTGCACAAACGTGTATTCTTCCATGCTGCAGAAAGAGAAAATCCTTACGTTTTGCTGTATTTAGCCTTTTCTTCAGAGGAATAATATCATTTTGAGCTCTTTGCTTCTGTTATTTAAGACAATTTTTAAATTGTAGGAACTTTCAAGTTATTGATTCTTATTAGTAGATTCATTTACCATTCTATCGCTCTTGCAATTTCAGAGATTTTCCTTAAAAGATATTTTCCTATTCAACCTCCCAATATCTTGCATGATATTATATATATATATATACACATACACCATTTTTATCCCTTTTTTGTCATCTGGAGTTTCAAAATGCCAGCTTGAGGTATATCCTTTGTACATTATGAATGAAAACATTTGCCATTCTTTAAAATACCATGTTCTCTATGAATCATCTTTTATCAAATTTAAATCCACAGACTACTATTAGCATAATCTTAACACATTTTGTTTTCACATTAGTACTTAACAATATAAATCAATGTGCTAGGTGTTCTTTCATGTGCTATTAGGGACAAATAACTGGCTTTCAAGTGATTTTTCGTTGTAATTATAACAATAGCTATACTTCTCCTGATGACTTTTTTCTCAGTTGGTCTATTTTCATCCTGACATTTGTGTCTGCCCTGTGAATTTCATCCCGGGGAGGAAACAGCAGTTTGTCTTGGAGCAGCTCAATTTCGATCTCCAGGTGACAAGCTGATATTTCTTTCCTTTGAAGAAGCTTTTAATATGATGGGTTAAATGTCAAGAAAAAAACTCCCATCATATATTGAACCTTGCTCACCTCATTTTTCTTCATATTTATGACATATTGACATTTGATTTTAAAAAATGTCCTTTTTATAACAGATGTAAAGAGTTTAAAATAATGCATTTATTTAGGCATCTTATATGTTGGTACATATCATTTAGTGCACTGCCAACTTTTTTGTAAATATGAAAGAAATCATCAACTTTAAAGCTGTTTACTCACTGTTAGCTGTACCAGCAGTTTAAACAGTAAAAAAATCTCTAGGCTAAAAATTCTACTATAAACTTTTTCATTTTAATTTTGAGTATGGAATCTAGCTTGTACTTATTAGGTAAAAAAGGAAGTAAATTATAAATAGGAGAGTTTAAAATGGTCCATTGACTGTTACTGACTCCTTAGATAGCCACACAGAATGATGTTTTGGAAACACAAATATGCTTTGATATTTTTTGAGGAAAACACAATATTATTTGTTTACTACTTACATAAGGCCATTAATTACACAACAATCAAACTTAAGCAAGCTACTTACCAAGCCTGAAAGGTGATTTTTTTTTTTTTTTTTATGGCTTTAGAGTATATAGGACATGAAATAAGGCCCCTCAAGGTGGGACTCATGACTGTCACCTGGCTTCAACCTGAGGAAGAGACAGGATGGTTTTAGCTTATTATATAAATGCCACAATTACAGCCGACACTTTTCTATGCTTCCCACCAGCACACGCACACACGCACACATGCACACGCACACACGCACACACACACGCTCACACTCACTAGCATGGATACTAGTACATTGAAAATATCTGCTCCTTGCTTTTGTGAGGAGAGCCACTATCCACGTGTAGATATTTAAGTGTAAAGTTGATTAAGTTTTAATAAAGTTAAAAAGTTTCACTTCCTTCGTCATTTGCACTGTTCATATTTCAGGTGCTCAAAAGCCTTTTGTGGCTGCTGGGGACCACATTAAACAGCCTTGGTCTGAACATTCCCATTACCACACAAAGTGGCTGATGGTGGATTTCTTTGTGTGGAGGCACTGTCTTGAAACAACTTTGAATCTTGCACGATATCGTCTTAGTATGCATTCAGTGTTTTCATGTCTAGTTACACGTGTGTCTCCACAAGCATAGAGCTGTGATGCACATCTGTGTGCATGTCACAAATTTTAACTCTAAAAACATCATAGTCACTGTTTGCAATCAAGTTCGTGTTCTTGACCATGTACCCATGAAATATCTGAGCAGCTTGCTCACTAGTCACAATTTGAGCAAATATATATATATTTTTTCTTAGGGGAAATGAAAGTGAGCATTTATGTTTGGTTAGTTACTTTTATGATAAAAAGATACTCAAATCATTCTCAAAATGTTGAAAGGCAAGCTTTTAAAAAGAGTTGTTGCTGTATTGGAACCTTTATCTTTAAATAACTTTTCTTTAGGATGTCTTGTTCTGTAATTGCATCAGATATCTGACATTTTAGATAATCCTTTGAAAGAATTAGCTTCCCCCGATCAGAAAAATTCTTGGTGGTAAAGGCCATAGAGATTTCAAACAGCAGGATATCCTATATAATAAAAGCCTAATATGCCAAGTGTCTGACCATTTGTTCTACTGCTCAACCAGTCACTATGATGTGCACTGACCACCAGGGGCAGATGCTCCAACTCATAGGTTAGTTTGCTGCTGGGGTCCAGCTGATGGGGACTGGGCGAGATGGGCTGGACATGCCCTGGAGCCCTCCCACAGTCCCTCCCTGGCCCTGATCATGCACTGGTGGGGTCCCTCAGCCTGGCCTGCGCTCTCTCACAACCTGGGCCCCCTTGGGGGATGTTGGAGAGCCAGTTTCGGCCCGATCTCCACAGGCCAAGCCGAGGTACCCCACCGGTGCATGAATCCGTGCACTGGGCCTCTAGTTTAATATATGAAAACACAAGGGGGACAAATTACAAGCCAGCATGATATACTAGGTGTCATTTTTTAATGATTAACTGCTCTAATCAAAAGTTATCCTACCTAATAATAGACAAATATGCAAATTGACTACACCTTCGCTACACCCAAGCCATGCCCACCAGCCAAGCCATGCCCACCAACCAATCAGGATGAGTATGCAAAGTATCCCAACCAAGATGGTGGTTAATTTGCATATCAAGACAGCGTAGAAAGAAGCCAAGAGCTGCAGAAGGGAGCAAAGCTGCAGAGAAGCAAGCAAGCCGGGGGGAGGAGAAGGGAGGAGTGGAGGCGGGGCGGGGGAGAAGGAAGGAGAGTGGGCGGGCTGGCGGAGAAGGGAGAAAAGCAGGCAGGCTGGTGGAGAAGGCAGGGCAGGGAGAAGGGAGGAGCCCAGGCGGGGCCGGGGGAGAAGGGAGAAAAGCAGGCGGGCTGGCAGAGATGGCGGAGCGGGGGAGAAGGGAGGAGAGCAGGTGGGGCGGGGTAGAGTGCAGCAGGAAACCCTATTGCAGGATTCTTCCTGCAACGGGAATGCTAGTTTTATATAAAGTTAATTGTCTATCAAAGTATGTAACTTGATTGCTGTTAAGGAGAAGCTAAACTGACGTGTGCAGAGGTGACTTAAGTTCACACAGGTAGTAACCACAGAGGAAGGATTTAAGCTCATGTCCAGTAAACCTCAGGTCCTGTGTTTCAAGCCCATAGTGTCCTGGGGAGCTGGCTCTTTCAAAGAAAAAAGAAAGAAAAGGCTGTGGTTTTCCATGGTGTAAATACCCCCATTATGGCCACATAGACTCCTGTGGTGTTAAACTCATAAATTCCCAGGTGTTTTATTGTCTGCTCCTCTGAGACAGTGTGAGCCACTCTCCAATATGCAGAAGACTGTTACCGTCTCTGCCCCGCATCTTATTCCAGGGGCTTGTCAGTCAGGGAGATCTATCTTAACTTTCACCCAAGTGGGATCATTTCTGAAGACAGTAAAAACACTTCCTTATTATTTTCTTTTATTTTAATTTTGTTGCATGGATCCTAAAATAAAGAAAACATTCTAGCATGCTATAATTCTTACTGAATATTGAATTTGATGCTCTTTTCTGCCTTTTCAACAAGCTATGCCAGACAGGTCTGACACAGGTAAAGAATTATGCTGGAGAACAGAACAACACGTGAACATCCCAATGCATGTAGTGATGATGTTCATGTATCCATTGATACAATTTTATTCTCACAAGTCTCTTAACCCTGGTGACCATACGTATTATCTAATACCTGTCATAAAGAACAGTGTATTATTAACTATAAATGTTAGATTAGTTTTCTTTTTTACAGATGTTCTCTAAACTATAATTACAAACAATCAGTATTAAAAATCCCACTGAGCTGGCCAGTTTGTTCAATGACACACATGTATATCTTGATGCTAACTCAATTCTTCAGCCCAGTGTTGAGGTGGTGTTACCCTAAGTCAGTGGTCGGCAAACTCATTAGTCAACAGAGCCAAATATCAACAGGACAACGATTGAAATTTCTTTTGAGAGCCAAATTTTTTAAACTTAAACTTCTTCTAACGCCACTTCTTCAAAACAGACTTCGCCCAGGCCGTGGTATTTTGTGGAAGAGCCACACTCAAGGGGCCAAAGAGCCGCATGTGGCTCGCGAGCCGCAGTTTGCCAACCATGGCCCTAAGTCTAAGGCAGCAGTCCACACACCAGAGAGGAACTTTGATTGACATGAGACCCTCAGAAAACCCCTGAAAATGGTCCAGACTCAGTGTCTCTGTCCTGCCTGGACTTCCCTGGTCTGAGAGCCACCTCTGGGGGGAAGGGGAGTGTGTTTGAAAACTGTTTCCTAGGCTCCACTACAAGAGATTCTAGAGCAATAGGTGGAGTGGTTGGGGACCTGGACTCCCACAGTCGCATGTGATTTTGGTAGAAGCTTTTCTTCTTCTTCTAAAATAGAAATAAAAGGGAAGGAAATCAAACACCCTTAGGTCTCTGATTTCAGTTCCCTAAATACATGATATTTCCCACTCCTTAGGGACTTTGCATTCCTTTAGTATTCCCTGAAGTCCTCCTCCTCTTTGTTTTAAATATTTTTGCATGCCAATTCACCTTTCACTTTGCATTTTGTATAAAACCTGCCTGAGCCTGGCCCTGAGCAAGCTTCTCTCTCCTTCCCCTGTGCACACCGTGACACAGGGACATCTGTTCTTGCATCTCTTACACTCAGCCAAGCTCTTGTGTTGGTTGTTCCCTGCCAGCCTGTAGGCTTCTTGGGAGCAGGGATTGTGTTCATTTTGTTCCCTGTCAATGACTTGCACTTAGCCGACACTCACTAAATACGGTCAGTGTTTGAGTGGACAAATCAGCTTACCTGCTAAAAATCTTACTGAGTTATACTTGGATGTTGTGCTCCTAGGCCATTGAAAACACTCCCTGTGGATATTTTTAGCACTATAACTGGACAAGGGACCAGCGTGTTCCTGCATGTCCCTGGTATAAAGACTCAGCTGGCAAATTCCTTTTAGAAAAGATTTGTCTCTCTCAAGGGATTAACATCATCGCAGACTCAGAACTGTGCCTCCGTGGAATCCTGTCTCCCTCAGTTGCCATCTGAGTGGCCTTGATATACGTCACTCAAGCTATGTACTACGATTTAATACCCACAGAAGAGTTTGTCTGAAGATAAGTGCCACGGATGGCAGTTTCTTTGGTTTTGGCAAAGCAGAGGAGGAAATAAGGGTGGAGAGATTAGGTAGAACATACTGACAGTGGCAGGAAGTGACTTCTGATGAGTGGGATACAGAAAGAAATAAAATACACACAAGGAAAAAAAAAATACACACAAGGGCTTGCTTATAAACCTAAATTTCCATTTTTCCTCACTTTCATTTTGCATAGAATGATTTTTGAGTTTTAGGTCTCAGGGAACTTATCTCTTCGTGTTTTGTTCATTCTCATAATTGTGTTTAAGCATCTAATAATATTTCTATATACAAATTAACCTGCTTTGCTTCCCTCTGCCCCAATCCATGAATCCTTTGTGTTGTTTCTCTGTGCTAACATTTGCATTTTGAAAGCGATTTGCTTTTTCTAAAATTTTTCCTCAGTTTCCTGGTTACAGTCCTTGCAGTTCCTCCCATATTCTTTGACTACATTAAAATTCTAAATTGTCTTCTTGTTCTTCATTTTGTTTTTGTACGGGGCGTGCCCTACACCTTTGGTTAGACCCCTTCCTCACATAGCCAAGGGCATTGCCACTGAGCTGTGGGATTTTCTCACTTTCCCAGTCGTCACCTGAACTTCCGGGCCATTTCTGTCATTAACACAGAAGACAGTGTCTTTCACTTCTTACTCTATTTCCAGAGATATTGGAAAGCTATCTTACCAAGAGTTTTATTACTCATCATCATTGCTTTAATTATGTATTCCTATAATTCTTTTGTGAAGTGATTAAGTATCCTCTTTTCTCATTATTGTTCCTGGTACAACGTCTAAAATCTGCATCAGCTGATTGCTTTCTTCATCATTACAATTTAAAATCGCCTCTTGACTATGTTCATCCCTCACCGAAATTAGTTCAAAGTCCTCTCCTCGGATTAATGACCCCTCCTCGCCCTATTCTCTGCTCTCCTTTCCTTGAGAGATAAATAGATAAGTGGCCCATTCCATAGTCATCAAGTCATGAGATTAGAAGGTAATGCTGGAGGTTATTTAGAGTTGATCCCTAGATTCCAGATGGGAGGGAGGATACTGAAACATTTCTAGTATGATGGTTATTTCCTCAGAAGGAGATTTGGGAACATCTTACAAGAATACAGTTATTTCTGTGCTATGATGCAGAGTTACTAAAAGTGAATGTTCAGTTAACAGCTACAAATTCAAGTAAGTTTAAATCACATTACAGTCAATTATCCTTTGCTGGTACGTGCCAAGGGGGAATATTAACCAGTAAATTAGCATGTTCAATGTTTCATCCCTATACAAATCAAAATCAGGCAGGATGTCTCCTACAAGGAGAAAGAAACAAACCATGTATCCTTAGCTAACTCTGTAGAACGAGAGCTTCAGGAAGGTACCGATTTTTAGACAAAAATTAATTCATCTTTGAAATGATTTTGTGATTATTTACTGGCATTATTTCATTGTATGCTAAGTGGAGAATATTTTCATAGTTGACACATAATTTTCTTACCAACTTACTTATCTGTCTTATAAGCAAAGACACGACATATTTACATGCGACTTAGTGACTTAGCAGGAGAGCCTTCTTATTTTAACCATTTCCTTTTAGGGGCTGTAGTCTCAGACTGAAATTGAATGTAGGTAAAACCAATTCATGGAGAAGCATCAAAATTTTGCAGCATAGTAATCAATAATACAAAACATTCTTAGGGCTGCTTATTACCACTAAACATTTATTTACCCTTTTCTCTCTTTCTGAAATAGCTAACATCCCTATTCACCTATCATTTTTTCAGGCTCAGTTGAATATCACCTTCTCCAGGAAATTAACTCTGATTCTCTCAGTTTGGTTTTGCAAAGCCCTCTGCACCATCACCCAACCTGCCTGGCTAATATAGTCTCTATTCCCATCTGTGTTGAGGTCAGCATTACTGTACCAAGGTTCAGGCTTGGAGCCTGAGCTGGGAGCCCGCACTCCCCACTTCTAGGCCTGCCTGGTTGGGTTGGTACAGAGCATACTAAGGAATGGGTGTTGTGGGGCCAGAAAGAGAGAGCTTGCCTTTGTTAAACCTGGATTATGTTATCTCAGGTTTAGGAAGGACCATGTCTCTTTCAAACTAACCAATCAACTTCCCTAACCTTCCTGGGATAGTACTGGGCCCTCCTCTTAACCAATCCATTTCCTACATCTTCCAGGGTTCTGTGTCCCTATCCAGTTCAATCCTTTCCCCAGGCTAAGAACCTCCCTTTTATGGTTGCCATCTTGGCTTCTACTGCACATACTAATACACCCAGCAAAGGAATACCCCTTGATCGTTTGATCTCTTCCTCAATAATCCTAGCTAGTGACTGGTAATGATCCTTCCTGCCTGATTTGAGGATTAAATCCTGTGGGGGAGGATGTGTGTGAATGAGCCTGTGAATGCTATATAGCTTCCTAGTATATCGGGCTTAATGGACTGCTGTAACTTCCTGGTGAAAAAGGCTTATTGTCAGATTCAGAACCTATTTTATTAGGCTTAATAATGTCTAATTCCCTTTGCTCTCCCCCCTTGTTTTTATTAATATCTAGCTCAATGTGACTGATTAATTTATTGGCAATATCAGTGCTCAGCAACAAAAACCTTTCACAGTGGCAGGTGACACATCCTTGCTAATGCTTCCTGTTTTTCCCTTGAGTACCTCTAGTAATCTGATCTTGATAATTTGTCTTTTATCCAGTTTACCGGGTTGGACTCTTCTTTTTGCCTCTCTGTAAGAGGGGATTTTTAGTGGTAGTATGATTGTAAATGACCCTTGAAAAATAGAACTGTAACTATAAAGGAAATATGTGAAGCTCACTAGGAACAAATATTCCTGGGGGGGAAACCAAATTGTAACAGGAAAACAAACAAACAGCAAAAACCTGAATAAGCAAAACAAAAAAAATAATATGAAATTTATAACTAAGTACCTATGTTAGTGAAAACAGGGTGAAATTTAAAAGCTGAATTTGATTTTAGAGTTTGGTCCTTCTCTAAAAGTATGTGAACTTTCAATAGATAGACAAGAGAAAAACATTTCTGCAAAAGGTATTAGAGTCCATCATAAAATCAATACAAAGAATTTAAGAGGTTTAATAAGAATACCATAGTGATGTGTAAATGACTGAATCCATTTGAAATTACCTGTGCAAAGATGATTGCAGGGGCTGAGCAGCAGACTCTGAGTGAAGGATGAATGGATTTCTCTGACACAAGGTTTGCAGTGAAAGAGAGGGCTAAGGGACTGCCTGGCTAAGGGAACCAGGCAGCCTCGATTGTCTGCCTCGTTAGCCTTGTATTGTAGCAGCAGTTTGAGATAAAGTTTATCTTTTAGATACAATCAGTAGGGTAAGTAATAGGGGGAGGACACATGTGTTTGTAGTGTCCTTTAACCAAGGACACCGAAGATTAAGCATAAGGATTCCAGTAACCACCCAGGGGTCTGCATGTGCACAGACTTGTTTGGAAAGGTCAAGGAATAATTAAGGGCACCGCCCTCGGCACTCCCCCAAGTCAGAATTCCAATAAACAGGGTGGGAGGCCTTCCACGCACTTCCCTTTTCTTGGAATGTCCTCCTTCCAAGCTTTCCAATCAAGTCTCTTGTGCTCCCCAACAGATGATTAAGGAAAGGTTACCAGGAGTCAATCCTGGGAAATAATGCAATTATAGAAAAACTAGAGGCCCAGTGCATGAAATCCGTGCACAGGTAGGGTCCCTAGCAACTGCTGGCTGCCAGCCGGGGCCTCCCTTCCCCTGGCCGCCTGCCAACACCTGCCATGTTCCAGGCCACCCCTGGTGGTCAGTGCACATCTAACTCCCGGTCGGTTGAATTCCTGCCAGTGGTGACAATTTGCATATTATCCTTTTATTATATAGGATATGATGCTATGAGCAATGATTACTAAATTGAATATCATTTCTGAGAATAGAGTCAGTGGATTTGGAACAAGTAGAAAAACCTATTTAGAAAAAATGAGGTTTAATCTGAAATTTTAAAGATGTATAGGATTAATTGGTCATGGATTATAGGCTATATTGTTGTATTCCACATAACAGATAACAAGAATAAATTTAAGTATAGTTAATTTGGCATAATATAATTTGATTTTATAAGAACTTCCTTTAAAGACGTTATTAGAGAAAAATAAGTCTCATCTTTCCCTGTTGCTAGTGGGAGAGGGACCCTTGGGGGACTGCTGGAATAAGCATTTCGGAGGTCCCTATGGGAAGATAAGCTATGGGAGGAAGCTTTATTCCTGTGGAACTACACCCCTGGGTTTCCGAAGCCCCATTCCCCTTAGTCCAGTCATAGAAGTGCAGCTGGTGTTTCAGTCGAGCTAGAGTAAAGCCAGTTCCAGAGTTTCCATTCCATGGTGGAGCTGGGTCCAGTTCAGCATCAGGCTAGTTCCAGCCCATTACCCCATTGTGTGGAGGGTCCTCATGGCCACGGGCAAATGCAGGGAAGCAGGAGTGAGAGGCCTCATAAGCCGAGTTTGCTCATACGAGCCCCGAGAGAGCAAACTCCTTTGTTCATGGTGTATGTGTCACAAATCTCTGCCCCCTTGCAGAGGCCACACTCATTCTGGTCAACCATCTCTGCCCCCAGGTGTGATTGGCAGGTGATCATGTTCCCTATGTCATCCCTACTTTACTGGGCATGCGTCTACCTTCCCTTTGTCCAGTCCCCTCTCCCAGTGTTTTGCAAGGAATATGCCTATAATGTCTGGCCTTCCCTTTGCTCCTTTCCTGTTATTGGTAACTAGAGGCCCGGTGCATGAAATTCGTGCACGGAGGGGGGATTCCCTCAACTCAGCCTGCACCCTTTCCAATTGGGGACCCCTTGCGGGATGTCTGACTGCCATTTTAGGCCTAATCCCAGGGATCGGGCCTAAACCGGCAGTCAGACATCCCTCTCACAATCCAGGACCACTGGCTCCTAACTGCTCACCTGCCTGCCTGCCTGATTGCCCCTAACTGCTTCCACCTGCCAACCTGATCACCCCTAACTGCCCTCTCCTGATGTCGCCCACAACTGCCCTCCTGATCGTCCCTAACTGTCAACCTGATTACCCCTAACTGCAGGCCTGATGTCGCCCCCAACTGCCCTCCTCTGCTGGCCAATTTGGTTTTGATTGGTCCATTCCTATGTCAGCATCAAAAGCTTTACCTCCTAGGCAGACATTGGCTCCCCACAGTGCCCAGATTTGGTTCTCATTGGTCGGTTTCAATGCCAGTCAGTGTCAAAAACTCCACCTCCTAGACAGCCATTGGCTCCTCATAGCACCCACAATTGGCTCTGATTGGTCGGTTCCTATGCCAGTCAGCATCAGAAGTTCCACCTCCTAGGCAGCCATTGGCTCCCCACAGCACCCACCTTTGTTTCTCATTGGTTGATTCCTATGCCAGTCAGCGTCAAAAGCTCCACCTCCTAGACAACCATTGGTTCCCCATAGCACCCACCTTTGGCTCTGATTGGTCGGTTCCTATGCCAGTCAGCGTCAAAAGCTCCGCCTCCTAGGCAGCCATTGGTTCCCCACAGCACCCACCTTTGGTTCTGATTGGTTGGTTCCTATGCCAGTCAGCATTTCCAGGCCTATCTCTGGGCCTGATCAAAGAGGCGGGGCTTAACAGCAGCCCCCACGGAACCTGGGAGAGAAAGAAAAGCCTGGCTGCTGGTGAAGATCAGAGAGAAAGAGGGAGAGAAAGAGAGAGGTAAGTACACTGATCAACAGCTTCCACTGAGGCTGCAGATCAGAGACTGACTCACTTTCTGGGTCTCAGCCACCTGGGCAGTCAGTGCTGGGTCGATAGGCTGCAGCTGGGCAACCCAGCGCTGACTTCTGGATGGTCTGCATTTGGTCACAGGCTCCACCCCTTCCCAAGCCCCAGGCTTTAGGCTTGGGAAGCACCCCCCCCCACCCCCTCCAATGGCAGGCTCGGCCCCTTCCTCCACTGGGCTGAGAGTGACCCAGGTATGTATGCAAATTAACCTCCATCTTTGTTGGGTTAATTTGCATACTCACTCTGATTGGCTGTGGGCATAGCCAAGGTATGGTCAATTTACATGTTATTCTATTATTAGGTAAGATTAGCTAATTACAATGGCATTAAAGGGTTTCAAGTTTTTGGAATATATTGCTTAGAATAGCTATCCCATAGGGTGTTTTTCATTATTTATATAAATGCTATTATGGATTAAGGCAAGCAAAAAAATAATTCCTTTTTTACTGTCTTAATACACTCCCATTTTTTTTTTTCACATTAAATTTATTGGGATGACACTAGTTAATAAAATTATATAGGTTTCAAGTGCACAATTCTATGATACATCATTGGTATATTGCATTGTGTGGCCACCATACTCTCATTTTAATCCGGGTTTTGATTACCCCTCATTAAGTAAATAACTATATTCCATAGTGCATTTTATATATTTTTTAAAAAATAATTTTTAATAAAATACATAGCCAAACAAATATTCACATTTTATGTATAGATTATTGGGTTTTGGAGTGAAATACGAGTGTATTTTTAAAAATCACTCACATCTTGACTGTATCATAGGTTCTTTCCTTTAATTAAGAGGCTCACCAGGCACTTTGTAACACTGGCCCCTAACTAGGTCCCTTATGCCTCCGAACTGCTTGTTTTGCATGGGAGGGGAGTCACTTAATACAAGCTTATTAGACAACCGAGCAGCGTGGAAACCCCCACCGGACCTTTCAATAAGGTTTAATCCACCAGGTGAGACCCGAAGGAAGCTGCAATTAGACTTACTTTATTTTTTAAATGGAGATGCTGAGTTTCAAAATATTAAAGTGCTATTTGCATATAATGATGACAGAATCTGACGCGCTGTGGCAGCCATAGGTCAGAATGCACCTCTCCCAGCCTGGAAGTCAGACTGTGCTGTGTTGAATTAACAAGTGTCAATGTGCCTCAGAATTGCCACTAGGAATACTGACTCAGTATTGCCATGTCCGTGGGAGAAACAGGATAATTATAGGTATTACCCTGGAAGTGATTGAACTTGGACTTGTTTTAACCGTTACATATCTGAACTGAATTGACATTTCTCTTTAAAAATATATATAATTTGTATATCCATATAAATGTATAGGTAGAAATATGCAAATACATGATAATATATGAAGGTAGTAAAATTCATAATCTATCAAATATTATGCTACTCAGTACAGTTTCTCTCTTCATTCATTAGGTTTTTAAGTGGAAACTGTGAAGGCAAATACAAATTAAAATAATGACAGGCTTAATTTTCCCAGTTGACAGTGAAAGAAGAGACTTTCCCCTGTCCTTGTTCTTAAAGCATTTACTTCAGAAAATTTGTAATTACAAGTTCTTTCTCTGTCTCTTTAAAATGTATGTAAATATTTTTAAAACCTAAATAAGCCTCCAGCCAACTTTACAACCCAGAATTGTCTCTCTCAAGGACCCAGCAACCATCTCTCTTTTTAAAAAATATGTTTTTATTGATTTCAGAGAAGAAGGGAGAGGGAGAAAGAGATACTAGTAGAAACATCAATGAACACAGAGAATCATTGATTGGCTGCCTCTTGCACACTCCCTACTGGGAATGGAGCCCATAACACAAACCCAGGCATGTGCCCTTGACCAGAATCAAACTTGGGACCCTTTAGCCCATAGGCAGATGCTCTATCCACTGAGCCAAAACGGCTAGGGCCCAGCAACCCTCTATTTAAGATGTAGATGTTAGGAGGAAGGTGTCTGTGGGAAGGTAGAGGCTAACTTTGTGGGTACCTCACTCCAGGTCATAAAACTGCCCCCCTTCATTAAGATATCAGAAGATTATTTTTCCTTAAAGTCAATTAGCTCACACAGATGGTCACCCCAACCATGTGGGGGTGAAGCATGTCATCTTTGTACTGAGGACACGTTGTTGAGCTTGAGAACATGTTTGTAATGGGCTGTGTCTGCTGGGCGGTGTACAAGGTGTGATCTCTGTCTTTTCAGTCTCTGACCGCATTGGGTACTAATTTGCAAACCCCACTAGCATCTAGGAGGGTTCCTACTTCACATCTGGTTTCATGCCTGTTCGTCATAAATTGGTGTCTGTCTTTACCTCTTGTGGAGAAGGTTTTTTTTAATTTTTAATTTGGGAGGAGATATAATTTTTTAACTTTCCCCAACACAAATAACAGGCACCACTCTAGTTCTTAATGGAGAAAGGGGGAGCATTTCAAAGATCAGATGGCTAAAAGATTCTCCTATCCATGGTCGGCAAACTGCGGCTCACGAGCCACATGCGGCTCTTTGGCCCCTTGAGTGTGGCTCTTCCACAAAATACCACGGCCTGGGCGAGTCTATTTTGAAGAAGCGGCATTAGAAGAAGTATAAGTTTAAAAAATTTGGCTCTCAAAAGAAATTTCAATCGTTGTACTGTTGATATTTGGCTTTGTTGACTAATGAGTTTGCCGACCACTGGCCTAGGTGACTGGTGAGCCTGAACTAAAAACCAACTAAATAGGACCATTAACTCTGGGCAGGCAAGGTTTCCATTTTGATACATAAAGTGGGAAATTACCTACACTTGGGGCTGTTTCGTGAAACTCATTGGACAGCCCTGTCCTTCAACTACATTATCCTCAAATGTAGCCACTACCCGTTATGTAATGCATCAGATCTGGATAAACTACGCACACACAGGCAGATCCTATAAAACACATTCTGTTTTAAATATTATGTTTTGTAAAATCTTTCTTTATTGTGGTATGATGCACGTGCATAAAGTGTACAACATATAAATGTACAACACAAAGAATTATCAAAGCTACCACGAAGGCTGCCCTATCTCAGGTCAGGAAACAGAACATTCTCCAACCCCTACCAGCAACCCTGGTGCCCCCAATAACAAGGTGCGCTTTCCTCTCCATTTCTGACTTCTAATACCATAGAAAATTGTTTTGGTCTGTTTCGAAGTTTATGTAACCAGAATCACACAGAGTATATCCTTTTGTGTCTGGCTGCTTTTGCTCAGATTATCTTTGTGAGATTATGTTTGCGAGCGTCTAGCTACCGTTCATCCCTTGAATTACTGTGTAGGATTTCATTATATGAACATAGACAAGTTGTTCATTTTGGTGTTGATGCTCTTTTTTTTTTCAGTTTGGGGAGGTTGTAATGAAACTACTATAAATGTTTTCAAAATGCCTTTTGGTGCACACATACACGCAGTGCTGTCTGATGTATCCTAGGTGTGGAACCGTAGGGTCACAGATTAACTTTAACAACTAGTGTTTTGCAAAGTGGCTGTACCAATTTGCCAACCCCACTAGCATTTAGGAGAGTTCCTACTTCTCATGCTCATCAAAGCTTAGTTGTAAATCTCTTTGTAATTTCAGCCATTCTAATGCATCTGGATAGTGGTGTCTCGCGGAGGTTTTATTTCAGTTACTTATGACGGGGAGCACCTTTTTATACGTTTCATAAACATTTGTTTCCTTTCTGTGAGATGATATCCTTTTTTGCCCATTTTATGATTGAGTTGTAGATCTTCTAATATTGATTGAAGGAATGACATATATTCTGGATATAGAAGTCATTTGTTGGCTATATATATTGTAAGTTCTTCTCTCATTACATTATTTGATTTGTATTTCTGTAATAGTATCTTTTGCTGAATAGAATTTAAAAATTGTACTGTGTTCTAATTTATCAATCTTTCATTTTATGGTTAATATACGTATATGCATTTACATATACATTATTTAGGCTTTGTTCATTTCTTTCAATAATTATATATTTAAGACTTAATCCTGTGCGTTTGAATTTTTGTATGTGCCCATAAAATGATATCTTTATAAAATGTAACTTTGTAATTGCTGTTGCTGATTAAATAAAAATGGTCTTTACACAGGGATCTTGTGGCCAAGAACATTTCCAAGCTCACTGAGTAGTTCTAGTATGTTATCTGTAGATCCTGATATATTATTTACATTTGTTAGCATTGATCTTTGTGGGACAGTAGACATTAAAGCTCATTTAGTATTAGTAAACACAGAACTGAGTGATTATTTCTAATGACAGAGGAGTGTTTGATGATACTGATATATTATGCATCAGTGGAGTGGCTGGGATGGAGACTCTGGAGTTAGACTCCTAACTTTGAATAACGATTTCACCACTTACTGGCTGAGTGACCTTGGGAATGTGAATTAACCTCCTTGTGCCTCACTTCTTCTAGGAAACATTCATTCATATATGTTGCTCATATAAACATTGTTTCAGCAAATAGGTGATCATATTCAAATATTTCTCCAAAAATGTTGTACTAATTTATACCCTTACTATAAATTTGCAAATTTTTATTGCTTCACATTTTTGCCAACACATGGTAATGCCAAACTTGTAAATTTTGGAAATCTTGTCAAATTTTGCATATTGACAAATATGAATAATCATAAGACTATTTCATTATTGTTATAATTTGTATGATTACTAGTGAGTTTAAGAAATTTTCCATATTCTTGATAGCCATTTCACTTTTCTCATAATTGGTTGTTAATTTTTTTGCTGATTTGTAGATTGAACTACTTTCTTTTTCTTATCAATTTAAATGAATTATTTAAGTATATTGAATAACTATTCTTTTTGGCTACATAGATTATAAATATTATTTTTCCAGTTTGTGTTTTTCTTTTTCCCATCTTGAAACCTAAGATATTGTTGCATATTTTATTCCAAAAACTTTATTTACATAAGTGCTTTTCACATATATATCTTTAGGGTACCTATAATTTATTTTTGTGTATGGTTTGAAGTAGGGGTCTAATTTCATTTTGTTTAATTTCCACATGGATAAACAACTGTCCCAGAACAAATTATTGAAAAAGTCCTCCTTTCTTTGCTGGTTTCCAATGGTAACTCCATCTTATACCAAGTCTCCAAAAATGTATGGCTACATTTCTGAGCACTTATGAGTTCCACCTGTATTCTTGTCTATCCTTGACAAATTCCCAGGATCCTATCTATATAATAAAAGCCTAAGTGATCATTATGGCAGAATGACCAGAGCAGCCGGTCTCTATGATGTGCACTGACCACCAGGGGGCAGATGCTCAATGCAGGAGCTGTCCCCTGGTGGTCAGTGTGCTCCCACAGGGGGAGCTCCACTCAGCCATAAGCCAGGCTCAAGGCTGGCGAGTGCAATGGCGGTGGCGGGAGCCTTTCCTGCCTCTGCAGCAGCGCTAAGGAGCAGCGAGCTGAGTTGTAAGGAGCAGTGAGCAGGTGGGCAGTAAGGAGCTAAGGGTCCTGGACTGTGAGAGGGCACAGGCTGGGCTGAGGGAAGCCCCCCGCCTCCCAAGTGCACGAATTTGGTGCACCCGGCCTCTAGTTTATTATAACTTTATGACATGGCTTTGAGGTATCACAACCCATTCCTCCACTATTATTTTTCTTTAAGGATTTTTCCCATTGAAATTTTCATGTACATTTTAGAATCAGTTTGTGTAATTTCTTCAAAAACAACAGCAACACATATAAGTTACTTGTTTTAATGTTGAAAGGAATTTTTTTTGGATCCAGAGATCAATTTTGGGAGAACCGACATCTTTCCATGGTTGAATTTCCAATTCATATACTTCTTCTTCTACTTAGAATTCCATGAAGATATTGCATATCTTTGCCACAGGTTTTTCAAGATAAATTATAGTCTTGTTTGTTATTGTAAAGTTGGATTTTTAAAGATTTATTTTTGTTATTGTTGCTATTTTACAGGAAAACAATATATTTTTTACGATGTTCTTGTCATCAAACTTGCTGAATTAGCTTTTCTGTTGTAAGTTTGTAGATGTTTAGATTTCCCACATATACAATTATAATACCTGCAAAGAATGAATTTTTTTTTTTATTTCTGGTATTTATGATTTTATTTATTTTCTGTTCTTTATTTTTCTGTTTAGAAACTACAGTAGCATGCTGAATAAGAGTAGTCATGAGTTTCTCTCTCCTCATCCCCGCAATTCCACATTGAGCTGTTATGAGTTAAGATGATATGAGCATTTGTAGATGAGTCTTTTTCTGTGTATATACGAACACTCAGAAATGGGATGGTTGGGTCATATCAGCGTCTATGTTTCTATTTACAAGTGACCGCTGGAGTGTTTCTACAATGGTCATGCAATGTGTAGGGTCTCCAGTTTCCTCTCCTCTGTCCTAACACTTGGTATTATCTCTCTTTTTAATTTCATCCAATCTGGTGGGTGTGTGGTGGTACCCAAATGTGGGTTTAATTTGGATTAATCGAATGAGTAAAGATGGTGAGCATCTTTTCACGTGCTGATTTGTTCTTTGGTAAAGTTTGTTTAAATCTGTTTTCCACTTTTAATTGGGTTGATTGTCTTCCTATTATTGAGTTGTAAGAATACTTTTTATAGTTTTGGTTGAAGATTTTGCTCAAATATATGAATATCCTCCCCAGTCTATGGCTTTTCACTTTCTTTTCTTTTTTTCTTTACAGAGGGAGAGAGAAGCATTGATGTAAGAGAGAAACATTGATCGGCTGCCTCCTACATGCACCTCACCCCACTACCTAGATATGTGCCCTCACCAGGAACCGAACCTGCCACCTTCTGGTGTCCAGGATGACACTCTAACCAATCGAACCACACTGGCCAGGGTGGCTTTTCATTTTCTTAAGGGAATATTTCAAAGAGTAGAAGTTTTAAATTTGATAAAGCACAATTTATAATTTTTTAACCTTTTCTATTGGTGATGTTTGTTTCTTTTTAAAGAACTGGTTGTCTAATCAAAAGTTGCAATGAGTTTTTTTATTTTTTAAAGAAGTTTTATAGTTTTCACTTTTATATTTGTTTATGATTAATTTCTAACTAATTTTGGGGGGTGTGAGATTCACAAGCCTAGTTACTTTAACATCTAACATTAACCTGCATGTCTACATACCTCCAGCTCCAAAGAGGAATTTGCTTGCATTAACTCAGACAATTTCTCTCCTGTCTTATAGTTGTTAAATTTGGATTCCCAATTTTCCATGGTTACAAAATTTCTCACTATTATTAATTTTTGTTTATACTGCTGCTGCTGTATAGTTAATTATTTTTAAAGTTTATCAATAACTTTACTAATTTCTTTGCTCACAATTTCTTGTATTTCAAGCACTTTTTTTAAGACCAAAATTATTCATACTTGAAATACTATTTAGTAGTATCTTTAACAATTAATTTTTAGGGGGTGTAAATTCTCTCTGTTTTGTCTAAAAACACAGCCCTTTGGTTAGCTGGGTATAGATGCCTAACTGATCTTTTCTTTATGAATACCTTGCTGATATTTTCTCATTTTGTCTTTATGTTTTATTTCATCTATTTAGTTGCCTTCCATTAGTCTAAATATCATTCTTTGAAAGTATTCTGCCTTATTATTATTACATTTAAGTCCCTCTCTTTACTTCTGTTTTCTGTTTAATATTTATCTATCTAAATATTATTTATTGTTATCTTTTTAAAGGATATTTTGTAGTAATGGATGTGAGGAAACACATTTTTATTATTTAAGGAAAATATATTTAGTGTTCATAGCATCTTAGCGCTAAATCAAAATGTGCATTAGTTGCTGAGTTCAGAAGCTATTAGACACCTTCCTCCATTCCTATGGTCTTTCTTATTAAGTTTCACAATATTCAGTTAATAATATGATTTTTCTATTTAAAATATATAATAACATTATCTTCCTAGTATAACAAAATAAAATGCCTCACCTATAGACTTTTGTAAAACAGGGGTTTTTCAAATATATTGTCAGGATGATTTGTAGCTTGTATAGGAGGGGAGCTTTGGGAGTGTTTGACCTTCTGGGTTATAACAATCTGAAAATGTTTTGGTCATGGAGGAATACGAAGAAGGGAAGCTCAACTTATTTTTCCATTCTCTATTAATAGTGGCAGGTGCTTTTCAATCAACTTGGTAGCCTTTGATTTCATAAGGAGCTACCCATAAATGAAGATGTAAAATGAGTGAGGAAGTGGAGTATGAACCTTTGATCAAGTGAGAGTGGTGGGAGTTTTGATTAGAATAAGACAGAGAGTTAAACCATGTAAGTAAGGGCTTGCATCACATGCTATAGCCTGTGACTTTAACTTCCCAATAACATAAATCTACTCAATAATTTCAAGGAGAAATCCTTACAACATTGTTGGAATTGACCATACTTGCTTTTCATTCTATCTCAGGTGTCTACTTCCATGGATAGTATTAGACCTTATCAGTAATTATAACCCTTCTAAAAATTTAAATTTCGTGCAACCAACCTATTCTTACCACACTTCCTATAATGACAGCTCACTCTTAGTCCCCAACATTTTTCAATACCACCAAGACCCCTTAATCCACTGGTGTTACTGTCATTTAACCATCTCTCACCTGATTAATGTCCTTGCTCCTGACCCAGAAAGAATTTCATGAAGAGTTACTATTATAAGTCTTTTGAATATAATTTCAACCTTGCCCCCCTCACTTTTCTTGCTGGTACTTGCATGGCAAACCTATAACCCTGATTAAATTAAACTCTCCACTTAATCCCAAAGCGGTATTACAATGAGGTTGAAGAACACACATACTCATGCTGATGGTTCTCACATTGAATTCATGACCATAAACCTCAAATGGGCTGCTTGGCTCAGACTGTGTGTCCAGATCTATTCTTCTAAGACCTTTTTATACCTTTTTAAAAAATTCCCTATGTCTCCTCCCCATCCTCAGCTTGCATTCCATCACCCTGAAATTTGAAGCAATCAGGAGATCTTGCACAAACCCTCACTGTCCCTGGAGCTTTGTGCAGATGCTGCTTTTCTGACTGTTTTCACAGATGGAATTTCTGGGACACTGTGCATAGGGTGTCTCCACTTTCTTTGTTAGTAACACACTATTTCCTTGTTCCTGGAAATAGCTAATATCTATTCCGTTTCTCCCAGCCTTTCTGAAACATGCTCCAATCAAATGTTGACCCTCGCCCCTTAATCAGAATGGCTCTTATGACTCACCAATGAATTCTGGGCTAGAACCATCCATCCTTGTTGGTTCAAAATGTCATCATCTTGTCTGTCTTAGCAGCACTGGCAGGACGGTTCCTCCTTTTTTCCTCAATTCACCATTTCTTCACATGGGTTACAACAACCACATGTCCTTTGTTTCCCTCCTACTTCACTGGACTCTCCTTCTCAGGTGCCTCTACAGGTGCAGTGGAAAATGAGAACTCTTTTCTAGCTGAAAGAAGTAACGGGGTGTGTGTGTCATCAGAATAAGTCATTCAGGATTTAAACACAAAGAAGCAGGAAAGCAAGGAAAGACTTTGTTCAGCAATGTCCTTGAGCACCTAAGAGAACCTGGGACCCTGAGCAAAGTGGAGGAATTGGTTTTGGATAGGGTCACAGAGAGTTCGTCTAAGTTAACAGATGGGAGAATAGATTACATAGCAGCAGATGGTGGTTGGTAATAGATGTGGTATTGAGAGTCTTAAATGCTACCTTGTGATTGCTCCATTTTTCTTCATGAAGTATGAATAAATTCATCAACTAGAGGTGTAGATGGAGGGGTGGAAGAGGGGGTTTGGGGATATGAGCAGGTAAGTGAAGTAATAAATCTGTGTTTCAGTCAACCTTAGAAGGACCTGTCCAAACTTTCTCACTCAGAAAGTCACCAGGTGCCTGAGCTAATGCGTAACCAGCACTGAGCAAAGATGTAAGGTTTATTATTAACAACACAGTACTGAGTTCTCCCAGGAACAATACGAGTCACCAGCTGGAGGTTGGCAGGACTGGGTTGCTGTAGAAGAAGGGGGTCACAGAAGGGAAAGACTTTCTGTGTTGATTGGTGAGGCACTGCATTCCTACCAGTCATCACCTGGTTGGAGTTGAGCCTTAATCAGCACGTGCAGATGCCACCAACAGGGAGTTTATTTTTCTAAGTGTATCACGGCTTGTCCTGAGGGCCCTTTATCCCCCTGCCCCACCTGAGGTGTGAGGTGGAAGGACCTGGGCAAGGTGAAAGGGAGGACCCTGGGGCATCCTGAGCCAGAGGAGACCGTGTCAAGGAGTCCTCACGTGGACATCACGACTGCGAGCCCTTCTCGTTCCCGGCGGCTGGGCTGGAAGAGGACAGACCTGCCCCACCTGTGTGGTCTGCTGCACGCTTCGCATACTTGCTAGTCTGTCCACTCGTTTTCTATCTGCACAGCAGGGTTTACCTCCTCAAGGGCAAGCACCTTTGCTTATCCTTTTGAAAGACTAGTCCCTGGTACAGTGCCTGGCACTACTTGACACAATAAATTTTTTTTTGAAACATGAATTGCACTTATAAAACTTTATTTTACTACAGGTTATAGAAAAGGCAGAATCAGTGCTGAAACCAACGGATGATTTCAAAGGAACGCAAATGCTCACCTTTCTGAAACACTGAATAACTAATCAGAATGCTTGATTTTGAGTGAATATAAACATAAGTCAGTGTTTGATAGGAAAAGGCTTTCTTTTTCTTTTTCATCTTCCTCACAAAACTGAAAACTCCAAGAGCTGAACCAATTTTAGTTGTGGATCTAAGGCTTCCGTTTATTCTGGAGCCCAGCCTCCTTCCCCCTTGTCGTTCTGCTTGGTGCTCAGTGATTCTCCCATGAGCCTCCTGTAAGTGCTGACTGGAGGGAGGGCTCTTGAGCCCCAAACGCACATCTGCCTTTCAACCCTAGATCCCAAGTTGGGCCCACTCCTTGGAATTTAAGAAAAGAAGGAAACTAAGCAAGAAAACGCACCGTCTGCCTTAGTGGTTAGAGAAGTTCAATTCTGGGAGCAGTCAGATGGAACTATTTTTTGTTCTCATGAGTTTAGAACAATTAATTTGCACCCAATGCCCATGCTCTTACCATTTATGGGAATGAATTCTGCAGCTTGATTTCCTGATGAACACTGTGTTAGCTTTCAAAATCCTGCTTAGGCCTCATCTTCTCTGTGAAATTGTCTGCATTTATCTGCATTCCGTTAGGACAACAGTTACTCCAAGTGGCAGGGAAAGAAACTGCAATTTCGGAATCTGTATGTGGCACCTAATATAGGAATTAGAGTTCATTGGAATAGGGTAGGATCGGGGAGACCAAAGGCTTGGGAGGCTGTGGCTGGGAGACTGAACAGTAGCTAGAATGTCAGCCGGAGGGAAGCTGATTCTGGGGACCAGAGAGTGGAAGCCTGTGCAGGGGTGTGCACACCTGAGCATCGGTTTTAAGTGCCAGGCTCCATGGGTCTGCTCTCCTTCCTCCATCCAGGTCTTCCCAAAATTCCTCTCAGCAGATTCTGACCTGGTACAGTTCAGACCACATAGTTTCTGGGAAATGTAGTTCCCAGGCTTAGAAAGGGCTGGTGGTGATGGGACCAACCTGACAAGCACTGTCCCTGGTCAGCTGCTCCCCATCCCCACCTCCTGCCCACTCACACAACTAGGAGACAGGAAGTCTTTCTCTGCGGTACCCGCTCACCCTTGTACCTACTTCTGTGACTCCATAAATATGTCTGTGATCGGGTCTGTTCCATGCTATGCCACTTACTTGTTCATGTAAATGTCCTCTTCTCTGGGTTGTGACTATAGGAACTACTTTCATTTTCATCTCTTTGGAACCTGGTACATAGTGGGCCCTTAACAAATATTTGATGAGCTAAACTATTTGGATAATTCAAAAATTGTAATGAAAGGACTAGGATGGGGATAGGTATCAGTAAAATAAAGGCAGAAACTACCATTGCTGAAGGCAAAAAGTTGTATTTGTGGTATTATGAGAATCCCAGCGAAGGCCAGGAGAACTTTGGCCTGGCCTGGCCTAGCGTGGAGGAACTGGTTGTTGTTTGTTTTTATGTGTTTATTCTGAAGAAAAATGTCGAACACACAAAAATTTTGTGTGTTTTTAAGGTTACCATTATCCAATTATCAAATAATCTCAGTCTCAAAATAATGACAAGCTAGAGACAAGCAAACACTGTATTCTTGTCTAAGAAAATAGCGCCATCATAATTTCTAAGTCATTAAACTTAATTCCCAAGAAAAATTAAAAATAGCTAATTTGTATATGTTCAGCATTCCATATTTTATTAGAACTGGTTGAGTCATTATTTGGGTAGCCTACATGACTTTAAGAATATCATTTTAAGTCCCCTCGGACAGGTGGCTCAGTTAGGTGGAGCACCCCCATACAGCAAAAGGTTATAGGTTTGGTTCCTGGTCAGGCCACATATCTAGGTTGTGGGTTCAGTTCCCAGTTGGGGTGCAGAAGGGAGGTGACCAATCAGGAGGCAACTGATCAATGTTTTGTTTTTTTCTCTCTTTCTCTCTCTCAAAATCAATAAAAATATATGCTCCAGTGAGGATTTAAAAAAAGAATTTCATTATAAGCCTGTCCTATCTTTAATTCTGATTTGCAAAAGCTGCTTAAGATGCATCTGCTAACGTATGTATTGTAATGCCCAAAATACCTTGCTACTTTCCTTTGAATGAGTCCCTTTGTCTTGGAGTATTTTGTCTTTGCTGATATTGCATTGTTTTAGAATTTATTTTTTTTTTAAATTTTTTTCTTGTTTTAGAATTTAGAGTCCTGAGTGTAATTCTGAATTCTGTCACTTACTTGGTTAACTTTGTCCAACTCCTTTTTCTACCCAGTGCATGAGAATAAAAACAGGCATCTAATCTCACTCAATTGGTAAAAACTACAATAATGTTTTTAAAGCACTTTATATTCCTGAGGCAAATGCACTATTTAAACCCAAAGTTTCACTCTTTCTAAAACTGAATTAAAACTGAAAAAGAAGTCCAAGTGCATGATGGTATTTCTTTTTCCAGCGTAAATAATTAAAATGACATTTTGCATGAAACAGTCTGGGTTCCACTGAATAAGCCACTAACTCATTTAAAGTTTGTTCCCACAGGTGCCTGAGAACCATACCTGCAGCTCACCAGAATCATAACCTCATTGAGTTTTAGGTCTCCCTTTGCGTTGAGTCTTTCATATATCATGTACAAAATACCAAGTCATTAATAAAAAGGAAGATGCCCTGGAGAGATACCGTCCCCTTTCTTTTGAGAAATTCAGAGTTAATTGCCCATATTTTTATCCTTCACTATGAACAGAAGCCCTTGACACCAGTACAGAATATACTACAGGGTCTAAATTATATTGTATGACAAGACTCTTGCTTTAAAACCAGTTTACAAGCAAACACATTTGCAGGAATCTTGACACTAAGAAGAAGAGACAAAATTTCAGGTCTCTGAGCATGACTGGAAAAGGAAAAACACCCTTTAATGCACAATGTCATTTGCACACATTAAGTGTCCACTTTGTGCATAGTAAGATGTACAAAATGTGTTGGGTCAAGGGAGGTTGGAGAAGGGAAAGTACTCATAATTTAGAAGCTGAAAATGAAAAAAAAAACTGAAAATGTCCAAGAGCATCCTTGCAGTTCATTTATTCTGAATCACTCCCTTTTTTTAATCTTATTTGAAAAGTCAATCTGTTGTTCCCCCTTATTTATACAATTCAGTGTCTTTTCTATTTTTACTTTATTCCATATGTACCTAAGATTCTAAAGCTCATCACCCCAGACTCTTCCCTGTACACTAAACTTTACTCCCCATTTCAGCTACCTGGCAATACCTCAAACTTAGCAGAGATCCAAATACAACCCAACTTAGGCTGCTATATAGGGAAACCCCCACTTGAGAGACCCCCACTAACCTCTTCAATGTCTTCCTAATGACATTGTAATGTGTGGTCATCGGGCTATACTTGTTAACAGGGTTTATAAGACCAGGGGCATCTGTGTCTATAGTTCCGTTCTTTCGTTCTTTCCCCACATGCTGTAAAGACAAGATAAAGTCTTAAATGGAATTCCTCATGATACCCAGGCCTTTTCCCTCCTGGATATTTAGCCATTGTCCACCCAGTGAATTTCTTCTGATTTATGAAAACTCATTCTGCTCTGCCCATTTTCTGTCTTCATACTTGCTGACCAGAACTTCTGTAGGTGCTCAGCAGCCAAAGGGCCATTTAGCTTTGAAACCATCTTTTGTTACAAATAATGTCCTTAGTTGGTGAATGGGTAGATTTGGTTAACCTTGAATGGAAGTAGTTTATCAACATATTTCTTTCAATTATCTTCATACTATCTAATAAAAGAGAAACATGCAAATTAACTGTACCTGTGCTATGCCCACAAGCCACGCCCAACAGCCCAATCAGGAGCGAGTATGCAAATAAACACCAACAAATATGACGGCGGCCACAGAGCTAGAGCCAGCTGGAGGCTTGGGTTGCCCCCGGCGATGGAGCTTCCCGCCTGCCCTGGCCAGCCCTGGCCTCTGCTCAAGGCTACAAAGTTTCAATTATAGAAGATAAATAAATCCCAGATACCAGGGCCTCCCCTTGGGTTGCCAGGGGGCGTGGCTGGCCTGCAAACCACCACAGGCCCCTTGCCCAGGCCACCCCACACCCCAAGGGAACCCCCACCCTGATCTGGGACACGCTTCAGGGCAAACCAGCCAGCCCCCCACCTGTGCAACTGGCCTCTATCCTATGTAATAAAAGAGTAATATGCAAATTGACCATCACTCTAAAACACAAGATGGCTGCACCCATGTAGTCAAAGATGGCTGCACCCACGTGGACACAAGATGGCCGCCACAAGATGGCCAGCAGGGGAGGGCAGTTGGGAGGGACCAGGCCTGCAAAGGAGGGCAGTTGGGGGGGACCAGGCCTGCAGGGGAGGGCTGTTAGGGGTGACCAGGCCTGCAGGGGAGGGCAGTTAGGGACAATCAGGCTGGCAGGGGAACAGTTAGGCATCAATCAGGCTGGCAGGGGAGTGGTTAGGGGGTGATCAGGCTGGCAGGCAGAAGTGGTTAGGAGCAATCAGGAAGGCAGGCCGGCGAGCAGTTGGGAGCCAGCAGTCCTGGATTGTGAGAGGGATGTCTGACTGCCCGTTTAGGCCCGATCCTACTGGGATTGGGCCTAAACGGGCAGTCGGACATCCCTTGAGGGGTCCCAGATTGGAGAGGGTTCAGGCTGGGCTGAGGGACACCCCCCGCCCCCGTGCACGAATTTCATGCACTGGGCCTCTAGAAAATGAGGAAAGGAAAGATTAACGAGGCATGCTTGATCAGTAGGCCACATTCTGATTACCTGAAATGTCAATTTCTTAACAAGAAGATCAAACCTACTTCCCTAAGAATTTGCCATGCCCATACTATTTAGTCAGGATATAATGAAAGGTGTTTATTTTTCATAAATTAAACCAGCATATTTTAAAGATTTTGGCTTTGTACAATTTTGTATGGTCATTATTCTTACCCATAATAAGTGATACGCTAGCTCTGTTGCAAACTAGTAACTTTCTTTACAAAACTTTCTGAAAAAGGAAAAGTTGGTCTTCAGTTCTCTCTATTCCTTCCTCACAAGCCTTCGGCATCCCAGCCAGTCACCAGGACCCAATCTCCCTGCATCTGCTTCCTGGAGCACTTGACCTGCTCCCTGGTCTGAATGGACTGGGCTTTTGTTCATTTGTCTCCTTTGTTTTAAACCTCAATGTAGACCGTTTTCTGAACATCCACTTGACTTATCTTGACAAGGTTGTATACCAGTTTTGATATAATATTAGGTAAGTTTTCACAGTTATCATAACATGCTTAGCATGTAATTTCCAAGATGTAACATTTTAATATTAATACTGGATCATTTCAGAGATGAAGGCAGACAAGTAAGAGTAATGATTTTAGACCTGTTATTTTTTTCAGCAAATTTCTAAGCTTTCCACTGGCTAAATTATATATTTTTTTAGCCTAGACCTTCATCTTGCTCAAGGATTCAAAGATTGCCTTTAGAGCACCAGATGTTTGTATAGAGTTTGCAGCAATTTGTATGTGCATATTTACAGATTTTTCTTTCTCTCAAAAGAGAATCTGAAACATTATTTATACTCAGAGTGGGATCTGAGACCTCTCAACCTGTTAAAAACCTTTGATCTATTTTTAATAACGTCAAAACATTTTTGAATGGAATGAACATGAAATAAAAACTAGTATAAAGTTTGGCTGCTATTATTTATCTTAGGTACAATCACCCTATATACTGGAAGGATAATGTGTGATGGTATGTGCTGCATATAAAGAGTTTGCCACACCTTGAAGCATTTCTTTGCTACTCATAAATAGAGCTTGTCCTTCACAAATCTGAGAATCTCAAAATCCTCAGGGGTTATATTTTTTCCAAATTGAATTATTCTCTAGTCAGTTTCTTTTCTTAATATTGTCCACAGATACTAATCTTTTAAACATATTTAATGCAAAAAAGAACCCCACATGAAATGTGGTTCACAATATTTTATTTTAAAAATGTTTCTATGTGTTTTCAGTCTTCCAAGAATATATTTAAAAATACATATTTGAGTTCTGAAATTATGTTCACTTGCTACGAAGGTAAAAAACAAAATGGAACTAAGCTTCTGACCACCTAACCCACAAATGTGAACATAGGTTTCTTCATGATGTTGCCTAAGGTAGTGCATTTAATAGTAAATAGGTAGACTAGAAAATATGTTAATTTAAAAAAAGTTTATTTTGTGCTTTGTCAGTGTTTTATAGTTTTTCTACATTTGCCCCAGGGTATTTCTATAACTCAGTGCCTCTTGTGCAGTCAAGAAGGATGGACTTCTTGGCCTAGCCAGCAGTCCTATTGGCTGAGCTTAAAGACTCACTAATGTTCCTGTAAAATGGTTCTAGGTACTGCCTTGGGCAAGTTTTGGATTTCTGTTGTTTTTAAAATACACTTAAATACAGGTATTCTTAAAAACACCTCTGAATTCAACGTAATGTTACTACCTAGAGAATGTTTGCAAATCGGGTATCTAAAACATTTATGTGACCAGATATATCACTTATTGTGCTGAAAATCATGTTTGTACACACAAATTGAAAGTATCCACAAGAAGCAATCATAAGAGTACACTTCTCATTTTTTGCCAAGTTCTCTTTTGCCTTGCTCAGTTAATTGTCACTGAGTGCAATTTTATCATCGTTAAAATGAACTCAGGCCGATTTCCCAGTAGTGATCATTTTGGAGGGTTAGAAAAAATAATATTCCTCAAATACTAATTAATACTCTCTGAAGAGTCATTTGCATAAAGGATGTTAGAATCTTGCAGCCATTATATGTTGTATGTAACTAATGAAAAAATCCATTTTCATTATTGTATGTAGCCATGCGATGACAGGCATGACCACTCCAAATGGCCAAGCAAAAGGCTAAGGCATTGCAAAATCATTGGCATTATTTCATCCTAAGGATCACATTGTTTTTTCAGTAAAGTTGTCAAAGGAAGGAGGGAGGGAAGGGAGGCAGGAAGGAAGGAAGGAAGGAAGGAAGGAAGGAAGAAGAAAGGAAGAAAGGAAGGAAGGAAGGAAGGTAGAAAGGAAGGAAGGAAGGGAGGGAATGGCCCATCAAAATAGTGGTGATGTTTTCAAACCTATGCATTTTTCTGCCATCAAGTCCAGAACTACCCATGTTTATTCCTCTTGAGGTTCATTTCTGCATTTTACCAGGACTGTGCATCTAGATGAAGTGTGATTTCACCATAAAATGCCATGGAAACAGGCTCATTATATAACACGTTTTTATATTAGCAGAAATAACTTTCCAACTTTTCATTTGTTTGGATGTCAATTTAATACAAGAAACTATTGCCTAGAAACAGCCATTGTGTTGCTCTGCTGAAAATTACTGTATATAACAGCCTTAATATGTTAAATTAGTTTGACTTATTGGTAGCACCCACCAAGCGAGCTCCATATAAGAGAGCATAATTCTTAGCAGACAGAAGATCCATTAATTATTTCTATTATAATTACAGTGAAAACATTATTGATAAATCAAACCGAAATAATTATTCTTTGAGGAGGAAAGGATATTTAGCTTTCCACTGTCTTGGAAGAAGCTGTGAGTAAAATGTTGCCCACTCCCAGACCCACCAGGACAGCCCAGAAACATCAAGTGCAACTTTCCACACCATTAAATCCACCGAAGTTCATTCCCACCATCCACAGCGGTGAGGTTGCAAGCCTCCCACAGAACATATGAAACAAAAATCATTTTATCCGAATGAGGCTGTAACATCAACCCCCCACCCCAAGCTCAAGCAAGAGAAAACAAAATAAGATGTTTTCATAGCTTGGAAGACAATCCACAGGAGGTAAAATTTCCCTCTTAGCAACACCCTCCTGAAAAGTGTTCTTAGAAAACATTTCAATTACTAGCTAGCTGAACACGATTCACATATTCTCAAGTAAACTTTTCTTTCCAGTTCTCTGAATATGTACAAAATTTCCTGAAGCGATCGCTGCAGAAAATAGAAAGGCTGAAGTCATCAGTTGTAAATGGAGAGAGTAATATTGACTAGGCTGGTCAAATTCTTAAATTTATTGGAATTGTGCTAATACACTATTGGTGGGGGGCTCCATATAGGAAGATGATGTGATGAACACTGTGGGAAGTATCTGTGAGGTTCACTGTGGAGTCAGGAGCCTTTTTTTTCTGTACATCTGAAGAATCTTTTGGCTCAGGGAAATGGTTGCTTTTGACTTATTCTCTGCCCTTAAAATGCCCATGGATTTTACTACATGTGAATAACCTCATTTCTGACTGCTGGGTACCAGGTCCGTCCGTCTGCTGCTGTTATTTCCCCAAAGTCGGCAGTCACTCCACGTCGTTTCAAATCACATTTCTGTCTTCTTAAAGGCTGCCTCAGCCTGCTGTGCCTGTAGCCATTGTAGGGCATTCTAGAAGCAAGCGCTTCCACAGCCTTGTAAAATGTAATAGGGAAAATACAAACAGTACTTCATTTGCTATACCAAAGTGGGAACAGCCCCTTAAAAACGTCCCTGAAGAATGTTGCTGAATATTTGCATCAAGAAAAATCTCTTTAATTACAAAATAGCAAGACAGTAGTTTCAACATTAAAAACAAAACAAAACACCCTGGGTTAGCTGTGGTTAGAATAATCCCCCAAAGAGACTTAACGTGCTTACTAAAATAGACAAAAATGCTGCTAAGTCTACACTGTAAAGGAGAAAAGAGATCATTCCAGTTTGCTGCTGGATTCTGGGAATTATATATAAACCCATTTAGAAGAAGCAACCAAATATGGAGAGTTTAGCTTAAGAGGTATAAAGGGCTGAGTGGTAATTAAGTGGGTTAGCATATTTCTTCATAAAAATAACCTGCATTTCATATATGTATGGGTCCTTTTGAAGCAATTAGAAGTCATTTGAATTCTCATATTTAATATAACTTCAGATTAGATATTTTATCAGATTTCATTGCTATAACTTCAAATTCACTCAAGGATAAGCAAAACATGAATTCATATGAGCAAAAAAATATAGTATTTTGAGTACATTAAATATATCCATCAGTCAATCTTTTTCTTTAATAACTGTTTTACAATCATTATATATGCAGCATCATTAGATGAACTCATAAGTGGTACTGAAATCTACATATTATGTCTTAACATAGTCACAAGATAAAATTCTAATTTTGAGTCTTCTTACCCACCCACACTCAGTTACTAAAAGCACCTCACGATACATATCTGTTTAATTAAAAACTTGTTCATGCCTTGGATGCAGAGGGAATATTAGACTGATCGTGATCTTCTGTGGAATGCCAGAGAAGCATGAGAATTTGGAGGGGTTACAGAACAACAGGGGGCTGAAGTAGCATTGGGAAATTCTGACTTTTCATTTTGGGAGCAAGTACATTTCCAAATAGGGTCTGTATTATACGATAGGCACATTGTGGGCAATAGAGAAATTACTTTTGTAATACAAAAATTACCTATAATAATAAAAGCATAATATGCTAATTAGACTGGACAGCCGAATGACCTTCCGGATGTTCTTCTGGACATCCTCCTGAGGGCCAAGGCAAACCACCGCGGCTGCAAGGGCCGAGCCCCTCGCATGAATTTCATGCATCGGGCCTCTAGTAATATACATGTACTTCATAACACATTATGTTATATATGGTAACTTCAGAAGGTCCATACTCCCTCTCTGCACATTAGATGGGACTTTGACGTGAGCAAAGTGCATGGAGGACTTCATGATACTTATTTATATTTTTCAGTGTCCTGCCAGTTTCCCCGATGTTGTGATGTAATTTTAGAGGACTTAGAGATAAATGGTTCTAAAGTATAAAAATAAATTTCATTGAGAGTTACTTAAAATAGTTGGAATATTTACTTAAAATTTTGTGTGTGCATGTAAACAATTAGGAGTTATATATAATAGTAGCGTTGCTGATGGTTGGCCTCTTGTCTATTAGGTTAATGTGCTCATTGGTTATTTTAAAAACTTCCTCAATAAAAATTCTCTGGAGAAGTTCTCTCTAATATGAGTCAGACTCCATTTGGCATAATATTGCATTTGATCTTTGATTTTTCTACCCTGACCTGCAATGAGAAATAGAGGAAGAAGCAGTGAGTGAGAAATCAGATTTGCCTTCCAGGATATAGGTTTGTGTTTGTGACAGATAGACCAGAGAGGGCCATGCCTGGCACCAGCATGTGGATGTGGAGCAGGGAGGCCAAGTTCAGGAAGAGGACCAGGCCCCCACACACTGTTGGGGAATCTTCAGACCGATGCCCAGTTGTAGTTCACTTCCCAGTGTGTGTGCACAGGAAGACACTGCCTTGTTAGATGCAGGCCATCCCCCAGAGTCAAGAAGACTTAATCATTACAAAATTGGTCCAATGTAGTCCCTTAACAGGTGCTGTTCTCTAACCATAATCTTCACCAAATCACTCAGTCATTCCAAATTCACTCATTGTTAAAGCTGTGTGTACAGACCTTTGGGATTCACTGAAGACACACACACTGTCAATCTTTCCTCACAGAAATAAGATAACTAACATTCGACAATTCACTGTGACTCAGAAATGCAATTTGACTTTGTAATTTAAAATATTCATAAATACCATGGGTGATTTTATGTTCAACATTCATCATAAACTAACTCACGAGGACTCCTCTAAACTTGGATGTGCTTGTCAGTGTGCCCCAGCGGTGTGAGCTTCTCTCTGATTTAGCTTCTTCGTGCCCTGGTTATATACTGTGAGGATGATAATGGTGTCAGGTTTTTAGGGTTGGTGTGAAGATTAAATGTAAACCTCTAAAATGGTGCCTAATATTTTGTAAGCAGCCTATAATTGCAAGCTAGTGTCTATCTGAGAGAAGTTCCATATTTAATTAAACATGTAACATTATGCCTAGAGATTAGCAAGATAATAGTTTTTAGTAGCTATTATTTCATATCTTCACCATCAAGTTACTGAATTAGTACAACAGAAATATGGCTCTTCCTTTAGGAAATTGTTCTTCCTCCTCTGCCTTTGGCTTACCTTACTTAAATTACTCGAACACCTTCTATTTCGAAGCCGGCTACTAACATCGATAAAGGTGTTACCCAGAAAATGTCAAAATTAGATACTTGTTTTGAATTGAATTTGTGCATATGTGTATGTGATTGCTGTTAATTAGTATGTGAATATTGTTTATGTGATGCAGGGGATTACATTGTAATATTTTTTAATACCTTAGGGCTTGTCATAGAGGAAGTAAAACAGTATCTTAAACTATAAGAAATCTTTGCTATTCTTTCAATATCATTATAATTGCTATTATCAACTAATCATTATAAAACATTTTGTTGAGGGATGATATATAAAATCATAGGCGAGGGCAGCAAATCAATAAAATGGGTAAAAGTTTTCTCTTTGTATTGGGATATAAAATTGGCGATAAACCTCTAATCTGTATTTGAGGGCTTGCCGTCCTCCAGCTTTCATGGCCTGTTCTACCCATTACACACTTTGTTTATATCTTGTATCTTCTCTCTACACACCTCTTAGCCTACAAATATACTCGACTTCCCCATATTAAAAATATTTTCTCTTGACAGTTATTCCCTTTTAGTTTAGCACCCTATCTTTTGTCCCTTCATTAAATGATCAAATAATGAACTACATTTCAGATACAAGCTGGAATCTGAGGATATGAAGATGAAGAAGACCGAATACTTGTCTGAAGAAATTCACAGCCTAATGGGAAACACAGCAGGCGATACAGGGATTAAACCTCCTTCCTGCACAGAAACCTCAGTTATTCCCTCACTTCCCTCAGGCCCCTCATACATCCCCTTAGAGAAGGTAAGTGGACCAAGGCCTGACAGGTGCCTTTTCCTCCAGTTCTCATTCTCTACTTTGGCATCAACTTACTGGGTCATGGGTGAACACAAATCTTCTAGGTTTATGGATGTATATTTGGAATATAGAGACCATGGGATGCAAATTGGGGAAATACATGATGTAGATAGTAAGGAAAGAATCCAGTTTACAAAATATAGGAAGAAAGTAGATGGATGGAAAATAAATACATAACCTCATGTCATATTATGAGACAGAAAGAGAGAGAACTGCTTGAAGATGTCTTCATTTATTTGAAGCTCTCTTATACTTTATACTAGAGGCCTGATGCACGAATTCGTGCACGGATGGGGTCCAACCAGCCAGCCCCGATGGGGGTGATCGGACCGGTCCGGCTAGGGGGAGAGGCCCCAGGCAGTTGGCTGGCCGGCCCTGCCCCATGGTGGAACTCCTGGTAGAACTTCAGGTTGAGGGGAGAATTTGCATATTAGCCTTTTATTATATAGGATAATATAATCATAATCACATACATGTGTATGTATGTATATACAGGCAGTCCTCGGGTTACTTTGGACTCGATGTACGTCATTTTATGGTTATGTCACCATCTCCCATTTATTTATTAAAAAAAATGTTCTGTCATTTCGACGTATGTACGTATGTGCTTTATGTTTTTTATTATTTATTTACCACAAGTAAAGGTCAGGAATTACCTTTTTAAATTGTTTTTACTGTTTCACTTCATTACTGCTGTGTATGTGCTCCATGTGAGTTGATGTAGGTGCTTATGTAGGTGGGTTCCAACTTACAGTAAAAATCACGTTATGTTGCACCGTAGGAACGAATCTCCGATGTAACCCGAGGACCTACTGTATACATATCTGTGTATACATACTATCACCCATATATAATCATATATAGTGGTCTTAGTGCCCATTTCTTACAGTGATTTACATATTAGCTTTCTGGGAAAATGATAGTCAAACTACCCCAAAATTAACGGAAACACTGATGGGCTGGAATGATAGTCATACTCTTTGCCTGGCATCCTTGCCTTGCTTGGAAAGAAACAAGAAGATTGGCAACTGCAGACTACTGTCTGTCTATCTTTTAGCTGGAGTTAAAGGGAACGTTAAACTCCATCACTGAATGTAAGTGGGAGGTGAGTTCATTAATATATCACCTCCCACACATATTATGGGTGTTGTTTTCTGATAGGGAATTGTATGCAAAACAGTTTGGAGACCAATACTATTATTCTGCATTTTTCTCTTTCAGAGGCTTAGAAATGGACAGAATCAGTAGTCCAATAAGGCAACTCGAGAACAATATTGAGCTAGTGATAGGAAATAAGGCTTATGGGAGTAGTACCGCAATGCACTTAGTGCTTTAGATTTGAGAGAATAATGTCCCCAGATATTACATGAATGGTGTTAGAGTTGGAAATGAAGTAACAGGTAATGAGGAACATTTTAACATTTCTTATTAACAAAGACATGACTGAAAAGAAATAGCCTATTCCAAAATGAGTAAAAGCATGAAGAATGAATGAATTTATTAAAATCTGCCACCTGAAGGGAAGGGGACAGAAAAATGGGGAATTTCTGGGAGTCCGGCATCATCGTCATGCCTCTGGAAGCTCCATAGATAATTGTGTATGTAGTTGGTTTTCAGCACCACTCCTTAAATTAAGTCCTTTAGAAATCCCCTTTTCTTTGTCCACATGTCAACTGTAGTTGCAGAGTCATTTTGTGATAATTTTAAAATAGTTCTTAAAATTATGCTAATGGTTTTCTCTGAAAAGAAACATTTGCATATCAGCTTATGGTCTAATGTTGGAACACCCAAACCTGTTTAGAGAGCAGCATTCATTTCTAAGGGTTCCCTTTTATAGAATTTAACTTGTGAATTTATTAAAATGTCTTAAACTGGCTCTCCCTTAGGGTATGTCGGGATGAGCGGCTGCACTCCTGGAAGCAAGTTGCAGATCAGCATTTTAAATGCTGCCTAAGATCCTTTCTGTGTGTGTTTTTGAAAATTACCAACATAGATCAAGTTTATGTTAATTGTATGAAAAAGCAACAGAAATAATCAGTAACATTTACACAACTTTAAGTAGTTAACCTAGTTCTGAGGCAGCAGAATTATTCACAAGTCAGCACCTTAAAGTAGGTAAAACACGTAATGAAGCATTTCCTCTTACTACGTTTTGCAAGCACGGTTGGGTACAGGTGTGTTGATGCTGTGGTTGTGGCGATGTGGTTTAATCAAATTTATCTCAAACTAAACTAAGGATGTTTCTTTACATGCGTTCAGCAGTCTATTCCAAATGCTTTCTCTTTCCTTCAAAGGCTCCACGCGGCTCTTAGCAAGAGTAGAAAGGACACTAAAGTGACACTGTCGAACAGGCACTTGGATCCCTAGTGCAAAGTCACACATCGAAAACCAGAAAGAACACCCGGACTTTAAAATCTTCATAAGAAAACAACATTTATTGAGTGCATAGTTCAATACTTCATTGACTGAACAATAATCCCATCTTTATTTTTTTCCCCTTGAGAAGAAGGCTCCAGAGTGATGAGAAAGAGGAAACATGTCTTAGCAAGGAGTTGCTGTAACTCCCTCAGGGGCTGGGCAGCATTTTCTGTCTAAATCACACACTGATTCTCTACATTGCCACTTGGTCCATCTGAATGAGTGTATGGTTTAATCATTGAAAGGTGAGATAATCTAATCTCTTAATTGGGATTATGTTTTCTTTATTGAGTCTATGATTTTAGATGGAACAAGGGTTTAGTGGAATGTAGGTCAATACTATAGCAGCATCAACAAAGATCTGTGATTAATTAAAAGCCCAGGAAGTCATAAAATTATACTGACCTTCCCAGGGTTAGAGTGGTCCCCCCACACTCAGACTCTCCCTTTCCTCCCCGTGTTTGCTTCCTGATTACCTATCATCTTGCTGGACCTTTCATATGCCCACCATCAACAGATCCTTAGCAGCGTGTAGTGTTTTATTTTATTTTATTTTACTTTATATTTATGTATTTTTATTGATTTCAGAGAAGAAGGGAGAGGGAGAGAGAGGTAGAAATATCAATTATGAGAGAATCATTGACCAGCTGCCTCCTGCACGCCCCCTATTAGTGATTGAGCCTGTAACCCGGGCATGTACCCTGACTGGGAATCAATCCATGATCTCCTGGTTCATAGATCAATGCTCAATCACTGAGCCACACCAGCCAGGCTGTTTTATTTATTTTTATCCAATCCCTCTCCCACAAATTTCTCTCTTAAATACACTTATGTCTTCTAGGACATTGTAGACCACAGAAAGACATTTTTTTTAAATTGTACTATGGAATGATAATTGTATATGTCATCTTGACTGGGCTAAGGGATACCTAAATAGCTGGCAATTACAATATCTGCGTGTATCTGCGAGGGCGGTTCTGGAAGAGACAGACTTTGAATCTGTAGACTGAATAAAGAAGATCATCCCTTACCAATGCAGGCAGGCAGCGTCCAACCCACCAAACAACTGAATCAGACAAAATGCAGAGGAGGGGCGAAGTTGCACTCTTGCTGGACCATTTTCTCCTGCCCTTGGATTTCAGTGCTCTGGAGCTTGCACCTCTGGACATGAACTGAAATACACCACTAGCTTGCTGGTGGTCCAGCTTGCTGGTGGTCCAGCTTGCTGATGCCAGGTTATAGGGTTCCCCACCTCCCTAATCATATGAGCCATTCCCATAGTCAATCAATCTCTCTCTCTCTCTCTCTCTCCCTCCCTCCCTCCTTCCCTCCCTCTCTTCCTCTCTGTCTCTTTCTCTCTCTCCACACAGACACACACACATACACACAAAATTTATATTAAAATTTATATTTTTCCAACAATAGTTGAATAAAATTTTTGAAATCATGACCAATTATTGTTTTTCAGAAGAACCTAAGATCCAGGAAAAATCCCACACCTGGTCCCTCAAGGCTCATGAAGCCGGCTAGTGACAGGGTCATGGTTAGAGATCACAGCTTCTGGTTCCACGTAGTGCATGTCCCACACTCCTCCTGGCTCCTGTCCACACTCAGAACTGCATTGTCTCTGGATGTCCTCACTGCGACTGGCTAGTAGATGCCCAAGAGTGGGTTCTTTTCCAGAAGAATCAACATGGCTTGACTTCTGAGATTATTGCCATGTTCTAGGGCCGTGGTTGGCAAACCGTGGCTTGTGAGCCACATGCGGCTCTTTGGCCCCTTGAGTGTGGCTCTTCCACAAAATACCACGGCCTGGGCGAGTCTGTTTTGAAGAAGTGGCGTTAGAAGAAGTTTAAGTTTAAAAAATTTGGCTCTCAGAAGAAATTTCAATCGTTGTACTGTTGGTATTTGGCTCTGTGGACTAACGAGTTTGCCGACCACTGACCACTGTAGGGGGTAGCTGCTCGTGGTGGTGTGGAAAGACTTAATGAGCAGGTTGAGTGAATGTCTAGTCATTTCCACACTCGGAGGCGAAGATGCTGAGTTCAGTCAGAGAAAGAAGAAAAGAAAGGAGAGGGAGGGGAAGCCCTGCACACACGTGTAGATTAGTAATGACACCGTGTTAGCTCTTCCAACAGCATATGACAGGGAACATTTTTATAAGATCACAACTTACAGGTGTATTCATTTTAATGATAGAAATGCAAAGAAGGGATACATAGCTACGAGGCTGAGAAGTAATAAAAATAGATAGAAATGAATGTTATACTACAGTAGTTATGACTTCTCAGGGGAAATAGATTTGGAATAAAAGTGAGGTGGGCAAAACAATCTAACTTGTGCCAGTATGATCTCAAAAGGTAATTTCTGAAAGAGCTTAGATGAAAATAAAAGAAAGTGAATGGCTGCTGAAGCAGTCTGTCACAAGACTGTAATGTGTCAATGTTTTCTTAAAAATTGTGCTTGTGCACTTATTTGCATGAAAACAAATTCTAACAAAATATCCAAGAAAGGCTTCTAACCAGCAATTGCTGGCATTAAACTTAGATTAGATTCAGTTGTTCATTCTCTTTCAATCCTTTTTGCTATTACACTAAGTTTTAAAAAGAGTTAAGGGCTAAGTTGAAGGAGGGGATTTGAATTAAATATCTTTTTAGTGGGTGAACTTGCCTGAAGATGAAAATATTTGGATTTGAGAGGTAGGGATGGACAGGACATAGGAACAGGAGAGCTAATACCCTCACTTAAATGATTCGACCAAAAAGCTCTGTCTGTGATTCACTCTTGCCATATTTGTTTTTCAAAAGTAATATCACATATCCGAACAATGATGCCTATTTGATAGAGTGATTATTATTAGGTCAAATGTAACAACGATCTGAAGAAATTCTTTACTTTTAATTTGCATTTGAATTTAGGCAAATCAAATAAGTTAGTATTATTTTCTACCTCATTGCTACTTAACAGTGGTTTTGTCCTGTAATGATTAATGTACTTTAAACTCATAAGTTTCACTTATAATTCATGTTTCTTCATAAATTTACTTAGTATATTTACACAAATTGGTAACATATAGAAGTGTAAGGTATAAAGTACAAATAATATTTTGTTTAAACTTGTTTCTTTGGATATTTATTACTTGACAGAGATGGGAAAAAATATGAACTATGAACATATTTAAAAGATGTAAAGGTACTAAATGATTCATTATAAATCATAAAACTCATCCATGTTAATAATAGTATAACATAAAATATTTTTTTTTGTAAATTTGATAGTAGCAAAATACTTTATCATTTAAATGAAATTCAAAGTAATTCTGCATCTCAGAGTCACATTTTAATAATTGGAAACTACCAGAAAATAAGAAAAAGTGATTGGAGGAAGAGCACAAGAGATATTCTGAGGAAGCACTTTCTGCTGTGGTGTACATGACTGTTGCAGGAATAGGTGCTGGTTTTAGAGATTAGAGAAAACATTAAGAAAAAGTCAAAATTACTTCATACTCATCAAACAAAGACAGCCATCATTAGCATATTTGCATTTTGTATATTTCTGTTTAGTATTTTTTTAAATGGCCAAATTGTAATAAAAGTCTAAATGCAATTTACACAGTGCTCTTCTCACTAAATATTGTGAACATTTGCCATCATTTTTATGTAGATTTGCCCTAGTAAAATGGGCTATTTTCTAATTGTTGAACATTTGACTAATTTCCATGTTATTACAGATGGTTATTATTGTAACAAGATTTCAATGGAGATGTTTATACATATTTTTATAACTAGATATATGATGATGTACTTGGATATCAGAATTGGAATAATTAAGTGGTATATATGTTTTTGTCTCTCCATACAAACCCTTAAATACTTTCCAGATTTATATTTCTTTTACCCACTTATGAGCACAGGATAATATTTTAATAATATTTTCCATATGTTAGAACATGTTTTACTTTAATTGCTGTAGTAATTATATAAATTGAATTTTGTATATATTTATTAAACAATTATATTTTATTTTCTCTTCAGTCTAATTGGCTTTTTTCAGTATTATATTTTCCGATTTCTCCCATTTATTTTAAGAGTACATATGTGTGTGTACACATAACATTAACCTTGGCATGTTTTCCCATTAATTTTTAAAAATTTTATTTTTTGTGTTCTTTTTTTTGGCATTGAGAAGCTTCAGTTACTATGCATTTGCTTCAACACTTTCTTTTGTAATTGCTTCTGTTGTCTAAGTAATTAATACATTGCTTCTAATTTAGCAATAAGTTAAATATGCCATTTTATTTTAATTATTTGAATATTTCCTCTTTTGTCTATTTGAAACTAATTTTGGCTTAAGATATTAACACTGTTTATTGAAGAATACATTCCTTCTCCATTGGTTTGTGATAGTTCCTTCAGCATGAAATCGATGTTTATAAATAGTAGGATCTATTTTCTGGGAGATTCGTTTAATTATCCTGTTGAATATTGTGTTGCATCAGATTAATTTTTAGTGAATTATTACAGTGGGTTGTTTGTACAGCCCTCTATAATTATTTTATAGCTTACAATCTATTTTAATACTCAGAGAGGCGGGTCTCTCTTCATTGCTCTTCTCTTTCCAAATTTTCTTAGCTATTATTGCCTCTTTATTTTCCCGTGAAGTTTATAGTTAAAAAACTAACCATCACCGGAAATAATGAATACGGTGGCTTGAAGCGATAGCCACAGAGAAAAGTGTCCTTACCTTGGGCCAACCAGGCATTTGGCACACACAGTGCTAACCTAATATCTGTACCGGAGACAGGCCAACAAGAGAGCAGGTGGTTTTTATTTTGTTTTGCTGCACGTGATAGTTCTGAGTAGACAGAACAAAGTTATTACCTCTTTTCCTAACAGATGACTACCATTAGCTTGTCTGCACATAATTGGAAAAATGAAAGGATTGTGACATACCTATCAGATCTGGCTGGCCCCGGAGAAACCGGTATGCCCTCTGTTGGTATGCATGTGAAGGACGGCTAAACCCTTCCTCATCCTTAGGAGGAGATTGGATTCTGTTCTGGTTTTAGAAGAAAAATAATATGGATCTTCCATGCGAAGCATTCTGAAGATTAGCTGTTTAACAATGTAGGCCGGCTTTTGAATAGTAAATTGAGAACAATATTATGCTAACAAGTAACTGTATTATTGGCTTAACAAAATAAACTTACCTGCTTTGGAAGCAGAGCAGGTGGTTTAGTATTTCAGTGAAAGAATATTCTGGGGGAAATCAAAGTTCTATTCATCTGAATTTTTATTTTAAGACAGGTAATGTTTGTTTGACCAACTATACATTACAAATTCCCTGTCTTAGATGTTTTCTTGTAAATAAGATGGTAATCAGATAGCCTAATGTTTATTACTTTACATTTTGCAAATAATCAGCATTACATTGATTTCATTGGAGACATTTCTGCCAGAATTAAACAGATTTATTTTTCAGTGTTTTTAGACTAGTGATAGGAAGATGAGTAAAAGTCAGTCTCCCTCTAGTTAATTGTCCAGATGCAAATTCAAAGCAAGCTTTATACAAGTCTAATACAACATTTTCCAATGTTAAAAAGATTTCGTAGTTGACAAAAAATGAGTATCTTAAAGACACACTCTTTCTTGGTTGACAGAGGGCAAGAGCTGAACTGAAGCTGGAGATGAATCTTCGGGAGGAGTCGGATTGCCTGAGGCAGAAGGATGCCCACTTTGTTTTGTTGAATTTTACAGTAACTAATCTTTTTTTTATTTAAATCATTTTTTTATTTTCCAATTACAGTTGATATACAATATTATATTAGCTTCAGGTGTACACCTCAGTGATTAGACATACTAAGTGATCATCCAGATAAATTTCATTTATTGTAGTTATTAATATACTAGGAGCCCGTTGCACGAAGTTTCGTGCAATAGACTTTTCCTTCACCTGGCTGCCGGCACCAGTTATCCGCCAGCAGCAGTTTTCCTCTGGCCACCCGCCAATCAGAGCGCCTCCCACCAGCACGATCAGCCACCCCGCCACCCTGAGAGGAACTCCGATTGGGAAGCACTCCGATCGGGCGGGTGGCCAGAGGAAAACTGCTGCTGGCGGAAAACTGGTGCCAGCAGCCACGCAATCGGCCACCCCGAGTTCCGCCACCAGCGTCTTCCGCAGCGCTGGCCATTTAAGCCGGCAGGAGGAACGGGAGTCGGGAACTCGCGAGTCCCTGCCCCCCGCTCCTACCGCCAGCCAATCGGCCACCCTGAGTCCCGCCCCCCCACGCCTCCAGCCGGCCCAATTGTGGGCATAGCGGAGTGATGGTAATTTGCATATTACCATTTTATTAGGTATGATTTTGCTAGCAATTTATGTGATCAATTTATCCTGTGGCCTGAACTAATTTCCCCAGTATATTTTATCAGAATATATGACTTTTTCTAAATTTAGATATATTTTGCATATTTTCCATATATGAGACATATTACCCTGTGTTTCCAGACATGTTAGGTATTATAAAAATATTTTTGAGCATCTAAAGAAAAATAAAACCAAAATATTATCATTTTTTAAATGTTACTCCCATGAATAAACCAAGATTATTGAGTTACCCTGATGCATGTCTCTGGTGTTAATTGGATTCTTCAATGAAATGACAAATGGGTTACATTTTTCTTGTCTGGCCTTCATTGCCCTATTGCTCTTTTGACAATATTTGCCTGTGACAAGTAGTTATTTTTCATTAACACATTCAGTCATGGGAAATCTACACTAACAAAAGAGAAACATGCTAATTGACTGTACCTTCATGATGCCACCAGCCAATCAGGAGTGAGTACGCAAATTAACCCAACAAAGATGGTGGATTAATTTGCATACACAGGTGCCAAGTGGCCAGGGGCGGGACAAGATGCTTGTGTCATCTCCATGGCGACGATGCAGGCATTCCACACCACCTCAGCCGCTCGGGGCCTCTGGACAGCGTGGGAAGGCGGAAAGGCGGCTCCAGGCTGGAGCGGAACGGCGGCTCTGGCCAGAGCAAAGGCAGTGCCGGCAGCCAGGGGAACAAAGGCCAATTCTTGCAAAAATCTTTGTGCATCGGGCCTCTAATATTTTAATAATGGTGAATGTGAAGTTAATAAGCCACAGGTATGGCAGTTGGACAGGTTTGTTCTCCATCTCAAATACAAAGAAAGCGAGTCCCTCTGTACTTTTAAATTTGCATGCGAATGATCAGTCTATATGAGGTTGTGAATAAAAATTACTTATAAGTAAGAGTTGTGCATTGACAAACTGTATTCAAGTTCTTTGTTTATAGAGGACTTATTGCACAAGATGTTAGTTACTATGACAATCATTACCAGCAAGAATTCCTTAGGGAACTCTGGGAGTGTGTCAGCGGCTATCAGTATTGAAATAGTTGATGTTATTTAAAATGCTTTGCAACTTGAATGTATAAGTGGTTTTACAAGAGATTTCTATGTGACTGAAATTTATCCGGGAATAGAATTGTTGCTTTATGTGTTTCCAAAGCAAGAATATTATGTAAAATAATTTTATACTTATTGGCCTACAACTATGTTTATATTTATATGTCTTTCTTCCTTTCTTTGCTTTCTTCCTCCCTCCTCTCCCCTCTCTTTTTCTTTCTCCCTTCCCTCCCCTTCCCTCCCCTTCCCTTCCCTTCCCTTCCCTTCCCTTCCCTTCCCTTCCCTTCCCTTCCCTTCCCTTCCCTTCCCTCCCGTTCTCTCTAGTACCAAGCTTGTTTCCTACAAAGTCAGCATATGAAAGACAAAATAATGGCAACTTTAATAACTTTTTAAGAACTATTTTTATGGCCAAGCTGGTGTGGCTCAGTGGTTGAGTATCAGTCTATGAGCTAGGAGGTCACGGTTTGATTTTCGGGTTTCAAGATTGATCCCCAGTGTGGGGCATGCAGGAGGCAGCCAATAAATGATTCTCCCTCATCATTGTTGTTTCTATCTCCCTTCCTTTCTGAAATCAATATATATATATTTTGTTAATCCTCACCCAAGGATATTTTTCCATTGATTTTTAGGGAGAGTGGAAGAGCGAGGAAAGACAGAGAGAAACATAGATGTGAGAGAAACACATCGATTGGTTGCCTCCAACCAGGGCCTGGGCCCAAAGAGCCTGCAACCAAGGTATGTGTCCTTGACTGGAATCGAACCCAGGACCCTTTGGTCTACAGGCCGATGCTCTATCTACTGAGCCAAACCAGCTAGTGCAATAAAAATAATTAAAAAAAAACATACAACACTTTTAGATTAGCTGCCTTCTACACACCCCGCACTGGGAATCAAGCCCACAACCCGGGCATGTGTCCTGACTGGGAGTCAAATGGAGACCTCCTGGTTCATAGGTTGATGCTCAGCCACTGAGCCACACCGGCCGGGCAACAATTGCTTCTTATTGCATCTGACAGCAACTCCTCTGTGCTCATCATAGTCATATGCCCCAATTGCTACCTGCTGGTGACTTGTGTTTATTTATTCACTCACCAAATTTATCTTTATCAAGAACCTGTTGTGCATAAATTACTTCACTAGAGACAGGGGGCTGCATTTATGAATAGAACAAATTCCCTCAGTGAACTTATAACCTAGAATAATTGACTGAAAGTGACTTTGGCTGACTTCTCATTCTGAATGATGAGGGATGACCATAATTATGAAGGTCTTCTTGACTTGAAGTCCTCCTTTAAGAAAATTACACACTATATAAATATATATAATTTTTAATAAAAAATGAAAATAGGAAAGTAAAAAATAAAAGTCTTTTGACAATACAAATACACATGCACACATACCCATTGTTTCAAAAATTTGATTTATAACCCTTCACTACTTTTTCTTTGACTTTTGAAAAAATATATTTATGTATATTTAAGAATATATATTTTTAGATAAAAACTGATTTATGTTATTATGCAACAATCCTACTTAAATTATCCTTTTGGATTTAAGCTTGTGTTTGTTTTAAATTCTATAAATTAGATTTCTGAATATCTCCAAAGATAATCAAAGAAGCACTGCCTCCAAATTACAAAAATCTAACATCAGTTCCAAGTCATATGTCAGCATTATCCTAATATAAAGTACACCCAAGCCAAACTCTAAACCCTACCTGTTAAGTTATGAATGTGTGGTATTAGTCAATTAGACAACTTTCATTGATTTTAAACTCAAATGAATTATCTATTAAGATGGCTTAAAATAGAAAGCATTTTTATTTTTGTATGGAAGTCCTGGGAAGTGATAAATATTTTTGATGTCTTTGGAGAAAAGTCAGCCTGATAATGATAATATTTTATTTTGCTTGGGGTGTGGAATTCAAAGTTTCATACCAAGTACTGTGGGTATTTAAAAAATAGAAAATATGTGAAACATTGAAATCTACAAGGACTAGGTGTAAGCTGTTGCCTCTGCATTATGGTTGAAATAATTGCTCCACAACAGCACATTCAATCCTGAAAACTAAGTTACATCTCAAGTATTTTCCCTTCACTGGAACACATTAGCAATAGGAAATATTCATATCACAGTTTGCTGTGCATTTCTTAGATTTGATCCTTAAATCTTAAATATTTCACTATTGTTTTTGCTAAATATTATTGATTTGCTGTTGAATATGCCATTAACTAGAAAGGACTAAAGAGGAATAACAAAGTGAACTGATAATTGGATGGTGGATATTTTTGTATAATAGAAATGCTAAATTTTCAAAACTAGATAGATTTTTGTACTTATGTATTTTTGTGTATATATATTTTAGTTAGTGCTAGTGATGTCCATTCCATCATAGCCCTAACTTATGTAACTTGTCTAATTGTAAGTAAAAACTGAGAAGGAAAATATATAATAAAGAGTTGTATACACTGGAGTGTCTAATTTTGAAAGACATTACAATTTTAGGTTTATATTAAGTTCTCAGATTAGAATTTTATATAAAAATTGTTATTAAATAAAATTCTTGAAGGGAGCAAAGGTTAGGGGGACATCTATAATACTCTCAATAAAAATAAATGAAAAAATAATTATTTGATATAAAATATCCATTAGTGTTAATAATTTTCTAAAGTGTTAAATTGTCAATTTATATAGTTATTATTATGAATTGGATAGATATTTATAAGTGAATAATCAACTTGTCATCTAATAATCATATTATTTTACAACTTCTATAACTTAACTTGAGAGTCTGTTGACATGGCCTTTATTAGTTCTACGATCCAGTTGGGTGGGTAATGTGTCAGTCCTCGGTGAAAAGGTATTCTCTTTTAAGGAGCATTAGTTTGAGGGGCAGAAGCATTGCTCTGTTTTAGCGTTGTAAACAAGGATCAGGAGAAAAAAGTCTCACGATGAAAAACAATCTCCAGAAAGAGGACTATAAGAATCAGGAGAAAATTACCTGGTATAGTTTTGAATTGGAAAATCATAAATCAAGAACAGAGGTGGATAGAATCAGGAAAATGATTCACGGTCTCCAAGCACAGGAAACAGATCACTAGAACAGAGTAACAGTTCCTTCTCTAGATCACAGAACATCATGTTCACTAGGAATCGCTGCCATCTTGTTCCTGTGCCATGAGCTAAAAAAAAGAGCTTTGAAATAGTCAACATTTATTAAAAGGGCTTTTAAAATATAGTCCTAAATTTAAACTTCATCACCCTTCGTGTAACACTTCTTATCTCTTTTATTATCTACTTCACCTAAATTTTCTGGAAGTTACTTGGGAAATTAACAGGAAGATATTGAGTATATCAATAATTTTTTAGAGCAAGCATTAAAATGCAGTAGATGAGCGCAGTAATATATTTTTTTATGAGAGATATTTCTTAGCTTTCCCTTATCACTTCTAGTTATTTTTTCATGTACAAGGAAAATGTTTAGAAAGTACAATACAAGTTCCATTGTTCTCCACAGGGCTAACTCCCACCTCTAAGCTGAGGAGGGAGGGGGCGTGAGCAAAATCTAAAGGAAGCTGTCACTAAAAATTTAATCACTTATATATACATTACATTTATAAACCTTGAAAAATTGGATTTTATATAGTGCAGAGGTCAGCAGTGTGATTTATTTTATTTATTTATTCATTTTAGAGAGAGAGAGGAAGGGAGGGAGAAGGGTGAGAAAGAAAGAGAGCACCGCGAGTGAGCAAGAGAGACATGGATCTATAGTCCAGTTAGCCATTCATTCATTGGTTGCTTGTTGTGTGGAATCAAACCTGCAACCTTGGCGGGAGGGAGGATACTCCAATCAATTGAGCTACCTGGTACCAGGCCAGGGCTCCCTTGTGATCTCATACCAGTGATTGCAAGCTTTATCTGCAAGTTGAAACAATATTAATACTGACTTTATAGGGTGAGCATGAAATATGTTAATGAATGTAAAGTCTGTAGAAGTGTATGGAGAGGATACATCAAAAGCGCTTCATACATACCTATAATTTTAATATCTTAATGATCTGGAAACCTAACTCTTTCATCATGTAAACACCTTGATTTCCCATGGTCTACTAGCTGAAACCAAAATCTTTGGCATGTCCTTCAAGGTCCCTTCTAGTTGGATCCAAACTCCCCTTTTTGTCCTCCCCTGTATCCCTAAGGATGTGGGTGTGCATACATTATACCCTTTCTGATAGAGCGTCACAGTGAGGCTGGGTCTGCTGCTGGAGTGGAAAATGTTTAGAAAGTACAATACAGGTTCCACCAATTCACCAGTTCTACCTGAGCTCTTTTCAAGCAACCATGATTGTTCACATACAAGTTTGCTTGGCACAGATAGCCTTCAGATTTTTTCAACCTACTTCCCACTATGCATGTACTAAGCTTTAGCTAATTCTCACCTCCTATTGTAAACCTCCCTCCAGTCATAGTTAGTTTCTCCTTTGTGTTCTTATTAAGTTTTATATGTATATATATATATATATATGTGTGTGTGTGTGTGTGTGTGTGTGTGTGTGTGTGTGTGTATGTGTGTGTGTGTGTGTGTTTGTGTGTATCCAAAAATGTATACACACACTTTGAATAATCATAAAGGCAGTGTTTATTAAAGTACATTTCATTTTAAAAATTGAGCTATCAGCTGTTAAAGTTTGTATACATTTTTGGGCGACACCCTGCATATAAACACATTTCTATTCAGTGCGCTAACCAGTACTGTGATTATCTGTTGATGTGCATGTCCCTGCCACAGATCTGTAAATTCCTCAGTAGCTCCATAGCTTGAGAGTCCCCATGTCCTGCGTTTACCACAGTTTCTAGGACATGATAAGCCTTCCATAATGTTTTCAGGAAAGGTGCATGGGTGTGAGGAAAGCAATAGGAGGTGTTCACGTAGCTTAACCAAGCTGTAATATAACATGGTTATGTGCTGGATGTCTGTGTCCCCTCCAAATGCGTACAATGAAGCCTGTGTCCCATTTATGACGTGGAGGTGGGGACTTGGGAAGGTAGTTAGGTTTATATTAGGTCAGAGGGTGAGACTCTCATGATGGGATTAGTGCCCTTTATTAGAAGAGGAGGGCAGAGGGAGCTCTCGCTCCACCCACACACACCAAGGAAAGGCCATGTGAGCACATAGAGAGATTGCAGCTGACCCTATGGGGGACCTCACCAGGAACTGGATCAGCTGGGAACCTTGTTCTTGGACTTCCCAGCTTCCAGAACTGTGAGAAATAAATGTCTTGTTTAAGACACCCAGTCCACAGCATTTCATTATAGCAACTCGCTTAGACTAAGACAAACATACTCTTTGGTGTTTAATATTGTATAGACACCTATTACATTTTTGAGGGAAGTTGGTCTGTTACGGGGTTGGCATCTTGAACACAGCATATCACTGTTTTAAAAGTAGAAGAATCGCCCAGCTGGTGTGGCTCAGTGGTTGAGCATTGACCTATGAACCAGGAGGTCACAGTTCAATTCCCAATCAGGGCATGTGCCTGGGTTGCAGCTCGATACCCAGTGGAGCGCATGCAGGAGGTAGTCAGTCAATGATTCTCATCATTGATGTTTCCCTCTCTCTGTCTCTCTCTCTCTCTCCCTTCCCCCATCCTTTCTGAAATCAATAAAAATATATTTAAAAATAAATGAATAAAAATAAAATTAAAAGACGTCCACATTGTAAAAGCAGACAAAATAAAAGAATCATTTTGGTGATCAAATGATCAAGACAGCTGGAGGGGGATATGGGAAATCCAGTTTATAATCTAGTGGGTAGTTAATAAATATTTGTAATTGACTTACTGTGAATGGAAGCATCAATTAATAAATGAAAACCTAGGAGGCTTAAAGTTGGTATGTCCTACTTTTTTATAAGTATTTTTCCACTGAGTTCCCCTTAGTCATTGTCTATTGAAGAATGTAGGGTTAACTCCAGTAAAGGTGACCTCATAACTTTGCACATTTCTATGGTAATCCAAGATATGCAATTCTGTTAACCCAGTGTTCTAAATCCAGAGCAAGATTTGAAATGATAAACAGGAAGATTAAACCTGAACATTTACAAAGGCTATCAGTTTCAAATAAAATTAGTTGCCCATCTTTAAATGAGCAAGAGAGGCATATCTAAATTTTTCAAGGCATTTGCATCAATGTACATATATTTGACCACAGATTTTGACCCAAGTATTTCATAATATCCTTGCATTTTAAGCAATTAACTTTTCGTATATTCATGTATCCATGCATTATTCAGGTCATAAATTTTAATTAAAATAATACAACACCTTCCAATGATTAATAATTGAGTGTTTCACAAAGTAAATTTTACTTTATTAAAAATAATCAGAATTTCAGTACTATATCTTTAATCTACTTCTACATAAAGTTAGTTGCATACAGTTATCTTCATGAATAAATAAAGATATATATTGTCAGGATTTGAGACTTGCCTATTTTTATGTCTGCAGGAATTGACTAGCACAATACCCTTTATTATGACCCCACAAGCAGTTTATTGAAATCTCTGTTGTAGTTCAACTTAGACCATACTGGACCTATTACCTTGCTCCCAGGTTTGGAAAAATAGAATAACATAGCACTTTGCTCAAAATAGATCCTCGTATGCCTCTCCCAATCTCCACACATAATCAGTGTCATTACTTTATACACACCACTTCGTAAATCAACACTTGTATTTATGTCCCTCTCCCAGTTTCCCTTTCTTTCATAAAAACCATCCTAGTCCATAATATTCCCCCTAGTTCCTGCTCTAAGATGGGATATCTGTGCATTTGTAGGGAAAATACAACAATCATTTCACATTTATTGCAGGAGTGACAACTAAGGAATGAAATGCTTCTACCATTGCATCCAAATAATCCCCGATGAGAATCATTTTTATGCTTAATAAGTAGCTCTATTCACTATATCTTGTTCGGTTTGTTTCATATTTTTCCCGGTGTGGCGGTCTTGTAATAACTTTGGCTCTAAAGTACGCTGTTGTTTGATTTTAATAAGACATCAGCCTGCAGTAAAACTGAACAGATACGATGTAAAGTACTGATATATCGTACAGCTCCCCATAAACTTCTATTCCTATTTCATAGGAACGTGTAGGAATGAAATCCAGTGCAATCGTACATAGAATAATCTAAGTTTTTTATGCCCTGACACTGCCACCTCCTCCCATTCCGCAGCAGGCGTTTTCTTTGGTGAGAAAGCCTCCAGAAAAAAAGAAAAAGTCTCTCCTGGGTTGATTTCTATGGATAATTCTTTGAAAATCTCATATTTACCATCACAGATTCAGCAGATTCTACTGGCCGAGAGTCAAAGAATTACCATTAGGTTTCTCTGCATCGTCGACATGAACGCACCTTTTTGTTCAATGGGCTGCTTTAGCATATGGAGTATAAAGTTCCACCCTGTGATTATGTCTTGAGCTGGCTGAGTTATAGGCATTTCAAGTACTTTTCTGAGAATAGATTTTAAATAACCCAGTTCATAGCACTCCAAATGCTCTCCTGACACCCTGAGGGTTACTCACCCATAGATTTTTAGTGCAGGCATAATACAGCACAATCAAGGATCATACAGATGTGCAAACATTGTGTTCTTTAAAAACATATTTGTGTCGTTTAAAGGAAAATAAACTAGTTATAAATATTAGAATTTATTAAAGCAAATATGGAATTGGTTAACCATAACATCCTGAGCTGCTACAACAGGGAGGATCATTACTGTCACACTGGGAACATCACAGTCATAAACAAACAAACAAAAAACAAACTCTTAGGTTAAATTTGACCTGGCAACTTTTCTAGTTGCCTAGAGGCGGGTTGGCAAGAACCTCCCACTATATCACAGCAGGACAAAGTGACAGAAAATTCAAGAACATAGAAAGAGAGAGAAAATAGCAGTCTTATCCATAGAAGTAACTGTACCAGATGTTTTTAATCATCCAGGGATGTTACATTTATTCAGAGATGTGCTCACAGGTATTGCTCATAACGGACAACTCCCATAATTCAGTGATTGTCATTATCCACCAAACAAGGTGGCATGTATCAAAGGAAACTTCCATAAACGGCGTAAGTATAGAAGCAGCATCATTCCCTGAAGCAGCTCTTTGAAAGCATCAGAGAACCGTCATGCAGACAGAACCAGAGTGGCCTAGACTGTGAAGACAAGAGAGCAAGACTTGTGAGCTCCACATTCATTTCTGTCTTTCTCTCTGGGTTTTGCCAGGTCAGTGGTGAGGAGGCAGAGCCCAACGCCAAGGTCTGGAGCTCATGGAGGTGACATCGCACTAGGGCGACAGAGGTTGGTGTTGGGCTCTCCAAGAATTGAACGTCAAGGGGGGAAAATAACCGCAGAGGTGGGAGTGAGAGCCTGCGTGGCATTCACCCCCAAGGCTTCGACCATGTCCTAAACTGTGTGGTTGGTGTGCAGCAAGAGACCTCCACACACCAAGCAGCAGGCTGTGGTTTGAGATCTAAAAGAACTGGGCCAATATTTCAACAGTCTTATCCTTCTAGGGAAAGTGAAGCAGTGGTGTTCAGATTAACCAATTTGATGACTCAAAAGACAGTCGGGAAGTTTCCGTTAAGATCCCAGAAAGCATATGGCTTAAGAGCAAGGTCCACACCTGACAGGAAAGAGCGCACCAAAGAAAATTTCAGATTCACAAAGCTCCAGGCCTTTCCTCCCCTGCAGCTGGGTGGGCCACCAAGACATGGTGTCTGCAGCAAGGTTAGTCCTCCTTTAAGAAGATCTCCAGCCAGACCTCTGCAGTGTTTGCAATTGCAAGTTACCAGGCTTGTCTGTGAAATGCATGGAGACAACACAAAATCACAGATGGTAAAAGTATAACATAGCTGATCTAGATATTAACATAATCATGATTATTATGTTCAAAAAAACAGAGAAAAAGGAAGATGTGGAGACTTATCAGAGACCTTGACTCTATAAGAAAGTCAACTTAAAATTTTAGAATTAAGGATATACAATAACTAAAAATAAGACTTAAAGAGGTAAACTTATCCCTAACCGGTTTGGCTCAGTGGATTGAGCATCGACCTGCGGACTGAAGGGTCCCAGGTTCGATTTCGGTCAAGGGCATGTACCTTGGTTGCGGGCACATCCCCAGTAGGGGGTGTGCAGGAGGCAGCTGATTGATGTTTCTCTCTCAACGGTGTTTCTAACTCTCCCTCCTTCTCCCTTCCTCTCTGTAAAAAAAATCAATAAAATATATTTAAAAAAGAGGTAAACTTAATGTGTTAAATATGGCAGAAGGAAAAATTAGGAACTAAAAAGAGGATTAGCACACTTTAAACACATATAGAAATAGGATGGGAAAATCAGAAAGAGTGTAAAAGACTTAGGGGATATACTGAAAAAAGCTAAAATAGGCATAATTTGAGCCCTAGCGCAAGAGGAAACTAAAGCAGAAGCAATATGTGAAATATTATGAAGCAATATGTGAATTTTCCAGCACTGGAAAAGACATCAGCCTACAATTCAAGAAGCTTTATGGACCCCAATCAGAAAAAACACAGAGAAAATCACACCTAAGTGGCTCATATAAAACTGCTGAACAAAGATAAAGATAAAAACCTTCAAAGCAGCCAGAGTAAAACATACATTTTCTTCAAAAGAGAAAACTTAAGAGTAACAGCCTATTTTTCAGTAAAAACAATAACAGCAAGAAGAAAAAGGAATTACATTTTGTTTTTTGTTCAGGTTTATTGAATTACTAGAGGCCCCATGCACGACAGCCGCTGCCTCGTGGCCGCAGAGGCCACCTTGGCCCTCGCAGCCCCGGCTTCATCCAGAAGGTCATCCGAACGGTCGTTTTGCTGTTCGCCGTTCGGTTGATTTGCATATTACGCTTTTATTTTTATAGATAATTGGTTTATAACATATGTAAGAATGTTAAGGTGCACAACATGATTGTTTGATATGTATATATGTTTTAAAATGTTGACCACAATAAGGTTAGTTAACACTTGCATCCCCTCACAGTTACTGTGCGTGTGTACTTTTCAAATTTATTCTCTTAGCAGCTTCCAAGCAGATAGTGTATATAATAATAAAAGTGTAATATGCTAATTAGACTGGACAGCTCAATGATCTTCCAGACATCATTCCGGACATCCTTCCGGACTAAGCTGCAATGGTGGGGGCCAAGGCAGAGGCGATTATGGGCAATCAGGCAGGCGAGCAGTTAGGGGCGATCGGGCAGGCAGGCAGAGTGGTTAGGGGCGATCAGGCAGGCAGGTGAGTGGTTAGGAGACAGTGGTCCCAGATTGTGAGAGGGTGCAGGCCGGGCTAGGGGAAACCCCTCCCCCATGCAGAAATTTTGTGCACTGGGCCTCTAGTCTATCTATAATAATAAAAGCGTAATATGTTAATTAGACCAGACATCATTCCTGTTGTCCTTCTGGATGAAGCCAGGGCCGGAGGGAAGCCTGAGTCCTGGGTGCCGGGGCGGGTGGGGGGAAGCCAGTGCCAGTAGCCGGGGGAAGGAAGGCCTACTCTAGTATGAATTTCATGCATCAGGCCTCTAGTTTTCCTATAATCATCATGCTGTACATTAGATGCCCAGGACTTATATTATACCTGGTAGTTTGTACCTTTTAACCACCTTCACCCTTGACCCTGCCCACCTTGCCCCTAGCAAACACCAATTTACTCTGTTCAGTATTTTTTAGATTCCACATACAAGTGAGATCATACAGTATTTGTCTTTCTGACTTATTTCACTTAGTATAATGTCATCAAGTTCCATCCATGTCCTCACAAATGGCAGGATTTCCTTCTTTTTAATGGCCGAATAATATTTCATTATATCTTGATCTCTATATCTCTATATCTATATCTGTACATCTCTATCACTATATCTCTATCTATAACACACACACACACACACACACACACACACACACACACACACACACACATATATATATACCTATACCTATACCAGTGGTCGGCAAACTATGGCTGGCGAGCCACATGCGGCTCATGAGCCGCAGTTTGCCGCTCTGTTGACTAATGAGTTTGCCGACCACTGACCTATACCTATCTCTATTCTATACCTATATCTCTATTTATATCATCTGTCTATATTTATAGCTATATCTACATGTACATCTATATCTATATCATCTATATATCATCTATATTTATATCTGTAATCTGTCACATTTTCTTTATTTATGCATCAGTCAGTGGACTCTTTGGGTGTTTCCCTGTGTTGGCTGTTGTAAATAGTGCTGCAGTAAACATGGAGGTGCTGGCATTATTGGTAGAAAAAGGCTTTATATCCCTTGGATACATACTGAGAAGTGGGATTTCTGGATCTTATGCTAGTTCTATTTCTAATTTTTTAGAAAACGCTGTAATGTTTTCCATAGTAGCTAACACCAGTTTTCATTCCCACCTACATCTCACCCTTTTTTTTAAAAAATATATTTTATTGATTTTTTACAGAGAGGAAGGGAGAGAGATAGAGAGTTAGAAACATCGATGAGAGAGAAACATCGATCAGCTGCCTCCTGCACACCCCCCACTGGGGATGTGCCTGCAACCAAGGTACGTGCCCTTTGACCGGAATCGAACCTGGGATCTTTCAGTCTGCAGGCCGACGCTCTATCCACTGAGCCAAACCGGCTTTTGGCTACATCTCACTCTTGCCAGCCTCTGTTCTCTCTTACCTTTTGATAACAGCCATTGGCACAGGGGTGAGGTGATAACTTGTGGTTTTGATCTGTGTTTGTCTAATGATTAGGTAGACCTTCCAATATGCACTCTTGTACCACTTCCCTAAATAGATGGGAGACAGATTTCACAGGACTGAGATGCTATTGAAAGTGCAGAGGTGTGTGTGGAGCGGATCCACCAGGGAGCAGCGAGGGCATCAGGAGCAGCTGTCACTGTCCAACCCAGACAGGCAGCAATAACACTTCCACGGCTTCAAACTCATGCTCAATTTTGAAACTGAAATGTATTTTAATAAACACTATAATTATTTATAATTATTCAAAGCATGTATATACATGCAGGCCATCATTGTTTACACAGGTATGCCATATTTTATCCTGGCCAATATTTTGAGCTAAAAAAATAATTCTACAATTACTCTTCCCTAACTTCTCCTATGAAATGCCCCATGATTGTTCTTGTGTATATCATTGTCTGTTGCAAACTAAATAAAGCTACTATTTTTTTCAGCCACAACTCTATTCCTCGTGGTCTTTAGTTGGTGCTGTCTATCCCTGGTTAACAGGGGAAATTAGTATAATTGTAAAGTTGTTATGAGATAGACATGGATGAGCTCCAGCATGGTGATTTCAAATTTTTATTAAAATGACTAGGACATCCCGTACAAACATTCAAAATATTTTCCTCTTTACTGCTTTTAATTATTCCATTCTCTATATAAAGATAGAAGTAAAAAGGCATAGTTTAATAATGAATGTTTTTCCCTAAAAAACTCTTTAATCTCCCCAAACTCTATTTTTCCTCACACTATCTGAATGCTGACTTAATAGTATTGCCTGATACCCCAGACATTGAATGTCTTTGAATGATGCTCAGGAAAACTCAGAGGATTTATGAACTTCAGGCTAACTAAAGCAGAGCAAGCATATGATTATCTGATATTGGAAATGTGTGTAATTTAGGCTGTTAGGATTATACATCAAATGATAAAAGCTACTCTACATTTTAAAAATGAGGTTTACCTTTCTTCCGGAAGTACACCTGCATAAAATACAACTCAGCTGCAATCTGAATTACTGTCCAGTTAGCAACGGAGTGATTGCTGTCTTCGTTTCTTACATCACTCTTATGGTTATTTTATGTGGTTAAATATTCTTACTGAACATTTTAAGTTCATTTTACCCTGAACAACTAACAGTGAACTAGAGAGAGTCAACAGTCCAGTTCGATGTAAAACATTTAACACATCAATTGTGACCTATAAACAACACAGATGTGAGGAAGTCTGGAGAGGCAGAGATGAAGAGTCCTATGTATTAACACGTTCAAGTCAAAGGACTAAGTTTTCTTCATCCTTTGGGCTTCGTGATACACCATGAAATGTATTTGTGAGTAATCACGCTGCCCTCTTCACTTCCCCAATAAATGCATTTGAGTATAAAAGGGTGAGAATGCTCCATTTGCAATAGACTCCTTATTTCTATTTTGATGTTATTAGTCCATTTAATCTAAGAAAAATAAATCAAATCTAGGATGGCAATGTCAATAAACATTGCCTCTTAGGGTTCTCACCGTGCCATGCAGCACTGCAGCTGCTGTGCACCTGTTAGGGGTTCCTGAAGGACCTTCCGTGTGGTTTCTATGGTAAAGGGGACAGGGCCCTTGGTTTTGAGGGTTTGCTGTGTGGACGTCAGTTTCCCAAATTGCTTTTCTCCTGGAGTGAAAGATAGGTACCATTTAAAAAAAGAGATCCTGAACTCGTTATTTTTATTTTATTTTATTTTATTTTATTTTATTTTGAGAGAGAGAGAGAAGCATCAATTTGTTGTTCCACTTACTTATTCATCGGTTGCTTCTTTTATGTGCCCTGACCAGGGATCAAACCCATAACCTCATGGTATTGGCAAGATGCTCTAACCAAGGAGCTACCTAGTGGGGGGCTTGAACTCTTCTAATATTTGAAGATCAAGTCACAACAGGGTTCCTTTACTGCACCTTGGAAATATGGTCTGTATAAAGCAGGTGGCAGATTGTGGATTCTGATGTATTTATAGTATTTGTTAGGGTTCCAATTCTCATTCAGTGCTATTCTGTGTAATGCAGACAGTTGCGGTATGATTTGGGGCTATGTGATTAATTGAAGTTACTAATTCTGCCATGTTATAATGTGCAGCTCACTCAGAAAATAGCTTTATTAGATCCGCACTCACTAACTGTAATTGCACAACAGTTTGGTTAACCCTGAGAAAAAAATCCCTCTCCTTAAGAAATATTTTTTGATTACACATAGAATAAATACTCATTTTAGAAAATTTTTGGAAAACTTCTTAGGGGAAAAAAAACAACCGAAATTTAGCTATGATTCTACCATTAAGAATTAACTCTTGTTAGCATTCCATGAATAGGCTCGGCATATACTTTAAAATCTAAATTAGCTTCATACTGACAATGTACCCAGTAATGGTACATTACATTTTGTAATCTATTATACTTGACAGCAGAATTTTCCCCATAGTCCTAAGTATTCTTGCATATATTGCAATGCCGATTTTACCCACATCAATCAGAAAAGCATGCAGGAGGAATTCCTAACCAGCAATGCCTCGTTGTCTAGAGTTGATGAGGAGTACATCTGAAGGTGACATGCAGAGTCAGTTCTTCCTACCATTGTCCTCGGGTCCTTTCTCAAGCAGCCGCAACGTAGACTTTCAACCTTTAGAAGTCTCTTCTCAGGTCTCCTCTCCTCTTCTCTTCTTCATTTCCATAGGTAGCAATGCTGCCATGCCCTGGTGTTCCTTTAACGCACAGGCTGCTACCCATATTTGCAGTTCCTTAGAGGAGAGTACCTAAGAGAAATACACAGTATTATATAAAATTGTATCTGTGTAAATATAATTTAGTTGTGATATCTATATCCTGATTTATTGTGAGTGTGAAGTGAGGCTGCATCTGTCAAGCACTAACGCAGGGTTGGCATATGGAAAGCCAGGAGTAAATGGTCGGTATGACGAGGCTGTGTGATGGACCCCACGTTCATAGTTCCATTCGCCTTCGTTACTGGTCTCTCTCATTTATGTTCTGTGAGAAAACTTACAGATCAGAATAGGCTCTGCTTCTCTCATCTCATCAGGTGATGGGATACGAAAAGTCTCTCCTGTGGAATCCCTTCTCGGAGAAAGGTCACCACAGAGGATGCCTGGGAGGAATCCTGGGAGCTTAGCCGTAAGCCCCAAGGATGCCCATGACCGAACCCCAGGCACCTGTGGAGGCGACTACCTAACATGCTAATAAGAACCGCGCAGGCCTGATTGCTAAGGGTCTCAGTGAGGAGGGGGGCCTGGGTCACCCAGGTGCAGCCAGTGTCATCACAGGGCCCTTTAAGAGCCAGGCAGGGGATTCAGAGCCTTCGGAGGTGGGGACCTGGTGGGTCAATGGAAGGAAGAGAGACGTGGAGGGGGAGCTGGTGGGTCAGTGGGAGGAGGGGAGACGTGGAGGGGGAGCTGGTGGGTCAGTGGGAGGAGAGATGTGGTGGGAGAGCTGGTGGGTCAGTGGGAGGAGAGATGTGGTGGGGGAGCTGGTGGGTCAGTGGGAGGAGAGATGTGGTGGGAGAGCTGGTGGGTCAGTGGGAGGAGACATGTGGTGGGGGAGCTGGTGGGTCAGTGGGAGGAGGAGAGACGTGGAGGGGGAGCTGGTGGGTCTGTGGGAGGAGGGGAGATGTGGAGGGGGAGTTGGTGGGTCAGTGGGAGGAGGGGAGACATGGAGGGGGAGCTGGGTGGTCAGTGGGAGGAGGGGAGACATGGAGGGGGAGTTGGTGGGTCAGTGGGAGGAGGGGAGACGTGGAGGGGGAGCTGGTGGGTCAGTGGGAGGAGGGGAGCTGTGGAGGAGGCAGCAGGAGACTGGGGTCGCAGCCCCCACTAGACACCCCTTAAGGACGAGGACTTCTTCCAGTGCCTCCAGGGGAACGCAGCCCCGACACCCTGACTTCTGCCTGTAAGTCCCCCCCTGTTGGCTTAGGGCGCTGTGCTTGTGGCCATTCCTACAGCCGCCATGGGACTGACCCCGGAATGAACTTGGTAAGTGAACGCCTCGAATTCTCCCTGCGATATCCCGAGGCCCCCGGGCCCTGAGCCCACGTTTCTGACCAGGCTCCCAGGCTGCACACTGTGGTGGCCCCTTGTGGGGAGGTTCTGAGGGGTCAGAGACCAGGTGGCCCCACCGTCCTGCCTGAGCTGAGGGGGCAGGACTCTCTCTTTCCTGCCCCCCAGCAGCCTGTGGGGCTGCCCCCTGCCTGCTCTTCCCTGGAACACGGGCCGTGGCTGCAGGTCTCGGGGGGGCGGCCAGGGGGACGGGGACACGCTCATTGCCGATGGGACAGAGTTCTGTGCTCCCCCCACAGCGGGAACCCAGGATCAGGGCTGTTTCTACACCCGCAGGAGCCCCTTGTCCACACAGGCCCTGAGGCAGGAGAGGGGGGTTTGCTCAAACGTGAGTGTGAAAATGAGGTGCCCCTGGCTCCTGGGAGGCGAGTTAGTGCAGTAACAGCCCCCCGAGGAGGCTGAGCAGTTGTTGGGGACAGACTTCTGCCAAGTGTCCCGAGCCCAGTGTCCTCAGCCCCAGGCCCCTGGGGACCGGCAGGTGAGGCTCCCAGGGGCACAGGGGGTGCCGGGGGGCACAGGGGTGCCAGGGCGCTGTGTCCGGGCTGTGGGCACAGGAGCCTCTGGAAGGAAAGGCTGAGCCTCTGTGTGAGGTTGCTGTGGTTCTGATGTGAGAGGGAGCCATCCCTGGGAGCATTGCTTTCTTCCCAAGGGAATGTGGGGGGCTCCTGGCAGCGCTGGTGGGGAGGTGGCTCCATGTGGGAACGTGCCTGGGAGCAGGGGGGCGGTGGGGAGAGGCGGTGGGAGGCAGAGGAGGCAGAGGAGGCCATGGAGGCGGTGGCTGGTGACAGTTAACACTGAAGGAAAGTTCTCGTTTCTTGGTGGCCGAGCCCACAGCGGTTCGGTTCGCAGCACTGACTCCGAGTCTCCATCCTGGTCTCCCAGCTTTGGCTGCAGGTGGAGGAGTCACAGGTGGAGCTTCGTTCCTTCAAAGTCTGCTGACACCTGCTCCTGCCCCAGAGCCTGCGCCGGGGGAGGGTGTGGCCTGAGCGGTCAGAGCTCCTGGCCCAGCGGGGTGTGAGGCTCAGCCAGGCCTGCCAGCCGCCTGCACTCACTCCACCTGTGAATGCTGGGCCCCTCCTCCCCGGGGCTTTCCCCACCCTGCTCCCCCGGGGCCTGTCCCCCCCTCCTCCCCGGGGCCTGTCCCCACTCTCCTCCCCCGGGGCTTGTCCCCCCCTCCTCCCCCTGGGGCCTGTCCTTCCCCTCCTCCCCCAGGGCCTGTCCCCACTCTCCTCCCCCGGGGCCTGTCCCCCCCTCCTCCCCCTGGGCCTGTCCCCTCTCAGTTAGGACAGTGTGTCCTGGGGACAAATGCACACAGGAGGTGGTTGCCTCCTGGGAGGTGTATGCTTGGAGGGGAGGCTGGGAGCACTGCCCAGCCTGCAGAGGGACAGGCTGAGCCCTAGGCCTTGTGAACAGGCCTGACTCCCCCAGGGCAGCCCAGCAGCGGCTCAGCTAAGCCGTCCACACAGTAGCTGCCTCACGATTTTATAAACTAAACATTTCCCAGACCCCCAAGACTCCTGCCACCAACCGTGTCTTCCCCAAACACTTCAACATCTCAGACACACAGAGGGGGCAGGAGGGGGGCAGGCAGATCTCCTGGGGGAGCACCTTAGTGCTGGGAACTCAGGCCTTTCCCTGAGAAATCTTCCTTTCCCTGCTCCCCCTTAAAAAACAAATGGATTGGGGTAACACTGGTTAACACATCATATAAATGTCAGGGGCACAGCTTCCTAAGATGCCCTGTGCTCTCACTCCTGAGGCTGGTCCCCCTCCATCACCTTGTACTTGACCCTTTAGCCTCCTGGTCCTCCGCCCTCCACCAGCCTGACCCTCGCGCCCCCCTTTCTGCTGTGTCTGAGTCTGGTTTGGCTTCTGACCTGTTGCTTTTTGTTTATGTCCCACACGGGAGTGAGACCATAGGGTCTGGTCCTCTCTACCTGCCTCATTTCAGTTGGCATCCTGCTCACTTCCTCTCTCAAAGGGGCCCTGCCCCTATTTGTGGAGCCTCTGCCTGGCACCCCCATCTGGGGGCCGGCTGTTGGGAAGGTCCTCCCCGGGTGGCGGGAAGGAAAAGGACACGCTGTGAGGTGTGTGGCCTGGGGGTGACCTGCTTTAGTGGAAGGAAGCTTCCCCTGAATGGGCAGCCGTGTTTGTGGAAACAGTTGGTGACAGATGCCCAGGGTGTCCCTTTCCCGGGGGAGGAATGACCGATGCCCAGGGTGTCCCTTTCCAGGGGGAGGAATGACCGATGCCCAGGGTGTCCCTTTCCCGGGGGAGGAATGACCGATGCCCAGGGTGTCCCTTTCCCGGGGGAGGAATGACCGATGCCCAGGGTGTCCCTTTCCCGGGGGAGGAATGTCCGATGCCCAGGGTGTCCCTTTCCCGGGGGAGGAATGACCGATGCCCAGGGTGTCCCTTTCCTGGGGGAGGAATGACCAATGCCCAGGGTGTCCCTTTCCAGGGGGAGGAATGACCGATGCCCAGGGTGTCCCTTTCCCGGGGGAGGAATGACCGATGCCCAGGGTGTCCCTTTCCCGGGGGAGGGATGTCCGATGCCCAGGGTGTCCCTCTCCCGGGGGAGGAATGACCGATGCCCAGGGTGTCCCTCTCCCGGGGGAGGAATGACCGATGCCCAGGGTGTCCCTTTCCCGGGGGAGGAATGACCGATGCCCAGGGTGTCCCTCTCCCGGGGGAGGAATGACCGATGCCCAGGGTGTCCCTTTCCCGGGGGAGGAATGACCGATGCCCAGGGTGTGACCGATGCCCAGGGTGTCCCTCTCCCGGGGGAGGATGTGCCCGCAGCGCCCACCTGTGTTCCGGAGCGGGGCTCGGGCTTGGCTCACCTATGGGTGGGGTGTGACATGAGGGGGAATGGGGGGGTTTGTTCCTCTTCTCTCGGATCCAGCTCCATTCCTAGAGGTAATCCTGTCACATGAGGCCCGAAAGGGCTGTGAGGGCAAAGGTCAGGGTAGGAAACTGGGGGCGCCCTTTCTGCCCGCCCAGGGCTCTGGCTGGTCAGAGCTGGGCGCTGTGGGCGGCTTTCGTCCCCCTCACACCGTCAGACACACACAGGGGAGGAGACACGTGCACCGGGGGACCCAGAGGAGAACAGGGGCTGCATCCTGGGCGGGGTGAGCCGGAGGGGAGGCCCGGGAAGCAGGAGAGGCTGGGAGCCCTGAGGGGCCTGCAGAGCGGCCTCAGCTGCTGGTCCTGTGCAGCCCGGAGCCCGGGGCAGAGCCTGGGAGGGGAAATACTAAATATGGATGTAGCAACCAGCAATTTGTGTAGGAACACGTAGTTACAACAAGTCAGTAAGAGAGAGAAAGATAAGAACCCTCAAAAGGGTAGGTAAATGACCTGAACAGGATTCACCCAGAGGAAAATCAAGGCCATTTCATATGTGGCAATCTTCAGTTTAACCACATGTGTATTTAGGAACTGAAGTTTGAAAAGACAATGAAGCAGTTTATTGGCAAACATACAAGACTGACAAGAGCCACAATAGAAGGACAAAGGGAATGGACTGTCTTCTTACAGGTAGAGGTGAGATCATCGTGAATACTTAGAGGAAATGATTGGTAGGAGCTAGTGAATGGAAGAGTGTGTATAAATGATTCAGCTACTTCCATTCTGCATGTAAAAGCTTTAGCTTGTCAATAAAATGACCTGTAAAATGATGTTCACTGTGCCAGCATCTGTAATAACAAATAAGTGAAGAAAAACTAATTATGAAAAATAGAATAGATACGCCACTGTAATCGTAAATAGAATACTATTCAGTTCAAGAAACTCATTAAATCTACTTTTACCAATAAATGACTGAATGAGAAAAGCAAGATTCAGTTGAATATAACATTTAGTAAATATACAGCACAAGATATGGATAAATTTATATGTATACGTAAACATACTAATACCTACATTCCCTTAAATATTGTCAAACTCTCTACTTTAGTAACACTTGATTAAATCCTGTGTACCTACTATTTACTTCTTCCCATGTTTTCTTCATCCTAAAATCCTTACTACACTCCTGCTGAAACCACTCTGCCACGTCAGTGACCTTCATCCTGCCCTTCATAAGGCCCTGTCACAGTTGGTGACCTCACTTACTGTCACCAGCATTTAACAGCGGATCCCTGCCGCCGCCTCAAATTATCACGTTACTTGTTTTCTAAGGGACCATAGTTTATATTTCCTTTTAGTTTACCTCTTCTTGGACTCAGAACTTTGGATTACTCTGATGAGCCTTCTTTCAGGTGACTTTATCCTTTCCTATCATTCTGCATACAAACTAAGCCCATGACCCTAAATCTAACCTCAGGACAAAATTCTGCCCCTGAAATCTGGACTCCTGTTAAATCATTATTATTACACCAGCTTCTACTCTTTAACAAGGTGCGATGGCTGCACTACCCCCTCCTGGCAATCAGGGTAAATTAACCTGGCCAGTTACTGCGCAGGGGGAAGGAGAGAGAAAGCAGAAGTAACTGGGGGCACCTGCAGACTGTGCTGCGGGGCTGACATCTGGGGGACCCGAGAGGGAGGAAGCAGGTTGGGTCCAGGACTGTCAGGCAGGCGGGTAAATGGAAGCGCCAGACAGGACTGCCTGGAGGAGCTGCCTGTGAAGGAGAGAGGGAGCTGGCCCAGCACTGTTCTCCCTGCTGTTCCCAGTCATTGTCTGAGAGAAGCATAGGGACAGCATGGCCTTGGCGTGAATATAGTGGGCGGGACAGGTCCAACATTGCAGCAGCTGGAGTCTGCCCAGTAACCACCCCTCCCAGCAGGTGCCGTTGAAGGAGAACAGAGCAGTGTACTTCACTGCCACGGAGCCTCACACCATCAACTGTGTTATGATCCTGCATAAATCGAGGCATTTATAGCTCTCTCTCACTGTAAACACTTGGTTGCTTATACTCCAGTCATTCTGAAAGGTAGTATTTTTATTATTCTTCATTTGTATTTTCTAATATCTATTAAGACATCCTCCTTAATTATTTAAAAGTATTTATGTTCATACTGAAAAAATATTTTATCTTTCTCTGTCTGACTTATTTCATTTAGTGTAATAGTATTAAGTCTCATCCATGTTGTCAAAATGGCAAAATTTCTTTATTATGGCTGACTAGTGTTGCATTTTATGTATTCTCATATGTACATGTCCATATTCTGTGTACATGTACATACACACTTAACATATTTAACCTTTTATTCATTGATGGGCAATTAGTTTGTTTTCATAGCTTGTCAATGATAAATAACAAATAATAGTGTAATGAACATAGGGGTGCATAAATCTTTTCAAATTAGTATTTTGTAATTTTTGATAAATACCCAGAAGTAAATAGCTAGGTCATATGGTTTTATTATTAACTAGAGGCCCAGTGCTCAAAATTTGTGCACTGGGGGGGGGGGAGGGGTTCCTCAGCCTGGCCTGCACCCTCTTGCAGTCCAGGAGCCCTCGGGGATGACTGACTGATGGCTTAGGCCTGCTCCTCGGGCCTAAGCCATCAGTCAGACATCCCTAGCCCTGCTGCTTACCAGCTGTGAGCCCAGCTTCTGGCTGAGTGGCGCTCCCACAGGGAGAAGCTCACTGACCACCAGGGGGCGGCTTTTGCATTGAGCATCTGTCCCCTGGTGGTCAGTGCACGTCATAGTGACCAGTCGTTCTGCTGTTTGATCAATTTGCATATTAGCCTTTTATTATATAGGATTTTTTGAGATATCTTCATACTGCTTTCCACAGGGGCCACTTAAGTTGTTTTTTATGTTGTTGGATTATTTAAGATCTTTATATATTTTAGATATTAACCACTTACCAGATTAAGCAATTGCAAATATATATTTTCCATTCAGTAGGTTGCTTTCTCTTTCTTGATGGTTTCCTCTGCTGTGCAGAGCATTTTGTTTGTAATCCCATTTGTTTGTTGTTGCTTCCCTGGTATCAGGTCTTACATTCAAGTCTTGAATCCATTTTGAGTTAATTTGTGTGTGTGGTGTAAGACAGGGCTACAGTTTCATTCTTCTCATGTGGCTATCCAGTTTTCCCAACACCATTCACTGAAAAGACTGTACAGTACTTTCTGCATTGGATATTCTTGGCTCCTATGTCATAAGTTAATTTTCCATACATATGTGAGTTTATTCTAGGCTCTCTATTCCATTCCATTGCCTCTCTGTTTTTATGCCAGTACCATACTGTTTTGATTACTGTAGTTTGTAGTATAGTTTGGAATCAGGGAATGTAATAACACCAACTTTGTTATTTATTTCTAAGGATTGCTTTGGCAATTTGGGGTCATTCTTGGTTCCATAAAAATTTTGAAATTATTTGTTCAAGTTCTGTGAAAAATGCTACTGGAATTTTGATGAAGATTGCATTGAATCTATAGATCACTCTGGGTATTATGAACATCTTAATAATATTAATTCTCCTAAACCATGAAAATGAATTACCTTTCCATTTATTTGTGTCTTCTTCAATTTCTTTCAACAGTGTCCTATTGTTTTCAGTGTATAGATTTTCCACCTCCTTGGTTAAATATATATTTTAGATATTTTGTTATGCAATTGCCAATGGGATAGTTTTCTAAACTTCTCTTCCTGGTAGCTTGTTATTCATGCTTAGAAATGCTACAGTTTTCTATATATTGATTTAATTTATTCTAACAGCGTGCTTGATTTTTTTTTCCCCTATCTCTTGGCTGAAGTTCTGTATTCATCCATTCTTCTCCCAAGATCAGTGAGCATTTTTATAACTATTACTTTTAATTTTGCATCAGGTGGATTACTTATTTCTCTTTCATTAGGATTTGTTTTTGTCCTTCTCTCTATTTCCGTGTTTTGCTTGACTTTGTCTGTTTCTATGTATTAGGTGAAACAGCTGTCCCACCTGGTCTTGAGAGAGTGGCCATTGGAAGACTGGAGGTGTGTTGTCTGTTGTCTGTGGTGCCCTGGGGGTGGTAGCCTGCCAAAAACTGTCTCTCTGCCTGTTCTAGTCCAACCCGGACTCCCCTATCCTCCCTCCACCCAGGCCCCCAGCACCAGGAATTCAAGAACAGCCCCTCTGAATTGTGGAGTGTGTGAACCATCTGTTGCTGGTGGGGAGGGGCCACGGTGGAGGCAGGCTGGGCCTGGTGGGTGGGGGTTGTGGTGGAGGGTTGTTGGGCCTTAGGGGAATACGGGGGCAGGATGAGCTGTGTTTGTGAGGGTAGGTGGAGAATAGCCAAGGCAGTACTCACCCAGCACCACGCTAACAAGATAGAAGAGGGGAAAATGGTGTCCACCAGCACCTTCCTCCCTGGAGACAGTTCCCACAGACCCCTTTACCCCCTGGCACTCGCCTGAGATGATGCTATGAACAACCTTCACCTACAGCCCAGGTGCTCCCCAAACGGTGCCTCTGCGCTGGGCCTGGAAGGAGTGATCCTGGGTGTGAGCCCTTTCAGAGCTGAGTCTGGGCTTCCTGCCATCCTTCGTTCTCAGACCTAAGCACTGCTGGTTTTCAAGGTCAGACCTGATCGGGGCTGAGCCTCCGGGTTGGGGTCCCCAGGTCCTCAGGGAGGAGGTGCGTGTTTGAGGTGTTCCTCCTGCTGCAGAGGCTGCACTAGGCTGTGCGTGTGCCCCTCCTAGTCTCCATGTGGCTTTCCCTTTTCGGCCTAGTTGTGGAACCCCTCTTCTGGTAGTCTTCGGATCTTCTTCAGAGTTGTTCTCTCTGGAACTGTAGTGTGGACATGTCTCTGGGAAGAGATTAGCTCAGGATCTTCTTATGCTGCCATCTTTTTTTTAAATTATATTTTTTATTGTTAATAGTATTACAGATGTCTTGCATTTCTCCCTTGTTTTTTTTCCCCCCACCTCCCAGGCCCTGTCCACCCTCCCAGGTCTTCACTACCCTATTGCCCATGTCCATGGGCTGTGCATATAACTATACTAGTATAAATTCTTTGGTTTATGCTACGGTCTTGAACCTGCCCTTCAATCAGTATTTTTGAACTGTTGGATTTACTTCTTTATGTAAAATATTATATTACAGTGTTAATTTTATTCTTCAAATATGTATGTATACCTAATATTTTTTCTTTGCTACCTCTCAATTGTTTAGGGACTTGTCTCTAATTCTTCCTTATGAAGATGAATTTATCAGGTCTCCTGCTAACCTCAAATTAATAAAACTAGAATTACATTATTACATATGTAAAAGCTTTGGTGTTATATCTGTACTTTGAATTAGATATTTTAATAATATATAGAGATGCTATTTCCTAGTAATACTTTTTATTTAAATATATTTTGTGTGTCAGATATTAATAAACTTACACTGATTTTTTTATTGGCTTTTGCAGTTCGATAGCTCATGTTACATTTATAATATGAAAAGCATTTCCTCTCTTTGAGGATGTTTTTTCACCATCTCTGTCTTCAGTTTCTGTTGCTTGGAAATTAGTTGTCTTTACTCATGTACTTTTCTTCCTGTTGCTTTCACAGTCGTCTTTCTGTCTTAATTATAGAACATTCTATGATAGTACAGCTAGGTGTGCATTTATTTTTATCCTCTTGGGTACCTATGGAGCTCTTTGACTTACCCATTCTGGAAAATACTTTCTGACTTTATCTTCAAATATTGCTCTTATGTTATGTCTAGTGCCACCTTCCAGGACTCTGGTACCCCTTACTTTTATTTTAATCTTACTTAAAAGCTCACATTTAAGATAACTTTGTCTTTGTTAGTCGCATTCTTGGTAATATCTTCAACTCAATTTTTATGTTTACTTAGTCTCTCTTCAATAGTGTCTAATCCAATGTTGCAACCATTTTTGTATTTCTAACAACACACTCATGTGCAAAACAGGTGCATATATCGCTGCATGCAAGCACCCCACACCCCCACCACAAGTGAACCGCACACAAACACCACACCTACACAACACACAAAATGTCTAAACACTTCTAGAATTTTGTTTTGATTTGTAAATGCCTTGCTTGAGTCTTGATAGCCTATTTTCCGTCATAATTTTGATATCTTTCATATTGTAAAATAAGACTTACTTTACATTATATATTTTGTAGTTTCAATATTTTGTCTTTGCCAATATAATTATAAGACTTGTTAATTCTGCTGACAGTCACTTATGACAGTCCCTTATATTTTCTAATCACTGGTTTACTACTTGCTTCCCTTTTATATTTCTCAACTGATGTTCATGTTAACATTTTCTTTGGAAACTACTTGAGACCTGAGTTGAGGGTGCTTTTCCTTCAAAATGAGTTTTATTTTGTTTCGTATTAACTCCTGGCAGAATTCACAACACAAGAAAGTTTCAAAACACTTTTCCTGGGTATTCTGAACCAAACAGTATTTTAAATTCAGATTCAAGACTCAGATGAGAGATGGTTAAAATTTTCCAGGTGAGCATTCATTTATTTAACCCTTCATCATAGCCAGGCTAAGCCATAATATTCCTTACATCCCCAGCTCTGCAGTCATTATTTTATTATCTTGTTTATGTTTATTTTCCTCTAGCTGAGCAACAACATAGTTGGAAGATGAAGTATGGGCCTTGAATCTAGATTGCCAAAGTTGAAACCTAGCTCAGCCATACACTAACTCTGTTACTTCAAACGATTTACCCAATTCTCCCTCAATTTCTTCAAAGTGTAAAATAAGGATTATATAATGTTTATTATGTGGATAAACTAATTTGTTACAGATTTTTTAGAACAGTGGCTGGCACACTGTATGTGGTCAAACATGTATACAGGGTGTCCTCCAAAATGTATACGCATTTTAACAGCTGATAGCTCAGTTTTGAAAATGGAAGGTATTTCAATAAACACTGCCTTTATAATTATTCAAAGTGTGGGTATACTTTGTTTAGGACACCCTATATATGTGTTAGTCGTAATTGTGTATGGATGATGTATTACTTGGGGGAGCTAAGCTTTTTATGGCCTTGATTCCTGGGAGCCCTATGTATTTCCCCTGTAGTCTCTTCAGACATAAAATTCAAACTCCTAGTCAATGGGTATCAGCAGAACCAACAGTTTGCCTCATTCAGAGAATACTCTCTAGATTCACTCTATTCTCTCAATTTTATCTCACATGATGTCCTTTATTTGCTTGACAAGTTAAGCCATGGAATTCAAAAGAATTACTTTCCACATTTTTATATCTCTAAAGACTTCTGCTAGCAGGTTTTGAATAGGATATAAGTTTTTCACTGAACGGGGAATGGAAGCCAGTCACCCTTTCTGAGCATGTTATGCTGGGTCAACATTGGCTTTCTTTTGTTTTCTAAGTGACACTGTGGGAGCTACTGTGGTTTTAAGGGGTGATGTCATGCTTACTCATGTGGTTACAGCTAACTTGCCCCTTTATTAGTCAACATTCCATGATTCCCCCAATAACAGCTTCTGTTCACATTTGCTTGTGTGATGTCCACTTTACCAGCTAGACTATGAGATGCTTGAGGACAGGCACCGGAATCCCAATTTACGTTCAGTGTCCAGCACGACGCCACTTACTTGGACAAGTATCTCCTAATTATAGAGTAGACGTTGATGTTTATGTTTACAAGTGTGCTGGCCTGGGACTTCATAGTCTGATTGATGCTGCTTTAATCCAACTCTGTTGGTTGGGGCACGTCCATTCTACTTTATCTATTATTCTGACACAAGCCACTACCCGAGGCATGTTCTTCTTAGGGCAGAGAGAGACAGAGTGAACCATGTAACTACATTTCCATCTCAGCAGAATTCAATACAACTACATAATACATTAACCAAAGCAAATCACTTGGCGGGCCAACATACAGGAGACAGAGAGAATATACACTCTTCACAGTAGAAAGCACTTCAGAGGTCCAGGGCAGAAGTGTGAATGTGTAGTTCTAATTCAGAGGAGTAAAGAACTGAATCTACAGAAGCATCACTTCAGTTAAATCACTCTGACCACCATATTAAACTAGAATCCTCTGTAATTCTCCCCAGCTGCTGAAGTACTGTGTCTGTATATCTATTTATAGAGAGAAAATGCCTTTCAAACTCTTTAAGTAAACATAATGACAATTTTTATGACATTCTGCCCAGAATCACCCATATCTCTAATTGGAATCAGAAGTTCGACTAGGAAAAACCTACTTTGTATATGATTTTACTATTTACAAATTATATTCCTATGGGATCTATATATATAAAAGCCTAAGTGACCATCACAACCAAACGGACAACTGAACAGGCTACGTGGAGTGACCAGGCCTGCAGGGGGGTTAGTGAGGGGCGACCAAATGACTGAGCAGCAGGCTGCGTGGGGCAACCAGGCTGGCAGAGGGGTTAGTGAGGGGCGACCAAATGACCGAGCAGCAGGCTGCATGGGGCAACTAGGCCCACAGGGGGGGCAATTGGGGGTGACCAGGCCAGTGGGGCAGGGGCAGTGTGGGTCAACCAGGCTGGCAGAGGGGAGCAGTGAGGGGCAACCAGGCTGGCAGCGGGGGGGCAGTTAGGGGCAACCAGGCCAGCAGGGGAGGCTTTTGGGGGCGATCAGGCAGGCAGGCAGGTGAGCAGTTAGGAGTCAGTGGTCCAGGATTGTGAGAGGGATGTCTGACTGCCTAAATTGGACATCCCTAAATCGGGCCTAAATCGGCAGTCGGACATCCCCCAAGGGGTCCCGGATTGGAGATGGTGCAGGCTGGGCTGAGGGTTCCCCCCCAATCCATGAATTTCATGCACCATGCCTCTAGTATAAGGATAAAACGTATGCCCTTGAATTTATAAGACAGTGTATTCATTTGCATAAATATGGGGGTACAGTATTTTAAAAGCATAAGATAAAGTGCAAAGGCATTTACTGACACATTGAGACCTAGAGCAATCCCAAAGATAAGTGTGACTCACAGGAAAGGTAAGATTCCTGAAGGAAGCCAAACAGATTTCATAAAATTAGAATATCCAAAGAAAAGATCATTCCAGACATGGTGACATGGCCACTCTTAATAAAATGAGCAAGTGAAATTTAAAAGCTATATGATCCTAAGGGAAAAATTCATGTATTTATGTATTTAATTCATTTAATCCCTAAATGCTAAATCTATTTGTAAAATCTTAGTATATTACCTGTTTATTAATGGTGTTGAAATATCATTAACACTATTTCATACTTCTCAATATTTAAAAATGTACATTACCGGTAGTTTTTTTGATAAGTTTTATTTTTACACATGCCAACAAAGCTACTTTCACAAATCTGTGAGAAGTAGTGGGTGGGCCAGATCAATACTCTAGTTTTGAATTGGCATGGAAAAGCTAAATTCAGTTACTTTTTAATCACAGGAAAATGCTTAAGTGCTTGAAGATCCAAGCTTACTTTTGAAAACTGTAGTAAATATTTAGGCATAATTCCTTCTTAATTCTAAAATTGCATTTAATTAGTTGTGATATGTTCAGATTCCAAAAATAAGGAAATGGTACTTTGTTTTAAACATGTAGACTGTCCCTCATCTCTTCTATTCATTTCTATTGCATTTTATTAAAGATACCAAATGTTAAAACACATAAAAATGGCAAAAATGGTATCTAGGAGGCTACTTTCAACCAGGGAGACTGTTTAGAAAGAAAGAGCCATCTGTTTGCCAGCTATCTATGTATGTACATATTTCCTTACCCATCTGTGTTCCATAAAGTCTGAGTAAGAAATGTTTCTGGTAGTATCTAGATTATTGTAAATTTTATAAAATGTTATTTGCTTAAACGTGTAAATCTTTATCTGTCATATTCAACTATGAAATATTTCTGAGAGCAGACTAAATTAGCACTAAATTTCACCCTTTTGCTGCAAAATTACAACTACCTGGAAAAGTGAAGAGTGTTATGTTGCACCTGCAAATTGTGCTTTTCACTTAAGTTCCTATTTTTTACATAAGTAGGCACTCATATTGAGTTTTGAAAGCACAATTTGTAGCAATTTGTGTTTTCTAAGGTCGAATCTTTCAGCAAAATATTGTAGGAATATGTGGTGTGAATATAATCGTTTAATATGTTGTAAATCAAGTTACTTAAAGCTATAAATAACATTCTAAAATGCATTCATTTAATTACTTGAAATACAGACTTGTAAAGTTTGTCAAAAATACATTTTAAATAATACTATATATATAATCATTAATAAAGCCCGGCTGGTGTCGCTCAGCAGTTGAGCATTGACCCAGGAACCAAGAGGCCACCTATTCCTGGTCAGGGCACATGCTCAGGTTATGGGCTCAACTCCCTGTAGGGGCCATGCGGGAGGCCGCCAATCAGTGATGTTCTCTTTCATCAATGTTTCTATCTCTCTATCCCTGCTCATGCTCTAAAAAAAAAAAAAAAAAATCAATACAAAATGTATTTTTTTAAAAAATTAATTGTATATTATAAAAGCCTTGTGCACTAGTGGGGTCCTTTGGCCTGGCCTGTGCCATATCACAATCTGGGACCCTTCAGGGGATGTCGGAGTGCTGGTTTCAGCCTGTTCCCTGCAGGCCAGGCTGAAGGACCCCACCGGTGCACGAATCCATGCACCTGGCCTCTAGTAATATATAAGATTAAAGTATTCTGGTAGATACTTAAGAACTTTAAATGGTAATGTGTTGATCTAAGGCATAATTGTTTAGAAGAATGATTCACTAGTAATTTAAAACTTGGTACAAATACTTTGGAAACAATTTTGAGATTTCCATGTTTCACCTGGTTTTATGACTTACAAAATTTTAGATATTTATTAGGCATTTATTTTCTTTCCCAGGTGGAAACAACTAAAACATAATTTATGTGAGGATTTTAAATTTATATTTAAAAGGGAAAATCAATAGCAAATAAACAACTTGGGAAAATAGGTAGCGTGCATTTCTTGTTTACTGTCTACGCACAGGCTGTTAAGTAAACCCACTTTTCAACTGTTCTGTGTAGTTTAAGGAGACCAAGCTCAAAGACACATTAGTGATTTTGTTTATATATATAAAATATAATGATCTATTATGAAAGTACCGGTTTGTATTTTTTTCTTTAAGGAGTTAAGATTTGCCTCAATATTGACTTGATATTTTCTTGGCTTTAGTTTAATACAATAGAAAATAAAGTATTACAACAACAAATAAATAAATAAATAAATAAATAAAAAGGAAAATCCTATCATAATGTCAATTTAGCCTTAATGAATGAAAGTCTGGATTTCAGTTTCCTCGGCTACAATTGGGGGAGATAATATTTACCTGGAAGGAATATTTACCTGAAAGGATGCTTGGAAGTGACACACAGTATGCATTCCAAACCTGTATAGACTGTTGTTACTGTTATTTTTTCTTCACATGTTGCATGGGCCTAAATACGCAAAGATAACATTAGGCATTATTGTCCAATTATTTTTGTAACAAGACCATTAAACTACTATGGTAAAATCACAATCACACATATCATGCTACAGTATCCTATATAATAAAAGGCTAATATGCTAAGTGTCTGGTCGTCCAGTCATCCATTCAACCAATCAAAGCATAATATGCTAATGATATGTTAAGGCCACTCAACCGCTCACTATGATGTGTACTGACCACCAGGGGGCAGACAGTCGACTGGTCGACCAGTCACTATGACGGGCACTGACTACCATGGTAATGCTCTTTAGCCATGAGTCTGGCCAATTGGGACTGAGCGAGACAGGCCGGACATATCTGGAGCCCTACTGCAGTCCCTCCCCAGCTGGCCAACCTTTTGTGTCCCCAGTTGTGCACCAGTGGGATCCCTCGGCTTGGCCTAAAATCCTCTCACAATCTGGGACCCCTCGAGATGTCGGATATCTGCTTTTGGCCTGATCCTGCAGGCCAGGCCAAGGGACCCCACTGGTGCACAAATTCGTGCACCAGGCCTCTAGTATACTAGTACATATATACTCCAAAGACATGCTAAATCAGTGATATAGTATGCCTCAAAAGACATTTAAAAATACCTTGAGCCAAGTAACTTGGAAATTTTTTATATTTATTTGAGGAAGAACATTATGGTTACAGTTCATTGGAAATATGCAAATTAAATTACTCTCTGGGGTGCCATTTGCCACCCTATTTGGAAGGGGCCCAGGTGAAATTCAAGTGTGTCATGAATATATTGTACTAAACGCCCTAGGCATCCCAGTAAGCCAGGAAAAATAAATAATATGTGTGAAAATTTAAAGGAGGAAATATAACTGCCATTTTAAAAATTAGAACAACCTTTTAGTGCAGTTAAACTTTAAAGCAAAGTTGAGGAAAAGATAACCGAGATTTCCCATATAACTGCCCCACACGTTCATAGCCTATTCCCTTATTAACACAGCTCCACGGAGTGCTACCTTTGTTACAGCTGATGAACCTACGTTTATATATCATAAACACCAAAAGCTATCGTTTACATTAGGCTCCTTCCTGGTGTGGTATGTTCTATGGGTTTGGACAAATGCATAATGGCATGAATTCATCATACGGTGCTGTGTATTTTCACTGCCCTTAAAATCCTCCATGCTCTACCTCTTCATCCTTCCCTGTCCACTCTCGCCCCTGGCAACCACTGATTTTTTTTTTTTTTTTTTTTTACTGTCTTCATACCATAGTTTTACCTTTTCAAGAATGTCATACAGTTGGAACCAAACAGTATGCAATATTTTTAGTGTGACTTTTTGTAGTTAGTAATAAGCATTTAAGGTTGTGTGAGTGTGTGTGTGTGTGTGCTGATGTCCATTAGTTCTTTCTCTCCTTTTTCCTTTTCTTCTTAACCCCTCTAAGTCGCCCCCCTTCCCCTCAGAGCTGTCAGCATGCTCTTTAGCCATGAGTCTGTCTCTGTTTTGCTTGTTAATTCAGTTCATTAGATTCCACATATGAGTAAAAGCATATGGTGCTTGCCTTTCTCTGACTGGCTTATTTCTCTCAGCATAATCCTCTCCAGGTCCCTCCATGCATTTAAGTTTCCTTCATTTTTTTTTTTTTTTTTTGGTTTGTTTTTTTATTGCTTGGCAGCTCTTTGGTTTTCAGTGCTGTGTAACACTCCATTTTCTGGATGTACATTGTCCTTCACCATTTAACTTTGTTCCCTGTGAATTTTCAATAGATCCCGCTTATTCGTTTGAGGAAGATACTTCTGTTCTTAGTTGGTTGAGTGTTTTAATCATGAAAATATATTGGGTTTTCTCAAATGCTTTTCTTGCATTTATTGAAATGATCATGTGGACTTTTTGGTCCTTTTATTAATATGGTATATTAAATTAACCATTTAATGTTAAAGTAACCTTGCATTCTTGGTATAAATCCAACCTGATATATTAGCTTTGACCTTACAATAATTTGGGTATTTTCATGTCTATGTTATAAAGCATATTGGTCTGTAGATCTCTTCTGATGCCTTGATCTCTTTGGGGATCAGGGTATTACTAGCCTCATATAATAAGTTGAAAAGTACTCCTAGTACTATTTTTATAATGCTTTATAGAGGTTTGGTATTATTTTTTTTCTTTAAATGTTTGGTAGAATACGGTCCATAAGTAAAAGCTTGACTTTTCTTTATGGGAAGTTTTAAAATTATTAACGTAATATATTTACTTGTTAAAAGTATTTTGTTTTCTAATTTTTCTTGAATCAGTTTTTATAGTTTGTATCCTCCAAGGAATTGGTTCAGTTTATCTAACTTATGTAACTTGTTGGCAAAATGTGTTTACAGCATTCTCTTAAAATCCATTTTAATTATTTATGGTTGCTAGTGAAGTATACTTTTTCCACTAACTTCCATTATTTTTAAAATATTAAGACTGTGTAATAAATCTAATGGCATATGTAATACATTATTATAAGTAATAAAAGTGAGGAGCTGGATTGCTGAAATCAATGTACAGAAAGTGGCATTTTTAAGCACAATGACAAATATTTAGAAAATCAAGTTGATAAGATAATCAATATAAAGTGTCTAGGAAAATATTTAACAAAATATATGCAAAATTTTTTGCAGAGAATTATAAAATTGCAGTGAGGAATATTAAATATCAACTACATAGAATGAAAACGTATCACTTTTACTTTGTTGAAGATTCAATATAGAAAACATTTATATTTCTCCTCATTTTTGCTTGGCAGCTCCTTTGTTTTCAGTGCTACATAATTTAAATATTCAAACCAACCACAATGGGTGTTTTTGTCATTGATTTTTGTTTGTGTAGGTTTTATTTTGTAACTTCAGCGTGTATTTCTTTTTTTTTTTTTCTTTTCCAATTTTTTTATTAAGGTATTATATGTGTACATATCTTACCATTGCCCCCCCCCCACCCCACTCCCATATATGCCCTCACCCCCCAGAGTTTTGCGTCCATTGGTTATGCTTATATGCATGCATACAAGTCCTTTGATTGATCTCTTATCTTCCCCACCTCTCCCTAACCTTCCTGCTGTAATTTGACAGACTGTTTGATGCTTTACTGCCTCTGTATCTATCTTTTTGTTCAAGTTTTTAATGTTCTTTATTATCCATAAATGAGTGAGATCATGTGGTATTTTTCTTTCATTGACTGGTTTATTTCACTTAACATAATGTTCTCCAGTTCCATCCAGGTTGCTGCAAATGGTAAGAATTCCTTCTTTTTTATGGCAGCATAATATTCCATTGTGTAGATGTACCATAGTTTTCTGATCCAGTCATCTGCTGATGGGCACCTAGGCTGTTTCCAGATCTTAGCTATTGTAAATTGTGCTGCTATGAACATAGGGGTGTATATTTCCTTTCTTATTGGTGTTCCCAGTTTCTTAGGATATATTCCCAGGAGTGGGATTACTGGGTCAAATGGGAGTTCCATTTTCAGTTTTTTGAGGAAACTCCATACTGTTCTCCACAGTGGCTGCACCAGTCTGCATTCCCACCAGCAGTGCACGAGGGTTCCTTTTTCTCCGCATCCTCGCCAACACTTGTCGTTTGTTGATTTGTTGATGATAGCCATTCTGACAGGTGTGAGATGATAGCGCATTGTTGTTTTGATTTGCATCTCTCGGATAATTAGTGACCTTGAGCATGTTTTCATGTGTCTCTTGGCCTTCCTTCTGTCTTCTTTGGAAAAGATTCTATTTAGGTCCGTTGCCCATTTTTTTATTGGATCATTTATCTTCCTTTTATTAAGTTGTATAAGCTGCCTGTAGATGTTGGAGATTAAACCTTTATCAGTGATGCCATTTGCAAATATGTTCTCCCATGCGGTGGGCTTTCTTGTTGTTTTGTTGATAGTTTCTTTTGCTGTAAAAAAGCTTTTTATTTTGATGTAGTCCCATTTGTTTATTTTCTCTTTAGCTTCCATTGCCCTAGGGGCAGTATCGGTGAAGAAGTTCTTTTGACATATGTCTGAGATTTTGCTGCCTGTGGATTCCTCTAGTATTTTTATGGTTTCCCGTCTTATGTTTAAGTCCTGTATCCATTTTGAGTTTATTTTTGTGTATGGTGTAAGTTGGTGATCTAGCTTCATTTTTTTGCATGTGTCTGTCCAATTTTCCCAACACCATTTATTGAAGAGACTGTCTTTATTCCATTGTATGTTCATGCCTCCTTTGTCAAATATTAATTGAGCATAGTGGTTTGGATCAATATCTGGATTCTCTATTCTGTTCCATTGATCTATATGTCTGTTCTTGTGCCAGTACCAGGCTGTTTTGAGAATAGTGGCTTTGTAATACAGCTTGAAATCTGGTATTGAGATCCCTCCTACTTTATTCTTCTTTCTCAGGATTGCTGTGGCTATTCGGGGTCTTTTTTTATTCCAGATGAATTTTTGGAGAGTTCTTTCAAGGTCTGTGAAATATGCCGTTGGTATTTTAATGGGGAGTGCATTGAAATCTATAGATTGCTTTGGGTAGTATGGACATTTTAATGATGTTGATTCTACCAATCCATGAACATGGTATGTTCTTCCATCTGTTTACGTCTTCCTCTATCTCTTTTTTCAGTGTCCTGTAGTTTTCCGTGTATAGGTCTTTTACCTCCTTAGTTAAGTTTATTCCTAGGTATCTTAATTTTTTTGGTGCGATGGTAAATGGGATTGCCTTTTTAGTCTCTCTGTCTGTAAGTTCACTATTGGTGTATAGAAAGGCCATAGATTTCTTGGCGTTAATTTTGTATCCTGCTACATTGCCGAATTCATTTATTAAGTCTATTAGTTTTTTGACGGAGTCTTTCGGATTTTTTATGTACAATATCATGTCGTCTGCAAATAAAGACAGCTTTACTTGTTCTTTTCCAATTTGGATGCCTTTTATTTCTTCTTCTTGTCTAATTGCAATAGCTAATACTTCCAGTACTATGTCAAACAGGAGTGGTGAGAGTGGGCATCCCTGTCTTGTTCCTGTTCTTAGGGGAAATGTTTTTAGCTTTTGTCCATTGAGTATGATGTTTGCTGTGGGTTTATCATATATAGCTTTTATTATGTTGAGGTATGAGCCTTCCATTCCCACCTTGTTGAGAGTTTTTATCAAGAAAGGGTGTTGGATTTTGTCAAATGCTTTTTCTGCATCAATTGATATGACTATGTGATTTTTATCTCTCAATTTGTTTATGTGATGTATCACGTTTATTGATTTGCGGATATTGTACCATCCTTGCATTCCTGGGATAAATCCTACTTGGTCATGGTGTATGATCTTTCTGATGTACTGCTGGAGCCGATTTGCTAGAATTTTGTTGAGGATTTTGGCATCTATGTTCATGAGGGATATTGGTCTGTAATTCTCTTTCATTGTGTTGTCTTTATCTGGTTTTGGTATTAGGGTGATGCTGGCTTCATAGAAGGAGCTTGGAAGTGTTCCTTCCTCTTGAATTTTTTGGAATAGTCTGAGAGGATAGGTTTTAGTTCTTCCTTGAATGTTTGGTAGAACTCTCCTGTGAAGCCGTCAGGCCCCGGGCTTTTGTTTGCCGGAAGCTTTTTGATGACTTCTTCAATTTCGTCCATAGTTATTGGCCTATTGAGCTGTTGAGATTCTTCTTGATTGATTTTTGGAAGGTTGTATTTTTCTAGGAATATGTCCATTTCCTCCAGGTTGTCCAGTTTGTTGGAATAGAGCTGTTCGTAGTATTTTGTAACAATCCTTTGTATCTCAGCGGGGTCTGTTGTTATTTCACCTCTTTCATTTCTGATTTTGTTTATTTGGGTCCTCTCTCTTTGCTTCTTGGTGAGCCTGGCTAGAGGTCCATCAATCTTGTTTATCTTTTCAAAGAACCAGCTCTTGGTTTTGTTGATCTTTTGTATTGTTTCTTTGGTCTCTATGTCATTTATCTCCGCTCTGATCTTTGTTATTTCCTTCCTTCTGGTTACACTGGGCTTTTTCTTGCTGCTCTTTTTCTAGCTCTTTGAGTTGTAGGGTTAGGTGATTTATTACCATTGTTTCTTGTTTTTTGCAATAGGCTTGTAGAGCTATGAACTTCCCTCTCAAGACTGCTTTCGCTGTGTCCCATAGATTTTGGATTGTTGTGTTTTCATTGTCATTTGTTGCCATGATGTTTTTTATTTCTTCTTTGATCTCTCTGGTGACCCAGTCCTTGTTTAATAGCATGCTGTTTAGTCTCCATGTGTTTGATTTCTTTGGATTGTATTTATTGTAGTTGATTTCCAGTTTTATGCCACTGTGATCTGAGAAGATGCTTGATATAATTTCTATCTTCTTGAATTTGAAGAGACTTTGCCTGTGACCCAGCATATGGTCTATCTTTGAAAATGACCCATGTGCACTTGAGAAGAATGTATATTCTGTGGCTTTGGGGTGAAATGTTCTGAAGATGTCAATTAATTCCATCTGGTCTAGTGAGTCATTTAGGATTGCTGTTTCTTTGCTGATTTTTGTTTAGAGGATTTGTCCAATGGTGATAGTGGGGTATTAAAGTCTCCTACTATGATTGTATTGCTATTAATCTCTCCCTTGATATCTTCCAGGAGTTTTTTTTTTATGTATTTGGGTGCTCCTATATTGGGAGCGTATATGTTTACCAGAATTATTTCTTTCTTGTTGGATTTCTCCCTTTAGTATTATGAAGTGGCCTTCCTTATCTCTTGTTATGGCATTTACCTTGAGGTCTAATTTGTCAGATATAAGTATTGCTACCCCAGCTTTTTTTTCATTTCCATTTGCCTGGAAGATATTTTTCCATCCCTTCACTTTCAGTCTGTGTGAGTCTCTTGTTCTGAGGTGGGTCTCTTGTAGACAGCATATATATGGGTCATGTTTTTTTATCCATTCAGCCACTCGATGTCTTTTGATTGGAGCATTTAGTCCGTTTACATTTAAAGTTATTACTGAAAGGTATTTGTTTGTAGTCATATCTATTTTTGTGTCTGTATTCCTTCTTACCTGTTTATTTCTTCTTTTTACAGTATTCCCTTTAGCAGTTCTTGCATTGCTGGTTTGGTGGTGATAAACTCCCTGAGTCTTTTTTTGTCTGCGAAGCTCCTGATTTCCCCTTCAATTTTGATTGATAGTCTTGCTGGATATAGTATTCTTGGATTCAGTCCTTTGCTTTGCAACACTTTGTATACCTCCTTCCATTCACTTCTAGCTTGTTGTGTTTCTGTTGAGTAATCATTTGACAATCTGATGGGTGTTCCTTTGTAGGTAACTCTCTGTCTCTCTCTTGCTGCCTTTAAGATTCTCTCTTTATCATTTATATTTGCCATTGAGATTATGACATGTCTTGGTGTGGGTCTTTTGGGGTTGGTCCTGCTTGGGACTCTCTGTACTTGCGTAACTTTTATCTTTCCCATATCCGGGAAGTTTTCTGTCATTATTTCTTCAAATAGATTTTCTAATCCCTGCTGCTCTTCTTGTCCTTCTGGCAGCCCTATTATACGCATGTTACTTCGCTTCATGTTGTCCCGAAGCTCCCTTAGGCTTTCCTCCTGCTTTTTAATTTTTTTCTCCAATTGCTGTTCAGATTGAGCTTGTTTCTGTACCTGATCTTCTAACTCACTAATTCGGTCCTCTGCTTCTTGTAGTCTACTGTTGAAACTTTCCATGGTGTTTTTGATTGTAGCTATATCACTTTTCATTTCTTCCTGATTCTTGCATAAGTTGTTGATTTTCTCATCCATCCGATGTATAAATTCCACGACCATTGCTCTGAACTCCTTTTCGGTCATGTTGCAAGCTTCAGTTTCACTAATTTCCTTTCTTGGCGACTCCACATTTTCTTTCCTCTGTGAGTTATTTCGTTTCCCCATTCTGGCTATCACCAGAAAGCTCAAGCTTCCGTTCGTGTGGACCTCGGCCGTGCGCTGTGGGGACTTCGCTCCACCCGAGTTTCACTGAAGTGCTCTGACACTAGGATGTGTGGCTGCCTTTGGTTGGTGGGAACCAGACTTGCCCAGGGTCAGTGTCCCCAGTGTTCCGTGTGGTCTCGTGTGCACACTTAGAATCAGGGGCCCTGTCAGCACCACACTGTTGGTATGTGCCGAAAATGAGATCCTTAGCATGTGCCAGGAGTCAGAGTTTCCCTGTATCTGCACCAAGAATCGAGTGTCAGAGTCTCTGTTGCCTTGTGCAGTTTCTCGTTGAGAATCAGGGTCCCTGTGTGTGCATGCACCAACAATTGGAGTCGTTGGCTCTTAGTGTGAATGCGCTGTGAGTCAGGGATCCCAGGCAGCTGTGTCCGGCGTGCCAAATTCCCTGAAGTGGAGCTGCGTCCTGTGTGTGCTCTCTCTACTGAGCCAAACCGGCTAGGGCGCACACTCTCAAATCCCTGAAGGTGAGCTGCCTTTGTGCACTCTCCCAGAATCCCCGAAGAGGGGCGGAGTCCGTCCTGCACGCCAAATTCCCCAAAGGGAAGCCCTTTTGTGCACGCTCTAAGATTCCCCGAAGGGGAGCTGTGACCCGCAAGCCAAATTCCCCTCAATTCCCCAAAGGGGAGCCCTCTGTGCGCACTGACAGATTTCCCCGAAGGTGAGCTGCTTCTGTCCTGCGCGCCAGATTCCCTAAGGCAGAGCGCGTCCCTGCTCAAAGCTCTGCAGCTTGGGCGAGGGGCGTGTCTATCAGTTACTCTGGCGCTATCCGAAAGCGCCTGCGGGGAGGGGGATAGGCTCTTTGACTCACGGGAATCTGCTGGGAAGTCTGGATTCTTGTTGTTTCTTCCACTGAAGCTGTGATAGCAGTTCTCTGTCCCCAGTGGCTGCAGGGTCCTGGTTTGTGTCAGAAGCCAGGATCCGAGTCTCAGGCAGCTCTGTTTCTCAAGATGGCGTGGTCTCCGCATCCGCACCAGCCGCCGAGAAGTGTCCGCTTTGTGCGCGGGGCTCCGCCGTCTAGGACTGCCCGGTTAGGCAGCCCCTTGGAAGCCCTGCAGAATCTATCTGACCCTAGCTCATACCCACACACACACCACACACGTCTACACGTCTACACTCTCCTCTATGGGTTCCTCACTCACACTCTCTCTCTCCCTACCTTCTTGCCGGTCGCCATCTTTTGCTACTCCGTGTATTTCTAAAACTGTACTTTATACATGCCCAAGAGTATCTGAAGAACCATTCAAAGAGAATAATAAAATGTTGTCTTTTTCCTTACCAGGTACTCAGCTCTATCTCAAAACTGTATTCAATAGGATATTGAGAAACAAATAGAAAAATCAATCAATGGAACATAATAAACAGCTCAGAGTCACACTTATGGATACTTGATGTGTGATAGAGGTAGTATTGTAGAAAAGCAAGAGTATTTCTAACTAATTTTAAATAAATTGCAGACTGCTGGAATATAATTATGAGCTTGGGGTAGGGAATACTGTTGATACAACACACAAATAGTATAAACCATAAAAGGAAAATCTGAGAAATTCTACATTTAAATTAAGAGCTTCATTTATTTAGTTTTATTTTATTTTTTCCATCACCATTTATCTCCTCTATGCCCTCTTCTCCCCCGACCTTCCTCCACCCTCAATCACCACACGTTTATGACTGAGTCTATGAGTTCTCTTTTTTTCTCAATCCCTCCACACTGCCCCAACACTCCACTCCCACCAGAGCTGTCTTCCTGCTCTCTATCTATGAGTCTGTGTTCTTCAAAAGATGCTACCGAATAAGACAGGCTATAAAAGGAAAGATAATATCTTTAGCCCACAAACCCTCTGAGTGTGTAGTTTTAAGGAAATCCTGCTGAACAAGAAGAAGAAACAATTGGTCAGTAAAATAATGGTGAAAGATTAGATTTTACAGAATGCTAGTACAAATGTCCAATAAGCTTATGATTAGATATTCATCCACATTAGTAATCAGGAAAATGTAAATGGAAACCTCAAATTTTTATTTTATGCTTATCAGAAATTAAGTCTGATATTAAATGTTAGATGCTGTGGTTACCATTAGAAGGTGGTGACTATTACCATATTAGCCATGGTTATCAACTTGTATGAGACTAGCGAAGTGTTAGTTGTAAGTAGTCAGTCATAAAGCAGAACATAAAACCTACAGAACTCTTCCGTAAAGAGACAGCTTTTTTTATGGCCAATTTAGTGTCAGTATGAATCTCACTTAGGAAGTTACTAATTTAGAGGTACCTTTGTCAGTCATCTGAGGAGGTTTCTCAAACCACCTAACCCTTCCCCCAGCCCTCAGAAGTTCTCCTGGGCCAGTACCAGCCTGTCGATGCTGCTCCTCTCATACATCCTCTGAGCGCCCTCCTTCTCCTTCCTTGCTGTAGACACTGGGTCACCTAGTGGTGTCAGTTTAACTTTGCTTCTTGTGCTACACGTGTCTCTGACCTAATTACTTTGTGAAAGCTAGAACCCAATGTATTCAATTCTTCAATGAAAATAACACCTAGAATTCAACTTTCAAGCAATATTAGATCCCTAGCCATACTCTCCACAGCGGTATGTGATGTTCTATCATGGGTGCATTGTACAAGTGAAGTATTCGTATTAGATAATTCTCAAAAAAAGTGATGAAATGAATTGTTACTCAATGAGTCTTCAGCGCCTATGAGGGGTCCCTTTTCTAGGGGCCAGGGATGTAATTATGAACACAAGTTCCCAGCTTCATGACATATTGGTTATTTGATGAGATGATCATGTGATTGACCATTACAGACATGAATGGAGATTATTGTCTGAAGACATCCGACCCTGCCCTCCAGTCTGCGCTCCACAAACAGCTATTGTCAAGAAGTGTTTCAAGGCAAATCTGTTGCAAAATTCAGTTAATAGGTAGAGAATATGTGTATTTTTGGTTATATACATATACCTTATTTATTCCATAAAATACTTATATCCAGTTTTATACAGTATGCATAATAGCATTAAATATAAACACTAAAAATAGGGAAATAGTACATAAAATAATTCTATCAACTTTAGCTAGGATTGAGCATATATTTAGCTCCTATTTTTCTACCATCTAACACAAATAGGAAGATATGATCAGTTACTTATAACATCAATACAGAGTAAGAGTATTTTTGATAGGATAACATGGTAGAAGATAAGAAATGCTTTTCTGACATAATTTTTGAAGACAGATGTCAAGAGTATTTTTATTAGATGTTTTAGTTTCATTCTGACAGACAGGGAGTTGCATCGCAACATTTTGTTTTATAATTACATTTTTTTATGTTTGTACTTGCAAAATATATTCTAAAAAGAACCAAAAACTTATTAAAATGTATTGTTAAGGATAGTTCCCAAGCATGCTATAAGCAATATCTGAAAATAGACAAATTAATATACTAGTATCATTTAAAAAATGTAACTCAATTCTTCAAACAAGGCACATATTTTAAATTGAAAGCAATTTCTGATGAACCAATGGGAATTGAATGTAAAGTTACTTTAAAGCCAAATACAGGTATGAATTATTCGAGTGCATTTTCTAAAGAAACTCGACTGTGAGTTCCATTATTAAACCACATCCTTAGCTATAACTTTGGCATTAAAATTTGATATTGTAAAATATATTTCAAATATTAACTTACTCATATTCGATTCACAGGGACCTTACTGAACTTGCACAGAGAGATGCTTATTGCTGTAAGTAATTTTTAAAATAACCTGCCTGTGATTTAAAGATGGCAGCTTTATTAAACGCTCCTTGGAGTATTTTCTGCCCTCAAGTGTACATAGTTGACAGCGCAGGTGGAAATGTGAGTGTGTGCATCACCTTCGTCTCCACGCAGATGAGGAAGAGGACGCTCTTGTCTCTGATTTGACATTCACAGGAAATCAACCAACTTGAAGAGTAACATGGAAAACATTGTGTCAGCAGTTTGAGTGGAACCGTGCATTTCCATACAGCAGTGTCCCGCTTAATGAGAACCCCTTCCGAAACCAATCAGAGCACCAGGCCCTCTCGGAAAGTTACCGCTCATCAGTGGAAGGCTCCAGGGAGGGACAGTCATTTCTGACAAACGGTGTGCAGAGACGGTCACAAAGCAATGAGGGTGAGCACGGTCAGCTCATCCGCTCGCTCCCGATGCGCTTCGCCTGGGAAGTGCTCCAGCTGAGCTGCTCTGCAAACAAGAGAGGACCCGAGTGTCTCCCGCAGAGACAGGCACCCTCTGACCCCGCTGCTCAGCTCAGAGACAGGCTGGGAAGGACCCGGGTTTCCAAGCACATCTGTGTGTGTATTTGCAGCCACGTTTTGCCTGCATATCATTTTGTATTTATGCAGCAAGGCGAGTCTCTGTAAATAGGTATACATGAGAGCAAATACTGCAAGCATCAAGTGTGAGACATTTCTTGTTTTGACCAATTAAATTCTTTCTCAGCTTTATTTGTCTCTTGAGGACCATGGCTTCCTTTATAGATTACTAGAAGCCCGGTGCACGAAATTCATGCACGGAGGGGGGTTGTCCCTCAGCCCAGCCTGTACCCTCTCCAATCTGGGACTCCTGGAGGGATGTCCGACTGCCCGTTTAGGCCCGATCCGGGATCTGGCCTAAACGGGCAGTCGGACATCCCTCTCACAATCCAGAACTGCTGGCTCCCAACTGCTCACCTGCCTGCCTTCCTGATTGCCCCTAACTGCTTCTGCCTGCCAGCCTGATCACCCCCTAACCACTCCGCTGCCAGCCTGTTTGCCCCAACTTCCCTTCTCTGCCAGCCTGGTCACCCCTAACTGCCCTCTCCTGCAGGGTTGATCACCTACAACTGCCCTCCCTTGCAGGCCTGGTCCCTCTCAACTGCCCTCCCTTGCAGGCCGGGTGCCTCCCAACTGCCTTCGCCTGTTGGCCATCTTGTAGTGGCCATCTTGTGTCCACATGGGGCAGGATCTTTGACCACATGGGGGCAGACATATTGTGTGTTGGAGTGATGGTCAATCTGCATATTACTCTTTTATTAGATAGGATAATCCATGCGGTATTTGGTGAAATTTGATTTCTTTCCTGTGCCAAAAACAAACAAACAAACAAACAAACGAAAAACAACTCTTGTTTCAAAGTATGCAGAATCCAAAAATTTAATTTTGACGTTTATTAATATTGCTTATGATTTATCAATGAATTTCAGGATTTTTCTTAAATCATATAGCATATATTTTAAATTTGTTAATACATCTTTTAAGTGGCTCTTCAATTTGTAACAAAATTTGACAGAGCCAGTTACTGCAAACAAGTAATAGATCCAGACACTATGGGCACACCGTGCATCTTTAAACATTTTGGTCAGGAGCGCTTTTTCTTGGTTTTACACACAGGGGAGAAGGCAGACAAGTGCCCTGGGGACAAGGACCTCCTTAGCTGCTACTGACTTTCCTCACATCCCGACTCTTCGAACACTGAGAACGCTCCCATTTATACTCGGGCCTAATACATTTACTTGATTAAGGGTTCATATCCTAGGCTGGAAATTTTATCATTTCTCTCAAAGTAGACATCAAATCTGCATGGAAATATTCTGCCATACATACTAAAATACATATATACATATATATAGTATATACATTACATAGATAAATATATGCATTGTTCATAATGAAGGAAGGGGAGTGTCCTAGGTAGCTGACATATAATAAATGTGAGAAGCAAATAGAATATTTAGCATGGCCATGTGCAGAATAAACCAGGAAGGCGCTACCTACTGACTCCATGCTTCACTGATGTAAATTTTAACTGGAAAGTTTTAGTGTTCAGCTTAAATATTATCTTTTAATGAGGCTTTAAGAACTGCTTTGCATAATCCTCAGGCGAAACAGGTTGGACATTCCAAAGAGCCCTGGGCGTCCTTGTTCAATGCCAATAAATGCACCTTCAAAGGTGCGGTGACAAGCAGACAGGAAACCAGCCCGCATTCGGGTCTAGGTGTAATTACAAACGCCCCCTGCACCCCTAACGCCTTGTTCCTCCTGACGCATCCTCACTGCTTCGCGGTGTCTTCTGCTATTTCTGCTCCCTCTGGTAATGCCTGTAAAACATAATACACATAGTAAGGGGATCTCAAATGCAAGCACGGATTTTGGCAACTGAATTGTTTTCTACCTTGGTTCTTTTCTTGGGAAAATAAAAGATAAATGAAGTGTGTTCTATCATATCTTCATAATTCTTAACTATTCATCAGAGTTCGATGAGCATATTTGTCATAAAGCCACATTTCCTTAAGAGATTTTTCCTTTGTTTAATCTTACCTCGGTATTTCTAAATGTTCCATGATTATTTGTTTTATGTAGTTAACGAGTAAATGAAGTAGGCGAAAATCATCAGTGGAAAGGATTTGTGAAAGCTAGTAAATAAGGGAGACTTTGACATAATTAAAATTAGAAAAGGTGTCCGAAACTGGTTTGGCTCAGTGGATAGAGCGTCGGCCTGCAGACTGAAAAGTCCCAGGTTCGATTCTGGTCAAGGGCATGTACATTGGTTGCGGGCACATCCCCAGCAGGAGGTGTGCAAGAGGCAGCTGGTCGATGTTTCTCTCTCATCGATGTTTCTAGCTCTCTATCCCTCTCTCTTCCATTCTGTAAAAAAATCAATAAAATATATTTAAAAAAAAATTAGAAAAGGTGTGATCGCATTGTACTTCAGTTACTTGATACATCTCTCAAATGTTGTAATATTCGAAGATTCCTTCTGCACTTTTTTATTTTTAATCATTTCAGTGTTGCAGTTCACAAATACTTTTGCTGATTCCATTTCCATAGAGGTCTAAAATAGGATTAGCAAAACATTTACTCTAATATTCTCATTGGAAGCTAAAATTCAAAAGAACAAAAGAAAAGCAGTTTGTCTATTTAAAACCTGTTCATATATCTCAACGAGGGTCACCTAAGTGTTTATGAAACCGGGAAAAAGTAGCACATGGTTTAGAGACGAAAAGTGGATGCACCGTGTATTTGTGTGGGTTTTATTTTTTTAATGTAATTTATTTCAGAGAGGGAGGGAGAGAGAGAAACATCAATGATGGGAGAGAATCATTGATCAACTGCCTTCTGCACACCCCACCCTGAGGGGATCAAGCCCCAAACCTGGGCATGTGCCTGACCAGGAATCGAACCGCGATCTCCAGGTTCATAGGTCCCCACTCAAACCCTGAGCCACGCCAGCTGGGCTGCACCGTGTAATTGGAAATGACGTGGAGCCAGTCTTCATATTTTTGTGGAAAGTTCATGTAAATTTTTTTAAGTTTTAAAGACTAATAAAACCAAATATGATTGACTGAAGTTCTATCAATGGTTGTGCAACCTTGAGAAAGGTAATTCCTAAAGTGTCCATTTTCTCTAACGTGAAATGGGAATGAATAGTACAGCTTCCAAATGTGCGTGGGCAATATGGGCATTTTTAGTGAAATTATTAAAAACACCCAGTATCAGTGTTGTCTTATATGATTGCATTAGTAGTAGTGACATGTTAAACTATTAAACTATAATTATAACTATAAATGAAACGCGTTGTTTTTATAGGATGGACTTCATTGTGGTCTAGAGCTCTCCCACTTAACTTGCAATGTGACCTTTGATAACTAACCAAACCTGTTTGAGCCTCGGTGTCTCAGCTGTGAAATAATGCTGTGATAATACATCTCACCAGGATGGGGTTATTTGGTGCGAATTACGTTTGAACTGCACATTGATGTGAAATATAACTTGTACACAATGTCAATCTTAGTTATCATTAGCACTTGCCTTAGTAGGGAACATTCATGTTCTAAATAATCCACACACACAAATTCATGGCGACTTCCTTGGTTTTTACAAACATCTCGGATGAAGAATGAGAGAACTAAGAGGGAGACTGAAGGAAACCACATAGTCTGACACTTCTGCAATAATTACTATTGGCCTCTGTGAAATATTTGTCTCATTTCTTTCCATCCATCCCTCCATCTCTATCTTCCCCATCTTTCTATTCATTCGTCCTCTGCACTTGCTTTCTTCTTTATCACTCACTCTCTACCTCCTACCATTTTATGTATTATTTTCATATTTTTAATGAACTCATTGGGATGACATTGATAATACTATATAGGTTTCAGGTGACTGATGATATTATATAGGTTATATAGTTGTACAGAATTATACAATTCTATAATACATCATCTGCATATTGTATTCTGTGTACACCACCCCAAATCAAGTCTTCTTCCATCACCATTTATCCCCCAATACCCTCTTCTACCTCCTACCACACTTTCCCTTGAGCAGTCACCATACTGTTGTCTGTGTCTATGTGGGATTTTATTTGTTTTATGCTTAATACCTTCACCTTTTTCACCCAGCCTCACAAACCCCTCCCCTCTGACAGCTGTCAGTTTGTTCTGTGAATGTTTCTATTTTATTTTGTTCTTTAGATTCCAGAGAGAAATGAAATCATATGGTACTTGTTTTTCTCTGACTGAAATTAGCATAATTTTTATGGCTTATTATTCCATTGTGTAAAGGTAACACAGCTTTTTTATCCACTCACCTACTGATGGACACTTGGGCTGCTTCCAAACCTTGACTATCCTACCTAATAAAAGAGTAATATGCAAATTAACCATAATTCTGCTACACCCACCAGCCACGCCCACCAGCCACGCCCACCAGCCAATCAGAGCAAGTATGCAAATAAACCCAACCAAGATGGCTACAGCCACAGAGAGCAGGAGGGAGGCCCAGGCAATGGAGGAAGCCAAGCTTTCTGCCTGCCCTTGCCAGCCTAAGCCTCCACTCAAGGCTACAAAGTTTCAATTATAGAAGGTAAACAAATCCAAACAGAAATGGCGGCAGCCACGGAGTTGGAAAGAGCGGGAGGCTAGGGTTGCCCCCGGCAATGGAAGAAGCAAAGGTTTCTGCACACCCTGGCCAGCCTAGGCCTCCGCTTAAGGCTATAAAGTTTCAATTATAGAAGATACACAAACCCCAACAGAAATGGCTGCCGGCCACAGAGTGAGCAGGAGGCTTGGATCCGCTCCAGGCTACAAAGTTTCAATTGTAGAAGGTAAATAAATTCCAGATACCAGGGCCTCTGCTTGGGTCGCCAGGGGGCGTGGCTGGCCTGCAAACCACCACAGGCCTCTCACTCAGGCCACCCCACGCCCCAAGGGAACCCCCACCCTGATCCGGGACACCCTTCAGGGCAAACCATCTGGCCCCCACCCGTTCACCAGGCCCCTATCCTATCTAATAAAAGAGTAATATGCAGATTGACCATCACTCCAACACACAATATGGATGCCCCCATGTGGTCAAAGATCCTGCCCCCATGTGACACAAGATGGCCACCACAAGATGGCCAGCAGGGGAGGGCAGTTGGGAGGCACCAGGCCTGCAAGGGAGGACAGGGATCAGATAGGGGTGACAAGGCCTGCAAGGGAGGGCAGATAGGGGTGACCAGGCTGGCAGAGGAGGAAAGTTGGGGGCAAACAGGCTGGCAGGGGAGCAGTTAGACATCAATCAGGCTGGCATGGGAGTGGTTAGGTGGTGATCAGGCTGGCAGGCAGAAGCGGTTAGGGGCAATCAGGAAGGCAGGCAGGTGAGCAGTTGGGAGCCAGCAGTCCTGGATTGTGAGAGGGATGTCTGACTGCCCGTTTAGGCCCGATCCCAGTGGGATCCAGCCTAAACAGGAGGGTGGACATCCCTCAAGGGGTCCCAGATTGGAGAGGGTGCAGGCTAGGCTGAGGGACACCCCCTGCCCCTGTGCACGAATTTCGTGCACCGGGCCACTATTTATAAATAACTAGAGGCCCGATGCACGGATTCGTGCACTGCTGGGGTCCCTCAGCCTGGCCTGCAGGGATCGGGCCAAAACCGGCTCTCCAACATCCCCTGAGGGCTCCCAGATTGAGAGAGGGCAGTTCTCGGGTGACGCACCCTGGAATTGGGCTCCCTCCTCTCTGGTTCCAGGTGCATCACCTGAGAACCACCAGCTGCCATGTCACCACAGCTCAGCAGCTCCTGCATTGAGCATCTGCCCCCTGGTGATCAGTGCATATCATAGCCACTGGTCGGATGGTCCAATCGTCTGCCGGTCGCTGAGGCTTTTGTAGATACAGATACATAGATATAGATATAGATATAGATATAGATATAGATATAGATATAGATGCTACAATGAACATAGGGATGTGATGTATATATTATTTTGAATTTTGCTTTGGGTTTCTTTGGATATATTCCCAGCAGTGGAATCCCCATACTGCCTTCCACAGTGGCTGTACCAATCTGCATTCCCATCAACAGTGCACATTCTCCAGTACTTGTTGTTTGTTGATTAACTGATGATAGTCATTCTGAGAAGTGAGAGGTGATATCTCATTGTGGTTTCAATTTGCATTTCTCTGATGATGAGTGATACTGATCATCTTTTCTTATGTCTATTTGCCATCTGTACATTCTCTTTGGAGAAGTGTCTATTCAAGTCCTTTTCCCAGTTTTTAAATTAGATTGTTTCTCTTTTTGGTGTTGAGCTTTGGAAGTTGTTTATAAATTTTGGATATTAACCCCATATCAGATACATCATTGGTGAAGATGTTTTCTCATTCAGTGGGTTGTCTTTTCATTTTGTTGATGCTTTCCTTGGCTGTGCAAAAACTTTTAACTTCGATGTAGTCCCATTTATTTAATTTTGTTTCCCTTACCTGAGGAGGCATACCAGAAAGTTTATTGCTAGGAGAAATGTCCAAAATTTTACTGCCTATGTTTTCTTGTAGAATGTTCATGGTTTTGAGTCTGACATTTGTCTGTAATCTGCTTTGAGTTTATTCTTGTGACTGGGTTACTGGTAAGTTGGTGGTTGAATTCTCTTTTTTTTTTGCATATATCTGTCCAATTTTCCCAACACCATTTTTTGAGTAGGCTGTCTTTACCCCACTGTATGTTTTTGCCTCCGTTGTCTAATAGTAATTGACCATAAAGGCATAGGTTTATTTCTGGGCTCTCTGTTCTGTTCCATTGATCTATGTGTCTGTTTTTATGCCAGTTCCATGCTGTTCTGATTACTATAGCCTTGTAATACAGTTTGATATCAGTAGTTTGTCTCCTCCCATTTAAAAAAAATATCTGACTAAGATGCAGAGTATAACTAATGGTTTCTATGACTTTATGAGACCTTATCATTCTTGAGACATCCAAAGCCTCGTTCTTGTTTTATTTTGGTTTAGTTTTATTCTCGACTAATCTGGAGTACTCTAACTTGGATTGGTATACTCTAAATGCTGATATGTTGTAGAGTGAACTCAGCAACTGTGGTAAAATTTTAAAAATCCATTTCACCTCAGCTATTCCTAAGGACTGTGCTAGAAATGAATTTGAGAAAACACTATGAAACTCTGCATTGCCACCTTATTTACTTATTAAAATTTCCAGATATTAACCTATACAAATGAACACTCTCCTCGAGGTTCATTCTTCATGGATTCTGTATATGCAAATTTGCTTACTAGCCAAATTTGTAATTTGCAACCTCAAATCAATATTTGCTGCACTTCAGGGTTATCTTTGGACATGTGCAAAGCATCTGAAATGCGAATCATTCAAAGCACATGTCCCCAGCGGAAGCTGCACAGCTGACATGCTGCCTTCTCCTCTCAGCTCTCGCATGGCACCCTAGTGTCCTTCTCAAAGTAGGTCCAGGGCCATGATTTTCACAAGTGGATCCTTTTTTTTGGTGATTTCACTGCTTAAAATGCCCCCCAAAGAGAGTGCTAAAGTGCTGTCTTTTGTTCCTAAGAGCAATGGGGCTGTAAGTGCTTTACAGAGAAAATGTTATATGTAACATGTAACAATATGTACATTTTGCACATTATATATACATTATATACTCGTGTGTCATATGTGTTAAGGATATCCTGTTGTAGTAAGGCAACCTTAAAAACCCTTAAATGCTATTATTACTGTTTAAATAACAATACATATGATATATAACATGTTATATATATGTAAATATATTGTATATGTAATATTAGACATTATGTAATCTAATATGACTTTAGTAGTAATAATGTTAAGTTATCCATATATATAAAAGCCCAGCGATCAAACGGTGGAATGACCAGAACAACCAGAATGACTGGTTGCTATGATGCACGCTGCGATGGCCAACCGGCCTGATCCAGGCCCCGATTGTCATCCCCCCAACTTCCCACAGCCCCTCCCTCTGGCCATCCCCGTCCCCAATCTGGAGGTGATTGAGGGTGGGGCCAACTGCCCATGGCCCCTCCTCCCCGCCAGCCAACCTCCTGGTGTCCCTCCCTCTGGGGTAGCCCCCCTAATAGTCCTTGATTGCCGGTCAGTCCAAGGTACCCCACCCGTGCACAAATTTGTGCACCAGATCTCTAGCGAAACTATAATTATAAATAAGACCCTGGCATCTTTATACAGTGGATTTTGCTCTGGCCGATAGCTCTCCCACTTTCTTACTATGTGGCCTTAGGAAACTAGCTGAACCTCTCTGAGCCCTGGTTTCCCAGCTGTAAAATAACGGGCTTTCATTCCCGCATGAGTCACAGTGCTGTTGGCCATAAGCTCAGAGTTAATGAATGAATGATATAGTACATCCAGCAAACAAGGAAGTTTGCCGATCTGTACGTGAGGCCACTCCAAAAACGGCTAAGTGACATCTATAGTATGTGATTAACCTATGGGAGAGGGACTGACGGTGTGAATTCCTGAGATAACTGATGAAGTACAGTAGACAGCATGGTGGTAAGGTCGAAAGGTAAACATCTCACAGTCACATTCCCCAGGGTTAGGGACATGTCCAACACTCCTGGCTGGTCTCCGCTGATTTGCATGTCTCAAAAACCTGTATATGGAGAATGTTCTAGAATAACTGTCAACTGTTACACAGAGAAAGGATCCTGCGGAAGAACAGGTTACAACTGAGCAGACTGCCTTGCTTTACAAGGACATTGCAACAAGCCTACATGATGCAGATGGCCTCCAGAGTCTCGGCTTTCATCATTCAGGGACAATGCAACTAATTATTTGTAAGAAATTTGTCAAATAAGGTGTCTATAAACAGAAACACACATAAAGTAAGGGTTACTGTAGATCAGTGCGGAAATGTGGCAGAGTTTGGCAGGGCCTGATTTTGCATTTCCCCCTTGGAGCAATGGTCCTGCGGTTGGTAAGTCAGTGTTCACAGTAAAACCACTGCAGGGAGAACTTATCCTTTCTCTGTCACATACCCAGTCAGGAACATGTACAGTCACATACATACAGTATTATTAATTAAAAATGTGAACAACCCTAATTAGATTGCTGCCCCAGAAGTTGTAAAAGTAAATGACTTTAATGAATAGCTTTTAAGTCACTTGTATGGGAAATGGTTTCTAATTATTTGCTTTCAAGAAAGTTGAAGATCAAATCCACTTGGTAGCTGAGAGATCATTAAAAATATTTTTAGAAACAGATCACTATTTGATTTTTAACACGCAGCTTGTGAGTTGTTCAAGTAATTGTAATTCTCCAAAAAGTATTGGTATTAAAGAAAAGATTACTTTGTGTATTTTTTCTAATTGCATAAAAGTGAATATTAAATACTAGTAAACAATGTTATTTAATTAATCAATATATTTAGAAAAGGTGATACAACAATTTCCATCTTAAAATGAAATGTTTATAGTACTTTGGAAATTACATTATTTTCAAATATTTAAATTTTATGCCAAACATTTTTAGTATACAAAAAAAAATGTGTTGGTGAACTATAAATGCCAATACTTTTTTGGAGCATTACATACAATTATTTGAACAACTGACAAGTTGCATGTTAAGAATCAAATAGTGATCTGTTATTAAATTTTTTTAAGCTCTCAGCTACTAACTTGATTTAATCATTCTTCGATTTTCTTGAAAGCAAATAATTAGAAGCAATTTCCACACAATGCAATATACAGATGATGTATTATATAGAATTATATACCTTAAACCTATATAATTTTATTAACCAGTGTAATCCCAATAAATTAAATTAAAAAACTTTTTTAAACTATCAAAAAAGTTTTGCTTTATTCTCTTCACATATTATTTTCTCAATACTATTCAACAATCTCTTGTTTTTCCTCCATTGATTATCTAACTACTTGATAATTTAGAACATTTATAAATATAAATCATAAAATTTATAAATGGACATAAATAGCTGTTCATTTCTGACTGTCTTGTTTTATTTTATAGTTATATTTATCTTTTCTTGGTCTAATAGCATTTTATAAACTTTATGGCACTGTACAATGCATTTAAATATGTCAAAATGAATCATCTAATTTTTGTTTTCTTTTGTGAAGTTTGCTTAGTTATTTGCCACCTTCTTCTGTAAAGAACTTAAAATATGTATTTCAGATCACTCATTATCAAGTGATTAACTGGGATTTAAGTAAGTACTCATGAACCTAGCAGATCACTCCCATTATTCAAAACTTAATTAATGTCTTTAATTCATGTTTGAATTCCCTTTATAAAACTTACTGTGTTTTGTATGGCTGTTTTCTAGACCATTTACAGTGGTTGATATTGATGTGAATGATTTTCAAGGAGATTTTCTAGTATGTATAGTTTTCTAATGAGTGGCTGTGGTCTGAGGGGATGGGTGATCCATCAGTAGATAATCCTACAATCTTACTGGGAGGCCTAATTTTTTTGGCCAGAATTGGTGGCTGTATTTAAACTGAAAATCAAAGTTAGAAGATACAGTTGGCTCGAACTAAATGTGCTGTAAAGGAGGAAATGAAGCAGGTGACATAGCAGGCGTGGTCAAGTCCTGGGGGCTGGTGACTTCCAGGCCCGTGGGTGAGCATTCCCCCCACCTCCCACATGGGGAATGGGCTCTGTGGGTTCAGACTCTTTCGGAGAATGACTGTTTTGCCGTTTCTTTTATGTATTTAAAATTAAGAGGTGAACTAAGGAAGATTGTATGAAAGGGGGGGATTGGATTACAGGATCGTTCACAAGACTATGTGCTTTCTTGGAGGTGGTCATGCCTCTTTCAAGTAGATCCAGAGACATGAAAGCATGGTGCAGACTGTGGAACCTCAGGGAGGAGGCGGGGTGAGTGCATGGGTGGGAAGAGAGCAAGTAAAGAACTTGTATGCATGTATGCATAACCCATGGACACAGAAAATAGTGAGTTTAAGGCTTGGGGCTGGGCCTTCTCAGTGTTCTGGTGTCTGCTTCAGCCTGTAGCCAAGCTCCGCCTTCTACCTAGTGTGGTCTGTGCAAGAGAGAGTCAGTCAGTCATGTCTCTCTTGCTTGGTGAGAACAGAACACTAATCTGTACTGGGGAGGCATTTGGGGCCTGTTTCCCTGCCTCTCCCCCAGGACAGAGCATTTTCATCTTCGATTCCCGGGCATCAGTGGATCTTTGCCTTCCTTTTGGAAGCGCAAGGGAGATTTGTCCCAACTGCCCCAGATGCAGATGGGTTGACCTCTATCCCTGTCGCTGTAGGTATTATGAGAGAATCGAGGGCATCCATCAGGGGTGACACAGGCGGTCAGGATTTCTGTCCAGTTCCGCAGTGGCATCTGGTCATCACGGGGCACCCCTGCAGCAGGAAGAGGGCTGACTGCCTCTGGTTCCCCCCCCTCGGGCTTTCTGTGCACATCTAGTGGAGGTGCGTGTAGAGAGTTTGCCATTAGAAACCCACACTCTCTGTGTAGCTAGGACTCCTCGTTATGGGAACTGGTATTCCAGCCTACCCTACAGTTCCTCTTTACAACAGAGTTATTTTTTTATTATATCTGTCAGTGCTCTGCCCAAAGTGTGACAGTTCCTATGTATCTTTCCAGAGCGCTTGTCATTCCTCCAAACTCAGTTCCCTTCAGGGACTTGCGACCGCAGCTCTTGACCACTTCCAATAAACGGTCTTTGCATTTTATCCAACAGTTGCTCCTTTTTAGGTTGAGAGTAATGTTGTCTTGCAGTTTTCTACATTCAGAGTGAAAGGAGCACTTTTTTCTTACGTACACGAATGGAATTTTATTTTTAAATAATACAGGAAACATTGCTTTACACAGGCAGTATTGCTGCAGAATTTTTCATTTCTCTATACCTTTTTTAAAAAAATACATTTTTATTGATTTCCAAGAGGAAGGGAGAGGGAGAGAAACATCAATGATGGGAAAGAATCATTGATTGGCTGCTCCCTGCACGCCCCACACTGGGGACCAAGTCAACAACCAGGGCATGTGTCCCAACCTGGAATGGAACCTTGACCTTCTAGTTCATAGGTCGACACTCAACCACTGAGCCATGCTGGCTTGGCATTATGGGTAGGTTTGTAGTTATTGATTATTTTCTGATTGTTTTTGTAGTTCTGTTCTTTCTTATTCGCTGGCTATCTTCTATTGTAGTTGACTTTTTATAGCATCATGTTGGATGTTTTCATAATTTTTTGTAAATTTTTTCATAGAATTTTTGTTATTATCATGTGCTTCCTTTATACCAAGCTATGTTTATATCAACATATTTTATATTGATTGTTGCTTGAATTTGAACATTCTAAAATCACTGGAGTTTTTACTCACCATTTCCAAGTTTTTGTCATTTTTCACTTCTTTTATGTGTGTACTCTTTAATCTATTGTAATTACACATGATTTTTCACATTTGCCTTTTAATCTTTTTACTAGCATTAGAGTTGGTTGATCACTGCTTTGACTGTGTTTTTGTCTTTGTCAGTTAGAATTTTTTCCCCTGTATGTTCTTAATCATATCTCTGATCTTTTCTACTTAGAAGTCCATTTAATATTTCATGTAATACTGGTTTAGTGTTGATGAATTGCTTTTGTTTTTGTTTGTTTGTTTATTTTGTCTGGGAAGCTCTTTATCTCTCCTTCAATTCTAAATGACAGTCTTTTTGGGTAGAGTAATCTAGATTTCGGGTCTTTAGTTTTCATCACTTTGAGTATTTTATGCCACCCCCTTCTAGCCTGCAAAGTTTCTGTCGAAAAATTAGCTGATAGTTTTATGGGAACTCCCTTGTAGGGAACTACATGCTTTTTTTTCTTGCTATTTTTAAGATTCCCTCTTTGTTCTTAACCTTTGGCATTTCAGTTGTGATGTGTCTTGATGTGAGCTTCTTTCAGTTCATCTAACTTGGGCCTCTTGGTACTTCCTGGACTTGTAAGTCTATTTCCTTTGCCAGGTTAGGGAAGTTTTCGGTCATTATTTCTTTAAATAGGCAGGGAAGTTCACAGCATGTGCTGAGGCAGGCCACTGGACTTGGTTGGGCTGAGCATGTGAGTTGGGCAGGACAAGGTCTTAGGGAATCACCAGGGCAGAGCGAATGATATTAAGTTAATAGAGATCTCAGATTTGGTGCCAGTCTGCACCTGCCTGCTGGGTGTGGGGTGGGCTCAACAAGGAGCGATAGCGCCTGCTCAAGCTTCCATCCCCAAACAGAGCCACCCTACCCCTGCCTCTTCAGCTTCACCCTGAAAACCAGTCAATTCAGTTCATCTCCCCGGGTCCCTAGCAATCTTCGAATTGCCGCTGCCCCTGCACTGGAACCCGGGACAGTGAGCCTGTGAGTCTGAGTGAGCAAGTCTGTGTGCAGCCCCTGAGGAGGAAAGGCTGGGACTCCCTCTCACTGATTCGACATCACTGGTTTTCACAGCCAGATGCCATGCGGACTCCACTTCTAAGCACTGAGCACCCCAAGCTGGGGGCCAGGTGTGGGGCTGGGACCCCTTGCTCCTCAGAGGGACTCCTCCAGATCCTTAATTGCCCGTCCTGGTGGGGGACCTGCCTGTCCCATAACTGTTCATCCTACCAGTCTCATGTGGCTTTTTCTGTATGTACTGAGTATAGGCTTTATTCAGCTAGTCTTCAGGTAGCTCTCATTTTTGTTTGTTCTGTAATTTGTAATTTTGATGTGGACGTGCGAGAAGATGAGCACGGTGTTACCTACTTCACTGTCTTGACCAGAAGTCCTCTGGGATTTTTTTTTATAGCTGAATATTTTATTATATATATTTATTATATATATATATATATTCCACTACTTGTAATTTTATATATGTATATAAATACATAAGAAACATTTTTTAATCCATTGATCCCATATTTTAAGCCTTTTTTTGTTTCGCATTCATTTTGCACTATGTGTCCATCAACATAAATGTTTTCTGCTGATATATCCTCAGTTCTTTAATCCTCACTTTTTGTATAATCCTCACATTTTATACACCCAACATGCTGCTAAACTGGCCTGTGGTACTCTTAAGCTTAATATATCTGTCACTTCTAGAATTACTATGTGAATATTTTTTGTATATTCCAGTTCTCTGCTGAAATCGCTGTCTTTTGCACTGTGAACATTTTAAGCATGTTTGTTGTAATGCCTCATCTAATATAATTATTGTCCTCATCGCCTGGGGCGGCTAATTTTGCCCAGGCTTTCAGTCCCATCACCTTGTTTCCTCAAGTGCTTGGTAAATTTGATTGGTTGATATTCTATGTTTTTGTATAAATGTCCATGAGGCTACGTGTAATATCGAGTCCTCCCACGAGTATTTGCCTTTGCTTCTGGAATACAAATAGGTACACCCTGGATTAGTGTAAGCCAGTTAATGCACTTAAATGATGTGACTGGGCTTTAGTGCATGTGAAGGGGAGTCTTTTTCCCATTTCCAGTTCTCTGAAAACTCTGATTCTATGGTTTAGCCCAGTGGTCGGCAAACTCATTAGTCAACAGAGCCAAATATCAACAGTACAACGACTGAAATTTCTTTTGAGAGCCAACTTTTTTAAACTTAAACTTCTTCTAACGCCACTTCTTCAAAACAGACTCGCCCAGGCCGTGGTATTTTGTGGAAGAGCCACACTCAAGGGGCCAAAGAGCCGCATGTGGCTCGAGAGCCACAGTTTGCCGACAATGGGTTTAACCCTTCAGAAGCCAATCAAACAGCTAGGGGTTTAGTGAGTCCACCTTTCCATGGCTGACCCCGGACCCAAGTTCTGTCTGTCTCCAAAGGCTGACAAAACCTATGGCTTCTCCTTGTCTCAGCTACCTTTTCAACACAGACCAGTTTAGGTGAAAAGCTGATCTACATGGTGGGTGGCAAATAGTCAAGTTTCCTTCATTTTTGGATTTTAGCCTGGTACTTCCCTACTGTTACATATAAAGTTAAATTGTTCAGTCAGAGTTGGTCCATATTAGCTAGAATGCCATTACCGTAAGTGAAAATACATTAATTTCATTCTTCTATTTTCATTTTAATTCAAGACACACACATATTGAGTAATGTAAATTTTAATGATAGATTCTGTTGAAGTGAGTAGAAGAGTCTATGGAACTATAAACTAATTTAAAATTTAAAACATAATTTAAGATATGTCTTGAGTCACAGAATTTACTTAGAGAAGATATATTATATGGTTTGTTTTACACATAAGCTGGATTCAGTATGAAGTAATTTTTATAATAATAATGAGGGGGGGAGAGAGAGCCAAGGAATACCCATGCTTTGGTAAGCCTTTGTAAATTCTGAGCTTAAAAGAAAAATATATGAAAAATATTTGCTATATGTACTCATGAATACATTACATATCCATGTTAAGATTGTGTAACTAGATTGTCTATAAAGCATAGTTTAGTGAAAGCTTTATAGCAGTTAAGAAACAAGTTTATTTTTAAAATTGTATTAACTTTGATTAAAATGGTTCTTCATTGTCAACTTTTTTAAAAAAGAATTTAAAATTATGAGGCATTTCACATGTCTATATTAACAGAGAAGCATAAAATATCATTATCCTCTCTTCTGGGTAGAATAAACTACCTGTAATTTAACACTCAGGATTTAACATTTAATTTACATCTCTGTGTTTACTGCTATTTAAAGTTCTAGTTTATTTTAAAGTCATCTTCTTTTAATTCACTTAATTTAGTTATTTTTCATTTGTTGGGTTCTGTGAGCAAACAATCATGAAACTAGATTGGATCAATAAAATTTTATAGGAGATAAACCTTGAGAGCTAAACTAATTAAAGCTTTAGCGTTCTAAGATAAAGTATCATCTGATGAAATTGAAGGTTATTAGTAAAAAGAAAGACAGTTTCCTGTTATAAAGCGATCTGTTGAACTACAGAAGGCATTTTAGAATTCGTAACATGATATCTTGACCATTCCTGCAAAACAAGCACAAGCTACAGCTCTGGTGTATGTGGTTCTTCCTCTGCTACAGGTCACAGTTAGCACCAGCAATCTATCCAAAGTCATGTCACATGTAACCTTTCTCTTATGAGCACTAGCCTTCTTTTACAAGCATAATTATACATGTTTACTAGCATTAAGCTCAATAATCATCTTTCTTGTTTCCACGGATAGCTGTAAACCACTATATTACTGTCAATGTCTCTAGTGGCAAAGTCTACAAAGGGAGTCTAAGTAGGTGAAAGAAGGTAATATAAATTACACCTTTTAATATAAATTATGAAGGAATTTCTTCCTGACATTGTTGTTGTTATAATAATTTAGAAAATAGGTCATATTCCTCATTTATTGTCCTTTGGTGGATTGTGCTGAGTGTTATATTGCAGATTATGTGATATTCATTACCACCCAACATTATGTTAACACACTGTGACGTGTGTGCTTGTGAAATGTGTCCCGAGAGAATGTTGTGAGTTGCATGTGCACTCCCATGCCCTGCTTTTCATTGAGCATGCGTTCCATGTGGGTGGTCTCTCTCCTGCACCGTAAAGCAATAGTATCTGCAGGGAGGGCATCATTGTCCACGGAGGTCTCCTCACTCACAGGCATCAGGATCATCTTTAACTTGTTAAAATCTCACCCTGCACTGAAAATACTTTCCTCTGCTGCACTTTACTCATTACTTTTTGTTAGGATGGTCCTCCTGTGAAAACAACGGCAAATACTTGCCTTGTGGAGGTGTTTTTACTTTCTGCTAATACATTCTTCCTTCTGTGTATAACACAGTTTGTGAAATAACTGAGTTAAGTTATAATGATAAAATTTGGGTGCAAGCAAATAGATTGTCCCCCAAATATTCCCTATGGACCTCTAAAGCAAGTTGGTGTTCCAATATGTCTGTGTAAAGTCAATTTTTATACTGATGAACGTGTCTAATAATTAGATTTAGCATCGTAATCTAAAACTTACTATAAACAGATTATATTGAGATTTACTAAATAATGTAGAGGAAGTTATGACTTGTTTCACAAACGAATTTGAAGCAAACATTTGATGTAGCAAAATAAATATTCAAATAAGTAATTTAGAATTATCATTGTGTTAAACATTTCATATTTCATGTAAACACACATAAATAATGCAGCTGTGCAGGCAGGTATGTAAACATACAAATAAGAGACTTAAATGAAGTAAAATTATATCCTAATTCTATCTAATAATAGACAAATATGCAAATTGACCATACCTCCGACACACCCACAAGCCACGCCCACAAGCCACACCCACCATCCAATCAGAGCGATTATGTAAATTAACCCAAACCAAGATGGCTACAGCCACAGAGAGCAAGGTTTCCTAGGTAACAGAGGAAGCCAAGCTTTCCGCCTGCCCTTGCCAGGCCTAAGCCTCCACTCAAGCTACAAAGTTTCAATTACAGAAGGTAAACAAATTCAAACAAATGACGGCAGAATGGAGCTTGACAGAGCAGGCCAGGGTTGCCGGCGGCAACAGGGGAAGCAAAGCTTTCCACACACCCTGGCCGGGCCCACCCGCTTAAGGCAACAAAGTTTCAATATAACCCCAACACAAATGGCTACCGGCCTCAGAGGGAGCCCCAGGCTTGGCTCCGCTCCAGGCTACAAAGTTTCAATTGTAGAAGGAAAATAAATTCCAGATAACAGGGCCTCCGCTTGGGTCGCCAGGGGGCGTGGCCCACCTGCAAACCACCACAGGCCCCTCGCTCAGGCCGCCCCACACCCCAAGGGAACCCCCACCTGATCCGGACGCCCTTCAGGGCAAACCAGCTGGCCCCCACCCCTGAACCAGGCCTCTATCCTATCTAATAAAAGAGTAATATGCAGATTGATCATCACTGCAACACACAATATGTCTGCCCCCATGTGGTCAAAGATCCTGCCCCCATGTGGACACAAGATGGCCACCACAAGATGGCCAGCAGGAGAGGGCAGTTGGGAGGCACCCGGCCTGCAAGGGAGGGCAGTTGAGAGGGACCAAGCCTGCAAGGGAGGGCAGTTGGAGGTGATCAACCCTGCAGGAGAGGGCAGTTAGGGGTGACCAGGCTGGCAGAGGAGGGAAGTTGGGGGCAAACAGGCTGGCAGCAGAGTGGTTAGGGGGTGATCAGGCTGGCAGGCAGAAGCAGTTAGGGGCAATCAGGAAGGCAGGCAGGCAAGCAGTTGGGAGCCAACAGTCCTGGATTGTGAGAGTGATGTCCGACTGCCCGTTTAGGCCCGATCCCGGTGGGATCGGGCCTAAACGGGCAGTTGGACATCCCTCGAGGGGTCCCAGATTGGATAGGGTACAGGCTGGACTGAGGGACAACCCCCCTCCGTGCACGAATTTCGTGCACCGGGCCTCTAGTTTTAAAATAAGTGACTTGGAAATAAATGGTCAAAAACGGCATGTGTCCATCTTACATGTATTTAAAAAGTAAAGAATAATCAGGCAGTTAATATATTCAGGATTTCAAATTACTTAGAATTATAATTGTGAGAAAATATCAAGATAGTAATCATAAGATATACACAGAGTATTTTATGTTCTATAGGCATGTATAACTTTATATAACTTTTTCATTGACCCAAAATTCAATAACAATTCAATTGAAACCACTGATGATCTTCACCCTTTGAATGAGTACACACAGACACATACAGGTTTTCACATAATTCCACTGATTTCTGGAGTTGAGAGCTTGCACTCAAGACATTTTTGATATTACTAAAATTGTTACAGATAATTGTTCAAAACTGTGCTAATATTGTAAGAGCTTTATAACTTTTAGAAAATCCAACTGCTGGCATAACACTGTTAAACTAATATTTTTTGCTGACATATAGGAACTATATTCTTTCAGGGCATTCTGCAATGTCATTTATATATGAGAATATTGGCTTTCTTGGGATATAAGCAGTAGATGATTTATTTAACTTTGGTGTTGTCTGTATTTTTCATGAACACATTTTATGAAAAATAAACATGCAGTTGGTCCTGAACTCATTAATAAACGGAACCCAAAGGGCTACAAATGTGCATCTATTTTATATACTCTTACTGCTTTATGATGAAAGTAACTTTCATATTCAAAACGAATTAATGTTTACCGATAAAACATGAGAAATCTTTGCACATAACAAGTTTCTTGTGTGTATACATAATAGGATCTGTGACAAGTGTAAGATGAAACAATTTTTTAAATTCTTCCAATCTGTAGTTATAGTTGATCAATTATTTCTATCACATACATGCCTTCTCTAACCTATTATATACTTATAATCAATGCCGAGAGAGGATAGGCTCTTGTACCTTTCAAACAAAGAATTAATTATTTGTGAAGAATTGACTAAGGTGTTTGGGGTTGGTTTAGAAAATTAATGAAGAAGCAGCAACATAGGCTTATACAGTCTACTCAGACCTCAAGTCCTTCTATGTAGCAATAAGGATGCCTTCTCCTCTCCGGGTTCAGGGATGGCATTCTACCCACATGGTAATTCATTCCCTGCTTTCAGAGAAACAAGGAAGGGTCTCTTGTTGGCTACCAGGGAAAGACTTAAGTTTTCTTTCCCATTCATAAGTTCCAAAGCTTTGGAATAAGGTCCTCAACATTGAAAAACACACTTTGAATGGTGATGTCCAAGCAAATTTTCCAAGATTTCTCATCCAATCTGTTTACGTGGCACAACTCTATGGACAAAGGAGCCCAGGTTTGCAATCCAGCTGGCATTTCAGGTGGGTAGCTGGTGACAGAAGGAGCCAGGTACCCGAGTCAACATTGCCTTGACCATTTTGGAGGGAAAAGTTGATATACCTTGTCACCACGTAAGATAAAAAGGCCAGTGTGGCTCAAAGGTAAGGTCAGAGTGGGATTTGTAATTTCTCATTTCTGGGGCATTCTGTGATCTCTGCAATCAGGAATGTTAGCATCCACAGATCCCCATTTCCCCTTATCCTGTCAGTTTGGCTTTGTCGCTTGGCCACATTATTCCAGACTGTGGTCCCCCATACACAGTCTGGTGCATTGGGCAGTCTAGTTAGGGGAGCAGCTGAGATACCCCAGGTAGTACAAAGTAGCCTCTGAACCATCCGAAGCCAGGTGATGATTTGACAAGCATCCTAAACAGGTTTGCAGGGGCCAACTACAGAACTAAGCCACAGCGGTTGATTGCAATTCTGTCCTGTGTCACCAAAGAAAGGGCAGTGGCATTTCTGTTTCAATATGAGGGGAAAGTTTTCACCTGTTGTGTTCAGCTGGGCAGGGGGCAGTACTTGAGCTTCTGTAGAGGCTTCCCTGGGCCGCTTAACTCACCCGAGAAGGAGGCAGGGTGATGTTTCTCTGGTTGTGGACACCAAACCCTGTGATTCAACCATTGTCCCCACTCAGTCCACCAGGTATGCCAGCAGGAAGGAAAGCCTTTTGGGTTCCTCTGTTCCATCTACCAACAGCCAGGTTAACTAGTTAGTGTGGCCAGAGTGTAGTAAACAGGCATATTGGTCTAGCACCTGTTGAAAAGTAAGGGTTAATATGAGCAAGACACAGGTTGAAAGAGAACCCACCTGTGGGAGAAAAAGGTGTCCATTAATAAGAAAAGAGTTGCCCTGGCTGGTTTGGCTTAGTGGATAGAGCGTTGGCCTGCAGATTGAATGGTCCCAGGTTCGATTCCGGTCAAGGGCACGTGCCTGGGTTGTGGGCTGGATCCCCAGTAGGGGGCGTGCAGGAGGCAGCTGATCAATGATTATCTCTCATCATTGATGTTTTGTCTCTCCCTCTCCCTTCCTCTCCGAAATCAATAAAAATATATTTTAAAAAATAAGAAAAGAGTGTGTGTGCGTGTGAGGAGTCTTAAAAAGGGTAGGATTGGTGGAAGCAAAGTTTTGATCTGTGATCTTGTGAAAAGTTGTCCACTTGTTGCTGCCGTCTGCTTATGGAGCCTGGGAATTGGCACTGGGAGTCCTATTGTAAGGTCACCTGTAGGGACTGCCTTCCAGGTACCTTGGGAGTGGTGATCTGGGTCTATTTTGGTGTGACTTGCATAGACCAGGAGGACTACTCTTCAATTTTATGGCAGTGTACATAGTCAGCTTTCCCACATAAGGCCCTTCCCAGCATGGGGACAGAGTGTGCTTTCTTCTAGCCACCCTAATGTGTACCCCTCTCCCAGTCAAAGAGGTGGCAAGGGTTGTCAGTGGTGGACACCATGACCCTTTTACCTGTTGGCAATCTACTTCAAGTATACTAGTTAGTTCTGGTACACAGCTGGTCATAGCAGCAGACTGTCACTTAAGTTCCCACAGGTTCATTTAACCCAGGACTGGACAATTTAGAGATGCAGGCATTAGGTTCGGTATCTGATCACTATTTCAAAAGCTGTCAGTATATGTCTATTTGGAATATTCTGGATCTTTGCAAGGGCCAGGGGTAGTTCTTCTGGGCATTTAAGTCCACTTTTTTTTTTTTTGACAGATTCCTCCCAAAGTTCTTTTTATGTTTACATTTTCCCTTCTGGGGATAGAACAGGGTATATACAATTTTAATGAGTGCCCCCAGAGTCTCTGCAAGTGTGTGGCTTATATCTGCTGTAAAATGAGCCCCTTGGTCGAATTTGGTCCGTAAAGGAATGCTGACAGTTGGATAACCTCAGCTGTCCATGCTTTACTACCCTTGTGGCATCAGCGCATCTAGTCAGATAGCATAGAGTCCATCCACTGACCATGCAGACAACAGCCAAATTGATAATTGCTGAGAGCTGGAGGCAGTTCATAAATCCATTTGGACTTCTGCAAAGAGCAGTGTGAGCCTTGGAGATGTCATGTGCGATATTGATTCTCCCAGAAATTTGGTGAGATTTATAGGTGGTGCACTGGGAAATCCTTTACTCAGAAATGTTGTGGATGCCAGCACAGGACAACTGTCTTTCAGTTGGGTAATGGCCCCTCACATACATCCCATTTGATGGGAGAGAGCGAAGTGCAAGCCAAAAAGTGGGAAGAAAGGGAATGTCAGCAAGTCTGCTGGACCCATGGTATAGTCCATCTGATAACCCATTTGTCTTTTCCAGATTGGGTGGCATTTGGCTGATGGTCAATGCGATCAGCCAGGACTAACAGCAGGTATAAAGCAGGAAAGGCGGGGGTATGGTGGAGCCACATACTGAGCTCCTGGTCAGCTGTATCATCCCCTAGAGATGTGTCCTCATTTTCCTCAGTGTGGGCCGAATAACAAACAATGAACAATGGCAGTTTTGAAAAGGGGATGTATAGCTTGTAATAGGGCAGCAATTACATGCCCGTTAGCAATAGGAGCACTGGCCGAGGTTAAGAATCCCCTAGGATTTTCAGATTGTGCCAGCAGCCTGGCAGACCCAGGAGCATACCTAGAGTCCGTGTACCTGTTGCAAATCCTGGTTAGAGCTGTGAGCCAGGCAGCTGGGGCTGGGTGTACCACAGGCCGAGAGCCTGCCTCCCGGGTTTCACCTGGGAAAAGGACAGCATAACCAAGGAACCACTGCCAAATAGGAGCCTGGGTTGTTTCGGGGGGTGTCTAGGAGGTCCTGTCACGGCTTTGAGACCCGTTCTGGAGCTGCCCAGCAGGCCTGTGGAATGAGGTGGGGCAGCCTGCCCTCAGGGAGGGGCAGTGATAGAGCTGGATTTAAATGAAACAGTGATGGAGGAGGACAGAAGGGGTTAGTCAGTGGTCTAATCCTACGGGGCCTGTCACTGTGCAGGGAGGAGTTGTGTCATCAGCTGTAAGGGAGCAGACTGCACAGAGAACAGAGGTGACAGGGTCACATGACTTCCCTGCACTGGCTCTGCCCCTAAGAGGGCAGCTGTGGGGACTACATGGAAGCAAGGGCGCATGCCCATGCCGGAGGGTCCCAGTGGCCTGAGAGGTTGCTGTAGCATGTATCTGGGAGGCAAAAGGCCCTCCTAGAACACTAGAACACCTGTTTTTGTTTGTCTTGACAGTATCCACAAATGTCTAGAGGCAAATAAGAGGGCACTTATTGGACTGAGCTGCTCTTAGATTTAGAGTTTTGTCTCTAAAGATTGACGTGGCAGAACAAGAATTGTTGATTTCCCTTTCTGTATTCCTTCAAGCTGTTCTAGACAAATCAAGAAGTACTGCCATTGTTGCTCTATTAAATTATAGGCTGGCTGCCCCTTCCAACTCCACTCTTTTGAATTTCCCTCCGTATCAGGGAGAAAATGTCCTAGCTGGGTGGGAATAGCAGATCCCAGTGTTCCAGGGCTCCTGGGTTTAGTACAGACGCCTTTGAAAAGTCATGTAAAATGCATACAATTCAACCTTAGACTAATTCACTTTAGGGGGGAAAGTTTCTACAGTCACTCTTATTAGACCCCAAATATTAGCATCCAGCTAAGCCACTTCCTGGACATTTGTGGGAGGGCCTGGGAGAAATGTCTGGCCATCTGCTTATGTGGGGGATTCTCCCAGGCTCTGGCCTGTCTGACCACCTCAGTAGGGTCATGGTTGGGAAGAACACCCCTTCACAGCCAATTGGGGTCTCTGTGAGGAGGGTGGAGAATGGCCACTAATTTTTCTGATTCTCTCTAAATATGTGAATTCCCAACAGGGATTTGAACTGCCCAAGTCCACTTAAAGGCAGATTTTAAAAATCTAGGTTTCATTGGACCTATGCAATTCAAACCTGAGCTATTCAAGAGTCAGCAGCTATTAGAGCTATATATTTTCCTTTACATTCAGCACTGTCCATATCAACTGTGATAGATGTAGTGTAATCCTTGTATCTGATCTTTGTAAAAGTCAGGAAGTGCAACTTGGAGAATTTGGACATGGGAGCTACCCAGGACAGTGTGTTGTTTAACAATTAATTTCCAATTGTCTAATATACTTAGATAGCCTTTTCTTGTTAAGTTTAAAGTTTACCCTATTGTAAGATTTCATGGCCAAATAGATCATCTTTGCTTCTTAATATCTCATAGCCAGAGGACAAACTAGATGGTATCAACACTGCATTGTATTAAAGCTTTGTGGATATATTCAGACATCCTCCAAGGGGTCCCAGATTGCAAGAGGGTGCAGGCCAGGCTGAGGGGCCACCCCGGTGCACGAATTTCATGCACTGGGCCTCTAGCATGTGTGTGTGTGTGTGTGTGTGTGTGTGTGTGCGTGTGTATACCTTATAACTTATTTTCATCTCCCTTTTTATTAGAAGAAATATTTTGGGTTTTATTTTTCTTATATGTGTTAATAATATGTTCTTTCTTCCTTGATGGGAGAGACCTGATCTAACCATCAGAGATTCAACAGCAATTTATCTTCCTTGGATAACCAAGGTTATTTTCTGCTGCCTCTTTCTGGAGCAAGGAGATAGGGGGGAAAAAGTGAACTGAAACATTAATCTTCAACTAGAGTCTCTCTTTTGAAATGTCAACTTATTTCATACATTTCTCATGTAGGAGCAAATTCTGATCTCACAAATATAAAGAATGAGAGAAATCAAGACAGTTCAGAGCAGGGTGATGGGCTTCTCCTATATGTTGGTCTTTTAGATAAAGCAGTGATAATATTAGATATGCACAAAACATTTCTAGTTTCATAGCACTATCCACAGGATACAATTTAAAAATTATTATAAATACAGATCCAAGAGCATAAATAGTCTTTCTATCCCAAGGGACACTGAAATACTGAGCTAACAAAGAAACTATGAAAGTCTCCATTTTAAATAGCATTATGTACTAGCCAATTGATTTTTATCCTTGGAACATAAAAGGATTAAAGCAATGGTACATCCAAAACATTATAAACACATTTTTCATCTTCAACTCACTGCACTAAATGGAACAACACAGTTTATTACATTCCCTCCACAGCAAAAGAAACCAGATTTTCACATTGCTGGGCCCGTCCAGATATAGGACATTTCTAAGTCGCCCATTGCATTACACGATCATTAATTTTATTCTAAAAAAGAAAACAGAATGAATTTTACAACAATCTATTATTTTTATTTTCATTACAAATCACTGGATTCTCTTCATCCCACACCAATAAATTATGTAGAAAAAGTCTGTTATACATCCCTTTCTTCCACGCTTTCTCTAAAGTCATATGCTCTGGTAGAAAATCTTTAAAGAATCAGTTATCCTGCCGAAACCGGTTTGGCTCAGTGGATAGAGCGTCGGCCTGTGGACTCAAGGGTCCCAGGTTCGATTCCGGTCAAGGGCATGTACCTTGGTTGCGGGCACATCCCCAGTAGGGGGTGTGCAAGAGGCAGCTGATCGATGTTTCTCTCTCATCGATGTTTCTAACTCTATCCCTCTCTCTTCCTCTCTGTAAAAAATCAATAAAATATATTAAAAAAAAAAAAAAGAATCAGTTATACTAAAAAGGAACCTGTGGAGGTCCCTGAATCAATCCTTTTCCTATGGAAGTTACTCGTATTGGAAGTTTTCATGAAATCTTTATTTTTATATTTTCTTCTCACATTTATAGGGAAAATGTCTGTTTTATAACATCTCAAAATCTCTAAAGTTAAATAACATTTCAGAACGTTTTATAAGGTATCATAGTCATACTTCTTGTTTCCATAGTTTTTTATTCACCTTCTTCTGCAATGAATTTTAATAGATGTCATCTTGCATGTTTTAAACTAATATTTGTTTAAGACTTCATTATTAACATGGTATTTTAGACTAAATTTATTTGTTTCATTATTCTGTATTTCCTAGAGTCCTTTTCTTCTAGAGACCTGCCAAAACCGTATTTGTGAGTATTTGATGGGTATCATTCTATGATGACACTCATATTTATCAGTTCCAGTGTATAAAACTAGGATGAATTATAATCATTGTAAAGACTCCTGTAAACTTTGTTATTGAGCAAGGTTTAAAAAGAATATTAGATCAAGTAAGGTTTGTAGGAATGCATTAATTTCATTTGAAATCTCTCTGTGCACGTGTGTGTGTTGTACATAGATATCGATAAAGCTAATTTTATAAAATCACAATGATGCTATAGTAACTCCTCTGTACATTACAATGCCGAAAGGGGAAAAAATCAGTACATCCACTGATAGTCATATCTGTGACCTGTTTCTGTGTGTGCATACCTTCTTATGTGTAAAATATTCTGAATAAAATATTCTGTAACCTAGCTAATAAAAAATTTTAGTTATAACTTTAAGTTCCAATGAGGTGAAAAATCTTCAATTTACTTCAAAGCTTGCATTTTTTTCTTCATTTTCTTTTATTAAGAATCCTACTGCAGCTTAGGAAGCTTGTGTATTTTTGTGTGATGGTGTGTTTAATATTATAAAAGTACTGTCATCTAGATATAGAAATTACCCATTTCTATACCTAATAGTGGTGATTGTCAGAATAGGTGACTATCTTTTTAAAAAGACTTTTATTTCCCAAGTTGTTTGTGCAGTCAACCAAATTACAGTGGACACAGCAGCAGGAGGACGTGGCTGAAGGCGCTTTGAACCGGATGCTGAGGTGTACCGTGCGCTGGAGCTCTGGAAGGCATCCTTGTCCGGGTGGAGGCTGGGTTCATTGCTCTTGCTTAGTTGCCTCCTTACCCTGGCTGGGATCAGCATGCTTGCCAGCACCAGGGACCTGAAAACCTCCAGGCAAAACTGCTTCATCACCTCGTTTCTCTGTGCAGCCCCCACTCCCACTCTCCCCACTGGCTGCCCAGCTCGGCCCTCAGCACCCTGGCTAGGAGCAAGGGATATGAAGACACATTTCCGGTCCGACTTCCCGGCCTTTCCTCTTTGCTTCTAAACATCTGTGTCCTTTAAGTGTCGGGCCCCAGTGGGACAGCCATTTCCCATGAGGGCTGCTTCTGAGGGGGGCTCACTCAGATCACCCTGTTTACCGCCACCACCGGCCTGCTTCCCCGGTGGTTTCCGACTTTATACAGCACTGGCCATCCGCTTCCTGAGCCTGGCTTTTTTCTATTAAATAGCTGTTTTTATTGTCTTTCTTCCCTCACTGTCTCTCCCTTGAAATGAAGGAATTTTTCCCGTTTTTTATTCACTGTTACATGTTCAGATCTTAGGAAACTCACTGTCATAAATAGGGGCTCAGTAGAACTGGGGCAGTGGATTACTGAATGAATCAACCCAGATATATATTTTATTTTACACTGTCAACTTGTGGAGACGTGGAGGGACTGTAGGGGAACTACCCAGTTTGCACCAACTGCTAACTGTTAGAGAAAACTTTTAGAAATGTGTAAAGTTTTATATCACTGTTCTCACTACTACTCTACTCTGACAGGCATGCAATAAATAAGGCAAGAGCTGCCATTGAAAGAAGAGTTTTAGAAACACTTTATTATGTAATTAAAGAAAATGGTCACGGCAAGCTTTCTGAAGTCTTGGTTGGAACACTTGGGGTTTAAATTTGCACCCCAACTAAGAAGAGGAGAAATATTTAATGTGGCCCTAAATTAACTGGCAGGAAAAATCTCTATGCTGGAATATATCATTCAGTATAATTGGAGATGATAAAAAATACATTATTTTCTAGCAATATTAGACTATTTTAAATGTGCCAGTCATTCTGTTTTGGTTTCATTTTTTAACAGTCCATTTCCTGGTTAAAAAATTATGGTGGTGACATAGATAATTAATACCTAATATTCCTGTTATCCTGTGAATTAAATGTCAAAGCTGTTTTTCCTCCACTTACTTTTGGCTAATTTGAAAAAGTGACTCAATAATGTAGCAGATAAATATGTTTGGGGATTCTTTTTAGAATAGCAAGTCTCTGTACATCATGAGATTGATATAATTTGTACTTTACTTTTAACCTTATACATTTTTAATATATATTTTTATTTTCTAGAGGGAAGGAGAGAGGGAGAGAGAGAAACATCCATGATGAGAGAGAAACTGTAGCGCTGTGTCCAACCTACTTCCTACAGAGAGTGCCTGAAAAGCAGCAGAAAGGAAGGAAAGACAGACAGCTATTGTCAACCGCGTAGCTGCAGGCAGGTTAACACTGTAGGTAAACTACACCCCAAGCAACCCATCCCAGGTTTACAGACGCCAACGTAAGAGAAAGGGCACCTCCCCCGGGAGGGTTGCTGGGAAACACCAGCGCTGGGGCGGGGAGGAAAGCATCACCTAGACAGCCATCTGTCCATCCCATGGGCCCTGTGAAACCTTTCCCAGGCCTCGCACTTCCTCCAGCTCCCTTAGCAGATCCTCCTCAGCTCAGGCCTTCGCAGTCTCCTAATTGTGGATCCTCCCAAGCACTGGATCCTAAGAGCATCCTGTCTAGCGTCTGTAAAGTCCTTCTGTTGCTAACTTCTCAAAACTCGGGCCTCCAGCCGCTGTGGGACCCAGCTCTGTGGTGGGCAGATGCCTCTAATGGAGCCTTCCCAGAACGCATGTGGTCCCGCCCGCAGCACCTGCTCCCGCACCTGACTCTGTCTCTGGGGAGCTCTATTTCCAGGCGCCCAGGCCCAACAGGGACACCTCCTTGCTCTCTGGCCCACAGTCACCCTCTGGCTCTATGGGGCAAATGCTTTAGGACCCATTTTGAAAAAGACTCCACATTCAGCCTCCCCTTAGCTGTTTTCATCACCGAGATCCCAGCCTGAGCCCAGCCAGCCTCTCCCCTGCTGGACCACAGGCGGCCCCTGGCTTCACCATCCTTGAGGCGGGAAGGCCCATGGCCCCTGCAAGTCACAGCACTGACTCTTCTCCAAGCCCCCAGCGCTTCTGGTCACCATCAGTGTGCCATCAAAGTCCTCACCATGACCTCAGCACATCCCTGACTTCAAGGCCGCCCTGGCCGCCTCCCTGCCCTCCCTCCAGCCACGCCGTCCTCCTGTGCTGTTCCTCAGCTGCTGGTGCGGCCTCCAGAGCCTCTTGCGCCTGGGGTGCTCCTTCCTCATAGCTGCACACAGACCCCTTTACACCCCCCAGCCAGTGTCCCCGCATCACCTTCTCAGGGCATCCATCCGGCTCTGCCCTTCACACCTGTCCCTTCATCCTCTCCCCCCATCGCGAGCGTCAGATTCAAATGCACTGTATGTAACGGAGGCGGCAGGGTTTGCTTCATTTCTTGCCCAGCTGGGATGCAGGGCAGGAATCTCCATGCGCTTCATTTATTCATTTGCTGCAGGCACCAAGCATGTAGTGAGTGTCCGTAAATATTTGTTGAATTAATGAGTATAGTAACCTTTGTTCTTAATAAGCACTTATGAAATGTTTATAAAAATTGACTGTAGATGAACAACAAAGAGAAAACCTTAATGCATTATAGGTACCGTATTCTCTGATCATGATGGGAAAATAGCTTTTTAAAGTGAGGAAGCTAAAGAAAAGAAACTTCACACATCAATGGATTTAAAGTCTCTCTAAACAACTGCTTGTAAGGCCAAAATTAAAATGGAAATGACAACGAATCGTTCACTTTAGGACGCAAAGATTATTCATTTCTCTTCTTAACTTATTGAATTTAATGCTTAAGAAATAAATATAAAAACAGAAATAAGTTAAAGAATTGACTTTTGGGAAAATATAATTAAAAGATAAGCAATGAGCTGCCACAAGCAATAAAAACACAGAGAAAAATAAACAATATCAGAATTGTATATGGAAATAAAACAAATACAGAGAAAAGCATGTCTAAAAGAATATTTTATTCAAATTTGAAAATCGCTATGGAATTGATGAATTTTAGAAAAGTTAAATGACTGTCACTGACTCAAAGATATACATAAAATTTCAATAGACCAATTAGTATAAAATAATTGTGAAAGTTATCAAAATCTACCTAATAAAGATAATGCCCACAAAATTTCAGTTTGATTACCTAATCTAAAAAGAACAAATTATTCTAATACGATTTAAACTTTTCCATAGAATAGATTAAAAAGTAAGTCTCCAAAACTGTTTTATGAAACCAGTGTTACACTAATCTGTATTTTGGGATAAAGAGGTTTTAAAAGAAAAAATATTGCATTTTTTTATATAAGGTCTCCTTGAACATGAATAAATGTGATTAAAAATATTAATATATTCAACTTGAATAAAACATTTTGCAAGGCCAAAATACCACTAACCATGTCAAAATATAAATTATTAGGGGGCAAATAGGATTCCACTTATTGGTAAATTCAGGTAATTATATTGAAACTAAAGGCCTGGTGCACAAAATCCGTGCAAGGGACTTGGCCCAAGGCAACCGCCGTAGCTGCCTCAGCCCTCCCAGCCACGGCTTTGTCTGGAAGGACTATGGTCTTATTAGCATATTATGCTTTTATTATTATAGAATATATTTGGTCTAACTAGCATGTTATGATTTTATTATTATATATTATATAAATAGGCAAATGTACAGCCAAAGCCAAGAATATTCACCTAGCACAATTTATAATAGTTAATAACTGTAAATATCCCTAATATCCATTACTAATAGGATAACTAAATACTAGTATATTTTTATAATGTAATACTATACAAAATATAAATATGAATTACTGTTAGTTCTAATAGCATGAATAATTTTTTCAAATAGATAAAGTATGATACTATCTACATAAAGTTAAAAATTAGGCAATGAAAAGTTATTGTCTTAGAAGTCAGAATAGGATTAACTGTGCTATGAAGGCAGGGAGTGGTGACTGGGTTGGTGCCCAAAGGAATTTCTGGCTTTTTTAAAATATATACATTTGGTTACACAAAATTGTCCTCTTCTAGATAATTTATATTAAACTGAGTTTTATATCTTCACTTTTCTAAGCATACATATATTTTATATCAATAAAACATTATACACACACAAGGTCAATAATATATTTTCAAGAATACACAAGAAACTGATCCAAGTGAGTTTAAGTAACTTAAATGAAAGAGAAAATGAAGGGATATTTTTATTGCATAATCTGTTTTATAATTATAAGTTTGCCCCCTTTAATTTATTTGCTTGCACACATAGTCACATTATTGTAAAAGTTGGAAACAATAATTTAAAATAATAAGTTCTCACTGACTTGTCATTTCACCAGACCATACCATGATGACTGGAATATGTTCTTTTAGACTTTTTTTCTGTGAACTCATGTATCTGTATTTTCATTTTGGGGTATTTGTAGGTATTCATGCAGTACCTATGGTATACAATTTGGTTTAATAACCTGTACAGTATTCAATATGATTTGATGATTTGTCTTTAAAAGAACTAAAATTCTACCTCTCTTACATTCTTCTACTTAGATTTTTTACTCTTCAATGTTTACAAGCTCCCCAATACTCACTGTATTAATACTTAGGACAATTAATTCTCAGATGTGATCTCATTGAGGCTACTAACATTTAACATTGTTGTTCATTCTGTCTTTCTTGAAGCAATTTGTGTGTTTATAAACACCACATCTTGATTCTCCCACCCACTGGCGTCTTTACCTGAGGTTTTCTGGTTGTCCTTTTGTTTTCCTCCCTCTCATAGAGTCAGCATCTGCATGTTGAATGAGCCTAGTCCTGCTATTGTTTCTCTTTTTATATCCAAAAATTCCTAGCTCGTCTTATTCCTCTCACAGCTTTAACTTGTAATATGGCACTAACTTCCAAATACATAGACCCAGACACGTTTTCCCCTCTGCAGTGAGATCCATATATTTCTAATTCTTGACGTAAAGTCTTCTCTTAGAGCAGTGGTCGGCAAACTCATTAGTCAGCAGAGCCAAATATCAACAGCACAATGATTGAAATTTCTTTGGAGAGCCAAATTTTTTTAAACTTAAACTTCTTCTAACGCCACTTCTTCAAAATAGACTCGCCCAGGCCGTGATATTTTGTGGAAGAGCCACACTCAAGGGGCCAAAGAGCCGCATGTGGCTCGTGAGCCGCAGTTTGCCGACCACTGTCTTAGATACTCAGGCACATATCACAGTTAACCTATCCCAACCTGACCTCCCACACATCTCCATTAACCTATCCCAACCGGATCTCCCCACACATCTCCATTAACTTATCCCAACCAGATCTCCCCACACATCTCCAGAAACCATCTCCTACAGCAGTCTTTCCCTTCTCAGTAAAGCCAACTAGAACTTTTCAATTATTCTGACCAAAAATTATCCTTGAAGTGATCTTTAATGCTTTTCTCATATTCTACATCAAATCCATCACAAAATTATATTTCAACACTCAGAAGTACCCAGATATAAATCTCCTTTCTACATCCCAACAATATCACCCTTGATCTTGGCCATGGTCTCCTAACTGGTCTTACGATTTGGGCTCTTTCCCATTGTTTTCAACACAGCAGAAAGAGTGGTTCTGTTAATATAGAAGACATGTCATTTCACTCCCCTGCTAAAACACCTGCATTAGCCATTTATGTCACTCAGATTAAATGCCAACTTCCTTACAATAGCTTATAAAATTCTCTTCACGCTGGTCGTGTCTGTGATTGCATCGTCTATTCTCCCTCTTGCTCTCTCCTCGTCAGTCACCCTGGACTCTGTATTTACTTATTGCTCAAACATATTAAGCACATTTCCATATCAGGATCCTTGCTTGCTTTAGTAATCTCCCTGTAGGTGGAATCCTTCCCTTCTCCCTACGCCCATCCAGAAAGTCACAGACAACTCTGAGTTCATCCAGGTCACTCAAGGAAATCTTTTCAGAAATACTCCCTTGGTGAATATCAACTTTATCTAGCCTGAAATTTCAATTTTTTTCTATTTTGTTCCCCTTATTAACATATATATTTTACTCATTTTATATTTGTGTTATTAGTCTTTCTCATTAGAACATAAGGAAAAAAAGTCACATGATGATGGCAACTAGAATAATACTTGCCTTATAGAAGTGTTTGTATCAGACCTGGTCATCACTGGCAGAAACAGAATGCACATTGGAAACTCATAAATCAAGTGAATTATCATTCATAGAAGGGTCAACTGGAGGGAGAGACAGAGGGCTGCAGAGAATGGCCCTCATTGGAGTTGTGGCTGGAATATAGCCTCCCCCTGAGGGAGGACCTACAAGGAGAGAGAACATTTGATGGCCCTCTTCTTCTCTGATAATATGCAGGCTTCCTGTTGCCCATTCCCAATAAGAAGCTAGATGGCCAGATAGAGGGAGAGCGATCTAGACAGTAAATTGAAGATATCTAGCTCAGCATACATTAATAATGATGAACGAATGCTTCAGTTGACATTTGGGTGTCTGTTGACCCACAATTAACCCTATTTCCCTAGAAGTATAATTAGTAAGCTCAAGGAAATTTATATGTTAATCAATATAAATACTGCAATATGGCATTCATAAAAGCAAAAACCTTACTAGTATTTATTCCACCAACAGTGTATTAGCTACCAATTTCCTGCAAATCTCATCACCAAAGACATATTTTGATATTGTAGTAGTTGCCTCATTCTGCAGAACAGCTATCAAATACTAGTGAATGGAAATCGGACTATAAACATTCCAATTCCCTTGTTCCTCAATGAGCTACTCTTAGATTTGATCTAATCAATCTCCTGATGGCCACCATGGCAATGTGCTCATGAATGTGAACTGTGTGTTTCCTGTTCTCCCAGGTCTCACATGCCCTTTTCCCTGTGGGTGCTTTTTTAGATTCACCCCAAAGTACATTCACATCTATTATCTCCAGACCTGCTTTGTTAGGAATCCAATACAAGACATACCCTCCAAAGGCCAGAAATAACCCCCATTTGCAACTACATGCTGTGGGGCCTCGGGCTTTTTAGTAGTTTTGGTTCACAGTCAAACATTGGTGTTTTCAAGCAAATGTAATTCAGTTTTCCTGACATAACTGTCTGATTGGTGGGGGAGGGATTTTCAGAATTACCTTCATAACCTTTTATTTATTTACTAGAAGCCCGGTGCATGAAATTCGTGCACGGAGGGGGGTTGTCCCTCAGCCCAGCCTATACCCTCTCCAATCTGGGACTCCTGGAGGGATGTCCGACTGCCCGTTTGGGCCCGACCCTAGGATCGGGCCCAAACGGGCAGTCGGACATCCCTCTCACAATCCAGGACTGCTGACTCCCAACTGCTTGCCTGCCTGCCTTCCTGATTGCCCCTAACCGCTTCTGCCTGCCAGCCTGATCACCCCCTAACCACTCCGCTGCCAGCCTGGTTGATGCTGAACTGCTCCCCTGCCAGCCTGTTTGCCCCCAACTTCCCTCCTCTGCCAGCCTGGTCACCCCTAACTGCCCTCTCCTGCAGGGTTGATCACCTACAACTGCCCTCCCTTGCAAGTCTGGTCCCTCTCAATTGCCCTCCCTTGCAGGCCGGGTGCCTCCCAACTGCCCTCTCCTGTTGGCCATCTTGTGGTGGCCATCTTGTGTCCACATGGGGGCAGGATCTTTGACCACATGGGGGCAGACATATTGTGTGTTGCAGTGATGATCAATCTGCATATTACTCTTTTATTAGATAGGATAGAGGCCTGGTGCAGGAGTGGGGACCAGCTGGTTTGCCCTGAAGGGTGTCCCGGATCAGGGTGGGGGTTCCCTTGGGGTGTGGGGCGGCCTGGGCTAGGGGCCTGTGGTGGTTTGCAGGCTGGCCACACCCCCTGGCGACCCAAGCGGAGGCCCTGGTATCTGGAATTTATTTTCCTTCTACAATTGAAACTTTGTAGCCTGGAGTGGAGCCAAGCCTTCTATTCCCTCCGGGGCGGCAGCCATTTCTGTGGCAGTTAATTCACCTTCTACAATTGAAACTTAGTAGCCTTAAGCAGGTGAGCCCCGCCAGGGTGTGCGGAAAGCTTTGCTTCCCCTGTTGCCGCCAGCAACCCTGGCCTGCTCTCTCAAGCTCCATTCTGCCGCCATTTGTTTGAATTTGTTTACCTTCTATAATTGAAACTTTGTAGCTTGAGTGGAGGCTTAGGCCTGCAACGGCTATGGAAAGCTTGGCTTCCTCTGTTACCTGGGAAACCTTGCTCTCTGTGGCTGTAGACATCTTGGCTGGGGTTAATTTGCATACTCGCCCTGATTGGCTGGCGGGCGTGGCTTGGCTGGTGGGCATGGCTTATGTAGCGGAGTGATGGTTAATTTGCATATTACCATTTTATTAGAGAGGATTCTTACACGTATGGTAACACAGAGCAATAAATACAGGTTTGCAGCTTCTGTTCAGTGCTATAGAATGAGTATGCCCGACAATATAGATCCTGCCTTCTCATCTTTCTACCATGAATTTTCTGTTCTATTAAGAGAAACTGCATTAGCTCAGAGTTTCTAAAAAAAAGAAAAAATGTCATATGCTCCTTCTAACATAAACTTAAGTTTCCCATGCCCCCTTTCACATTGCTTGAAACTAAAAGGAAAATAAATATTACATTTAAAGAATATTAAATAATTAAAATGTTTTATGTTAACCAGAACCTTGATTCTGAAACATTTTTCCTTGCAAATCAATCAAATGATACATAACTTTTTTTATTGATTAAAATCACACTCATTTTTTTAAAAAAATTATTCTATTACATCCTATACTATATGGCTTTAATAAACATAGAACCTGGAAAAATATTAATTTTCTTTAAAATGTATGAAATGTGAAAAATTCATGTAGAGAAATACAATTTTTATAGTGTTGCAAATTTTAAAAAGTTTAATGTCATAAATTAAATTAAGTTCATTACGTAATTTGAAAATCATTACACACATGATTTAAAATATGACTGGTTAATATGTTAACGATGTTTCCTCTCAAATTATATCGTGCATTTTCAGTTATTCATATGCATCTTTTTTTTAATTTAATAAATCTTTATTGTTCAGATTATTACAATTGTTCCTCTTTTTTCCCCCCATAGCTCCCCTCCACCCGGTTCCCACCCCACCCTCTTCCCTTACCTCTCCCCCACTGTCCTCATCCATAGGTGTACAATTTTTGTCCAGTCTCTTCCTGCACCCCCACACCCCTTTCCCCCCGAGAATTGTCAGTCCACTCCCTTTCTATGCTCCTGATTCTATTATATTCACCAGTTTATTCTGTTCATCAGATTTTTTATTCACTTGATTTTTAGATTCACTTGTTGATAGACATGTATTTGTTGTTCATAATTTTTATCTTTACCTTTTTCTTCTTCTTCCTCTTCTTAAAGAATACCTTTCAGCATTTCATATGATACTGGTTTGGTGGTGATGAACTCCTTTAGCTTTTTCTTATCTGTGAAGCTCTTTATCTGACCTTCAATTCTGAATGATAGCTTTGCTGGGTAGAGTAATCTTGGTTGTAGGTTCTTGCTATTCATCACTTTGAATATTTCTTGCCACTCCCTTCTGGCCTGCATAGCTTCTGTTGAGAAATCAGCTGACAATTGAATGGGTGCTCCCTTGTAGGTAACTAACTGTTTCTCTTGCTGCTTTTAATATTCTCTCTTTGTCTTTTTCTCTTGGCATTTTAATTATGATGTGTCTTGGTGTGGTCCTCTTTGGATTCCTTTTGTTTGGGGTTCTGTGCGCTTCCTGGACTTGTAAGTCTATTTCTTTCACCAGGTGGGGGAAGTTTTCGGTCATTATTTCTTCAAATAGGTTTTCAGTATCTTGCTTTCTCTCTTCTTCTACCCCATAATTTGGATGTTGGTATGCTTGAGGTTGTCCCAGAGGCTCCTTACACTCTCTTCAAATTTTTGGATTATTTTTTCTTTTTTCTTTTCCAGTTGAGTGTTTTTTGCTTCTTTGTATTTCAAATCTTTGACTTGATTCTTGCGGTCCTCTAGTCTGCTGTTAGATCTCTGTATAATATTTTTTATTTCAGTCAGTGTATGTTTAATTTCTAGTTGGTCCTTTTTCATATCCTTGAGGGTCTCACTAAATTTATCGGCCTTTTCTAGGAAATTCTTGAAAAACCTTATAACCGTGGTTTTAAACTCTATATCCAGGCATTTGCTTTCCTCCATTTCTTTCATTTGTGATCTGTTTCTTTGTTTCCACATTTTTGCTGCTTCCCTGAGTTGGTAGAGTAGCTTTGTGTGATAGGTGTCCTATAGGGCCCAGTTGCTCAGCCTCCCCAGTTACCTGAGGTGGATACTCTTGGTGCACCCCTTTGTGGACTGTGTGCACAGCCTTGTTGTAGTTAAGTCTTGATTGTTGTTGGTATCACTGGGAGGAATTGACCTCCAGGCCAATTGGCTGTGAGGATCAGCTGTGTCTACGCTGGAAGAACTTCTGTGCTGGAGACTGGAGAAACGCTTATGAGACAAGACTTGCAAAATTGCAAAAGCCTCTGTGCTCAGCTTGGATGGGGGGGAGTCTCAGGGCAGAGCTGACAGCCTTGGCTTCCCGTCAGCCCTGCCCTATGAGGCCGCTGTGTCTCAGTGTCCCATGGTAATCACTGCAAGCACCTCTGAGAGAAAGCCTCCCTAGATTTTCGCCCACTGCCAGACAGTCCAGTTTCTTCCCAAATGAGTCTGGGTTCCCAGAAACTCACCCAGAACTGGAGTTCAGCTCAGTCGGGAGCTTCCGTCTCCCTCCCACTTTAGAAAGCCAGCCACGCACTCAGCTGCCCATCCTCTCCGCACACGCGTCTCCGTACCTCAGCCTTTTGCAGCTCCTCTGAGTCTTAATGTGCTTTCCTCTTTCCTTCTAGTTGTAGAATTTCCACTCAGCCAGCTTTCCTGTGGTTCTGGATGGTGTCCGTTCTGTCTTTTAGTTGTAGTTTTGATATTGTTTTGTGAGGCAGCAGTTTAGGTGTTTACCTATGCCACCATCTTGGTTCTCCAGCTATTCATATGCATCTTAACTATTACCATCATTATTAAATGTGTTAGTATCTAAAATTGCATTTTTGAGTACAACCCAAATTGTATTGTTTTATTAAGATAGAAATAAAATGTTAAAATAATGCAATTCCTAATGTAGTATGTGGAAATTATCCAGCCTAGTATTTAATTCCATTCAAGATAGTTTTGGCAATTTAAATTGGAATCTATCATTAATTAAATTGAATTTTTATCTCTGAAATGATAGAACATTGGGAAACTCTCTTTAATCAACCTACCACAAGCAGGATTTACTTTTTCCCCCCTCAAACCATTGTTTATCAGATCAAAGAGACTCCATATATCTTTGATTAAAGACAGAAGAGTTCTTTGCAGATAAGTAGTTTAACTTTTGAGGATTTTTTTAAATTTGGAAGTTAATAATTAAACAAGTCTGGATGACATATCAATTCTTCATTGAAAAGATACTTAAAATAGGAACAGCATTAAAAATTATAACTACAGAAGTATGCTGTTTAGCTTTCTAAAGGTGAACTTGGTTTTTGCTTGTATTGAATACAATAATGAGAAAGTAGACTCTAAAATGTATTATATTCAGGATGTAAGCAAAAGATTGTTTTTTATGTAATACTTTGTTTCCTAATTTTTGTAGATATTTTTATAATTCCTTTTCCTGTTTTTTAATCAAATGAGATAGTATTGAACTTAACATTATATCTGGAGTCATATATGTGTTTGATGCATTTAAGCATATATGAATGTATTGATATAATTACACAGTGCATTCTTCCCATACCCGTCTTTAAGGAAACCATGAGTCAAGATTTTTATTATTACTAATTTTACTTTTTACCCCCTCTCTTCTGACAGCTGTGAATCTGTTTCTATTTTGTTTTTTTAAAAATGAACTTTTTTTTTCTGTATTGATTCAGGTATTACATATGTGTCCTTACCCGCCCCCCCTCATTGTTTCTATTTTGTTTGTGAGAGTCAAGCGTTTTAAAAAAGGATAGTTCCTTTCTAATTGAAAAAGACCAAATTTATGCCTAGAATTTAGGGAAATGCTTTTTGATAGACACAGGTTTTGATTTGGACAACCAACCAGTGTTTGGTATCATGTAGTAAACAATGCTAGATCAGAGCAGCTGATGGAACTTCTGAATTGATTATATTATTCCTCAATCCAGAGCTTTTTTTAGAGTAAAAACTATTTCTGTAGAGAGAACATACCAGTTCATTTCACTCTTGAGTATACCAGGTAAGTGGGTCTCCTCGGAAGGCACGTGGGTGCAGCTACATTGTGAAAGCTGAAACTAACTGAACAGAGATTTCCCTTTGGAAATGGGGAGTGAGTTCAGGTAATTAACAAAGTTGCAGAGAAGAGAATCAGGCAAACTGAGCACTTAGGATTCCAGTGGAAGGAGAGCTACTAGTTAACTTCCTGGTTGGTAGACTCTGGGCCTCATGTTAAGACATTTAAAGATGCAGGAGAGTGATAAAGAAAAAGTGTTATCTAGGTACAATATGCACTCTGCTTTGGAAAAACATTTACACAAACAAGAAATTGTGTCAGCATTTTCTGCTATTGCAGGGTCTAGAGAGTTATGCACTGTGGATTAGGTGAAAAATAGAAGAAAAGAAATAAAAAATGATGGATTTATCTCACCTACAACTATCAACAAATGGGTTCAACAGCCTCCGGAAATAAATCATCCTTGTTTTCTGCTTGCAAAAGCACCCCACATCCACACACTAGGGGTGGTTGGGAACTGCGGGATCTGAGGCCATGGTCGATTGGCAGGTGGGGACAGAAGCCAGGCCCCTGTATCCCGCAGGACAGCCGTGGAATGTCACTCCAGCTGCAGCAGGCCCTGTGAAGTCAGGCGGAGCCACAAGCGGGTCCGGGCTTTTTCTATCCTGTTCTGGTTCCATCACACTTTCGCCCAGTTAAACTGAGAACACTTCTTGCAAGAAATCATTTCACATAAAACTTCCCTAGGGACTCGGACCTAAGGAAATCCATGAGATGAAATGAAACATTAGATGTATATTTATTGTGGAAAGGCCTCCAAAGTCAATCATGATTAATTTTTTGAAGGAGAATTTATATTTTTCTTTGATATATCATTAAATATTTAGATATGATTTCTTTCAAAATTATACTGTTTAATGACAGGATTTTGATGTAGTTACACCAGTATCATTAATAGACATTTTTTTCTCATTAACTTTATTTTATTTTTAAAATTTTATTTTATTGTTTAAAATATTACACATAGTAGTAGATATATCTCCTTTTTTGCCCCATTGACCTTCCCCCAGCCTCCCCTACTCCCTGGTGCATGCCCTCATTCCGCCCGCCCCCCCCCCCCCCCCCCCCCCCCCCCCACTCCAGTGTCTTGTGTCCATTGGTTGTGCTTATATGCATGCATACAAGTCCTTCGGTTGATCTCTTTCCCCCTCTCCCCAACACTCCCCAGCCCTCCCGCTGTAATTTGACAGTCTGTTCGATGCTTTACTGCCTCTGTATCTATCTTTTTGTTCACTAGGTTATAATGCTCTTTATTTTCCATAAATGAGTGAGATCATGTGGTATTGTTCTTTCACTGACTGGCTTATTTCACTTAGCATAATGCTCTCCAGTTCCATCATGCAGCTGCAAATGCTAGGAATTCCTTCTTTTTTATGGCAGCGTAGTATTCCATTGTGTAGATGTACCATAGTTTTCTAATCCACTCATCTGCTGATGGGCACTTAGGCTGTTTCCAAATCTTAGCTATGGTGAATTGTGCTGCTATGAACATAGGGGTAAATATATCCTTTCTGATTGGTGTTTCTAGTTTTCTTGGCATTAATAGACTTTTTATTTTAGAAGACTGTTAGGTTTACAGACAAATTCTGAAGCTAGTATGGAGTTCACATATACCCCACAGTCAGGTTCTCCTAAGTGAGAAGTGAACTGAATTTGCTATTTCTCCAGCCCCTCTGGCTTCATGCTAGCATGGTGTAACTTTCTAGCTTTCTTTCATTTTAATTGGTGTCTTTAAGGTGGATTCTTGTAGGCAACATATAAAGTCAGTTCATATTTTTTTTACCCACTTGATAATTTCTGCCTTAAGAGGCATATTTACACCAAGCATGTCAAACTCAATGGCTAACACGGGCCAAATAAATGAGGTTTAAGTTCATGTGGACTGCAAACACACAAAAACTTCAATTTTCATAGAAACGTGGGTTTATTTTGATAGAGACATGCTGAATACAAAGGGTTGAAATAAATGAGTAATTGTTAACATAAAATAATAGAATATTTTAATAAAAATTAATATTTTCCTTGAACATTAACTTACCAGACACTGAATAACTGCACAAATTAACATGCATAATGCAAATAAACCGATTTTTCTTGTTCTCCGAAAGCGCAATATTTCCTTTTGCGCACACCAAACAAGTCAGTCCAAGACTAATGACGTGGCCATCGGCTGCTAAAACATTCGCTGCTGGTATTAGTGGGGAGAAATGGTGCGCCTGCTCGTAAGGGAAATGAATGCAACACGATTATAGTAATCAGTCATTAGCGCACATTGTAATTTGTTATTAATAATTATGTATAACAGGATATTGTAAAAATTAAGTTACGAAATTTTTATTAAGACGTTTCTTACATACCGTTATATTGGCTGGGCCGCAAAAATATTCGCTGTGGGCCACATGCGGGCCGCGAGTTTGATGTGCTTGCGTCACACCATTCACATTTACAGAGTAACTGATATTCATTCACTGCAATTGTTTGTTGCTTTCATTCTCCTCTTTCACTGTCCTCTGGTTTTAATTGTGCACTTTATATGGTTCCATTTTCCCTCTCCTAGCATGTCAATTATACTTAGTTCTTTTAAGTTTTTCAGTTTTTTCTCTGGAGTTTACAATGTGTTTTAACTAAGCTGAGTGCGCCTTCCATGAAATGAAACCTGCGACGTTTCCATCTTGTGGGAAGGCCTATCACCTCCTAGAGGTGCAAGTCCCTGTGGGAGCTATTCCACCCCCTGCACCCCCCCCCCTCCCCCCGGCTTTTATGACTGCTGCTGTCCCTCTCACGTCTCCATATACTAGAACTACTCATACATTCTTACTATTAATATTTCTACTCAAATAAAGAACAAGTAAAATGAAGGCTTTTAATTTCATTTAATCCTTTCCCCTTGGTCTTTCTTTATGTAATGGAGTTTCTGACCCACATCATTGTTCTTCTCTCTGAAAACCTTAACATTTACTGAAGAGAAAATTTGCTGGTAATGAATTTTTTTTCATTATTGTTTACGAAAGTCTTTATCTTTCTTTTTGGAAGGATAATTTCACTGTACTGAGAAAAAAGTGTTAAAAGAAAGAAGAAACGTAAAGTAACTTGCCAGTTTATGAAAAGAAATCCACTATTCTGTAATTAATGTGCCCTCTACCCGTTTCTTTCAACATGTTGTTTTCCTTTTCTTTTGGGAACAATATGCCTAACTGCAGGCCTTTTGTTTTGCCTGCTTCTCCTCCTCTGCGCACGCTGAGCGCTGAGTCTGAGGTCGGCACTTAGCATTAGTTTTGGGAAGTCTGTGGCTGTTAGTGTTTAAGATGTTTCCTGTGCTGCATCCCTTTGCTCTGTTTTCTGTGTCTCCCATAATTCTGTGAGATCCTTTAATTTTTTATTCTTTTTCCTCTTGTGTATATCGGTCTGGGGAGTTTCTATTCACTTATCTTCAAGCTGGTTGATTCCTTCCTCAGCTATGTTGCGTTTACTGACCACCGAAGGTATCCAGCATTTCTGTTAGTGTTTTTGATTTCCAGCATTTCCTTTTGACTGTTAGAATGTGCACCTCTCCAATGTCACGGCCCTCCCATTCACGCATGCGGAACTGCTTTTTCCCTTAGAGCACTTAACATATGGATCCTAGTTATGGCCAATTCCCTGCTGATCATGTCAACATCTGAGTCTGTTTCTCATGAATGCTCCGCCTCTCCAGTCTGTTTTCTCTTGCCTTTTGATATGCCTTGTGCCCTTAGGATTTTTGTTGAAAGTCGGAGATGGTGTGTCAGTCACAGCTGCTGAGGCAAACAGGCCTCTGGGCTTGTTTCTCCGGCTCAGAGCTGGGCTGTGCTGTAGGTGTCGGAGCTTTCACATGCCCCGAGTGTCCTTGTTTTGTCCTGCCTCTTGCCTTTGGGCATTCCTAGGTGGTACTCCTCCTCCAAAAAAAAAAAACTTATTTGAGCTATGATCCAGTTATTACATGGAAGCTATGATCCAGTTATTACACTGAGGCCCTATGGTGGTAGGAAAGTGTGATGTGGTAGGAAGGTGCGATGTAGGGGAAGCGTTGTATGTTCTTCTGATCACATCTCAATCTTCAATGGGCTCCTCTCCGGGACCGTGGCCTTCACAAGCCTCTTTCCCAGGGGAACAGCTAACTTCATCCACTGGCCCAGCTTCCTCTCTGTGCACAGACACCTCGTCATCACAGCGCCTGCGCTCCAGCAGCAGAGCCTCCTAGGAAAGAACCTTCATCAGCAGAAATGGCTTGGAAAATGAAGGAGCAACTCTCATTTATTTATATGGAAGCAATTTTGAGCATTTCCCAGACTCAAAGTCATTTGACCAAATCATGTCAAATATATTTAATGATGTAGTTTTACACTAAGGATAACACCCTCACGGCTCTCGTAGGCTTTTCTGATACCTGAGGACACGTCTTGTCCACAGATGCTCAGACAGTTTGAACTCTAGGGATTGATGCTGAGTGCACTTCCCACGGCAGGCGCTCGGTGGCGCCACTGTCGCTATTTGTCAGAACTGCTACAGATGATGCCTTTAGTATTTTGGGAAGTAGAGACAGAGAGTTTAATTTATACTGTTACCTTGAAACACAAAGTCACAATCTGAGGATATAGAGATATTAATGCAGGAAAAAAGGTTCATATATTCGCCCATAATAGACAGAAAATGTTTTGTACAAAACCATTCAGATGCTGTTGTTAATCCTTACCAGAGGATATTCTTTTCTCCGTTGATTTTCAGAGACAGTGGGAGGGAGGGAGGGGGGAATACACATTGATTATTTGCCTCCCTCATGCGCCCAGACCTGGGCCAGGGATCGAACCTGCAACCCAGGTATGTGCCCTTAACCAGAATCAAACCCAAGACCCTTCAGCCCACAGGTTGACACTCTAACCACTAAGCCAAATGAGCCAGGGCAAAACCATTTAGAATCCTCCACTAAACTGTGAATAGTTCTGAAATCTTAAATTACAATGAAGTAGAAATATTGGAAGTTAATCAAATGAAATATAATTAAGAAGATAGAGGAGCAGTTTTATAGATAACATGTAAGTTTGAAAGCTATGGCCTAGGTAAGCCCCAACAAAGGGGTCAAGATAAGTTGACAAACAGTTTTATGATGTAAAACAATAACAAGTTTAGGAGAATAAAGATTATCTTGATGGTCTGAATAAATATCAAGAAACATTAAAATTGAAATAAGTTAAGCAAAAGAAAATGTATTATAATGTGTAATCTATTTAAAGGTAGATGTTGGAACATGTTAAACAGACATGAAAATGAAGGCAATTATGAATAACCTTATATTGAACTCTAAACCATTAAACTGATAGTGTTTTTTTTCCAACTTTCTTTCATTTGTACAGCTAATTTCCACTCAAAAACATAATATGGATTTTTAAAAATGTGACATTAGCCCTCTAGGAACATCCAACTGGGAAAATAAAACAAAGTCCCATAAATACACTCAACACATACATAAAACATAAGTGAATCATAAATATAGTTGTCTGAGTGTACATGGCTACCTGTGGGGAAAGAGCATGTGTGTATGTGGATTGGACTGGGTTACACACTGAATTTAAATGTAATCTCTTCAACAAATTTATAGTGTATCTAACTTTTTATTCAGAAGGATGCTAACTCTACAGGTGTATTCATAATACATGGTCCGAAGTTGGAATGTAAACTATTTTTGGCATTAATTCTTACAAATGCCCACATCGTATTTCATCGCTTCCCCTTTTTATTGATGTTTATTAAAATGTTAGTTAAGCATGTACATAATATTGGGATTCTTATCTGCACCGAAAGATGTGACTGAGTATCAAGAAGTGTGTGACATTAAATATTAAAGTAAATCTACAAAAGTCCTTGAAACAGGGAGGAGGAGCATAAGCAGCTTACACTAAGACACAATGTTTGGACTGCATTTCGAGTGCTGGGGACCAGCAATGGGGTTCCCACACTTCTGGGGTATGCTAAAACTTCTCTATTTACTTTTCTTAAAATCAACCTGCCAGAAATGCCACCCTCTGCCCATTTTCTAACAAAAGGCATTTCTTCTTCATTCTTAGTCTAGACCAGTGATGGGCAACCTTTTGAGCTTGGTGTGTCAAACTTTGCCAAAAAACTGAGCATAACTCGGGTAGTGTGTCACTTTGAGGAAAAAACTAACTCTAAGACTCTAGTCACAAATGTTTCATCCTCAGGAGCAGCAAATGTTTCATCCTTGGCATGAGGCCGCGTGTCATCAGAAATGGCTACGCATGTCAGTGCTGACACGCGTGTCATAGGTTCGCCATCACTGGTCTAGACAGTGCCCTGGATGTAAAAGATACTGGAATGCCTGACAAATCAGCCAACAAAGGAGATGTGTGACACTGGTGTTGGCACTGGAAGGCTATGCGACTAATGACTAGGAAACATTTCTTTGCAAGTCACGTGGTCTCCAAAGTGTTAAGAGAAAATGGAGGCAAAACCAGACCAGGCTTTTAACCGACACAACACAGGGTTTATTTTTAATGATAGACTATTATGCAGTTTTTCACTTTTAAATCGGTAGGGGGGATAAATATTTGGGAGACACTGCTATGTCACACACAGTATTTTCTCTTTCACTTACTTACATATAAAATTTTCTTAGTGGTATGGTCGTAAAGTTGAAAAATAAGAATAGAATTGATGAAGAATAGAACTGGTATATTCAACCAATAAGTAATATTTACTCAGATATTTATAAACTAAATTTTGAAAGGCTTATTAAGATCCATTTTGAAAAATGTTCATTTATATATTATGCAATTAGTTACATGTGTTGTAGGTACTTATCTGAATCAATTACATAAAACTAATACTTATTACAACTGAATCCAGAGAAAAATTTCTTTAAAAAAATTTATCCTTATAATTAAATTTAAATAGTATGTATGCGTATGTGTATACATAACATAAATCCACACATGTTAATATGTATATATTTTTCTGGAGAAAATAAATGTTTTAAGCATGAACAGAATTTAGTTTAAATTTTCAGAATTATAAATATTTATTCAAAGAGATAAGAAAGACCGTACATTTTTTCATCTGATAGAGGTTTTCAGAGATTATAAAGGAAAGATAATGTCAAATATTTATGGTTCATAGTCTACTGATTGTTTTAAATGATGTAATAATTTTTTATGTGAAATTATATATTTCATGACAAATTACATATATGCAAAGGATTAGTTTATAAAATTATTGAGGGAGCAGTTATACAAAATATTTTAAGCCACCGATATGCATGGTAAGAGCAAGGAAATATCTGTTGTAAAGAGAACAGTTTAGGGGTGGAACATAAGATGGGCATCAATCTAATAGAGACGCAGAGAGATAGATATAAATCCATCAATACAGAGAGGAATGCAAAGACTATAAGGAGATTCAATAATAAGGTAGAAAGCATGTCAGAAATATCTGCTGATGAGATTAAAATGTTGGTATCATGGAAAATTATGGAAATTCATGAGAATTAAATCTGCTGAAAGTTTTTGAGCATAAAATATATTATTGTATTTATATATAATTATATTTATGCAATAGAGTTTATATATATAATTAAGAGAAATTGTGACAATATAGAATTATATAGTATACTTATGTTAAGAGAAATTGTGACAACATAAGTATAATGCTCATTGTGATTTTAATAATTTTTACCTATGACAAATTTTTGTCCAAATATTTAAGGAAAATAAACTTTGTTCCATGTCACACAATGTTCTTGAAAGTCAGGAAGACATAGGTAAGAGAGATAGAACAAGCCTGAAATTGCCTCAGAAAATAATTGTAAAGGGCATTCATGTATCTTAGGGATATTTAGGGAAGCTGGTATCGTTCACGTTGTTTTCAATAATGTAACCCTGACTCCTGGAAAAGGGATAGAATGATAACTGCACCTCGTTAGCCACGATGTTGCATTTAACCTTTCATGACCTTTCATGACCTTGCTCACATTCCAGGTAGCACATGACATGCAGTTCTGCTCAGTGCTCTACGTACATTGTTGGGGAATCTATATTTATAAAAGCCTAAGTGGCCGTTATGACCAAACGACTGGTCGACTGGTTGCTATGACAAGCACTGACCACCAGGGGGCAGACGCTCAACACAGGAACTGCCCCCTGGTGTTCAGTGCGCTCCCACAGCAGGCACGCTGCTCAGCAGACTGACCCGTCCCAGTGGCCCACCAGCCTGGCGGCAGCCACTCCCTCCCTCAGTAGTCCTGCAGGTCCAATCTCTGGAGAACAGGCCAGGCACCGATGGACCAGCGTCACCTGCCTCCTGGAAGTCCGCATCGGGCACTGTGGCTGCTTCCCCTCCCTAGATGCTCACAAGGAAGAAAGGATATAAAAGTGATCGCCAGGTGGCTCCTGACAACCTGCGCAAACATCAGCAGGATCCAGATCCCGGGGGGCAAGGGCATCCCACCACCTGGAGGGCCGATCGCATCCCAGCCCCTTCCCATCCACCCAGGGCCTCTAGTTGTTAAATAAAAACTGATTCTGGCACAAGAACAGGCATACAGAACAATGGAACAAAACAGAGAACCCAGATATCGACCCAAGCCATTATGCTCAATTAATATTTTGACAAAGGAGGCAAAAGCATGCAATGGAGTAAAGACAGTCTCTTCAATAAATGGTGTTGGGAAAATTGGACAGACACAAGCGAAAAAGTGAAACTAGACCACCAACTTACACCATACACAAAAATGAACTCAAAATGGATAAAGGACTTAAACATAAGATGGGAAACCATAAAAATCATAGAATAATCCATAGACAGCAAAATATCAGACATATGTCATAGCAACATCTTTACTGATACAGCTCCTAGGACAATGGAAACCAAGGAGAAAATAAACAAATGGGACTACATCAAAATAAAAAGCTTCTGCACAGCAAAAGAAACCATCAGCAAAACAACAAGAGAGCCCACTGCAGTGGAACATACTTGTTAATATTATCTCCAATAAGGGTTTAATCTCTAACATTTATAGGGAACTCATACAACTTAACAAAATGAAGATAAACAATCCAGTGAAAAAATGGGCAAAGTTTTCAAAAGAGGACATAAAGAAGGCTAAGAGACATATGAAAACATGCTCAAAGTCACTAATCACCTGAGAGAAGCAAATCAAAACAACAATGAGTTAACATCTCACACCTGACAGAATGGCTATCATCAACAAATCAAGAAAGGACAAGTGCTGGAGAGGATGCGGAGAAAAAGGAACCCTCGTGCACTGCTGGTGGGAATGCAGACTGGTGCAGCCACTGTGGAGAACAGTATGGAGTTTCCTCAAAAAACTGAAAATGGAACTCCCATTTGACCCAGTTATTTCACTTCTAGTACTATATCCCAAGAAATCAGAAACACCAATCAGAAAGGATATGTGCACCCCTATGTTCATAGCAGCACAATTTACAATAGCTAAGATTTGGAAACAGCCTAAGTGCCCATCAGCAGATGAGTGGACTAAAAAACTGTGGTACATCTACACAATGGAATACTATGCAGCTATAAAAAAGAAGGGACTCTTACCATTTGTAACAGCATGGATGGACCTGGAGAGCATTTTGCTCAGCGAAATAAGCCAGTCAGAGAAAGATAAATATCACATGATCTCACTCATTTGTGGAATATAATGAACAACATAAACTGATGAACAAAAATAGACCCAGAGACAGAGAAGCATCGAACAGGCCAGCATCCAACCTTAGAGGGAAGGTGGAGGATGAGGGCATGTGCTGGGGGGTGGGAATGGTTGGGAAGAGGTCAATGGTGGAAAAAGGAGACATATGTAGTACTTTAAACAATAAAGAATTAAAAATAAATAGAAAAAATAACCTGATTCAGTACAAAATGTGCTTCCCCTTTACAAAATTATTGGTGCAATATAGAATATGGCCATTGCTTTGCAACATCCAGTTACATCAATCCCTGCGCTTAAACCCAGCACCATAACACAAACAGGAGGAGGACAAGAATGAAAACAAACGTTTTGAAGTCATTACTTCAAGAACTGCAAGTGCTCCTTAGGGCACAGGATATATAAAAACAGGAGACAAAGGCCAACCCTTGCAGATTACCAGGGGTAAAACAAAACCATCACTGGTTAAGTTGAAAGGCTTTGAAAAGAATGCATTGGTAGTATAGGCAAGGGGAAAAGCCAATTTAAAAAGACCATCATTCATTCTGACAAAAGAGAGAAAAAACTATTGTTTTGACTGCTGATTTGAGGGTTTGGTGTGGAAAAAGCATAAGACCCACCGCAAAACGTATTGACTCCAGTTCATAATTACAGTATTAATTTTGTGGCTTTCTGAATGAGAAGCCCCTTCTCAGCACCGAGGTAAAGGAGTTCCATTTGGCCCACCCGTGGGTCACGCACAGGCGAGGTTCGCAAGCACCGCACACAGACATGTTCTGGAATGTCAGAAACCTGTCTACAAGCTTGCTTTCAAGTTTTTAAAAAAACGGGTTGACATGAACCTGATAAAATGAAAATACCTACTTCAGGGGTAGACTGATGCTTTCCTAAAATAGTGCTATGATCATTTAGAATAGTTATTAACTACCCTTGACACTGATTCCAAGAGAATATGTTTTACTAAACATATTTGCATGATCTTTAAGGAAACATATTTTCAAAAAGTAAATTGGATTTAAGTAAGTTAGATAGGTTGATATGCATATTAATAAATATAGGGATATAATAATAAGTATAGATCGGATTATAGATATAGATGTCACCATAGATGTAGATCTAGATATATATGAATAAGGATTGAGAAATAAATTGATACTTGAAACAAATTTTGGACTTTAAAATCCTTGTAATAATTTAGGTAAGTAGATTTAGATGTCATTCACTGCAGTAGAATCTAAACATAATGAAAAATTGAATAACTTTTCTATTATTACTTTTCTATTATAACTTTTCTATTTTTCTAATTAATAGTTGCTTTAGTTTCACTCTAACCTTGGTTATATTCCATTGAAAGGAGGGAAACTAGAAGTAGTTGACACATTGAGGATATTCACAGAATATGTGGTATGTGTTTCCACATAATTACAGCATTGACTTAACCATCTTGAAATTAATTTTTTCATCTTTCAGCTTTTATTTTTTCTCTAGAGCTCTGTATCTGCCCGGCACAATTTAAGCACAGATGCTGCCTGAAATTGAGGTGATGGCATGTCAGAGGGCACGTATTAAAAAATCTATCTTTAGTACAGAAATGATGCCCTCTTCTCAGGCCCTTCCCCTCCTGACTTTTACTCTTCATCCATGTACAGTGGCCTTTGAAATAGAACCCTAAAAGAAAGCCCTGGCCTCAGGGTTGATGCATGTTATTACTTTGCAAAATTTACTGAACTTAGTTTTTGATTTCTTATAGTAAAACGTCAGTCATCTCGTTAAAGCTGCAGTTTTCGGTTCAATCAACACCTAAGCATTCACTTAGTCAGGGTGACTTGATCCGTGAGGATGTGACTGTACACATACTTCAGGCTTCGTAACAGCCATGTAAGTGGGAAGGATACTGTGAAAGCCAGGGAGACCTTTAAATAGGGACACTGACATTTGCTTTGAAACATTCCAATGCATTTACTTTGGGAAACACCTGTGTGTTAGGCCCTTCCCCAATTTCAAAAATATCTGTTACAGTTACTGAGTGTTTTACAACAAAACTAATTGCTTCTTTCAGGTATCAAACATAATTTTCTTGATCTGTATTTTTAACAATGTGAACCTATAAATTGTACACTTGCTATTTATTTTTTTTTTCCAATTTTTTTATTAAGGTATTATATGTGTACATATCTTACCATTGCCCCCCCCACCCCACTCCCATATATGCCCTCACCCCCCAGAGTTTTGCGTCCATTGGTTATGCTTATATGCATGCATACAAGTCCTTTGATTGATCTCTTATCTTCCCCACCTCTCCCTAACCTTCCTGCTGTAATTTGACAGACTGTTTGATGCTTTACTGCCTCTGTATCTATCTTTTTGTTCAAGTTTTTAATGTCCTTTATTATCCATAAATGAGTGAGATCATGTGGTATTTTTCTTTCATTGACTGGCTTATTTTACTCAGCATAATGTTCTCCAATTCCATCCAGGTTGCTGCAAATGGTAAGAATTCCTTCTTTTTTATGGCAGCATAATATTCCATTGTGTAGATGTACCATAGTTTTCTGATCCAGTCATCTGCTGATGGGCACCTAGGCTGTTTCCAGATCTTAGCTATTGTAAAATTGTGCTGCTATGAACATAGGGGTGCATATTTCCTTTCTTATTGGTGTTCCCAGTTTCTTAGGATATATTCCTAGGAGTGGGATTACTGGGTCAAATGGGAGTTCCATTTTCAGTTTTTTGAGGAAACTCCATACTGTTCTCCACAGTGGCTGCACCAGTCTGCATTCCCACCAGCAGTGCACGAGGGTTCCTTTTTCTCCGCATCCTCGCCAACACTTGTCGTTTGTTGATTTGTTGATGATAGCCATTCTGACAGGTGTGAGATGATAGCGCATTGTTGTTTTGATTTGCATCTCTTGGATAATTAGTGACCTTGAGCATGTTTTCATGTGTCTCTTGGCCTTCCTTCTGTCTTCTTTGGAAAAGATTCTATTTAGGTCCGTTGCCCATTTTTTTATTGGATCATTTATCTTCCTTTTATTAAGTTGTATAAGCTGCCTGTAGATGTTGGAGATTAAACCTTTATCAGTGATGCCATTTGCAAATATGTTCTCCCATGCAGTGGGCTTTCTTGTTGTTTTGTTGATAGTTTCTTTTGCTGTAAAAAAGCTTTTTATTTTGATGTAGTCCCATTTGTTTATTTTCTCTTTAGCTTCCATTGCCCTAGGGGCAGTATCGGTGAAGAAGTTCTTTTGACATATGTCTGAGATTTTGCTGCCTGTGGATTCCTCTAGTATTTTTATGGTTTCCCGTCTTATGTTTAAGTCCTGTATCCATTTTGAGTTTATTTTTGTGTATGGTGTAAGTTGGTGATCTAGCTTCATTTTTTTGCATGTGTCTGTCCAATTTTCCCAACACCATTTATTGAAGAGACTGTCTTTATTCCATTGTATGTTCATGCCTCCTTTGTCAAATATTAATTGAGCATAGTGGTTTGGATCAATATTTGGATTCTCTATTCTGTTCCATTGATCTATATGTCTGTTCTTGTGCCAGTACCAGGCTGTTTTGAGAATAGTGGCTTTGTAATATAGCTTGAAATCTGGTATTGAGATCCCTCCTACTTTATTCTTCTTTCTCAGGATTGCTGTGGCTATTCGGGGTCTTTTTTTATTCCAGATGAATTTTTGGAGAGTTCTTTCAAGGTCTGTGAAATATGCCGTTGGTATTTTAATGGGGAGTGCATTGAATCTATAGATTGCTTTGGGTAGTATGGACATTTTAATGATGTTTATTCTACCAATCCATGAACATGGTATGTTCTTCCATCTGTTTACGTCTTCCTCTATCTCTTTTTTCAGTGTCCTGTAGTTTTCCGTGTATAGGTCTTTTACCTCCTTAGTTAAGTTTATTCCTAGGTATCTTAACTTTTTTGGTGCGATGGTAAATGGGATTTGCTTTTTAGTCTCTCTGTCTGTAAGTTCACTATTGGTGTATAGAAAGGCCATAGATTTCTTGGCGTTAATTTTGTATCCTGCTACATTGCCGAATTCATTTATTAAGTCTATTAGTTTTTTGATGGAGTCTTTCGGATTTTTTATGTACAATATCATGTCGTCTGCAAATAAAGACAGCTTTACTTGTTCTTTTCCAATTTGGATGCCTTTTATTTCTTCTTCTTGTCTAATTGCATTAGCTAATACTTCCAGTACTATGTCAAACAGGAGTGGTGAGAGTGGGCATCCCTGTCTTGTTCCTGTTCTTAGGGGAAATGTTTTTAGCTTTTGTCCATTGAGTATGATGTTTGCTGTGGGTTTATCATATATAGCTTTTATTATGTTGAGGTATGAGCCTTCCATTCCCACCTTGTTGAGAGTTTTTATCAAGAAAGGGTGTTGGATTTTGTCAAATGCTTTTTCTGCATCAATTGATATGACTATGTGATTTTTATCTCTCAATTTGTTTATGTGATGTATCACGTTTATTGATTTGCGGATATTGTACCATCCTTGCATTCCTGGGATAAATCCTACTTGGTCATGGTGTATGATCTTTCTGATGTACTGCTGGAGCCGATTTGCTAGAATTTTGTTGAGGATTTTGGCATCTATGTTCATGAGGGATATTGGTCTGTAATTCTCTTTCATTGTGTTGTCTTTATCTGGTTTTGGTATTAGGGTGATGCTGGCTTCATAGAAGGAGCTTGGAAGTGTTCCTTCCTCTTGAATTTTTTGGAATAGTCTGAGGAGGATAGGTTTTAGTTCTTCCTTGAATGTTTGGTAGAACTCTCCTGTGAAGCCATCAGGCCCCGGGCTTTTGTTTGCCGGAAGCTTTTTGATGACTTCTTCAATTTCGTCCATAGTTATTGGCCTATTGAGCTGTTGAGATTCTTCTTGATTGATTTTTGGAAGGTTGTATTTCTAGGAATATGTCCATTTCCTCCAGGTTGTCCAGTTTGTTGGAATAGAGCTGTTCGTAGTATTTTGTAACAATCCTTTGTATCTCAGCGGGGTCTGTTGTTATTTCACCTCTTTCATTTCTGATTTTGTTTTTATTTGGGTCCTCTCTCTTTGCTTCTTGGTGAGCCTGGCTAGAGGTCCATCAATCTTGTTTATCTTTTCAAAGAACCAGCTCTTGGTTTTGTTGATCTTTTGTATTGTTTCTTTGGTCTCTATGTCATTTATCTCCGCTCTGATCTTTGTTATTTCCTTCCTTCTGGTTACACTGGGCATTTCTTGCTGCTCTTTTTCTAGCTCTTTGAGTTGTAGGGTTAGGTGATTTATTACCATTGTTTCTTGTTTTTTGCAATAGGCTTGTAGAGCTATGAACTTCCCTCTCAAGACTGCTTTCGCTGTGTCCCATAGATTTTGGATTGTTGTGTGTTTTCATTGTCATTTGTTGCCATGATGTTTTTTATTTCTTCCTTGATCTCTCTGGTGACCCAGTCCTTGTTTAATAGCATGCTGTTTAGTCTCCATGTGTTTGATTTCTTTGGATTGTATTTATTGTAGTTGATTTCCAGTTTTATGCCACTGTGATCTGAGAAGATGCTTGATATAATTTCTATCTTCTTGAATTTGAAGAGGCTTTGCCTGTGACCCAGCATATGGTCTATCTTTGAAAATGACCCATGTGCACTTGAGAAGAATGTATATTCTGTGGCTTTGGGGTGAAATGTTCTGAAGATGTCAATTAATTCCATCTGGTCTAGTGAGTCATTTAGGATTGCTGTTTCTTTGCTGATTTTTTGTTTAGAGGATTTGTCCAATGGTGATAGTGGGGTATTAAAGTCTCCTACTATGATTGTATTGCTATTAATCTCTCCCTTGATATCTTCCAGGAGTTTTTTTATGTATTTGGGTGCTCCTATATTGGGAGCGTATATGTTTACCAGAATTATTTCTTCTTGTTGGATTTCTCCCTTTAGTATTATGAAGTGGCCTTCCTTATCTCTTGTTATGGCATTTACCTTGAGGTCTAATTTGTCAGATATAAGTATTGCTACCCCAGCTTTTTTTTCATTTCCATTTGCCTGGAAGATATTTTTCCATCCCTTCACTTTCAATCTGTGTGAGTCTCTTGTGAGGTGGGTCTCTTGTAGACAGCATATATATGGGTCATGCTTTTTTATCCATTCAGCCACTCGATGTCTTTTGATTGGAGCATTTAGTCCATTTACATTTAAAGTTATTACTGAAAGGTATTTGTTTGTAGTCATATCTATTTTTGTGTCTGTATTCCTTCTTACCTGTTTATTTCTTCTTTTTACAGTATTCCCTTTAGCAATTCTTGCATTGCTGGTTTGGTGGTGATAAACTCCCTGAGTCTTTTTTTGTCTGCGAAGCTCCTGATTTCCCCTTCAATTTTGATTGATAGTCTTGCTGGATATAGTATTCTTGGATTCAGTCCTTTGCTTTGCAACACTTTGTATACCTCCTTCCATTCACTTCTAGCTTGTTGTGTTTCTGTTGAGTAATCATTTGACAATCTGATGGGTGTTCCTTTGTAGGTAACTCTCTGTCTCTCTCTTGCTGCCTTTAAGATTCTCTCTTTATCATTTATATTTGCCATTGAGATTATGACATGTCTTGGTGTGGGTCTTTTGGGGGTTGATCCTGCTTGGGACTCTCTGTACTTGCGTAACTTTTATCTTTCCCATATCCGGGAAGTTTTCTGTCATTATTTCTTCAAATAGATTTTCTAATCCCTGCTGCTCTGCTTGTCCTTCTGGCAGCCCTATTATACGCATGTTACTTCGCTTCATGTTGTCCCGAAGCTCCCTTAGGCTTTCCTCCTGCTTTTTAATTTTTTTTCTCCAATTGCTGTTCAGATTGAGCTTGTTTCTGTACCTGATCTTCTAACTCACTAATTCGGTCCTCTGCTTCTTGTAGTCTACTGTTGAAACTTTCCATGGTGTTTTTGATTGTAGCTATATCACTTTTCATTTCTTCCTGATTCTTGCATAAGTTGTTGATTTTCTCATCCATCCGATGTATAAATTCCACGACCATTGCTCTGAACTCCTTTTCGGTCATGTTGCAAGCTTCAGTTTCACTAATTTCCTTTCTTGGCGACTCCACATTTTCTTTCCTCTGTGAGTTATTTCGTTTCCCCATTCTGGCTATCACCAGAAAGCTCAAGCTTCCGTTTGTGTGCACCTGGGCCGTGCGCTGTGGGGACTTCGCTCCACCCGAGTTTCACTGAAGTGCTCTGACACTAGGACGTGTGGCTGCCTTTGGTTGGTGGGAACCAGACTTGCCCAGGGTCAGTGTCCCCAGTGTTCCGTGTGGTCTCGTGTGCACACTTAGAATCAGGGGCCTTGTCAGCACCACACTGTTGGTATGTGCCGAAAATGAGATCCTTAGCATATGCCAGGAGTCAGAGTTTCCCTGTATCTGCACCAAGAATCGAGTGTCAGAGTCTCTGTTGCCTTGTGCAGTTTCTCGTTGAGAATCAGGGTCCCTGTGTGTGCATGCACCAACAATTGGGGTCGTTGGCTCTTAGTGTGAATGCGCTGTGAGTCAGGGATCCCAGGCAGCTGTGTCCGGCGTGCCAAATTCCCTGAAGTGGAGCTGTGTCCTGTGTGTGCTCTCTCTCTACTGAGCCAAACCGGCTAGGGCGCACACTCTCAAATCCCTGAAGGTGAGCTGCCTTTGTGCACTCTCCCAGAATCCCCGAAGAGGGGCGGAGTCCGTCCTGCGCGCCAAATTCCCCAAAGGGAAGCCCCTTTGTGCACGCTCTAAGATTCCCCGAAGGGGAGCTGTGACCCGCCAGCCAAATTCCCCCCAATTCCCCGAAGGGGAGCCCTCTGTGCGCACTGACAGATTTCCCCGAAGGTGAGCTGCTTCTGTCCTGTGCGCCAAATTCCCTAAGGCGGAGCGCGCGTCCCTGCGCAAAGCTCTGCAGCTTGAGCGAGGGGCGTGTCTATTAGTTACTATGGCGCTATCAGAGTGCGCCTGCGGGGAGGGGGATAGGCTCTTTGACTCACGGGAATCTGCCGGGAAGTCTGGATTCTTGTTGTTTCTTCCACTGAAGCTGTGATAGCAGTTCTCTGTCCCCAGTGGCTGCAGGGCCCTGGTTTGTACACTTGCTATTTATAGTGCCGATGTATTTGCATCTGAAAGACATTCAGTAAGAACAAAGCACTGCGAATGAGGACCCGCAACAGGAGAATGTCAAATGCCATTGCTCTATTTTTCCAACAATATAAGCAAGATTATGGAATTATCTGTAGACTGTCATTCTTCTAAATTTTGCTTTACCTTTCCTTCATGGTACAAGGCCCATCTGTGGATACACTTTTTCTCCCTAGTAATTATGGGAAAGGGGCAGGTGTGAATCCGTAGACTGGAAATCAGGGAGGAAAAGATGGATGTGCTGATTTGTTTTCGTATGCCTGCCCAAGAGCTGAGGGATGAGTGCAATCTAATGATCATAATTAACGGACACCCCCATCAGCTGGGACAGGCAGGAGATGGTGACAGTCTCCCTCACAGGGAGGCAGACCAGCTGCTGTCCATGAACAAAATCAAGGGAGAGTGTTCCTGGAGACAGCCCAGAAGTGCTGGGAAGGACACTGTATCTGCCTCATTCAAAACAGTTTGCCCAATCCGTCTAAAAAGCAAAACCTTTTCCCCCAACAAGAACAGACCCTTGAGCCTGTCCAGTAAGCTCAGTGGTTGAGCATCGACCCATGCACCGGGAGGTCACAGCACGTGCCCAGGTTGCAGGCTCGATGCCCAATAGGGGATATGCAAGAGGCAGCCAGTCAATGATTCCCTCTCATCATTGATGCTTCTGTGTCTCTCTCCCTCTCCCTTCCTCTCTGAAATCAATAAAAACACTTTTTTTTTAAAAAACCAGAAACTTGAGCATTCACTTATAATTCAAGGGAAAATAGAATGCAGAGACATTCATGGGTCCTTCTCCCACTCTCTTTAAAAAAGTTTAATGATTCTCTCCTTTTTTCTCCCTTCCCATTACAATGAGTTGCTAAACTAAGTTTCCTTCTTCTTTCCCAGAAGAGTAAATGGCAAATTATTCCATTATGTGTAGGTTGTTAGTGCATCAAGGTGAAATCCTGTTTTAAGTACTTAGTTATCATTATAGATGTCCTCATGGCTATTAAACTACTTAAATAGTTCTAGAATCGGGAAAATAAAGCTTTTAAAATAATCCATATCTGTTTTCTTTTTTGTCATAAAAAATATTAGAAGAAGATAAGACATGTATTTATGTAACTAATTAAGAGCTAATCAAGCAAAAAAACAGAAGTTAAAGGCATGCAGGTAGTTAGTGTCAGAATCCAAGCTAAATGTAATCTATTTCTTCCCAGACCTTCAATATTTCCACATCCATTTTTACTGTGTTTTATTTAGTTCTTAAATATAACCTTAGCATTCATTTTTTATTACAAACTGTCATTTTTCCTTATAAATGACAATGTCTCATAACTTTCATTGCAGATAATTAAATATCTCAAAGATCTCTATGCTATGATTTAGAGTCACATTTACATATTCATAACTCTACATTTAGAAGCAGTGACCTGTTTATGCTTTCAAATGAATTTCAATTGCTGTGTTGACTATGCACAAACACTCGAAATACATTAACATTAAGAATGTGTTAGCTTATACTGAAACATTTATATACATATTAGGGGTCCAGTGCATGAATTTGTGCACCTTGAAAGGAACTGTGGGCTGTGAGGCTGAGGTGGGCACAGAGGCAGGTCTCGGCCCATCTCCCATGCCCCAGCCTGGCCCCTCCCCGCATGGAGCAATTGGGGCCAGCACCTGCAGCGGGTGCGAGTGGGACCAGCGCCGTCAGTGGGTGTGAGTGGCGGCTGCTGCCCCGATTGCCCCTCAGGAGCAGGGGGAGGTGGAGAAGCACTGAGGGGTGATCAGGGCCAGCAGCCACTGCTTGCACCCATTGACAGTGTTGAGCAATTGGGGCGCAGCGCACGGGAGCAAAGAATGTTCACCAGAGACTCGCCCTGAGGACAGCGACTGGCGCCCTGCCTTGGTCTGGCGCCCCCACTCAACTGCTCCACCACCCAGCTGTGGCTGATGCCTGCCATGTTCTGTGCGCGTCCCCTGGTGGTCAGTACACGTCATAGTGACCAGTTGTTTGGTCATTCTGCCGTTCGGTCTATTTGCGTATTAGCCTTTTATTATATAGGATTTCAGACCAACTACTTCAACTGGTCACTTTGGAATACACAGTGAAGAAAACTAAGCTGTCCCCCCCAGTGTTTGTTTTAAAGCTTCACCAGCCTAAGGGGATCACATCCAGGTAAGGCATTCGCTCTGGGGGTGGCTTCAACACATGCGTAAAATGTCAGGCGTTTTGAGGGAAATAGATAATCTAATATATATTTGGATCAAAAGGAAACTATAACTTTGAAAATCATACTTCAAAAGGAAATCTTGGTTTTATCTCTATGGCCTGTCCGGCTGTTAATTAAATTATATTCTTAAAAGTCAGATGTCATTTACAAAATAATAAAATGGCCAGCATTTATTTATTAGGGAGAACAGAAATTTCCTGCCTTCCTTTCTAAATGTCTCAAGTACATTGTAATGACGTTACCATAGCTGCACCTTCACTAGATGATAGGAGTTGTTCACTTTCATTATAAATTGCAGGCGCCACTGTGGCATGTCGGTCTGTCACTGACTGAAACGGCATTATGCAGCACATGACTGTATATACTAACTCATGTATGTGTGTGTATGTATATATGTAAGTAAATCTTCCAGTGACCTTTGTCCTTGGGGACCCATATTTCCACTGTTGCTGTGTATGAATGCAGTAATTGTCGTTCATATTTTCCTTTCCTTTTCCCATTCTAGCTGCTGTACACCATACTTATTGTTACACAAGTTCTTTCTACATAGCAGTGCAGTTTAGGGGGAGGGGTCATCTCAGTGTTAACATACTGACATGTTTGCCTTCACCTTCCATACTAAGCACCATTATAGTTTTCAGTTAAATTCCATTTGCAATGTAACACCATGCCGAATTAAGCACCTGATATTCCACATTCTAAAATATCAGAAGAGCAGCCTCTTGAGTTTAAACATCTGCACTGTTAGAACAGGACAAAAAAAAGACACACGAAACTGAAAAGAGGAAGGATGAAAGGAAAGATAGCAGGAAGAATATTTATATTCTTATCTCATTCTCATAGAAATTTATTTTTGATTGAAGATTCCAATCACGTAAGTGTCATTATTTGGTCATTGTATGTAACTAACATGATAAACGCTCTTTATTATGGATAACTACAAATCACACAAAATCTGGAAAACCCTCTGAGGGAATTTTCCTTTTTATAGAAATTAGAGTTTGGCATTTGTTGAAATAATATCTGAGCAAACTTTTAAATTTATTTATGGAAAAGAATATGAAGATAGCTGTTGTTTGCTGGGAAAGTTTATAGCCTTATGTTATCTTTTATAAATAGATACAATGGTAATATCAATTTTTTATTTGAAAAGGAAAGGTGAATGAAAATTAGTAAAATTCATAAATTGTTATATCATACAGTGACAACTCCTAAAATGACTATTAGAGGAAAGTAATTTTAATAAAAGTTACATTAAAGCTTCAATGGAAATATTTCCCAATCATTTTCAAATAATAGACCAAAAAGATATTGAAATCTGTACACTAGTTATTAATTTTTTATTCTCAGACTGAACTGACATGTTCTTTATAAATATAATTCTCAGGATACTTCCTGTAATGCTGTTCAAATAATGTGGAGAAAATCTCAAATAAGAATGACATTACTTTTTATGAATATTAATATAAAATTAGAGAGTTCTTATTACTCATGTGAGACCTAATCAAAGGTTTCTTCTTAGAGGAAAATGATATTGTAGATGCCCTGATATTAGTGTGCTAATATTTCACTCAACAAAACGCACACAGGATTTGTTGCAATATCCATATATTCCTCAGAAAAATATTGACCTTCTTACAGATAAATTTATAAAATATAAAAATGGGTGAAACAGAATTAGCAAAGAATTATCTAAATATGGTGATAATAGATCAAGCATTTCCCTTTATTATTAATAAAATCATTATTTTACAAAATTGCCTTTTTTAATTTTTTAAAATATTGATTTCAGAGAGAGGAAGGGAGAGAGAAACATCAATGATGAGAGAAAAATCATTGATTGGCCTTCTGCATGCCCCCTACAGGGGACAGAGTCTGCAACCCAGGCATGTGCCCTGACCAGGAATCATCATGACCTCCTGGTTCATGGGTCAATGCCAAACCACTGAGCAACACCGGCCGGACAAATTGTCTTGATTGCTAACAGGTAAAAACAAGAGCTTGACCTTCACTGTACAACTCCAGGAGGGTCCTGTAGTGCAGCTTCTCTTTCAGGGGACCCCAATATGCTAGTCTTCCCTCACCCAGTAAAAATGTTACCAAAACCCTCCATTCAATCCTAACCCTCTGTACAAATCAACCTGAGGGGAATGCTTCCCCAGTGTCAAATCCATGAAGCCAAATCTAGTTCACTCTTGAGTTTCGTTCCTTATTTAAATTTAAAAAAGTTTATCAGGCTGTCCAACAGGAGCAGAGAAAGCAAATGAGAGTGAGCTGCCTTCTGACGTGCTAAATTATCCTGCTGCACCAAGACGGGAAGTCTAATTCCTCTTGCTCTAACTTCAGACAGCAGAGCCAGAGATGATAAATAAGTCTACCCCTTGTCACAGAAGCAAAAGAAGCAAACAGATCCCTTCACAAGTGTCCCCTATCCTTCCTTGCTCAACCCCCTTCACGTGGGACTGAATTAGAACAAAGATTTTAGACTGAGGACTTTGGACCCTGGGCTGGATTTGGTACCTACATTTGGTGAGACCAAACATGATTGCAATAGCTTGGCAAGGATGTAGAGGACCAAAAGTAGGATAAGAATAAGTGTGTGATTGGCTGGGTGATAAGCTACCATAAATTAATAGAGAGAACCAATGTGTTTGGACAGTAGAACTGGCAATAACTAGGTATTTGTCTTTGTTTCTTAATTTGTAACTCCTTTATCTTCATGAAAGTAGATAACGAGCTATGCTTTAGCAAAGAAGTATCGCTCATTTTCTAAACCAATGGCTTGACTTTTACTTTTTCCTCCTGCTTCAGTGGAGAAATTCTGATTTCTCACTTTCCTGGGCTAACACCAAGATTGGGAAACAGACACTTGATCTGCAGGGTTGGTCAGCTTCTGGCAACCCTCACTTCCCCTACAACTCCTACCCGCCTAGGCAGGTGCATCCATCCACCTACGCTTGCATCAGTGCAATAGTACTGCATGATCACCTCTTCATACGGACACTAAGTAGAAAGCAATGGGAAAAAATAGGCACAGTACGCTTTCATAGAACTTAGACTATTTTGAGCCATAAAAATATACACAGCCCTAACCAGTTTGGCTCATTGGATAGAGCGTCAGCCTGCGGACTCAAGGGTCCTAGGTTCAATTCCGGTCAAGGGCATGTACCTTGGTTGCAGGCACATCCTCAGTAGGAGGTGTGCAGGAGGCAACTGATTGATGTTTCTCTCTCATCGATGTTTCTAACTCTCTCTCCCTCTCCCTTCCTCTCTGTAAAAAATCAATAAAATATATTTAAAATATATATACACAATATTTGATGCATATAGGTCTGTCTTATGAGGACAATAAACAAGACGTGGAAAATAGTCTGGCAAAGTAAAGTAAAAGTCTTTTTTATCATTATACTAGAGGCCCAATGCACGAAATTCGTGCAAGAGTAGGCCTTCGCAGCTGCAGGCAGCTGCCTGGATGCCTCCTTCACAGCCATGGCGGCTGCAGCCCCAGCTTAGTCTGGAAGGATGTCTGGTCTAATTAGCACATTACGCTTTTATTATTATAGATATATGGCAGTCTAAATGTCTTATGGCCCTGGAAATAGTGCCAGGGGCTGGAGCCAGGGGAGAGGTTGGGGCGTAGCATGTGAAGTCTGGGAGAAAGCAGAGAGCGTTGGTGTTAGAGGCACATTCAGCAAGTTAACTCTGCTAGCTCCATGGGACATCCCTGGGGAACAAGGAAATGGGAGTGTAAGTTGCTGAGATATAAGCAAAACTTCTGACTTCTAAGTTAAAGCACAAGTTCTATTTATCTAGACCTTCATATAACTACATATACACTATATATAACATATGCTGCATTTCCACTGGAAGGTGACATATCCTACCAGTAACCAAGAGTAACTTTTGTAGTGTTATGCAGAACCAATTTAGGTCAAACATGGTAAAATGATAAATTCCACAATTGCATTAAGAAAAGTAACTCCCAATTGATCTTTACAATGGCTTTATTGAATGTAACCTTGTAAAAGGGCATGAAGTCCAATAACTTTGTGTCTATATGAATTGACTGTGGCTGGAATTGTGGCATTACACAGATAGAACTGTGCCTTCTTTTTTAATTACATAATTTTTAAAAAGAGTATTTTATGGCTTTAATTGTAGATCTGACTGAATTTCAATTTGGGGAAACTAAATGCTAGCAACATTTTATAGGAGTTTACATTGTGTTATCATAGAAAATGTCATGTCAATGTTTTAAGACTTAGCTTCTTAGAAACCTGGTACTTTCATGTTTAAATCAACTATCATGAGAAATAATTTATGGGCAATAAAGCATGCCAATGTTAGGTTTACAGTTTGATGAATTTTGACAACTGTGTGCAACCACCAATAAAATTTCCATTTTTAAAAGTTCTTAGAAATCTGCACTTTTGTAGTCCATTTAGATATGTTTTCCATCACTAAAACAGCTCTGCCTGCTGTAGAACTTACTAGAAATGAGTTATACCACCTTAGCAGCATTACTGTGTGTATCTGTAGTCTGTTTTTATTTACTGCTGAGGGACATATGTCATGTGTGGGTAGAACCCAATTTGTATATCCATTCACAATTAATGAACATTTGAGTTGTTTTCAGGTTTGGAATCTTACGAATAACGCAGCTGTGAACACATAAGAACAACATGTTTTGTTCTAACACCTCATGCGTAAAAATTGAAGAATGGAATAGCTGCATCATATGGAAAATACATATTTCACCTTAGGAAACACTGTTTCCTACCAAAAATGTGTAGCATTCCAGTTACTCCAAATCCTCACCAACAATTAGTTCTACTAGTAAGTTTTTAAAATTTTAGCTATTATAATAGATATGTAGCAGCATCTCATTATATATTAGTATAAATTTAACACATTGTGACATATGAAACCATCACTACAATCAGGATACTAAACATCGATCACTTCCAAAGTTCTTTTTGTATAATCCCTTTCTCCCATCCCTCTCTGCCAATCTCTTCCATCCCCAGGTAAAACACTAGTTTTATTTTTGTGAATAGAGTTTGCATTTCTTAGACTTTTTAATAGGAATCATAGAGCATGATGCTCTTTTCAATATGTTATATTTATATTATCACAGGTCTGCCTCAAAAAACAAGAAATATTTCATATAAACAATCTAACAGTTTACCTTAAAGAACTATAAAAGGAAGAACACAGCCCAAAGTCAGTAGAAGGAAATACTAAAAATTAGAGCATAATTAAATGAAATAGAACAAAAAGGCAATAGAAAAACATTAATGAAACAAAGAGCTCGTTCTTTGAAAAGATAAATAACATTAACCCTTCGTTAGACTCACCAAAGAAAAGCAGAGAAAAGACTCAAATAAAATCAGAAATGAAAGAGAAGAAGTTACAGTGGACATCACAGAAGTACAAAGGATCATGTAAGAACACTGTGAAGCACTACACCACCAAATTTGATAACCTGGGAGGGAGGGGTGGACAAGTTATTAGAAATATATAACTTTTCTAGCCTGAACCATGCAGACCAGGAAACGTGGAATAAACTGACAGGAAGGAAATTGATACAACAATCAAAAACCTCCCAAAAAACAAAAGTGCAGGACCAGATGGTTTCACTGGTTAGTTCTACCACACATTCAAAGATTTAATACTGTACCTATTTTTCTCAAACTCTTCCAGAGACGGAATACTACCTAAGGTCAACATTGCCCTTAGGAAGGCCTATATATCTCATGAACATAGATGCTAAAATCCACAACAGAAGACCAGTAAAGTGAATACAACAAAATGACAACACACTAAGAAGATAATACACCTGTTTCCCTTTGACCTCTTTGTACAGATCATTTGATTCTAAGTTTGTACATCAGTCGTTTTGACCTTTACAATGTCTGACTAAAAATTAACAATTCACATCATTACTTAAAAATATTCTTGGAAAATAAAACAGAATAAATTCGAAATGCAATAAACACTGAAGTAAGTTTTCTTTGGGATACATATATTTTATGTGAAATATTGTAATGTTATTACCAATATTGAGGAGTACCTTCAGTGCAGTGATTAAATTAATTGACCTTTGATTAGATGCACAGCCACATTCATTTTAAAAATGTTTTCCTCACTATCGCATTACTAGATATAAACGTACATGAAATCTTTTCAAAATAAACAATTTCTTTAAGATGGATAGAATGCGACAGTGAGGCAAACATGGCCAGAGAGTGGATAATGATAATCCAGATTAGATACTTGGATATGGCCTAGGCTTTGCTTTGAGCTCTAGCTCCGATAGTACCCAACTTAAAGAACTTAGTTAAGATTTCAACTTACTCATTTGCAAAAGGGGGCAAAGACTACCTGCTTCATAGAGTTATTATGAGAATTAAATGAAATAAAGCTTTTGCCACAATATCTGGCACATCATAAATGTTCAAAAAATGTCAGAATGTATCATTAATTATTTTTAAAATATATTTTTTTATTTATTTCAGAGAGGGAATGTGAGATAGAAACATCAATGATGGAAGAGAATCATTGATTGGCTGCCTCCTGCATGTCCCACACTGAGGATCGAGCCCACAACCCGGACATGTGCCCTGACAGGAATGGAACCATGACCTCCTAGTTCATAGCTCAATGCTCAACCACTGAATCATGCTGGCTGTGCTCATTATGTAATTATTAATATAAAGTAAATCAATTAAGAGCTACACAATGCTGGGGAAGAAGATTAGGATGATTTTGTAGGTTTATTACAAAATCACCAGCCCACTGAAACAATGAACACTGATCTCCTTCCTCACGGGAGAGGCAGCCTCCTATTCCTTCTGAATGATACTGAAATCTCTAAGGATAGCTTGAGCTGACCCTCAGGTGTGTGGGTGAAGGAAAAGGATAGACCCTGCTAGGAAATCCCAAAATCTGCAGGTGTGAAAGCATTTCACAAAGTGGTTTCATTTATTTTAAATATGACTCTCCACTCCCTGATAGTTTATTGCTCTAGCCTTTTATTGGAAGCTTGAAATTGGGCCATTACCTTATGCAAATGTTATTTTCAAAATTAAAGTTAAAGTAGATTATAATGTATCGTGCTTGTAGTGAAAATATGCATAAAATATAATATTGATAGAAAAACATTCTTCTGAGATTGTTGAGATTGAAAGGAGCATCTTCCTGAATTACGTTCTTAGTACCAGTGAAGGTATTTAATGCATAATAGCATTATGCAAAGTGTTTCAACTGAATCTAAAATCCTCATTGCATAGTTTTATGATTACCTGAAAAAAAGATTAAAAACATAACTTTGTTTTATAAATATTATGAGTGATACATACAGTGACCCAAAGCCTAGATTTAAGCTAATATTTGCATAGCTTTTATTTTATCAATGTTTCATTCTACTACTGTTCTGAAAAGTTTTGCATTTCAGTGTCCTTGTAAAAACAGAAATAATAATTTTAAAAAAAAAATCTTACATTTGCTGGGTCAACATTTTGAGGAGTAATCATGCTTTCCAGTATAGTTTCCAGTTTTCAGGCACAAAAACAGAAATTTTATCTGTGATTATATTGCCCCATGAGGAGGCCTATAGCACACATCAAAGAAAGCATCCAACAGTGATTCTTGAATTAAGTAGAAAAACTTCCACACCACACTCAAAAAAAAAAGAAAGAAAGAAAGAAAAAGACATTGATAGCTAGTTGTCTTATTTATAATCAGTGCAAAGCTATAGTTATTTTAGTAGATAAAGAGCCACCAGATAACATCTTTGATAAAACTAGAGACACCCTTTCATCAGTTTGGTGAAGCACACAAGCAAGAGATTTGTGTAACGGGTATTTATTCTTCCCACGCACACTCCATCCTGAGCAGCGGGATCTTCTGTAAGCACATTCCTACAGAACATATCACTCGTTTGTTAGAACTGTGTCTACTTGGCTCACAAGCAATTTCTTTTCTGATGTGTTCACTTTATTACTTCTTAAACTTTTGGAATCCATTACAATTTAGACCTCACTGAGAAACAGGAAACATCATTTTGCTACTTGGTGGATAATACCAAAAAGGAAAGTTCATAAATGAAAACAAACTGTGTGAAACTTCAATAAAAGCTTTAGAAAGTTATATTTTAAAATACAGTACTTTGAAAGGTTTTCTTATTTCATGGAGAATTTTCTTTGGACACTATCTCATAAGAATCAGACTAATAAGTGTCAGCACAGTGATGGGTACTTCTTCTAGCCCAGGGTGGGCAAGGGGTCTCTTGTTTCAGGGATTACAGCTGGAAACATAGCAGTATTTGATCCAATAGCAGGCCAACTATATAGAAAGTATTTAAAATTTGAAATGAAAAACAAAATTTATGTATATATATGGGACATATGTAATACTTTCAACAATAAATAATCATTTAAAAAATAAAGTGGGGGTAGTATATAAAAAACTAGTGGCCCGGTGCACAAATTCGTGCACATTGAGAGGAAATTAATTAGAAGAAATATTTTAGTATCGCTATTCGCCCTTTCTCTATAATGGAAGTGTCAACCAAATTCACGCTTGATAATGAAACACACGCGTGCAATTGGCGCCAGCGAGAGCTTTATAGGTATTGTGCATGCACGAGTCAACTTAGCTTTTATATATATAGAATAAATTTGCTTAATTAGATCTGCTTTCTGATTTAGCTAAACTTTTTCCAGCCCAGTGAAGCACCCCAACTTCTCTTTCAGGTAATTGTCACCAACAGAGCAATAAATATCAACATGAAGCAGATTATTATTGTAGATCACGCAGGGAGAACAAAGAGTCAATTATTTAACTGCAGCAGTATTTGACTATATTCTGCTCAGTGAGAAAACCTGAATTCATTTTCAAGGTCACCATTTCTTACTTCTTTTCAGTTGGGTCAAGTTTCTAAGCTTTCTAAATCTCCATTTTCTGGCTAATGAAAATAAAATAGGATTCCACCAAGTCTACTATTTACCTACTCCAGGACTTCTCTGAGGATCAAATGAGATGAGGCACAGGAAAACCCTTCACAGACATTTGGTTACAGTGTAAAATGTTTCCACCTGGCTATAAAGCAAGTTGTGTTCCTGGGATGAAGAAACTCCAAGGAGGCTAGTCACTAGGGAGAAGAAGCCAGGCATTGCTATGTGATGTCATTACCCAGACAGACACTTAGCATATTAACCTTTTAGATAGATATATGATAGATAGATAGATAGATAGATAGATAGATAGATAGATATAGATAGATAGATAGAGTATATTTTTAAACACAGCTGACTTCCAAGGAGTGTGGATACTTTTAAATTATCAAGCACCTTGATGGATTTGGATATGCAAATATAAAAAGTATTAGAAAAAAAAGGCAGTGAAGTGGTCTATATAGTATCAAAATAATTTAGGTTTTTGAGGACAATCAAAGTTGGACAAAGGTGAGAGATGAGAGAGAGAGAATAAAATGATATTAGTGAAGTGGGGATTGGCTGAGCAGTACATGAGGCAAAGGAAAAGTGGGGACCTTTCTGAGAGCGAGGTAGGTGAGATCATTATTGTTCAATCAAGCTGTTCCCTCAAATCTTTTCAGTAGGCTGTCCTATAATAACTCCTACTCTCATACATGCTTTGTGCAGGGAGCTTTACTTTTAAAAAAGTAGTTCCTCTTTTGGAAATAAATTTGAGATGAAACCAAATTTTCTTATTTGGGACTCCACGATGTAAAATGAATTCAGTAATTATAGAAGGTGGAACTAAAGTCCAGGGAAGACCATGATATTGTAGGTCCTGAACAGATAATAGGTATTTAGGGCCTCTTCACAGGTGTCGAATGTACTTGAACAAAGCATACCTACATTTCAAGGGACCAGGACATAGCCATTGATAATGAGTTTCATTCTTTCATTGTTATTTTCAAAAAAATAGTACTCAGAGATCAAGTGACAATGTGGAATAATAAAATAAGGTAAATGTCATTTGGAGGTATCTACATGAAAGCATGCATACAAGGGAAATGGAAAATTATAAGTCTATTAATTTAATATGGAAAATGGTATAAATCCCAAGTGATAATTCGTTATGGTTAGATCAGCTTCTCAATTAAAGAAGAGAAAATAGAATAGGGAGACATACCATTAGAGCAAAAGGGGATCATTTGAACATCAAAGGTTTTGGGTTTTTTTTTAAGAAGGCTTTAGAAATAGTTGGTGAAATATCCCAATACTATCATTATCAAGATGCAAAAACTCCACTGTGAATTTAAAAATTCAGTCAACTAATGGTCAGAAATATCACACAGCTTTCAAAGACCATATACCTTCTAGGTGACACAGCAGGAATTGGAAGTGTCTGACTGTCTTCAGAGTGTGTACACACTTTATTACAGCATGCTACCAAAGCAATTTCCAAATTTAGGCATTTTTACATTCTTAAATGTGAAACACAATCGGACCATGAAATTTGAACTCCTTTTCTTTTTTTCCTACCTCTCCTCTAACTGGCCCTGTAATTTTTCCATAATAATTAAAAAAATACTTCTCTGTGTCTCATATTGTTATCTTTGGATTGAAATCCTGGTTAAATCCTCTTCTTCTCATTGTGTATTCTGTTCTGTTCTCTTACTCCTCAATTCTTAATACCAGTCTTTAAGTTATTTTTTTTCTGTTTTCTTGTTCAAAAATCAAATTCTGCAGCTGCTTATAATTCCTCTGCAGGTGCCAGTAATAGATAATTATTCCCTATGGGTTTCTAGTATAATTCCACCCGGCTCATTTATCACATACAATTACATCTATTCTACTTTTTAAATGTTTTTTGTTTTGTTTCTGGTAGACTTACAAGAAACGCCATTATATCAATTTTCAACTAACATCTGTGGATAAAAAGCATTATAATACAAAAGAAATGTCTTCAGGGTGCAGCTCAACATTATGTTCCTTCACTGCTAAATAGCACTACACTCATTATGTTGTCTTGAAATTTTAGAGGAAAAAAGAGGGAAAAGACAAAGCTTATTATGCCACGATAAAACTTGATAGAGTATGGTTCACTAGTATGGACTTTAGGTTGGCAAAAAGGAAATAAAGAATAATGATTCCTTGTACAAAGTTCTCACAATAAAAAGCAGCTACAGCCTTCACCCTTTTTTTTAAGTATAAAAATAAGAAATGGCAGAAACTCCATTTTGAACTTCCTCCCAGTAACTCTCAGGGATGCTGTGAGTACATATACGTACTTGAGAATGATAGATAACGTCAAATAGGAATAGAATGTGCTTGACAAATACTGATATCTGTCACTCATGTTAAGCCTTTAAAGAAAAAAATGGTAACTCCTTCAGCCTAACATGCTTTTATGGAAATCTTTATTTTTAAGTTAGTTGTTAAGCATCATGGTTATGCATCACAAGCTAGCATGCATGATTTTAAATGGGCCAGGGAGGAATGTTGCTTGAAAGTGGAATTGATGACAAGGGCCCCTTCTGATAACAGAATAACAGTGTCCTTTATGAGTTGCTTACCTGAGTCAACAGAAGAAAGTTTGCATCAAAATATCTTGAGAATCAGGGTTGTAAACAGAAATTCCTTTATAACAGAATGGTAAAAATTGGGAAATTTTGGCATATAATTAAGTTTGCCTGAATGTGTAAATTCAGAATAAAAGGTAGATTATAATAAATTATGTTGCCATTTTGGAAGAAACATTTTTGAGAACATTTGCAAGAATCCACAAAGATATCCAGCATTTGGGCTTTCAATATTAAGGCAGGTATATGATCCCAGGTTATTCTAGAGGGAATTTCAGAGGATCAAATTGTTTCCGGTTAACTGGAGGAGATGGAGGACTTGAAAAATCAACCTGTATCAGTTGGTTTATGAGAGAATTTTTGCTCTGGAGTGGGAAGGAAAGAGAGGGTATCTTTCTGATGATTGTCCAGGTGCATGGGTGAGCAGCACAGATATAAGAGACCAGAGAATATATGATCTTTCTCATACCCAACTATGCCCTAGGGTGGTGGTCTGCAAACTGCGGCTCTCAAGCCACATGTGGCTCTTTGGCCCCTTGAGTGTGGCTCTTCCACAAAATACCACGGCCTGGGTGAGTCTATTTTGAAGAAGTGGCGTTAGAAGAAGTTTAAGTTTAAAAAATTTGGCTCTCAAAAGAAATTTCAATTGTTGTACTGTTGATATTTGGCTCTGTTGACTAATGAGTTAGCCGACCACTGCACTAGGGGTTGAGGCCAATGGGGAGAGGCTACAGAGATGCTCAAGAAATCCTTATAATAACATTTTCTGGGAGGGACCACAAAGGGGTAGGAGGAGACTGAATTTCTGAGTTGGCAGAATGTGACAAAACGTAAATCAATTATTCTTTTTCTATTTGCAGACAAATTAGAGGATGGAGATACCTTCCATGTGAAATAATTAGTATTCTCAGGTTAATCACTGTATCAGTAAGAGGGATGGCTCAATCTCCATTCTCACGCAGGTGTGAACAGAGCATCAATGAGGGGGCGGATCTGAAGGAAAAGAATACAGTTGACCACCGATTTTTTGTTGTTGTTTTGTTTTTAAGAAATATTTTTATAGATTTCAGAGAGTAAGGGAGAGGAAGAGAGAGATAGAAACATCAATGATGAGAGAGAATCATTGATCAATTGGCTGCCTCCTGCATGCCATCTATTGGGATCAGAGCCCGAAACCCAGGCATGTGCCCTGGTCAGGAATCAAACCATGACCTCCTGGTTCATAGATGGGTGCTCAAACACTGAGCAACACTGGTCAGGCTGACAACCTTTTACAAACTCACGGGACTCCTTGCACTGTGGACAGTGCAAGGTTGGCTGGTGAGGCCTCAGGTACAAGAGCTGACACTCAGGTGCTGCCAGGTATTTGAAGAATTACTGAACTGATCAAACACCAATTGACCACAACTCATTGGAAGATTAAGCAAAAGATTCAGTGGATCCTGCAGGGACAATTTATCAAATGACATATTGTGGAAAACATCTAGAGCCCCAGGAGTTAAAATAATTCCCCCATTATGATCTCCTCAACATTAGCAAGTTCCACCACTTTAACTACAAGTAAAAACCATGCTCGTACAAACTGGACAGCTCAGAATTCAATCTATTTCTCAGAAAGAATAGTGACTCATTTCTAACATGTGTGATTTAATCTTGTATCTAAATTAGTTTCTCTATTTTGATCACCTAATCATTCACATGTATTTGTACATCCATTTAAATAAATGGATAATACCTAATAATGTATAAATAGATTTTATTCCTTGATTCTTTTGAATTTTCAAGTTCATACTCCTCTAATAGAAAGAAATTTATCAATGCTGGGTTATATTTTAACAAGGAAATATTATCGTTGGGCCCTAATGATTTTCTACACCATGACATTGGAGAGCTATAATTAAGTACTGGGGATATTTACAGGTTAGCATTGCCACCTGGTAGCAACTCCCAGAAATGTTAAGCCCATGTCCATAAGGTGATTTAAATAGTCATTATCAATCAGGTGTGCAAAATTTACACCCACATTGTAGCTGTTTTGATATATAAATCGATGCTGCAAAGCAAAATGAGCTAAACATTGGAAAAGGTGACATTAAATTTACCACAGCTAACAATGTATGGAGTCATTTTGAAAAGAAAAGCAGATGACCATTGCTGTATTTTCAGCTACTAAAATACACAGCATGGAATATTATTTTGTATGAAGGATATTTAAAACTATTTTGATTTCAATAGCAATGACAGTTTTCAAAACTTCTCTGATAATTGATCAAAGAAAAAGATGAAAATTTCACCCAGGTGTGTTTTTGCTTCTAGTAAAATGTAGACATTCTCCTATATACCATCCCGTCCAAACTAACAACAAAAACCATTGCAGGATAAGCTATAAAACCATAATTTTAAAAACCTATCAGGGGTTTTAGATGTAAAGAAACCTAGATAAAATGGAATCCAGAAATAAACAAGATCCATGTCTGTCCTCAACCACTGAGGAATGGTGGCAGAAAGAACAAATCTGCCATAAGTTGTGATAAGAAGCCTGGCACTTAATGAAATGTAATGCTTCAGGTGCCTTGTGGAATGAACTAGAACCCCAAATAGAACCCCACCACCAATTCTTTCCCCCAGATCCTTCACTGTCTGCATGGGATCAAGTAAGGGTAGGGGAGGACTAAACATGGTCACTGAAAATCCCTTCCCAAACGCTCGGAGGGTCTTCATGAATGTACAGCAGTAGCCCACTAACTGTGTAACCAGGCAGGACCCTCAGTTTCTTTCATTTGACCTCCTCTTTCCTTCCTTTTATTTAAACCGGCCTCGTCCAGCCTGTGTATTCTGACTCACCTGCCCCCTCCCTTGCATGTCCACTCCCTATACCATTAAGCCCTCAGGACCAGGAGGTTCTGGTCTGTATCAAGTAATCTCCGGAAGGAAGCCTTGGAGCTGTTGACCAGAGAGACAGAGTTTTGGTCGCACTAGAGACAACCTCTCGGCCAGTGTTTCAGCTTCAGACCCAGAAATGTGGAACCACCATGCCCACCACACAGAGTTATGCCATGTGAAACCAGACAGAACAACGCCATGGCTGACATCAGTACCCGATGTAGTGATCAACTGCCCTACCCTAGCGCCAAACAATCAATAGAGACCAGGACCCGAACCATGACCCCAACGCCCTCAGTCACCATGATTAATGAGATTCCTCCTCTATAACCCATCCCTGGAGGCCACTGGGGAGCTAGGTCTTTGAGCACATCTCACCTGCGACTCTTGGGCATAGCAAGAAGGCAGCCATCCACAAGCCATGAAGAGAGGTCTCAGTAAAAACTCACCCTGATAATACCTGGCTCTTGGAATTCCAGACACCAGAACTGTGAGGAAATACTTTTGTATTGTTTAATGCACCCTGTTTGTAGCATTTTGTTGACTAATACACAATTCTAAGACCTCTTGTTAACTTACAGACATTTGCATTATGTCTTCATAAATGAAGCATTCTTCTATGTAATCGCTTTCTCTTTGATTATTAATGCCATAGTTCATAGTGCAATCTCCATTTCCCAAGTATTCTTGCTCAGCCCTTTCTATAACCTAGGGTCCAAAAGTGAACTTTCCAAAGTCCACGGAAGAGCTATGCTTTTCAGATGCTACCACAACCAAACTACAAAAGCTCGATTACTCTGAGTTTGATAGGCAAAGTGAAAAAAAAAAAAATAGAACTGTGTGGCAAAGATGAAAGCACAAATAAGTGTGGGGTATAAAAAATGTAATGGGCAAAGTGTATATAGTAATCTTGTATATAGAAAGATATCTGTTGTAATCAAGAAAAAGATTAAAATCAAAATGTTACCATTCAACAATAAAGATTAAAACACACACACACACACACACACACACACACACACACACACACACACACACACATCTTTCCCATCATTAAAATTCTAAATGGAAAGGATTTCAATAAACTTTCTGCAAGTCAAGCTATTTATTTCTTGAAGGTTGAGGTGGAAAATATTGAAATAAATATGTTGATTGTGGTTACTTCTAAGTAAATATATGATTATTGAATTTTTAATTCATTCATATTTTATTTCAAACCCACATACTTTCATAAAACTTTGAAACATTTTATTTATTTATTTATTTATTTTATTATTATTTTTTTAAATATATTTTATTGATTTTTTACAGAGAGGAAGAGAGAGGGATAGAGAGTTAGAAACATCGATGAGAGAGAAACATCGATCAGCTGCCTCTTGCACACCCCCTACTGGGGATATGCCTGCAACCAAGGTACATGCCCTTGACCGGAATCGAACCTGGGACCCTTGAGTCCGCAGGCCGACGCTCTATCCACTGAGCCAAACCGGTTTCAGCTGAAACATTTTATTAAAAAGAGAATCTATATAATGATTTTTAAAGATAGAATAATATGAACTATGTAATATAGGGGTTTATAGATTTGGGGCTTTTGCTAAGCTTAATGTAAGCTAAATACGGTTATTACTTTTCACAAATTCTAACTGAGAATGAGGGCAAAACGAATTGAGTTAAACACTTTCTATGCTCTGTGCAAAATATCAAAAATGCTTTTTTTGAGGATCAAAGTTTTCTAATACTAAATTATAAAAGTAATGTATTCTCTGGGTATCATATGAATGACCAAAAAAATGGGTAATAGAAATGTCTGCACCAGTAGCTCCTTGGAAATGCTTGGAGCATTCTTCATGTGTCCACTTATTGAATCTACCCTTCATAAAAGCCAAAGGCATCACATTAAAAATAATGCAATAAAGGAATTTCTGCAGAAATTTCTGAGGAAGTTTGAGCCAGTCAGGTAAGCATTTTGATACTCCAACTTGATCAAATGGTAGAGTTTACACTAATTTGAAATATGATGGATGTAGAGCTTTTGTGCTGGTGTTACCTTTCTGAAACATCATTTTATCCTTTGCATGAAGAAAAATAACTTCAGGTTGAAACGCTGTGAGAGAAGCCCGGAGCGCAGGGCTTCTGGAGTGCTGGCATAGCAGCACATGCATTTTACAGGAGAGATTGAGAAGTACAATTTATATCCTCCACAAACAGTGCACTGCAGCGAGAAGGGCCAGAATGTTATGAAGCAGTTCTAGATCTTTTTGGAATATGTTTAACTGAGATCACATAGTGTAGACAAATATCTCAATCATACACGAACTTCACAGTGACCCCCACAGAAATTATCTTCTACCTGCAAAACTGCACATTTCCCCCCAAATTCCAAATATCACTTGTTGGAACCATCATCTACTCAGATCCTCAAATCAGATACATGATAAATATTTCATTTTCCAGATTCTTCCCTCCTTCATTCACTACTTTTAATCAAGCTTCATCAACTTTACTCATAAGAATATGCTTATGATATTTCTTCCCTTCCCCACTCACGCAGTCCTCACTGGACCTTCGATTACAGTTACCCTACACTGATCATACTGTATCTTCACCTCTCTTCAATCTATGTTGTATCATGCCATCAAATATTTTTAAGACCTATTTATTGGCACGCATCCAGGTCACCTCTTTGACCTACTTCTCCCAGCCTACTCCTAGGTCATTAGCCTGGTCTCAAGGCACTTAAGCATGCCTCAATAATGTCTCCAGTCTCAAACCCCAACACTACACACTCATGATTCAAATGCCACACTATAGAGCTACTTGTTGCCTCAGTTTTTCCATATACCCTCTATTTATATGTATTTTCGTCCTTGTCTTTCTAGAAAACTATACATTATTAAAGACAAATGTTCAAATGTTTTCACTGGGTGAGACATCTTTTCTGAAAATCTCACACAGAGTAACTAGTGTGTGGTGAGAGTACCAGTAAAAAAGTGGAGGGTGCTCATCCAGTTAAATGAGGGGTAGCTGGTTTGATGATTGCTCTGGTGAGAAAGATTAGGAACTTCCAAAAGATGATCATGTGAGAAGGAGAAAGTCAAAGTTGAATGAAGAGTACATGATGAGGAAAATGGGGTTGGATTTTGGTGAGAAAAAAAACATAAGATTTGCGATGAACAGCCATTGTGGGTGATATTTATTAGTTAATGGAAGTGGGTACTTGACAGTTTCTACATATGTAGAAGAATTTTCAGTATGGTAGACCCAGAGACTATGGTAGATATTAAGTAAAGGGGATGATGTGTAAACTCCAGGGCACAGACTGTATTTTTTACTCACAATTCCATGCTCTTTGACTTAAGGCCATCCTATAAAATTGTGTAAGCTTCAGACTTGGAAAAATCTTTACAAAACTCGTCATTAAGCCAAACAGGAAAATAGTGTGGCTCTCATTTCTTGTTTCCAGCTTCCTTGGAGTGACTGCAATCTGACCATCATCGTTTTGTCTTTGTCCACAGGTGTGTAGTATAAGGGAGATTCCTGATGTCATTTTTATGACCTAAAACTTTCTGTAAAAATAGCTGGAGCAAAACATAATAAGGAGAATACAAACATCTATGTTTTTTAACATATGTCCATTTCTCTTCAACTCCTGTTTTTTAAACTATATAAATGTAGATTATATAATAAAATATAAATATATTATGCAGAATGACATATGCATGTTTACACGCACGCACACACACACACACACACACACACACACACACACACACACACATACACATTCCTAAATAGTCTCTTAGAAATAATTCAAGCTCTTGCCAGTTTCCACTTAAATTCCATGTAAAGTGGAGTAAGGAAGATCTTTCTCCCAAATATTTACTTAATAAAAACAAATCCTAACACAATAACAATAATGTATCATATTGTCAATTATTGCATATCCTGTTTTATTTTTTTGTTTATAAGTGTGAAAGATAAATATTATTTCATCTTTCAAATGTCTAAATCTCTTTAATCTTCACCCAAAGATATATTTTTATTTATTTTAGAGAGAAAGGAAGGGGGCAGAGATTGGGAGAAAGAGAAACAGAGAGAGAGAAACATTGATGTGAGAGAGAAACATCAATCAGCTGCCTCCCATACATGCCTAGAAAGGGGATCAAACCTGCAAAAACTAGATTTTGATTTTGCCCTAACCTAAAATCAAACCCACAATCTTTCAGTATATGAGATGATGCTCCAACCAAGTGAGCCACACCAGCCAGGGCTGTCTAAATCCCTTTAGAGAAATGAATTTCCAACAGGCCGATAAAAGCTTGGAGAGCATTATGCTAAGTGAAATAAGCCAGGTAGAAAAAGATAAATATCACATGATCTCACTCATTTATGGAATATAATGAACAACATAAACTGATGAACAAAAACAGATCCAGAGGCAGAGAAACATCGATCAGAACCTCAAACCTCAGGGAAGGTAGGGGAGGGTGGGGGTAAGGGGGAGAGATCAACCAAAGGACTTGTATGCATGCATATAAGCATAATCAATGGACACAGACAACAGAGGGGTAAGGGCATGAATGGGGGTGGTGGTGGGTAATGGGGGAATCAGGACACATATGTAATAACACAATCAATAAAGAAATTAAAAAAATAAAATAAAAAAGCTTGTGCAGGGTTACAACCCATTTGTCATTGATTCTAAAGCCTGATCTCTTCCTACTAACTCATCAGGTCACTTAGTTTGAAAAGTCAATCAATGGCAGCATTCTGAAACCAAAGGAATCCAGAAAACTGATTTTGGACTCTGTGTTGTTTACCTTCCAAGAAGGAACTGGCAAACTCAGAAGTGTGTTTACAAAAGTTAGATGCTATTTTGTTTACAATGACGTTTTCCTCCCTGGATGGGCCTTCCTTCCGTGTCTTTATTTTGCATTCTGTGGCCTGCTCATAACAGAATGAGAGGCAGTATGTTTTCCCAATGAGACTGGACAGTTCACAGGTAAGGAGGTAATATCTTCCCGGGGCTACGAGCCGGACCATTTACAACAGGTGGGAGTTGGATTTTAATACCAGCATCACTATTTTCTAATAGTGGGATCACGGACAACTTCTAAGCCTCCTTTTTGCCCTCTGCTAAATGAGAATAATTGCACTACACACACAGTGCTGTCATTAAACAGTGTGTGATCACACCCTCCTTTACCCCCATGCTTAGAATTTCCCCTCCTCCCTCCTCCTTGCTCATTTTCAGGGGAAGATTTGCGGTCCCACTGCTCTCTACTGCTCACCAGATTCCTGATATTCCTCGAGGCTGGTTTTCCCATCAAAGAACTCAGCCAGGATGAAACAGGGAGAGGAGGAAGCAGGTGTGTGAGGCTGAGGAGCCAACTGATTCTGCTTCTCTCCCGTCATTCTGAGGGTTAAGTACTTTCGTTTTCAATATTTGTAAATGAGATCAAATGTAAAGTACATTAGCTGTGTCTAGCAACTAAAAGTGGATAAAATAAGAATTCAATAGCAAAAGTACAACTCCAAGTGTAGAACTTGACTAAGGAGCAAGCGAGCTGTGCTCTGGGAGTAATGGTACAGTCAGGACCCCAGGAGTTCTCTGCAGCCACACCATCACCTGGGGTCACTGCCTGTTGCTCTTTGAAGAGCCTGGACAGTACAGGGAGAGCCCCAGAGTTCAAACCACCTGAAGGCCAGGGCCTCTTGGTTTAGCACTGAAGTCCCTCGTGGAGGGGAGTGCATCCTCACCAAGCTCCAGAAGACTCGGCTGAACTCTCTGCTGGGAATATGGGAAGTAGCTACAGAAACAGACTCAGCCTCCAGTCACGGGACTTCTGGATTCTTGGGGGCAGAATCAAACAGTACTGCTCTGCTGGTTTAACCTCCAGACAGTTCTACTTAGACCAACATCAAAGAGTCAAATATTAAGTTTTAAGTCGGATGTATCTCTTAAAACTTTAACTTAATAAAGTGAAGATCCAAAGCTATGTGGAAATTAGTATGTATTGCTATTGCATAGAATATAAAATTATATATGAACACTTTGAAACCTCTCTCTGAATGACATTCTGGGTGGATTTTATTTTTTAATTTATTTTTAAAATCTAATGCAAAGGATTTATGGTCATTATGACCAGAAAATAATGGGTTTATTCTATCAGTGATATAATTATGTAGAATGTTGATATTTGTCCAAATAATTACATTTAATTTTTTCAGCTTTCATCAATTTGTAAAACAAAGGGCATTTTTAATTTCATTTGAAACCAAATTAATAATGTGCTACATTTTATTACTTACTTTTAAAATTTTACAATAGATCCAATAAAGCATACATATGCCTTAATTGTCACCTGTTATTTCTTCTGATGTGAAATAGTACTTCAATTAAAAATGTCCTCTCTTTAAATTAAGGATATAAATCTTGCCAGAAGTTTATTCTGTTTTCATATAAAGCCATCGAATTCAATGTCTGATCAATACTAATAGTAATATGCCACCTGTAATGTGATAAAAACACAAAATGTATTTAACATAGTTGTGCTAAACAATCCTGATGCATTCTCTAAAATGCTGTCACTGTGTGAGATTCAAGGTATCCGAGGCCTACATGACCTGGTAAGAGTGTCTCAACGCTAAACAGTAACTGCTCAGTTGAAGGTATGAAAATCCATCCACAGGAAAAGGAAAAACCTAATGAATTTACAAACCCCTTGCATTTATTTCAGATGCATCATTTATTTTTATTATGAATACTATAAAATATTAAATTAATATAGGGATCTACCGGTTTAACGAAAGGAAGTTTCTGCATTCATTTTTAAGACAATTGGAAAATGAAGTCTTCTCTTGAACCCAAGTAGAATCATGTGCTCTACTTCTCTGAACCTCATGGAGCACTTCCTTATATTTTTTGGTTATAATCAAAATAAAGCAGATCACTAGTGGACTGAGAATTATAATGAGGAGAGCAGTACAATGCCTTTCACAGCAGGACAGGTCCCTGTCTCAACGCCAAGGTACACAACAGAAACAGCCAACAGAATTAGAGTTAAAAAAATACTCAATTGGAAAACATTCCCATAAAGTGAATTTAGTTATATGGTTTTCATCTAGTATTTCTCATATCAGAAGAAGAGGTCAATGATTGCTACAAGCCATAATTTAAGAATTTCTTTATACTTAAGCTAACAAATGTTATATAAATTGATGTTATCCACATGTGCATTATAAAAATATTTTTCTCCCTTTCAGCATAAAGTGAAAAATATTTGAAACAATTTTTGGTAGTTTAAGGATTTTATGGTAAGCTTATTAGATATGAAATAAAACTGAACAGTAGATGCATGTGGTTTACATATCAATGTGTTATATTGTATTGAAGCTCTTTGATTTGCTAACTTTGTGACTATAAAAGTGGTTTTATAAGATCTGTATGTATGTAGTTTTATGGGTTGTCTGTATATTTTCCTCTAACTGATTAATGGAAACTCAAAGTCAATCTACTCATACATAATAATGAAAGTTGGTTTCATTTGTGGTTAAGTGTTCATGTTTGATATTTCAGATCTCAGAACAGAAACATCTCAAGGCCTCCATTTCCTTTTAGTGTTAGCACAGCCTGCAGTTGTTAGGAGAGCTGTCAATCTCTTCCTAATAGATTCAGGTCCTTTGGAGAAAATCATGGGCCACAGGGAAAACCCACAGTGGAAAATCTCTGAAGTTGATTATAGAGAAGGCTGAATGGTACCCAAAGGTACATTTCCAAAGGGATCTGATCCATATTGCTCTATCAAATAAGAACCAGGGAATAAGCCATTAATTTTACGGCATTTTTTCTTCTACCTGGTTTTTCATAAGTTGGACTTCCTTCCAGGCTAATTAACCACTAAACATTTTACAAGCCATGTAAGTGAGGAAGTAGTAAAAGATGAATTGCACTTATGAAGTAACTGGCAAAGGGTATATTGGGCGTTTTAAGTGACGATGGTGTGCATCCTGATACCGGGAGAAAGGTTTATGCACTGCAATTTGACAGGTCATTAGATAATCGCAGCAGCAGATAATAGAAACTCCAGGCAAAAATGAACTTAGGCTGGGTGAGGGGTCCTAGTACAAGAGATTCTGAGAAAACACTTAGATGCCTCGCCTTGGCATTCTCTGATTCCTAGTGTTATCTCAGATGAATCCTCTGGCTATTGTATTGTATTTTGACAGTAAATTCAGAGCTGACAAACTAAGGCAGTTCTCAAAGAAATTCAATTACTGAAATGTCTGACAGCTTGCTCTGCTTCTCACCAAAGTTCCCAACGTCGCTTGCAGCATGTGTAACACACTTTGCAAGACGTGCACTGCATTTTACAAATAAAATAAGAATATACTATTAAAAGGTAAAAATTTCATAAACCAAACTTTCAGTGAAAAAAAATCAAGGTAATGCTAATAAACTTGGAAATATTTACAACTTTTAATTGGGAGCCTATTAGCTCTCTAGTGTTGTTCATGACAGGAGATGGAATACTAAATTGTTTCTGTCTTTAAGAAGACTGAAATCTATAACACATTTATTGTTATGGAATTTGAAGTCACTAAAATAGTTTGAATTCAAATGGTGTGCTCTTAAATTTTGGAATTTTTTAAAATATAGTTTTATTGACTTCAGAGAGGAAAAGAGAGAGAGAAACAATGATGAGAGAAAAACATGGGTCAGCTGCCTCTGCATGCCCCACACTGGCAATCAAGCCCGCAAATGTGCCCTGACCTGCGATCAAATTGCGACCTCCTGGTTCACAGGTCGATGCTCAACCACTGAGCCATGCTGGCTGGGCAAATTTTGGAATGTTTTTACTTAGGAATAAGAATATCTCCATGAGTTGAATAACTAGAGTGAGTGGCCATCATGGTGAGTTCAAGTAGCTTCTGTATCATATGACCCATTTCCTAAAAGTGGGATAAACAATGGGTGAGATAAAGCACACTGTGTGTGTGTTATGCTATATAATCTATGTAAATTGAATTATTAATATACACTGAGTGGCCAGATTATTATGATCTCTGAATGCATAATAATCTGGCCACTCAGTGTATATCCTATATAATAAAAGGCTAAGATGCAAATTGTCCCCTCGAGCAGGAGTTTGACCAGCAGGCAGGCCGGCCAACTGCCCATGTCCCCTCCCCCTGGCCAGGCTGGCCGGACCCCACCCATGCACGAATTCATGCACCGGGCCTCTAATACACACACACACACACACACACACACACACACACACACACACGCACACACACACACACTCTGAGTGGCCAGATTATTATGCATTCAGAGATCATAATAATCTGTCCACTTAGTGTATAATGGCAAAAGAAACAGGATTATTTATCATGTTTTAAAATGATTCAAAAATGAAAAAATGTGCTTGAGAACAAGACTTCATGAACTACATTGCACCTACTGACTTTTTTTAACTTAAAATTGGATTCTTTTCAACTAATTATAGCTCAAGATTAGACTTTAAAGAAATATGAGGGAGAAGGGATGGCATTCTATCTATCTTCCACCACTCTTCGCCTAGGCCTAACTCCAGGGCGTGGTCAATAAAGAATCCATTAAGGATTAGAGTTCTCTCTGTAGCATTCCTTAAAACCTAAAGCTACATTTTGCTCTGATTGCTAAGTTAGTAATTTACCATTTCCTTCTCTCCCCAGAGTTCTAACATCTGTAGAAAAAAAATTAATTTTGTTCACAGGACAATTTTTTACCGAGTTAAGACTTAGAGATTTTCATCCTAGAATTCCAGAGATGGGCCTTTATGAAACTAGATGCTGTCAGAAATTTAACCCATGTGCCCTTAATGATAATCTCATTCAACATGAGAGATTTAAAATTAAATAAATAGCCAGAGTCAAGCATTTGTTAGAAACAAATACACTTGTCTCCTACATGAACTCTTATATCCTCAAACACCACATGCAGCTTTAATCAAAAATAAAAACTACTCAGACACATCAGTTTTCAAATGTCTACTGTTCTTTAAACAAATTTTAAACATAAAATTAGACAATGATCTTATTTCATGTGTATTTTCTTGAGAATATGTGATGCAACCTACTTTCAATTATATTTCATAATAAAAAAATCTAACTCATGTTAGTAATATAATACTAACATGTATGCTTTATCAATGGCTCCAAGAAAATTAACAATAATCTATAGTTATTTGAAATACTGTAGAGCCTTTTGAACATAGTGCATAACAAACTTTCCAGGATTCCTGCCCCATCCAGCCATGTATCTTTCCCTCTCCCTCATCACTGCTTTCCCTGAAAAACCTCACCTGTGGTGAAAGTCCAGCTCTCTGTTAATGCCATGGTGGCCCCTGGGAAGACACTCCGTGCAGCTGAATGGTTTGCTCTGCACTCAAAAACAGGCTGAACGAGAGAACTGCAACTGCTTTGTGCTGCGGTATGTTTTCTTAGAAAACACTGTCTTCATTTTTAGAAGACTACTTCCTACCTTCTCTTTTCTCTTCCAACTGCTGAAATATTGTCACCCCTTCTCCTTCTCAGGACCTTGATTCTTTTACCAAGAAAAGATAATTGAGCAGAATGAAACATCTGTACCCTCCTCCCTGGATATTGACCTATGTGCCACCGGCCACCTATGCACCACGGCTGCTCCTGCCACGGATGCTGGGCCGACTCAGATGCCTTTTCCTTTCCCCTCTTCAAGGTCCTGGCTGCTGAGGGTGTTCCCTCTGCCTCCTGCAACATAAATGTGTCACCCTCCTGGGGCTAATTCCCATGGCATACATGGGCCTAAATGTAAAACAAGAAGGGAGGGAGGGAGGGAGAGAGGGAGGGAATAAGGGAAGAGAAGGAAATAGATGATTGATAAATAGATAGATAGGTAGATGATAGATGGGTGATAGATAGATATATCTACCATCTTAAAAGTAAAGGTAAAACTGGGTCCTTGCTGGTGCTTTGCTCTGGGCCCTCACATGGGACCAGGGGTGAGAGCTGCGTGGGGTCTCCTTAGTGAATTATCCCACTGATGCGGGTGCTGCGCTCATGACCTAAGCATCAACTAAAGGCCCCATCTCGCAATACCATCATCCTTGGGGGTTCAACATGTGGCTTTCGGGGGACAAGCATTCACCCATAGCACCATATACCCCAGGATGGGCAAAGTAGGTTTTCAGTTGTTCATATGGAAAACACAACGGTTAATAAATAGTGATGCAAGAATAAACTCTGTGTTCTGCATACTCACAGCTGTAATTACGTTTTTTGCACCCTTTATTATTTCTGGCTGTAATATTTCCTGAATTCAGATCTGTATTTCCAGCTGTCTGTGCAACATTTCCACTGTGTGTAGTAACATCAGAGGATGCTTATTATGTATGAAGCACTCTACCAAGTACCAAGCACTTTCCATTCACATAGCTCCCCAAGAATGCGAATCGGTGGGTGCTATGGTTTCTACCCTTCTAAGTATGAGGACACTGAGCAGTGATAGTGAAAAACTTTCCCAAAACAGCATCAGGCAAATGGGAGAGCTTGAACTTCAACCCAGATAGTCTGGACCAGCCTCGGTCTCTGTCTTGATGCTTTACTCATATTTAATATACCAAAATGGAACCCTTGTAATTACCTCTCTAAACACTTTCCCACTCCAGTTTCCCTGGTCTCAGTAAGTGCTGGCTGTATTCCTTCAACAGCTTTGGGGAAAAACACCAGGAATAATTTCAATCCTGATATCCATTTTAGCAAATCCAGTCATATGTGCCTGAACATATGCCAGCAACTGGCCAGTCCTGGACCTCCGCTATTAGCATTCTGGTCGAAGTCACCACTGTCTCTGGCCTGGGTTATTAAACTCTGACCCTAAGATGTTTTTCTGAGCCAGTACTTGCTCTAATGAAGTCTGCTCTAAACAATGTAGTGGAGCTCCGTCCAGTTTATTCAAGTTGGATGTTTCATCTCCACTGCTGAAGTCCGCAAAGACTTCTCACCTTACTCAACAAAGTGTAAAGCCCTTACCAGAGCCAACAGTGCCTAAAAGACCTGGCCCCCACACCTCTCTGAGCTCAGCCTCTTTGCTCAGTCTCTTCTACACTCTTATTTGCTACGGTGTCAGGGCGTGAACTCGTTCTTTCTGCCTGAAAGCTCTCACCATCCTCATTGCCTGGCTTCCTGGCTCATTGCCCTTTTCAGAGAGCACTTCCTAAAAAGGGTGTCCCGTCCTGTTCCTCCTCCCATGATAGGACCTTTAAAACGTATCGCCATCATGTGCACATTACATTGGTTTTGTTTGTATATTTATCATCAGTTTCCATGTCCCCAATTAGGACAGAAGCTCATTTTATGTGGTTTTGTTCACTGTTGAATCCCAAAGTCTAAAATAATGCCTGCCACATGGTAGATGCTTGATGAATATATGATAGGTGAATAATATGTGAACCACACCCCACCCTAATGAAGAGTCAATGTCCTAAAATTTCCAGAGAAGAAAATGGGTTACATTCGGCTTTGGGTTATACTTAGATCTGCTTTTCTCACACACTGCGGTTTCCCACTGACCAGAAACCAATTTTGAGCCCTTTGGTCACAAAATATAAAGAAAAATAATCTATAAAACAATGAGACAAACAAAAAATGTATAAATGTACTGGTACACTACAGTAAAACATGCAGTTTTAACCTGTCTCTATAGAAATAAAGCAATGAGACCTAAGCCCTGGAATAAAGCTGAGTCCTCAATACTTATAACAAAGGAACTACTTTTCCTGTCGCATTCTGTAACTTTAATTTGAAACCTGAACAACACATTACTGCGTGGACATTATGAATACCTCCGCATACAGGACTGTGATTTCTGGCAGGTGGTCATCTGATTTCTGCTACAAATGTTTTAGTAATGAAGAACTCATTACATCAATATGAAACCAATCCCATTACTGGACAGTTATTATCTGAGAGATTTGTCTTTTATCAAAACTAATGCTGCCTCCCGGTCACTTCCTTTCCCTTGCGCTTAATGTGCTACACTCCATCTAATTATTATAAACAGAACTGTTCCAGATGTTTGAATATATTTAGCGTTTTCTTTTTAACTTTTTAAAGCCGACCTAAATCCTTCCTTTTTCCGCATTGTGTTAGGGTTTACATACTTTTTAACTAAGTTCCTTTCTATTGACTCGACTAGAGTTTGTTAGCATCTCTGGGTGCTGTTTCCCAGTGTTCCCTGCAATGCTTCTTAGCAATAAGCATGTGAATGTGCTAGTCCACACTGGCCAGGAGGCGCCCTCACAGCTGGGACAATACAAACAGCTGGACCAGCCTGGAAAGGCAAGGGGCCTGCCCTGCATTCGCCAGCCGGAAGCCTGATTTGCCTTTCTCCTGAATGTAAATGTGGTCCTAGCTGAACGGATGTGTGAAAGGGTGGTGGCTAGGGGCTTGCAGGGAGAGGTTCCATAGTAGTGGTGGAGTTTACGGGCACAAAGTAGAGATCTAATGCACAGTATAATGAATACAGACAACAACAGTGCACTGTATTATGTACTGTGATAAATACCACTACATCATCAATCCTATTGCAATATACAAACGTATCAAAAATTTTAAAGAAGCATGTTCTCACTCCGTGGCCTGGGAATTATATTCATTGAAAAGACTGCACAATGTTGGGGGGACTGGTCCTGTCAGAGACGCATCCTTCTGGGGGAGTAAAGCTGGGAGACATACGAGACACAGGCACATGGGGGGAGGGGCATTATTCATGACCCTGCCTGCTAATGTGAATGAAAACCATTGGAGCAGATGTGGTAGGAGGTCTTAGACACACAGGACTTCAGGGGTGTGGCAGGCATCACGAGAACGCAGGACAGACGCTCCGAGGACCAGAGGAGCAGCTGTGCTTGTCAGGCCAAACTGGACTCACGGCTTCATCAGTTCAAAGAAGAGACCATGTTGAGCAGACAGTCCCTTCTACAGATGAACCATTATGCACTGCGCTCCATGGCCTTATGTCAGGCCACTAGCTCACTGAACGTGTCATAAACTTACACCAACTGTCTTTCTGGGTTAAGGGCTTAAGTAAAACAAAGAAACAACTGGAAAGTAAGGGGGTTTTAAAAAATCATTGTTCGCTATGTAGAATGGTTGAAAAGTGATCACAGAAATGAAAGAGCCAATCTAGGGAATTCTTGTAAGTATTTTGGAAAAATGTGTTTAAAAGCAACCTACAATAATTATACTGGGTTTTATAGAGAAGATGTGCAATAAGGTCAAAAGACACATATGGTTCTATAGCTATTCAAACCATGTTGAAAGAATTAATAAGTTATCAAATATTCCCAATGATTTGACCTATTTGAAATAACTTAATTTTCAGATTTTTCAAAGATAGCGCTCCAAAAATAAAGACTAATCATATTTGTGCACATATGTGAAAAGTCTTAAACTGGATATCAGAAAAACAAATCTACCAAGGTATTTAAAAAATAGAGCTTGAAGAAGCTTAGGTTTTTCCAGCGGAGTAAAGATCATTCAACATTGAGAAATCTTTGCATTTATTTAACTCCATTAACAGGGCAAAGAAGAATGAACTTAGCCTCATGCTTTTAGGTATTGAAAAAGGTATTTAAATATTCAATATCCATTAGTATTTAAACTATAATAGGAAAAAAGATAATTTCTTAACTGTATAAGAATATGCATTGTGAAATATAAAGCCAAAATCCTGCTTAAGAAAGGTAATACTAAATATATTCTCATTAAAGTCAGGAAAAAAATATATAGTTATAACTCATTATTTCAGTTTGCATTGTATCGGGACAATGCTCTAACTGACCAGGGCAGCAGTAATATTTTTATGGTATTTTCATCTAGCAGAGATCATACTAAATAATATGTATAAAAGACAATACAAATGTAAAAGCTAGTGCAATGAAAGAAGCCAAAAAATTAAACATTTATGTTATAGCTCAGTGTTTTATCCTTTTAATGTTGTCTTCTTAAAATGAAGTATGTTTTAATATTTCTCTATAAGCCTTCAACTTTATAAAACTTTTCTTATTTTCACATTTGACATAAATTCTATATAAATGTTTAATTATATAGACACCATGATCAAGACAAATGAAAACAATGCCTGGCATTTAAAAAAGAAGTTTGCATGCCCTGGCCTGATGGCTCAGTGAGTTGGACCATTGTCCTATACAATAAAAGATTGCTGGTTCAGTTCCCATTCAGGACACATGCTAGGTTGTGGGTTCAATCCCCAGCTTAGCTCATGACACATGCGAGGTAACAAATAGATGTTTCTCTCTCACATCGATATTTCTCACTTTCGCTCCGCCCTCTAATGAACATGTGAATACCTTCCAGTACTTATACTAGCATATAACTTATACTATAAGAAATATTTAATTCATGGTTAGTTTAATAATTTGCTTTTTAACTGTTAATTATTGCTTTGTATCATACTTTTTTAAAAAAGAAGTTTATACTCAAGGAATTTACATTTCAAGATATTAGCATTTTGGTTGTCAGCAATCCCATCTACTTCCTCTACAGAAAGGTCAAATTTTACATTTCACATTCCCATCTCTACACTTTAAACATTATTTTGACTATATTGCAAAGTAACAACATATAGGAAGAAATAAAAGTTGATTTAATGAAAAATTCTAAAAGTTCAGGGGTATTTTTAAGGTGTCAAATAAATGTTTATATCAGCATTCTTTCCTTCCTTACATCTTAGTTACTAGTATTAAATAAATATAGATAACAGTGTTTCCTAAAATATCATCGGATCGCTTCCTGGTAGAGGCAGGTGGGAAACTAACTCAAGACCTGGTCCTACTGTGATGCACAAGCATCAGCACCCGTGTGTCTCCCTCTTCCCACCTCTTCATTGGGTCAGGTGGCCCTTAAACGTGTCCAGGAAAATAATCAAGAGAAAGAAAAGCATGTTTCCTACAATGTTCTATCAACCAATGATCCATATAGATCCCACTTCCTCCTTTTCTGAAATTGATCTTCCCTTTCCAAGAAGAAGGATAAAAATTCACATCATGGCCCTAGCTGTTTTGGCTCAGTGGACAAAGCGTTAGCTTGTGAGCTGAAGGGTTCTGGGTTTGATTTGGTCAAGGGCACATGCCTGGGTTGCAGGCTTGATCCCCAGTGTGGGGCATGCAGGAGGCGGCTGATCAGTGATTCTCTCTCATCATTGATGTTTCTGACTCTCTCTCCCTCTCCCTTCCTCTCTGAAATCAATAAAAATATATTTTAAAAAATTCACATCATGAATTTGTATCATATTAACTTTTATGGAGGAGAAAATTGTGGTAAGAAAAAATTAAGCAATAGATTAAAAATCAAAATTACTATCTACGTATCTTCCTATTTTTTCCTGCTTGACTATTTGGCATAAAAAGCCAAACAATTATTTAAAGTATAAGAAAAAATTTTAATCTCAATTGCATTATGGGGAAACTTTGCAAAGATGTGTACATAATAGTGTTTCAATTTATTTTTAGATAAGATGAAAGATGTATTGTAAGACTAGAGCATGTCATTTTTTCCTTAAATTTAAAAAAACTTGACATTCTAAGAAACATATTTCAATGGAAGCATGGATTGAATTGTAATCATATTCTCCCTCAAACAATAGCAAAACAACAGTAGAGTAAAAATTACTGTGTCAGGGATTACACCAGTGCATACTACAGAAAATCAGCAGTTAATAGTTGAGGGACCCAAAGTCAAAGCTAAATCTTATCTTAAATGTAGACTCCATTATCTACTCTTTTTAAATTCCTTTTGTCCTCAATATTACCCTTTCCTTTGCCTTATTATTTGTGAAGAAACCTCACTACAGAATGGCTCTTCATCACTGTTTTTTGATGTATACACTCTTCTTCATTACTTTCCATTTCTTGAGGAAAAATGTGTTAGAGCCACCTGAGCCTGAGGTTTTGATGGATAGTTTCTCACAGAATCTTAGAATTTGTCGATTTAAAAGAAGTCTCTATCGGGCCATCTAGTTTATCTCTCTTCACATAGCTATTTATTTTGTGATATTTCTAAATCATTTCTCAAATAGGGATAAGTGATAATTCTACAACTTTCTTTGGCCATTGATTACCACTGCTTGTTCAAACATATATGTTCTGTTACTGTGTTTTTACTTAATGTTAACATGCTTCTGGTCCTGTGACTTACTAAGATAAAAAGAATCAACTTCATCAAATATCTAAAACCAAGTTCTGCTCCCATTTAGCAATACTTATTGTAATAAGTTTCATACTTCTGATCTAGATGGTGTTTTTTCTACATTTATAATTAAACTAGAGGCCCAGTGCACAAAATTCATGCACGGGGGGGGGGGGGCGGGGGGGAGAGGGTGTCCCTCAGCCCAGTCTGCACCCTCTACAATCTGGGACCCCTCGGGGGATGTCGAGGGGTTGGGCCTAAACCGGCAGTAGGACATCCATCTCGCAATCTGGGATGCTGGCTTCTAACTGCTCACCTGCCTGCCTGCCTGATCACCCATAACCATTCTGCCTGCCTGCTTGATTACCCCCAACCCCTCTGCCTGTCTTCCTGATCGCCCCTAACCCCTCTGCCTGCTGGCCTGATCATCCCTAACCGCCTCTGCCTCAGCCCCCACCACCATGGCTTTGTCCGGAAGGAGAACCGGATAACTGGAAGATGTCCGGTCGACCCAGTCTAATTACCCTTTTATTAGTATAAATATTAACATTTATAACCATTGGACCATATACTACTGAAAGAAAAATGTTAATTGTATGTGATATACAACTAAAATATTGTAATATTATATGAAGCAATTATTAACAGTAAAAAAACAACTTACTAAAATAACCACAAATTAAATATTTCTTATAGTATGACTTTTATGATAGTATGAGTATTAGAAGGTATTCACAAGATTTCAAACTAGTTTCCTGGTCCAAAGATATAGCATTATATTTTGAAAATCATAAATAGAAAAATTTCTAGAACAAATTGTAGCATATCTCATAAGTAGACTTAGAGAAAGAATGTGAAAAGTAGAAAAACATTATTAGAGTAAGAAGGAGAAACACAAAGAAATGCAAGGGAAGATACAAGACAGAGACAGAACAGAATATTAGTGGGTGACAAAAACCTATAAGGAAAATTGAAAGTGGGGAGAAATAAGCCACAAAAGAGCAGTAACTTCAGAAAAGTGGATACCCCAGTAGCCTATACAAGTAACTTGTTCAGTCTCATTCAAAATCAGTGAAACATGAAGTAAAAACAAAGGGAAACAGCAGGACACACCATCTCGAATAGCTAAATCTAAAGGGACTGATAATACTAAGTTCTGTGGAGGATGAGCCGCAACAGTAACTTAAATCATTACTGACTCTTCAGATACCACTCACTACTAAGGTTATACAGACACAAACTGAGATTCAGCAAGTTCATAATTTTGTATGTGGGAGAAATATATACACATGTCCATCAAAACACATGTACAAAATGATCTCAAATTGTTCAAAATAGCCAAAACTGGATAAAAGCCAAATGTCCATAAACATTAAAATATATGTGCCCTGGCCAGTGTGACTCAGTTGATTGTCATCCTGTACACTGAAGGTTTGCTGGTTCGATTCCCAGTCAGGGCATGTGCCCAGGTGGCTGGGTTGCTGGCTCAATCTCTAGTAGGGGCGTGCAGGAGGCAGCCATAGATGTTTTGCTCTCACATTGATGTTTCTCGCTCTCCCTCTCCCTTTCTCTCTCTCTAAAGATCAATAATAATAATAATAATAATAAATGTGTAAATAAAATAATATTATTAAAATAGAATACTACATGGTAATAGGTAAACACTAAAAAATGAAAATAAACTTAAAAACCCTACAGTTACACACATAGCAGGAGGGAATTCCATAAACATGATAATGAGTGAAAGAAGGCAGACTCAAAATTATGGCACATAAAATCCTGTTCTACCTACATGCAAGATTTGAAAAAACAAACACATTAGACATCAGGATATAGATAGAAGTCGGGAGAGAGGAAACCTCTGGAGAGGAAGGAGGGGTTAATGTTTGAAAGAGGTAATTAGGGGAAATTAAGATTTGTAAATATTCTATTTCTTGATCTGAGCTCACAAGAGTATGTTTATGATTTTTATAATTTTTGTATGTAAGTATACTTCAGCAAATATTATATAAAGTAAGACAAACAAAAGCATATATACACCAGGGAGTATGGAAATACATATTTAATTATAAAATCTTAAGTGTATAGAAATTGAAGGAGAAACCAACGGATATACACTACGCTTAAAGGGCCATGAGATCAGAGGGGTTGGAAATGGGTAATTTTGTTGTTAAAATATTGAGCCTACCAGAAATATATGTATTTTGAAAAGTAATCACTCACAAACACAGACACACACACATGTATACGCACACATGAACTAGGTGAACACCAGGTAGATTTAAAATAAATAACTGCTGTGTGTTTCAGGTAAAACTCTTTCTGGCTTTATAAAATGCAGATTTAAAATAAAGGACACATTTTATTGCTCCAGTAAAGTAAGAACTGAAAGGGCTCGCAGGTAGTTCCAATGAAATATGAAGAAAGCGGGGGTTTCAACTAAAGGTGAGGGGAAGGTGCTGAACGATTAAATGTTAAAGAAAAAATGAAGTTACACACAATGGGAAGTCAGACTATGTCTCCTGGGCATTGAAACCCGTTACAGGTGAGTATTCAGGAGAGAACGTGGGGACTGGGACATGAGGGGGTATCTTTTTGTAAAAGTCACTGAGGAGAAGCATTGCGGGGTGAGTGGCTCGATGCAGGGAGCCCATCAGGTGTGTCTGGATAAATTCATGTTCTCTCTGCCTATAAATTAAGGATCACAAGGTCTTGTGCCCAGAAAAACTAAGAAATGCATTGCTTTTAGGATGTCGTTTTGCCTTTCGGTGACCTTTCTTTCCTTTTTAAGTTCCATCTCCTTCAATCATTGAACTAAGCCTTTTTTTATTACTATTATTTTAATCACAGCAAGGGGTTCTGACTTAATGTGTCACCACTTACTTGGGAGTTTGGATTTTTAAATATGACAGCCATTATGGCAGACTTGGGAGTCATTAAAATAAATAAGTCATGTTCCCTATCCTTGAGAAGCTCATGACCTACTGAGTTTTGAAAACCAAGAGATGATTTTTAGAAGTCTGAAGTAGGGAAGCATGATTTACTCAGGAGTGGTTTTCTGAGATCAAAAAGAAAAAAAAAAAAAAAGATTTCTAGGTAGGACTGTAGGCTCAAATCACTGCATATTCTCTGCCAGATTTAAAATCTATGCCAGGCTAGGGTGGTGGGGCTCGATAGTTGAGTGTTGACTTATGAACAAGGAGGTCATAGTTTGATTCCAGGTGAGGTCACATGCCCAGGATGCAGGCTAAATCTCCAGTGGGGGGCATGCAGGAGACAGCAGATTGATGATTCTCTCCCATCATCGATGTTTTTATCTCATTCCCTCTCACTCCCTCTCTGAAATCAATCCTATATAATAAAGAGGCAATACGCAAATTGACCATCACACCCTCACAAGATGGCTGCCTACAACCAGGCCAGCAGGGGGGTTAGCGAAGGATGACCGACCAAACAACTGAACAAGCAGGCTGTGTGGGGTGACTAGGCCAGTAGGGGGGTTAGTGAGGGATGACCAAACAACCGAACAGCAGGCTGCGTAGGGCAACCAGGCCAGCAGGGGGGTTAGTGAGGGACAACCAAACAAATGAACAGCAGCCTGCATGGGGCGACCAAGCCAGCAGGGGGGTTAGTGAGGAACAACCAAACGAATGAACAGCAGGCTGCATGGGGCGACCAGGCTGGCAGGGGAGTTAGTGAGGGATAACCAAATGACTGAACAGCAGGCTGCGTGGGGCTACCAGGCTGGTGGGGGGCCGTGTGGGGTGACCAGGCTGGCAGGGAGGACAGTAGGGGGTGACCAGGCCATCAGGGGGGGCAGTAAGAGGCGACCAGGCCAGTGCGGGGGGGGGGGGAGCAGTTAGGGGAGATCAGGTAGGCAGGCAGGTGAGTGATTAGGAGCCAGTGGTCCAGGTCTGAGAGGGATGTCCAACTGCCGCACTCCCTTTCCCCCTGTGCGTGAATTTCATTCACTGAGCCTCTAGTAAAAATATATTTTTAAAAATAAATAAACAAAAATCCTTTGCCTGGAATAAAGTCTTCTAAGCTTAGGTTATATTATATATCAAGTATTATATGTTACTAGAGGCCCGGTGCACAAATTCGTGTATGGGGGTGTTCCCTCAGCCCAGCCTGCACCCTCTCCAATCTGGGACCCCTCAGGGGATGTCTGACTGCCGGTTTAGACCCCATCCCTGTGAAATTGGGCCTAAACCGGCAGTTGGACATCCCTCTCACAATCCAGGACTGCTGGCTCCTAACCACTTACCTGCCTGCCAGCCTGATCTCCCTAACTGCTCTCCCCTGCCAGCCTGATTGCCCCTAACTGCCTCTGCCTTGGCCCTGCTACCATGGCTTTGTCTGGAAGAATGTCCGGAAGGTTGTCCAGAAGATGTCCAGTCTAATTAGCATATTACCCTTTTATTAGTATAGGTAATTATGTATTAGGTAATATTACAGGAAGTGATGGACTTTTAGCTTGATAATAGGGACATTTAAAGTCACACTTGCTTAGTGGTCTGCTTTGGCACATTTCTTGAGAATGTCATGTGTAAATTCCCTCTTCTGGACCCTTTCCGTTCTTGCCTGCTCACTCAAAAGACTCTGCCAGGAGCATTGGTGCAGAGACTTCCGTTTAGGAAACAATTTCTCCTCCTGGAGTATGTTCCTGTCTTTTCTAGGAAGAACAGCCCTGTGACTCATGGATACACGAGCCCATTTCTCCAGGGGCCCACACTCAAGCTTGGGGGCAGTTGCAAAGCCTCTTTTTGTCCAAGTGTCTTTCCCTATGGCCTTCTCAGGGGTTGCCTATAACCCTTGCAGACAACTCCTATAGCGTTGCTTCCTGAAAGCATGGACAGCTGACTCAATGAACTTGAACACTTCTTTTGCTAGGCCCCAGGTCCACTCAATTGATGAAAAATTAAATGTGCTCACATTCCCAAAAAGTAGTCTCCTATCTTGGTAAAGGAGGCAAATGGACTCCCAGTATTAGAAAGGAGATGAGATACACATAAAAACAGTTCCATTAGTTGCAAAATACTAATTTTATTTAAGAAAATAGCCAAGTATATGGGTTTGGTAATTAACTGGGATTCAATTAAATTAACAATTCAACAAACAGTTATTCCCTTTATATTTTGGCTTAATTAAATGCAAACCAAGATTGAACTGTACCACCCCAAATACACTCATATACCATAGCAAAGGGAAATATTCCTTAAGAGAGACTCTTATCTTTGGTGGATAGCATATAACTGTTTTCCTAAAATAGCATATGCTAATGAAACTTTTAATGTCTTACATCAGTGATATTTTCAGACAGTATTGAAAAAGCACATCCATTCTGCTTAACTTACAGTAGCCCATGTGTTTTTCCCCTAAGCTCAATTTACAGAAGATAGAGTAAGACTAGCTAAACACATAAAGTAAGACATCTGAAGCTTTCTCGGAATAGTTATATTGCCTTTTGCTAATGCTACTGAATAGAAAGCTTTAAATTTGAGTGTCACTACTAAATCCTAAGTACAATGGCATGCAAACTAAATATTCACATAAAGGAGAAGCAAACTTGCTTTACTGAGTAGTAACAGCTGATTTAGCATTAACACCAGAAGCTACAGTGACTGTTCACATGAAGCCAATGCTAATGTTCTCCACGGTTTGCAACTTGCAGTTAGCACTGCACGACTGTTGAAGAAACGAAAGAGAGAAAACCAGACTCGAGGTTCAAGGATTTAAAATCAAGAATATTTAAAAGAAAGGGAAAACCACAGCTTTCTGGATTTTATCTTCTGATTCAACACGAACAACCAAGAACTTAATTGCATCGCTTTCCTCCCAGAACGTTCAAAAACCAATTGTACATTTCTACTATAAATCTGTTACAAATATCTGGACACTGCATTAAATATCATGTTCATAGAACCTCTTCCAACCAGCCTTTGCCATCGGAAGTTCAAGATCTATTAAAAGTAACTTATTATTTACTGTACAGATATTCTCTAAAATTCTGTAACTACCCAGTTTAAAACAGACCATCATCTAAAAAGTTTATGTCAGTTTTTTGTAACATGGGATTTTTCTATAAAACAATGAGATACACCATGGCCACATGCTCACTGTATGTCACACCTACACACGTAGGCATGCATACATACATTAATAAATGAATAAATAAGACTATGCCAAGAGTTTAGTTCTACACAATCTAAACATTTTCTCATTAACCAAATATTTTAGTTTGTTTTACATGCAATGCACAATGACAGAAGAAAATATCAATTAAATTTATAAATTTTGTATATGGAAGAAAATGCATATGAATATTCATTATATTATAGGTATTATTTATCATGTTTGCATTATTTATGCTTATCATAGCTATGATGTCATTCCTAGGAAATGCACTCCATGGTTAAATTCTGGATGCTGAAACAATCTCATATAGCAGAAGGACTGGCATCAAAAGTAATCACGGCGAGGCCCTGGAGATTTCATCTGAAGATACAGAAGCTTTGCAAACGGCAATTCCCAGAAGCAGCGGTTACATTTTTGCCTCTGTGCGCGGTACACCTGCTTCTGCCATGGTAAGACACAGCAGCCCTGTGGCTTATACTGAAAGATCCCACACACGCACTCAAAAAAAGGGTGATATCTAAGGACATGTCCACCTGAGGAAGCAGCATGGGCTTTGGAATGAGACATACCTTTGTCTGAATCTTGGCTACAGTACTTAACAGTTCAAAAATTCTCACCTTGTTTTTTGTGTTTTTTTTTTGCCTCCTCCACCTTTAAAAGAGGTGCACAACCCTGGCCACCTGAAGGGTTAGAACCCCAACCTGTGCACTGAAGGGTTGCAAGTTCTATTTCCAGTCAAGGGCGTGTACCTGGGTTGGAGGTTGGATCCCAGGCCCAGTTGGGACACGTATGGGAGGCAACCAATCAATGTGTCCCTTTCATATCAATGTTTCTCTCTCCACTCCTGCCTTCCACTCTCTCTAAAAATCAATGGAAAATATATCCTTAGGAGAGGATTAACAAAAAATTCTATATAATAAAACCCTAATATGCAAACTGACTGAACGGTGGAATGACCGGTCACTATGATGCACACTGACCACCAGGGGGCAAATGCTCAATGCAGGAGCTGCCCCCTTGTGGTCAGTGCACTCTCACAGGGGGAGCACCACTCAGCCAGAAGCTGGGCTCATGACTGGTGAGCGCAACTGCAGTGGTGGGAGCCTCTCTCACCTCTGCTGCAGGCAGGTGGAGTGAGGGGTCTCGGACTGTGAGAGCCCAGGTCTGTGAGAGGGATGTCCACCTGCCAGCTTAGGCCCGATCCCTAAGGGGTCCTGGACTGCAAGAGGGTACAGGCTGGGCTGAGGGACCCCCCCACCCCAGTGCCCAGATCTCGTGCACCGGGCCTCTATTAAAAATAGAATAAAGTAGGTGTACAAGAAAACTGTTCCAGAGTAATGGGTGAAAGTAATCATCTGCCTGTCCCTCCTGTGGCTGGTGGACGTTGGAAAAGATAGAGAGGCTGTCACCATGGATTGACCTATGGGCTGCACTGGACAATCTGAGTCTCCTCAACCCCTCCCTGTCCTTGGAATACAGTTCTGCCCTCCATCCCCACAGCTGGAGCTGTTCAAGGACACAGCCTGGACAGTACACAGTGACTGAACCTGTTGTGTCCTCTGTATAAACTTGTAAGGTGCTGATGGGCAGGTATAGAGATCTACTAGGCCTGGGGCCACTCAAAAATAGGTTCCCTGGCTTATTAAACCTGCCACTGAGCAGGCGGGAATGGTGTGCCTCTTCCCTTCATCTCTTTCAGCCCTCAGTGTTCAGGGGCCTCTTTGCAAAACAGCAGCAATGGCTGAGGAAGGTAAAACTCTGCTCTAGGCAGCAGATACTGGGCACACGCGTTCACAGCAGAGAGCGAAGGTTGAATGCACACATCTGAGCAAGGGCTGCGCTGTGTCCTCACAGACAAGGAGGGCATTCTGGGAATTCCCCCCACAGATCTGTCCCAACTGACATGCAATTCTATAAACGCACATGCTTGTCTCATTGTCTTGTTTGTATAACTGATGAAAGGATTCATATAATTTTAATAACTAGATATTTTTAGGTTCCAAAAATGATGTCTCATTTCTATAGAATTAAAACATAAAAACTCTGAAATTGAAGAAAAAATAAGAGGCTGTGTATGTGAGGATTGTATATACTAGTAATTATCTGTTCATGTTCTAAGGAGAGCCCTATAAGCCAACCTATAGGTGTGGAGGGCAATAGTCACAGACATCATACTGCTTCAAAACAGGACATTGGTCATCAGAATTTTAGGTGTTTTCTTTTCCCTTATATTCAGCATCAATGACTTATGACATTTTAGCTACCTCTTTCTCTGCTATCTAAATCTGCCCATCCATTATTTTAAAAATATTGTTCAAATCTGCTAGGCGTATTAATGCAATTTTTGAAGGCTTAAAGAGAAGTGTCCATATTTAATTCAAGTCAATACATCTGACCTTAAACTAGTGAATCTGGATGTTTTCATTGGGTTATTTCATGAAGGACACACTTGTAATTAGGAACAGCTGTGAGTCTCCATTTGGTAAGAGTGGAGAGGATAAGTTATCAAATTAATCACATTTGGACAAATCTCAAGATTTTAAAAGAGAGACCCGAGTAGGTTTTTGGCAATGTTTTGAAAATACTCAAAAAAGATACAAATATTTTAGATAACCTTATTCTAAAGGCAAAATATGAGTTATTTTTCCTTCCAACCCCACGCTAATTATGCCATTCACCTCTTTACCTCCTACAGAGCTTCTTCATTCTCTGGAACTATTATAAACATTTATTTTATTACCTCTGCAGGTTGTTAGACACATATTCACTGCTGCAAGGGAAACTCTAACTAGATCACCCATTGTCTGCAGAGAGCTGGGATTTCAGATGAGCCTGGAAAATCACCCACCATTAGGCTATAAGCAATTTTGAAAATGGAAAATAGAGCATATTTACTACACCTGGTGAGTCTCTAATTACAATGGTCTATATTCATCATTTACACACATTTGTCATTTTAATTAATTACTCAGGGCGCCATCCAATCCCTGTGCTGCATTCTAAAATTCCCATTGATTTAAACAGGTATAATTGTTGCTAGAGTGGAACACTTTTGGAATCAGTGGTTTTAATACAATCAAGAACTATTCTCTACAGTTCATCCCCTACGTGGAGTTCAGGTTCCTGCCACTTACAATAAATCAGTTTGCTTTTCTTTTTGCTATGACTATGAATACAAAGAATCTATTTTGAGTATTTTAGAAAGCTATTTTAAAAATCTGTCTTTGGCCTTACAAGTCCCATGTTTAACATCTTTATAATGATTCATTGGGGTTATATATTATATTTTGTTAATAATTTCTTTATATAAATATTAAAGAGTTATTTGGTAGATAACATGTTTGCCTATAGGCAAATTCATTCATAGAAATATAAAGATTAATGCTCAAAACTATAAGCATTCTTAATTATTTCTATGATATCCCTCAATCTTAAACTTTGTGGGTTTTTTTTTTCGATTTTAAGTATAGTGTTGGTTTTTAATATGTTCAATACTATGGAACAGAAATTTAACCAATGTCATGAGAAAAATCATTCACAACCACATGATAGAATTCTTTAGGTTTTGAGTAATAATTAACTACATCAGTATCTACATTAAAATCAAATTGATTTAAATTGCTTTATTCATGCATTACTGACTCATATTAGCCAGCTATTTAAAGCATGCATATTGCCATTGATGATTTCTAGTAATATTAACTGTGTTTTCTATTGGCTGAGGCTAAGGAGCTGCTCTGAGTGCTTTATGTGGAGGAACTGGCGTCATCATCACGTCCAACTTGTCAATAGTCCCTCTTTTTACTCCCGTCTGGTAGAAGAGAAAACTGAAGGATGGAGGGCAGGGAGTGTGTAACTTTCACAGTGAGCGGCACAGATTGGATTTGACCTTCGACTCAAGACATCCAGAAGCTGTGCTCCTAACCAATTCCTCCAGGGCCATGTTTCCACTTACTTTGTATTACATCATGAAATATTTCGGAGGTGAGAACTCGTCTTAGCCATCCTTTGTCTTAGCCATCTTTTGTCATTGAAAAAAATAATTACTGAATGTTTTACTTCTCGTTGACACAACACGTAGAAACGCAGCACAAGGAGTGGCCAACGTGAGCGGGGACTCTCAGTCCATGAGTTGGTGCAGTTCTTCTGTTTGGTTTTTCAACAGCTTTATTGGGGTATAAAGTCACATCCAAGAATTGTGATTTGCTTTAAATGATCAATTTGATGAGTTTTAGGGTACTGGTATATATTCATTAATAATGCCACAACCAAGATATAAACTTTTACCAATATCTCAAAAAGTTCTCTCAAGCCCCTTTAAAGTCAACCTTTCTATACTGAATCCTGCTTATCATTGATCTGCTTTTGGTCAGTATTATTTGCTTTTTCTAAAAGGTCATATAAATAAATTCCTGAAATATGCATCCCTTTGTACTTAGCATGAACTTTTGCAATTGATCTAGATTGTTATACGTGTCAACTGTTTGCTCCTTTTTAACACAGTGTGTATGCCACAGAATGGATGTACCAACATTTGGTTAGCATCAATTGATGGCCAATTAGTTTATTTCCAATGTTTGGCTATTATCAGCAATGCCACTACCAACATTTGCACACAGGTTGTTGTGTGGTGATGTATTTTCACTCTTCTCTGGTAAATCTCTAGAAGTGGAATCGTTGGATCATAATTTTAGATTTCACTTTATCTCTTATGCTTATCTGTTTCCCACAATGACTTTACAATGTTGCATTCCCATCAGCAATGTATTAGAACTCCAAGTTGGGTTTCATAATAACCTCAATAGTCTAATCAAAACCCAAATTAACATCAGAAACCCAGTGTGAGCAACAAGCATATGGTTAGAGAAGAAACCATCCACCATTTCAATTTGGCCTGGTTATCTCAATAGACAAAACTTGGTTGCACTTTGAATATTTACTATCAACTTTAAATAGTCAAATCAGTGTTTGCCCACAGGAATCACCTATGAGGAAAGAGACATTCTTTTACCCTGCTTTAAATAAATATTAAGTTATTATAGAAAATTAAAACCCAAATTTAGATAGGGCAAAAGCTATATACTATTAATTTTCCACACTGCATTCTGCTCAACTCTGATTAAGTGTTTGATCTGTATGTTCACATAGAAATTCAGAATAAAATTATCAATGACCTCATTGATTTAAAGGATTATAAGGATCTGATATATACTTATTTTCGTTATGAGCTATGAGTAAAACAGATTACATAAGGAAGTTTCAGAAATTAATCTACCACATATAGTTCATGAGTTATACAAAGTAATCAATACATTAGTGGAATATTACACTTTTAAAACTTTCTAATATCATGACACCAAATTTAAATTTCCTTACAGCCAGGCCAAAATAAATGCTAATGTGTTAAAGGAATGCAGTTCAGACTGTTGCCCTGACTTCTGTGATGAGGTATAAATATCCTGGGCGGGGGTGGGGGGAATAGGAAGGGCCTCAGCAATAGCAGTAAGAAGAAGGGGACATGAGATACCCCTCAAATGAAACACACACCCTAAGGCTAAGAATATTGTAACTGGTAGTGCAGCTGTTGAATCCAAGTATTCTCTCCGGGGGAAAGTGTCTTTCCTACAAACTTTGATGAGCATTAAAAACACCAGTGATGCACGGCATTATGGACAAAGGTGATCCTGAGTAAACAGGTTTTAGCTAAACTATGTGTTTTCTGCTCCTTAACGGAGAAATAAATACACAGAGTAAGTTTGTGAATTAACCATTGCAGTTGTGAATGGAGAAATAGGATCCTAAACTGCATTTGTACTGAAACATTCACACACACACACACACACACACACACACACACACACACACACACACACAATTACATTTAAATATATTTCTGTCAGAATTTGGACATATCTATAACTAAACTATTATCTCTGATTATTTTATTTTCCTTCTCTTTTTCTTAATTATACAAATCCATTTTGAAAGCATATAGCTGAGGCATTGCATCAATGGCCAGGGTACTGTGGCAGACAACTCTAAGGTGGTCTCAATGGCCCTACCATATCAGGGCACATGGCTGTGTAATCCCTCCCCTTGAGGTTGGGAAAGCTGTTTCTTGCTCTACCCAATAAAATAGGGCAAAGGTGATGGTTTGTCACTCCCGTGACTTGCTACCTTCCATGAGATGCTATCTTGCTATCAGACTCTCTCTCTCTTGCATTCCTGGTAGCCTTGAGGGAGCAAGCAGACATGTTGCCAGATGCTTATAGGGAAGGCCACAAGTGTGTTTGATTTTTTGTGTTTGTTTGAATAGGTAAATATTTTATTATTGCCAATCAGTGCAATTGTTACATTATTAGTATACATCCTCATACCTTTATAAATTGTCCTGACCACCTGAAAATTAATTTAAGAATTTCTATTATTTCACACTAGTGACCCAGCACGTGAAATTGTGCGAGACCCAGACCCGTGGGAAATCGTGCGAGACCCGGGACCCCAGACCCCGCTGCCACGGGACTCTCCCGAGTCTCGCTGTGCCACAAGACCCAGAGTCAAGTCCCTGCCCACCAATGCGCACCTCACCGTGCACGCAGCCCTGCCCACCCGCACATGCCTCACCACACACACAGCCTCCTGGTGACTGATCTTTGGTCGTTACGGCCTAGGGCCACTGGGTTTTTATAATATAGATACCTTAGTAACATCTATAGCAAAGGGTCAGCCACAGCAACAAAAAAGTGAAAACTGGTTTGGATATTTAATCAAACTTTTTTACAACTTGGAAGGATCAAGTAAAGCTTATCACCTTTTGCATTCTTGTTGCTATGGTTGTTTTTAATTAACCACAGTCACATTGAAAGCATGGATGTGGAATCTATTATGTTTTTTAACACATGAATAACTTTGTTTATACCTATTTTATATTGATCAACAACTGACACTTGCTAAGCACAGGAACTTGAACTTGCTTTTTGTTCTCTTTAAGGGAAGTGCAGTTTATTTTAGTCCCTTGAAAACTTTTGGAGAGGAGTCAGAGTCAGGGTCATTCCCATCTCATGTGATGAAACCTGAAACAGAAACCAGGCAAACACGATTTTCCTTTATGGAACTTGGGGAATAAATACTTCATAAACATTACTTCACAAATATGAAGAATAACAGAATATAGCTAAACTAGAAACATTTCCTTAAACATCATGCATTCGATCCCCAAAATCCAGTTCCAGAACATACAGTAATATGGTTTCAGATACCAAATAAACTGTAAATACTATTGTCCTGCCACGGTGTGTTTTTCTTTTTAAGTCACATCTAAGATTAAGTCAGTACTCAAGACTTTGGACCATAAGAAAGTCAGCAGAATTTTTTTAAAGTAGCAAGAGTTAGCACAAGGTGCCTAGAGTAAGCCTAGGAATGTTGTAAAATCCAGACACTATCCTTCCATTCGGTTCCATGTCAGGCATCAGGATGCCCACATCACAATGAGGGGAGTGTCTGCATGTATAAGAAGAGAGTACGGTACTCCCCTTAGACAGTCAGCTTCTCTTTCTTTTCTTTTTTTAATATATTTTATTGATTTTTATAGAGGAAGGGAGAGGGAGAGAGAGAAACATCAATGATGAGTGAGAATCACTGATTGGCTGTCTCCTGCACGCCCCCTACTGGTAATCGAGTCCGCAACCCAGACATGGGCCTCTGCCAGAATCGAACCTGGGACCCTTCAGTCTGCAGGCTGACGCTCTATCCACTGAGCCAAACCAGCTAGGGCAGCTTCTCTTTGTAGTCAGGGACACAACCACACATCACCAGTTAGCAAGAACATTGCTCCCATGTGGCAGTAACTCTAATGTAAATTCTCTAAATGATTAAATCATCAGCCAATCCTTATTATATATCTCAATATGAAGAATCATCTAGGCATTTTTGCAGGTTGTCAAGATGTCACAGTTGAACTAAATTATGTGCCTTTAATCTTACTTTTACTCTTTTAAATTCATATTAATACTGTACTTGTGCTGGTAATTATAAAGTATAATTCACACAAATTATAATTAACTTTTACAATACTGGGATGCCTGGCTGCTCACGGAGTGGTTTATCTATTTCCATGACCTCCATATGAAAGTATCAAACATTCCTTCATTCTCTGCTGAGAAAACACATATTCTTTTAAAGCACCCTAAATTTCGTGTTTATTTTACATTATGGCAGTGAAATTTCAATCAGAAGTTTTAAACAGGAGCGAAAGCCTAGGTAGGTTGCTTAGGGTTTTGAGTCAGAGAAAGTCAGAGGTGTTCTCCTAAATCTCAAATCAGATCAAAGCATCTTAATGGGATCACTTTGCGTACAAAATCAGGTTCCAAATGGATTAACTAAGAATTCAAAACTGGAGAAAGTTTGCCTCTATTCTTAACACTTTTTCTCACTGTATCTGCTCCTAAACCCCGTTCTCCCACTGCCAGACTTAACCAGCACTGCCCCAAAACTGCACTCATTTTCACAGCACTGATTCTTCTCTCATGTTTCTTTCCATGCAAAATCCGCATCTCCTTCTCTACTCTCCGAAGTCCTAGTCAGCCCTCACAGTTCAGTGCATATTGACATCTTCCCATCAACCCTTTCTTCTTCCCCTGGTTGTATTTAGACAGTTTTCTGCCATGCCCGCAACACAGCACCCCTTCATTCTCCTTTGTTACAGAGCAGGTAAGCTCCACTACTAAGGTATACATTCTATTAAGTGGGGAGCTTGCCCTCTCTGGAGTTAGCAAGAAATAGGAATTCAACCAACATCTATTCAAATCAAGCCTTTGTATTTGGTAATCATCATGCCAAAGCTGATACAGGTGTTGCCCGAATCAGTAAGACTTAAAACCATGTCTTGACAGAGAAAGACAAATAACATATGATTTCACCTAAGAAAAAGAATAAACCAACAAAATAGAAACAGACTCATAAATAGAAGACAGACTAAAGCTATAAAGAGGAGGATGGCTGGGGGGGAAAGGTGAAGGACTGAGCAGTATAAATTGGTAGTTACGGAATAGTCACAGAAAGTAAATTATAGCATAGAGAATATAGTCAATAATAGCTGATAACTACAATGGGCACTTGAAGCATCGAGAGAAACACTCAGCAAAGCACATGATTGTCTCACCACTGTGCTGTACATCTGAAACTAACACAGAATAATGTCGAATGTAAACTGTCGTTGGAAAGAATGTCTTTAGCGACCACTTTGTGACAAGCATTGAAGTAAGTTAATTGCAGGTTCTCCCTCACTATTGCTTACTAGAGGCCCGGTGCACAAAATTTGTGCATGGGTGGGTGTGTCCCTCAGCCCAGCCTGTACCCTCTCCAATCTAGGATCCCTGGAGGGATGTCCAACTGCCATTTAGGCCCAATCTCAGACATCCCTCTCACAATCCAGGACTGCTGGCTCCCAACTGCTCGCCTGCCTGCCTGCCTTCCTGATTGCCCCTAACCGCTTCTGCCTGCCAGCCTGATCACCCCCTAACCACTCCCCTGCCAGCCTGATTGATGCCTAACTCCTCCCTTGCCAGCCTGATTGCCCTCAGCTGCCTTTCCCTGGAGGCCTGGTTGCCCCCAACTTCCCTACTCTGCCAGCCTGGTCACCACTAACTGTCCTCCCCTACAGGCTTGATCACCTCCAATTGCCCTCCCTTTCAGGCCTGGTCCCTCCCAACTGCCCTTCCCTTCTGGCCTGATCACCCACAACTGCCCTCCCTTGCAGGCCTGCTCCCTCCCAACTGCCCTCCCCTGCTGGCCATCTTGTGGTGGCCATCTTGTGTCCACATGGGGGCAGCCATCTTTGACCACATGGGAGTAGCCATCTTGTGTGTTGGAGTGATGGTCAATTTGCATATTACTCTTTTATTAGATAGGATAATTCCAGCCCAGATACACCAACCCTCACAGGGTCCCCAAGGTTGGGCTGGGAGTCACTCATGTAGGTTTGGTTTTGTTCCCTTCTTTTCTCAAAGCTGCATTAAGCATAATGGGGGTTGGGAGATGTAGAAGAAAACATCAACAGTAGCTTTTATGAGTTTGAACACAAGAAATACTGAGTTTGTGATCAACTCAGGAACAGAACTATGGATCTCACAGGGGAAATCATTACACATTATAATTTTTTAATTAATATTACTCCTAAGTTTAGAAATCAAGTGATTCAGGTTCAAAGACAGCATTCTAGTATCTCACACATGATCTTTATCTTTTACCTACCTTTATAAATAAACTTTGTTTTTTAGAACAATTTTATGTTTACAGAAAAATTGAAAAGGTAGGAGAGTGACTTCTCATATATTCTGTACCATTTCTCCTAATCACAACTTCTTACATGAGATCTTACATCTGTTACAATTTTAAAAAACAACAATATCAGTACATATTTGTTACCTAAAGACCAGACTTTATTCAGATTTAATTCATTTTTACTTAGAATCCCTTTCTTGCCAAGGAATCTCATCCAAGATACCACATTAAATTTAAGTATCATCTCTCCGTATATCGCCTCATGGCTATGGTCGTTTTTCAGTATTTCCTTGTTTTTTTATGATGCTGACAGCTTTGAGGAGTAATGGTCAAGTGTTTTCTAGGATGCTCCTCTGTTGGGATTTGTTTTTCTCGTGATGGGATTGGGGTTATGGGCTTCAGGGAGGAAGGTCACAGAAATAAAATGCCATATTCATCACATCAGAGCCACGGTACAAATGAGCAGCATGATTCATGCCTGTCAGGGCTGGCCTTTACCAGCTGGCTGAGGACGTGTGTCATCTTTCTTCACCGCAAAGCTGCCTGTTCCTGTCCTAAAATCTCGTTTCTGTGCCATGTCTTTGGAAGGAAGTCGCTGTGTGCAGCCTGTGTGGGAGGTGGGTGTTTCCTTGCAGGTGAAGGGTCTACACCAGGAACTTGGAATTCTCCTGCACAGAAGGTTTTCCCTGCCCCCTAAACCACTAATTATCCAGTTGTTTACTATGGCCATGCCGACTCAGGAATATGCATCTTATCTTATGGGTTATAATCCAGCACTCTTTTATTTTGTTCCTCAAATTGCTCTAGCATTGTCCATTGGGAATTAGTTGGCTTCTGGTTCCCTATGATATACCCCAATAAGTGTGTGTGTGTGTAAGAGAGAGAGAGAGAGAGAGAGAGAGAGAGAGAGAGAGAGAGAGAGAGAGAGAGAGAGATCTCCTAACCTTCTGGAACTACAAGATGCTCCAGACACATCCCGTATATTTACTACCACAGCCCTATGATCAGCCATGTGGCCTACGTGACATTGTTCATTTTGCTGGAGTATTTAGACTGTCATATCTGGGTCCTAGGTGTGTTCATTTCTTTCAGGCTCTCTCAACTAACAGACACCTGTGTGTACACTAACCTGTGTATAGACATATGCCTACACATATTTATCCATGTAACCGCATGTATTACACTAAATATGAAATCTTACTGATGTCTCCAAAACATGTCATTACTGCCTGGATCACCGTAGCTTCATCTCCTTGCTCAGGTATAAACTTACACTCCAATAGTGAGATACCTGCCTCCCACCATCTGCCCAGCAGACCTTTTGACCAGTTAGTTTGGTTTTCTTATTGTTGAGCTTTTGGAGTTCTTTTTATATTTTAGATATACAAAATAATTGCTTTTGAATTGTAAGAATAAAGCCATCATATCCTTAAAATTACAGTCCAGAGAAATGGTACTACTAGTTTAGAGTCTTGTCATAAACTAAGCATTCTCCCTATTGACTAAATACATTAGCATCTTTCCACTTGTTTTGGTCAAATCTCTGTGAATGTTTTTTTCATGTTATTTTTTATTCCCTCTTAAAACAGATTTATACAGGAAAAGCAACCAACTAAGTGACTAGGTAATTTTTCTTTTCTTTTCTCTCTCTCCAAGAATAAAAACGCTGCATCCTCTGCTGAGCTACCTTCACTGTTTGCATTGCCCACTTACCTCTCTGGGGAATAAAACGTATTCCATATTTTTCCAACACCTCTTTAAATTCTATATTGTTTCCTTAAAATGTGAGCAGATGGAGATAGTGCTTCAAGGTCATTTACACATATACATATATATGTAAAATTTTAAAATAACAAATAGCATATAAAGTAGATAGGAATTTTGTTGTAGCCTCAAAAAGCAAAACAATAATAATATATAGTTTCAGAAAATTCCAGAAACGAAAAGTTTTGGAACCCATCTATTTTTCCCATGATTTAATATTTAGTTAGCCCTATATTCCAGGCATTTTCCTGAATTACAGATAGATCATGAGATGGGGCAGAGAATGCCCCAATGCTCATGACACTGTTTTCTAAAAGGAGAAGGACAATGAAAGAATTAATAAATAATAAAATGTCAGTTTGTGCCAAGTAGTATGATCCTATATAATAAAAGGCTAATATGCAAAATGACCAAATGGCAGAATGACCAGTCCCTATGACATGCACTGACCACCAGGGGGCCGACGCTTAATACAGGAGCTGCCCCCTGGTGGTCAGTGTGCTCCCACAGGTGGAGCGCTGCTCAGCCAGAAGCTGGGCTCAAGGCTGGCGAATGCAGTGGAGGTGGCAAGAGCCTCTCTCTCCTCCATGGTAGGGCTAAGGATGTCTGACTGCTGGCTTAGGGACATCCCACAAGGGCTCCTGGACTGCGAGAGGGTGCAGGCCAGGCTGAGGGACACCCCCTGCCCCAAGTGCACAGATTTCATGCACAGGGCCTCTAATACATACATATACATAAACACGTGAATATTGGGAGGCTGGAGGGCGGGGACCCACAGATGCACAAATTTTGTGCACCGGGCCTCTAGTAAGAAATAAAATAAATCAAAAAGAGTGATGGCTACTAGTCTCTATTTCCAAATAATAGTCATTAATATTACTTTATAACTATCTGTAGACTGAAATAGCTCCTTGCTTTAGCAGTGTGGACCTTATCTTCCTTCAGCTCATTTGTTTGCACTCAGACTTAATATGCAGGTGGCGTCCAGCCTGGGTGTGAGCCCTGCTTCTGTGTAAAGACAGGCATTCTCCGTGAGGCTGTGGCAATACCAGCGTCCTAGGTGACATCGTTTTTGAGAGCACCAGACTATCGGAGAGCGTCCTTGATATGTAAATGTGCTGGGCCACATTTTCAGTAGTCTGAGGTCAAAGCACACAGAGAAATACTTTTAGTTGCAATGGATTTCAAATCACAACTTCTTATCTGAGGGCTCTAGTGTTTATAGTCTTTGAAATAGGATAGAAAGTCCCCTTACCTCTGTGTGTTTATGCCTCTACACATAATGAGCGGGGCTGCCATCTACGGAGCTGTGCAGGGAGCCGGGGGCTTCCATCATGAGCACCCTGAAGGACATAGCACCGCGTGTGTGCTGGGATCTGCTTATAACTGAGTCATGTCCCTGCACAGCCACATACATGCCTGGACGTGTGCCGCCGGCCAAATGCCGGCTTATCCCCAGGTGCGTGAGCCAAGGAGATGCCTGATGGTCTTAAAAAGCAGGTGGTGGAAATCCCTGTAAAGAAGAGGCACTGCACCTGGAGAACCCTCAAGGTTCATGTACAGACAAAACTCTGTGCGTGTGTGTGCGCCTTCATGTAAACAGCAGGTTAACGTGGGAGGAAATCCCGCCCTGGGGAATGGCACACCCAGGTCAGGCACCATCCCGTGTGACACAGGGTCACTGCCTACCCTGGAGGGATGGGCGGAACTGCCACCCTGACAGGGGCTTGGGCGGGGAGGGAATACCCTTGAGACGCATGTTCTTTCTAGATGGATGATGAAGGCTTATATATTCAATAGAATCCATTAAAGAGCAGGAAAGTTTTATCAGTTCCAAGGAGGTGCTCCTTGCACTGGAACCAGTAAATGACAGCAATCCTGCCAGAAAAAACCCGATGCTGGAAACAGGCCTTTGTGATGTGATCAGCTGCAACCTAAACTGGGTGGTGGAAGCTCAGGCTTCATGCATCAGGGATCATCAGCCTGCGGAGAGCTGAGTGCAGAGCAGTGAGAAACATGCTTCTCGGGGATCCAGCGGTCTGGTTTGTTGACAGGTGGGCTCTAAAGTGCTTGAACAGGACCGTATTGCTTGCCACAAAATGGGTGTTGGAAACAATAGTTCTTCTGAGGCCTGTAGATGCAGTCGCTTCAGAGACTTCCACGGGGAGCAGGGTCCAAGGCCCTCAGACAGTGGAAGGTGGGGTGACACTCCCTGGCCTCCTTCTACTGAGATCATACTGATGGTTCATGGCACCAGATAACTTCATTTGCCATGACTTCTCCCTCTCAAAACCATATATTTAGTGCAGCTGGCATGGCTCCGTGGTTGAGCATCCTCCTATGAACCAGGGGGTCACAGTTCCATTCCCGGTCAGGGGACATGCCTGGGTTGTGGGCTCGATTCCCAATGTGGGGTGTGCAGGAGGCAGCTGATCCATGATCTCTCTCATCATTGATGTTTCTATCTCTCTCTCTCTCTCTCCCTCTCCCTTTCCCTTCCTCTCTGAAATCAATAAAAATATATCTTAAAATATATATTTAAAAAAACAAAAAACATATATTTATATGATATTTTATGAATGGTATCTAACTACCCATCGTTCAGGGAGACATGTCAGGGAGTGATTCTGCCACCTTTTGTATGTAAGTGAACGGGTCACAAAGAAGTTAAGTCCCCAATAAACTATGATCAGCCAATGGACAGGCTGTCTGCGGCCCAGCCTGGAAGCCTCAGAGCCTGCCAGAGTCACAGCACCAAACCCCATGGATGGCAGGGAGCGGGGGGAGGGGGGGGGGTCCAGGCTCTCTGCTCCAGGCACTGCCCAGGAGGCAGGCACCATGACTGTGACGTTAACTAAACTGTATGAACTGAGAGAGTGGGCACGTCACGTGTTTATTTATTTTTGATATTGTAGACATTTTCCTAAATATAATCCCCCTCTTACACTCACACTTATTTGTAAAAGATACAAACTAGCACGGCAGAAAGAAGACTAGGGCGGATCTGAAAACAATGCCAGCTGGGTCTATCACTCGCTACACATTCCCCGGGACATTTCTCCATGATCCAGCTTCAGCGAATCTGGCTTAGAGAAGGATGTGCCACAAGGTGGCCTTTAGCTACAAAGCCATGTGCTTCAAAAACAGGGGAAGTGCTCCCTTGTCTAAGTCTTCTAAGATGCAAACCCAGAATAGTAAGTAAATGCCATAATTTACTATTGTTTTTGTTTAGGAACATTTCCTCATCGCAGTCTTCTGTGTTCTTGAGGGCGTGCAAAGTTTGAACATGGGCTGTGCAGAAACACACGCATGATATGTACATGTATGAAAACTGCCCTTGGGCTGCAGCGAGCACAGTGATGGGCCCGGCCTGCTCTACTTTTTCCAGGTGCACTGCCCTCCCCAACCACGCTGCTCCCTGGACGATCGGTTGGCTGAGGAGAGTGCACTAAAACCGCTGCTGCTTAAAGTCACAGTTTCAAAGAAAGGCAAGTTCTGCAGCAGAGGAGGCGGAAAGAAATGGTTTGTCCCAAGACTCTGATTTCAAGTTCATAACAAAGAACGGGACCTTGCATTGGCAACAACACGGGTGGTCCTGGAGGGTACTGTGCTGAGTGAAACAAGTCAGGCTGAGGAAGACAAATGCCATATGTGGAACCTAAAGAACACAATACACAAGCAAGCAGAGCAGGAACAGACGCAGAGACACAGAGAACATGTGACAGCTGCCAGAGTGAAGAGGTGCTGAGTGGCTGGGTGAAAAAGGCGGAGGGACAAATAAGAACACATGAGTAGTTAGAGAACAGTCACGAGGATGTAAAATCTAGTATAGGAAACGTAGACAGCGATACTGTCATAAGTATGTATGGTGCCCTATGGGTACCAGGGTTATATAATCTCTAATCACTAGTTTGTACATCTGAACTAATATAATATTGCCGGGGTTCTTTTTCCCCAGCCTTACAAAGGGTTCAGCATTCTGGAGAAAGGGCTGCGCGTAGATGATTAAGAAGGAGTCTGTGGATGAAAGATATTTTTGATAGGTATTGGGGGTCAGAGGAGATTCCAGCTGAAGAAGCTAGAAGACTCTCTTCCTTGACCAAGGACCCGTGCTTTTATTAAACACAATTTGTCCCAAGGCAAGGTGGAAATATACACTTCAAAGGGTATGGTATCAAAGGGTATACAGAGATTGTCAGTTTCAGGAGTAGCCTACAGCTGTTCAGGTGTTTGGCCAACAGGAGGCAATAAAATGTCGGGAGCTGTCTGGCAGTTAACAATCCCATTCAGGTTTGGGGGAGATGCTTTGTAGCGTTTCCAACAGGTAAACTACATGTGACTCAACCCTGTTGAGCTCCCCAAGCTTCACCAACCTTTTGGTAAAACTCTTGTAATTATTATATGCTGGAATTGGTTCTTGGCATAATATTGTATGTCAACTATATTTGAAAAATAAAAAATATATTTTTAAATTAAAAAATAAAGTTCTCTGGAGAACAGCAGTTTTACTTACCTAAGAAAGTGTCCATGAGAAATGCAGTCCATTGGTGAGGAAGGAGCAGGAGAAGAGGAGTCACAGGCCATATCCAGGGCCTGGACGTCCACACCTCAACAAACCACACATACCTGTGCATTCAAAGGACTGGCGACATGTGCCCCTTTAAGTGGGGAAAGTCCTAGGTATTGCTAAATGAGATAAATATCCAATTCCAAAGTCCTACCAAGTTCTTACATTTTTATAAGAAAAAACAAGACCTGAAGACCTAAAACTAATAAAAAGAAAGTGGGTCAAAGACTGAATTTGTAGAAGAATAAAGGATGTCACTTTTCCTTATCACTTAAAGAATATGAGCATCCTGTCTCTTGGTGGACCTTTTTCAACGGCCCTCTCCCTAACAAACCCTGTAGAAAATCCGGTCATTTTTTCCTTCCGGGCCTCACACTGGATCCCATACAACATGTTCTGCTCACAATAGGAAAGGTTCTATTTAATTAGAGAGACGTTTGATTTTCTCTGCCACTTAACGAGATTTATTCCAACACTTCCTTTGAGCAAAAGTCAAGCCAAGTTCACTTTAAAGGACAAAAAAAACATCACTGCTAAAATAGCAAACCACCAAACCAGTGAATTACTGTCCCTCACCTGAGCATGGCCTGGGTCACGGTGCTGCCTGCTCCTTGGGAAGTGTGAAGAGCAGAGCTGTGCGGAGGGATTCTGGAAGGAGACAAAGAAAGGAAATGTCAAGAAGTGGAAGTGAAGGGAACTAGATCTTGTCCAAATGACACAGGTTTTACCAACTGCAAAAAAGAGCAAAACCCCAAATGTCAGGCTTCACATGTTCCTTGTCTGTACATGAGACCTAATCTGACTTGAGGCCCAAGGACAAATGTTTGTAAATAGCACTCGTCCCCTAAGAAATTAAAGCAATTCACATTATTGCGTTTTATTTTTGTTATTGTAAAAAATATTTTTATTTATTTTTGAGAGGGAGAGAGAAAGAAAAACATGGATGTGAGAGCAGAACAGCCATCGGCTGCCTCCTGCACACCCTTCACCTGGATGGAGCCTGCACTTGTGCCTGTGCCCTGCCTGGGAATCGGACCAGCCACCTTTTGGTGCATAGGACGGTTCCCAACCAATTGAGCCACCCGGCCAGGGCAGGGACTGATTTTTGTTTTAAGCAATGGTGGGTTTAATGATTTCTCAAGGTCCATATTTTAGTGATGGTCCTGTAATGTAGTATCTATCAGTCACACATTTAGAGGCAACTCATGTATGTTTATATAAGCTAATGGCAAATTAGCTGTGGTATTAAAAATTTTCTAATACGTTTATTGTGACAAATATGAAACATAAGAAAATGTTTGCAGTATCCATACGTGCATGCATATGTGTGTGTGTGTGTGTGTATGCATGTGTGTGTATATTGTATTACTTTTTTGTGGGACTTTATTAATGGGAAAGAAAAATAAATATCACTATTTGTGAAAGATAGATCCAAAATCCACTGGGCTACCCAACATATACGGCATCTCGTTCGCTTTAATGACACGGGAAAATGGAGAAGAAAAGCCCTCCTCAAATTGTACTCTTTCCTGGGCAGTCAGTGTCAGCAAACAGAAACCAAATTTCATAGGAAATTCCATTTTCAGTTCCCTTTTAGAACTCTCTAGTGTTATTCTCCCTTTCAATAAGAGGTAATTGGAAAAGGCACTGTGCATTATACAAATGTTTTCCCTTGGATTTCTGAAAAGGTGACTTTTTCGAAAAGTAAAAGCCAACACATTTCTAAGTCAGAGAAACCTCCTATAATTAAAGCCTCCAGCGGCATGCATTTTTAATACCACAGACAACACGGTAATTGACATATGTGATTCTGGACCACACTCGGGTTTTAAATTATTTTAGTCTGCTGAAATGTGTTTAAGTGCACTAACCAGATATACTTTCAGTAATTCGGCTTTTAATGACTAGCCTTCACTTCAGAGCTCCCTTTGATGTTAAAATAGTCTAAGAAATAATGTAATTTCCCCACATGCTGGTTGGGTTACAGTCAGATGTTTCTTAAATATTTCATGTAAGAACTCTCCTTGACCCCAACCACTGTGAAAATGCGAGGAGATTTTACTTACAATAATTTTATATCTTGTAGTTCGCTAAATTAACTGGAATGATCAGGACCTCAACCAAAAGTGATTGCTGAACCAAAAATAAGATCAAAGCTATAAATCAAAAGGATAGAGCAGATGTAAAAATACAAATTACAAGAATAAGTTCAGAATAATTAATATTTGCAAAATTGCCCTGAAAAAGACCTTAGGAGGTGTAAGGCTCATAGCACATTAAAAATCTAAAATTTTAAACAGGCCTCTGAACCCAGAAAAGACTACGAATTCCTACTCATTTCCCATAAAGCCAAAGGCAGGGTACCCAGAGCTTAATTACCAATTACACTCATGTCCGTGCTTACTGCTCTGAGCTTCCTGCCAGCAGGCTGTTCAGACTGAGAGTGTTCAACAGAGTTCTGTTCATATATATCAGCCACGCGGGATGGTAGGCTCTCCATGAGAGGATTTATATATATTTTTTATTCCCAGGAATAATATAGCCCTTAGTTTTGAAAAAGATTTGATGCAGTAATTTGAATTCAATGTCTTTTAATTTGTCAGTAAAGACTGATAGTAAAAGATGAAAATGTAATGCAGAATGTTCATTGGGGTGTTGTCTCAGGATAAAAGTTTGTTGGGCCTGGCTGGCATAGCTCAGCGGTTGAGCATTGACCTATGAACCAGGAGGTCACAGTTTCGATTCCCGGTCAGGGCACTTACCCGGGTTGTGGACTTGATCCCCAGTGTGGGGCATTCAGGAGGCAGCCAATCAATGATTCTCTCTCATCATTGATGTTTCTATCTCTCCCTCCCTCTCTCTTCCTCTCTGAAATCAATAAAAAATATTTAAAAAGATTTGTTGGGAATTCATAAGACATCTCAAGGAACCCTAAATAGCCAAAATATTCTTGATAAACAAGAATAAATTTGGAGGACTCACACATCCTCATTTCAAACACCACTGCAAACCCAAGAGTCTGATATATGCACAGACATAAGACATATAAAACAACAAAATAAAACAAAGAGCCTAGAAATAAACTCTCGCATGTATAGTCAAATGATTTTCAACAAGAGTGCCAACACAACTCATTTGAGGAAAGGAATTTCTTTTCTTCTGTTCAATAAATGGCGATGGGAGAACTGGATACCCACATGCAAAAGAATGAAGTTGGAACATTATCTTATACCATATACAAATATTTACTCAAAAGGGACTGAAGAACTAAATGTAAAAACTAAAGCTATAAAGGAAAACATTGGATGAAAGTTTCATAACGTTAATTTTGTCAATGACATAATAGATGACAACAAAATCAGAGGTAACAAAAAATAGACAAACTACATCAAAATTTAAAATGTTTGTTCATTAAAGGACACTGTCAAGACAGTGACAGGGCAACCTACAGAATAGGAGACACACACACAAAAAAAGAATAGGAGACAATTATTTGCAAATCATATATTTGATAAGAAATTTATATCCAGAATATAAAATCAAGGGCTACAACTCACCAATGACAACAACAACAAGCAACTCACTTTAGAAATGGGACTTGAATAGACATTTCTCCAAAGAAGATATGCACGATGGCCAATAAGAACAGGAGAATATGGTCTCATCACTAGTCATTAGGGAAATGCAAATGAAAATGATAGTGAGATACCACTTCACACCCATCAGAGTGGCTATTATCAACAAAGGACAAATAGGGTTGCTGAGGGTGTAGATAAATTTGAAGCATTATGCCTTGCTAACATGAATGTAAACTGGTGCAGCTCCTGTGAAAAACAGTGTGAAACAGAATTACCATGTGATCCAGCAGTTTCACTTTGAGCGTGTGCCCAAGAGAAAAGCAGGGACAAAGACAGTGATTTGGGTTGTTTTATTGAGCAGGATGCAAGGGTGACTTCTTTCCCGGGTTCTTCTCCGGATGGATTTGAAGAATGAAGCCACGGACAAAAAGGTGGTTGGTGAAAAGTACAGAAACCTGACTGCAAGCAGAAGAAACTTTATTGCAAGCAAATACTATCTCTAAAACCCTAATTTTAAATTCCCAAGCCTAAGACTCTGTGCCTCCTGGCTAAGGAGGGACAGAGGGGTCCCCTAAAGAGGGTGCCTACTGCTTTCTTTGAGGTATTATATATCCTGGAGACCCCTTCTCTTATTGTGCCATTCCCACTGTGGGACCTTGGTCCTGTAATTAGTTCTCATGCCCCCACATGCGTGCTTCTGCTCTCTCTGGTTATCTCATTTGGCCAGGTTGAAGTTATTTTAGACCTGCCTACGGCTTTCTTTCAGTGGTCCTGGCCGGAGATGTTTTATCATCTCTTAGGTCAGGGCTGCTTTAATTGTTTAGGCCAGTTGTTGGCAAACTGCGGCTCGTGAGCCACACGCAGCTCTTTGGCCCCTTGAGTGTGGCTCTTCCACAAAATACCACGGCCTGGGAGAGTCTATTTTGAAGAAGTGGCATTAGAAGAAGTTTAAGTTTAAAAAATTTGGCTCTCCAAAGAAATTTCAATCATTGTACTGTTGATGTTTGGCTCTGTTGACTAATGAGTTTGCCGACCACTGGTTTAGGCCAAGATGTTTCCTTTGGACCGCCTTCCTCCTGTGGCATTTCTCTATCCTCTGTACAAGTAAGATAAGCACCCTGGCATCTTCAAGTCCCCATCTATGCATTCCTCTCCCATGGACCCTCTTTATTTCCCCAAACCTTCCTAATTAAGCTAGAGAGCTATCCCTTATCAATAGGTGTACAACAATGTCTGTAGCAGCATCATTCACAATGATCCACTGGTGGAAGCAACGCAAGTGTCCATTAACAGATATATGCTTAAACAAAATGTGGCATATGCATACAATAGGATGTTAGCCTTAAAAAGGGAGGGAAACACTTGCTAATGCTACAAGGTGAATAAACCCTGAAATATTTGTGCTAAGTGAAATAAACCCAACATAAAAAACAAATACTGTATGACTCTACATATGTAAGATATATAGCATCGCCAAATTTACGAAGACAGAACGTAAACTAGAATTCAGCAGGGACTGAGGTGAGAGAGTGATGGGGAGGTATTGTTTAATGGCACAAGTTTCAGTTTGGGATGATTAAAAACTTCTGGAGCGGGAATGTGGTCATGCTTGCATAATGTGAATGTATCTAATGCTACTGAGTGGGAAGATTTTGTTACGTATACTTTACCATAATAAAATAAAGGGTCTCTCTTGCTTTTCTTGGGGAGTGAGCGAGGTAGGGTTGGCAGAGAGGTGCTAGCCTGTGATGGGATCAGAGCAAAGCTTTGGCCAACTCAACGGAGGAGCTCTGGCCCCACGTTGCTTCCACCGGTGGGTCATTGTGAATAATGCTGCTATAGATATTGTACACCTATTGATAAGGGATAGCTCTCTAGCTTAATTAGGAAGGTTTAGGGAATAAAGAGTGCCCATGGGAGAGGAATGCATAGATGGGGACTTGAAGATGCCAGGGTGCTTATCTTCACGCTATTCACACCTAACAGATTTGGATAGAGGCTGCTCCCAATGAGGTGGACTATACCTGGATGAGGCTCCTCTACTGGCTTCTGAGGGAGGGGCTGAACTGGGAGTAATCAGCCCTCAGCCCTCCCAGCCGCCAGGGCATGAGGGCCTCAGGCTCAAGGCCAGCTTTGGGCAACCGAGCACACCATCCCACCCTTCGCAGTCCACACTTTGGGGCCCATCATGGAACCCTCTGCCCTGACAGTGGCATTGCTCCTTCCCTTCCTGCTGGCTCTATCTTTCCCCACTCTCGGAGCCCTCCTCCCTTCCTGGTGTGTGAGTCCTGTTTAACAGGTGAGCGCTTCCATATCAGTAAACATTTTATATCCAACCTGATATCTCGCCCGTCTTGGCCCAGTACCCTCAGAATCCAGTTCTTTTCATATTTGTCCCGCTCCTCTTGTTAATGTATTGGCTAACTCCTGCAACTCATTCAGTCCTAAAATCTATTGTCGATTCCTAGCATGAATTAATAACATTTGTAAGACTTCTGATAACTTTTGTAATTTTCACCTACTTCTCAGTGCCCTTTCTGAAAAACACTCCTGATTACTTGATTAACCTTTAATAACTGAGGATGGCATCCTCCGTGAGACAAGAAAACAGGAGCAACATTCTTCATAGTTTTAAGAGGTGTTTTACATCACGTATATTGCCCTAATAACATTAAGGCGAGTTTTATATCAATTTTATAGAAGAGAAACCCGAGGCTCAGAGAAGTTAATTGACTATAAAAGAATAAACACCTAATAAGTATTTGAGGAGTAATTTGGCTCCAATTCTTTACCAATATTTCCTTATTAGTAAAGTTAGTGAAAGCTCCCACTTATTGAGCATCCAGTGTGTGACATACACTGTGAGAGCCACTCGTTTTAAATTTAATACTTACAACCACCTTACAGGAAATAAGGAAAACTGTTATTATAAAGAATTTAAATATCATTCCTCTGTTACAAGTGAGAAACTTGAAATGCAATGAGAGGCCAAACTCATGAACACAAGCTCACACTGCTGTCTTTGTCCAAAGTCACCTGGGTTTATGCAGGTTCCATAAGCAACACGAATCTCCCTTAGAAACTTTAGGTATACATACAGAGATAGGTATAGAGATAGAAACAGATAGATCACATATGTGTGTATGTACATAAATGGAATCATTCAGGTATTAAACATTCCTTCTGTAGATGTGTAGCACCAATACCATTGGCAGGATTTCAGCTTAGGAAAAAAATCACAATAGAATACCAGCTGGCAAATGTAAATGCTTTATTCTCCATCACAAAATAGTTGAAACATGTTATCTTGTATTTCATATGAAATACAAGTTAATAAAGTGTGTGTGTTGTTCAGAAATTAATATAATATATAGGGTATTCTATGTTTGCTTTAGGCTACTCAGGAAAAGAATAGAAATCTCCTTTACAGTGCATAATAAATACATCAATTCTCAAAAATCCCCTAAAGTTGTATCACAGATAAATGGAACTGCACTCTATTTTAATAAGGCTACCGTAGAATGATTTAAATTAATAAGCCCCAATCACTTTATTACAGCAAGTACTAAAACAACATTTAATTATCTGTATTTAATAATACAACCTAGTGGATTAAGCTGTTATTTTCAGGGTTCCCAGGGGTACAGAGAGAAGTAAACTGGTCAATAAGCTTCAGGATTAATAGAAAGCATAAGGGCAATGTGTGTGGATTATCTGCGTTGGATTAATCTGCAAATGGTAAAGCACAAATCCAAAAAGGCACCAACACTGAAACTAAATCTGAGCAAATTATCTAAAGAACGGTAGACATTCCAGCACAGTATCTCAGATCCATGGAAACACAGCAGCACAGGGCAGTGTGTGGGACCCCCACCCTTGACTGGGATGCTCTAGAGTGCTGAGCTGGGCCACTACAGTGAGAAGCACATGCTAAACCCACTCAGGCTAGAAACATGAGGTAGAGATGGTATTCCCTATAACAAAGATTCAGCTGCAAAATGGGTTCACTTTGTGAAATCCTTCCTAAAAGGGCTCCACAATGTTTACCTGCAGAATCATGCTTTACTGAACCTGCAAAGGTTTGAAGATAATAAGTGGTGATGCCAATATTTGAAGATAAGTAGTGACTGCCACAAATTAAGTTTAGCAAAGGACAGAAATGCTAGGAGTGAAAATGCATAGAAGTAGTGAAATGACCGAAGTTTCTAACGAGAGTGTACCACACTGAGTTATACCTGTTCTGAAGATGATTGAGAGGAAGTTTCTTATCTGGATAATTACCCCTCAGCAGTTTGTTTGTTAATATATTGTTATTGATTTCTGAGAGAAAAGGAAAGGTAGAGAGAGATAGAAATATCAATGATGAAAGAGAATCATTGATCAGCTGCCTCTTGCACCCCCCCCCACTGGGGGTGGAGCCTGCAACCCGGGCATGTGCCCTGACCAGGAATCGAACCGTGACCTCCTGGCTCATAGGTGGATGCTCAACCACTGAGCCACATGAGTTGATCTCAGTTATTTTAATAAAAGAGAATTAGTGAAATAAGAATTCTGAACAGCCATGTGACACCACAGAATTGACCATACAAATGTAGGGTTTTTAGAAATAAAATCTATTAAGTAAACTGTCACGGTTTCGTTTTCGTATTTTTTTTTAAATAATAATTCTTTTACTGTATTGTGAAAATGAAACATGTCAGAGAAAACATAGTCAAATGGAATGAGTCCATCCCTTCCACTGAAGAATGAACTTGGACGTTGCTGTCAGTAGAAAGAAGTGATGGGTAGTAAAAAAGACCTTGTTCACATTTCTGCTTTGACACTGCAGGTAGGGACCTCTGCAGAGCTTAGTTTTGTGTCTACTAAAAAAAAATCCATCAAAACAATATTAAAAACCTGGCTAATGCTCTCTTCACATTACACATGTAAATGTTTTTAGTTTCTAACAATATCAAGAATGGAAAAGTAAACTGAATTGCCCTGCAATAGAAAATTAAACTATATAGTTGGTTTTGTAACAAGAAAAATCTTTAACTGTGGCTCATGTTCCTGATGAAACAGGAAGGGCCTTCATAGAAAACCTTGAGGAAAGCAGGGTGGGTGGCCTCCTGTTCCTGCTGAACTTGGAGAGCCCCCCAAGCAACAGACAGGCTGTTAGAACTTTTTGTTTCAGGATACGCGCCCATAATTCTCTGCAAATGAAGACACTGACATTTTGCTGTCTCAGTTGAAAAGATTAACAGTTCACCAAGAACAGGGCCAACTGAGCCAAATTAAATTATTAAACTCTGAAGACTGTACATTCGGTGTGTCCTCTGCTGTAAATATGTAGGAGGCCTCAATGGCACTGTTCATAATGTAGTGGTATGTCGGTTTCGCAGACACAATTTAAGACTTTGCTATTTTGTAATAAATCATGGCAGGTTGTGTTTTTCTAAACCATTGGTAAGTATGTCTAGTGTTGGCGAAATAGTGAGGCAGGATATGTGTGTGTATGTATGTATGTATGTATGTACTGGAGGCCTGGTGCATGGAATTCGTGCACTGGAGGGGGGTGGTATAGTAATAGTAATAAGGATAATATAGAATAAATATCAAAGTGTGGAATTACAGTGTGATATTAAAGTGTGATATTAAAAAGTATGGAATGTAATGTAAACAAATTGATAAACACCCTTGAGTGGCCTGTATGTAGAAAATAGATAAAGTGATCTGTTCCCCATATGTAAAACCAGACATGCAAGGCTCCTGGGACCCGCTGATAAGACACACTGAAGACGCCCATCTAGGCACATAAAAAGAGGAAGCTCCAGAGGAAGATCAGAGAGGCCTGCTCTGCTCCTCCACAGACGGTCACTCTCCACCCCCCTCCCTGCAATCTGCCCAAGCTCTGCCGTGGACTGTGAGTCCAAACAGTGAGCCAGAAACTGAGGTCTCAAGCAAGACGCCGAGCTGCAGCTGCAACGTCCAACGTCCAGTGTGTGTGTCTGTCGGCGTGGATCCCCGGGTGGCCTGCCGAGGTCTGGAAACCACCAGGACTCTGCAAATAAACCTGAGTGATTCGTGCATTGCATGTCTGTCTCCTGTGTAACTTATGCTCGGCCAATATTAAGTAAGTGCCTTGGGTCGTACGTGTCAGTGTCTGTTTAGAGACTGGCTGAGGCACCCTTGGTCACCTGTGCTTACGTCCCTGAAGGAGAAATTGGGGCAGGGGGCCCTTAGCCTGTCCTGTGCCCTCTCGCAGTCTGGGACCCCTTGCTCCTTACTGCCCGCCTGCTTGCTGCTCCTTAGCGCTGCCATCGAGGTGGGAGAGGCTCGGGCCACCACCATTGCACTTGCCAGCCATGAGCCCGGCTTCTTGCTGAGCGGTGCTCCCCTGTGGGAGCGCACTGACCACCAGGGGGCAGCTCCTGCGTTGAGTATCTGCCCCGAGGTGGTCAGTGCGCATCATAGTGACCAGTCGTTCCGCCGTAATGGTCACTTAGGCTTGTATTATATAGATGTATCTGTGTGTATAGATATGTATCTATGTGTACATATATGAATATGAATATGTTTACTTATGCCCTGGCACCTCTTAATATACTTAAGAAGTAATATTCAAAATATTAGGTAAGATACTTATATGATATTTTTTAAAGATTTCTTTAGAGAGAGAAGAAGGCAGAGGGAGAGAGAAACATTGATGTAACAGCAAACATCAGCTGCCTCCTGCATGCCCCCCTACTGGGATGGAGCCTACAACCCTGGCATGTGCCCTGACGAGGGATTGAACAGCCATCTTTTGGTGCAAGGGATGACACTCAACCAACTGAGCCACACCGGCCAGGGACAGATGATATATTTTTAAATTTTAATACATAGTTAACCCTTTGCACTCGCTTGCTTTTTTCTCGATTCCTTTATTCTACTCGGGATTTAATTTTTTAAATACCCCAGATTTTACAAAGTGTGGCAGTAGAATCAAAAACTGGTGTTTCTTTTCATACAAACTTATTTATTTGGATTTTTTTTATATTTCAAATTGTTGATACATTCAAAGAGTATAAAAAGAGCTGCTACCGATGCTAACCGTGTCGAGTCACACTTGACATCCGAGTGCAAAAGGTTAACCTATTTTATTCTATCTTGTCCTAAATTCAATCTTTTCAATTCCAAGTTCCCTTTTATTTAGCTATACATTGCGCTTTGTTTAAAAGAACGCCTCTCCTTTTATGCGAATACAGATTCCATGAGTCACCTGTATCCACTTCATTCTCCTCATATGTAAACTCTTAATATTTACATCAAACCCACTGATTTGTAATGAGGACTAGATCCATATCATATTTTAAAGCATTTATCACAATGTCTAGCAAACAGGCGAAGAACACAACAAGGCCAATGAGGTAGCAGTTATCTGTGTCTCACATGAGTGTTCTTTGCACACTCATCTGCTATCTAGAAGAATTCCCTCAGAGAATCTGAAACTTACTCTGAACTCCGGAAAGTATGCACTGACATGCCCACCCTCTTCTGGGGCCCCGCTGATGACACTGACATTCTAACTGACCCCATTGTCCTCTCCGGGTTCTTCATTTCTACCTGTATTCGAGAAGCAGGCTTCATCGCCAGTTACAAGCACAAGTATACATCAAAGGGCACAGGTGCCTACTGATTCAACACGATGACTTATTTTAGTAACACTTCATAGTTGGTGTTCCCAGAGTCCTGATGTGAACCAGCTTAAAATGGGCAACTCCTCAAGATTAGGAAGCAACTTTACCGACATGGTGAACACACAGACCCAAAACTGCTTGGAAGTTCTAATTATGACAAGTTCAAAACTGAGAGTGTGCAAGAGGAGGCAGGAGACTGGGATGCCGGTTAGAAGGGACTTCGCTGTCACTTTCCCGGGCCGGTTCCAGAGCCCTTCCTGGTCAGATCAAGTCCCAAACTTCCCGCAGAAGGACAAGCTGTGAAGACTGAAGCCCTGCCTTCCTGGTCCTTGTTTTCTATTCGTGGCTGTTATAATGTCCCTGCAATATACTATCTCTAATATTTTATCTTTACTTGGAGGAGCAGGAGAGAGACCATCTAAAAGTATGAAAGGGCAAGTCCTGGTACCCGTCCTTTGGGATGTCAGATCGGATGGTAGAGCTGTCATCGGCGGCTTGAAAATCTGTTTGATAGTCTCAAATGTGCAGAGAGAGAGACGGATCTCAAAGAATTTGAATCCATTTTTAAATCTCATTTTCAACAAATGGTTTGCGACTTTAAATGAAAGCACAGACTAAATGTAACCAAGATGCGGACTCCAGCAGCTTAATCATCCAGACATCACCAAGCAGCACGTGGAGACCGGTGCCTGTACCCATTGTTGCTCGTTATGCTTCAAGCACAAAACACGATCGCTTCGCATTCTGTCCACCACCCAAACCCCAGACAAGGAGCCAGGAGAGAAAATGTTTTCACAAAAACATTATTCAAATGATCATATTTATTTTTAGTAAGTCAACTATCATTTTTAATGTTTTGTTAGAAAATCTTTCACAGGATACCATGAATATTTCTAAATGCATTTCACAAAACAGATAAAATAAAATTTTGTTCTTTTTATTGTTTTTATTTTATTTTTGTATTTTTATTGATTTCAGAGAGGAAGGGAAAGTGAGAGAGAGATAGAAACATCAATAATGAGAGAGAATCATTTATTGGCTGCCTCCTGCACACTCTCTACTGGGGATCGAGCCTGCAACCTGGGCACATGCCCTGACCGGGGATTGAACCTGGGACCCTTCAGTCTGTAGGCCGATGCTCTATCCACGCAGCCAAATTGGCTGGGGAAAATAAAGTTTTTAAACACTCCTTTGAGAAATACTCTTTGGGGAAGCCATGGTAATTCTTTTCCTAAAGAGGAAAAGGTCACTTATACTAGAGTTCACAGCCGTGGTGGGGACTGCTCTGAGGCACCCGCAGTGACCAGGGGTCTCCACGGAAGCCGAGGGGGTGCTGGGGCCACCGGGCTCCATCGTCCTCAGGTGAGAGGTGAAGCCAGAGAGGAATCCCCTCTACAAGAAAGTACTTTCTCTGCCCTGGCCAGTTTCTCAGTGGTTAGAGCACCAGCCTGGTGATCAAAGGCCCCCCACCCAGACCTGGGTTTGATTCCTGGTCAAGGGCATGTACCTTGGTTGCGTGTTGGCACCCTGCCCGCAATGGGTTGTGTGCAGGAGGCAACCACTCTATGTGTCTCACCTCAATGTCTCTCTCTCTCCTCTCCTTCTTCCTCCCTTTCACTCTCTCTAAAAATTAATGGAAAAAATATCCTCAGTTGAGTAAAAAAAAAAAAAAGAAAGTACTATCTCCAAATTAAACCCTACATTCCTGCAAATTAAAATCAAGAAGGACTTTTATTCGACAATGCAATTATTCAAGCTGAAGGAGAAATAAATACACTTTCATAGAAATAAAACTGATTTTTTTTTTACCATCACAAACACAATTTTACTGAAGGAGTCCATTAAGACATAACTTCAGAGAGAAAAAAAAATTTAAAAAGAGGATGAGATGCAAAAAAGGTTAACTAAGAAACTGGTTGACCCACAGGTAAATCTAAAATAATTTCTCTATATCTTACTAATCATTATATCCTGTAGAATTAAGAAAAAGGCCAAACTAAAATGCAAGATTATAATAGCACATGTGCAAGCATGGACGCTGAGCATGCAATGCCAAATAGACCACAGAACTAAAATAAACTCAACTAAAAAATAGATAGCAATAGCTCCATGAAATGCAAGTGCAAGTTAAAGTGCCTATTCGAAAACAGAAACAAACACAAGTGTCCCCGCAGACTCACTGAAGCATCTTGCCTAGCACCCTCTGGCTGTCGGCACCCTCTCCCTGCAGAATGGGGGGTGGCTGTGATTCATGGTGCCCTTTACCACCCTGGGAGTCACTTTTCTCTGAAAACAAGATCACAGGTCCTACAAACACAGTGTCGCGTTCCGGCTTGCACGGCCTCTGCAGTGAAGTCTTGGTTTTATCTTCCAGATCAGCAGGATAAATAAGAACAGCACAGGCTGTGTAAGGTCTGAAATATTGCCAGCTGGCTTCGCATTGCTCTTAAGTACGCCGGCTACGATATCTTTCTCAGATTTCTTCCTTTGCCTTATCACTGGTTACTTAACATTCCACACCAAAGTTGAGACTGGAACAATTAAAAATCACTTGACAATGAAAAATGATATACCTATAGCAACGTGCACAAAATGCTCATTGGGAATTACAGAACAGCCCCTCCTTTGTTTCCTGCTAGTCCTCCTCATTGTTTTATCTGAGGCGTCACATTCTCAGCATTTGGGCAAAAGCCATCGAAGATACAAATAAGTTTCTCACAGCCTCAGAGTTACTTGTACACTGTTTACATTTTTTTTTAATTATTAGAAAGACTCATGAATAAAATGGCATCCATATAGTTTCAATGATCATTTTACTAAATATTATAGAATTTTGGGTCATGAACAAATCATGGTATAATTTCATCTGGTGATTGGAATTGGTCACTTAGAAGTTTTGACTCAAGTCCCGAATGACAATGAATGTCAGTTAATCAGGTAAATGGGAAGCCTACCCAGGTGGATTCCCAGAGCAGCCAGACCTACCAGTAACCAAGAGAGGTTCCTTGGGAGGAAAGCCCTGGTGGCTGAGTTCCAACACCCCCTGGCCACTGGGGACAGCTGGGGAAGCAGTGCCTCCTCCTGAGCCTGGGGGGAGATGTGAACACGAAGGACCACCCTGGACATCATGTGTGTTTCATTGAATGTTTCCTACAGACCAGATATTTTGTTATGTGGGAGGAGAAAGAACCAGCCTGAGGCAGTGTGACTCCTGGTTAAGAGTATTACCGGTGTGTATATATTGAGACCCAGCAAAGAGTCTTTCCCTGGAGGGACTCATAACAAATGAGGGCTTCACGGGGAGCAGTGCACCCAGGGGAAGGAGGCCGATGCACAGACCCTGTCAGAGCACAGAGACCACGCAGGGCATTTCCAACAGCATGAAGGCTTAGACTGGCCTCGTAACTGCTGGAAGTCAGCGTAACACTCTGGCAGACGTAGAGAACACAAATCATCTTAGAGCAGGACCAGACAAGATAAACTTTCTATAAAATCACACCCTTCCCCACTCCCACTCCTACTCCAAACGCAGGCGGCCTTGGGAGAGGGTGGATGGAAAGGGGAAGAGCGAGCTGCTCCTATTCGCAGGCAGCAGGCGATCTGCCTAAAGCCAATCCTGCATGTCCCAGAGAATATTTAGTCAAATCCATAGTTAGGAGTACCACAAAGCAGCAGGCATTTTGACTGCAGGTTTCACACCTTATTTTGTGAGTTACCACAAGCATCCCCAGGAATGAACAGAAGAGTCAGGGGACCCATCAAAACGTTCATTCGGGGGCAAAATAATCCCCTTCCTCGTTTAATAAGGTTAAAGGGTCGGAGGAACGAATAAGCAGGTATATGAAAAGGATCTCACAAGCCACATCTGCTCAAAATGTGGGTGCCATTTTGTACCAAATGAACCATCATTTCTTCTACTCAACGAAGGACAGAACATATCTGAAACATTAGCTCCACTTAGCCCATAAAGACAGAACGTGGACCGGGAAACAAACACTGAGAGGAGTTTTGTTTCTTTGTTTGTTTGTTTGATTGATTCATGCTGCCCTTCCCAATATCGCCATCTGGCAGTCTTCCCGTGACAATTGCTGCAGAAACAAATAGCTCTTATCCCAGCAGCCACTGAAAGGCACAATAGATACTTAGAAGCAAGAGAATCTCCAATCATATGCAACACAGATGTCAGAAATTTAAAATGGTTGGGTAGGTCTTTCTTTCTTTTTTCTCAAAGTTGCACAAGTCAAGCGACATATTTTGATCCCCCTCCACTTTTGAGTTTAATGGTTAGTGTAAAGCAGAGTTTCTGTATCTTGCTTGGCATCACTGACATGTGGGGCCAGATCGTGCTTTGTTGTGTGGGGTTGCATGCTTTGTAGGATGCTTAGCAGCATCCCTGGTCTTTATCTACTAGATTCTGGCACCTTTCATGAGCTGGACAAGTGAAAAAAAATCTCCAGATATTGTCCAATATCCCTAAGGGGTAAAATGGCCCCTCCCACCCACCACCCTGAGAACCACTGGTCTGCGAATCAGCTGGCATCCAAAAATTTTGGTTTGCAATCAAACTCTAACATACTCTATTTTCATTTAGCATTTTAAGAAATCATGGTACGTCAACACAAAATGATATATATCGCTAAATCCCAGTTGGAAAGGGCTGCTACTTCAGAGAAATGTTGAAAAATTAGAGACTATTTCCCTATGACTACAAGGGCTATTGAAAGACTTCACGGTACTATTAAAATGTGTCATGTAATTGGAAAAATGGAGTTACTTTAATATTTCATTGAAAATTGCATAAGATTATATTTGAACTCTAAGACTCTACTGTCACCCAAAGAGAAGGAAAGTCTTGGTAATCCTAGCGCACATTTACCAGGTTCAAGCATCGATCAACCCCAGATGACCTGAAGGTCAGCAACAGTCCTCCTGTTTCAATTCATTTTATTTTCTATATGCAGCCATAACAAAATAACAATCCAATGATTCCCTGTTCCTTTATCGCTTTATAAAAATGTTTTAGGTTACTAAATATTGAAGATCCCAGTCATAATATAAAAAGAAAATACCCTGCTTATATTTTGATTCAAACTAGATAAACATAAGTCCTAATTTCGTGACCTTTTAACAATATTCAGATCGTATCACTTATTTTGTGATTTGCCAAACATTTCTTTACTTTTAAAAATAATTCACCATGTACACTTTCTTAACTCTTTTGAAATAAACGTGGCATGGCAGGGGACTCTCTATCTGGCACCTGTTCCTGAGTGCATTGTTTCTGGTAGCCCAGTAATGATTAGTGTAAATGAGAATGAAACCCATTAAGAAGAAGAAAAAGAGCATATATCTAACAATATAGCATCACGGTGCCAACGCACTTTTAATCCAGAGAGAGAGCCACTACCACATTTCGACAGATAGTTTTAGATAGAAGGAAGATAGCTCAGAATACTTGATGAGAAATATTATAACGGATCTCTTTTATTGGACAAATTGATTATTTTAAACTAGGGAGGAACATGCAATAATGTAATTTCCTTATTTACATGCATTTTTCCTCAAGTTCTATTTCCTCAAATTATATCAAGTTTAATCATAGGTCAGCAAATAGCCACTGCACAATCAGTGTGTGACCCTTACTCCCAACATTAGTCTGAGTTACAGTTTGAAACTGTGTATATGAGCATAGTATATTCTTTCTTAATAAGAACACAATGGTGTGCAAGCAAAAGGCACTATATCAAGTGATATCTTAATGTCCTTTAAAAATTTACCTATACCTTCCATGCGCAATTAATTACTACCAAAAATGGTCACATGTGTAACTTTATATAAAATTACAGAATGATTAATCTCTCAATCTTGGTTTCTAAAAGTGAGAAAACTGAGACCTTCTGAGGCAAAACTGCATTCAAAAGATCTTTTTGAGTGTCAGTGCTTGGGCCAGCACTTGGAAGGCAGCACTTGCCCCCTCTAAGTGATGTTCTGTAATCACAATATGCTGCATGGGATGTTTGGAATGGAGAGAGAAAAACTGTTATGTTGCTTCAACAACAACAACAAAAAAAACTTGAAAAAGAAGTGCTATAATATGTATTTGGGGACATTAAGGCATTGAAGGACTCATTTCTACGTGGCAATACCCTTCGGCACACTTGCGATGTCCTATTTTTGGAACTCCTGATAGCTCCTTCAGAGTAACTGAATAACCAATAAATTGTTTGTTTTTTTTTGTTTTTGTTTTTTCCTTAATCAACAGAATTTTTTTTTTCTTCTCACAATCCTAGAGGCTGGCTGAAAAGTCAAAATCAAACTTCTGGTAGAATTCATTTATGGTGAGAGCTCTCCTCCTAACTTGTACACACCAGTTCATCAGATCTGGAATTCACCCTTATGACCTCATTTAACCTTTATCACCTCCTTAAAGATCTTAGCTGCAATACAGTCTCATGGGGAAGGCTTCTACGTATGAATTTGGGAAGAGGGATGCAATTCAGTCCATAGCATTCTGCCCCTGGCTCACCAAAATTCACAGCCTTATTGCATACAAAATACACTCATTTCATCCAACAGCCTGAAAAGTTTTAATTCATTCTAGGATCACCCTAACCATATTTTTTAGATTTTTTCTTAGGGTTGTGGTGCCATATTTCAATGCCCAATGGATCACTGTTTAAATTAATGGACAAGACATTTAAATAATAGTATAGCTAATGCAGTGGTAAGGAGTGAAAAAAAAGAGAAATAAGTCTGTGCCAAACACTGTGATGACAGGGCAACAAAAGGGCAATAGAATAGTTTAAACTCACTCTCATTATGCTCATACAAAACAGTGTCACCAGACAAAGGCATTACTGTAGATAAAAATTCAGGCTTAAACTAGACAATCACCATTCACCTCCTGACAAGGCTTAAAGCTCAGTTAATAAATTCCAATGGAATATTTATAGGCAGATACAAATTCTAATTAACAAGAATCATCTTACAAAGGGAAACTAATAACAAGGTTTCTAAGCCCCACTCTTTCCATTCAACGCTGAAAACATAATCATGTAGAACTCATCCTTATTTGGGGCAAAATAGAATTGATGCTCAGTAAGACTATAACTGACAACCTAATGCGGAAAATGAGCCATGGTCTTCTTCTTTAGTCAAAATAATTTGTGTGTTTAGGCTTACTGGTACCGCATTCAAAAACACTGCCTTCCTGTCTTCAAGACCTGCTGTATCAGGAACCAAATGGTCTGAGAGACTAGGAATGGAACTGGGAAAATACTGTATAGCTTTTACCATAACATCTCTGGTTACCTATAGCAAACTCACATTAGGAAAACGCACCCATCTAATTCCAATGCCTGGTAATGTAGAATGAACTAGACTATATGGGGGAAAATGTAAACTATGGGGGGAAATTTGTTTTATGTTATTCCTTATAAAAGTTGTCCTCCCATTAGTAAAACTCTGATTTCACAAATAAAACTGGAGAAGAACAAACCTCTCAGCTCCTCAACCAGGCAGACTGAATCTGTTCCTGGCACGGCCTCCTCAGGGCTTAGAAATTAGGGCGTTCTGATTTTTTGGTTGTTAAGGTCTGAGCATAACTCTGAGTGACACTATTGGGCAAGACATAATCCAATCACATGCTAGTGGTTTCCTCCACATTGCCCATCAGCCAGTGGGAGTCAGTCATGAATCCCTTGATCAGAAACCTCTGGCCTCTTCTACTTACTCCATGTACTCTGTCCATCCTCAGGAAAATGGGTGAAAACAAATGTAAGGAAAATATACACTGAGTGGCCAGGTTATTATGATCTCTGAATGCATAATAGTCTGGCCACTCAGAGTATTTTTATCTCAAATGGGTACCAAAAGGATTCTAGACTTTTGCTGGAGATCAACCACCTATTTGCCCTGAGCTTTCTATCAGCCAGTGCAAAGGGGAGAACTGATAAGGTGCATGATTTATAGTATCTTTGATATCAAATAAATGAGGTACTCAAGAGAAGTACACTGAGTGGCCAGATTATTATGCATTCAGAGATCATAATAATCTGGCCACTCAGTGTATAATGTCAGGGGATCATTAGAGCAAGCAGCCACTTTTGTTTAGCACTGCCAGGAAGACCTCTAAGAGGAGGTGATTTTTGATTGGGAAAAAAATATCTGAATGAAGGGAAAAAGAGAGTCATGAGAATATCTGGGGAAAAGAGACAGAGCAGAGCAGGTCCAGGGCCTGTGGCCTGCATTATTTGGTTATTCCAGGAACAGCAAAGACCTGTGTGTCTGCAGTGGAATGAACACTCGAAAGGAAGGTCCAGGGAGAAACCAAGGAGGTGGCAGGAAAGGGGAAACTTGTATCAGTGGAGCATAGAGAGTCTCATGGGCCATTGTGAGGAGTTTGGATCATATTCTGCATGCTGCAGGACGGCTCTAGAAGAGTTGAAGGAGAGGAACCGTGTTGTATGCCTTTCCCACAAAGGAATCTCAACAGGTTCAGGGTGGAAGGTATATCACAGAGCATGCTAGTGTGAATCGGATGAGGTGGTGGCTGCAACAGACCACATGAGAAATGACGATGCTTTGAGATATTGGTGGACACATTAAGGCCTGGTAGGAATCATGATATATTTTGAAGTCAGAGACACTAAGATCTATTACGGGGACACAATGATTTGAGAAATGTGTGGAAGTCCATGCCTCTGGTAAGGATCTGAGCTGCAATGAAACCTGTTTCTCTCTGCCCTCAAGTGCACCTTCTCCCCACTGCTCGGTGGTTTCCTCCCCAGGATGGCCGTCATTGCACAGAGCAATATTCACAAACACACAGCTGCTGAGCCTTGCTGCAGTCCTATAGAACCAGACTATCTTGGAAAGGAGATCAAGAGATTATTGCTTCAAATACTCAGCCAGGTTTGCAAACCACCCCACATGCCGTGCTGGGATAAGCGTGATGGATGTGTCTGCAAGAGACGTCTTGCCACCACAGAAGCGATGACTGTGCTTGGGGAGCATGCAGAGAGTCCTCGCATCAGGGAGCACTGCACCCAAGGAAAGCACACGCAAGGCCTTGGAGCACACACAGCCATTGCTGCCTGAAGGATGATGCAAAGGAGACGCTTTCACACAGATACCCCAGAAGGAAAAACAAACCCTACACTGGCCCCTCTCCCTCAGAGCCTGGAGCAAAGAGGGGAGCATGGGTGGAGGTCAAAACACACATGTCAAAGCACATTTCAATCCCCGGGTCTCAATTCTTTCTGCGAAGTAGAAGATGAGGTGAGCCGCTGAGGTTATGATGGATATTTTGGCAAGAGGCTTGCTGAGGACGGAGGCATTTCTGAATCGTGACAGAATAGAATGAGAATGTGACCAAGAAAGGAAAGCACTGGGTGGAATTTCAGGGAGCACCCTGTAGCATCTAACGCATGGAGCAGGTGACACACACTTCTAGCCATCTGGGTGAGCTTGTCCATTTCACTCGGCCACCAGGCTCATGCAGGACGACAGCAGGGAGGCCCGAACCATGTGTGAGCTCTATGGGCTTCGTAGGGGAAACTTTACAGGGAAGAACAAATGATTTGGTTTAAGAGCCGGGTGAGCTCAGGCAATCTATTTAACTTTAGGAATCCCACTTTCCTCATTTGGGAAATTGAGATAAATCTTAACTCATTACGCCATGAGGATTAAATTAGATAAACCACATTGATTATTGTCTGATAAATGGGAGCCAGCCTAGAACTGATAACCATTATTACTATTGTTATTGCTAGGCGAGTATGCTCCTAAGTACAATAGAGATAAATTACCAGAATTCAGAAGGCCAGGAGTTATGAGGATAGATTTTTGGAATGTTCATGTGCAGAAACCTTGAAATATCAAGAATGATGGCAGGAGGTCTCACTATTAAATGTGGAAAACTGTCACGAGGAAAGCTCACTTGTTTTTATCTAGTCCCAACCTGTTGAGACCGCTGTTCATCATAACCTTGCTACCCACATAATGCGAGCGCTACAACTTGTGGCTTGAGTCATCCATAATGACCCCTGATTTACTATTTTGGGAGTACAGTGATCTATCTTAGTCCTTTCCCTTTTAGATCACAGGTGGAGGAGAAGACAGGGAGGGTTCCCGGAAGTTTGTCACTTGCTTGCTTGTTTTTTGGCCCCAGCCCAGCCAGTTTCCCTCCCCGCACCCCTACTCGCTCCTTCGGGCATCTCCAATATGCTCCCAGGACCATGTCCACTGAGACGGCTCCTTGTACAGATCACAGGTGACTCTTGGTGGCCAAATCTAAATGGCCATCATACTTCTCACTGTCCTTGACCTTTCACATTGATCATTCAACCGCTGCTTCTTGAAACCCTGCCAACTCGGCCTCTGTGATAGCTCTTCTGGTCTTGTGCCTGCTATGTGCGCTGCTGGGTCAAGTGCAAACATTACAAGTTCGGCAAACAATGAGCGATCATCTGGCAAATCATTTCTACCCTTGGACTCCTTAACTGCTTATAAGGAATGCAATTTCTCCTTACATGTATGGCTCCTTCTGTCTCTATCAACATTGAGAGGCTATGTCAAAGTTAGTTTTTCTCCTCTTTTGTGACCTCTGCTCCATACTGTAGACTCACCAATCTGAGGATATTCACTGTCTCAGGAGCAACTTAAAGTTAATATGTTAAAAACTAACAAGTAAGTGATCAATAAACAACTGAGTTTTTATGTCAAACCTACATCTTCTACTTGTTACAACTTATGCTTGCTCATTTTTCTATAATTTATTTACATTTTATTTATATTATACAGCAATCCTATCTAATAAAAGGGTAATATGCAAATTAACTGTTACTCTGTCACAAAGATGGCGGTGCCCATAGCCACAAGATGGCGGCGCCCAGTCCTCTCAGCTCTGCCGGAGTCACCCAGTCCCAGGGGCTGAGCACTGAGAGCAGGCAGCGTGAGCGGCCTGGCAGAATGCTTGCTTTGTCGCCGTGGCGACAAGGCAAGCGTTCCGCGCCTGACTGCGGATGGGCCTCTGGACCCTGGAGAGCCTCTGGGCAGCGGGTGTGGAGCAGCCAGGTCCTGCAGAGAGCTACTGGTGCACGGATTCGTGCACAGGGCTACTAGTCAATTATAAATTATACAGTTTCCCTTAATAACCAGAATGTAACACAGTACCTTTCAAACACAGACATGAGCATTTCCTTTAAACCTTTAAATAGCTTCCCATTGCACAACAGATAAAATCCCTACCCCACATCCAAACCTCAGATGCTCCCCATCTGGCCTGGGCTGTGTCCCACGACCTCTCTCTACACCTATGATGACCCTGTGGACAGGCTGACCTCCTTCCAGTTACCTGGAGACAAGCAGGCTCTTGTCCCCTTTTTAGGGAACGCCCATGCTCTTCGCCCCTTTATTTAGAACTCATTTCTCTATTCAATGTATATGGTTGGTTTCTTCTCATGACTCAAGTCTTACATCAAACATCACCTCTTCAAAGAAAATTCCATGTTAATATTTGTCTCCCTGTTATGCCCCATCCTTTCACCTTTTTTTGTTTCTGAAACAGCATTCATCATGATTTTAACTATATATACTAGTACTTCAGGGTTACTGTCTGTATTGTTACACACCACCACAACAACAAGCAGGGCCCTGAGCAGCACAGTACGGTGCTGTTTCCCACTCATCATTCAGCACATAATTCATACCTGGCGTATGGGAGCAAGCCATGGCCTTTGGAAGGAATGAATACATGAAAGACCAGCCCTCTCTCTAACCATGTGAAATAGATGCTGTTATGTACAAGTACATTTTCATAAGTAAACAGTGGAAAAAGCTCCGAAAATATTTTGGTTTTGTAAGTGTTCTTGAATAATATGTCACTTTGTTTTTATATTTTACCTTTTCTTTAACATACATTTTTCACGCTTTGCTCCACAGAGAAAACTGCTTTTATCACGGGAGAAAAATTTTCCAAGATCTGTATAATATTTGCTCCAAAAATAACATATTTACTAAACTCATTTTGAGGATGAAGTTTTCAGTGTAATAGCTACCTTGCAGAGGACAGGGGTAGTGACTGCTATTTTTATGTACAGTTTAGGGTTGAATTCATTAGTGGATCTTCAAGCAAATCCAGACCCTGAGTAGGGTGGTTTCATAGAAACAGAGAATTTTCAAAATCTCTGCTGAACAGTCAGCTTTCCTTTGGAAATGCCGGGAAATGCATCTCTGGCCAAAACCCGCCCTCCCATTGCTGTTTATTTTTAATAATGGAATTATTTTATCCATATTTAAAAGTCATTCTGTAACTAAAGTAGCATTTTTTAAATAGAGCAACGACACTTCCCCGAAAATACCTATATATTACAAGCTAACATGAGATTGATTATTTTATTTTTGCTTCAGATTCCTGTTTTCGTTATTGGGAAGCCTTTAATATATCTTAGTAGTTTCTTTAAAATTATATTAGTTCTTACCCCTGTAAACTGATAGACTCCAAACAGAGTTTTGTGTCCTTCTAACTACTTTCAGAGGAGACTTTAAAAATCAGCCAATTGTAAGTTAACTTTCCCTGAGTAAAAAAAATATTTATCCAAAATAACATCATATTCTTGCCACAGTGGTGCACTGTGAATCCGCCAGCCATTGCCCACTGGCTAACTACAATTACACGGGAAAAAGGATTCCTATTGTAATTTCATGGTTCTTCTTGAACAAAGAAAATCTGATTGATTGCAATCATTTAAACAGCCGGAGAAGAATATTTTCAAAAATTCAAATGTATCATTTTAGGCTTCTATCTACAAAGCTTTGCAAAGTGAACTGAAATGAGAGAGCCTCCACTCCCAGATTGCACCGAGCAGCTGCGAATTCAGATTCCACACTTCATCTTTCATTTTGATGCGCATTCTTTTGATCTTCGGAGAGAAATATATTCATAATTTCCAAAAGAGCTGCCTCAGAGGTAAGTGGCATCCAAATATTGTTCTGCAGAGATAAAATATAGACCATGCCCGTGGTCGGCGGCGGGTGGATGATGCATTGCCGGGGAACACAGAGACATCATTCCTAAAAAACTTGCAACATTATGGTTCGGGGACTATTTAACCTTTAACACAAATCATTTTCATTTTCCCACTGGAATCTCAAGTGCTTTCTTCTGTTACGTTGTATTTCTTTTTCGTTTCCCCATTTTCCCTGCACTAAAGCCTGTGGAGAAGTTTGTCTCTGGCAGGCAGGAAAGAAGAAAAGAATGAGGGATATGATTGCAAGGCAAACAAATGGGGAGAAGATAGAGAACCAATTTTCTGAGAAGATCTATTTTTAATGGAAATGAGCTTAAGTCTATGCCAGCAAAATATTTTTTAAAAATTAGAAATAAATTGGTTTTATGTCTTTTTTTTCTGACAAGCTCTGCCAGATAGACCTACAAATAAACTATAACAAATAAACAATATGAAAAGTACACATATTGGCAGCACTAAGTCTTATTCTGGTATTTTTCCTATTCCATGTTGTAGGATGTTCCTTGAAAATTACTTGAAGGCACACCACAGGCAGTGTAGAAAGAGAAAAACAACAACAAACTATAAATAAACCTAAAAATAAGAGAAAGGGGGAGTCTGAGAGATAAACTCATTTGTTTTGCTGACAAATTCTGAGTCTCTGGGGGCTACATTTGGTGAGGATGGGAGAGCATTCCTTAAAGACTTCTGTGGATGCAATGCCCCTGGCTGAGATGCCCCATGTTTTTCCTGCCCATCCTGACAGAACAGCATTGCAATCTGTACCCAGTGCCAAAAAGAAATGTAAAGAATAAAATGTCTTGAGTTCTACTGGGACAATAAAAATGATTTGTACTGAAGGTTAAAAAGTCCCTGAACTGCAGTGTCACAGGCTTTATGGGAATGATGTCTCCTCATGTTGGAACAATGCATCATGGGGCCACTGCCAAGAACCACGACACTGTACATTCCTCTCTCTGTGGAACAGCATTTGGATAGCAATTGCCTCTAAATAGATCTTTCCAGATACAGGAGCATCAGGCAGTTTACCTGAGAATGAAACAAGCGATGATGACATTAAATGGCACAATAGATCATACCGTATAAAGGTCATTGGGAAAGCGTTTACCATGAAACTATTTTGTGTTTCTTCGGGGTTTTAAGTAATTCTTTCTGCAATAGTGGTCAACAGTTTGACTTAATGGAAATTAAAATTTAAATCATTCACTTTGCCATTTTATAAAACATCCTTGAGATGTGGGAGTTTTTCAAAGCTTGCTAAGGAATGATAATTGGGAGGCAATTTCAACAAAGATGCATAGGATTGAAAATTCTCTGTTACAGGCAGGCCACAGGAAGCCACTCAAGGAAACTCTAAATAAGTATTTTAATTAAATGAATGTCAAATTCAAATGTGCTCCAGACATCCAGAAAGCTCAAAGTAAATACTGAATTATTTCTACGCATGGGAAATATTATGTCCCACTCCTTAAAATAATTATAAGAAATATAACTTCATAACCTTTATTTTCATGTGACTACTTGTATCTCTTGCCAAGTTAGTGAAGTATTCTGAAAGAGTAAATGACAATTTGATGGAAAGTTGATGCCCTACTTTAGCTCAGGAAATTTTCTTCAGAAATTTTCTGCAAAGGCTCTTACCTTATATATATTTCTCTTAGACTATGCATTTAGTATGGTGTGCACTATTACATCTCGATAATTTTGATGCAGCATAAAACATTAAAAAATATATGTATCTATATATTAACAGCACAAAATTAATTTTATTACTTTCTGATAACACCATATTGCCCATTATTAGGTATGTTTAAATATAGGATAGATATATTTGACTTCTAAGATTCCTAAACCAACCTCCATCTTTTTTTATTAAAAAAAAAAGAGAGAGAGAGAATGAGATTCAGAAAATTGAAGTGATTTGCCCAAACACATAGGACGAGATAATAAACTCAAACAATGAATTATGAAACTGGAAGTTATAACAGGATATACTACATTTAAAATATGGCTAACATTAATAATTTCATTGTGATTAAATTTTAAATCAACCTTCCAGTAAAGATTAAAGAATGCCAAAGTTGTAAACTCTACCAACATTACGCAGATCATCATCTATCTTGGATCATTACAAATTCAACCCAAGTGTAGGTTTAGGGCAGACAAGGTCTGAATATTTTTGTTGTTGTAGAAGGATGGAGACAAAAAATCCCAATTACATCTTAAAGCAAGTGCCTTATAGAAAAGTACATTTTAAAAATCCTAATTACGTTTTAAAGCAATTATTCCATGATTTCAGATGGACATTAACAACTAATAGAGCCAAAAATTCTACGTGATTAAATTGTCCAAACTGGCCCTTTAGGCAGGATCAGCTGCTGTTTAACCCTTGCTGCACAGCACACCCCCCAGCACACACACAGCAAGGCCAAAAGAACCTCATGAAAAATGCAGTACATTTGGTAAGCACTCAGCATAGCCATACCAGCTGGAAAATTAAGGTCTCTTGACTTTGCCAAACCAACTGCAGTGAGTTTATAAAAAGATGAGGAACAGGTATTTCCCCTCAGAAATACAGTCTCAAAACTCTGCTACTTTTCTAGGCTAAAGTAAAATTGTGTTTTCACATGAATATATTGTAAACTACATGTTCAAAGACAGTAAAAATCTACTAGACACCTTCAGGTTAATTAGTTTAAAAGTTTTAAATGCCAAGTACCTAACTTATAGCATTTCAATATTGCCTTTTCCTCAGCCTATAAAATAAGGTTAAAATGTTCTAATTAAATAAGTCTGGGCATTGTTAAGGGAACACGTTTAAAATTACCTCATGTCATTAATTGGCACTCAATAAATTCCAGCTAATCCTTCCTGAAATTGTACCTGTCTTATAAGAGCAGCAGCAAATTTCAGCATTATTCTTCCTCCCTAAATATACTGCATTAACCCTGGCCCTGGAATTTGTTTGGCTTAAAAGGAGGTCCTATAGCATAACACATGTGGCTTTATTGTAGCTTTTTCCAAATTCAAAGATATTTTTCCCAAGCATGACATGTCTTTAAATAAACACACATATGAATGCGTGTGTGTCCATTACTGGAAATGGAAATAAGCAAGATTCACATCCTACAGCCAACTCTTCCTCAATCGCAGGAAAAGTGCGGCAGAGGCACGACTATTCTAACAGGTGCCTTTGCCTTTGGAAAACACCTTACTCTACAGATCCGGTCATACAGCATTTAATAAGATGGCATTCCTGCTGAGCTCCCTCTGCTCTGAGGACCATTCTGGGGCCAACTTCCTGCCCAACTTACTTATTCACCAAGTATTTCCTGAGTGCCTACAAGGTGCAGGCGCTATTTTAGTTACTGTGCATATGGAAGAGAACAATAGAGAACAAGTCCTTGTACTTTTGTGTTACACTCTTGTGGGAGAAGACAGACCCATACTCATACCCATACACACACACACACACACACCACACACACACACCACACACACACCACACACACACACAAACAACAACAAAAAAACACACACAAAAAAAAACTAAAAACAAAGAAGAGGTAAATACAGCCAATGCCCAGCCAGCATAGCTTGGTGGTTGAGTGTTGACCTATGAACCAGGAGGTCACAGTTTGATTCCTGGTCAGGGCACATGCCTGGGTTGCAGGCTCCACCCCTAGTAGGGAGCTTGCAGGAAGCAGCTGATCAATGATTCTCTCTCATCATTGATGTTTTTTATCTCTAGTTCCCACTACCTTCCTCTCTGAAATCAATAAAAATATATTAAAAAAAAAAGAAGATCACACAGCCCAAAATGCAATGGACAAAAATCAAACCTGATAAAGGGATTGAGTGGGCTCCTGCTGATACAAGTTTAGCCAAAGTTTCCCATTTCTGAGCAAGGATCCTAATCAAAGCATCAACATGTGCATTTCTGTACTTTCTCCACTCTCAGTCTTACCTCAGGAATTGGTCTAAAGTGTTTTTGTGCTGAAACCAGTTTGGCTCAGTGGATAGAGTGTCGGCCTGCGGACTGAAGGGTCCCGGGTTCAATTCCGGTCAAGGGCATGTACCTTGGTTGCGGGCACATCCCCAGTGGGAGTTGTGCAGGAGGCAGCTGATAGATATTTCTCTATCATCGATGTTTCTAACTCTCTATCCCTCTCTCTTCCTCTCTGTAAAAAAAATCAATAAAATATATTAAAAAAAATAAAGTGTTTTTGCTATCATCATGTAAGATGGGGAGAAATGTTTTGAGGAATAAAAATCCTAAACGATCTGTCTTTAGAGTGCATGCCTCACTATGTCCCCATTCCCTTCATGCATTGCCCTGGTGTAAGCTTTCTTGTGGGCTTTCATCCTAATAAAACATTTATTTTCATCGCACGCGCAGATGATGGCTTGGGGGGGGGGTGTTCTCACTCTTATTCTTCTGCCACTAAATCTTAAATTACCCAATCAGTCATCCAATTGACTTAGGTTAGTAAGGATGCCTTCTGAAGCTGGGGCTGAGATCTGAGGCCACGTCTATTAGTCAAGTGGAAAGAATCCTCTGGAGTGAAATTATCCTCATCCTCACTGCTGAAAAGACCGGACGAAAGCCATTTTTCAGTTGAATAGAGCAGCTATGCTCTTCGGAGAATATTAACACAAAGACAAAGTGAGTGGAAGGCTGAACAGTGTTTCTAGTGAAATACAGCATGTAGACAGTTTAATCTGGTACACTTACAGCAATAAACAGTTACTTTAATAATACATATATAACAGATATATAGAATGCTTACACATGGAGGCTAGCCCTGCCAGGGAGCTCAGTTGGTTGGAGCATTTTCCTGTACACCAAAAGTTTGGGGGTTCAATTCCTGGTCAGGGCATTTACCTAGGTTGTGGGTTTGATCCCTGGTTGGGTGCATACAGGAAACAACCAATCCATGTTTCTCATTCACATTGATGTTTCTCTCTTTTTCTCCCTCTCCCTTCCTTTCTCTAAAAATCAATAATACATCTCCTAAGGTGAGGATTAAAATAAAAAGACATGGAGGCTAAGCAACGTGTTACTAAACAATTACTGGGTTAACAAATATACCTTGAAACAAATGAAAATGAGAACAAAACAACCCAAAGTCCTTGGAACACAGCGAAAGCAGTCCTAACACAGCATTCACAGCATTACCGGCTTACCTCAAAAAAGAAAAAACATCTCAAATAAACAATCTAACTTTACCCTTAAAGGAACTAGAAAAAGAACAAAACAAAAAGCCCAAAAGTGAGAAGAAGAAAGGACATCATAAAGACTAGAGCAAAAATAGATGAAAGAGAGTCTAAAACAAATACAAAGGCAAAATGAAACCAAGAGCTGGTTCACTGAAAAAAATAGACAAGATTGACAAACTTTTATCCAGACTCATCAAGAAAAAAGAGAGGACCCAAATAAATAAAATCAGAAGTGAAAGACAAGTAACAAACGATGCCATGGAAAATACAAAGGATAAATCTCACCCTTTGCAACAGCATGGATGGACCTAGAAAACACTATGCTTAGTGAAATAAGTCAAAGACAAGCACAGTACCATATGATTTCACTTATATGTGGAACCTAATGAAAGAAATGAACACACACACACACACACACACAGACTCACTGTTAAAGAGAACAGACTGATTGCTATTACAGGGGAGGAGAAGCTGGGGACTCGGTGAAAAAAGTGAAGGAAGTTAGCAAAAGAGAAAAAAAAACAACAACCCATAGGCACAGATAATAGTATGGTGATTACCAAAGGGAAAGGGGAATTGGGGGAGAAAGAAAAGGGTAAAGTGGGGATAAATGGTGGTGGAAGGAGACTTTGGGTGGTGAACACACAACATAATACACAGATTATGTATCATACAATTGTTACAACTGTACATCTAAAGCCTATATAATTTTATTAATTAGTGTTAACCCAATAAATTCAATAAAAATGTTTAAAAGATATATATTTAGATGTTGATTATAACTGAATTGACTGAATATCACTAGACTATGGGATAATTATTTTAATTTTACTTCATGAGTTGATTTTTAAGTAAGCCTGTGTTAAACATTCCATAACATTTTTCAGTTGTGTGACAAAGGAAAATATGAATGTATCTTTTCATCAAAAGAAAATAGTATATTTTTTAAAATTAAGGGCTTAAGTTTTTTAACAGGTACAATTCACAAAAAAAAACATGTGAATTCCTATGTTGAGATGAAGTATAGCCAGAATTTGTAAGGATTTAAAGACTCAAGGATAGGAGAATTCAGTTGGCATATGGACAAAGTAAATTTTAAGTGTGTGTGTGTGTGTGTGTGTGTGTGTGTGTGTGTATCCATGTGTGTGTGCAGGTGTGTGCATGAAAGGCAAGTCAGTTGGGTGATGACACTTCCTGAAGGCAAATAAAAGCTATACATGCCAGGGTTGGTTTTTATTAATGACATAGGCCACGAGATTATATAAATGTAGTAAGCAGGGCTGGAAAAGATTAATTAGCTCATTCTTTTAAATAAATTCTCAGGAAATAATAGATATAAGATATCGAAGACACCTTTATCTTAAAGATTTGTAGCACGTTTAATTGAAAGGGAGTGAAAAGGGCAGGTGATAAAGAAGGGGAGCAAGACAAAGAGATCATGAACACTAAATATATTTGTATTATTTGAAAACAAACATTAATTTTTGATATGGAATTTTAACACATTGCAATTCTCGCATGTTGGAAACTCATTATCCATTGACTTTTGCTCCACTAGAAATTCAAATTGGGGAGAAATTGATGTTTTGTTTTCATTTTAATCTTATTTTTGTTCAAGCTAAATACAACCTCATTAGTAAAAACTGGGAAAACCACTTCACTAGAGCTACAGTTGAATATGCCCAAACAGTAGAGAGAAAATTAGGTTGGTCCAACACCTGCTGGATGAAATGTGCAGCCTTAGAGAAGGCATTCATTTCTTCACAGGGACAGTATTAGGAAGGGCAAGAGAGATAGCAGAAACAGAAAAAAATCACCTTAACATCGCTAAAGATTTACTTGAGTATCATTGGTGGGTGGGTTTTTCTTTCTTTTTTTTTTTTTTTTTTTTTGGTTGTTGTTTGTTTTTATTTTTTAATATATTTCTATTGATTTCAGAAAGGAAGGGAGAAGGAGAGAGAGTTAGAAACATCAGTGATGAGAGAGAATCATTGATCAGCTGCCTCCTGCATGCCTCCTACTGGGAATGGAACCTGAAACCCAGGCATGTGCCCTGACTGGGAATTGAACTGTGACCTCCTGGTTCATAGATGGGCACTTGACCACTGAGCCATGGTGTCTCTCTTTTTTTTTTTTAAGAAACCCAAGACACTAGGTATGACATAGGAGGGCAGACCTACAGAGTGAAGATTTCTGATAACCACATTCTATAACAAATCAAGGCACTAATTTGACACTGACCCTGAGGGAAGCAACAAGTCAATCCCACAAAATGGTTTCCCAGGAGCATATCCTCCCAACATCCTTTTTATTTTACCACATTTATAGGACCTAAATGTATGCCTTTCTCCCTGTGAGCCCTGGAAGGAGCAAATGTAAATTGTATGGATAGAAGTCCTTTCCAAGTTTTCTCATTGATTCCGTACCTACCTAACAGCAAAATGGAACATCTATTTATTGATTCATCTGCTCATTCATATCGCTAATAAAAATTAATCAAGCAGTGATTAATAAATGTGGTCAGGCACGTGTCACACTATGTAATAAGAATGACAAGATGAATAGGAAAACTCCATAGCCCTGAGAATCACCTTTTAACTGGATAGATCCTGTGCAGTGCCTGGGGATCATGGATCCAGACCTACTCTTTCCAATAATTCCCACATCTGAGGCCCAGACTTCCAGGGAAGTGTTAGTACAATAATCTGGAAAGAAGGGGTACAGTGTCAGTGGAAGAGAAAGAGGGAGGAAGGGAGGCTGAAGGATGTAAAAGGAACTGGCCCTTAGGTAAGGGCTCTCAACCCTCTTCTTAAATGTCCTGCCTGTTGTCTACTAGGAAGGAAACCATCTTACTGCCAAAGCCTCATCTGTAGATTTGTGGAAAAGATCTGTACTCACGGTTTAGTTTCTTCTAGAAATTGTGAGAGCAAGAAAATGAAAGATAAAAGAGAAAATTTCAAAGGTGAGACATCTCCAATTGTTTAAAGCAATTACTCATGCAGAAATCCTTTACTAACATGTTAGAGAAAAAATAAGGTAACCCAACACTGTCAAAGATTTTACTTTCTTTTTTAACTAGAAATTGAACAAAACTAACCAACATTAGATAACAGATAGAAGCTATAACAATAGATAATAATAGAAAGTGGGGACCCTACGGAGCCATGTGCAACTCTCGCTTCATCTTTATGGGAAACTTTATGTGACATCTTCTCTGTTTACAGCCTGGGTAACCATGGCATGAAGAGCTAAAGCAATGCGCACGAGCGCCCTCTGCCATCAATGAGGGCCAGCCCTTGACAGGGAGGCAGCAGGCTGGGGGTGTGCAGAGCAGGGCCTTGGAGCCACACCCCCAGAAGGGGTCATCCCTGCCACGTGCCTCTGTATGACTTATGTCAGGTTTGTTACCTAGTTGTTCCTCAATGTCCTCTTTAGTAAATTAAGGTAATGGCTTCAAAGGGTATTATAAGTACTAAGTACATAATTTATAATAATGCTAAGATACTACAAAAGTGTTTGGTAAATAAATAAAAGAAGCCTGATTTTATCTTATATTCTATACAGAGAAGTGCCCAGTCTGGTTTCGGGAGTATGGACAAGCAGTGCATTTCTGTACCAATTTTGCACAACAAAGTGTAAAGTTAAAGTGATTCAGTAAACTTGAAGAAGGAAGAAAAGCAATGGAGAACACTTTGCACTGTGGTTTTTAATCAGTTGCATTTACATTCATCTGGCGATGATCTTTGTTGGAGAGGTGTCTATAGCAGGTCTGCATGGCTATCTCCAGGTTACACTAAGTGGTCTTTAAATACAGATGGGCAGAAGTGGGTTTACAGTTGCCATATGGAAAAAGACATGCAGACTATGATTAATGCAATAACATCATTAACTCTGTGCTTTGCGTACTCACAACTGTTAACCTACATTTGCCCACCTTGTCATGTCCCACAGGAGACAGAAAAAGCCATCTAACTTGTACTTAGAATCAGATCAGATCTCAAGCTCTGCAAATCATTCCCACTTCAGCTTCCATGAACTGCTTTGAGTATATTTGTGAGCTGCTTAGGTATTTATTTTCATAGTTATCCCATTCCATTTTAAGTATCTCCAAGTTTTCCAAGCATCCTATATTATAATACAGGGGCCATCAGGTGGCCATTCAACTAGAATCCGAGTACGAGTTTTAGCTACAAAGTTCTACTGTCTTTACAGCCCCCAATAAACTTAATTTATAGATTCCCAAGGTTGTTCAGGGAGCCTCAGGGAGCTTGGACATCTAATCAGTTTTCCTTCTGAGAACATGACTCTTCAGTTTGGGGGGATGTGCATGTTAGGGGTGTTCAGGTCAGCTCCGTAACTACCTGGGCCTTAACAATATCCTACACCTAGCGAGGTTTAAAACTTCCATAAAACTTTTAGATTCTTGGTTTTATTTCTCCTGCAATGGTTTTACTCCTTTTGCAAAGATTGTAATAAAATTTTATATTAGAAAAGAAGAAAAGAGAGGAACTAGACAACCTCTACCAAACATTTCAAAAAATAGCCTTTTTAAGAGGATAAAGTGGCAATGTTACCATATGTCATCATGAATAAAATTAACACGTCTACCATTCCTACTTACAAAGCTTAATAATTGCAACTTGATACTAAACTGCAAGATTCCATTAAAATATGTTACTGGAGTATTGAAAAATGTGTTTAAACTATGTTATTAATTTGCCCTCATTACCTTCAACTCCAAAATGCTTTACAAAGAAATGTATTTCAGCTATATCAGTAAATATTTAGTATCCAAAAGCCATAGAGTTTCAAAATGTATAGTAAAATTCTTTTGGATTTTAGCTTTTGCTTCACATACTACTACTTATGTGGCCAAGGAAAATCAATGTGGTGGCCTCCCAGCCATCTCATCACAAATGAGAGATTGGGAACCTCCTGAGAAAAACAGCTTTTGACTACGTAACAGAGACCCCAGTGTTGAGAAAGAAGAGCTGTGAGCGCACCTTGCACATTCCTTGGTTGCCAGAATTCATATTGAGCCATGGCTATTCCATTAATAAACACAAGCTGGTCAACCTGTTGTCTAAATACGTGGGTCTAATTGCATGCAGTTGATATCTCATCTTGATCCAGCAACATAAAATTTACAACATGGAAAAAGAACCCTGGAAGGCAATTTGGCTTTTTATTTTTTCAGTTTGTTTTTGTTTTATGTTTTTCTTACACGCAGGATAAAAGGGGTATTGCATCCAATCCAAGGAGAAAAATTAAGTGTGATCTCAAGGGAATGCGTTTTATTGATTATTGCAAAGCAGGGGGAGCAAGTTCAATTGGCTCATGCTACTCGGTCTTGACATAGATGCAACTTCGCTGAGGAGAAAATGAGAATGAGGTAATGCCATCATAAGTAATTGCTTAAATCATCTTGGCACGATGGAAGCTGAAATTTTGTAAAAGGAGTAAGCCCTGTCCATGGAATAGCAAGACAAAGGCAAACTCTTAAAGTAATTGAGGAGTTTCCATTGGACCGAGCTTTATACAATACATGCTTTAAATCTAAGTTTGGAGCTCCCTCTGGTAAATAGCTTTAGATCAAAGCAGCTTCTACAATGTTGACTACCAGCTTTAGCTACACAGACAGAATGACAGGGGCTGATGGAAGACACCCCCTTCACCAGCCTTCCCTCCCACGCTGCACAGCCACACCAGCAGAACAGGGCGCTGGTTACAAACAGCCCAAAGCTTTTATGTCTCATCTAAATGTTGAATCCATCTTGATCTGTATTTTTAAAAAAGGAAAATACAACGACGGACTTCATGAAGAGCACTGAGATGCGCTAATATAATGTCCAGGATTCACTCTTCCCCTTGGGAAAAGCTGACCATTAAAGACGGAGAGAAAAACGCAATGCAGTTTCCAAGATGCAGTTTACCTAGTTTTCCAACATCCCTTCTGACCCCAATACATGCAAGTTTTACTAAGTCAAATATAATTCAACATTGTCAAAGATTTTACTTCCTTTTTAAATGAGTCATTGAACAAAACTAATGGCAGATAATAGAAGATGTAACAATCCTATATAATAAAGAGCTAATATGCTAATTAGACTGTACAGCAGAACAACCATCCAGACAACCTTCTGGACGACCTTCTGGATGGTTGAAGCGGGGCTGTGAGAGCCGAGGTAGCCGGGGCTGTGAAGGGAGAGCCCCTTGCACGGATTTCGTGCATCGGGCCTCTAGTAGATAATAATAGAAGGTGGGAACCCGACTAAGTCATGTACAACTCTCGCTTCATCTTTATGGGAAACTTTATGTGACATCTTCTCTGTTTATAGCCCAGATAACCATGGCATGGAGAGCTAAAGCAATGCGCACGAGCGCCCTCTGCCATCAATGAGGGCCAGCCCTTGACAGGGAGGCAGCAGGCTGGGGGTGTGCAGAGCAGGGCCTTGGAACCAGACCCCCAGAAGGGTCATCCCTGCCATGTGCTTCTGTATGATTTCGATCAGCTTTGTTACCTCGTTGTTCCTCAGTGTCCTCTTTAGTAAATTAAGGTAATGGCTTCAAAGGGTATTGTACCTACTAAGTAGAGTAATATTGTTAAGATACTACAAAAGTGCCTGGTAAATAAATGAGGTCTGATATTCTTTTATATTCTACTAGAGGCCCGGTGCACGAAATTCATGCAAGGGGCTCGGCCCTCGCTGCCCACTGGTTGTTCCAGAAGGTCGTTCCAGAAGGTCGTTCTGGAAGGTTGTTTTGCCTTCTGGTCTAATTAGCATATTAGCTCTTTATTATATAGGATAATATGGCCCCTTTACAATAGTCCCAGAGTAGTTTATTTTATTAAATGTGTCACCTATTACATATATATAGAAAGCAATCTGGAAAATTATGCATTGCACAGAGTTGGTAATTTTTGGTAAAATGGAACTCATTTAAGAAACAATTCAGCCGTAGCTGGTTTGGCTCAGTGGACAGAGCGTCAGCATGCAGACTGAAGGGTCCTAGGTTTGATTCCAGCCAAGGGCACATGCTTGAATTGCAAGAGGCAGCCAATTAATGATTCTCTTTCATCATTGATGTTTCTAGCTCTCTCTCCCTCTCCTTTCCTCTCTAAAATCAATAATCTATATTTAAAAAAAGAAACAATTCATATAACTCATGAAAATAATTTAAAGGAATATTTTTATGTAGAAACATGACAAACTATCAATTGTAAAAATATCTACCCAAAAGAGCCCTTTTGTTAGCAAAAAAAAATAAGGTGCTACTTCAGAATTTACTAAAGACATGATTACCTACAAAAATCTCATGAGAATGATTGTATTAAATAGATTATTTTTCAAGTAACTGTCATTTAAAATATAATTTTCCTAAGATTACAAACACTAGTTTCTATCACTCCACTTAAAATATTTTAAATGTTGTATAATGAATCAATGTTAGCCTGATATTTATATATTTTATTTGAAAATAGTACCTATGCTTAAAAAACTCCTAGAAGAAACCTAAGAATTATTCTAATCAAATAAATAGAACTAAAATATTATTAAATGCAATTTTCTTTTTGTAACCAAAAATATTTATTTCTTCATCTACAAAAATATGTCTTCAAATTAATTTTTCCACTGTTTGTCAATAATGTATTTGGTTGTATTGTGTGGTAAATAGGTTCTTCACTCTACAATATAATTCAAGGACACATTACAACACAAGAATATAAGTCTATAAATATAGAAAGATTGAAATATAAAGACTAAAATATAAGTCATTATAAAATAGAAAGGCTAAGGCTCAGGTTTCATTTTAATTCTCTAATTCTAACATAATAAAGGAGACTGTCAGTAATCTAATTCGGTATTTTTCAATTTCCTTTGTCCATGGATCTAAATTTTATTAAATAACTAGTATTAGGCAATTCCCTTTTACATTTAATCATAGATTGGCATAGAAAGCACTGCATCCTGTAAATATTTAAGAACATGAAATGAGAATGAACTTCTTACTTAATAGTATTTCTACCAAGTAATAAAAGTATGATATATTTGATAAATATAATGTACCGAGCAGATTACAGATATATTTCATTTGACTCAACAGAGGCCTAAAAAGTTGTATGTAAATCACATTCTTTTCAAATTGAACCAGAATTTAAATGAAGCTGAGGAATTGGTAGAGAACTCTGCTGTTTCCCTCACCCCCTTTTCTCCCTCTTGATCTGAGACGCTATCAGACCACACAGGTGTCCCCGTTTCTCTAGGGGACAGACAGACGTGCCAAAGCTCATGAGAAAGAGACCAGGGAATTTCAACCATGCGCCTACAGGGAGAAACGACACCTTGCTGTCTAGATGACAGCTGGTCAAAAAGAGAGGAAGCTACTATGCCCCAACCCCCGCGCCCCCCGACAGGATTTCAGCCACATAACGAATCCCATTCACAGAACCAGAGGACTGAAAGACGTTCTGGAAGAGGAGCAGCCCTAAAAGGCCTCGTGGGCCAACAGCCTTGGCAACAAGAACACACAGAGAACGCAGATTCTATTCTTTCCAAAGGTTTGAGGGGACAGGAACAATTTGAACACCTTTGCAGTAACTCCACACAGAGACCTAACAAGGAAATTCAAGCTCAGTAGGGCACACGCATGGGTACATGCACACGCACACGCACACATGCACACTCACTCATTTCCAGATCCAAAGGACAGGATTTATGATTGCATCTTACAAGGTATCAGGGGGAAATGCTACATTTCTAAAAAGACAAAAATGTGCAACTAACCATGGCAGAGCCACACCTAGGAAACTGGAAGGTGTTAGAACAATGGGGTGTCTGCAGACTGCACAGGAATAAGACTCCAGGTTACAAATATAATGTCAAGTCAAAATGTCATTGAGTTATCACAGTAAAAAAGACACTTTTGAGATGCCACAGTTTTTGAACATTGCTCATCTATATACCAAATGTAAAAATAATATTACAGAAATAATTCTACCACCAAATTAGAACCCATACTGCAGAGCACAGGAAAATAAGACAGTACTGAGTAGCAGGTCATTAGGCCTTGAGGAGTGTGTACCTATAGAATAAATGACAGCACATAGCTGGGATTCTGAAGAAATATACTGCAGGGGGAAAGACCTCATCATAGCAGAGAATTAAAAGTAAAAACCATTTCAGGAAAAACCAGAAGCCTGAGACTACAAAAGTCATAAGTAAAGGTGTCCCAGTCTCACCCTAGCCTGTTTGGCTCAGTGGATAGAGAGCTGGCCTGCGGACCAAAGGGTCCTGGGTTTTATTCCAGTCAAGGGCAGTCAAGGGCACGTACCTTGGTTGCAGGCTCCTCCCCGACCCAGGCTCTGGTCAGCTTGTGATGTGTTTCTCTCACATAGAGATTTATCTCTGTCTTTCCCTCTCTCTTCCACTCTCTCTACAAAACAATAGAAAAATATCCTCAGGTGAGGATTAAGAAGAAAAAAAAAATTTTTTTAAAAGGTGTCCTAGTCTCATGGAAGAGATAGTGAGAATAGGTAAATAAAAGTGTTCAGCTTGGCCTATCTTACAATGGAAGATGGAGAAGTAGAAAATTTCAGAAAATAACAGAAATAGATGGTGAGTTATAAGTACTATGAAATGGAAGTCATCTCTAATTGAATGAAAGAATTCTTGAGAAATTGCAAATTAAAAAAAGAGAGAACTCAATTATACCTGTATAGACAAGGAAAGTAAGGGGGGAGAGGAAGGAACAAAATGCAGTAAATATTAAACAGAAATATGACTATGGTCACACTAAATGAAAATGAGTTAGTTATCCTATTACAACAAAGAACCCCAATTTTGCAAAGAAACACACACTTGGCAATCATTTTTTTAAATCAAAAACATTCTACAGTGTTTTCTTCGGGCCAAGAGGAGAATAACGCAAATCAAGAGGGGACATGTTGTAAAGGCCAGGCGTGAGAATTTGAAACCTTTGAGGGAAGCAGTCACAGGCAGGTTGCCACCCACTCACAGAGTCATGGTTAGAGACCATCAGTCTGCACTCCTGAGAAACATCAGGAGCAAGGCAGAAAATTGGGGGGAAAACAACAACAACAACAAATACTGGGAAAAATAAAAGAAAAAATAGATGTACCTGGAACCATGTTGAAAAAATTTTTTCACATTTTTTTCATAACTGATTTTAAAAAATCAATAAATATATAGACATTTTAAATAACATGATTACCACCCTTGAGATTTCTTTTTAAAAAGTATTCTTTTAAAATATGTTTTTATTGATGTTTTAGAGAGAGGAAGGGAGAAGGATAGAGAGAGAAATAGAAACATCAATGAGAGAGGAACATCATCTATCAGCTGCCTTCTTCTGGCCCCATCCTGGGCATCGAGCCCACAATCCAGGCATGAGCCTTGACTGGGAATCGAACTATGACCTCCTAGTTCATGGGTCAACACTCAACCGTTGAGCCACACCAGCCAGGCCACATGATTAATTCTGCCCTAGTTGACATTCTGTCCTAAAGGCATTCCATAGAGATTAAAACCCTATCATTTCATGTAGCAGAAATGGGAGATGGAAGCACATGTGCACAATGAGATACATACAAGGGTTTCATAGAGCATTCTTTATAATACTCCAGGACTAGAGCTCACTAAAAACGTCTATGATGAGTGGAATAGATAAATAAGTGCCGGTACATTCATACTACACAACCGTGAAAAATAATGAAGAAGTTATCTCACAATAACCTAGATAAATATTCCAAACAATGTTAATATGCCAGACATAAAGAAATACCTACTCTGTGACTCCAGTTATACAAAGTTTATGACACAGACAAAACTAGAGTAATTAAGAATACATGCTTTAGTGATGAAAGTATACACAAAAGTAAAGCAATGATTACCATGAGACAAATGATACTGGTTAAATGTGGGAGAGAGGTGGGTTATAATTATGAGGGAGGAATAAGAGGTTTCTGGGTGTTAACATGTTCTAGGTCTTAACCTTGGTGGTGATTATACAGATCTTAGGGTGTGCTAAATCACTGAGCAGCAGATTTTGTTTTATTCAATCATCTGTACATGTTCAAGTGGTTGAGAATGTAATGACACTTCAAAACAGAAATCAATGTACCTAATATGGCAAATTATTAATAACTGTTAAAGCTAGGTGATCGTTAGATGTGGTTTTGTCATAGTATTCTCACTACTTCCTCACTTGAAAATTCCAACAAAAAGCTAAAACTGCATTTAGAATACAAAATATACCCAAATCTATTCTCTTTCCTCTGCCTATTTTGCTTGATGTTTTTAATTAATGATCATAAAGAATCAAGAGCTATCTCCTCATTTCTAGTAGCAAATCTAAGTAGCCAAATTGATCAACAAGCTTATTAAAGGGAAGTAATGAAATCTAAATATAGATTTGCCCAACCAAAGTCCAAAAGGATATGGAATAGCGAAATGAGTCCTACCCTCGTGGTGTATTCCTCCAGAGCCTCGAAATACAGATTATAATTACTTTCCAAACTTGAGGGACATTTCCTGGTAATTGAACCACTTAACTTTTAAACAACAATTCCCTTAATAGTTCTGGATTTAAATTAACATCCAGATTATATTGGTCCAGAGACTACCATTGAATTAGCTAATTTGGGGTACTAAAACATATACCTTGGAAATTACAAAAGTAAAAACTTTATTCCAATTACCTTCAATAAGTCTGGCTAGATTTTCAGGGAATTACTTATGTAAACCAATAAGGAAGCCCTCTATTTTAAGAGATAGGCTTTCAATGTAAAATCAAATATTTCTATAGGCAAACATGGCATTTCAGACATTACATTGTAGGACAACTTAACTTTATCCTAAATAGAACCCAGGAACCTCCCTGAGATGATTTGGAAATGAGCAGAGATTTCCTCAGTAAAACAACGTGGGTCCAGCCAGAGTCCTTTCTTTCTAAAGTGCTGTTGGTCTCTCAGCTAGACCTGCACATCCTCTCCCTCATTTCTTCATTAAGAATCCCAGGTCCACCCTCCAGGCCATGCGCCCCAGCAGCACCCAGTGTCAGTGGCAAGCATTCCTGCTAGTTGTGCCTTGGGTGGACCCCTATCCTATCTAATAAAAGAGTAATATGCAAATTGACTGTACCCCTGCTATACCCACAAGCCACGCCCACCAGCCAATCAGGAGTGAGTATGCAAATTAACCCAAACAAGATGGCTGTGGCCTCAGAGAGAGCAGGAGGCTTGAGTTTCCCCCGGCGATGGAGGAAGCCAAGCTTTCTGCCTGCCCCAGCCTGCTTTGGCCTCCGCTTTAGGCTACAAAGTTTCAATTATAGAAGATAAATAAATCCCAACAAACATGGCGGCAGCCACTGAGCTGGAGAGAGCAGGAGGCATGAGTTGCCCCCAGTGATGGAGGAAGCCAAGTTTCGGCAACCCTGGCCTGCCTTTGCCTCTGCTTAAGGCTACAAAATTTCAATTGTAGAAGGTAAATAAATCCCAGATACCAGGGCCTCCCCTTGGGTGGCCGGGGGGTGTGGTCAGCCTGCAAACCACCACAGGCCCCTCGCCCAGTCTACCCCACGCCCCAAGGGAACCCCACCCTGATCCGGGACACCATTCAGGGCAAACCAGCTGGCCCCCACCGGTGCACCAGGCCTCTATCCTATCTAATCCTATCTAATAAAAGAATAATATACAAATTGACCATCACTCCAACACACAAGATGGCTGCCCCCATGTGGTCAAAGATGACTGTCCCCATGTGGACACAAGATGGCTGCCACAAGATGGCCAGCAGGGGAGGGCAGTTGGGAGGGACCAGGTCTGCATGGGAGGGCAGTTGTGGGTGATCAGGCCAGCAGGGTAGGCAGATGGGAGGGACCAGGCCTGCAAGGGAGGGCAGTTGGGGGCGATCAAGCCTGCAGGGGAGAGCAGTTGGGGGAGACCAGGCCTGCAGGGCGGGCAGTTAGGGGCAAACAGGCTGGCAGGGGAGCAGTTAGGCATCAATCAGGCTGGCAGGGGAGTGGTTAGGGGGTGATCAGGCTGGCAGGCAGAAGCGGTTAGGGGCAATCAGGAAGGCAGGCAGGCGAGCAGTTGGGAGCCAGCAGTCCTGGATTGTGAGAGGGATGTCCGACTGCCGGTTTAGGAAGGGAAACTTGTAACATGAACTGGGAGGTGATTGGCTGAGGCAGTGGCAGCCTGGTGTGGCCTGGACACTCCCCTTCTCCTCTTCCCATGGCTTCTCATTAATATTGCACTGCGCTCAGGGAGCATCAGCCTTGCTGCCACAGGTTAACAGTCTCACACAGAGAAAAGGCATCTGTTCAGCCATCAGGTTGTAAGGCAGCTCGCAAGTCACCACAGTCTTCCCTGGCATCCTCTCTCCTCCCTCCACACCACAGAGGGCAGTGATAACAAAGAGCGAGGATGCTTTCCTTCCAGGGAAAGGCCATCACCCGAGGACTATCAGGAAGAGTCCAATCACTCCAGCAGCATCCGCACCACCCTGTAGGCACCCTGCACAGAAGAGGCCTGCTGAGCTGAGCTCTGTGTGGCCATGTAAATACCCAGACATGTGAGCACATGCCTTTTAAAGTGCTAAATCCTCATTACAATGGGGATTTCCTGTGTATGCAAATTAAAGTGCATAGTCAGCATCTGGGGGTTGGGGGAGGGGGAAACAAAATAAAACATAGAGTTTGTGCTCTGTGCCTATCAGTTGTCAAAGGGGAGGGGCTGGAAGTGGGGGGATGGGCCAAAAAGGTGAAGGGAATTAAGTTATAAGTCCCAGGAATGTAATGCACAGCATAGGGAATATAGTTCTGATAATAACTTTTTACAATGGCAGATGGTTACTAGATTTATTACGGTGATCACTTCATAAGTTATATAAATGTACAATAACTGCTTTATATCTGAGACTAATATCACAGTGTATGTCAACTATCATTAAAAATGGATAAATACATATTTTTTTAATCAAATACTGTTATTGAATGGAAACTTCCTTGAGAGAAGATTAGTTTTTATTACATAAGAATAGCTCACCTACACTATTTATAAGGCATGAATTATTCCAGCTTTCTCATATACTCTCATATACTGTTAGCCATTTTATTATTATTCAACTAGAGGCCTGATGCACAAAATTTGTGCAAGAATAGGCCTTCTTTCCCCAGGCTGCTGGCACTGGCTTTCCTCTGGCACCTGGGACCGGGCTTCCCTCGTAGCCCTGGCTTCATCCTGAAGGACGTCTTGTCTAATTAGCATATTATACTTTTATTATTATAGATTCTAAAGAATGGAGACCTCTGACTTTAAAGAAAGAAAGAAAACATTTCCCACTAACTAAAACTGGTAGTTAATTATGGCAGGGCGGAGAGCCACATTCTGCTCTTTTGACTTTAGTCGGTGCATTTTTCATTCATTCTACGGCCTTCTCTACAACCTGTCACTCTTTTCCTCTTCCAATATAAAGAAGCTATAAAATTGGAGGCTTCCTTCTTCTGACTGTCTCTTGTTTTCACTCCTGATTTAAAACAATGTTGATTAGAAAATAGAAACTGCTCAGGAAATCAGGCATTGTGACGAGCCAAGTTAAATGTTGGTCCTGCATTGCATCCAGGCTATTCAAATCTTTTCTGAGTGTTACTGTATGTGGGGCTGTAAGTCTTAACTGTGAGTAAATTGTTTCTCTCTGAAACAAGAAACAACATTAGCATTATGCTGAGTAAACAATCTGTTTGATATAATACCACCATAAATACATTTAAATTAAATTACCTAAACTGCTTTAATCTTTCCATTTTTAATCCCCAGACTATCTTTATGAAAACACTTTGAGTGCAGCAGTGCTCATAACATGCTTGTTATTACCAATGTTAAAAATCTTACCCAGTAATAAAAGTTCACATCGCTTCTTCTTGCTAAGATGTAAAAGCACAAATGGGATCTTTTCTGTGTATGTAAACTGTCCATTGTTGTCAATGGTTTCAATAATGAAAAGGAGAATTACAATGACTTTTTTAAATAAATGGTGATCTTTACAATGTCTGTAAAAGGAGTCACTTTTGTATTTGTTAGTGTTACTAAAACTGTCCTTTTTTTTCTTTCTCATTAAAGGAAGTTTCATAGGAAATGTTGCTTTACATAACTTTTCAATAACCAAAATTACATTACCCAGCATTAAATTTAAAAGTTAATCAGAAACTGAGAGTTGATACTGTTAATGATAACCTTAAAGCAGCACAAGATTTATGCAGTAAGTTATAAAAAACAAAACAAAAAACCTTCACTACAAAAATTGTCAAAATTCACGTTATCACAACTCTAGAAATTAACCAAAGGCTTTCAATGATCTAAGGGGAAAAAATGGATGAGCAGCAAACACTATGATGTTTTAAGCTGTCCTATTTCCATACACCAGTTCAATGGTTGCCTTAATAATCAACAGCCCTCCAATTACAGGACTCATGAAAACCAGCAGTCCAGTATAGTAGCCACTGGAGGGGAGGGGGAAGAGGAGAGAGTGGGAGCTACCCCAAAGCCTCACCAACAGAGTATATGCCACCTGACAGTTCATGGGAACACCCACACATTGGGCTTGTTTTTATTTGACCTGACTCAAAGTTGGCTCATCACAATCAGCTTTTTCCTAGAGGCATTTGTTGAAAACAATCAGCAGCAAATGTCTGAGAAACCAAACAAAAAAGAAAGAATAGTGAATCTCTGGGAAATTTTCAAGTGTACCAAAATATTCATAATGGGAGTCCCAGAAACAAAAGAGATAAAAAAATAGACAGAAAGACTATATGAAAAGTGGTACCTGAAAATTTTTCATGTTTGAGGAAAAACATAAATCCACCTATACAAAATAATTCTACAAACTCCAAGTAGGATAAACTTACAATAAACTTACATACATACTATCTTATATAATAAAAGCCTAATATGCTAAGTGTACAGTCGACTGTCAGCCTTTCAACCAATCAAAGAGTAATATGCTAATGATGTGCTAAGGCTGCTCAACTGCTTGCTCTGATGTGCACTGACCACCAGGGGGCAGACACTCCAACTGGTAGGTTAGCTTGCTTCTGGTGTCCTGCTGATTGCGACTGAGCAGACGGGCCAGATAAGCCCTGGAGCCTCCCGATAGTCCCTCCCTGGCTGGCCAACCTCTCATGTCTCTCCCCAGCCCCAATCATGCACTGGTGGGGTCCCTCAGCCTGGCCTGCACCCTCTCGCAATCCAGGACCCCTCAAGGGATGCCAGAGAGCTGATTTTGGCCCGATCCCACAGGCCAGGCCAGGGGACCCCACTGGTGCATGAATTTGTGCACCGGACCTCTAGTATTATATATATGTAATACATCATATAGTATATTATACTAGTATATATATAATACATTCATTCATCTTACATAGAGCTGGTCTCCTTTTTATGTTAAAGAAATATGTCATATATATGTCATATATATATATATATATATATATATATATATATATATATATATATATATTAGTTTAGAAAGATAAAGTTCTGGAGATGGATATTAGTGATGGTTGTTCAACAATGTGAATATACTTAATACTACCAAACTATACATTTAAAAATGGCTATAATGGTAAATTTTATATTACATATATTTTACCACAATAAAACAAAATGAAAAATGTCCAATTTTTATTTCATTTCCCTTGCTTTTATTTTTTATTGAGTTTATTGTGGTGACATTGGTTAATAAAATTATATAAGTTTCACGTGTACAATTCTATAACACATCATCTGCATATTGTGTTGTGCGTTCACCATCCCAAGTCAAGTCTCCTTCCACTGCCATTTATTCCCCCTTTACCCTACACTACCACCCCACCCTCCTTCCCTTCTGGTGATCATCATACTTTTGTCTGTGTTTATGAGTTGTTTTTATTGGTCCTTTGTTCAATCCCTTCTTTTAGTAGGCACACATTCTTGCAAAATTAATATTACATGAAAATAAAAGGAACATATTAGAAATGGAGACACCTCCAGGAAAATCTTATATTGCTAATTACTTGTCCACCAGCTCTGAGGCATTTTCATTATCACAGTAAATTATATAATCATTACATAATTATCTATAATTATATTACATAACTATAATTATAACTAATTGAAGGTCTCCTAAGAAACTACAATATGCCAGGGGTCATATATAATAAAAATACTTTTTATTGCCTTTGTCCCTTTCTCATTTGGGCAGGACAATTTGCCTTCTTTATCTTTTGATGTCAAAAGAACTTCCTCTTAGAATATAAGCTTTCTCCAAAGTTTTTCTTCTCTATACCTACTTCATAAACTGTAGAAGCTGTTGAAAGTATCCTAAAAAGCCTATTAAGAAGTAAGGAGAGGAACCAAAAATACTAATTCTTATCACATTTATAAAATAAAAAATCCCCCCAGGTATTTATACTTATGGGACTCAAAATAGATGTCCTATTAAACTGTTCTGAGATTGCATAAAGAGAGAAGCATGAAAGCTTGAAGGCGAAGAGAGAGAGCTTCAAAATGTATATAATGTATTTTGATGAGGAGAATCAAAGGATTGCAGATTTAATCACATGCAGAACTCTAAAGTCTAATTATACGAGTCCATCATCCGGAGCCAAAGGCCAGAAACTAATTCTTGCCCGTAAATGTAACTGAATTAATGTGCATTTTGCAGAAGTATCATCTGAGCTTCATGGGGCCATGGTTGTTTCAGCCTTTTGCTCCATTTACTTTGTTGGCAAAATTCTGCCAGAACACAGAACAAATTTTGGAACCCATTAATTAGAAATTTTTTAATGCATTTCAAGAAAGGAAAAAACTCTGACCTAAAGCAAGTCCAATCAGTAGAATTATATATGTATGTATATACACATATATACATATATATATGTGTGTGTATATATATATATATGTATATATATTCAATAACTAGGCTAGGATATTAAGTATAACACGTTACTGATAAATGGAGTCTTTAAAATATTTATATAGAATATATAGAAAGGGGTATTTTTTCTGAAAAATATCTTATAATATATGAAAGACTAAAAGAAAAATATATGCTTCTACAATGAAAAATTCAAAATGTAATCTGGAAATTTATAAGACAAGAACTATGTGGTATGTTTCATTTAATCACAGAGAATGAATTATGTAGTAGAAACATTATATCTATGTCAGTGATCTCTGCATTGCTGAGAAATTGAGTTATTCCAGAAAACATGAGAGCAGACAATAAACTAAACAGGGAATTCACATTCTTCTTTGTGAAGAATATACTGGGTTGACAGTGAGGAAATACCGTAAACTGACATTGCACCCTCTGCTCCTTAGCTTTCAATGGGGGATATACCATACCTGCCTAAGTAGTACCTGACACACACTAGGCATCTAGTAAGTTTTTGTTCGATAAGTGAATATCTGGGGTAGCCTTTGGCCTATAAGCAAGGTGGGTGACTTTCTGTTCATTGGTAACAGCACCCTAGTTAGTCCCTGAAAATGGAAATCATTTTCATCAGTTCCCACATTGTCCTCCCACTACAGCAATTAATTGCAAAACCAATGATAAGTGGTCTTTGTAGAAAGAGATGCCAGAGATTCTCTTGTAAGTGTCTGAGTTTCGGATCGTCCTCCACCAGTTCTGGCAACAATGATGACAGCTAACTACTTCCGCTGATGCCTGGGGAGGCGCAGAACTTCCAAAACAGGGTCACCTCTTGCTTAAATGCGCTACGTCTGATATTGCTTAAATGCTATGTACATTTGCCTGGGATTTATATACTCTCAGGAGAAAAGAATTTTGATCGGTAAAGGTTTTGATTGTGTTACCTGATAACATTATTTTTTCAGAAAAAAGATGCCAGATAAAAATAAAATGTATCCATCATTCTAATGTTATCTAATGTCTAAGCTACAATTAGACAGTAATTGTAGATGATTTTAAATTTCTTTCCGACATACTTTTTCCAATGCCTGTTTGTGTATTTGGGGTATTTATTTTTAATTTTAATTTCCCTGGGAATGAATTGAACATCCCTACATTTTACAAATGTGTGGCACGCCTGGGAACAAACTTTTGCTGTAACTGAGTACAGTACATGTAAAAGTAAGGAAACATCCAACTGAGCCCATTATGTGGCCTGGTCTGGATTAATAACTAGTTGTAGAGAACAAAAACTAAGAAGAGTAGCATGAAAATGATTCCAAATCAAAGTGTTCTATCTGCTGGGACGCAGGCTGCCTCAGGTGTAGTGAGGTATGAGACTAGCACGCTGAGATAATTAGTACACACTTGTTTTGCATTTCTGTGAGCCCTTGAATTCCTTCCAGTGTGATGGCAAACATTTTTTTCTTGCTTTTTCACTTAAGTTTATATCTTTTGTAGTCCCTATGTTCATATTCTTCGAAAACAAAGCTGTAATTGTTAATCAGACATCTATCATGCCCTTTGCTTATGTCAGTACAATCAACAATGCACTGTAGGTGGAATCTTCAAATCTTTCATTATTTGTAACTTTTTGAAATATATTTTATTTGATGCTATGCTGCTTGGAACATAGTAGTTTCATATATATATTAAAGACTATTGTTTTGACTTCATTTTTTAATGCATGAAATCCTCTATCCCCATAAGACTAAAATAAAGAAACAACCCTTTCTGAGGGAAGGATGAGCAAGATGCAGAAAATATTGGGGGGAAAAGGCCATTATTAAAAATGGCAAAATAACTTTTACTTTCACGCTGATGAGCTTGGTATGCATACCTGCCCAGGGCTGGGAAGCTTCAGGACGGAGATTTTCTTCATCCTGAAAGTTAAATTGACTTCTGTTCCGTGATGTCTGGTGGGCCACCTCCATTGGACCAAGCCTTCCTTAGAGATTGTGTCAGGACTCAGCCTGAGTTCATGGCACCGTGGGAATGGCAGCTCTGCAGCTCTGGGACTGACAGGTTGGTAATTCTGCTTGAGCAAGTGTTCATGGAGCTAGACCAGGAGAATATAGGGTCGGGAAAACCCTCAAAGGGCATGCAGGGTACTCACAATCTGAGGAAAATTGCACGGAGACATTTTATTTCCTTAGAAGGAAAAGTTAGGCTTAGAAAATGACATTAGGGCCTCTTACATAAAATGGACTTAGAAACTTTTTTCATAAAAAAAGAGAAGTGATAAAAGGAATAATGTCTAATCAAGAGATGACAATGGGAAGAAATATATTTTCTCTCTAACACAAAGGAAGAAAAATAATCAGTTGGGACATGAGATAAGGAAAAATAATAGATACATGTAGTCAAGAAGGAGGGGCCTCCGACAGTTACTTGTTTTCTAATTTCCGCCTTGATTAAAGCATAAGCTAAGTTTCAAGAGAGAATGAAATGAAATGTGCTTTACCATGTAACTCTCTGTATCTGGATCAGGGCCTTAAAAACATAACCAATGTAACGCCCACAAGTATTAACAGAGAAATGAGATAAGACAGGCTGAACCAAGGGTCAGTTACCATGGACTCTGGGCCAAGTCAAGCCCTCTCTTTTTTGTTTCTGATTTTTTTTAATTATTTTTTTTTTTTAGTAAATATAGTTTCCTTAGAACACAGTCACACTCATCATTTGCATGTTTCTAGTCTACGGCTGCTGTTAAGATACAGTGGTTGAGCAGTCACAATAGATATGTGTAGGCACAGTCTGTAAATCCTAAAATAATTACTTCTGTTGTAAAAGTGCACTGGTCTCTGGTCTAGACACTAAGGAAAGCATTCTCAGAGAATGTGAGTTTTCAGAAATGCCTCAAGAGCTCTTAGGAAAAAAGAGAAAACAAAAAGTTACTAGATAATGATTTCACGCCACAAGTTGAGATGTAATGCTCTCACATTGTGCTTAAAAAACCCTGTAAGTACCATTATAATGTAATCAATTAGGAAAGGGAGGGTCAGAAACATCAGACGTTGCACAGTCCAGGGTCCCTCCATGCTGTTGTGGGTTGCGTATTGTACAAGGGTGTCACATCAAGGGGGCGCTGTGTGTTCACAGATATGTAGTTATATATTTATTAAAAGTGTGTGATCGCAATAATCCCTATGTTAAAACAAAATCAGCATTACAAGAATTTGGAGGAAAGTATATTAAGATAGGATGCCTTTATTTTGAACTCACGTGAAGATGCCATCTGGTCCATTGGCAGTGATTCCTATGATATTGAACCATATTGAAATAACTAATCAGCATATGAGGGTGGAATGAGAAACCACATAAGGAAACATGAAGGGAGATGTGAGTTAGCAGCCAGCATGATGCGTGTAGGGTTTGTTGTTTTTCACCACAGTGAGACAGAATCAGAGCATTCAGATAGAAATGAACACAGTCTGAACTGAAAGACAGCCCATATTTTGCCACATAGAGTTGTTACCTATTCTTTATGGAGAATACCTTTGTGCATTCTTTGGTTCTTGTGATGCTATTAAAATGTAAATTTTGTAGCAACATTAATAATAGACTTTCTGAGAACTGTACGCATCTCACATAGAGTGGGGTTCCTTTTTATGTTAAAGGAGTATGCCTTGCTTACATTTTAATACTTAGTATGATGAGAATCAGCTTTAAATACATAGATGAAATATGGCAGTAAGTAAAATCCTTTGCAGATGGTGTATGTACTTCCAAATTACCAAATTAAAACCAATAGTGTTAGCTTTTAAGGTCAATGTATTTTAATAATAGCATTTTCACAAATTCTAATGTAAAAAATTTTGGAATATATATATATACACACACATACACACACATACACACACACTCACACACACACATACACACTGAGTGGCCAGATTATTATGACCACCCCACCAGTACTTCGTTGGGCCACATTTTGCCTTCAATGTTGCGGTGATTCTTCTTGGTATTGACTCCACGAGATGTTGAAAGGTGACGCGAGGAATCTGACACCATGCCTGATGAATAGCACTGTCCAGTTCTGTGAGATTTGATGGTTGTGGTACCAGCTGCCTGGTGGCTCTTGTAACTTCATCCCACAAATGATCAATTGGATTGAGATCTGGTGATTGTGGGGGCCACCTAAGCAAGGTAAAGTCTCCCTCATGTTCTTGAAACCACTCCTGCACAATACGAGCACCGTGGCATGGCACATCGTCTTGTTGGAAGAAGCCTACTCCATTGGGATACGCCATCAACATGATAGGATGAACTTGATCAGCAATGATACTTAGGTATGTTGTGCTATTCAGACATTGTTCCACACAAATTAAAGGGCCCAAATCATGCCAGGAAGACATGCCCCAAATCATAACACTGCCCCCACCAGCTTGAAGGGTTGTACTCACGCATGTGGGGTGCATGCTTTCATGCTGTTTCCGCCAAATTCTCACTCTGCCATCTGCATGATGCAACTGGAAACGTTATTCATCAGGCCACATGACTTTTTTCCAATGCTCGACTGTCCAATCCTTGTGTTCCTGTGTGAATTGGAGACGTTTTATCTTGGTAACTGCAGACAGCAAAGGTGTTCGAACAGGCCTTTGGCTTTCATATCCCATACCAGTGGTCGGCAAACTCATTAGTCAACAGAGCCAAATATCAACAGTACAACGATTGAAATTTCTTTTGAGAGCCGAAAACCGACTTCTGCACATGGGCCACGAAGTTTCAATCGCACTTTACGTGCGCGCCTGCATGTAGTATTTTGTGGAAGAGCCACACTCAAGGGGCCAAAGAGCTGCATGTGGCTCATGAGCCGCAGTTTGCCGACCACTGTCCCATACAATGCAGGGTACAATTAATTTCCCTACACACATCAGGTGGTCATAATAACCTGGCCACTCAGTGTGTGTGTGTGTGTGTGTGTGTGTGTGTGTGTGTGTGTATACTCAGATAAAATGGTTTCCAACTGAATACTTAATGTTTTGGAGGTGTTTTTCTTTAGTAAATTTAAAAATACTGTTATAGTTCTATAAACACTTTTACTAAGCAAATGGAAGAATAAAAGTTTTATATTCTAGAAACAGGTACAGGATAGTAGGACTGAAGAAGCGTTGATTTAAATTGGAGGATTTCACAATGGGATTAACACTCAACTGAGGGTTAGAAAACAGGAAGGGTTTAGGAAAAACGTGGGGGAAGCAGGTGACTCTGAGGCAGAGGAAACTCTCCGCCGGCAGAAGAGAACATGAGTCTTGGAGAAGCCCAGGAGACAGACACCGAGACTCGGCAAAGAAAACAAAGTGAATTGCAGGGAGTTAAGGTCATCGTATGGAAGACTAGGCTGAAAGGAGAGATCTGTGCATGCACACCGGTCCAATTGCTTCAGCTAACGGAAATTAAAGCTATGAGAGACTGGAAATAGCAGACGTCAGGAAGTATCACAGAATATACCTGCTCTGTGTGAATGACTAGGGAGAGCCGATGAAAGGTAAGAGCATATGGACCACAATTGGAAGGAAGCCAGAGGGTCCCTGGAAACACACCTGCAGGCTGGAGGGAGTGCACTGAGTGTGCACAGCAGCAAAGCTCTCGGAAAACCCTAGGATTCGTTTCCATTGTTACCCACTGGGCCTAGACCAGTAGTTGGCAAACTCATTAGTCAACAGAGCCAAATATCAACAGTACAACGATTGAAATTTCTCTTGAGAGCCAAATTTTTTAAACTTAAACTTCTTCTAACACCATTTCTTCAAAATAGACTCTCCCAGGCCGTGGTATTTTGTGGAAGAGCCACACTCAAGGGGCCAAAGAGCTGCCTGTGGCTCACGAGCCGCAGTTTGCCGACCATTGGCCTAGACTATTTTGGTGTGGTCTTTTATTTTGTTTCCTTTTCTGCTTAGTGAATTTAGCATTATATTGCACATAAATATTTAAGTTAAATTAATGAGACATCTGATATATAAGAAGCCTTTTAAGCCCAAGAAACCAGAAACACCAATCAGGAAGGATATATGCACCCCTATGTTCATAGCAGCACAATTCACCATAGCTAAGATTTGGAAACAACCTAAGAGCCCATCAGCAGATGAGTGGATTAAAAAACTGGGGTACATCTACACAATGGAATACTACAGTGCGCTAAAAAAGAAGGAAATTTTACCATTTGCAACAGCATGGATGGAACTGGAGAGCATCATGCTAAGCAAAATAAGCCAGTTGGAGAAAGATAAATATCACATGAACTCACTCATATATGGGATACAATGATCAACATAAACTGATGAACAAAAATAGATCCAGAGACAAATGGCAGGGGAGGTGGGGGGGGGGGGTGGGTAGAGAGCAACCAAAGGACTTGTATGCACGCTTATTTGCATAACCAATGGACACAGACACTGGGGCAGTGGGGGCTTGCCCCGGGGTGGGAATGGCTGTGGCGGGGGGGAGGGGGTGGTCAATCGGGGGGAAAAAGGAGACAAATGTAAAATTATAGACAATAAAAAAAATAAAATGATTTGATTTTGCAGGGGGAAAAAAACTTTAAAAAACACTTTCTTCAGAATGACCATCTTTCAGTATCTAGAATGCCGATTGCTCTATACGGACATTTCCGTGAACCTCCGGCCTCTGCCCTGCTCTAGCTCTCGAGTTTGACCACCCTCAGGAAGCGTCTCCTTAGCGCCCTCTCCACTACACTGGGATGCCCGTTTCTCATGTGCGTGCCTCTGCCTGCCTGACATGTGGCCATGGCACGTCTATGAACATACCAGAGAGAAAGAGATATGGAGGCATGTCCACATGTTTTTTTAACCAGAGAAATGTCTTTCTATTCTCCATGCCATTACCATTCAAAAAACAAATGAACATACAAACAGCATACACATTTATATCAAGAGGAGCACATGCATACCCTTTTCTGTTTAGGAAAAGATTTGCCACCTCGCATTTGCCACAGTTGGTCTAAGACACATGTCAGCTTCAACATGTAATGATAGTGTAAGTGAGAGGGATCTCACAACAGACCATCCCCGATGGACAATGGCTCAACTCGTGGTTTTATTTTACTTTATTTTTCAATATATTTTATTAATTTCAGAGAGGAAGGGAGAGGCAGAGAGAGTGATAGAAACATCAACAATGAGAGAGAATCATTGATCAGCTGCATCCTGCATGTCCCACACTGGGGATCAAGGTTACAACCCTGGCATGTGCCCTAACTGGGAATAAAACTGTGACCTCCTGGTGAAGCATCCATCTTATATAAAAACTGCTTTTTGGAATCTTAACCCTGCTATTTTGGCTTCTGTAAACGCTTGCTTGCTTAAATAATAAGAAAAATAAGACTACTCCCATTCCAGAGAGGCCATAAACTATGCTCCAGACAGAGTTGTCAGTGCTGGTTTCATGGCCCCTTCCCAGCATGCAGGCCTTCTTTCTCAGAAGGCCCAGAAGTCTCATTCCAAATTTGGGAAACAAAGAGATCAAAAGGTATAAATATGGGAAACTTCCTCTATGTCAGGGCTCAGAGATTTGGGAAACACCTCCCTCTGGGCCCACACAAATAAAGACTCCTAATTAATTGGCTCCTTAAGGCGTCTCGTATCTGTCCCGCTGATTTATGATACAACGTTGGTTCATAGGTCGACACTCAACCACGGAGCCACGCCAGCCAAGCTCATTTTACTGTACAATGGGGAGAAAGCAGTTCGCATTCAGTAGAATCCTTACTGAGAATTCTGAATTTGATGGTTTCAGGCTGGCCATACGTGATGCTGGGCAGCAGTAGGCGCTAGAGCTTTGAGCCAGCCGGGCAGTCACGAGGGTGAACAGCTCATACACCACAGTGCTGCCAGCAGATTGTAGACATGGTATTGAATAAATTATATGAGCTCTTCAACACTTTATTATAAAACAGGCTTTGTGTGTTAGATGATTTTGCCCAGCTGTAGGCTAATGTAAGTGTTCTGAGTGTGTTTGAAGTGGGCTCAGCTCAGCTGTGCTGTTTGGAAGGTGAAGGGTGTTAAATGCATCTTTGACTTAGGATATTTCCAATTTACAGTGAGGTTATCCAGTCAAGGAGCATCTGCACTACATTCACATTCAGTGTGGTAACTGTTTGAGTCATGTGGGGGCACAGTAATAGAAAGGAAGGCACCCAACCTTCCAATCAGCCAAGTACAAAGCAGTCACAGAGAATTAAGTTAACCAACTCTGTGGCTAGTTAAACTTTTTGATACAGTAGGACTGCATTTTATATATTTGATTTTTATGACTCACCGGGGCCTGTGAATTATCAGAGTAGAGGATACATTCATGCCCATTGCATAGAATGTGAAGCATAATTTTATCATTTAAATTATAACACCAATTTATACTTGCATGTCTCACTTGATGACATATTTTCAGTCATGTCTATAAGTTACTGGATGCTTGGTCTACCATATAAAGTCAAATTACAACACTGTCCCTATGAGGAAATACAAAATTTTTATAACAAACTGCCCTACAGTGAGGTTTCTAAGAATGCACTGGGTGACAAGTGAGGACGTGCCATTGTGGATTTATCAACTCTGCTTGGCAAACATTTATGGTTAAAGATAAAATGCCCCTTGTGAGTATTTAACAGCTTATGTAAACCAGTTTTAATGTTGAGCTGCATATGTGTTTTAACTTTAACCTTGAAAACCCTGGTCCAGGACCACGTCCCTGCATACATCCTCCCCGGGCTCCTGTCCTGAGGGTAACTAGTGTCCCAAAGATGTCGCCTGCCGTATTCATCCTGCCTTGCACTGCACCGTGCTCCTCTCTGGCCTTTCTCTAGAATGCTGACCAGGGCAGTGGCGTTAACACAGGAAGCCTGCAGATTGTTAGACTGAATTATAGAATTCTCGTTATGCTCTTTTTAGAAAAGTAAATTCACCCACAATAATTGTGGTTTACTAATTAAAAAAAAAAGACACTTGGTGATTGGTGTGATTTATTGAGCAATATGTAAACCTCAATTTCTTCTGAATTCGTAACATATGGACACATACTATGGAAAGCAAAACCACTGAACAAAATAATGAACCTGACTCCTGAAGCAAGAGTTTAAACATATTCTTTACAATTATCACAATAATAGGATATAATTTTAGAGACTGATATTAAGTCATATCATTTATTACTGTAGAAAAATAAGTTATTTAGATGACTTTGAGCATGAAAAAATTACTAAAGTAATTAGATTACTAAAGTACTTTACTGAAAATATTTATATTTGAGATATTTATCCCTCCACAATCCTTTTTATTTTTAATCTTTACTCAAGGATGTTTTTCTTGATTTTTAGAGAGAGAGTAAGGCAGGAAGGGAGAGGGAGAGGGGGAGAGGAAAGCAGAGAGAGAGAGACGGAGAGAGAAAGAGGGACATCGATCAACTGCTTCCTGTACATGCCCTGACCAGGGATTGAACCCCAAGTCCAGGATCAAACAGGAACCTATTAGTGTATGGAACAATGCTCCAACCAACTGAGCCAACCAGTCAGGGCTATCCCCCCCACAATCTTAAGGTATAATTCCAATGTAAAGAAGTTCTGTCAGCAAATGTCTAAAGATCTATGTTCAAATCACGTGATCAGCAAAGAATGGAGATAGCATCATAAACTCTCCCTCTGCCTCATAAACTCTCCCTCTGCCTGCAATGGATCATGATGGATGAAGTTATCATAGCTAAAATCTGACATTACCTGTTGTAAAACCATTGTGTGCTTGTTTTTTCAAGATAATACTGCTCTCAGTTGGGTTAGCTGCCTTTAGCATGAGAACACTATGTGAATGAACATTTACACCTGCTCACACAAGATCTGAATTTCCGAATCCACTACATCAACATGTCAAACTCGCAGCCTGTGGGCCGCATGTAGCCCACAACAAATATTTTTGTGGCCTAGCCAATATAATGGCATGTAAGAAACATTTTAATAAAATTTCATAACTTAATTTTTATAATATCCTGTTATACATAATTATTAATAACAAACTACAACGTTCGCTAATGACTGATTACTATAATCGTGTTGCATTCATTTCTCTTATGCGCCTTACACGCAGGCACACTATTTCTCTCCACTAATACTAGCAGCGAATATTTTAGCGGCCGATGGCCACGTTGTTAGTCTTGGACTGACTTGCTTGGTGTGCGCAACAGGAAGTATTGCGCTTTCGGAGAATAAGAAAAATAGGTTTATTTGCATTACACTTATTAATTTGTGTAGTTATTCAGTGTCCTGTAAGTTAATGTTCAAGAAAAAATATTAATTTTTATTAAAATGTTCTATTATTTTATATTAACGATTACTCATTTATTTCAGCCCTTTATATTCAGCATGTCTCTATCGAAATAAACCTATGATTCTATGAAAATTGAAGCTTTTGTTTTATTTTTGGCCCACATAAACTTAAACCTTGTTTATTTGGCCCATGTTAGCCTTTGAGTTTGACATGCTTGCTGTACAAGATGCACACTGCAATGTGAAGGGTCACCGCTAAAAGAGTAGCAGGAGGATGTCATTAACAAGCCAAGAGTGGAGAAAATTAAAGCACTATGAGAAACATAACAGTCACCCAAAAGATAGCAAGAGAGACAGGGACCATTGAGTAGCTCTGACACATAGCAAGTTGAAAGACAAATGTAAATACGCCAGTAATCCGCTCACTCTAAGGGCTACAAATTAGGTCAAAGAAAAACACAGCATATTACAAGGCAGGAAGCTTCCCCAATAGCCTGGATCCCGCCTTTGTTCTGAAACGAGATGCCCATGGTTGTGGGGTGACCCCATGGCAATTAGCTTGCCTATACCTCAGGGTTCAAACCAATTACTCCCCTCTTCTTGTGCCTTTAAACTAGTGACTATGATCTCTTTACACTTCCGTTTTCCTCGTCTATAAAACGAAGACAAGAATACATATCCACATTGTGAGTTTTGAGAGGATGAACTGCAGAAAAGCCTTCAGAAGCCGCTGGACACCCAGTGACACCAGGCAGAGCGCTAGCGTTTTGTGTCGGTTATTTCTGGATGTGAAGGGATTCAGAGCTCACCACACATCATGACAGCTTGGAGTCCTGGCTTCATTATAACGACTCATCTCTAATTGTGCAGATAGCCTTGCCATGGAATTGTCTTTTCCTTTTATGTTTAAATGTAGAGCTCATGCTGCTCTACCTCCTGAGTCTTCCATGCTCGTCCTGGAATAACACTGTGACCACGAATGAAATCCTTGGGTCATATTTTCTGTCCCTCACAACTTTGAAGACAGGGCTTCATTGTCTCCTTGCTTTGACTATTATTATGGAGAAGTCCAAGACCAGGCTAATTTTTTTCCTGCGTGTAGGGGATATTTTCGGTGTGATTGTCTAAAGAACTCTATTCTTGAAGTTCAAACGTTTCACATCAGGTTCCATGTCGTCTCTGTCAGAAAACCTTGGTTTTTGTTCAGTGCCTCTAGCAGGTTTCATTTTAATTAATGTAGTGGCATGTCCTGTTCACATAGAAGGATTGGGCCTCAGATCTTTTCTCCAATCCCATATGTAGGCCTTGAGCCTATCTGCTGGAGAGAGCCGGCTCTGTTCAGTTGGCCACGTTTTACCCTTTTCTCATGTTCATTGTTCCTGCTTCTGAATCATACTAACCTCCATCTTGTATAAAACTGCTGTTTGAATTCTCTGCTATTGTTAGATAGTCCCTAGTCCTGTAAACTCTGTCATTATAAAATCTGTCACTTTAAGACAGTCTGTTATTCTGTAAAATGACTTTGTTTTTAGTTCAAATAATAGAAAAAGATAAACTTAACTGTCTGACCTTGCAAGCTAGCCATAGACTAATACTGATAACAATTCCCATATTGTTATGCCAAGTACAAACTCATTATGTATTCAAGGTTACAACTGTCTGTAACAATAACTCACACAGAGCTCTTTGTAATATCTGCAAACAAAGAGGCTTGAAAAGTATAAATACGGGAGACTTCCTGTATGTGGTGCTCAGAGATTTGGAAGAGACACCTCCCTCTGGGCCACACGCAATAAAGAACTCCTAATTAATTGGCTCATTAAGGCGTCTTTTTTCTCATTCAATGATTACGATACAACACTTCCCCTCCATCAGAGTTGGGAAAAGCAGAGTGGACCCCCTCGGTTCCTTCCTCTCTCCATCCGCAGGTGTCAGTGGGAATTCCTCGGGATGTTATGGTCTTACCAGCATGGATTCTAGAGGGGGAAGGCAGTATGAGGAGCTGGGATTCCTTTTGCTTTGTCTGAAAGATTCATTTAAATGGAAAATTCATTTGTTCCTTGGCTTAAAGCCGTGGTAGGCAAACTGTGGCTTGCGAGCCACATGTGGCTCTTTGGCCCCTTGAGTGTGGCTCTTCCACAAAATACCATAGCCTGGGTGAGTCTATTTTGAAGAAGTGGCGTTAGAAGAAGTTTAAGTTTAAAAAATTTGGCTCTCAAAAGAAATTTTAATCGTTGTACTGTTGATATTTGGCTCTGTTGACTAATGAGTTTGCCGACCACTGGCTTAAAGTATTGAACATGGTGTTATGAACACGTCTCTTTCCTTATTTTGGTCACGGAACTTTGTTTCTGCCATTTGTTTACACTCATTTTTGTACATGTTATCAGGATTTGGGAAAGGAAGTTCTATGAAGTTGAATTCCACCACCTCTTATGAACTTTTGACCAAAAAGGCAAAGACGAGTAAATATATTGTAGAGCCCTAGGAGTCAGTCAAGTAATTTCAATAAAACAGAGTTTCTTTCTTAATAAGAACTAAAAAAATAGGGGAAGAATTTTTTTGAAGATACTTTTATTGATTTTAGAGAGGAAGGAAGAGGGAGAGAGAGAGAGAAACTCCAATATGAGAGAGAATAATTGATTGGCTACCTCCTACACACTCCACACTGTGGATCGAGCCCACAACCCAGGCATGTGCCCTGACCATGACCTCCTGGTTCACAGGTCAATGCTCAACCACTGAGCCACACCAGCTGGGGTAATAGTCTCATTTTTAAATAAATCAGGGCTTCTACTTAATTTTTATTCCTAAAATAGGAGATCACCATGCCCAATTGTGATTACTTTCAAAATTTAATTACCATATGATTTTCAATTTTTCTGACATTAACAAAAAATTAATTAAACTATTTCTGCAAAAATTTTTAGTAAGTATTTTCAGTATTTGCTTACTCCTTGGCTTCCAGCTTTCGGGATGGTTTGTGGTTACATGGGGTCTCTTGAACCCCACCAGGAATTAAACGCATGTAGAGTTACAGTAGGATCTGAGATTACAGTTGTAAATTCCCACACAGAATCCTGAACTTGCTTCCAACAGTGTGTCCAACAACCCTCTATGGAGGGGCTAATGGTATGAAATTGAAAAGTAAAATTTTTAAAGTAGAACTTTCCTCCCAGAAATAATGCATTTAGTAATTTAGAACAAGGGAGTGCAAAAGTGATATTATGGCCAGTCACAACTCTTTGTTTAAAGAGAAAAGCCTTAAATTTTTAAGGTAATGTACATTTGGAAAATAGGAAATTCTGTTTTCTGTTAAGACAAATATAAGCACACATCACGTAAGACCTATCTGAATCTTGTTTTAGGGGCAGAAATAGAATATTGGGGACCAGCTACAATTATAAGAAATATTCATCATGCTCTGTTGGCTGTGATAGTTCTGTTCTGATTAGAGAGCACATTCTCACCTGGCTGGGAGCTGTATGCCCTGGGACATGGGAGCTCACATCGGAATGCCGGCCATCTTCCTTTCCTGAGAGCTGCCCATCATTATGGAGAGACTTACAACCTTGTGGCTAAAACAGTCTAGTCCCGGAGGTGCCCGTCCTTTGCAACCCCCTGTCCCTATTGCCTGTCATCTGGTCCAGGAGGCACCCGTCTGCTGTGACCCCTCAGTCCGCACTGCCTGTAACCTGTAACCATTACACCGTGCCTACTTTCCCATGTCTGCAATTCCTGCTTTCCCACATAATCTTTGTCCTTGTACCCAACATAAGCAGCTGGCTATGGGGAGGGTAGAGCATATTTTTGTGGATGACCCGCGGCTCTCCCATATTCCTGGCAGTATTGGAATAAACACTCCTATGATTCAAACCTGTCTCTGCTTAACTGGCTCAAGTAGTGACAGGAAGCTTGGACCCATTGGTTGTCTGGTTACATTTAGATATAAACATTCCCTCATTAGGAGATAATTCCTATAGTTATTGGTCAGGTAATCCTATATAGTAAAAGGCTAATATGCAAATCGACCAAACGGCGGAACAACCAGTTGCTATGATGCGCACTGACCACCAAGGGCAGACGCTCAACATAGGAGCTGCCCCCTCGTTGTCAGTGCGTTCCCACAAGGGGAGTGCTGCTCAGCCAGAAGCTGGGCTCATGGCTGGCGAGCTTAGCAGCAGTGGCGGGAGCCTCTCCAGCCTCCGCAGCAGTGCTAAGGAGCAGTGAGCAGGTAGGCAGTAAGGAGCAAGGGGTCGTGGACTGTGACTGGGCTGAGGAACCCCCCCTGACACCCCCCCCAGTGCACATAGTTTCATGCACCAGGCCTCTAGTTTTTAATAATAAAGCAAAAACAGAAGTTCAGAGAGACCCAAAGTGCTGCAACAGTGATGAAAAGTTTGATAACAATAATAAAAACTTTAAGATGGAGATAAAATACAACCCTCTTTTCACAGGCTTTGGATTCCAGGAAATCAGAGAGATCATGGAAGAAGAAATTCCAAGTAAATTGAGTCACACTGTCTGCCTTGTTTTGGAAATCGTACAGGTAGATCTGATGCAGATAACTGGCATCAAATGAATACTTCTCTTTTCTATAGGTCATTATGGAAATATTCCTTTAAACTCCAGTTTTTCTGAATAGCTTTGCAAGCAATTCCTGATTTGACTCTACTGATGCCATGTACATAGTATTTGAATTATTTAACCAGCCTAACATCGCCCACCTTCACAAATTCAAGGATTTAGACCATCACTGGACCTCTTCAAACCTCTTGTAATCATTAGGTAATATTGGAATTAAAAGTTTGTTAGAGTTTATTGTATTGATCATGTTCTTTCGTTCTTTTTCTTCATCAACTAATTGTAAGAGCTGGTGTTCTAATTAGCAAAGCTCGAGATATATAAAGTATACACTAATTATAAAGTCCTATTTTTCCTTTTAATAATTCATGCTCAGCCAGTGCACAAAGATATACCCCCTTCCCACTCCCCTGCATTCCCTTGCCAGTCATTACTTCCAGTATAAATGCAGAATATTCTTTTTTAAACTCAGAAATTGCTTAACTCACTTCTCTTTTCTGAATGTGTAGTACAGCAATTCTCGCAATGTTTAATATTGATATCTTTCCCTGTACTCTTTTCTCTCCTCCTATACACAACACAGATTTGATGTATCTGTTTGAGGACCATAGTGTTTTCTCTTTCTTTCCATTAGTTTAATATGTTGCTTATAATTTCATATAACCCTGGACATGCTTCCTAGAAGGGTCTGAGAACCTGGACTGTCCAGGCCATAGTATATAACTACCATCAGAGCTGCACTCTAGGGGCAAGGTCATGGGGCGATGCTGCACAGTGTTGACAAAAAGGACCCTTTCAGATCTGCAAAACCACCCGGAGAACCAGAGGGACTAGATGGTGCATCTTCATTGTACAACATGATAAAATTATTTTTGTTAAATCAAATAACTTAAAAGAGACAAAAATACAAATATGATACAATCTTTAAAGTGAGAGAAATAATGATTAATGGAGTCTTTAGAATTCTTTACAGTCCAAATTTCTGTATTTCTGGTGGTTATGTAAGTACTCCCACCACTGCCTCCACACCCTCCCAGCCCAGCTCACCCCAGTGCAGTCCGGTCTGTTTTACATCACTCTGCTGTGACCCGGAGGTGGACTCCTGAGCTCTGTGCAGCTGAGTGGGTCTGCCTGAACAGGCCTCTCTCTCAGGAGCAGTTGCCTCTCTCAGAGGCAGGCAGGCTGCCCACCAGCTCAGCCAGGTGGTCTAGATCTCCGTAGAGGCAGTTCTTACTGAGCTTTGGAACACTCCTTCACCTCTTGGTACCTTGAAGCCTGGGGATGGGAATGCTTCCCACTGATGGTGCTAAGCTCTGGGTGCCTATATCGAGGCCTCAGTAGTCCCTTTATCCCTGCCCAAACGATTGTCAAGAGTCCTTTCATTCTCTTCATCCACGCTTTTGTTTCTTGGTAAATTGTTTCCTGCCTAAACCCTGACAGATACATTATTATAAAGCCAAATGGTAATAATTAATAAGGCATTATTCTGCTTGATGCTATGCTAATAATACATTTAAGAAATCCTATTATAAATAAAACACTTTAACATCTGGCTGTTAACCTCTCTGGTTAACTGAAGAGAAAGAAAATGTAAGGATTGAATAATTACTAAGTACCTCCTAGACATTTAATTTGCACATGTATAGCTTTGCTTAAAGACAATAGCAGGAGATGATTTGCATGGATTAAATGCAAAGGGAAAGGCAGATTATTGCAAACTCCATGGGTTTTCCTTCTGACCAGTGGAGGTTCTGTGATTCCATTCAAGGCTCTCTGTTTTACCAATGTTTCTCAAGATTTTTTTAAAAGGAAGTTTTAGGTTCACAGCACAGATGAGCAGAAGGAGCAGAGGTTTCCCATGTAGCCCCTGCTGCCACACACTCAAAACCTCCCCACTATGAAAATCCCACATCAAAATGGTATATTTGTTACAACTGATGAGCCTCCATGGACATAATTATCACCCAAAGTCCATAGCTTACCTTAGGGCTGACTGTTGGTGCTGCACATTCTAGGGGTTTGAACAAGTGTATAATGACATGCAGCCACCAGTAGGGTATGGATACCCTTGTAATTGACCTCGTTATTAATAACAGGAAGGGAGCAAAGGGAAGGCCAGGTAGTGTAGACATGCCATTTGTGCACTGTTTAACACTCCCTAGGGAGCCGCCGGGCTGAGGAAGGGACTGGACAGGGGGAGAATAGACACATGCCGTCAAGTGTGGGAGAAGAAGAAGGCACTTGTTTGTCAGTCACACCTGGGAACAGGCCATTGGCCACGGAGGGAGAAGATCCGAGATATTTAATCTCCGAAACAGAGGAGTCCTCTCTCTCGTGTTTTCGGGGCACGTGGGACTCTTGTTGCAGGGGCGCACTCTCTTGGTTCTCCTGTATTCTCCCCCATGGCCATGTGGACCCCACACGATGGACCAACGGACTGCACCTAGTCCGATGCTGAACTGGACCCAACTCCAGCCCGGGACAGAAACTCTGGGCACTGGCTTTGCTCTTGGCTCTACTGAATCCCCAGCGGCACCTCTTTGAGGACGGGACTAAGGGAAATGGGAGTTTGGAACCGCAGGGATGTAATTCCACACAAATAACATCACTCATCCTCCTGTGTGAGGCTCAGAAAATTCTTTTTCTGGAGGTATCATCAGGACCCCACGCCCAGCACCCAGTGGGGAAGGGGATACCCCACTTCCACTGATAATGGTATCACTGAAATTTTCACCCTCTCGATAGTGTTGCCTTTTCCAGAATGTCACACAACTAAAACCATATAACACGTAGCCTTTCAGATTTGTTTCCTTCACTTGGTAGTATATATTCCCTCCAGAGCAGCCCAGTGTGGACTCTCCTGTTCCTTCTTCTCTGCAGCTTCCTTGTCTCACTGTCCTAAGCATATGTTTGCTGTGGTCAATACATTCTCACTTTGCTATACTTTTTCTCTTGGCTGAAATCTTTCCTTCAAGAAGACAAGAACCAAGGTCTTTTCATCTCACTGGAAAGAAAATAACATGCATAATGCCAAGTAATGTTTTAATATGATCTTCAGCTTTGATTTTTTTTTTATCAAAGAAAAACCTGTAGAACTAAGGTCAATGTAAGTTTAAATCAGGTGAAAAGTTATAAGAATTTTAATGGAAATGGCAAACCCTGAAAGATAAGAAATTTACTTTAACCCTTAAGAAAGGAACAGTGCTAATAAAAGCAAAGTACAAACTATTGATTCAAAATCATATGTACAAAGATATTAGAAAAACTGAAGGAAATGATCCTATATAATAAAAGCCTAATATGCAAATCCACCAAACAGCAGAATTACTGGTTGCTATGACACTCACTGACCACCAGGGGGCAGGCACTCAATGTAGGAGCTGCCCCCAGCCCGCAGGCCCCAGGCCAGCCAAGTCGGGTGCCAGCAGGGGGGCCCCCTGATCGCCCTGCAGGTTGCCCCACAGATTGGCCCTGATTGCTGGCCAGGACCAGGGACTCTACCCATGCACGCATTTCATGCACCAGGCCTCTGGTTAAATCGTAAAATGTTTAAAATATAAGAATGCTTCTTAATAGCAAAAAGCCAATGAAATTTTTGATGAAGTATGAGTAGATGTAAAAACTTACGAAGAGACTACTACAGAAGAAAACACATTTGTTTAAATGTCATTTGGGTTTTCTATTTTTGTGTGTGTGAACAGCTGCTGGGTGATAGTCACAAATACTTGGTTTCTCTCCAAACTGTGCCTCTCATGGGAAACCTTTCATTTATTATCAAATCAACTCCCTTCAGAATCTTTGTTTATCGCCACTTCCCTTTCCCCAGAAGATAACTCAGCTTGGGTGGCTACTTTTGCTAAATTATACATTTCCTGGGGCACTGCTGGTTTATTTCTAAATGGTCTTTATCTGGGGTGATGTATGGAACATTTGCTTTGTCCATAATAAAGAATGACTATGTTTTATTAATGAATAGTGCATGTTAGCATGGAAAAGCTATAAGCACACCAAGTAATTGATTCTGAAATTTGTATATAAAATGCTTTCTTTTTGTGTGATTACTTTGAACCTATAGAATTTACTTTTTAAACTCTATCATGCCTCCCATGACCAAAATAAACAAAAGGAACGCAATACCTACTTTCAAGCTCTTCAAAATTGTTCTCATACTAGAGCGAACACAGACCCTTTGAAAGCTAGTAGGATATTATCCAACACATTTTCATAATGACCATGAGCAGAGAGGTGAGAGACAATTAAAAATTAAGTTATTCAACTATCACTCCTAAAATAATCTCCAAATAATTCCTACAGCCCAGTTCGTTGCATAGAAAAGGAGGTGAAGTAAATCAAAGTATGGACAATAATTTTCAAAGATATAAATCTATAGTCTACAAACTGAACAGGTGACTCAGTCTAAATTTTCTGCACTAATTGCATAATCTGACACTAGTGTAGCTTCAAAATGAGACAGAACTGAATGGTCTGGATGCTGCCATCCACCAGACTCCACTCTGGGACGGCTTCTCCATATCCTGCTGAGGGATTTTAGAAGATTCTGGACACTTGCTCAACTACCCCAGCTTCCCTTTGACCCTAAATTAAGATTGATATTAACATTTGCCTGAGTTCTAGACTGGCCAACCAATCTGAAGTGAACACTTCAGGTTATCTAAAGAAAGAAATTTGTACGAAATTTAAGTCTAGTAGTATCGCTTTATTTACATTTATGAGTTAAGTGTCATCCATTAGCCACTTCTGTGCCAACTCTCCCCAACTTGACTCCTGTAACAACTTCCCAGAATGTTATCCTTTTCTACAGATAGATATCTTTAACATTCAGATAAAAATCTCAAAAATGAATGAGCTGAAGAATAAATATACTCAATACCTACACAATATGAGTTTTCCTAAATATTATTTCACTAAATACTGAAAATAACTTTTTAGACTAATGAATACATGGAAATTCACAGCAATTATATCACTTCCTTTATATAGGATGACTAAGTGGAGAAGCTAAAATTTAAAATCTCTCTACATTGAAAACTGTATTTTCAGTGTCATTATGCTGTTGCATATCAAAGACATATGTGCCTTCTTATCATTTTCAATGACAAGGTTTACTGTTGTTTCTATAAGTATCACAGAGTTGTGATAGAAAGCAAATTCCACTGTGAGATACTCACAATCCAGAAATAGATTCATACTTGTATCGATTACTATTTGACAAAGGTACCCAGGTAATTTCATGGTGGAAGGATAGGCTTTTCAGGAAATGGTGCTGGAGCAATAGGCTATCTATATGTGAAAATGAGTCAGCCTTACCCCTTACCACTTATGAAAAGTAATTGGAATTCACCTAGCTCTTAGAACTGAAAGTATAATTTTTTAAGAAGAAAACATAGGAAAAATCTTCTGATTTTAGCTTAAGAAAATATTTCTTAGAAAAAAGTTGCTAAATTTGACACATCAAAATTCAAAATTTTCTATTCAAAAGACTGTTTTAAAAAATAAAAAAGCAACTCATAGACTAGAAGAAAGTATTTACAAAACACAAACCTGATAAAGGATTTGTATACCAAACATGTAAAGAACTCTTACAATTTAGTAATATAACAAACATCCTCATTTGAAAATGGACAAGTGATTTATGTAGACAACTTAGCTAAGAAAATACACAAATGACCAATTGTCATGTGGAAAGATTTCAACATCACTAGTCACTAGGAAAATGCGAACTAAAATTTAATGACATAGCATCATGTTCCCTATGGCTAACAATCTCCAGTATCAAATGTTGGCAAAATGTGGAGGAATTGGAGGATTTTATTATTATTTTTTAAAATATATTTTTATTGATTTCAGAGAGGAAAGGAGAAAGAGAGGTAGAAACATCCATGATGAGAGAGATTCATGGATCGGCTGCCGCCTGCACACCCCCTACTGGGGATCCAGCCTGGAACCCGGGCATGTGCCCTTGACCGGAATCGAACCTAGGACCCTTCAGTCCACAGGCTGATGCTCTATACACTGAGCCAAACTGGCTAGGGTGGAAATGGAGGATTTATACATTGCAGATAAAAATGCAAAATGGCAAAGTCACTTTGGAAAACATTTTGGTGTTTGCTTATGAAGTTAAACACATACTTAGCACCTGGCCCAGCCATTCCACTACTAGGCATTTACCTGGGGAAAATGTATTCCCACAAAAAGGCTTGTACTAGATTATGAAAGCAATTTAAAAAGCAAAAGCTAGAAACAACCCAAACATCATCAACTGGTAAATAAATATGCAAATCATGGTATACCCATACAATGGATTTCTATCCTATATAATAAAAGCATAATATGTTAAGTGTCTGACCATTCGTTCAACCGTTCAGCCAGTTGCTATGAGGTGCACTGACCACCAGGGGGCAGATGCTCCAACCAGTAGGTTAGTTTGCTGCTGGGGTCTGGCCAATTGGGACTGGGCAAGATGGCCAGACATGCCCTGGAGCCCTCCTGTGGTCCCTCCCTGGCCCTGATCGTGTACCAGTGGGGTCCTCAGCCTGGCCTGCACCTCTCACAATCTGGGACCCCTCTGGGGATTTCCGCAGGCCAGGCCAAGGGATCCCACCAGTACATGAATCCATGTACCGTGCCTCTAGTTTAGCAATAAGAAGAAATAAACAGCATCACAGATGAATCTCAGAAGCATTACACTAAGTAAAAAAAGGTTTACACAAGAGAATTATTACTGTTTATGATTCTACTCAGATGAAATTCTAGAAAATGGCAACCCCTGGTGACAGTCGCAGAGAAGTGAGGATTCGGGATAGAAGCGAAGGACTCACCACCAAGGAAAATTGGGGTGAAGAAAAAGTCCTTTATCATGGTGGTGGTTATATCACAGTATAGGTTGGTTGAAATTTATCAAATTGTACACTTAAATACTGTAAATTATAATTCTGTAAATTAAATCCCCACACAACTGAGTAAAACAAATAAAAATAAAGCTGTTTTGAAAAGTAAAAATCATTATGAATGGTACAGCCCAACTTCCCATTCCAGAAAAGGAGGCCCCAGGTGGGCCCTGAGAGCAGGCTGAGTAGCAGTCAGGGACTTGTCCCTGTTCATGCTGAGAACTCGCCTTCTGTGGAAACAGGCCACTGCGGAGCAGGCCTGGAGCTGCAGCCAGGAGCCTGGGAGGCCGTTGCTGGAGGCTTGTCACCATCAGCTGCTCATCATTCTCACACCCTCACACTCGCGCCAGGAAGAACACCCGGGCACAGGAACCATGTCACGTGCCCCTAGATGATGCACCCTGGTCCTCGGGATTTCCTCCATAAACTTTCTCTAAACAGATGCACCTTCTTCTCTCATCAACAGTTCTAGACTATTTTGTTGGTGCTGCTTGTATGATTTGTGTCTTGTTTTAACAGTCATATCTATTATTATTTTTTTATTTTCAGACTAGAGGCCCCATGCATGAAAATTCGTGCACTCAGGGGGGTCCCTCAGCCCGGCCTGCACCCTCTCACAGTCTGGGACCACAGCCCGGCCTGCACCCTCTCACAGTCCGGGAGCCCTCAGGGGATCTCCTACTGATGGTGGGGAGAGGGCCTAAGCCACAGTCTGGCCTCCCTCTGCAGAAGGTGACTGGGTGGCCAATAAGGGGAGAGCACCTGCTGGCGTGGCCTGCCCTCCCCCCCCATGGCTCCTCTGCCACTGCTGGTCGCTGCCGCATCCCCTCTCCCCCATTGTCATCCTCTCCCTCTGCCCACTGGCACGTGCCTTGGCTGGCCTGGCCCTGCCCCCCGCCGACTGGTTGTTCACCCGTTCAGTCAATTTGCATATTATGCTTTTATTATATAGGATTTCAGCAAAGTACAAAGAAAAAAGTGAAAATTGCCTGTAATCCTGGTATTAATGATGTTTGCAACACAGACAACACAAGATTTTCCCCCCAAAATGACCAAGAAAGAAATTTCTCTTTGGGTGCACATGTATGGAGCCTTCCCTTATCAGATTATGATCTCGGCCTCATTTCTTCTGGTGGCCTCTCCCCTCTCAGTCCCCCTGGCCACTCCTCCTTCCTGTGCTTCAATTTCTGCAGGCAGTTCCTGGCGCCCCTCCCAAAGGGCTGCCCTTGACTGATCCTCAGCTCTCCCGGGTGACAAAGTTTCATGGCAATGACCTCTGATGCTACTTCTCTAGTTGGACACACATAGACAGTACATATATTCTAGAAAAAGGCAATACCTGGGTGATAGTAGCATAGATATATTATACATGGATCCAAAGGAATGACTTTCTAAGGAAATTGCTTTGCAAGCTCAGCGACAAGAAAGATTGTGGGTTATGCGGTTTTGCCGAGGATCCTTCATACACAGATAGAGACCACCCTGAGTTTCATCCATCTCACAACTGCCCTGATGTAGAATCACAGCCATCGCCTTTACAATAACTGCACCAACCACTCGTGATCACACCTGGTTGAGCAACAGGCACTTCTGGGTGATATAATTCTCTTTTTAAAAAGATTTACTGTTATATGAACCGAGTCTGTAAACTGAAGTATAGTTAATAGCTGGTTCAATGTTTCAAAATAAAATTCCATACATCTTCCATGGCTAGAATCTCGAATCTCCTGTTGTACCATATGATACGATGTTTATAGTCTATAGGACCAGGTACCACATTAGTATCATCTTTCCTGTTACCATGGATACTCTTGCTCAGAAAGCCACATGAATTGCACAGTGTCACTGTTCAATAGAAGAGCCCAAGCCCAATCCTACCTTCCATTCAATCACTTGAAATCTATTCCCTTGTGAGGTCAAGTATTATAAGTATCAGTTATCAATGAGTTTCAGGTGTACATCTATACCAATAAAAGGGTAATATGATAATTAGACCGGACAGCCGAACAACCTTCCAGATGTCCTTCTGGACGAAGGCAGGCGGCTGGGGCCAAGGCAGCTGGGGCTACGAGTGGGACCCACCCCCGTGCCAGCCGCCAACCCTGAGCATAGTTCCTGGGTCCCACAGCGCAGCCCCCGCCTCTGCCGACCCTGCCCGGCCTGGTGCCACCCTACATCCTGGCGGGGAGTCATTCCTGTGTGCCCGCAGACCCTCCCCGCACCCCTGTGGAACCAGGCACCCACCGGGCAGCAGCCAGCAGCCATGGCAGAGGGCAACCTGCTCCCCACCTGTGGCACCTCACCCAACGTCCAGGTGGAGAGCCAGGAGGACGCGGCGCTGGCGATGGTCATAGCTCCTGTTTATCGGCCGCTCACACTGCCCGGCTCTGTGTTGAACCCTTTAGTGTGTTCATTCTCGCATCAGCCCTGTGAAGTCGCCACGATTGTTATCCTTATTGTTCAGAAGCAGCATCTGAGATTCAGAAAGGTCAAGTGACTTGCGGTCAGAAGGTGGTGAGGTCAAAAGGGAACCAGAATTTTCTTGACACCTTATCTGCTGCTGAACATAAAGCTGAGATACCCACCAAGGCCTTGCGGTGTCAATAAATCGCTCCCCAATAGGAATAAAATAGCGGTAGAGAAGAAGGGGAGAGTGTGGAGGAAGCACTGGTGGGGCACGGTGTTCACTGCAGACGCTCTTAGACAGCGGGGCAGCTCCCGGTGGTCAGTCATATCAGTGCCCCAGAGGCCATCAAGGATCATGAGGGGAAGGTACCATCCACAAGCCCTCTCATAGCTCATTGCTCAAGGCAGAGATTCTAATTTATTGTAGCTGCCAACTATTGCACAGCTGACTGGAGATGCCCTCAAGTAATTAAAACTAAAGGTGTTGAAGTCAAAATTTATTCTTTCATTCCCGTTATTGGCCTCAAAGAACTCTCACTGGGGTGAAAAGAACCCTCTCCAAGCTAGCCCACCCACATATGCATTCGAGCCCGGATGCAGCTCCCCTCCATCCACCCAGTGACCCCACTGCCATCCACTGGTTTGCTGCAGCCAGAAACCTCAAGGTCCTCTTTGACTACACTTTCGCTTGACTTTAGGTGAATACAAATGTTTTCATTTTTTATTATGGAAAATTTTAAAATATAGATGAAAGGAGAAAGAACAGTGTCATGAACCCTACTCATATACCCATCACTCAGTTTCAACAATTGTCAACTCCTGGCCATCGTCTATTATTATGTGACAAATACTATAGTATCTATGATATATGAATCATGTACCAAGTTCCAAACTAGGATCGAAAGATGTATCAGATTTGACTGTAACCCAACCTGGAGGATATAACATCTGGCCTTGGTAGGTGAATAAGAGCTACCCAGAAAAAGAAAGTTGTCCTTACTCATTCATTCTCTGTCAACAAATAATTATTATGTGTGAGGCACTGTTCTTGGTGCTGGAACACATAAAGAAACAAGATTGTGTTTCTACCTTCTTGAAGCTTGAATAATGGGAAAGAGACATTAAACATGTGATTAGAAATGTGATGAGTATCTTTTTAAAAAATATATTTTTATTGTTGATAGTATTACAGATATCTCCCATTCCCCCCAGCTTACTTCCCTTCCCTTAGCTCCTATTCATCTACCCCCAGATCTTCAATACTCTATTGCCCATGTCCATGGGCTATGCATATCCTGTATAATAAAAGGGTAATATGCAAATGGACTGAACGGTGGAATTACAGGTCACTGTGATGCGCACTGACCCCCAGGGGGCAGACGCTCAACACAGGAGCTTCCCCCAGCCAGCAGGCCCCTGATCGGGGCCTGCCAGCCAACCTCTCGTCCCTCCCCCTCAGCCGGCAGACTCTGATTTCCCAATGGCGAACGGAGTGCCGGAGGTGGGTGGCAGTAGGGTCAGGGCCCGGCTGCCAGCAGCCAGGGAAGATGGCCCTGATCTCGGCCAAGTCTAGGGACCATATCCATGCATGAATTTCGTGCACCAGGCCTCTAGTTTATATATAAGTACAGCATAACTTCATATTTTTAATCCTTTATGTACTTAAATAAAAACAACCCACTCATGCCACATATTTGGTGTTTGATAAATTTCATATTAATACTACAGTATAAGCCCCTATGACCCATGATGCCTTCATTTTTTGCTTCCTCTTTAGCATTTTTATGTTACTTAATGTTTAGAGCATTTTGAGAGCAATGAATCTGACTTTCAACAGGCCTTAGAAATATTTTTCCAAATATTTTTTAATGTCTTTCTTCCAAGTAAACAGATGATAATATTTAAGACAGGAAGGTATTGCAGAGTAAGTGAGGGTGCAATTTAGCCCTAAATATTATAGACTTGAATGTACTGAGATTGAGATAGAACATTTTTCCAAAGACATGAATTTGATCATGACTTTGGCATGTGTCCTAAAGACGGTATTTGACCAATGAGTTAGTGTTCTCTTTCCTCTTGTTAATGGTTAAGTGCCTATATAAGGCCTGAGCTGATTTCTTCCCCACTCTGCAGTCTCCCCAGGAAACCATAGCACTGGGTTTAATAGGTACAGTGAACTCTGCCTCCCCCACCTAAGTAGCTCCTCTAGGTCCATTCATAGCCACTACTTAACTCATCTGAGTACTCTCCTGGTTGTATCAGATTATTTCGGTGACTTAACGTCATATATTTTGTAAGGCTGTACATTTCATGTATATTTCACATCATTTTTCCCTTACATTAGCTGTTGGGAGCTATTTAGTACAATAACAATGGAGGTCAATTACTTGGAAACATAAAATTACCTTTCAGCTCAGTTTGTGGGGTACGACCATGGGTCATTTACCAAGAAAGGGGAATCTGAGACAGTGATGGGGGCACAGAGGTGGGTCAGCAGGCTGTGCTTTAGAAGCAGTGTTGGAGAGGGGATGGAAGCAAGACTGGACAGAAGAGGATGGTGAACAGTAGGCAATTGTAACAGAGGCCTCAGCTGATACCCGGGGATGGCCTTTTGGAGATGTCTGCAAAGATGTGTGCTATGCCTCTGTGTCACTACAAAGGTAGGCAACAACCTTAGGAGGCTCCCTCCAGCCAGGGACAACCCCAGGAGGGCTCAGGTGGGAGCCCGGAAGCCAACACTTGAGCAGCTGGGGACCACCCCTGCCTTCTCTGCAGCCTCCCCTACAGGTCTCCATGGGTATCTCCTCGTCCTGGGCCCCTAAAGAGCCTGACGTGCCATTTTCTATCAATTTCTCTGAGTAAAACAGGGGGTGTCAGTCTGTTCTCTGGGGAGTCTCCCGTCTCAGAGGCAAGAAGGCACCGCCATTCACTACTCCCCATTCTTTCAAATGGTCGGCCAAAACAGCGAGGCCTTTATTTTGGTAATGTTCACTGTGCATAAGGTCTCTTGTAAAATGACAAAGAAATCTGCCAATTCAGACATTATTCCCAAAAGCAGACTGAGATGAAATCATGTTTAAAAGGTGGGCGTGGCCAAAACCGGTTTGCCTCAGTGGATAGAGCGTCAGCCTGTGGACTGAAGGGTCTGGGGTTCGATTTTGGTCAAGGGCATGTACCTTGGTTGCGGGCACATCCCCAGTGGTGGGTGTGTAAGAGGCAGCTGATCGATGTTTCTCTCTCATCGATGTTTCTAGCTCTCTATCCTTCTCCCTTACTCTCTAAAAAATCAATAAAATATATTATAAAAAAAAGGTGGGCATGTATCTATGACATAAGGAGTTCTGCGAGAGGAAAATATATCCCAGCCCTCCGTGTGCAGCTCTGCATCCATCCAAATTCCATATAGAGTTCCATTTGTGCACCCACCTCCTCTCAAATAGTTGGCACCCAAATTTCAGTTGGCCTCAGCTTCCCCAAACTCTCATCTTCATCTCTGCAATCCAGGGAGACCACTGTGCTCTGCTCGTGTTTACCCTCTAATATTTTTTGTTGTTGCTAATCCTCACCTGAGGATATTTTTCCATTGATTCCTTTAGAGAGAGTGGAAGGGAGGGGGAGAGACAGAGAGAGAAGCATCAACGTGAGAGACACACATAGATTTATTGCGTCCCACATGCACCCTCACTGGGGCCAGGGATTGAGCCTGAAACCTAGGAAGGTGCCCTTGACTGGAACAGAACAAGGACCTTTCAGTCCTTGGGCTGACACTCTATCCACTGAGCCAAACCAGCTAGGGTTGTGTTTACCCTCCTACCTCGGTGATGGGAAGCGGTTCCAGCTTATAAGCAGAGATAATTACATAACTTACCGCCTCTGCTTCTCCTTTTTTTCAAAGCTCACAGTCCTGCACTCTCTTGTCTTTCAATTTTTGAGACCAATCATTTCATTTATTTTGTCATATATCGTTTTACATGGCAGGAGGGTATGTCTAGTAGCATTTACTATAACATGAATAGAAGTGAAAGTCCTAAATGCTTTTTTTAAAATCAAGCATAAAACTGATAACAAATTCCAAAATACATACATTTAAAAAGGTATAGGTCAGTTATGCTAAGTAATATAAAAATCTTTAAAGAATCAATAATATCAGTAAGAAATAATATAGAGGATATCTTATACATTCAAGAATAGATCAAAATTAGAAAATCTATTCATGTACTTTACTATATATATTTAAAAATGAAAATGATGTGATCATATCTATAAATGCTTGTTTTTATATAATTCAACATCTATTCTTAATTTTAAGTGTTGTTTTAAGTAGATATAACTTCATTAAGACAGTTTTTACAAAATCTATCCCTAGACAAAAAATTGTTATTTATATTGGCTATCTACTGTGACACATTTATTTAATGTTTTTGAGGTACTATAGTGAAAAAAGACATAAAAGAGGACATAGCATTATCACTACATATAGATAATTGTATATGTAGAAAACCCAAAAGATCCAACTGAAAAAAGTCAAATGTAGAGAAACTAGTATGGCAGCAGGATTCAAAACTAGCATGCACATGCCCAAATCCTTCCTGTACAGAAATTAATTTGTTAAACCAAGAGCAGGTTCTTTAAAAAGATAAATAAAATTGACTGATCTTTCGCTTGGCTCACCAAGAGAAAGAGAGAGAGGACTAAAGCAAAATCGTAAATGAAAGAGCAGGCATTACAACTGACACCACATAAATACAAAGTCTCACGAGAGACTGCTATGAGGCAGGATATGGCAACAAACTGGACAACCTAGGAGAAATGGATATATTCCTGAAAATTTACAATTTCCAAGGCGAACCAAGAAGACAGAGAAAATGTGAACAGACCAAATACGAGTAAGGAGATTGAATCAGTGGTCAAAAACCTCCCACCAAATGAAAGTCCAGGACCACGTTTCTTCAGGAAACGAGGATCAAAGCTGGGACTACCATACTCTCTCATCTCAAACTCCATTACTAAGCCATAGTCATCAAAACTGCATGATCTTGGCATCAGAACAGACACATAGGCCAATGGAACACAGCAGAGAGCCCAGAAATAAACCCACACGTTGATGGCACATTAATGTAAGACAAAGGAGCCAAGAATATACAGTCTCTTCAATGAGCGGTGATCAAAACATTGACAGCCACATGCAAAGGAATGAAACTGGGCCACTAATTAAACCATACTCAAAAATTAACTCAAAACTGGATTAAAGACCAGAATGTAAGGCGTCGGCTAGTTCCTTCCCTCGTTTGGATGAAATTAGAACAAGTCCCATCAGTTCCTTGTCATTTTAGTAAGGAACTCTCCTTGGATTAGTTATCAGTAAGTACTGCCAGCACATAACCGTATTAGGGATGCTCCCCCACTTCTGAGGGGCCTATGTCCTGATAGACTTAAGTTGACAGGATCAAAGCCAAAAACGGGTTTTACACTGCACTCGTGGTTGTTGACCCTCATGACTGCACAGCTGGCCACCAGCTGCCCTCACTGCCAATGCCCAGTGTCAGCTGAGAATGTCATCCTGCCTGTCACTTGCCCAAGAAAAGATCAAAATTAAAAAAATTGAAGGTTTCTACTGAATGTGTTTTGCTTTTGCACCATTGTAGTCGAAAAATAGTAAGCCAGCCCTAACCGGTTTGGCTCAGTGGATAGAGCGTCGGCCTGCAGACTGAAGGGTCCCAGGTTCGATTCCGGTCAAGGGCATGTACCTTGGTTGTGGGCACATCCCCAGTAGGGAGTGTGCAGGAGGCGCTGATCGATGTTTCTCTCTCATCGATGTTTCTAACTCTCTATGCTTCTCCCTTCCTCTCTGTAAAAAATCAATAAAATATATTAAAAAAAGAAAAAGAAAAATAGTAAGCCAAGGACCATCTGCGGTTTGCTAGGACTGCCATAACAAAAGACTACAGAGTAGGTGGCTTCAATGACAAATTTCCTTCCTGAACGTTCTGAAGGGTGGAGTCTGAGATCCCGGTGTCAGCAGGCTTGTTTCATCGGTGGCCTTTCTCCTTGGCTTGTTATGACTGTCTTCTCTTTTTGCCTACACGTGGTCTTGTGAGGACACCGGTGCTACTAGACCAGGGGCCTGACCCCATGACCTTACTTACCCTTTATTGCCTCTTTAAAGGCTCTATCTCCAAATGCAGTGGAATTTTGCATACTAGGGGTTAGGACTTCAACACATGATTGGGGAGTGGAGGTCACAAATCAACCCATAACAATAATAACAATAACTACACTGTAAACAGTTACAGTTACAGGCATTCCCCCTTCTCAGAGCTTGAATGTTGACTGCTAAACACTCTAAAGATGGGCGTTTATTGGCTTGTTGTGTCGTTGCCTTGTGCTTGTGCTCACTGGTAATCTTGCTATATTTTTTTTATTATTTTTTTATAGAGATAGAGAGAAAGGGAGAAGGATAGAGAGACAGAAACATCCATGGGAGAGAAATATCAACATTGATCAGCTGCCTCCAGCAGGCTCCCTACTAGGGATCAAGCCTGAAACCTGGGCATGTGCCCTGACTGGGAATTGAACCATGACCTCCTGATGGGTGGGGTGATGCTCAACCACTGAGCACACTGCCCAGGCTAACCATTATTTTTTATTTTATTTTTTTATCTCTCAAGGACCAACAAAGGTAGAAGGAAAGAAAGAAAAATCTGACCAAAAGGCATCCTCCTCTTTGGACTTAGCAGATGTCCATTGCTAACTTCACCTGACGGTCTTCTTGTGAGCTCTTCGGATAACCATTATTGGGCATCTCTCGCATACATTTCTCTTAGTGAATAGCGTTTACTCTCTTTGGTTAGTCACTAAAGTTTTCTCTTTGGCCCCTGCTACTTGGAAGGTCATCTTGATACAAATTTTCTATTTAGAGAAAAAATGTAGACACCTCTATCTATAATTATAAAGATTTAATCTCTAAGATATACTGCAAAGGTAAAAAGGAAAATTAAAGTGCATGGGAGTTTATTTTATATACCACCATTTTGAAAGGCAGAAAATGTTGCTGCCTGCCAGCGAAATGTTTCCTGGTTGAACTTCGGAAGGAGAGGTCTGGAGGCTGAAGAGGAGGCCATTTCCTGGTACCACTTTCGGTACCGTTTTCCTGACAAGTTATTTTGCTCTACAAACAAACAAAATCATGCATTTTGTTTATAAAATCTCCATTTAGATAGTTTTAGATTCAAAGGAGATAAAATGATGACACAGGGTAATTAATTTTCTCTAAGAAAAAAAAATAGCTATCATTTACTGAGTCCTTAATATTTGTCATTTAAGTATGGTACTTATACTTTCATCAAAAATATAATAAACCATATTGTTTGGATGAAGCCCATGAAACTCGAAAAAGTTAAGTAATTTTTCAAGGTCACAAATAGTATTAAAAAACAGAGGCAGGAAGCTTGTAACCCATGTAAATCTCTAAAGTGCGGACTTATCACAGGAGATACACTTCCCCGCAGAGAGCAGCGAGCCGAGCCCAGCACACCATGGGAGTTCAGTTAGCAGCCAGGCGCCTACCTGTTTCTTTGGAAATTATTCTGAAATTCTAAGTGCAAGGCACATAATGGGAGTGAAGGTTAGTCGGAAACAGAATCTGTGTGTGTGTGTGTGTGTGTGTGTGTGTGTGTGTTTTAAATCATCTGTGAATAAGTTAACTGTGCCTATACTATACGTCAGATACCACAGATACAACCTGAGAAGGGAGATAATATTTACCCACATTTCCTGTCATAAAACTCCCAACACCCGGGGATAGTTATGTAATCTGTAGCTTACGGGGGGCTTGTTGAAACTTCAGAATTTCACCTCAGCAGGTGTGGTGCTGTGGATCAAGGTCAGCCCGCCACCAAAGGTTCTTGGGTTCCAGTCCTGGTCAAAGGCACTACCGGGGTTGCAGGTGTGCTCCCCATCCCTGGTCCTGGGGTGTGTGGGAGGCAGCCAATCAATGTTTCTCTCTCATTTCTCTCTCTCTCTCTCTCTCTCTCTCTCTCTCTCTCTCTCTCTCTCTCTCTCTCTCTCTCATATATTATATCCCCATCCCTCCCTTCCACTCTCTCTCTGCAAAGTAATGGAAAAAATATCCTCCAGTGAGGATTAACAACAACAACAACAAATTTCAGAATTTCAAGACGGTGACAGTGGGGCATTTCCTTCCCGTCCCAGGACCCTCCTGAGTGCTGGAGTGTGGGCCTCTGGACCACACAGGACACACCCATGCAGCCTGCCCTGCCCCCCACCCTCTCCCAGCAATCTGAGATACTTAGGTTAGCCACCATCCTTTTATACTAGTCAACTCAAAATCATGCTGTCATTGCATGCATCAAAAGGAAAGTACTTAAAATGCCACACTCTCCGCTTTGCCACCTACCACAGTGCCCTTTAATCTTTGCTGTCTCCTCTTTTGTCCCAAACTCTCTATATTGAAGTACCCCGTGCTCTATATTTAGTTTCTTCCCTCTGTATACACTCATCCGATTGATATTCTCATCCCATTTCATCATATCAAATACCATCTATGAGCTGAAAACTCCCAAATTTTTATCTTTTACCCAGACCTTTCTCCCAAATGATCTACCTAATTGGCCTTTCTATTCGGATATATTTCCAAGAGATGCCTTCAGTATATGAAGAAGTACTGCTGATCTCCTCACTAAAAGAAAAACAAATACTACTCCACTCACAGCTTTTCATCTCAGGAGACAGCCACTCCAACCTTCCAATTGCATAAGCCAAAACCTTGTGTCCTTGTTTATCTTACCATCTACATCAAGCATGTCAAACTCGCAGCCCGCGGGCTGCATGCCTCATTTATTTGGCTCTTGTTAGCCTTTGAGTTTGACATGCTTGATCTACATCCAGTCTAATAGCAAATCCGGTGACTTACCCTTCATATGATATACAGAAAGCAACAAGAGTCACCAAATACACTTTCCTCTTTATCGTCAATGTCACCTCTTAATCCTCATCATTGCGGATCTTTAGAATTATTGCTGTAACGCCCAACCTATTGCTTCGCTCCTTCCGTCATCCCTACAGTCATCCCCGCAGCTAAATGGATCGTTTTAATGTAAGTCAGGGCATGGGTTTGGCTGCTCCCTGCCCTATGATCCTCACTTTACCCCAAATAAGAGGCTCAGTCTTTACAAGGGCCCATATGCTGAACAGCTCCTAAGTAACTTGGCTCCCTGCTACCGTTCTCACCTCCTCCCCCTCCTAACTGTCTCTCCCTGCTCACTCCAGTTCAGGCATGCTAGCCTACATGTAATTCCTCAAACACACTTAACAGGCTTCCTTAGAGCCTTTGTGCTAGCTGGTAATGACGGGGTAATAGCACCCCATCTCATGTTCTCTACCTCCCTCGTTACTGTCTTCATGTCTCCATCACATCATGACTTGTTATTTATTATGTTTATTTTATCATCTATCTCCGAATAAGATATGTAAAACTCGCCTGCCCAGCTGGTGTGGCTCAGTTGGTTGAGCATCGCACCATGCACCAGGAGGTCACCAGTTTGATTCCAGGTCAGGGCACATGCCCGGGCTGCAGGCTCGATCCCCAGTAGGGGAAGTGCAGGAGGCAGCCAATTAATGATTCTCTCTCATCATTGATGTTCCTATCTCTCCCTCTTCCTTCCTCTCTCTCTCTGAAATCAGTAAAAACATAAAAAAGATATACAAATCTTACAAGTGTACCCCAACTGTTGAATATGCCTAGAACAGTAAGTGAAACCAACCAGGTGCTACATAAACACTTACTGATTACATCAACTGACAAAATATTTTCAAAAACAATCTTAGTTATCAATTCATGTTCTACTTCTTCCAATACTTCTATTTGCATTTAACATATTCAATAACCTTGTCCGTCATATAACAATGTTTGGGCCTCAACAAGCCCAAATTCCTAGCATTCACTAGTGGGCTAGTTCATGCTTCTGAACTGAATGTCTAGCTTTGCCTTTGCTGGGAATATCACAGAATGTTTAGCAGTAGACTACTTATTTAAAAAAAACACAAAAACTATGTTCATAGGAGGAGGAAGAACCTTTGTGAGGTTTAGTGAGTAACAAGACAGAAGAACATTTAATTACCCAGTAAGTGGCCTGGCACAGGGCATCCCCTGGCCCTATCTGCCATAGCCATGATGAATGGTTAATTAACAAGTGGGCATTGTATGGAATGCACTGCCTTTTATTATAGGATTGCACTTGAAAACGTGGGGGGTGAATCAATTCTAATTGTATCAAATAACTTCACAAAGAATGTAGTTATATGACTTAGCGGTATGTTTATCAATTTGCGTTCAGAGTAAAAGCAGTGTCCTTGGAGCACTGTCCTTCCTGGATAAATATTTTTGTTATAAATAAATGACTGAATCGGGTGTTAATAGAAGCTCGGCGAAAAGAATAACTACCACCAAAGTGCCCTGTGTTCAAACCCATTCTGCAAACAGACTACAGTGTGAGGAAGACAGAAAATAAATGTTACTTTTTAAGAGAGTCAGTCTTGTTATGGTGTAGAGAGTGGTTTAAAAGGGGGCAAAGTGGACAAGGAGATAAGATGGGCATTCTGACCGTACTCCCATCACAAACTGGGGAGCCATCAAAAACTAGAAATATGGATAGCATGGTCTCCCAACCCAGAACACCTCTCCACAAAAGTGGGAGAGGAAGAAAACAATTTGACGAGTGGCTAAGCATTGAACTGCAATGTGAAGTGCATCACAGGCTACCCCCTGAGAAATCAGAGGAGAAGGAAACCTCCCTCCCATTACAGAGCTAAGCAGATACAACCCTCTACGTAGATGCTTTCAAAATCAACAATCACTGGTTTTTACACGAGGCGACCTGACACCGCCATTTACCGCACAGCCCATTCTAAGTGCACGTGATAACCGTGACTGTCAGTTCCTCGGCTTTATACAGAGGACATGTGGCTTCCCCCACCTTTATTAGAGGGAGTAGTTCTGCAATGGGAGCCTGGCTGTAGCTCAAGTCAAGCTCCTAACCCTCCGGAGAGGCTGGGAGATAGAGCTCTCTATCCCCCATTTCATCCCAAGGAGGGGTTCCTCAGGTCCTTGAGATGTGCTTTGCTGGGTTTTAAAGCTAGCAAGAGAGGCTTATGTAGCTTTTCAAAAGCTTTATATGCACTTCAAAGAGGTGGAGGAAGAACTTACAACTTCTCTAAAGTAAATGCTTAAGGGAGGGGGAGAGGTTTTCACCCTTATTTTCAACAGGGATTAAGCCTCTTATTTTATTTATTTATTTTATTTTATTTTTTTGCATTTGTATTTGCTTTTAGAGAGATCATTTAGCGAGAGGATGCAAATAAAAAGCGTCACTGGGAACAATCCCGAAGAACCAATACTGAATGTCCAGGTGGAGAAGGAGCCAGCAGCAGCTAAGACAAGTGTGACCATTGAGAAGGAGGCGGGGGGCATTTAAAAAGAGACAGAAAGAAAATTGAACACATTTGCATGAAAAGAGAATGATCCAGTGTTATGAACTGAACCCGTGCCCACACCCTAATCCCAAATTCATATGTTGAAGCCCTAACCCTCAATGGGACTCTATTTGAGACAGGACCTTCAAGAAAGTAAGCTTAAATGAGGTCATAAGGGTGAGGCCCTCATCCAGGAGGACTGGTGTTCTTGGAAGAGGAGAAAGAGACACCAGCGTGCTCTCTGTCTGCGTGCACATTCAGAGAAAACTCCCGACAGCAGGAAGGCAACGTGCAAAGCCTGTAGAGGTCCTGGAAACCAAACCTCCACCTTGCACTTCCAGCTGTGAGAGAACGCATGTCTGCTGTTTAAGCCAGCAGTCTCCAACAAGGGGTCCTCAGACCACTGGCGGGGAGGGGGGTCCATGAGGTCCGAAAGGTTGGTGACCACTGGTTCAAGCCACCTAGTCCATGGTATCTTGTTCTGGCAGCTTAAGCAAACTAATACACCCAAAGCCAATTGAACCATATCTGTGAAAAGGGGACTCTAATCAAGGATTTGATAAGAAACAGGATCCAGAGAACAACGGAAGGAACACTCTTGGTGGAAAAAGGCCAACAGAGATTGGTGTGTAGTCTTTCTGAAAAAGTTCCTGCCTTATGGCTGTTTCCGTTTCTCAAGAAATATTGACACTGTGGTAATCATCCGGTTATTAATCAACAGGAAAGGAGTAAAAGGAAGACTAAATAATACAGGCATGCCATTTACACAGCTTTGCTAATTTAACACTCTCCAAGCCTGCTCCCCACAGATTGGTGGAGGGGAGGGACTGGACAAAGGCAGTGAGGACGCATGCCCAGTAAGTCTGTAGTCAGTGATGTGGGAAGATGCTTACCTTCAGTCCCACCTGGAAGTGAGTCAGTGGCCAGAATGGGAGTGGCCACTGCAAGGGAATGAAACCTGAATATTTAAACTCCTGAACAAAGGGAGACCCTCTCTTGAATCTTGGCCCTCTTGGGACTCCTGTGGCTGGGGGTGCACTCCCCTGCATTCACCCGTGTGGCCCACAGCCACGGGGACTCCACACGATGGGCTAATGGACTCTAATTAACCTGTGCTGAGCTGAACCGAGCATGGAATGGAAGCTGGGCGTTGGCCCGCCTTTTAGATCTACTGGGACTCCATTTGCACACTTTCCAGGACTGGGCTAAGGGGCAGGGGACTTTACAACCTGAGAAATGTAACTCCATGCCAATAAAAAAACATTCATATTCCCGTGTGAATCTTAGAAAATTCCTTTCTAAAGATATCTTAAGAACCCTGCTCTCATGAGCAACAGAGAAATTAGATTCTCCGGTAACAATAAGATGCTAACTTTTCAACTGAATATGAGGCTGAAGAAGGGAATGGGAGAGATTTGATTTGGGTGTGGGTGAGAAACGGTCATTATGATATTAGAAGAGTGAGCATTGTAATGGGCATTACAATGACCATTCTGACCGTAAATTTAAAGGGAAAGCAGTCAACTTGTCTGTTTGATTTTCTCTAGAAATAACCCTTTGATTGGTAGCATGGAAGACAACAGATAATGGAGTTCATAGATAGTTGCAATTTCTCCAGGTGAATATGATAGAGTGGGATGTTTTCTTTGTTAAAAATATATTTTTATTGATTTTTAGAGAGGAAGGTAGAGGGAGAAAGAAATAGAAACATCAATGATGAGAGAGAATCATTGATCAGCTGCTTTCTGCATTTCCCCTACTAGGGAGTGAGCCTGCAAACTGGGTATGTGCCCTGACTAGGCATTGAACTGTGACCTCCAGGTTCATAGGTCAAAGCTCAACCACTGAGCAGCATCGGTGGGCTGGGATGTTTTCTTGACTATGCTATAGACAACAGAGTCTTGAATTGAAATGTGACCCACATGGCCAGGCAGGGCTGATAAATACTAAGAACATGCTGGGGTCAATGAACTGGTCATTGTGATATGGTGGATGAAATGCTAGGGTGGGTTTCTTCCATCATGTCAAATGAAAAGATGAATGGTGGCCCCTGGAATACTTGAAATCTGATGACAGAGTTATGACAATTTGGGGGATAAGATGCTTGGATTGTTATGATTTGAATTCTATCCATCCCACCCCCCAAGATATGAAGTTCTAATCCCTGGTGCTTGTGAATGCAGCCTTATTTAGATAAATGGGTCTTAGATGTAGTCAAGTTAACAAGAGGTTATTATGGTGGACCCTCGTGCAATATGACTGGTGCCCTTAAGAGAAGAGGGAAATGTGGACAGAGAGACAGGAAGAATGCCATGTTAAGGTGGCAGAGACTGGAGTGACATAGCTACACATCAAAAATGCCTGGGGTTGTCAGACACGGGAGAGGCAATCGGGCTCTACGGGGCGCAGAAGGAACATGGTCCTGCAGACAGCTTGATTCCAAACTGTTAGCCATGAGAACTGTGAAAAAATAAACTTCTGTTGTTTTAAGCCACCTTGTCTATTGGACATGGCTACAGCAGCCCTAGGAAATTCATACAGGGGTGCCACCCTAAGCCTATAACATAGGGAGGGGAGAGAAGACATTTTCTGAAAATGAGGTCAAACAACTAAAAGACCACACTGTGGGACCCTTCCCTCAGCTGCATATTGCTAGGGTCATACCTCAGTCAGCGCGGTAGGGTACCCAGGAGACCAGAAGGACATGAATCAGGTGACTCAGTGCAGCATCACCCTCATATAAGCAGTTTCTGATGTGGTGGGAGTATTGATCTAGAAGCAATGACCAGGAACAGAGCAAAACTGATGCCTCTGTCCTGACCCTCAGATATGTGAGATGTAAGAGGAAAATGAACCCTACATGAGAGGGTTGTAGGTAACATGTGCCTCGTGGGGTAGATAGGCTAAAGAGAAAGCAGTCTCCATAGATTAGATTAGAATATAAAGGAATTTCTAGCTCAAAACATGGTGTTCTAGCAGCCACTGCTAATGGACTTCAGCGAGAGGCAGGGAGGGGGAGACTGGGTCAGCTCCTATGTTTTTAGTGGAATGGGCGGGAGGGTCTGGGTCCTAACTGACCTCTAGGGAGCCATGAACTTCTGACACTGGGGAAGGCAAACAGGGAATGAGCCAGGACTGGTACACTTCAGATAGTCTGAATCAAGTTGTGGAATCACACCCAATGATCTGCCCCCGTCCCTCCCGGTTTTCTGGTTTTATGATGGCCTTTGCAATGCTGGAGTTTGGTGCTGAACACTGACTGCTATCTGACTGCTATGGAATGGATTGCATTCCACCCCACCCCCATGCCCAATTCCTATTTTGAAGCCCTAACTCCCCATGTGATAGTATTTGGAGACGGGACCTTTTGGAGATCATTAGGATTAGATTATTCTTAGATGAATAATTAGAAATACATTTGTTGAGGACTGATCCTTACGTCTTGGTTGGGGCCAAGAAATTCATATACGTCCTTACACACCTATGTATAGATGTACATTTCTGTGTGGTGTGTGTATGTAGTGTGTATCCATATCCTCAGGTAAATGACCTGTTAGGTTTGGGAAAGATTTTAAATCTTGTTACTTAAAATGTGTTCTCACCCAGACTATACTCAATCAGAATATCCATTATGACAAGATTCAAGGGGGCGGGGGGTCATACATACAAGTTTGAGAAGCACGGTTCAGACATACTCTAAACATCTTATGGAGAAGAATCGCAGTCAAAGATAATGGAACACTGCATCAGGGGAGCCGGGCCCTAGCAAATACCTGAAAAGCAGGCGAAGGCAAGGAACTCGAAGTGGAATGATAAGGTACCAATAAGCAGACATAACCAGGCAACTAACCCCGAGAATCAGTGAGATTTAAACTCTGAGGTACGCAGCAGCAATCACATTCTCCTACTAGGGCAAGATAAGAGCCACGCAAATGGGAAAACCAACCACCTTTCATAGCCTGCGAAAGGTAAGTATTAGCCCTTTGCACTCGCTTGCTTTTTTCTCAATTCCTTTATTCTAATGCTAACCGTGTCGAGTCACACTGGACATCCGAGTGCAAAAGGTTAACATGTGCCTATTTAAGAAACATTCAGCCCAGCCGGTATGGCTCAGTAGTTGAGCGTCAACCTATGAACCAGGAAGTTAACAGTTTGATGCTGGGTTAGGGCACATGCTGGGGTTGTGGGCTCGATCCCCAGTGTGGGGTGTGCAGGAGGCAGCTGATCAGATTCTCTCATCATTGATGTTTCTATCTCTCTCTCCTCTCCCAGCCTCTCTGAAATCAATAAAAATATCTTTTTAAAAAGAAACATTCACAGGTTGTCTCTAATGCGTTTTAGTAAAAATGGTAGCTTGGAAGATATCAGAAAAAAATGCAAGAAAGCTTACTGTCATTCCATTCAATGTTTTGGATTATGGGAATGCAATACTCTAAGAAAAATAAACAGAAGTTTAAAAAAATACGAAGGATGCAATGTGTACGTAAAAAACCTATGTGGTTGATTTGAAGAACATACTTAGGTTTTTCTAGTTGATCCTGTGTTAAAAGCAGAGGGCCGGGGAGGCGGACAGAGAAACTGGTAGTTAATGTCCAAGGTCTAACCGCTTTGGGTGACTGCCACAGGGGTGGGGGGGTCAGCGTTCTCTTTGCAGGTACGGTCTGGCCGCGGTCCCTGTGTGTGCTCAGTGTCCCACACACATGGGCAGCGCACACTCAGAGCACAGGAAACACGTGGCTGCCCAGGAGGACAGCGGGGAAGCGGGCGGTGTCACCTCACACAGGCCTCAAGGGCGCGCTCAAGAGCGCCGGGCACCCACTTAAGCGACTTGTTTAAATTTGGTTGTTTAGAACCATTATTTTCTGTCCCAAATTATCCACCAAATTAGCCTCCTTGTCTGAGTTCAAATGACAATTGCCGTGTTGTCAGTACTCGCATTGAAACCTAACTTCTGCTCGGTTTAAAAGTATTACCCAAGGCGGGTAACCTCCCAGTGCCAGGCTCACAGCAAATGTTTCACCATCAAAATGAGGGCGACGTTCTGAGTTAAAAAGTGTTAGAGGTTGTGTTTTAAAAAGATAGGAGATGAAGGTTAAAGTATAATCAGGGAGTTTTACAGCCAACGCCATCTCTCCCGGAGCTGCAATGGAATCAAACCGCGTTTGCCTCATTTCCATTCATGAAGGGCCCAGCTGACAGACACCCCTGATGGTGTGAGAAATGCATTCCTAAGAAATAGGGAGGCCACAGGTGGCTCCAGGAAATGGGGTTTTCAGCTCTTTTGGATTAATCGCTTTTTCCAATTTGGACAGAGGACAGCACCGAAAAGCAAAAATCTTGCTCTGACCAGGTCCTCCCCCACATCATGGTTGCAATGACAGACATGCAAACCACGACACCGCGATCCCTGTGAGGCCACAGGGACCTGCGGGATTCGGCAGGTGCCTGGGCCAGCACGCGGCTCTCGGCGGGCCCGATGCGTGTTCCCCTGGCCCCAATGCGGGCAAGTTCCTGCCCATGAACAAGGCCGATGACAGCGCGATGGGCCAACACTCAAAGCCAGAGGAGAAAAGCCAAACGGGCGGAATTGTAACCATGTAGCACGTATGCACCTGCTGAATGGAACGGTGGCCCTTCGTTCGGTAATTTTGCATCAACGCACAGCCGTCCACAAGCCCACCTCCCTGCCTTGCAAACGGAAAGGTGAAGGCGGGAGCTGGCCTGGGACTGGGATCACATTGCAGGAAATAGATCCCTTCTTTCCCCTGCGTCTCCCAAGACATGTGACAGTGAGGGAGTGAGGGAGTTTCTGCTCCAGGAAATATGCATTTTTCCCAGCCGAAAGTCAGCAGATAAATGTGCTATTTTAGACAATGTTAAACCGTTTTCTCTGGCACCAAAACATCCTGAAGGTTCTTTGAGCAGCCCTAACCGGTTTGGCTCAGTGGATAGAGCGTCAGCCTGCGGACTCAAGGGTCCTGGGTTCGATTCCGGTCAAGGGGATGTACCTTGGTTGTGGGCACCTACCCAGTGGGGAGTGTGCAGGAGGCAGCTGATCGATGTTTCTCTCTCATCGATGTTTCTGATTCTCTATCCCTCTCCCTTCCTCTTTGTAAAAAATCAATAAAATATATTTTTTAAAAAAATAGATTCTTTGAGTAAAGAACACATCGAGAGACAACATTACTAGAAACAGCTCAGAGGTGTTCTGAGATTTGAGCAACACCAGGGACTGTTTCTGTCCGCAGCCCTTGTCTGAGGAGAGGACCCGGCCTTCCTTCACAGCCTCAAAGCCTCTGTGTGGCCCGAGAATTTAGAACCACTGATCCATCCAAAGGGTAAGCAGGGCTCAGCGGCCTTCACAACAAGGTTTCAAAGCATTTACTGGCCATCAGGGGACCTACCCCCAGCCAAGGCGCAGCTAGTGTTGATGCCATTGTAATTAGCTAGTTATTAACAATAGGAAAGCAGCAGAGGGAAGGCCAGACACTGCAGGCATGCTCCCAGCAAAACACTGGGGGGGGGAACCACATAAGGAAGATCGTCGCCTGTCAATCATACCTGGGGACTGGGATGGTTGGCTAGAAATGGGCCTGGCCACCTCAAGGGCATGGAAATTTGGGATATATAAACCCCTAACAAAGAAGCTTGCTCTCTATGCTCTTGGTTCCTCTTGGCACACTTGGATCATGGTTTATGCTTGGCTTCCTGGCATTCTTCTGTGTGGCCCACGGTCATACAGACACTCCCACACAACGGACTCCACACAACGGGCGGGTGGACTGCAGCTAGCCTGCGGCTGTCTGGGCCCAGCTCCAACATGGGAAGGAAACTCTGGACACTGGCCGTGATTTTAGCTCTACTGAAATCCTAGCCACACTGCGTCTATGATTGGGCTCAGGGAAACGGGACTTTGGAAACCCAGGGATGTAATTCCGCGGAAATAAAAGCTTTCCACCATATCACATCCTTCCGTGCAAGTCTCAGAAAATTCCTTTTCTCAGGATATGGCAAGGACTGCACCCCCAGCAGCACCCAGTGGGGAAGAGGAACCCCCACTTTGTCTGATAAAAGTACCATCTAAGGATCCTTCCTGTGCAAATCATTTCTCTCTTCTTAACCTCCGTTTTCTCACCAGTAAAACATGGAAAGAGGAGTTGACATCTAAAAATCATGCAACAAATTGTATTACTTAACTCAATCCTTGATCTATTGCACCTGTCATGGGTTGAATTATATCCCCACAAATAGTTAAAGTTCTAACACCCCAAATCTCTAATCAAGAGATCTTTAGATGATGCCCTGTGTCAATAAGACTTGTTATTATTCAAAGGGGGAATTGGTCCATGGAAACATGCACACAGAGAACACAGGTAAGATGAAGGCAGAGACAGCAGCGAGGCTTCTACCAGCCAAGGAACGTCAAACACTGCCACCAACCACCAGACACTCCCAGAAAGGAATGGACCACATTATTCCTCTGTGTCCCCAGAAGGAACCCACCCTGCTTTTTAAATGTATCAAAAATACATTTCTGTTGATTTCAGAGAGGAAGGGAAGAAAGAAAGATAGAAACATCAGTGATGAGAATCATAGATCAGCTGCCTCCTGCATGCCCGCTACTGGGGATCGAGTCTGCAACCAGGCATGTGCCCTGACCAGGAATCGAACCGTAACCTCCTGGTTCATAGATTAATGCTCACCCCCTGAGCCACACTGGCTGGGCCAACATTGCTTAATGTCTGACATATGCCCTCCAGACTGCCCTCTAGCCATCCACTCTGTGGTACTTTGCTATGGCAGCTTTAGCTAACTAGTACCCACACTATGGCAATAAATAGCTTTGCTAGAATCCAGATTATACCTGTGATGGGGAATGGCAGTGAGAAATATACACAGGGACCTAGGACCTTTCTGCCCCGGCCTCCTTATGTTTGCCCGGCTCCTTATGTTGTCTGAAGGCATTCCATCTTGATTTCTGAACGTGCCTGTTGTGGTCAGCGGTGTGGCCACACATGAATTCTTCAACAGCCAAAATCCTCAGGGAAAATAAGATGCTCTTACGTGTCAGTGAAAACCGGAGGAAATGAGGAACTATACTGACAACAGCTTAAGAAAGTCCAGGTACATAAATCTTCAGAAAGGATAAATATCTTCGCAAGTATCCTTTTGAGTGGACACCATTGCCTGCCTCTCTCAGGATGATTTGAACAGCAATTTGATTTCACCACACAAAGCAGGGTGTGTGTGCACGGGTGAAAACAGACCACAACAGTCCCCTTCCTAAGCCTCTCAGGTGTCCTATGTGACCCCAAAGCAGGCTGTGTGGTCCTCACCTCCTGGCTCCATTGGTATGGTGGGGTCTCTCTTTTCTGCATCCAGCACGGAAAGAGAGATGATCCGGTTCTTTGAGCAGAGGGGTTGGGGATTGAGAAATAAAAGAAAGAGACAAGACACAGAGATAGAAGGAAAAAGCTGGAACCGGGTGGACCGCTGCCCTCTTCTGATGGAGAGACAGTGACCCAGGGCCGCAGCCAGTATTTTACACCCCCAAATACCAGGAAGTTTCACCAAAAGTCAAGACAAAGGAGATTATTTGCATTCTTGAGTAGGCCCCAGTCCTATTCATTCCTGGTGCTTGACTGGATTTACATATCAAAACCCACTTCCCTACACCTGGGCAAAGATAAGAGTCAATGCTGAGAACACATCTGCCTTTTTGGTAAGATGTGTAACCAAGATGCGGCTTTGCCTGTCGCCTTGGGTTCAGCTGACAATCATTAAGGAAGAATGCCTGTGTGCCTTCCCAGACGCTCTCTACATGTTGGAATGACTTTGATTTGAAGTTTCCTTCAGCTTCAAGCTTTGGGAGGACCCGCCTCCCCACTATCCCCCGACACCCTGATTTCTAGCTGTTGCTTCAGCTCTTGCTGGCACTGTTTATTATTTATCTTTTCCTCAAGGATTTAGCGACCCATTCCCTCACACTAGTCATTTTACAGATTTCTCCATGGTCAATGGACATGCACCCATTGGCCTCCCTCTGGTAACAGTAGCTGTGCCGTCCTTTAGGCCTTTCCAGCTCATCACTGCTCCCTGGAGCCTGAGAGGCTGCTCTGTCACACTGGCTTCCTTCTGGCCCATCTGGTGCATGCAGCTGTGCCCCATGCTTCCTGGGATAATGAGGGAGAGAAGATAGAGTGCACGCCACATACTGTCAGGACCTCATATCTCCTAATATGTCCTATATCACATTCTAATATATGAATGTAGCAAATACAGATCTGTTGGTAGAGTTACAGAACTCACTCAGAGGGCAATGGAAATATTCTATAAAAGGTCAAGTAGTAAATATTTTAGGCTGCAAGGCCCTATGTTTTCTTTTCTGACAATGCTCAAATCCACCATTATCCAGTGCATAGATAATACATAAATAACGGCATGACTGTTACAATAAAACTTTATTCACACAAGCAGGCAGTGGCGACTGGATTTGGCCTGGATTTTGCTGACCCCTACGAACTAGGGGAAGATTAAGCTGCAATGGTAATTAGTTATGTGCTGTGCATTATAGACATTTTGTCTGGATGATAAAAGACAGGATAATGTATACTTACGGCTTTTTCTCAAGGAAGATAATTATAACCAATTATCTACAAATGACATCACAGAGAACAATCATCAATTGTCTTTTCAGAACAGAAGTGTTTGGCAGAGAAGACTGCCTGCTTCTCGCGATGTGCAGAGGCAGATACCCCGAGACACCCTATAATACTGAACTCCACCTTAGATTAAAAGGTAACAACACTCCTTGATACACTCTTGTTGGAAGAAGAGAGAAAACACTCTAGGGCAAAGACAAGCTACCAAGAACAAATACGTAGATAAATGTATCAAAATATGCAGACAACAAACTGAAGCCAGAGCTGGGAGCGATGGGCGTAAGGATGGAAGGGGATGTGGAAGCTCTGTGGTGGCAGGGTTATCCTCCACCAATGGCAAGGTGGGGAAGCGGGGCCACGCCACCCTGCGCCTCCACACTGACCTATCGCTCTCAAAGGGCTGACCTGCTTCCAGCCTCGGGACCCCGAGTCTGACCAGAAGCAGACATCATCTTCATAGTTTGGGGGGGGGGAATCATATCACCTAAAAGTTACCAACTTTTCACCCAGACAGTGTTGCTCATTGGTTAAGCATCAACCTATGAACCAGGTCATCACGGTTTGATTCTCCATCAGGGCACATGCCCGGGGTTGCAGACTCGATCCCTAGTGTGGGACAAGCAGGAGATAGCCAATCTATGATTCTCTCTCATCATTGATGCTTCTATCTCTCTCCTTCTTTCCTCTCTGAAATCAATAAAAATGTATTTTTTTTAAAAAGCTACCAACTTTTCAACTGCAGAGATTAAAACAATAAGCCATTGAAATGATATCTTTAAATAAATTGTTTTGAAAAATAACAACTTGAGCAGAAATTATTCTTTAAAGTAATAGTCAGATGCAAAGCACATTTGAAGGATTAAAATGTTTTAAAAAATCAGTTAACTGACAGCAAATGGACTGTTACTCAAAGGACGTTCTCAACGACGTGTCTCAAGACAGAAAGCCAGTGACACCAGAAGAAAGGCACAAGATACAGGAAGTGTGAGCAAATAACCGTCACATGTGTGTAAATAATAGGGTAATGCTGGGAATCAGAACAATGACTGTAGGTGCCTAGCAACTGCATTTAATGTGTAGAGTTTAAAGCTATAAGAACAACAATATTAGACAAAAGTATAAGTTAGGAGGGAAATTAAATAAGCAAACTTTAAAAAGTTGGAGAAGGAAAAATACAAAGAACTAAGTAGGTAAATATTGAACTGGCATCACTGAAAAATAAAAAAAAAGACAGAAAAAATGAAGATGAATCTTCAAAGCCTAAGAAAGCAGATCAAGGAAGAAAAATAGGTCACAATTTTAGATATGAAAACAGATAAAATAAAGCTAGAGCAGAAATTTAAAGATTATAAGAAAACTAGTGGCCTGGTGCACAAAATTCATGCACATTAAAAGAGAATTAGAGGAAATATTTTAATATTGCTATTTGCCCTCTCTATAATAGAAATGTCAGAGATGAAAGAAAATTAGTAAAATGTATATGAAAATCTTCCCCCTGTCAGAGTCTGGGGTGTGCCACGGGGGACCCAGAGTCAAGTCCCAGGCCACCCCCGCGTGCCTCTAAATCGCGTGAGACCCAGACCTGGCCAGCCCCACCCCCACTGGGTGAGATCAGACCCAGCTGGCCCCAACCCCATCAAGCCCTGCCAGGTGGGGGGGCACAGCCTCAGGTCCCCCAGCGCATGCCAGGCGGAGGGCACAGCCTCTGATTGCTCGTTAAGGCTTGTTACAGGAACTCTGCCTCCACTCTCTTTGTATATATCAAGTAGCAATTTTCAAGAATTTAAAAAGGACACTAATTCAAAAAATAAGAAAACCAAAAGAACTTCTTGAAAGGAATTGATGAGGTATAGATTTATTGGTTGCAACAGAAAAGAATTAAAATTGTAAGTGACATAGTTACAAATCAATTATCTAGTCTCACCATTCATAAGGTTAAAAAAACATTAAAAAATAAATAGCTTTGGGCATTAACTGCTATACTTTCCTATTTTTAAAGTATCTCTATATAATAATTACTTCAAAGCAAAAAATAAGTTTGGAAAAGCAAGATATAAGAAGTCAACTTAATTCCTGCCTTTCTCCTTTCACCACGTGCTTCTTAAAACACAGCAGTGAGCCTGGCTGGGGGTAAGGGGGTCGGAGAGTCCTCCCACACACCCAAGGGTTGGCTGCAGGTTTGATCCCAGGCCGGGGCACGGACGGGAGGCGGCGATCGATGTTCTCTCACATCAGTGCTTCTCTCTCTCCCTTCCTCTCTCACCAAAAGATCAATAAGCACATCCTTGGATGTGGACTCAAAACAATACAACTCAGTTTCTGTTCAAGTCTCCAGGCAATCTATGCCCAGACTGGCGAGCAGCCGCCTGCCCTGACAGGTCATTTATAAGCAGCATATTTCTATCTCACTTAAGGCCAAACAAAATAAGCTAGAAAGCACCATGGGACAGGGAGAAAAATCAACATTTTAAAATATCTTTCCCTTTATCCCCGGCGCATCCCCCAGGACTGCAGACCCTCTAAATGCTCTGTGCTGTGCTGTCCTGCACACAATTTAATGAGGGAGTTTTTCCTCTCCTTGGAAATTGAGTTTTCAGGCAGCTGTTCGTCCTAAAACCCAGGCTGCTCACAGCTCCTTTGCTGTTCTTCATCCTGCTGTCCTGTGGGTGTTATGCAGACAGCTCACTCCGTCCTCCCGGCCTTGTGTTTTGAGCTTGCCACGGAGAAACTCATTTAGAAACCTGAAGTCGATTTCCTCTCCCCCTGAATCACCAACGAAGCCGCGCTCTTATAACACTGACTTGTCTATCTTGCGCTCCTGCCCAGCAGAGAGGGGAGTTGTCTTATTCTTGTCATGTTTTCCTGCTGTGGTTCCCTTGCCTTTGATATGGCGCTTCTTCTGCAGTTGGCTCCACCATCCACTGCCTCTACTCCTCCTCCATCCCCACCGGGCCCATCACCTTCCACAGCGTCTTCCAGAAACTTCTGTATCACCACATCCCCCTGGCCTCTGCCCAGGAATCCTCCTTCACACGGACCTGCTCTTACGCTCTTACACTTGCTCCAGTGGTCTTTCCTCAGCATTCACTGAGGAGACGTCAGAGAAAAGCAGATGTTTGCTCGTGTTGCTGCCAGAGTATAAGATAGTGGGAACTGCTGAGAAAAACCCACATTTTAGCCATAAAAACCCAAAACTCAGAATTCAGGCAGTAACAGATCTGATCATCAGCTAGAATTGCATGCCTATTTCAAGCTCCCCAAGACCACCCCCCCCCCATGCTTTTCTGGGAAAAGAAATGATAACCAGCTGACTCACTGATCTCTCTCTGCCCCTGACGCGTTGTTTCAGCCAAGGACTGGCAGAATTCTGAAATGCCTGCTAAGGTCTGTTTTCCCCTCAGCTCCCTTTGAAACCTGGCGTTCATACTGACTAATTTTCCTATCATAATTGGGATCATCGTTGTAATAATAGCAAGCAATAGTGAGCACCTTTATCAGCTTCTAATTTTTAGTGTACTTATGATTCCTAAAACTGTGAGGCACTGTGGAATAGAAATGAGACTATCAAAAGATCAGTCATTCTCCATTTCTCTATTCTATGTTTTTATTGCTTTTTAAAAAATATATTTTTATTGATTTCAGCGTGGAAGGGAGAGGGAAAGAGACAGAAACATCAATGATGAGATAGAATCATTGATCGGCTACCTCCTGTCACATCGATGTTTCTCTCTCTCCCCATCTTCCCCTCTCTGTAAATATCAATAAAAACACATCCTCAGGTGAGTATTTTTTTAAAAAAGGGTTCATACGTGTAAAGTTCTCTTAGTAGTTCCTGACACACACCATCCACTCCCTAACCATGGACACTTCCCACGGTCACAACATGATCACCACGCCCTAAAGTCACTTTAAAGGAATCCTTTCATAATGCTCCTGTGATTATATTTTCTCATTCCATAACCTGCTCTAAATATAATAGAGAATACCCACTTTAACTGCAGAGGTCTGTATTTAACCGTATCGGCTAAGTTTAATAAAGCATGTCTATTAAATTCCACTTTATTCACGTAACATTGCCTCTCATTCTCAAAACTGCATGAGGGAGATGAGGATGTTTGCCAACCTCAGCCGCTGGGAAGCGGGTGCCTGGGGGCACTTCCTTCCTGGACAGCCGGCAGGTTCTCTCTGAAAGGTCCACAGGGGAAAGGGAGCCGGCAGTGAATTTAGGCGGGACTGCTCCTGGCCTTGGCCTTGAAGGGCAAGTCTTGTAACAGCTCCCTGCAGGGGGCTCATCTCCAGGAACCAACGCCACCATTTCAAGGTACAATGACAACTACAACCACAACAGGGTCCAGACCTCTCAGGTAACCAGACCTTCCCAGGAATGATCATTTTATCAGAAGACTGTTTGCTGAACAATGAACTCAAACACAGTCCTGTTCATGCTTGAAGCTGTCCCCTCCAAAGGCAGACTTGAGAATGGCAACATCGTAGCTGACGCTGAGTCCTTCCTGCCCGTCCCCTGGCCAGCTCCCGGCTGGGCCTGCTGATCTGCTGGTGAGTCTGCTTCGGACAGACAAGCTCTTTCCTGGGCGCTCAGGGCATTCAAACCGGCTTCCCGCGAGCCTGGGGCGCCCAGGACGTCCCGCCTTTCACTGTGTGTGTCTGTCAGGCTGTGCTCTGCGTGTTGTTCACGTGGACCCATCAGAGAGGGCACCTCCTTCCCTGGTTCGTGCAGTCCTGTCCTCATTACACACACACAGCCACCAGCTCCAGGCGCACGTACCCACCAGCAACTGGCAAGCACCCGAGACTGCCTGGGGCTCCCAAGGTTCCCACGGCGATAACTAACTCCACCTGCAGGGCAGGCCCGCCTGACGCCGCTGGATTGGTGAGGCCCGTGGTCCGCAAGCTGCGGCTCTCGAGCCACATGTGGCTCTTTGGCCCCTTGAGTGTGGCTCTTCCACAAAATACCATGGCCTGGGCAAGTCTATTTTGAAGAAGTGGCATTAGAAGAAGTATAAGTTTAAAAAATTTGGCTCCCAAAAGAAATTTCAATCGTTGTACTGTTGATATTTGGCTCTGTTGACTAATGAGTTTGCCGACCACTGGGCTAGGCTGTGTCTTACATCTCCTCCTTCACTGTAGTTTATTGCTTCGTATCTATTCACACCACACATCACCACAGGTTGTGTCATTGAACATACAGTTCTCCTTTGTTGGAGGGAAACGGGAAAACATGGGTGCATGACTGGGCAAAGGCATGAACTAGACCAAATGAATGAAAGCCCCACACATTCACAGATGGACGCTCCTTCCCCTGAGGGATGTACTTCTACAGCAGTGCCCACATCCCCCAAGGGCAGTCACTCTGAAATCACCACTCCTTCTCCTCTCCTTCCTGTCTGTTCCCAAAAGCCTCTTGGCCAGCAGGCCTGCATTGTGGCTGCCCTAAGAGAATGCCATCTGTGCTCAGACAACAGCAGGGTCCAGTGTGACTGAGAACAGGACAGGCCAATTTGTCACAGTGGGGACAGTAGCCCCGACTGGCAATTAAGCCGCGGGACTCATGTAATCAAGATTCTGCTTTTTATGCGGCCATGGAGGCAGATTTTACTGAATAAAATCAAATGTTGGAATCATCTGATTCCATCATAATCACCCAGACTTCAAATACTGTGTCTTATCGGGAAATGTGATCTATCAAGTCAAGGGTAAGGGCAAGTTCACAGGACCAAAGAATCGACGCTGTAGAAACAGGAAGTCTCGAGAAGGCTGCCTAACCCCGCCTTTTGTTTAAGTATCATATTTTTCTACAAACTTTGGAAAAAGCACTCTTTTCTGTCTTCAACACAATCAATATCAAGGACTTTACAAACCTGAAGAGCAACCCCATTCTTTTGTAAAAGTGTAATTGAGAGTATTTTTATCTTAGCATGTCATGTTTTCTTTATAATATTGCAGAAAATGAAAAGAATATTCAGATAACCAAATAATCATACTTTTGATTTATGGAGTTCTTTATTTTATAATATATTGGGAAAAAGAAAATTAGCACTCAACTGAGGTATATTGATAAGCAATTTTAAGTGAGAGAGCATGTCTTTGCTAGTAATAGAACCAGGGATCCAAAGATAAAACCATATTGCTGATAAGGATTTGCAAGTGGGTGTCCAACCGCATGGGCCAGGGCATGCTGTATGATGAAGCAGCTTTTGATGCAGAATTAAAAGTGGAAAAAAGTCAATTTCCTTTCCTTATGTGAAATTGTGTTTTATCTCTCTGTTTATATAAAAAGATAAGAAGAGAGAGAGGAAATATAAATTTTCTATCATTCTAGATTGTCCCCATCACTAGAACGTGCACTTAACCGAATTTCTACAGTAGCAATATAAAACATAATAATAAACCTCCACTTTGAATGGACTCTTATCTGTCTGATAAATATCTTCATGCGCCTGCTTTCTTGAAGGAATAAACCTAAACCACAACTGGTCTAAATAAAAAGGAAAATCATGAAATATACTCCAGCCGGGCAAATGCGATTCCTTTCAGCATCAGCGTCGCAGTCCAATCACACACTTCTCATCTCATTTTCACATAGATAGAGATATCAACCTCCCCTTCGATGGCACTATTAATAGCATTATTACCTAAAATTCATTTTCGGAACGTCAACCCTGTAAATGGAAATGGTGCTTCCAGCAAAGAAAGGGTAACTCTCCTCAGGGAGCTGACAACGTAATGGAATGCTGTTTGTATTAAAAGTTGAATTCTAGCTGAGGTTTTATGTTTTAAACACCTAATAATCCAAATTATCACCAAGCCCAACGCACTCCCTGGTGGTGCATTAGAAAGCTGTATTCACAAGGGCACTAAGTAAGCTACTCTTTGGTGAGTTTCTGCCCAGCATAGGGCCACATTTCTGTTTTTAATTGACCTAATTAATACTTCCCTGAACTGATAAAGAAACATAATTCGAACAATGGGACATTAAAAAGGCAAACCATATCTATTATACGATTTCATTTAAAAGAGGATTATTACTGCTCTAGCTGGTTTGGCTCAGTGGATAGAGCGTCGGCCTGCGGACTGAATGGTCCCAGGTTCGATTCTGGTCAAGGGCACATGCCTGGGTTGAAGGCTTGGTCCCCAGTGGGGGGCCTGCAGGAGGCAGCCAATCAGTGATTCCCTCTCATCAGTGATGTTTCTATCTCTCTCTTCCTCTCCCTTCCTCTCTGAAATCAATAAAAATATATTAAAAACAATAATAAGCCGAAACCGGTTTGGCTCAGTGGATGGAGCGTCAGCCTGCTGACTGAAGGGTCCCAGGTTCAATTCCGGTCAAGGGCATGTACCTTGGTTGCGGGCACATCCCCAGTGGGGAGTGTGCAGGGGGCAGCTGATCGATGTTTCTCTCTCATCAATGTTTCTGACTCTCTATCTCTCTCCCTGCCTCTCTGTGAAAAATCAATAAAATATATTTAAAAAAAATAATAATAATAAAATAAAATAAAAGAGGATTATGACCTATGCATTAACATATACTAGTAAAGGTGATCCTGTGACTAGCAATCATTCGTGGAGATGAACTTGTTCATGATGTAATAATTTTGAATCAGGGTACTTACAGGAGTCAAATTCATATTTTCCAGAAATAATAATAAAGAAAACTAATATCAAATAAGCCAGTCAGAGAAAGACAAGTATCACATGATCTCACGCATATGTGGAATCAAATGAACAAAATAAACTAATGAACAAAATGGATCCAGAGACATAAAAGCATGGAACAGACTGTGGAATCTCAGCGGGCTGGTGGGGGAGGGTGGGTGGGTGGGAAGAGACCAACCAATGACCTTGTATGCTTGTATGCATACCCCATGAACACAGACAATAGAGTGGTGAAGGCCTGCGGCTGGGTAAGGGTGGCAGGGGCAGGCTAGAGAGGTCAATGGGGGAAATAAGGGGACACATGTAATACTTGCAACAATAAAGATTGAATAAAAGACAAAACAAACAAACAGGCCTCTTTCAACGGGAAGTCCAGCAGAGGCTGCGAGGCTAGCTGCAGAGACACCAATAGCCACAGACAGGCAGCCTTTGTTGGCTACACCGAGAACAAGTCACGGGCTGCTCAAGGGCAGTGGCTGAAATGAGGAGTTGGGCTTCGTCACTGGAAATTTATTTTTTTTTTTTATACCTGCCACTTTTGGTTTGTTTATTCCTTTAACAAAAATAATGATTTCTGGTCTCTGACTAAAATTTGGGGGAAGAAGCGTCTCATTTGAGGATCAGTGACAGCAGCAGGAGGTGTCAGAGAGCCGAGCTTCGGAAAGGCTGGCTTCGTCCAACACCCTATGGCTGTTTCTAGCCCCCAGAATCACGTTTCACCTCCTCACTGTCTGAGGCTTCTCATAGGTAATCCTGTCCAGGGACCTCCTTAAAAGCAGATGAAACCACAAAAGGAACTGATTAACCTCTAGCTATAGGTTTACACTTCTGATATGCCCCTTCCTAACACCCTAAACTTCAAGGACTTAACTTGACCAAGTGTTCTTCTTCAGCTCTACAATGTGGATATCAATCCCAAGTGGGGTTTGCTTGGAATAATGCATAGGACACAGCCCTGTGGCCCACAGGCCTGGAGAAGTGAATTTCCCAATGGAAGTTAATGGTCGCCAGTATCTATGTCTGAAAAGAGGCCAACTAAAGTGTATACCAAAGAGCATGCATGCAACTGGGGAAGTTAAAGATACCAAGGGCAGGGCAGACATGAGTTACATAGGACAAATTTGGTATGGGGCAGATTTAAGATTTTGCAAACTTAGCCCTAGCCAGTTTTGCTCAGTGGCTAGAGCATTGGCCAGCGGACTGAAGGTCCCAGGTTCGATTCCAATCAAGGGCACATGTCTGGGTTGAGGGCTCGATCTACAGTAGGGGGTATGTAAGAGGCAGCCAATCAATGATTCTCTCTCATCATTGATGTTTCTAGCTCTCTCTCCCTCTCCCTTCCTCTCTGAAATCAATAAAAATATGTTATAAAAAGAAGAGTATACAAACTTAGAATGAGGTGCTGGGGATGGCGAGTCTCAATGGGACTAGAGTTTTAAAAGTAGGATGAGGATTCTGATGGCCTAGAAGTGGGAACTAGGAGGAGAACTAGTTCACTGACAAGCTCTAGCTAGACATGGTGTTTTGTTTAAAAGGTTAAACAGTTCACTTGAGGGGACTCAGGGAAAGTGGTTTCCTCCGAGAGAACCTGGAACCAGGCTATCAAAGGTAGGGCAAGGGGAGAGAATATCTGACAAGCCACCTAATACAGAAGAGCTTTGGTTGAAGAAGTAAAGTTCCACGGGGAAGGGAAGTGAAGAACGGGGATGTGAGTCCAGACCAGAAGCACAGAGCCAGCATCCTGGTGTGGACAGGTCAGGGAAAGGTCGGTGGAGGCCTGGAGACAGAGCTGGAGCCTTGACCGTTAATGTAAACAATGAGAGGCTGGTCCCTACAAGGTCCCCCACAATTCGTTAATAAATAGCTGATCTACGTAGTATGCAATTTGAGAAATACACTGTTGAGGACATTTTCATACATTGAATTCATTGGTTTTAATCATGAAAGGACTAACAGTATTCTTATTTAGAGATGAACAAACTGAAGTATACAGTCACCTGGCCAGGAGGGAGTTACTTCTATTCTGTGCAGAGTGGCCGGAGGGATCTTTTTAAATTATGAAACCAATAATATCGATAGCCCGTTTAGGTCTTCCAGGAGATTGTCACTCACTCAGAATAAAACCCAGACTCTATACCCTGCCTGGGAAAGCTGTGTTATGTGTGTTTCTGTGGCCTCTTTCCTTCGGTCGCAAACTGGACACTACTCCTCGCTGAGTCTGCTTCAGCCCCACCCAATGCCATGAATCCAGCAAGCTTGGAACTGTCCTCACGGCCTTTGCATAGCTTTGCCTTCTGCTGGAACATTCTGTCCTTGCCCAATGTCCGTGATTGGTGTTCCTTATCCTCACAACTCAGCATTATTTTCACTTAAAGTAAAGCCATGCTTTCCACGGAAACCACCCTGTCCCTCTATACATACGGATTGAACATACCATACATAAACCCTCAATAAATATTTCTGAAGAAAAAAATGGATGTTATTCTAGCATCTTTCTTATAAAGACTGCAATTTTATTTATGGTTTTCTCCTTCCAGATGCACCCCCCATTTATGATATGCACACAGTGGGAGGAAGTCTGCATCTCTTACCTTTTCATCCCCAATATCTGATGATTTTCTAGGTATAAACGTCATTTAGAGGACTAGAGGTGCTTCTGAAAAGCCAGTGCATTAAAATGTGGCAAAGGAAGGCAATGGAGATTTGCTAAGCATCAGGGACAATCTAGACGCCATTTGACTAATAGCTGGAATGTAACATGAATTCAATCACAGAGTTTTTATTATTTTCCCGCCGTGTTTGACATTCTGTGAACTGTAATAAGAAAGTTGGACTGTGGGAAGGTCAATGGGGGGAAAAAGGGAGATATATGTAGTACTATGTGTAATACTTTAAACAATAAAATAAAATTTAGAAAAAAAGAAAGCTGGACTGTGAGTATTATCCAGCCTTGATAGGAACTGTGCAGGTTTTAGATGGAAGAAAACAAAAGTTTTGGTGAATAGCTTGATGAAGTGCATGACCGTGAGATTCAGACTGAATCAAAGTTTCATTCATTGCTAGTTAAAGTTATGCAGAGAGACTGGCCAGCTGAGCTAGGAAAGGGATTCAATAAGAACACATTTTTAGGAAGGCTATAAACCAGTGATGGGCAACCTTTTGAGCATGGTATGTCAAACTTCGCCAAAAAACTGAGTATAACTCGGGTAGTGTGTCACTTTGAGGAAAAAACATTATTTCGCAAATGTTTCATCCTCAGGAGCAGCAAATGTTTCATCCTCGGCATGCGGCCGCGTGTCATCAGAAATGGCTACGCGTGTCAGTGCTGACACGCGTGTCATAGGTTCGCCATCACTGCTATAAACAGTAGACTTGAGGAAGGATGTCATTAACCTTGAACCTCTGAACCCTAAGTAGCATGATAATAGAATTCCTTGTAAACTTACTGCATTTGTCTTATCAGATGTTCTAGCTACAATCTTTGCTGCACTTTGAAAGAGAGAAGAGATTTATCTGGATTCTCAAAGGTTTGTGGTGTAGAAGAACACTCTATCATTATCTTAATTGGGATTAGAAAATATAAGTGTCCACAGTATTTACTTCTATCATGTTGCTTTATATCACATTTATATTTTACCTTTATATATATCATCCTATATGTCCAAACTGGCTTTGTTGTCATTTCTTCATCACCTGTCTTCTCCACTAGAATATTAACTCAATAATTTGTCTACCGCTATATCCCCAGTATTTAAATTAGCACCTGGCCTAGAGGACATATTCAAACAATACTTTTGAAAGGAACATTGACACCAACTTGGGGCTTAATCTAGGCATTCTGTTAGAATTTCGGGTGGCAAGATGTAAAGATGTTGCCTAGCTCATTTTTAAATTTGAACTACTTAAGATTACTGATTATAGTAGAGCTAAGATGAGGACAGATCTCTTATATAAAACTTGATTCATTTCTGATACTGTGGATAAATTATGCCGAGATGCTAATATATTAGGTAAATCAATGTGGGCTCTAGACTTTGCACTACTAGTTGAGTATACAGTATAATCATTTGTTATTATTTAGTAAATCAGTGACTTTCACCTTCTTTTGATCCTATTTCATATGCAAAAACATAGTTTACCAGTACAGGATAATTTATGCATGAATTGCATAAGCACACAAGATTAAATGAAAGTTCACCAAACATTGACTCTTTCTATGTGTAATATACGTATTTCCACTTTTTCTACTATATTTTATTCTACTCTAATTTGTTTTAATTGTGTTTCTTTTTTTTTAATGCTCTTCAAACATAATGAATTGATTTTATGATGCATAGGTCTCTCAAATTGTAGTTCACAAAGCACAATAGAAGGTTAAATGAAAATTTTTTTTAAAAATAAAAAAGTAAATTTTGTCTCCAACTCTAAAGAGAGAACTCTAAAGATGTGAAACTCTCAACACCTCCTCCATCCTCAGTACTTTCAGGAAGTAACTAACAAGGTGATTCTGGGTGTCTTTGTATGTCAACCCTTCAACTACATGTTTTGTTTGGCGAACCTAAACATAAATTCAGGTCAAGGAATCACAGAATCCAATATGCTTGAGTTAGCTCATTATGATCAATTAAATTACCTTTAAGTCCTGTAAAAACATTTTACATGTTCACGTAGTTCCATTTTCTAGGAAACAAAGCAAGTGAGAGATGTTTTGAAAGCTACAGATGCTGCAGGGCAAGGACTAAGTGGAGGATTGAAGACTGGACAAAGCCTCTGGTTTGCTCAGAAGCTCAGAGAGGAAGGCAGTCTCTGCACAAATCCACACATTGCTCTAATCTAGGAGGTGTTAACCTCAACACTGCAGGCCTTGAAAACAGAGCTACCGAAGTCAAAACAATCATCAGTGAATTCACCTGAGGCATCCACTAGAAAAAAAAATGACAAAAATACTCAAAAACGCTAAAAGCATATCACTACATATGAAGAAGGGGCCATTTGAGATACAAAAAACATTTCCTTTGATTTTTAAAATAGGCTGTAAAAGGAAGGGTTGAGTGTTGAGGAAAGCTGTAATATGTTTTCTTAAATCAAATGTATTGCATATTGCTAGAACCAGGTAGAGTTTTAATCCAGGGATAAGGAATCATTGTGAAGAGCTACATATAATAATCTCTGAGAGACATTTGTTTAAATTCAACAGTCTCAGCTATAGCAGTGGGAAAATGAATCAATTGTCAATGTGATTGTCAATATTTCATGAATTGTATCACAAAGTTCATTACCTAATAAGCAACTCACAAGATGTTAAAAATTTCATAAAAACAGAATTTTCAAAATTAAATTTCTGTATTCTTTGTCTTTCTTGTTTTATTTCAATTAATATGTACACATGGGTCTTTCAAATAGGTGTAAGGTAGGGCCAATATTAAAATAATGTTAGAAAGTATGTATGTTTAAATAAGTCAAATAGAATGAGTCCAATTAATGGACCCACACACATGCTCATTCACATACACAAAGTGAATACATGTACACAACAGTTTGTTGGAATTTTTAAGTAATAAATGTAGATCCAAATTTTCTGTCATTATGAAAAAGATGCAGCCAAATTAGACTATGTATTTTCCATCAAGATAGATCATATATATTTTTCTGAAAACAAAAAAAAACTAGTTAGACTCCAGCAGAAAATTACCACATTGGTAGTTACATAGAAACAAAGAGATAATATTTTTACAAAATACTTAAAAGAGCATCAACAAAACTGAACACCGTTCATCCGGACAGCACTACAGTCATGATCTTTCCATCATTTGATGCTGACGGTAGGACCACTCTTAGACTTCTCACTCATTTTACTGAGATGTCTTAAGAAGAGCCTACCTGGCCTTTACATTTTTCATCCTGCTGGTAAGTAGGGACAGCTCTCTGTGTCCCAGAGAATATATGCTATTATAAACAGAAAGCCACAGAAGATGGAGAAGAGTTTTCTATATGGGACTGCATGACTTTGCTCAATAAGGTATAAATTTGCACCCAGATTAGGGGCAATTGTTGCTGTCCCCAGATTGAATAGGTGACACTTACCATATCCAGTTCTGCCATTACTTAAAATATGTTTTCCTTTTTATGGTTGTTGGTTGAGTGTGTGCTATTTTCTGTTAAATCATTCTCAAGAGATAGTTTTAGACATGTTTGTCTTAGAGAGACTCCATTATCTATATATACGAAGAGCCAGGGTAGTAACATCCAAAACTACCGAAAGCTCGACTGAATGCCAGGCTGCGCGTGCAGCAGGTGAGCAGGTTGAACTGCTGACCTCTTGAAGAGAGAGAGAGGTGTCAACCTGAACACTGAACTAGACCCTGCTTCTCTCTCCTGGCCTCACCAGCAGCCAAGCCTCTCTCTCCCAGAGGTCAGCAGTTCAGCCTGCTCGCCAGCAGCCTGGAGCGGCTGATCAGCCCCACCTCTATGATCAGGCATGGAGATAGTCCCAGAGATGCTGACTAGCATAGAAACCGACCAATCAGAACCAAATCTGGGAGAATTGCGAGAAGCCAATGGCTGCCTAGGAGGCAGAGCTTTTGACGCTGACTGGCATAGAAACTGACCAATCAGAATCAAATCTGGGTGAATTGTGAAGGCAGAACCTAAGGTGGGGGCTGAGGAGGGGTTTTAAGGGCAACATCTGTTTGGTGTAAGGTGTAAGAAAGTGATTCAATTTTTTAATGACCAGTTTGGCAGTATAGTACACATGGCTGGCTCTTGGTCCAGATATAGGAATTATGTGTTTTTGTCTGCCAAGAGCATCTCCTCCTGCTGAAAAAGGCCCCCCCCGCCGCATTTAAGCAATCCTATCCTATATAATCTATCTATACTAATAAAAAGGGTAATATGCTAATTAGACCAGGTCGACCAGCCATCTTCCAGACATCCAACTTCCTTCCGGACAAAACCATGATGGTGGGGGCCAAGGCAGAGGCAATTAGGGGCAATCAGGCCAGCAGAGGAGGGAAGTTGGGGGCAAGATCAGGCTGGCAGGGGAGGGCAGTTAGGGGCGATCAGGCAGGTAAAGGCAGGTAGGGGTGATCAGGCTAGCAGGGGAGAGCAGTTAGGGGTGAGATCAGGCAGGCAGGGGAGGGCAGTTAGGGGTGATCAGGCTGGCAGGGGGGCAAGGTAGGGGCGATCAGGCTGGCAGGCAGAGGGGTTAGGGGCAATCAGGCAGGCAGGCAGGTGAGTGGTTAAGAGCCAGTTGTCCTGGATTACAAGAGGGATATCCAACTGCCGGTTTAGGCCTGATCCCACAGGACATCCTAAACTGGCAGTTGGACATCCCCTGAGGGATCCCAGATTGGAGATGGTGCAGGCCGGGCTGAGGAACTGCCCTCCGTGCACAAATTTCGTGCACCAGGCCTCTAGTCTACATATATAAAAGCCTAAGAGAATGAACGACTGAATGACTGAACAACCAGTCACTATGATGGGTACTGACCACCAGGGGGCAGACGCTCAACACAGGAGCTGCCTCCTAATGGTCAGTGCACTCCCACAGTGCTGCTCAGCTGACCAACGGGCACCAGAAACAGGGCTCACGGCTGGTGACTGGGTACAAGCCGGTGGCAGGTGCAGCAGGGCCAAGATGAGCAGGAGCAGCAGGCAGGAGCGGCAGGAAGTGTTGGACTGCTGGTTTCGGCCTGATCTCTGCAGGCCAGCCTGCAGGGATTGGGCCAAAACCAGTAGTCCAATATCCCCTGAGGGGTCCTGGATTGCGAGAGGGCACAGGCCAGGCTGGGGAACCCCACCAGTGCATGAATCCATGCACCAGGCCTCTAGTTTTACATAATGTTTAATGATTTCATATCACATTAAAAAGACAGCCTGCTAATGACATATATTTGATTAGCTAAGAATACATGCCATATGGAGAAACTGACAGCCAACGTTTCTGGTAACTGATTAGTACCCTCACTTCAGTAGCTGTAGTGCCTACATGAATTCCCTTCAGGCTCCCAACAGCCAAATCAAAGGAAGGAGGAAGGGATTTAATGAATGAGCAAAAGTTGTGTATTCATTCCTCTTTAAAAAAAATAGTCATATGTAGTAGTAAAAATTAGCATTAGAATTTTTCCTAGGGGGAAAAATATATTTTTTGTTTTCACTATTTAAGTAAAATCCCCGTCTCCCAGAATGTGCATTACATGAAATTGTCCCCCACTCAGAGAGCACTCATTTCACATCTCATCTGTTCTGTGAATGAGATGAGAAAATCATTCTCACTTTTTCTGTCTCTAACAGCATAAAGAATCCATGGTGAATTGCACATTTGCCATCCAGGATTATCCACCCTGTCATTTTCTGAGTACAATTCCCTGCTGCACTCCTGTCCTTTGCATTCCAGGCGTACTCCTATGCCTCCATGGCTACGCCATACTCTACATAGTTAATTCAACACATCATGTTATTTCAGGCAGTCTTCAAAAGCTGAAAGCCAGAGAATTAAGCAAAGAAGGAAAATGGATGTCTAAGTAACTGGTCATCAAACCTGAGACAACACAAACTCTTTGAGGCATTCTTTATTTTCAACTGCTGAGCTTTAATACCACTTTTCCCACAATTAGTAGTTAGAATCTCATCATAAAATACTCCCATAAAAATCTATTTAATTTTCCACTGCAGGGAGCAGAGGGTTTGATCTCTTATTACACAGTTTATGGAAAAGTCTGAAAGTACTTTCAATTATTTATCGAATTAAAATCCCGGCCTTGGAAACTGTTAACCTCTCTCTCTCTCTCTCTCTCTCTCTCTCTCTCTCTCTCTCTTTTTCTCACCCTCCCCCCCTCTCCCTCACTCCCCCCCTCTCTCTCCTGCTGTCTCTCTCTACTCTCCCCTGCCACACACACACACTATCAGCCCACTGAGCACCATTAGATCATAAAGCTCCGCAGTAGCAACATCTCTCCTACAGCTGCTGGTACTCATGCAATTTTTACTAAAGTTATAAAGTCATTTATTACATTTTCTTTATGATGCTAATGCATTGCAGTCTGTTACTTTACTGTCCCCACTGTGATAAAGACTGAAACGTATATTGTGCCAAAAATAGATATATACATAAATACCCCTCATCACAAAACCTGTTGAATTAAAAATCTCTTAAACTTAAAAGGTCCATAAAATATTAGCAAGGAGTATCAAAAAGAAAACAGTTCCATGGGATTTTTTTTTTTTTTTTTGCCATTTGTTTCATCCTTCCCCATAGAATTATTTTTTTTTAAGTTTTACTCTGTCAAAATATACTAAAGATGATATTAGTGTGTGATTTCCCCCTTAATTACAATTTTATTGTCTTAGAATATAATAGGCAATTCACTTTGGAGAAGGAACAATGACTGTGTAATTTATAAATAGTTATATGAAAAGAAACAAAGTCATTAAAAGGCAAAAATCCATAGACCCAAAGGTACCTATAATCATTGCATCTTGTTCAAATTGTCTGAACTCTCACCTGGCCAGTGTGGCTCAGTGGTTGAGTGTCGCCCTATAAAGCAAGAGGTGGCTGTTTTGATTCCTGGTCAGGGCACATGCCCGGGTTCCAGGCTTGATCCCCAGTAGAGGGTGTGCAGAAGGCAACTGATCAATGATGTTTCTCTCTCATCCATGTTTCTTTCTATCCCTCTCCCTGCCTCTTTCTCTAAAACAAATATCAGTAAAGAAACGATATTAAACTGAACTCTCCCTTTGATACAATGGTACATAAAGAGTGCAGTTTTCTATAAGGAAACAAATCAGTTATGTTAATTACCGACAGCCCTGTGCTAGGCTTACAGTCACCTGCCGTGCTGTGACTTCAAGGGGAAACTCCCTCCCAGGCCACCGTTCTTTGGAGCCATCCTGCTAGCTGCTTCACCACTTCTCCTCTTCATACTCTTCCCTCCCTCTCTTACCAATTAAAACAAAGTTTCAAGAATGAGAGAAGCCCATCATTCATTGAAGCAGTTCTTGAAGCTCGACATAATGTTTAGGATTTGGGGATATTTCATTTTCCTCAATGAGCAGCCAGAATGAAAAAATACACATGTACAGAAAGGCTTAGCATTATGTTGTAAAATTATAGTGATTTTTATTCTATTCTCAATACGTTTTACCTTTGTAACTTAAGTGCAATTATATTCTAGTATCAACATGATTTGTAAAAATGGTGAGAGCGATGAGCTAGCAAAATCAAAGAATGGGCCTCAGCATCATTAGGCTACTGACATGACTTGAAATGGATGTGGAAATGGAGCTGAGTGGCCTCTCAGAAATGGTTTCCTTTCGCTCTCACTTAACTGAGAACTAGAAGAGTCTGTGTCAATGAGAGACTTTTATGTAGCTCCACAGGACATTTCTGCTCAGCCTGTTTTCAGGCTCAACATGAGTGTGGAGGAGAAGAGGCCACTATCTTGAAGCTGGACTTCCTCACAGAGATGAAAGGCGGGGTTCTGAGCCCCTGTGGCACCCCCTTCCCCCCCCCGCCCCGCCTTAGGGATGGACTTGCCAAGGAGCCTGGGGTGAGCAGCTGGAAATCTGATGACAAAGGGAGGAGCCTAAGACGCCTGGTCCTGTGTGTTTATTTCAAGTTGGAGTCAATAAGACAGGAAAGCTGTCGGTTTATCCAAATTTAATGAAAATGAAGTGCATTGGATAAAACGATTTTAAAGTGTGTCTAAAACGGCTTAACTCGGCTATTAAATGCATTCCTAATACTTCTAAATTCAATGTCCACTATGCTTTTTATACTTACGAATAAGTATATCAATTTAGACACCAAATGTATTATACCATAAATAAAATTTTAAAATGCTGATCTTAAAAATTAAGAAAAATCATAGAGCACATGTTTATGTTCATCTGTTATTTACAATTACCTTCAGAGAATATTGTAGAAGAAACTCTGAACTTACTGATAATCTATCATACAAAGTCCTTAAATCACTGAACTTAATATTTACGTTTCTGAGAAGCAGTAGTTGATAAAGTAAAAAGAATCCTTAAGCCAATGGTATCTATTTAGTCTGGGTTGACTACATTTAATCTTATCAGTACATATTTATTTTTAATCAATATATATTTAAACTAGAAGCCCGGTGCATGAAATTCGTGCATGGAGGGGGGTTGTCCCTCAGCCCAGCCTGTACCCTCTCCAATCTGGGACTCCTGGAGGGATGTCCGACTTCCCATTTAGGGCCTAAACGGGCAGTCGGACATCCCTCTCACAATCCAGGACTGCTGGCTCCCAACTGCTTGCCTGCCTGCCTTCCTGATTGCCCCCTAACCGCTTCTGCCTGCCAGCCTGATCACCCCCTAACCACTCTGCTGCCAGCCTGGTTGATGCTTAACTGCTCCCCTGCCAGCCTGTTTGCCCCCAACTTCCCTCCTCTGCCGGCCTGGTCACCCCTAACTGCCCTCTCCTGCAGGGTTGATCACCTCCAACTGCCCTCCCTTGCAAGCCTGGTCCCTCTCAACTGCCCTCCCTTGCAGGCCAGGTGCCTCCCAACTGCCCTCTCCTGCTGGCCATCTTGTGGTGGCCATCTTGTGTCCACATGGGGGCAGGATCTTTGACCACATGGGGGCAGACATATTGTGTGTTGGAGTGGTGGTCAATATGCATATTACTCTTTTATTACATAGGATAGAGGCCTGGTGCACGGGTGGGGGCCAGCTGGTTTGCCCTGAAGGGTGTCCCGGATCAGGGTGGGGTTCCCTTGGGGCATGGGGTGGCCTGAGCGAGGGGCCTGTGGTGGTTTGCAGGCCAGCCACGCCCCCTGGCAACCCAAGCAGAGGCCCTGGTATCTGGAATTTATTTTCCTTCTACAATTGAAACTTTGTAGCCTGGAGCAGAGCCAAGCCTGTTGCTCCCTCTGGGGCGGCAGCCATTTCTGTTGCAGTTAATTCACCTTCTACAATTGAAACTTTGTAGCCTTAAGCAGGTGAGCCCCGCCAGGGTGTGCGGAAAGCTTTGCTTCCCCTGTTGCCGCCAGCAACCCTGGCCTGCTCTCTCAAGCTCCATTCTGCTGCAATTTGTTTGAATTTGTTTACCTTCTATAATTGAAACTTTGTAGCTTGAGTGGAGGCTTAGGCCTGCAATGGCTATCGGAAAGCTTGGCTTCCTCTGTTACCTGGGAAACCTTGCTCTCTGTGGCTGTAGCCATCTTGGCTGGGGTTAATTTGCATACATGCCCTGATTGGCTGGTGGGCTTGGCTTGGCTAGTGGGCGTGGCTTATGTAGCAGAGTGATGGTTAATTTGCATATTACCATTTTATTAGAGAGGATGTACTATGATATTTACTACTAGAGGCCTGATGCACGAAATTTGTGCATGTGGGGTCCCCTCAGCCCAGCCTGCACCCTCTCCAATCTGAGACCCCTCAGGGGATATCCAACTGCTTGTTTAGGCCAGGATTGGGCCTAAACCAGCAGTCAGACATCCCTCTCACAATCTTGGAATGCTGGCTCCCAATCACTCACCTGCCTGCCTGCCTGCCTGCCTGATCACCTCTCACTGCCTCTACGGGCCAGCCTGATCACCCCTAACTGGCCCCCTGCCATCTTGGTTGCCCCCAACTGCCGCCCCCTGCCGGCCTGGTCGCCCCTCACAGCCCCCCCACCAGCCTGGTTGTCCCACGCAGCCTGCTGTTCAGTTGTTTGGTCGTCCCTCATTAACACCCCTGCCGGCCTGGTCATAGGCAGCTATTTTGTGAGGGCATGAAGGTTAGTTTGCATGTTATCGCTTTATTATATAGGATTTTAATATATAATAGATATTTTCTAAACCAGAGAAGCAAAGAAGATAGACAATTCTCACTTTGATGTGATATTTTTAAATAAGTATGTATTTCATATAATAGTTGAACCATACTATGTTATAGCAGTGATTCCCAGCCTTCTTTTATTCTCCTGAATTTGTGGAAAATGAGTTAATTTTGTGCTTCCAGTTATTTGAGGGAATTCTGAAGAAGTGTCAAAATATATTAATTAATTTTATTTGGAGACACAAAATTATATGAAAGCATGCTGAGTGGGGTGAGGTTACTGTAAAATAAACACTGCATTGTCCAGAAGATGTAATAATTTTTTTCTAAATTTATTGATTGATTATTTTAGAGAGAGAGAGGAGAGGAAAAGAGAGAAAGAGAGAGAGAGAGAGAGAGAGAGAGAGAGAGAGAAACCTCAATTTGTTGCTCAGCTTATTTATGCATTCATTTTTTGATTCTTGTGTGTGCCCTGCTGGGGGATCAAATCTGCAACCTTGGCATATCAGGAGGATGCTCTAACCCACTGAGCTACTGGGTGGCCAGGGCTGTAATGATTTTCTTATCCCTAATCTAGTCAGAAAAGGCGATTGCTTTCACAAAGTGTAAGGGCAATATTCTCTGTGAACAGAGCACCATTATGTTCCATGTCAGGGGTAGCTGATTTCTCCTTTCAGCAATGAAAAGCCCGTGTCCCTAACACGAGAACCCAGATACAGGCCCACAGTCATCCATCCTGAGCCTCTTTTACTCAGAACTAAGGACTCAGAGTATTTTCATCTGTTTGGTGATGGAGTGATGGAGTGCTTTCTTTCCTGGTGCTGATCATCGTTTACCCTTTAGATATGCATTTACTGTTGCTTTTATGCTGCCCATCATCCACTGTTGTAAGCGTGAGGTAATTGCCTGGGAGGGCAGAGAATCGGGTCTGGTTTGACACAGTTGATCCCCGCTGCCCCGTGTTTATTAGTTAACACATATTGTTTGACTGGATCAATGGACAGTTATGGTAACTAAATTTTAAAATATGCAACCTTTGGACTTACTGTGAATTATTTAATATTTTCAAAAACACTGCAATGGATATTAGTAAGCTAAATGTGATATGCATTTTACTAGTATTTTGAGGGATATTTTATTAGTTTCCAAAAGACATTCATCAATTTACATGTTTTCTATATATGTAGATATATGTAGAATACCCAATATGTTAATAAATGAATCTCTTTAGAAGGACACGTGTACTTGTTTCTAAATGACAGGGTTCATCTTATACATATTTGTTTGGTAAAGGCACTTTATTATATAACACTGTAAGGATCAAGAGTGCTGTAATTATTATAGATATTGTCTTATTAACCTACAGCATATTTACTTTTTCTGCCACATAAAGCCATGCATTTCCTGTTCTCAAACATTTAAAATACAGGGTGGGGCAAAAGTAGGTATACAGTTGAGTACCCAAAACAGTATATTCTTGTATTATTATTTACTAGAGGCCTGGTGCACGGGATTCATGCACTGGTTGGGGGCATGGCCTGCGGTGATTGGCCCATGTGGGAGCACTGTTCATCCTGGTCAGCCAAGTGGCACTCCCACTGTGGGAGCGCACTGAACACCAGGGTGCATTGTGGGTCTGCCCCCTGGTGGTCAGTGTGCATCATAGCAACTGGTTGACCGGTATTTCTGATTGTTCCGCAGTTCGGTCACTGGGCTTTTATTATGTAGGATTAATCATTGTATTACTTTCCATATTCACAACTATAAACCTACTTTTGCCCCACACTGTATGTTTCATTGTATTCTTCTAATTTGTGTGTGTGTGTGTTGTTGTTGTTGGACTACTAAGCTCAAGGGAATGAAGATTTGATCGCACGTGGTCTATTTAGACACTATCTTGCGAAACGCAATTCTGTTTCTGAACCAGAGACTTGGCTCGTTGTCTGGGTCAGAGCACATTAAAATGTCATGGTCTCCAGTTAGGGAGGAAATGCAGCAGTGTTCGGCGTTAGGAGACACAGGGATGAAAGGCGGGCAGTTTACTAACCATCTGACAAACTCCGTGTAGTTCACGTGAGAACATCCTATAGACCCAGACAAAGATAGACATCGCCTGGGGGGAGGCGTGGAGTTCTCTTTCCCTGGTTTATTGCTTCCTGTTAAAATGAATTGACGCTTGTTTATCCTAACACACATTGTGTTTTCACACACACGTATTCCACTTCGCACATGAATTACATATATTTTGTGAAGAACAGGTCAAAGATGCCTGCAGGAACATATGGATGAATAAAATATTGTTAATGGGTTCTCCTACAGTCCAAGAGACTGGGGGAAATTAAGAAGTGGTAAAATGTGACTCAATCCCAATTGAGACGTTGACAAAAGTGAGTCAGGCTCATTATTTATAGAATTCCCAACTGCTCCTAACTACATTAAATTTTTAAGTTGTGCCTGTACAAACTGGATCATATGTCATGTTTCTCCATATGCTTCTTAGCAGGCATGGAGAGTTCTCAGTACTTTTTCAGACAGACCGAGCCCTGTGATATGATTCATTATCATGCATTAAGCCCAAAGTTGTTACCGCGTCGTTGCCATTTGGAAAATGTTGCTCACACACTTGATCTGAGGTGATAGAGTGGAAGGAGATGTGCATAGTTAACTTGAGACTGCCTGACATGCATGCATCTCCAGGATCCTCAGAGGATGAGAGTTGCTGAGGATTGAATCCCCTGTATGAAACTAATTTCGGAAGCAGATGGCTCTACACAACTTGGATGGCCCTTCAGTTTCTTTATTGCAAATAAAATACTTGCCAGGTTTGGTAAAACAAAGGAAGAGCACAGCTGTCTTATCAGTGTGGATTTTGATAGGGATGCCTAATCAGGCTTTAAGAGATGTGAGAGTAAAAAAAATAAAGAACCCTCACAATTGTCATCTCATGACGCTATTGAACATAATATGCCCAATGATGAGGCACAGGAAGGATTCATTGCAGAAAAGTGTCAGACATGGGATATTTTCAAAAATGGGGCATTGGGGAAGGTATTGTGACATGAAAGATCATTTTAAAGCACAATAGTGTAATAAAAATGATAATTAACCGCTGCAAGCTCTGAGAAATATAAGCTAGTATCTGCGTAATAAAACCTTTGATCAGATCAGGGTTCCATTATTTCTAGAAATATGTCAAGGCAAGTAGTGTCCTGTCTCATCTGGCACAAATAAATTCATTTTATAAATCACTGTCACCCAAATAGTTTCTCTTTCCAAACCCCAGTGGCATTGGCCCCCAACTCCCATAAGAAGTGTACCTGTTGGTGATGGCTATTCAGATGTAGTTCTCCCCTACAGCACAGTGAGGTCGATGAGGGCAGGGCCCATATACAGTATTACCCTCTTGTGTAACCCCAGCATCTTGGCACAGGGCTAACTGATTAATTATCACCTAATTGTTAATGATCAGTAATTGATCAATTTACCAATCTAACAAATGAGTAATATGTGAAATAGAGTGCTGGGTTTATGATTAAAATAATGAGTGGAGGATAACCATGGGAAGATCGGTGGGGAGAAAACCCTATATATGGCTTTTGACCTGTAGGGGGTAAAAGAGATGTGGGCTGTTCCCAAGACAGCCAAATACATACTAATGACATGAGGGGTCACAAACCCAAATGGCTACTGAGAGGAGCTATAAACCTAGAGGGTTTATATCACTTTCCTAAACACATTATTTTTTTAATATATTTTATTGATTTTTTACAGAGAGGAAGGGAGAGGGATAGAGAGCCAGAAACATCGATGAGAGAGAAACATCGACTAGCTGCTTCCTGCACACCCCCTACTGGGGATGTGCCCGCAACCATGGTACATGCCCTTGACCGGAATCAAACCTGGGACCCTTCAGTCCGCAGGCCGACGCTCTATCCATTAAGCCAAACCAGTCAGGGCTAAACACATTATTTTTAAAAATATCATATGTGCCACAGTGTTGGGCCCTCACCTACAAGCCCCGCCCAAAGGCAAGTCATCCGGCGATAAGGGGCAGCTGTTTCAGGAAGAGGCTCAGGCTACAGCGAGCATTCTGCGTGTGAAAAGTCATAAGGAGCAATACAGGCTTGGAAAGCTGCTCAAGCACGTATCAGGGAAAGCATAACCAAGCCAACAGAGGAGGTAAGCTGAACACGAAAGAGGGAGACAAGTCAATTACACGGCCCTCCCTCGCTTCCCACAGTTGTGGGGGAAACTACCTGAGACAGTGGTCGGCAAACTCATTAGTCAACAGAGCCCAATATCAATAGTACAACGATTGAAATTTCTTTTGAGAGCCAAATTTTTTAAACTTAAACTTCTTCTAACGACACTTCTTCAAAATAGACTCGCCCAGGCCGTGGTATTTTGTGGAAGAGCCACATTCAAGGGGCCAAAGAGCCGCATGTGGCTCGCGAGCCGCAGTTTGCCAACCACGGCCCTAGAGGACAGTGATGTCCAAACATCTTACTCACACAGCTATCGGGAAATTGGTTACTGTCTATAATAAAGCAGTCAGTTTAGGTTAAAAAAGTATACCTTAGATGAGATCATCATGATTCATGCTTTAGCTAGGGGATATAATCTGTTTAAATTATTCAAATTAGCCTTATACATGAAACATGATATGTTGAACAATACATTTCAAAAATGACACAGCATAAAAGGTTTAGTATAGGAACCAAATGAATATTAAACGATGTGGTAAAATCTATTCCTATAATATCAAAAATAAAACTATTCTCATATTGTGAAACGTGTAATTATTGTATTTACTGATTTAAATATCAAGGGATTTGGGCGAGAGTTAACTTTTCCAGGGGCAAATATGGCCGTGCCATTCACTCCCATCATCTCCTCTGAGCTTGAAACTCTAGGGCTTGGCTTTGCATCTGGAAGGCACCCAAAGTAGGGCTCCCAGGTGTGTACTACCCGGTCACTTCTGCCCTGGCCACCCCCTCCTCCTTTAGACTCCCTTGGGCCTCTTGGTCATCTCTCACTTCCTCAAACTTCCCCATCCCTTCCTTGGGAAGTGCTTTCATGCATTTCATTTATGATACACAGCCTACCACATCCACTTCCTATACGGAGACTTCAGGTCAAGTTTCCCTTCCTCAGGGAACCCATTCCGCACCCCAGGGTTTTCATTGGGATTTGTGTACTTATGCAAGCCAGTCTCTTCCTCTGCAGTACTTGCCTCAGTTTGTAACAATAATGGTACTCTCTGTGCCCTTGTTACATATCTTTCCTCTACGAGATGGGAAACATCACAAGAGTGAGGAAACTGCCTGCCTTATCCTAAGTACCAGGATCTGAAATACATTAGGTATTCCTTCAGACTTACTGTGAACGTAAGAGTGAATCTGCTATGGTGACGCACATGTGTTCTGAGATCTGTTGATATCTTTACAGCTAATGAAGCAGATATTATTTTGTGCTTGATTGGGGGGAAAATTTTAAATGAACAAAAATCCTGAAAACAGAGCAAATCAATTGAATGAAGAGGAGTAGGGAGGATATTAGGAATTGTGAGGCACTGATCTTGTTAACCAGTAGTTTGTAAGATTCTGTTTGTAAACTTTGACCCACCATGGAGGGTAGAAACAAGTGCAAAAAATCCTGAGAGGAATGGATGAAATAACAAGCTACAGCACATGGCAAAGAACAGGACAGGACTGAACCCCGTTCGGATTTCTTTATCATCATTTCCTTTACTTTTCCTCATTCTCTTTGTAAGACCCGTCCCTTTCTTGCTGTGCTGGGTGAAACACTGAAGCCCAGGAAAGAGCTTCACTACAAGTGACAGACACACATAGAACCTTCCTTTGAAAGTGATATTTATCCCCGGTTCTTTGTTTTACTATTTCCTTCTCTTCCTTTCTGTATCTAATTATCTTACAGCTCACCTATTTAGAGCTGTTAATTTAAGTCTGCTTTCAAGGTAGTTCCATTCATTTGTGGTAGAAAAGCAACTTGTTAATTAAAAGAACTGTCCTCCTCACCCCTTTTCCCATAGATTTGTTAATGGAATTCACTGGTTTACAATAGCCCACCTTATAAAATGATGTCAAGAGTACAATGACTCTTTTAAGGAAGAAAAGCAGCATGGGTGTAAAGATGAAGCAGAGAACTCATTATCCCAGGTCTGATCTGAGTGGGCGTTGTAAGATAGGAAACTATTACACATCAGAGGTCAGAAGGAAGTTAGCCTGCATGATAGCGGTAAAACACAAGTGAGTTTCTAGGTGAAACATTCTTGACTACATGTAGTTTTTTATGTTTTTAATAAAAATCTTGTTTTTTCTTTATTAAGGTATTACATATGTGTCCTTATCCCCCCATTGCTCCCCCAACCCCCCTGCTCATGCCCTTACCCCCCTGGTGTCTGTGTCCATTGGTTAGGCTTATATGCATGCATACAAGTCCTTTGGTTGTTCTCTCCCACTTACCCCCACCCTCCCCTACCTTCCCTCTAAGGTTTGATGGTCTGATCAATGCTTCTCTGTCTCTGGATCTGTTTTTGTTCATCAGTTTATGTTGTTAATTATATTTCATTAGTGAGTGAGATCATGTGATATTTATCTTTCTCTGACTGACTTATTTCACTTAGAATAATGCTCTCCAGTTCCATCCATGCTGTTGCAAATGGTAAGAATTCCTTCTTTTTTACTGCAGTGTAGTATTACATTGTGTAGATGTACCACAGTTACATGTAGTTTTATATGTACAATATTCTTCTCTGACTGGTCTTTAAAAGGTCAGACTTTAAATGCCTTGGTAATCCATTTAATCTTCCTTGAATGCTGGGTGAAGGGCATAAGGCCAAGCCACCACTTACAATTTCTCTGAAAACTGTTAGCCAAGGTGTAACTGAAAGTTTTACACTAACTGTTCCTTGTAGATGAAGAGCACACATCCCAGCAGGAATAGATGTCACACCCCACGGAGTTCCTGGGAAAGTGGAGGGAAGATATGGAAACAAGGGACACAATCCAACCTTCAAAAGATTAACTTTTGTTTTCTGGGAAGCTGACATTCAGCTGGTGTATAAGGTAGACTTCTTGGAGGCTGAATAATGGAAATGAGGACCTCAAGGGACAGCACACAAATTCCATCAGTGGTGGAAGCTACAAAACCGAAATAAAGACTCACATGCAGAGGTCCAAATGCTCTGAAAGTGTGTTTTCAAATAAAAGGAATCATTATTTTATGAAGAACTATGACCACCTCCCATAATGGGGAGCTCCTTAAAGAAAGAGAACTGGGTTGCACAGTATAAATATCAATAGAGTTGACATTATCTATATCACAAGATTTCTGGGTCCTTTTCTGAGGTCATCTATATATATATAAGCCCAGCAACCAGAATGGCGGAACAACCGGAACAACCAGAACAACCAGAAAGACTGCTGGCTATGACGTGCACTGTGGCAGCCAACCAGCCTGATCGGAGGTGGGTTCCGCTGCCAACTGCCCACAGCCCCTCCCCGCAGCTGGCCTGGCCCAATGGGCCCCCATTGGGGTGGGCCGGCCAGACCCCACCTGTGCATGAATTCATACACTGGGCCTCTAGTAATATATATAATGATTTTTCCATCTAGTTGAAAAGATTCTTGAGAGCAATAATCACTGGTCTAACAACTACTTTTGTGCCATACCCTCAAAATCATATCAGCTGTTATTTCAGTACTAGAAACTATTTAGTGTTTGTTGAATAAGTCAACAAACGTCTTTATCAATGGAATCTTTGGAATAAATTCCCCCTCTCTCTTTCCCTCTCGCAGTCTCACACACTCCCCTCGGGTCCCCACTATCACCTCCTTTTTACTAGGAGTTTGTGTGTGGAGTTGACAACATCCCCCATGGTTGTACTTGTCCTGTGTCGGAGGCTTTTGGGAAATAATGAACTGTTGTTATTACTCTAGTCGCTGCACCCTGATCCCAAAGGGAAGAACAGAGCTAGTAATGCCTATGCGCACACAAGTTTTACGCACTGCACATATTAACAAGAAAATTATTACTTTGGGGACATTCACATAATTATTACAAAGTAGGAGCTTTGAGGTCGTGGGGAAAACGATGGTATTCACACAATGAGGGCTTTCTGATAAACCTTAAGTATGCTGAAATCAAATAATGAGCCTAATCCTCTCCCCTGAAAAATAAAAACAGCTAGTAACAAAGAAATCTGGGGAATATGGTTACACAACACATAATGGAAATGTTAACAATAATAATGCTTCCTTAGACGGCAGCCAGGCAGTTCCTCAATTACTAAGGGCTCCTGCACAAGAAGCTCCAGACGACAGATTGAAGAAGTCCTTTAATTTCACCAACAGTTTTATAGTTTGGTCTTCAAATTCCTAATAAAATCTAATCATTGCTATAATTCCAAGTGATATTATTTTAAATCACAATGGAAATTTTTGTGCTAACACAAGTAACATTCAGAAATAAAACTGAAAATATTTTTCACTCTGAGCAAAAACTTGACGTGTCAGAAAATATTCTCATGATTATTAAATCACTTCACATTTTTAGGTTCATTCAGTTCCACTTATGTTTATCAGCACTTCTTTAATTGTGAAGTGAAGAATCATGATCCAAATGCACTTAAGAAAAAGGAAATGAAGGAGTGTTCCATTAAATCTGTGATGCCTATTACAGAGAGGAAGGATGTCCTTAAATGTGTAACAAGCCTGTTTCTCCAGAGTGATGTGATAAGGAGCTTGCTGGTTCCTTCATTATTTTATTCACCTGTTGCAGACTGGGCCTCTGTGCGGGAGAAGCCACTCTCCTGGAGGGTCTGTGAATGTAACTGCACCTGGAAGCACCTGAACACAGACTGCAGCACTCAAGCGTCCTGTAACTAGCTGGTCCCCGGGAAGGCTGAGGAGGACAACCGCATGCGTCCTGGAGGATGAGCAGGAGTGAGCTCACAGGTGGAAAAGGCACACTCCTGGCCCAAGGATGTGCACATACCAAAGGAAGGTTTAAAAAATATCTGTGCCTCTGAGATTCGATGGTGGGGATGGGTGGGTGGGAGGTGGGAAGAGATCAACTGAAGAACTTATATGCATACTAGAGGCCTGGTGCATGAAATCTGTGCACAGGTGGGGTCCCTAGGCCTGGCTGGTGATTAGGGCCCATCTGTGGGGCGACCGGCGGGGAAATTGGGGGGCCCCTGCTGGCAGCTGCCTTGGCCAGCCTAGCGTCACCTGCTCATTGGCCCTGACCCTGCTGCCACCAGTCGCCTCCCTCTGCCTGGGACCTCAGGGCTGGGGGCAGCTCCTGTGTTGAGAGTCTGCCCCCTGGTGATCAGTGCATGTCATAGTGACCGGTTGTTCCACTGGTTGTTCCGCCTTTGGTCAATTTGCATATTGGGCTTTTATTATATAGGATATAGAACCCATGGACACAGACAATAGGGTGGTGAAGGCCTGGGGCGGGCGGCGGGGGCAGACTAGAAGAAGTCAATAGGGAAGATGGGGGACATATGTAATACTTCCAACGATATTTAAAAATAAATAAAAATTTAAAAATATGTATATATGCACGCGTAGGGATGTGAAAGATTGTAAGGGATTGGTAGATGGAAGCAGATAATGGAGGTAGATCTTAGAACACAGGATTGAAATTGTGAAGGGTCCAGTTTATCCTGCTGAGTTTTGATGCCCCACTAGCCCCTGTGTAGTCACTAGAAATCCCTGATGGTGCCTGGTGAGATCCCATTTCCTGGCCCACAGACTGTCATTCCCTGTGCGCTCACTTGGTGGAAGGGACAGGGAGCTTCGTCCAGCCACTTGAAAATGACACTCTTCCCATTCATGAGGGCAGAGGCCCCACCTCCTAATCACATCCCCCTCAGGGTCCAGTGCCACTCAAGATGGGAACTGGGAAAGAAGAGGAACATTCACAGCAGCAGCACGTATCAGGCTTGTCTTCTGCAGGGGGCAGAATGTAAAGTCCATAACCTGACTGTGAGATATTTCATTATCTTGATCAGAGAAGAGCAGATTCTGTCCTGCTAAGACAGCTATTGCTTCACTGCCAAGTTCCCGAGGTGGGACAGTTGTTGATAGGGATAGCCATCCGCCATCGGGAGGGCTAATGCTTACCTCCCACCTGAATGCTCCATTACCTCTGCTTTTCCTGTATCACGGTGCCTTTTTCCTTGTCACAGGCCATTGGCTTTTCCATTTACCTATCACTGACTTCAAACACCCCCAGCTGTCTTCCAACTCCATTCCTGGCACTGTGTACCCAAATGTACCTCTCATGGCACACTAGTCCCTCTTGTCCTAGAGAGACATTCTTTTATTATAACTTACCCTACAATGTAATGAATAATGAATGAGCTTCGCAGAAATAGCTGAATTTTAAAGAGTCATTAAGGGGAAAACAACTTCCCTATATTAAGAAATGCAGCCTGGCCACTGTGGCTGAGTAGTTGAGGATTGACCTATGAACCAGGAGGTCACAGGTCAATTCCCCATCCAGACACATGCCCGGAATGGGGGCGTGCAGGAGGCAGCCGATCAATGATTCACTCTCATCATTGATGTTTCTCTCTCTTTCTCCCTCTCCTTTCCTCTCTGAAAAATCAATAAACATATTTTTTTTAAACAAGGAAAAGAAATGAGAACTAAACAGGATAGGCACAGAAGCTAGGGATTCTTGGCTAGAGGCCACCTCAGAGCAGATGAAAACATGTCACCTGCAAGGCACCTCCCACCCGGGAAGTTACACTGCTCACACTACAGGTGTCCCTGGAATTTGAGAGCTACTTCTAGAGCCCGCAGGACTGTTCCAATGTCAATCTCCTTAGAGCGTATTTTGAATGTTAAAGTCCTGTGTAGATCTGACAAATTTCAATTCCTATTTTGCCAACCCACACATGTCGTGGATATGTAGAATCTGCGGGAAGTCCTTTGGAAATGTAAGTAGAAGGTATTTACACGCATACCCACTTCCATTCTGTATGAGAACTTTAGAGAAAAAAGAGGGGGAGGATTTTTTTTAATAGAAAATAAATTTACCTCCTTTCAAAACCATTTAAGTCATTCCATAAATATAGACTATGAAAGCAAAAAAAAAAAAAAAAAAAAGGGTCAAGTAATTTTGTAACAATAATCCTATATAATAAAAGGCTAATATGCAAATTGACCAAATGGTGGAACCACTGGTCACTATGATGTGCACTCACTGACCACCAGGGGTCAGACACTCAATGCAGAAGCTGCCCCCTGGTGGTCAGTGTGCTCCCACAGCCAGCCTCCCACAGCTAGGCAACCTCCTGCGGTCCCTCCCCCCATCCCTCTGGCCCGATCCGGCAGCCAGAAGCTCTGGCAGGCAGCAGCCGGCAGCCAATTGGGACTGGGTGAGACAGCCCTGATAGGCCCTGATCACCAGCCAGGCCTAGAAACTCCACCCGTGCATGAATTTTGTTCACTGGACCTCTAGTCTCTGTAAAATGATTTCAGGTCAGAAACATCTAGTTCAGTTGAGAAGCATGTAAGCACCTGTAGCACTGAATTCCTTGAGTATGACTATTGCTGCAAATTCCAACATTATTGTGGTGAAAGCCTAGGTCTTGTACACGAACACTTGTCCACACAAGTCATTCTTTTATTGTGTTCACTTCACAGCCATACCTGTTAATGTCATAGGCAGTTTTTAACAATTGTAATTTATACTAATAAAAGGGTAATATGCTAATTAGACCGGATAGACTGGACGTCTTCTGGATGTCATTCTGGACGTCCTTCCTGACAAAGCCAGGAGTGTGGCCAGCCTACAAACTGCCCGCAGCCCCTCCCCCAGGCTGGCCCCGCCCCCAGCAGGAACCCCCACCCTGATCGGGGGCGGGGCCGGCCTGCAAACCCCATGGCCTCTCTCCCCAGCCAGCCCACCCCCCATTGGAGACCCCCACCCCAATCCAAGGCTCCCTTCAGGGCAGGCCAGCTGGCCCCCACCTGTGCACCAGGCCTCTATCCTATATAATAAAAGGGTAATATGCAAAGTGACCCTAAGGGCAGAATGACCACAAAGACTGCTGGACCAGGCACTATGAGGCACACTGACCACCTCTTGGTCCCTTTCCCCCGGCAGGCAGGCTCTGATCACCTGATGGCCACCCATGGCGGGCGCAGGGCCGGCAGCGGGTGGGAACAGCTGACCTCTCAGTCCCTTCCCCAGCTGTCAGGCACCGATTATCCAATGGCGAATGGGGAACCAGGGGTGGGTGGCAGTGGAGGGTGGGGCTAGCTGAAGGCAGCTGGGGAAGATGGCCCTGATCGCAGGCCAGGCCTAGGGACCGTACCCGCAAATGAATTCCATACACCAGACCTCTAGTCTGTGATATTTCCCTAATGTGTCTATTTATGCATACTGCTGTGTGAGCTGTTACGCTTTAAGCATTTTTAAGGTCTCTAACCTGTGACATTTTATTAATGTGTGTATTTATGCATATCACAGAAAGCTGTGAATGTTATAGGCATTTTTAAGGACTTTATCCAGGATATTTTTAACTAATGTTTATAAATACTCAGACATTCAAATGTGTCTTGCTAGAAAATAGGACTTGAAGTCACTTTATTTACATAAGGTACCCAGAGTCCTGCATGCCTATCTCAGGGCCAGATTTTTTTTTTTTTTTTCTGGGAGTGGATAATTGAATGAGGATGTTTGAAAAAGGAATGAAACATTCAGGAAAAATAAAATTAATAAATCCTTTAATTCTAGATAATTAAAATTTATAAATATTAGTTGGACAGATATTTTACCCAAGGCAGATTAGATAATATCGAGAGCAAAATAAGAAAAAAAGTGTTCTTGCCATGGCCAGTTTGCTAGGTGGTTAGGGCTTCCAGCCCAAGGTACAGTCAAGGGTATGTGCCTTGGTTGCAGGTTCCCCAGCTCTGGTAGGGACACATGAGGGAGGAAACCCATTGATGTTTCTCTCTCTCCCCCTCTTCCCTCCCTTTCACTCTTTCTATAAATTAATAGAAAAAATATCCTTGGGTGAGGATTTAAAAAAAAAAAAAGGAAAACAAAAAATGTTCTTGCTAACAAGAAGTTCATACCTTAGGAAGGAGATGTTATATACAAAACTAATGCAAGTAAGGTAACCGTGGGAAAAGCCGTGGTAGAGATACACTGTGTAACAGGAAAGTAGATGAGAAAATAATTCTGAAATAATTGTTGTCTCTAAACACAAATTTATTTTGTTCATTCCTTTCATTTTTTCTGTAATGGTCTTCATGGTTGTTCTATTTTCCTGCCTGGAATACCACTCTCTCTTAGTTCACTGATCAATTCACTGCTCATTCTTCAGTGTTTTCCTTCAATAATTCTAACGGCTAGAGAGACTCAGCAAAAATGTCCCGCATTTGAAACCTCTTTGAGTTATGATATATAAAAAGCTGTACACTGTTAATGTATGTAACACAGTCAGTGTGGGTGCTGCCATCAAGGTTATAGGCAAAGTGATCACTTCCAAAGTTTTTCCCACCCCCTTTATTATTATTACTAGAGGCCCAGTGCATGATTAAATCATGCACATGTAGGGTCCCCTAGGCCTAACCTGCCATCCAGGCCATATCCACTGCCCCGCAAAGCCTAGCACATGCTGCGGACACTGCTAGCAGCCTGCTCCCCGCTTTTGATGGCAGGGTGTCCGCTGGTGCTGGAGTGGACACACAGCTCCCCACTTTTGATCGCGGGGGAGCTGGCTGTCTGTCCGCTGGTGCACCAGGCCTTTCGAAAGCCTCCACTGCGCCGGAGCGGACAGACAGCCAGCTCCCCCGCTTTCGCTCCCCACTTTTGACGGTCCGCAGTAAGACGTGGGCTCGCTGCCCCAGAGGCCCATTCTGTGCCGCAGCACAGCCATGGCGCAGACACTGAGCTCACGCTGCCGCTGGTGACGTGAGCTCAGCATCCCGCCAGCCCAATCGGCCACCCCGGCCACCCCGAGTCCCGCCCCCTGCGCCTCCCACTGGCCCAATCATGGGCATAGCGGAGTGATGGTAATTTACATATTACCCTTTTATTATGTAGGATTATTATTATTATTATTATTATTATTATTATTATTAGTGTGTGTGTGTGTGTGTGTGTGTGTGTGTGTATTAAGATCATTTAACATTCTTTTCCATATACATTTGGAAAGTTATGCTGCAGAAATAAACCCCCAAATATTGGCGTTTAATACACAACCTCTACAAGTCAAACAAAGGATTGTTGCTTGAGGTACTTGGGAACCAATAGGGGGCGCCCCACCATGTTGTGAGGACCCACGTGGACTGTGTGGCCTCCTGAGTCCCCAATGAGGCATATAAGCTGGAGTCACGGGCTGATTTTTCTGTGGTTTGTCCTGGGGAGGACATTCTTACTTTCCACTCACAGCAGACAAAACCGTGTGTTAGCTCCTAGCAGGAAATGGTAATAGTACCAGCTACACACATTCAGATCTGTGCAACTTCAAGGAGATATGCAAATCGCAGGAAGTAGATTGTTGACTGGTAGAATCTAGCACCCTCTGGTTGGAAGGTCTGTCCACACTGGGAGATGGTGCCAATTCTAAAGCTATTTCACTGCAGAACGGACATCAAAGGCACTAACATCTGAAGAGCTGAATTCAGGATGCAACACAGACTATAGGACATGACCAGTTCCAGGAACTAGGCTCTGAGGGAAGCATTGACAACAGAAATATGCAATGCTTAAAGTATGGGCACCAAGAAAGTCGGGTTGCTTAACATATAACCTAAAGTCAAAATCGGTTCCAAGGAATGAAAATAGACATGAAACCCAGGGTCTGGGAGAGGTTAGGTAAGGAGTGGGGGGGGGGTCAAATTGCAGGCACCAGCTGCTGGGGCTGGAATCCCACGTGCTCACAGGAAGGCGCTGTGCAGGCGTATGATTCTGAAAATATGTCGGCACACTAAGTGCATGCAAGTGGATGAAGCTCACTTCCAATTTTCAAATTACTATTTTCTTTGCAGTACGTTGATCTTCTAAATATGGATATTCAATCTTATTTGAAGTAGATATGCAATTGACAGAGAAAATAAAAACATATACATAATATTAACACATGTTTTAATTCAACTAATCCTGAGAACATTTCAAAATGTATATTCTTTTTTTAAAATCTATACTTATTTATTTCAGAGAAGGGAGAGGGAGAGAGAGAGAGAAACATCCATGATGAGAGAGAATCATCCATTGGCTGCCTCCTGCACGCCCCACACTGAGGATCCAGCCTGCAACCTGGGCCTGTGCCCTAACCGGCAATCCAACCAGAACGCCCTGGTTCGTAGGTCAATGCTCAACCACGGAGCCATGCCAGCCGGGCAAAATGTATATTTCTAAATGTAAGACAGATGACAAATGGCATGTGGCTGCCGAGGTCCTTCTGGATGGAGAGAGTAATACAGGGACCCACACAGCTTCCCGGCACTCTGGATGCTGCCCTCGTTGGTACAGGTCCCTGACTGTAAGTCTCCGAATAGCCAGTTATTACAAACTGTGGTTGCCCATACGTTTTCCTCCATCCATCCTGCCAGAATGTGTGCATTTACTATAATCCTATGATTTTACTCCATTGAATATTAAATATAGTTGCACATTAGCAAGTCAGACTGGACTATAATGGTGCTGATGTTTTTCTGTAGCAACAGAGAGTACATTCAATATTTTTGTGAATTTTTCCAAATACTTGCTTTCTTGTTCCTTAACTTGTCTAGAGGCATAGCAGTTTTTCAACAAAGGTTTCCAACTACTGTATCTTCTATTTTGTGTAAGCCACGCTCATCTCATAAGGTAATTATTCGGAGAATCTGCTCATTTGCAAAAAGACCCCAACATCTACGCTCCTTCCTACAAGTCCAACCGTAAGCCAGGTTCCCCTCACCTGCTAAGCACTGTGGTGGGTCACGGGCCAGACTTCACCACATGCCTGTTTCTACATGGACATGGAAGGTCTGGACACAGTGACAGGCTTTCCCCGCATCACTACAGATTCGTCATGCAGGACGTGCATGGCTCTTACTCCTGCAAGAAGTGTCCTGCGCTTTCTGTGAGGGTCGCGGGCAAAACCTGTGATATTTCAGCCAACACCCAAGACACTTAGAAATAGTTACTCGTGGTCTCCTAACTAAAACTAAGACTTCCACCTTCTCTCTGCTCTAGGAACCGAAATGGGCAACTTGAAACACAAGCTTTCCAAAGAGAGTGTCACTTCGGTGTTTCTTGCCAACATTGTTAGAGTAACTGCAAATAAATAAATAAATAAATAAATAAATAAATAAATAAATAAATCCATTTTTTAAATGATGGTGTTTAATACATGGCCATTTGTAACTACCTATGGGTACTTGGAATTAACTGTGAATATACTGTAAATATAAGTGCTTATGTTTATCTATGTGTAGTGTATCTCTCTGTATGTTTGTGTGTATAAAACCACATGAGTCCATGTGACTTTCATTCCTCACCTGTAGGAGCCTCTGAACTGACATGCTCTGTGAAAGAGGAAACATTTCCTTAGCTTGCTTTGAGAGGCTGTCCATACTGCAGTGGTTTCAGAGAACTTTTAAGGGAACACTTTGGGACTGAATGTGACACGTCTTTTGTAACCACATCCTCCTTAGGGGGCCGAGTTGGCTTTCGGGGAGAGCCCAGTTCCACAGAAACATCTCATTTGCCTTTGCACTTGACTTAATGTTTCTGGCACCTGGTTCTTTTTACCCAGACAAGACACTGACAGATTTCACTGGGTTGTACCAATCTTTTCTGTATACAAGAGAGTGGACTTTTAAGCTTTGTGTGAAACACTTTCTTCAGCTCAAGGGGACCTACATATAAAATCGTGGGTTTTTTTCCCCTCCATCACAATGAAAGAATATAGCAAAACAATTTCTACTGAGACCATCCTATATAATAAAAGCCTAATATGCAAATTGGCCGAACGGCGGAATGAGTAGTGGAATGACCCACCGCTATGACACGCACTGACCATCAGGGGGCAGATGCTCAACACAGGAGCTTCTCCCAGCCCACAGGCCCCAGGCCAGCCAAGGCAGGTGCCAGTGAGGGCCCCTTGACCACCTTGCCAGTTGCCCCACAGATCGGCCCTCATCGCCAGCCAGGCCTAGGGACCCTACCCATGCACAAATTTTGTGCACCAGGCCTCTAGTATGTCTAATAAAAGAATTAGTTCACAGAATCAAGTTCCCTGAATAATCATCATTTCATATGTATGTAATATTTTACATGTTACCAAACATTGTCCTAGATCTTAATTTCTATTTTTACTTTTGTTTTATATACAGTTCTAGTTTTAAAAAATCTAATTTTTCTGTGAAACTCAAAAATAATTCATGCCCATAAAGAACTAGAAACTTAAACAAAATCATGTAAATAACAAAAGAATCATCTATATTCCTACTACATAAAAGTCACCACTGGCCCTAGCCAGTTTGGCTCAGTGGATAAGAGTGTTGGCCTGCAGACTAAAGGGTCCCAGGTTCGATTCTGGTCAAGGGCACATGCCTGGATTGTGGGCTCAATCCCAAGTAGGGGGCTGTGCAGGAGACAGCCAATCAATGACTCTCTCTCATCATTCATGTTTCTATCTCTCTCTTCCTCTCCCTTCCTCTCTGAAATCAGTATAGAAAAGAAAAAAAAAATCAGCACTAACAATATTGTTGCTGTCTTTCCTTTTGTTATGTCATTTTATTGAGTAGATGGTATATTCTATATGCAAATTTCCACATATTTTATGTTTATCATAATTTTGAATGTAATTAAAATAGTTCATTAATATTGGATAACATTCTACTTGCCATAATTTAACTATTTTTTCTATTTTGTTAGTCACTTTACTTATTTCCTATGTTGTATTAAATTTTAAACAAGGTATACATTAATATCCTTTTGCATAAGTTCTAGTCTGCATTTTGGATTATTTTCTTACCTTATGTATAACCAGAACAGAATTACTGCACCTTACACTATCAATCACTCCTGAGACTATGACCCAACGCATATAATTCAATGTGATCCTGACCTTCCCAGGGAGTCATGAGCACAGAGGACCTCGAACCCCTGGCCCCCTTCAGCGGACAAGGTGGGTAAAGGCTCTTGAGTCTAGAAGGTTATGGTCATTAATGCAGGTGTAATTTTTTCTTTTCTCACTGATAATTATGCAATGCAGTGTTATTTTCATTTTTTGCTATTTCCTTTGTAAAATAGCTACAATTTTTGAAGCTTTGTTAGTTTATAGATACAATTCAGGATTGCACCCTGTTGTCTGCTTTCTAAAAGCTTACTAAGTTCAACACTTTTCTTGTCCTCAAGTATAGATTCATTAAAAAAGCTTTCCAACATCCATTTATGATAAGATCTCTCAACAGAGTGGGTATAGAGGGAATGCACCTCAACATAATAAAGGGCATATATGACAAGCCCACAGCTGACATCATACTCAACAGTGAAAAGCAGAAAGTGTTTCCTCTAAGGTCAGAAACAAGACAAGCCCACTCTCCCAACTTGTATCCAACATAGTATTGGAAGTCAAGCCAGAGAAATTAGGCAGGAAAATAAATTAAAAGTATTCAAGATGGAAAGGAAGAAGTAAACCCATCACTATTTGCAGATTACATGAAGTCAGATATAGGAAAACCTAAAGATTCCACCAAAAACTGTTAGAACTAATAAATGAATTCAGTAAATTTGCAAAATACAAAATTAAAATATAGTAACCTGCTGTTTTCTATACACTAATAACAAATTATCAGAAAGAGTAATTAAGAAAAGAACACCACTAGCAATTGCTTCAATAAAATATGAAAAATAAACTTAGGAAGTGAAAGATCTGAACACTGAAAATGATAAGGCACTGATAAAAGAAATTGAAGAAGATACAAATGAATGGAAGGACATAGCATGCTCATGGATTGGAAGAATTAATACTATTAAAAGGTCCATATTACCCGAAGCAATGTACAGAATAAATGCAGTCTCATCAAAATTCCAATGGCATTTTTCACAGATACAGAACAAACAGTCCTGAAATTTGCACGGAATCACACAGGCCCTGAAAAGCCAAAGCAATCTTAAAAAGCAGCTGAAGATGTCATACTCCCTAATTTCAAAAGATATTATAAAGCTGTAATCATCAAAACAGTGTGGTATTCACATAAACAGACACCATATATCAACAGACACAATAAGGAGCCCAGAAATAAACCCATGTTTTTATGGTGAATTAATATAAAAAAGTGGCCACGAATATACAATGGGGAAAAGTCAGTCTCTTAGGGAAAACTGGATAGCCACATGCAAAAAATTAAACGGTTATATTTTTTGACCCCTCCACCTATGAGAATATTTTTCTGTTGTGTTCACATGTAGATGATAGCTCATAGAAAAATCTTACTGCATTCTCTTTTCCCCTTTAAAATATCTAGAAGCCATATTATTGCTTCCTGAAGTTTTAAGTAACAGAAAAGGTAAGGAAGTCTAACAAGTTTCCCTAATAATTTGATTAATGCCCTGAATACTGTCAATGTTAGAATTTTCTTCAGATTATTTTAAGATTAGCATTTGCATCATTATGTTATACATGTATGAATTCTGAAAGACTTATTTAATATCAATTCTACATTTCATTTGTGTGGGTTTTTTTTTTTTTTCTGCTACAGTATTTCTCTCTTCCTAACACTGTGCATACCAACAGGAATCTAAGTAGACATTTAATTATGTCATAGGGATGTCATCTGTCAACACATAAAAATTAGGTCTGGTTTTAGTATATTGTATGCTGGGGTGCTTTTGGTTTTTTGTTTTTGGTGTTTTTTTTGTGTGTGTGTTTTTTGTTTTGTTTTTTTTAGCAGCCAGATTACTGTTCCCATGCCCTTTTCCATTACAATCAATTGCATTTTTTCCCCATCCTGTTACTGACTGCAAAGCCATTAAGTCACATTGATGGGTGTTACAAGGGTGTGGCGGTTAATTGCATCGCATGCTGTGGTAACACCACAGGTCAAGCGCTTTAAATTGTAGAGATAAGAGCAGCCCTGTGGGGACCATATACTTTGGACTGTGACTATGTGTTTCATGTGGTCACAGTGAGAGGAGGAGTGGGTTTCTTCCAGCACACCTCCGAGGGAAGGCACACTTGCTTCAGGAGAAAGGGAGTGTGAACAGGGCATCACTGGTTCAGCTTTCCTTTTCACTAAATGTCTTGGAGTGACATTGGTTTCCGGCATACAATCCCACAGTGCATCATATGTGTACGGATGACATTGTGTGTTTACCAGGTTTTCAACCACCTTCACTAACTGCCTCTGCTCTAAAAGGTTCCAGAACACAGAGGTTACAGTGTGGGCTCGGCAATCAAGATGCATGACTGAGGTAGGCGTTGTCAAACTAGTCTCAAGGTGTCTGTAAAACAGACTTTGAGAGGGAGTAACGACTCCATGGGCCTCTGTGGTGAGGATAAAACACATGCCAGTTAGAACAGAAAGCAGTGCCAGCCATGTAGAGAACCCATGAAGTGTTAGCTGTGTGCACTGGTTAGTGAAACACTCCCTAGCCCGATCCAATGACTCCCCAGTACGCATACACTGGTGTTTCATTTGCTCTCATGTGAATCTCCCTGCGATTAGCAGAGACTCACGGGATTGCTAACCGGGCAAGGTTCTGAACCTAATTCAGAGGATGCCTTTGGCTATTCCAATGATGCTGACTACTCTTTTACTTAAATTTCATCAAGAAAACACACAATCTGCCTGGCTAGTGTGGCTCAGTCATTGAGCATCAATCTATGAACCAGGAGGTCATGGTTCAATTTCCAGTCAGGGCACATGCCCAGATTGTGGGCTCCATCCCCAGTAGGGGGCATGCAGGAGACAGCTGATCAATGATTCTCTCTCATCATTGATATTTCTGTCTCTCTCTCCTTCTTCCTTCCTCTCTGAATTCAATAAAAAATATATTTTTAAAAAAAGGAAAGAAAAGAGACAATCTTTCTCTTGTTTTCTTAATGTAATTTGCAAGGCTGTGGTCACTTAAATTATACCTGTGACTACGGTGTTAGGAGCTTGATGGCAGACACTATGACTTACTTGAATCTTTATAAAGATTTAATGCAATCTCTGATATAGCCTAGCACATCCATGTTTCATTGAATAAAGGGATAGATTAATGAAAAAGTGATAAGAGGAGATAAAAAGGATCAATGTAAGTAATCAAGGATCTATTTCCCACCTTATTTGTACCTAAAAGTATTTAATCTGAAATTGATTTTAAAAAATAGATTGAGAGGAATACAATGAACTTGAATAAAGATGCTTTATTTTGATAAAATCTAAAAGTAAGAATAGCAAAAATATGAATTTAATTTCTCTTAAAACACCCAAGAATTACAATGAAGAGAAATAAAGTGCTTGGCAAACATGTTTTCTTAATTCAGCAGATGGACGCTTTTTCTACTTTTGCTGATAAAAGAAATTAACATAATGAAAACATGTATCCTGCCTTAATTTTTGCATTTTCTTGCACTTCGGTGAGAACTTCAAGTCCCTTCTGGCCCCGTCAGGTGTTTTAACAATAAAGATTTTATTTTAATGTTTTCTTTTCTTGGCAGACAGGACAGTGGAACTTATGCAACTATGTATTTCATTCAATTACAGAGATCTGCTCACTTAAAGTGGTTAATGATCATGGAATTATAGCAATGACATTTCAAATTACATACCTACCAGCCACTGACAAATTTCAGATATACAAATAGCTCATCATATGTCAAAAGCTACTTAAACATCTTTTATTGCGATTATGATTACATTGACTACCGGGATTCTATAGTGTTAAAATGACAAAATTATCTTTAATTTTCAGCTCTAATAACATGAAGTTAATAATTATAGTTGATGCTTCTGTAATATTGGTGTATAAAGTAATTTGAATTCTATGAAATAAGAAAATTTTGAACTAAAATATACAAATGTGAAAACATATTTTCAAGTATCTTCTGGGATATATATTTCTGCTTCGCTTACACAGTCTATTTCAAACCAGTTATATTTTGTTTCTAGGTTCCCTTTGCCTTCAAAATAAACATAAAGCTGAAAAAGTAAAATAAAGTCTTTAAACAAGACTCCATTTTGAAGTTATGGTAAGTTGGCAGAAGTATCAAGTAATTATCGACTGACCTTTAGATAAAAATATGTGCTACATTATATGGAGGATAATTTATGTGCATTCATGATGTAACACTCATGTTCAAAGATTATATTCCTTTATAAGGTTGCATGTTCAAACTCACTAAAAATGAAGAAAAAGCAAGTTGTTCCAAGATACCTTTATCACATAAAATGGGCAAGGATTTAAACAAAATGATTATAGTTTACATTAAGCAATGGATCATGAAACAGAAATAACCACGGATGATGGGAATTGGCCATACTGCAATCTAGTTTGGAAATCAATTTAACAATATGTTCAGTAACCAAACACACTTGAGAATTTAGTCAGTAATTTGGATAAAGACATATATACCATAAGTGACCGTGTCAGATGCCTGGAATTATTTAAGTGTCCAAAATATGACAATTGTTAAATTATAGCACAGTTTTATGATAATGTCAGATCATGTTTGTGTAGCTTTAAATGTTTCCATTCTTTGAAGTAGAATAATCCTGCTAAAGAGCTTACCTTGCCCATAATGATGTGTAGGCAAAGACGTGTACAGGGCATAGTGGTATTGTATAAAATATCTGAAGGAAATATTTTTAGGTACATGTATGTGAACCTTCTACATAACAACATAGAACTCAGAAATTAAAACCAGGCTTTTAAAAATACAAATCCTGGGGGGAAATGTCGATAAAAAGCGCTACATGAAAATTCAAAGAGCAAGGCAGCATCTGCAGTATTATTAAACTTTTTATATACAAATATCCACAAAAAGAAATGCAAATAAAAGTATACTAAATACACATACTAAAAGAAAGAGTGATCTATGGTCTGACTGCATGATATTTTTTAATAATGCATATTTCTAAAGTTTTCAAAAATGTATTTTATAAAACATAATATTGTGGCATAAATAGCACTTGAAATAAATGCTAAGAACACTATAAAACTGATTTATATGTCTAAGAAAATTATATATAAAGTCAATTTTGGCAGATATTTAACTGAATGGAAATTATTAAAGCATCTCACAATGATTTTCCATGTCCTTCATTGTTTCTACATTTAGTAATTAGATATTTTTTCTGTAAGAAATGTAATTTTTATCCCATTTATTCATTTCGTTTAATCGCTATGGACTCATAAGTATTAATTTAATTTGGGGGGTTATAATCTTTTACTGCCACAATTTTGTTGGTGACATTGTTTCAGCTTTGGCCATTGGGACATTTTGGGGGTTGGTTCCTGTGTTATTGTAACACGCTACCATCCTTTGTTTTGTTTTTGTTTTTGGCATTTATTTACTTCCTGGCACCTACCAGATGCCCTGGGTTCACCTTGTGTGTTTCCTGCCTTCACCTCAGAATCAGCTATTTCTCCACGCAGCGTGGCTCCATTGCCTGTAGAACGATATTTGAAAAGCAAGACTGGTTTCTTATCAAACTGGAGCATCACTGCTTCCAGGAGCACCACAGCAGTAACAGACACAGGAGATGCATAGACAAAGGCTGAAATGTGGTAAAGATTCTTGCATACCCCTAAAATCGTTATTGATGATTACAGCATATGTCCACAAATCTCTCACACCCCAGGACTCAAGTAGTGAAGTTCAACCAACACCCTTGTGAGTGTGGGCTGAACTTAACTTTCTTCCACTGATTAGAGTATGGAAAGAACAAAGTAACTTTACCCAGCAGAATGCTGACACTTTCTTAATGAAAGAAGGAAGGTTAACATCACTAAAGTAAATCATGTAGCTATCACACCAATATGATCTGATAAGAATATAGGTCATCTTGTGTATTTTTGTCAATGGTAATCCTCTAAAAAATCTATAACAGCAGGTTAACCATGAGAAACATCAAAGAAACCCAAATTGAGGGACAAGAGACAAAAATATCTAACCAGCTCTCTTCAAGGTCAAGGTCCTAACAGACAAGAAAAAGACAGAGAAACCATCTAGACTGGAAGAGACTAGGGAGACACAAAGACTAAATGCAATGTCATACCCTGGATTGGATCTTGGAACAGAAAAGGACATTTGAGGGAAAACTGTCGGAATGAAATGAAAGCCAGGCAGTTTTGTTAATAGTATTATACCACTGTTAACGTCTTAGTTTTAATAAGTGCACCATGGCTATACAAACCATGAGGAAGGATCATGGGCACTCGACTATCTTTGCAATTCTCCTGTAAGTCAGACATTTTGAAATGCAGCGCACAGATAGGACATGGTTCCAACATTCCTGAGTTCTGGTTAACAGGGTGACATGCCAACCAAGGCCTGCCTGGACATTTCTTTGTTTCACCCCAAATGATAAAGCCTAGAAGAGGGAAGGCACCAAGTGCATGCCACCTCCGATTGTCAGTGGTAGTTTCATGATTTTAGAGAAATGAGGTGTAATGTTGACAATATAAAGTGAAGTTATGTTCTACTGGAGGCGGACACGGGGAGGAGGAGTTTGCATGAAAAGCCACAGGCTGTAAGGAATGAGGGAGACTTGTGGACAGACAGACAATGCTCTGGTGCACAAATAGGTGGTCACATGCCGTGATGCTATCAGAAAGGAAACGATGACCTTTGATGTATTTTTGTGCAGCCCAAGCTGGAACAGGAAAGAGAGATTAAATATTGTTTTACAGGAAGAGACGTCTTGCTGCAATACTGAATCGTCCATGGTCTGTGTCTGGGACCGGAGCCCTGGCCTTGCTTTCTTTGTCCCCATGGTGACCAGTTCAGTGTGGAACCTCCGGTAGATGCCCTTGCTGACCAAATGCCTCTCGTGATTCCTTTCTCCCCACTCTGACTGATTATGCTCCAGCAAGCCAACAATGAAAAATAGGTGGGGGTACTGATGCAGATCCCCCAAAACCTGGTCAGCCAGTTGTTCACCTACACTTTAAAAGTGAGCGCGCCCTTGTCCGAATGGAAGAGGGGAGGAAAGAGCTTTCACTGTAAGAGGCTGTGTCCATTTGAGTGGCTCTAGTCAGATGGAAGAGGGTGGCAATGCTTACGGCTTCAAATGACAGGCCTTGCAAGCATCCTCCTGCCTCAAGAGCTGCGGAGCATCCCCAGGACTTTTAAGGAGCAGTCAGTGGTAGCTATGCTCCATCTGACACGTTAGCACCATGAACCTGACTGAAGACATACCACCTAGAGAACTGGGACAAAATCAATGCTTCAGGTTTCACTTATCAAGAAAGCTCATCTTTCCCTGATTAAATAGGCTTGGAAAAAAACCAATATGCATTGAAGCAAAACTAAGACTCAGTAGTTAGTAATGGTTCACCCTTTTTGTATTATTAAGGTAAACTATGATTCTATTAAGCCACTGTTTGAATATTTTAAAAAATTATTTAGCTTAGAGTGCTATTTTAATTTTTAAAAAACAGACTTTTCTTTTTGTTGTTTTGAATCCTCACCCAAGGATATGTCCACTGATCTTAGAGGGAGAGAGGAAGGAAGGTAAGAAGGGATGGAAGATGGTGGGGGGGGGAAGGAAGGGAGAGAGAGAGGAAGCGAGAGACAGGGAAAGAGAGATGTGAGAGAGAAACATCTATTGGTTGCCTCCTTTATGCACCCCAACAGGACCAAACCCACAACCTAGGTATGTGCCCTGACATGGAATTGAACCCATGACCTTTCAGTGTAAAGGACAACACTGCATCCTGGAGAGCCACCCCAGCTGGGCCTTTAACTATGCTTTTAGGACACTCCTGCAGATGTCCCCATTCCCCCCTTTGCCTAACTCCACCCAGCCCTTGCCTCCCCGACCCCTCTGGCCATCACCATGTGTTTATGGGTTATGCATATATGGTCTTTTGCTAATCCCTTCACCTTTTTTCAGGGGGTGACCTACCTATGAAAAAGTTTATATACTACTTCATTAAGCCAATGGACTCCACTCATCCATCTAAATCTCCAGCAGGTGGGACACCAAACTTTTTCTTGACCATGTAGTTAGCAATGGTATGTGTGTTGACTGCAGAAACAATTAAGAGTTCAAATTTTAAAATGGACCTTGACAAAAAATTAGGTGGTTTTTAGTTCTCCATAATTAATGCAATAATGAAATGTAAATCAAAATTGATGTATGTCCAATAAGTCATACCTACACAAAAAAATTCTCTGGGACAAAAAAAAAAAAGCTCACTATCTTAAACAGATGATGTGTTTCAGAAGATGTTTGCCGACTAATGACTTATAAGCAAGGAGGTACATTTTCTAAGAGGAAAGCATGACATTAACACATCAGAACATTTCAATGAAATACATATTTAAAAATTTAAAACAACTGATTTCACTCACATTAGAGACATCAGAGCAGAAAAAAAAAAGGGCAAATCAATTCTATTTCCATATCAGTTCTGCATCCCAGAGGACCCCTTGTTCACAGGTACACATTTAGATATCCTGTATCTCTGACCCTTTCTTCCTGCCTTTGCCTTGCTAGTCACCCTCCCAGGAAGAAAACCCTTTTGCATTTGGAAAAGCTGGGGTTTGAGCTGTTTGGTGAGCTGCTAAGGGATCTAGTCCAAACCTCACTCCATGAGGGGACGGATGCTATAGAGAGGAGACTGTGCTTCCTGCTTCTGTCCTCCTTAGATGCATAGACAATAAAATGGAAGCTGGAAAAGGCTCGAACAATGATCCACTGGGACATGTTACAGCTTATGTAAATCCAGGTAGAATCAAAAGGGAACTTAAGTATCTTCCATTGAAAGACATCCGGAAACCTCTTACTACTTACGCTCAGATAGTATTTATGTTATGATCTATAATAAAAGCCTAAGCGACCATTACGGTGGAACGACCAGAATAACTGGTTGCTATGATGCACACTGACCACCAGGGGCAGACGCTCAATACAGAAGCTGCCCCCTGGTGGTCAGTGTGCTCCCACAGGTGGAGTGTCACTCAGTCAGAAGCCAGGCTCACAGCTGGCGAGTGCAATAGCAGTGGGGGGAGCCTCTCCCGCCTCTGCAGCAGCAGTAAGGAAGGAGCAGCTAGCCAAGTGGTAAGGAGCAGTGAGAAGGCGGTTAGTAAGGAGTGAGGGGTCTTGGACTGCGAGAGGGCACAGGCTGGGCTGAGGGATGTCCCCCGCCACCCGTGCACGAATTTCATGCACCAGACCTCTAGTTTTATATAAAGCTAAAAGCTACCACATCATTTGATTAGTCTTTTGGTGGTCAACTGAAATAAAGCTTTAGCCCTGGCCAGTATGGCTCTGTTGGTTGGACATTGTCCCATGCACTGAAAGGTTGCTGGTTTCGATTCCCCATCAGGGCACATGCCCAGGTTTTGAGCTTGGTTCCTGGTGGAAGGCATGCAGGAGGCAGCCGATATTTCACTATCACATTGATCTCTCTCTCTCTCTCTCTCTCTCTCTCTCTCTCTCTCTCTCAGTCTCCCTTCCTCTCTCTCTCTCAAAAAAAAAAAAAAGATTCAGTAAAAAATATTTTTTTAAAAAGTTTTATCAAATTATATATACTGAGCAATAGCATCTTCAAAACCCCTTTTCATTGATTCATCTGTATTTCCTTTAAAAGTTGATACAGCATGAAACTGCAGAAAAATAAACAAACCCCAGGAGTTTGAGTAGTGCAGCCAACCCACTGGCACTGAAGCTGTTCTCTGTGCAGCATAATTCAGAGAGATGATGACGGCAGGGGAGACCTGAGAACAGCTAAAACAGCCAAGCAGCTTACTAGGTGCACCGGTTACTAATGAGGATTTTGTAATCAAAGAAAACACAATAATTTCAAGAGAAGCATCAAAAGTGCTTTATTCAAAGTAATGTCCATCGGTAGCTACACATTTCCCCATCTTTAAGGTAATTTGTGGATACCGTCCCAATAGAACTTCCCTTGTTTTGAGGCAAACCATTCAGAGACCCAATTCTCCACTTCATATGTTTTGAAGTGCTGCTCAGAAAGTGCGTGTGCCATCGATCGGAACAAATGGTCATCTGAAGGAGCAAGGTCTGGTGAATATGGCAGGTGGGTTAATACTTCCCAGGCAAGATCTTTTAACACGTGTCTTTAACTGGTTTTGAAGTGTGTGATGGTGTGTCATCATGAAGCAAAATTACTTTGCTGTGTCTTCTGGCACATTCTGGTCATTTTACGATCAAAGTGTGGTTCAAATTGATTATTTGTTGACAGTAGTGATCAGTATTAACGGTTTCACCTGGTTTTGGAAGCTCATAATACACCACACCTTCCTGAGCACTGTCTTCTCTACCAAACGCAGAGCACTGTCTTCTTTCCGAAGCGATTTGGCCTTGCAGTCGATGTTGATGGTTGACCTGGATCAATCCATGATTTTGTGCATTTGGGATTCTCAAAATAAATCCACTTTTCATCGCCAGTCACAATTCGATGCAAAAAAGACTCTTTCATGCTGTTGAAGCAACATTTTACTGATGACTTTTTGGTTTTCCATTTGTCTTTCATTCAGTTGATGTGTCACCCATTTTCCTTCCTTTAAAATCTTTCCCATTGCTTGTAAACGATCGGAAATTGTTTGCTGAGCAACATTTAATCTTTCTACAAGTTGTTTTTGGGTTTTGGCACACATATTCATCCAATAATGCTTGTAATTGTTGGTCTTCAAACTTTTTCAGTTGACCTGGACCTTCTTTGTCTTTCACATCAAAATCATCACTTCTAAAGCATTTAAACCAGAGTTCACAAGTATCTTGAGATGGAGCATGTTCACCATAAGCTTCCTGAAGTATATGATAACTTTCAGCAGCTCTTTTCTTCAAAATAAAGTAATGAATTAAAATTTCCCACAAATGCTCCTTTTTTGGCATGAAATTTGACATTTTTAAGTGTAAAAATATCTACGATGTTAACACCTTCGGCAAATTTGACATATGAAGTTTTGAAGCTGTCAATACAACAAAATAGCATACATATCAAATCACATATATATCAACACATGTGTAACTCCATCTAGTGAAAAAAATCCGCATTATTAACTGGTACACCTAGTAGGATACACTTAAATGAAACCAGGGCAGAGGTGTATATGTGTTCAATACATGTCCTCAAAACACAGGGGGAATCGGGGACTGTGAAGATTTGGCGCTGCAGTGATGGAAGTTCAACTTCAGAGGCGACATTCCTGAGCACTTGAGCTCATGCAAGTAGCCACACAAAAAATAAGACAGTCTTCTCATACACTATCCAGTAGTTGGTGGCTACACAGATGTCCTTCTAGTGAAAGAGCCCGCATAGTGACAGCAATATACCTGGTAAATACCCTGGTAAAGCTCAGTGAACCCACAGAAATACCCTGGTAAAGCTCAGTGAACCCACAGAACTCTCCTCAATTGCTGCCTGGAGGTCGGCTGGGTTTTATCGTTATGGACAGGGACCTGGAACACAGGACAGTTAGCACATATATTCTGAATGAATAGTTATTTCCTGAACTACACCAGCCACTGACTTAACCTTTATGTAAACTTCGTAATTGGCAGGTTCTCTTCCAAGGAAGGATGACCCTGAGTCAATGTCGACTGCTTTGGGCTACTGGACACCAGCTGGCTCTAAAAGAATCAGCAAGTGCCAGCCAGCGTGGCTCAGTGGTTGAGCATTGACCTATGAACCAAGAGGTCACAGTTCAATTCCGGGTCAGGGCACGTACCCGGGTTGTGGGCTGGATCCCCAGTAGGGCTGGGCAGGAGGCAGCCAATCCATGATTCTTTCTCATCATTGATGTTTCTATCTCTTTCCCCCACTTCTCCCTTCCTCTCTGAAATCAATAAAAAAAATATTAAAAAATTTAAAAATCAGCAAGTGCGCTCTCTTTGTCCCCAGAAGTTGTGATGCTCTCAGTATAAACAGAGAATTCAAACCAAAGCACGTAACGCAGGACAGAGCATCCACCTCCCACCCCACATCGCAAGCTCCCACTGGGTATGGAACATATACTGGCCAGCCAGGCCTCATCTGCTGGGAGGGAGAAGAGAAATGGTGTAAATGCGGTACAATATGATTCCAAAACTGTTTTATTCCTCACGTGTCTGTCACAGCCATTGTTCACAAATGCCACTTTTTTGTAGGATAGCTCCGGAATAATAATGAGATCAGTAGGGGGCATGGCTTCAGTCCCTGTTGGTTTAGCAAAAAAAAAAAAAAAAAAAAAAATAGGAATTATGTTGAATGCACATTTCTATTAGCCATTCCAAAAAGGAATGTATAAGAAGCACAGAGCAGTGGAAAGTCATTGTGAACTGAAGTTATAGATGTTTCAGATGAACTATTGTACTTGGAAGAATACGTTATAAGCCACTTGACAAAAAAGAGCAACTGCACTATAAAACTGACTGAGCAAATAAAAAAGGTATAAAAAAGCCAAAGTGAAGTAAGTAATGAAAGGCTTTTAGTACCAAAATACTGAGTGGAGTCCATTAAGAAGTGGAAATGAGATGGGGGTTGTGTATGGGGAGCTGGTGCTGTGCAGATCCCAACTCAGTATGTAATTTTACAGGCTTGGGAAAAAACATTGGTGGACATAATTTTAAGAAAAAGGCAATAATCAGCAATGCAGAAGAATATAAGAATTAATGATAACGATCGCTGAAAATAGGAAAAATCCAGCCCCAAGGTCTTCCATGGGTGTTGAGTGGCATGCATTCACAGATGTGGGTTTATATGCACAATAAAATAAAAGTGCATATAAAATACCTTAGTGGTAAAGAGATGAATGTCTACACGTAAATCAAAAACACGCTGCTTAATTACTGATAGCACGTGTCTTGTTAAATGTCTGTGTGACCAGGGAAATGTGAGAGAAGTGAAATACACAGGAAAGCTAAAAATAGTTTTAAAGATTAAAGTAACATAATTCAAAGGTGAAATGATAAGCAATGACAGTCATTTCAATGACCAAGCAGCAGAAAGCAAGCAACAGCACCAGCTCTCGGGGCTGTGTCTGTCTGACGCTGCATAATCATCCCTCGGGCTGCTTCCATCCACCAAGATTCCCAGAAATAAACAAGCACCAATTCTACACAATGTGCAGCAATACAGGGCCAAGAGGTCTCACCAAGAGGGGACCTGATAAACAAGTTCTAACTCTATATTCAGACTAGAGGCCCGGTACACAAATTTGTGCACCAATAGGGTCCCTCATCCTGGCCTGCGGGATCGGGCCAAAACCAGCTCTCTGACATCCCCTGAAGGGTCCCAGATTGTGAGAGGGTGCAGGCCAAGCCGAGGTACCCCACCAGCACCAATTGGGCCGGGGAGGGACACGCGAGGTTGGCCAGTGGGGAGGGGCCTTGGGAGGGCTCCAGGGCATGTCTGGCCCATCTCGCTCAGTCCCGATTGGCCAGACCCCAGCAGCAAGCTAACCTACTGGTTGGAGCATCTGCCCCCTGGTGGTCAGTGCACATCATAGTGAGCAGTTGAGCAGCCTTAACATATCATCAGCATTATTACGCTTTGATTGGTTGAAAGGCCGACCCGACAACCAGACATTCGCATATTAGGCTTTTATTATATAGGATGCCAACAAAACACACAACCTAAATATTGCAGGGAGATTGTTATGCACAGAGCCTCAAAACTAGTCCCCTTGCTCATGCTTCAACCAGACTGCGGCACTTAAGTCCTTCCTATATTGAAAGCAAGATACTATCTTTGGTCATAACGTAATTCAAATCAGCCCATGGAGGTTACTGAATGTGTTGCATAAACCCTCCAGGCAGTGCAACCTGCCACGCCTGCCCAGGTTCCGAGTCTGCAACAGTGGCGTAGTGGGCTGAGCCTGAGGGCAGGAAGCTCATCAGCTCTCCCAAAGGAACACATACTATCAAACACATTTGGAAAGCAGAGGTAACGGAACACTCTGTCTACGCCCAAGGCAGGCTGGCGTCCACATATTTCTCTTTCAGACAGTAGCCAGTCATCCATGCCAACTTCCTGGGTCAATCAGAGTCTAGGAAAATCCACTATGTGTACAGTCGAACTGGAAAAAAGTGGTGGGAGCAATGAAGGCCATGGATGCACACAGGGACTGAGCCTTAGGCCCCTGGAGGTTGCAGAGGCAGCATTGGTCACTCTTGCAAATACTACTCTGACTCATGTGCTGGATGGCCCAAAGGGCTGGGAAGTCTCAAGGGGGACCCAGAGCAAGAGAGGGCTGTTGGGTCCAGACATGGCTGCAAAGCCTGCAATTTGAGCTACATGAGCTGAGGGAGCCGATGCCACTATCAGTATCTGTAGTCACTAAAAGAGCCCTGAGAGCCCTAACCGGTTTGGCTCAGTGGATAGAGCGTCAGCCTGTGGACTGAAGGGTCCCAGGTTCGATTCCGGTCAAGGGCATGTGCCTTGGTTGCAGGCACATCCCCAGTAGGAGGTGTGCAGGAGGCAGCTGATCGATGTTTCTCTCTCATCGATGTTTCTAACTATCTCTCTCCCGCTCTGTAAAAAAAAATCGATAAAATATATTTTAAAAAATAAAAAATAAAAGAGCCCTGAGAAGTGTTGGGCAAGTGCCCACAGGAGGGTCACAGCACAGACGCCCTCGGTTCCAGAGCAAGGCCTGCTGTGTGCAGCTGAGATGCTCCTTTGGTAAAAGTTCTGAGAAGCTCCTGGGCCCCGAATCTGAGCCTCCGCCTACATAGGACATCAGTGACTATGAAGTCCGAGTTGCCCATCCTAATATTCATCTGCAGGTAGTGGGTGAATATGAAATTCATCTACAGGTAATAGATGAGTATTAATTACAGTGCGTGACCCAGCGGCGGCAGTGGGGGCCTGTCTTGTTCCACTTACTTCCTGTAAGGAATCTTTGAAGAAGCTGTGGCTGGGGCCAGCAGGCAGAGTGGGTAACTAAAAAGATCTAATGGTGGATCTGAGTGGCGCAGAGGGTGGACGGATGCAGGCAGAGCAGAAGATATTTTGCTGCCCCTTCTCATCGCCCTGGTCCAACTGTAATTCCAGAGAGAACCGGATTGGACAGTTCCTTGCAAATGGACCCTCAGACTGAGCGTTCCCACAGCTGCCTTTCCCAATTCCTTCCCATTTCTGGCATAGAGTCAACTTCTCAGAAAGATTCTGTCCAATGGCCCTGCACAAGTGTGGATCAGAAGGGAGGGATCATGAACAGTACTGGGGCACCCCTCAACTAATGCAGGACAGGAGCTGGGGGGTCAGCGTTGCAGCCTAGAGACAGATCTGGGGCGCCTTCTACAAACTTCCCAGAAGTCCCTGCAGATCTGAGCCCTGTTGCCTGAGCAGGGACACTGATAACCTACTCTTGTCCTTCCTTCTGTGTCCTGGGCCTCCTCGCTTCTACCTGCCGGAGTCAAGTCTCACCCATGCACGCAGCTCCCACCTCAGGCTGTGCCTCACGCAGGCCTCCCAGATGTAAGTGCATAGTTGTATTTATAATGGTGGTGTCACTGAGCTATACTGGTAAGTGTATGTGATGAGTATGTCCATTAGCATATGTAAATGAGATTAATCCTGAATGAACCATGGTTTTAGTCACAGATTATATATTAAACTTTATGCTGAATACATCATTTCATTAAGAGTATTAAAGTATACCATCATCCATCTGCTGAGCTGACATTCTTCAGCCTGGCACTTAGTATTGTCACAAACAGGCAAACAGTCCTACTGAGTCTTGCCTAGGATTTCAAAGGAATGTGTCTCCAGGAAGAAACGTTTTAATTAAAGTCTGATTTAATGGAAATTATGAATCACAAAACAACTGTATCAATCAATATCAAACATCCAGACTAGAGATAAACCTGTAGTTCTAATCTGAGAGCTTCTGATCATCTCTACGTTACTTAACACCCAAGCCGTTGCCATCAAGGCTGCTCTACTTGCTCCCTTGTGTGATCTATAAACAGCCAATTTCCCTATTTGGAAATAAGGGTGCCTTTTGTTGTTGTTGCTTCACTGTTTTCAATTTTGGATTCTGCCCCCCGTGATCTGCACACAGTAATAACAGAAGGAATGTTAGCGAATATTCTGTGAGCTCACGCCATGTTCAGTTCCTATTTCACACGTACATTCCATATTTCGTTTTCCCAGTATCTCTATGAAATAAAGCTGTCCCCATTTTATAGATGAAGAACTCATGGTAAAGGGATATAAAATAAACGTATCTAACATTATGCCCAGGGCTAACACAAGGATGAAAATCCCAGGAGGCTGTCTCCTCGCCATTCATTTCTAACATCTAGACATTTATGGCTAAAAAATAATAATAAAAAATCTTAAAGTCTTAAAAGTATAGTTTTATCTGTGTGACTTTTCACCATCTCATACTAATTAGTACTTTTCACTGGCTAAACTAGTTTATAACCTTCAAGATTAATATTGCAAGACTTTTAAAAATTATCATCATAAGAACAATTTGTCCATCATTTTAATATACCATGGTATACCTTTATACTTGAAATATTTTTTAAGAATATACTTCATTCTTACCCTAAATCAAGGAAATTATTGAACATATAAGTCAAAACATCAATCCACATGACAACAATCAATACAATTTCCTATATTGAGTCCGTATTTTCACAGCAAACTCACCTTCCATCCAACCTACCCATACTTAACACCATAAATATCGTATTATAAATTTTTAAATCATATCCTTTCTAGGAAAATTATGTTCTCTTGGCCATAATTAAGCTGTAAAATGTAGGTGTTTTTATGTGTTTAGAGAAATATGCCATTAGGAAATTAGGTTCTTCTGAAATTGAAACAACTAAGTGAAATCATCGTGTGAAGTTCACGAATCACTTGCAGGGTTCAGGGATCACTTTATGAGGAGCAGTCTCAGAAGCTGGATAGGCTATATAAGATCAGGGTCATAATATAAGTTACAAACACCCTTGCAGCGGGCAGCCTGCTTGACCTCCAGTGCGTCTGTTAGATCTTGGAATACTGTGATACTGCAAAGGGCCAAACACATCTCTGTCCACAGTTAAGGTTATGTAACCTGCTGCCCTAGAAATGCAGCCCTCTGGTAAGGAGTAGACACGCTCACCATTTATACAATAGGCACCCATTTTCTATGAACAGACCATGTTATCAAACCTCCCAAGATTGCCTATGAATCACTCTGCTAATGTTGACTGTCTGCGAAGCATAACAATCCTCTTTTGGAAAAACGGCTGTTTGAAATTCTCTGCTATTAGATAGTCCCTTGTTCTGTAAGTCAACTCTGTTATTTTTAGACGGTCTCTTATTCTGTAAAATGACTTTGCTTTTTTAGCTTGAATAATAGAGAAGATAAACTTAACTGTCTGACCTTGCAAGCTAGCCATCTACGTAAGGGGCTGATACTGATAACACTCCCATATTCTCATGCCAGGTGTTTGTGTTTGTTAGATATGTGCTCAAGGTTATAAGCTGCAAAAATAACTTGCACAGAGCTCTTTGTAAAGTCTGAAAAGAGCTAGAAAGATATAAACAGGGAAAGCTTCCTCCGTGTTCTTGCTCAGGAATTTGGGAGACATCTCCCTATGGGCCCGCTGGCGTTAATGAAGACTCCTAATTGGCTTATTAAGGTGTCTTGTATTTAGCTCGCTGATTTACAATACAATAACTGCATTTTAGATAGAGTGCCACGAGACTGTTTCACATTGGAGAAACTAGTTGGCTTGTGGCATCGCTATTTCTAAAGTCGGGCGCACACTTGCACAGGGTTTCTGAGTGGCCCACCTAGCGCTCTCCCGCAGCCACTGGAGCTCAGGGTGGAGGACGGGGCTGTGAGTGAGATGGCTGAGAATGTGGGGCAAGCCATTCTGTTAGGCAAACAGAACAGAACCTCACATCAATATCAAGTGTCTGGAAACCCAGAAATTTCTATCAAGCACTTGAAACAACAAAAAAGGCAAAACAAATAGAATGGAAATTATAGTAAAACTAGTAGCCCATTTGCAGGAAGAATCCTGCAAGTGGCCACTGCAGCCGCATGCGCTGCCACTGCTGCCGCTGCGGCCATCACGCCTGCACCCGCCCGCCGCCACCCGCCCTGCCACCCCACCACGCCCCGCTCCGCCCAGCCCCGCCCACACTTTCCCTCTGGCAGCCACCTAGCTTTTGGCTTTTCCTCCCTCTTCCTTCTAAGTTGTCTTCAGTCTTCACTCCTCCCTCCCTCAGCATATGCAAATTAACCACCATCTTTGTTGGATAATTTGCATACTCTCCCTGATTGGTTGGTGGGCGTGGCTTTGGCTGGTGGGCGTGGCTTGGGCGTAGTGAATGTGCGGTCAATTTGCATATTACTATTTTATTAGGTAGGATAATAGTTATTCGCTAAGGAAAGTCAGACATACATCATTTACACTTGTAGACAGAGAAATCCAATGAGTCAAAAGAGAAAAATACAAAGCCTGCATACAGTAAGTAACATGAAAGAACGAAGACCTACTTGAGAATTCCCGGTGCCTCACAGAGATTCCGTAGCAGTTCCACTGAAATTCACCCAAAGAAACGTAAGCCCAGGCACAGAGCTACATACAAGATGGAGGCGACTGTGGGAGTCAGAGGTTTTCAGCGGGGAAACCACCTGCAGAAATTCTTTTAAAATCACCAAGGAGAACCACTGCTCATTTTGTGTGTTTTTCCCTAATGTAACCATGTTTAAAAACATTGACAAATCCTGTTGAAGTCATAAATGTAATTCTTGAAATTGAAATTACTTAGAACTGTATCAAAAATACAGGAACCATTTTCCTTTGAATTGCAATAGTTTGTGCAGTATTATCTACAAGAGCTCACCAACCTGGTCCCACACTCTGACAGGTTTCAGTTGTCTTCCTATGCTGACGAAAGCACAGAGGCAGAAGAGCCAAGCATGCTTCTGAAGATCATTACTCACAATGACCTCGCTTTTTAAAGACTGTCTCAGATGAAAACAGCTACTCATTTCGTGGCATGGAACTTGGGTTGTCTAGCCCAATACATAGACAGCTCACAGGAAGAGAGACTGTTCTTGGCATGATCGTTATACAAAGGTTTAAACTGTCAGTGAGGATGAGAAAACCTATAATATGTTTCCTTGATTCATAACCACTTTTCCTTTTCTTAGTTTTCCCATCATATATTTTATTTAACCTCACCAATGCAAATGTCAGCTTTCTGGGAGGAAGCCGGGGGGGCAGGGTCATCTGGTCGCTGGATGGATTTAATGTGAGCCTCTAGGAAATATGCAAACCTCATGTGTGTTTCAGGATTTTCCCCCTGAACAAACTGCTTGTTAAGTCCAGCTAACTCCAAGTAGAATCTCAGGCTGTTAAATTTATATCATCCCACTGGAACTTTTTCATAAATTGTAATTCTTTAAGCTGAAGTTTCAGATAAATTTAAATAAATTTTTACATGGTGACTCAAGAATTTGATTGAGTTTTATAAAAAATGAAGTAGCCCTAGCTGGTTTGGCTCAATAGATAGAATGTCAGCCTGCGGTCTGAAGGGTCCCAGATTCCATTCTGGTCAAGGGCACGTACCTCAGTTGTAGGCTAACAACCCCCGCCCCCCACCCCTACAAACCCCCTAGCCCAGGCCCTGGTCGGAACTCATGCAGGAGGCAACCAGTTGATGTGTTTCTCTCATATAGATGTTTTTCTCAATCTTTCCCTCTCTCTTCCACTCTCTCTAAAAAAATCAATGGAAAAAAAATATCCTTGGGTGAGGATTAAAAAAAAAAAGAAAGAAATTATTATGGAATTACTTAAAATTAATTATAATTTAGAGAAAAAAAAGAAGTGAATTGTCTGATATTTTATGAACCATAAAAGGCAAAGGGAAAACTGATTGTTGATTGCATGTGTTTGAGAAAAAAGTCTATGTAAGATACTACATCAGTAGCATTCTGAATATAAATGTTTTAATCCCACAAATAAACCTGCACGTGTTTACCCCATTAATGTACCCCTCCTGATGTACCATATTTGACACAAATGATTCAAAGTTATTTTTATGTGCTGTGGACATACAATTTTCTGCATGAAAATTTTCCATCTTTAAACCTGGTAGGTGGGGAAGTTAAGCGTGAAAGATTCGCTGAAGAAATCACAGGTATTTCCTACATACAACTTATGATGCTTTAAAAATGTCACCCTCACTTCTATAGTAAGCGTCCTCTTATTGTAGGACAGCTACCATGCAAAGCACAGAGAGAGAACTCGAAATCTTTCAATAACAATGAATATCCTGCTTCGGACAGGCTTAACACTTCACTCCCTCATACATTTATGTAATTTGTGTTAATATCACTAACTTCCTTGCCTAGAAAACAACCACTTTGGTGGAAGTTATGAATATGTGTAAGGGACAGGAAAGCTTGCCTGAGAAGGTTAGAAGCTCTTTGGAGAAGGCCTCGCCTGCAAGCCAGACAGCTGGAACGAAGGGGGACTCAAGAGAATGGACGCTGAGCCTCCCTCGGCTGCTCCACAGGCAGAGGTTCACAATGAGCAAATGACTCGAGGGACACAGGGTCTGTGTTCCCAGAGCAAAGCTCCCTTAGCATCTCTGAGAGGGAGGTCCTACCCACACGCGTGGAAGCCCTTCCACGTCCAGTCCCATGGCCACCGGTAGCACCAGGACAGCCTTGGCGCCAGGGGAGGAGACCAGGCTCCCTGAGGGGCTGTGTCACCTCGGAAAGACATGTCCCTGATTGGAGGCTGTTTTATTTATTGGTAAAGTGACCTGAATTCCTGCTGGCCAACTTCAGAGGGACACTGCTGTGAGAACCAAGTCAGATAGCAGATATGAAAGTACACTGGCCAGACTGCAGACAGGACCCAGGAGTCCCGAAGGGCGGGCACAAACTGCATGGCACAGGGACGTCGCCTCCCACGGGCAAGACACAAAGCTGACCCCAGCTCAGGGCCTGACAACTGGCGCAACGCGGAGAAAAGGTCCTCGGCCCTTGTGGTCAGTGACACCCTGAGAAAAAAGCAAGTGCTGCTCAAAACCATCTGGGGACGTGTTTTACCGAGAATTGGCTGTCCTGTGCGACTGTACATGGGCCACCAGATGCCCGCCTTCTCTAGGGATGCTGAGCCCGAGGCACCGGGGACAAGGCACTGCCTCAGCCCCAGAGAAGTCCCACGCCACGGGGACAGCGACGCCTTAGGGGCCTTTCTCTGACCCACACTCACCTGAGACGCCACCAGCTCCTCGGGTGAAGAGATGAACATCACCATTACTATAATGTTCAATATCCATTGTAGTTTGTTGGCTAAAAGAGAAACAACCACAAACTAAATTAATTCTCGGTATTTCCAATGTGTCAAGTTACAGTGCACCAAGTAAATATTAGTTTTATTATTTGTCATTTCCCTGTGAACAAAAGCGGCAACAAGGGGGTTTTCTCCATTGATTAATAAGATCACTTTGGCCCTGACCGGTTTGGCTCAGTGGATAGAGCATCAGCCTGCGGACTGAAGGGTCCCAGGTTTGATTCCGGTCAAGGGCATGTACCTTGGTTGCGGGCACATCCCCATTAGGGGATATGCAGGAGGCAGCTGATCAGTGTTTCTCTCTCATTGATGTTTCTAACTCTCTATCCCTCTCCCTTCCTCTCTGTAAAAAAAAGTCAATAAAGTATATATGCATGTGTGATCATATATACATATATATGATCACTTTGTATGACTTCAGTGTGCATGGTAATTTGCATGGTCCCACAGTAACATTCAAAGTAATATATGTATCTACACACACACACACACACACACGCACATATATATACAGGGGGAGTACTTTTTAAGGTTAATAAAAGCTTTGATGGGAGGGAATTGGGCCAAAATATTTTTGGCCTGCACAAATACTCATTCCAATTTTATTCCAATTTTTTAAAAAATATTTTTTTTATTGATTTTTTACAGAGAGGAAGGGAGAGGGACAGAGAGCTAGAAACATCAATCAGCTGCCCCCTGCACATCCCCCACCGGGGATGTGCCTGCAACCAAGGCACATGCCCTTGACCGGAATCGAACCCGGGACCTTTCAGTCCGCAAGCCGACACTCCATCCACTGAGCCAAACCAGCTAGGGCTATTCCAGTTTCTTAATTTCTATCACACTTGTTGCTTTCATGTAGACAAAGCCATCATCAACTCGCATTTCTCCTAAGTTCACATCTCTTCTCTTTGGCTTATTTTCCCATTGCCATGCCTTTTGTGCTAGAAGGTGTTATTTTATCCTCTCCATTTTCACCCGGAAATGTTTGCTTTGTGTTTTCACACTTCTATTTTGTATGATTACAACTACCTCTATGGAAATGCAGGTCCTAACGGTTTTGGCATGCCTTCTCCACCTAAAAGCAGGCGTGCTAACATGTAGAGGGATGCTACAGCCTGTGCAATAGGCGTTCCCTGCTTATCCCACTGAAAGATTTCCCAATGCAGCATTTCTAACGTGTTTTATACTTTTTTGTGTCTCCACATATTTAATTGTATCTCATTCCTTGTGTTTACAAACTGGTGGCACTTCATTTATAATCAACTACCTATTGTCATTAATGTATTTGTGCTAAATTATCTAAGTTTTTAAAATATATTGTTATATACTTCAGAGAGGAAGGGAGAGATAGAAACATCAGTGATGAGAGAGAACCACTGATTGGCTGCCTCCTGCACGCTCCCAACTGGGTATTGAGCCCACAACCCAGGCATGTGCCCTGACCAGGAATTGAATTGTGAACTCCTGTTTCATGGGTCGATGCTCAACCAATGAGCCACGCCAGCTGGGCTTATCTAAGTTTTTTTTAAATAAAAAGCTTCCAACTGTCATCTACAGCTTATTTATATATAGAGCCTATAAAATAATGTATCATACAGAGAAATTTTGTTTATTTTATAAAGCTTTTGATGTACCTTACTTATGCTAGCTTTAAAAAAAAGGTATGTGAAAACCAGATATTGCTCAGAGAGTTATAACTTTAGGAACAATCTACAAGGAAACCAACACTGTGCTATGTGACTCAGTTCAACAAAGGCGACCAGCTCAGATGTTCTGGGGGCATTTCGGACTGTTTTCAACCTTAGACGGAAACATCAAACCCATCGATAGCTCTTTCTGAAAGAGATATTTTACCAAATGAGGAAAAAAGGCCTCACTCCCTTATGATGGGGCTTTGACACTTGAATCAACAAGTAATTGTAATTGTTTCGCATTTCAATTCAGTTTTGACAAACGCCTCTTGTGCAGGGCAGAACACCTTCCCTGCGGGGCGAAGGCTTTATGCAGTAAATGAAGATACACAGTCAAAAGCATCCCTGCAGGAACCACAGTATACATGCCAGGGCACTGGGAGGAAGGAATAAGGCTACATTTCTGTCTCATCTTCCTAATGACAAAAACAACACAAGTTAGTGTACAAAGCTACAGGTGACAGCGCTACATGAGTGAGTCACTGCAGAGAAGTGGCCATAAGCTCCTGGTGCTGGGGGCAGTTCTGGGTAGGTGAGGGTGGAAGGCAAGGTACCATGGGGACTGGGTAGAAGGACCACTATTTGGCAAATAATTGCTACTGAAAGTCACAAGTCAATTAAAAGTCCAAAGTGGTGACCTTCCCCATAAAAGATTGGTTAAGTGGATAAATTCACATCTATGCATATTTTCAATTTGAAGTTGAGAAATGAACTTCATGTACAAGTATTTTCTTCTCTAGTCCCTGAGTAATTCTAATAATTCTTTGTTAAATTTAAAAAATATATTATCTCTTAATGTCATTAGATGCTCAACCAAGTGAGCCACACTGGCCAGGCCCCAATTTCTCCTTTAATTTTAGAAAATTTCTCTCTTTGTAAGTAGATTTTGTAATTTTGTGACTTGTTTCTTAATTTTTATTTTCCAAAAATCTTAAGAGATCTCAAAATTGATCATTAAAATATTCTTAGATATCTTTCCTGTTTTGCTAGTTTATATCCGAGAAAAATAATGTAACTTTCTTATTGACATATTTCGGATTTAGAGATTTGTATATTTTATGTACATAGTTATCTGTAATTTGTAACTAAAATCTTAAAAGGCAAAGGGCAAAAAATAAATGAATGATTATACTTATTAATCTGTACTTAGATCGTTTCTTTTCTAAAGTAAGACTCCTCGCTTTTGCAGTATAACCTGGATTTAGCATCTTCAAATGTACAATGTACAATGTATCTACTATTTTTAAAAAGCCAGCATCAACACGTGAAAATATATTTTCAGTCTACCTTTCAACTCTCACATTTATAACATGATATTATTTATTTTTACCCTTTCCCCCCATATACGGTACATTTTTTTTTCACCTTCTAATATTTGGTACTAGGCTTTCTCCACTGAATGCTCTTCCTTCTTCATGTAACAGAGTGCCTTTCTCCCCCTCCTTCAAGTCCTACATCAAACATTTCTTTGGGAACTTTTTACTCTCTCCCACCTCTGATCGCCACTAGTACTTATAATTACTTAATAGTTGTTATAGTTGGGATTTTGTCAGAGACTAAAAAACCAAAATGGTCTAAAGATGAAAACAAGCAACTCTAACTTTTAGGATTGCAGCTGTTATTGGGAGGATAGAAGAGCAATCCCAGGATTCCAGGCTCAGAACCACACTTGGACCACATGTGAATAAGCAGCTCTGAGTGGCTGGTCCCACTTCCACAGAATGCACCAGCTGGGAACATGTTAACTTCCTCATTTTTACAATTTAGTTGCAATGTTTGAGGAGAGAGATTCCACTGGTCCAGATGACCAGCCAACTATGCAGCTGTGAGTGGTGGAGAAGTGCACCGACTAGTCCTACAGTGGAAATGGAAGCATCGAGATATACCACCTCACCAGCGTGGAAAGAAATGCCCCTTCTTCAGGAAGCTGGGGTGCTGTCCTAAAGGGAACAATGATGCTCGATGGCAAATAAATAGATCACCACCCAGTAGTTAACTCATTAATGTATTGGGCTACTTGGCCTTATTTAACTTTTCCTACACTAAGGGACTTTTCTTATTAAACATTTATAAATAATTTCCTATTTCTTAATATCTTCCACAATTCGTTATACATAACAGAATCTTAATTTGATTTTTTGTTTCCCTTCTATGAACATTAGCAAGGATTCTATTTTTACTATAAGATGGACATCTTTAAATTGATCTAATATTGGGTGTGTAAACAAGCATGTGTTGACACGTACTCTTCATATTCACTCTTCTACATGCCTCAGCTCCATTCAGTTCATGTATGTTCTGTGTAAGGAACATGTTCAGCGCTGTGACAGGAGAGAAGGGTGTCCCGACCTCAGCCCTAGTGCTTCTTTTGTATAGTTTTGGAAAATAATAATTACTACAATCAGCCATGGTCTAACAAAAACCTGTATTTGAAAATACCAGTGAGTCTGTTTCCGGAAATGTAGACTGTCTAAAACTTTGAAAGGTATTTATTAAAGGAAAGGGACAAATAGAAAGAATTTTCCTAAAAGCAAACATTTCAAGTCTGTTTCACTAGTCTTCACAGCATAGGAAAAATTGGGCATTATTTCCTTACTAGTATTAGTTTTACGCATACAGTGAACTATAATTTCAGTTTTAATTATATTTCCAGAAATGAAAGGATCACAAATGATATTTAGCACAGAATATACATCACTGTTTTTCTTGATTTCTGATCTTTGTAAATCCCGTTTTAAAGTCTGTACAATAACACTTTGCCTTTGCACTGAAACTATTTTTTCATTTGATTATTGAATACTCATTATGCATAAACTATAATAACAAGCACTTCTGGTACCAGAAACCTGAGAAATAATGTGTGCCTGGAAAAGTAAAATCTTGAGCGGAGATAATAAGTTATATCTGAAAATTACTATAATACCAGATAGTACATGAAAACTTATAGAAAAGTTTTAAAACATACAGAGAGTTCGGGCTATAGGTATTTCTGTCTACTGTGCTCCGGGCCAGTGTTTGCAGCATGAACGAGATGAATTTGAAGGCTCCATTCTCCCTTCCCAGCCCCATGGACAGGTCACTCTGCCTCCTCACCTTCTCCTCACAGGGCGTATCCCTCTAAACCGGGTCTTGTGCTGTTTTTTACTCTTGTTTTTTGGTGCCATACATCAATATCCTTCTTACTGTCCAAGGTTCGGTTCATTCATCTGAACTAAGTTTGAGTTTCTAAGTACCAGCCAAGCCCTGTGCTAGGGAATGTCTTACCAAGAGACCCAGTCTCTGCCTCTGACACCTTCAGACATTAGTCCTGTGGGGATAATCCCAGGGCAAAGCTCTATGAAAGGTCTGTGCATGACCCTGGAAAGGAGCTGGGGGCAGCTACTTGAAATGGAAATGGATTGTGGAATGGTGTTAAGATAAGGGCCGACCTTCAGCCGAGGTCAAATTGGCTGGGATTTCAATACTGAGTGTGCCAGGCAGCCCCCCAGGGTTACAACAGTGTTGTAGAACTTGCTGGGCAGAGTGTGTGGAGAAGTTGTACTCCGTGACCATTGGTAGGATGAGACTCAAAAACAAACAAAAACAAAACTCTTCATCTTTGCCCGTCAGGGGGGTGAGAGGTCACAGGAGAGGGGCCAGGAGGCCCAGAGCACTCTCCCTCCTGGACCACTGGACCTGTCTGTCTCTCATCCTATTTACAAAGTTATAGCGTGCAAAATTTTAGTAGGGGTAGTTACCTTATTTTTCTTTCAATGCTGACCAAACATATTAGAACAATAGGTGGGGTATGCTGCTGAAAGACTTTTAAAGTATAGCCATCTAAACATGATAATGAATTCATAGCAGTGAAATGATTTCGTTTTTAATTTACGGAGAATTGTCCATATTATCACTCTATTGATATTGGCAATAACTCTCCAGGTTAAATATTTCCTCCCAACCTCCTATTTGGAAATAATTCTAGAGTTTAATACTTATTGTATCTCTATAAACAGACTTGGCTGAAAAATAAGGCCATAAATCACTGTCACCGATGAGATATTATTTGTGAATCAGAAGTTCTTAATGCAATATTTCTCAATAATTTGTGAGCTAAAGTATGAAGAACTTAGCATTTTTCCTAGAGATTGATGAAAAGAATTCACAGGGCAGCAGAAATACTGAATTATATGCTGGTGCCTGTGGAAAGGGAGGGTTAACTTAGTAACTTTTTAATCACAATTAAACACAGACTCAAGAGTCACTGTCCCAAAGCCATTATATATGGTTAAACAATACAAGCACACATTCATTGAAACGTTCATTTAACCATTCATTGTGATCCTTTAGGAATAAGCAGCATATACTCATTTTCATTGCTGAAACATCTAAGGCAAAAATGTGTTTCAGCAACTTCAAATAAATATCTTCTCTAATAAAATGGTAATATGCAAATTAACCATCACTCTGCTACATAAGCCATGCCCACCAGTCAAGCCACACCCACCAACCAATCAGGGCGAGTATGCAAATTAACCCCAGCCAAGATGGCTACAGCCACAGAGAGCAAGGTTTCCCAGGTAACAGAGCAAGCCAAGCTTTCTGATAGCCGTTGCAGGCCTAAGCCTCCACTCAAGCTACAAAATTTCAATTATAGAAGGTAAACAAATTCAAACACAAATGGGGGCAGAACGGAGCATGAGAGAGCAAGCCAGGGTTGCCGGCGGCAACAGGGGAAGCAAAGCTTTCTGCACACCCTGGCCGGCCAGGCCTCCACTTAAGACTACAAAGTTTCAATTGTAGAAGGTGAATTAACTGCAACAGAAATGGCTGCCGCCCCGGAGGGAGCAACAGGCTTGGCTCTGCTCCAGGCTACAAAGTTTCAATTGTAGAAGGAAAATAAATTCCAGATATCAGGGCCTCCGCTTGGGTTGCCAGGGGGCGTGGCTGGCCTGCAAACCACCACAGGCCCCTCACTCAGGCCACCCCATGCCCCAAGGGAACCCCACCCTGATCCGGGACACCCTTCAGGGCAAACCAGCTGGCCCCCACCCGTGCACCAGGCCTCTATCCTATCTAATAAAAGAGTAATATGCAGATTGACCATCACTCCAACACACAATATGTCTGCCCCCATGTGGTCAAAGATCCTGCCCCCATGTGGACATGAGATGGCCACCACAAGATGACCAGCAGGAGAGGGCAGTTGGGAGGCACCTGGCCTGCAAGGGAGGGCAGTTGTGAGGGACCAGGCCTGCAAGGGAGGGCAGTTGAGAGGGACCAGGCTTGCAAGGGAGGGCAGTTGGAGGTGATCAACCCTGCAGGAGAGGGCAGTTAGGGGTGACCAGGCTGGCAGAGGAGGGAAGTTGGGGGCAAACAGGCTGGCAGGGGAGCAGTTAAGCATCAACCAGGCTGGCAGCGGAGTGGTTAGGGGGTGATCAGGCTGGCAGGCAGAAGTGGTTAGGGGCAATCAGGAAGGCAGGCAGGCAGGCAGTTGGGAGCCAGCAGTCCTGGATTGTGAGAGGGATGTCCAACTGCCCGTTTAGGCCCGATCCCACCAGGATCGGGCCTAAACAGGCAGTTGGACATCCCTTGAGGGGTCCCATATTGGAGAGGGTACAGGCTGGGCTGAGGGACAACCCCCCTCCGTGCACGAATTTCGTGCTCCGGGCTTCTAGTCTAGTATAAGTACTAATCTATTAAGAGCAGGTGTTTCTAAATCTTATACTGGCAATAGAAATTCAATGTTTATGCACTGTTAATATGCGCTAATAGTGAATATTTATATCCTTAAATTAGAATCTAATAAAGTATGTTTTAATTGTGGGTAATGTAAGCAAAACACAAAACAATGCTGTAGCGAGATTACATATGAATGGGACCCCAAGTGCTGTTGGATAGAACATTTCACACCAGATTCCCATGCTTGTAGCAACTGTGACTGGAAGAGTCATCACTGCTGGGCCCTTCTGTCCCCAGCCAGACGCACTCCTCCTGCCGATACTGGAGCTGATGAAAGTCAGAGCTCCGAAGTCACTTGGACTGAACACAGGTGGGCTGGGCGACAAGTGTGGGGTGGCAGGGGGAACACAGGCACAACCTTAAAAGTTCACTGCCAGCATCACAGAGAAGCTTCGGTTTTCTGTCCCTGTGCAAGGATCAGCCCAACATGTAGAGGCTGTAAACAATAAGTGTTCTCTCCGTTTCTGCTGGCCAAGAATTTAGGATGGTCAGTGGAGAGTATTTCTGGTCCACAAAACCTGGAGCACACCTGGAAGACTCAAAGTCTGAGCCTAGAAACTTTGAAAACTCATTCATTCACTCACATGCCTGCTGGTGAGCTGGGGGACAAGCTGGGCCTGGCATCTAGAGTCACACCACAGGTGGTCTTTCCGTCCATGCCAATCACTGCATTTAGTTCCTTCCTGCTTGGTGTAGACTTCCATTTCTTCAGGAAGTTGAAATGTCTGCCTTGTCCTTTCCTTCCATGTTTTCTGATGAGAAGCCTGCTGTCCTCATTTGCGCTACTCTGTAACTGCTTTAAGAATTGACCTTTATCACCTACTCTGAGGTTCTCCGTTTTTAGATTTGGTATTGATTTAATCTGGGGGTCTGTGGATTTCTAGCTATCCTCATATTTGGCAACATTTTAGCCATTCATTATTTATATATTTTTCTATCTCCTTCTGTTCTCTGAGAAACTGGTTTCACACATTTTAGAAGGCTGTTGCCATTTCCAAGTGAGAAATTATAGTACCTTGTAATAAAGGAGAAGCCAATCTGATGATAGTGATTAAACATGCGTCTAGATTTCAGGGGAGAATTCTGTCCTGAGGTTAGATTTAAGGTCATAGGTTTAGTTTGTATGTACTAAACAAAATGATAAGGATAAAATCACCTGGAAGAAGCTTTGAGAGAGTAATCCAAAATTCTGAGTTCGAAAAGAATGGCAAACTAAAAAAAAAAATGAAGCTTTTGAAAAAAAAAATAAAGTATGGCATCATGGAAAACAAGTAACGTGATAATTTGAGGAGGCGGCAGGGATCCGCTGTTAAATGCTGGTGACAGTCAGTGAGGTCTCAAACTGTGACAAGGGCCTTGTGAAGGACAGGATGAAGGTCACTGACGAGGCAGAGTGGTTTCAGCAGAAGAGTAACAAGGATTTTAGGATGAAGAAAATGTGGGAAGAAGTAAATAGTAGCTACACATGATTTACTGGACAAGTTTTGTTACTAAGAAAAGCAGAGAGTTTGACAATATTTAAGGAAATGTAGGTATTAGTGTGTGTATATATACATGTAAATTTTTTCATATTTTGTGTTGTTATATTTATTAAATATTATAATACCATATTCAACTGCATCTCGCTTTTTTCTTTCAGTAGTTGATGGCAAAAGTAGATTTAATGAATTTCTTTAACTGAATAGTATTCTATTTTATGATTAGGGTAGCATATCTATTCTATTTTTTGTAATTAGTTTTTCTTCACTTATTTGTTATGACAAATGCTGGCACAGTGAACATCATTTTACAGGTCATTTTATTGACAAGCTAAAGCTTTTACATGCAGAATGGAAGTAGCTGAATCATTTATACACACTCTTCCATTCACTAGCTCCTACCAATCATTTCCTCTAAGTATTCACGATGATCTCACCTCTACCTGTAAGAAGACAGTCCATTGCCTTTGTCCTTCTATTGTGGCTCTTGTCAGTCTTGTATGTTTGCCAATAAACTGCTTCATTGTCTTTTCAAACTTCAGTTCCTAAATACACATGTGGTTAAACTGAAGATTGCCCCATATCTGCAGTCGGCAAACTGCGGCTTGCGAGCCACATGCGGCTCGTTGGCCCCTTGAGTGTGGCTCTTCCACAAAATACCACGGCCTGGGTGAGTCTATTTTGAAGAAGTGGCGTTAGAAGAAGTTTAAGTTTAAAAAATTTGGCTCTCAAAAGAAATTTCAATCGTTGTACTGTTGATATTTGGCTCTGTTGACTGATGAGTTTGCCGACCTCTGGCCCATATGAAACAGCCTTTGCATTTTGCTCTCGGTGAATCCTGTTCAGGTCCTGTGCGCACCCTTTTCAGGCTTCTTCTTTGTCTCTGTTCCTGACGTGCAGTAGCTCCATGTTCCTGCACAAGCTGCTGGTTGCTGCAGCCACATTCAGTCTTTTTTCCTGGAATCTACCTGCAGGGAGACTCCACTCTCCCCTCCCAGGCTCTGCCCCGGGCTCCGGGCTGCACAGGACCAGCAGCTGAGGCCGCTCTGCAGGCCCCTCAGGACTCCCAGCCTCTCCTGCTTCCCGGGCCTCCCCTCCGGCTCACCCCGCCCAGGATGCAGCCCCTGTTCTCCTCTGGGTCCCCTGGTGCACGTGTCTCCTCCCCTGTGTGTGTCTGATGGTGTGAGGGGGACGAAAGCCGCCCACAGCGCCCAGCTCTGACCAGCCAGAGCCCTGGGCGGGCAGAAAGGGCGCCCCCAGTTTCCTACCCTGACCTTTGCCCTCACAGCCCTTTCGGGCCTCATGTGACAGGATTACCTCTAGGAATGGAGCTGGATCCGAGAGAAGAGGAACAAACCCCCCCATTCCCCCTCATGTCACACCCCACCCATAGGTGAGCCAAGCCCGAGCCCCGCTCCGGAACACAGGTGGGCGCTGCGGGCACATCCTCCCCCGGGAGAGGGACACCCTGGGCATCGGTCATTCCTCCCCCGGGAAAGGGACACCCTGGGCATCGGTCATTCCTCCCCCGGGAGAGGGACACCCTGGACATTGGTTATTCCTCCCCCAGGAAAGGGACACCCTGGGCATCGGTCATTCCTCCCCCGGGAAGGGACACCCTGGGCATCGGTCATTTTTCCCCCGGAAAGGGACACCCTGGGCATCGGTCATTCCTCCCCCGGGAAAGGGACACCCTGGGATCGGTCAGGGAAAGGGACACCCTGGGCATCGGTCATTCCTCCCCCTGGAAAGGGACACCCTGGGCATCGGTCATTCCTCCCCCGGGAGAGGGACACCCTGGGCATCGGTCATTCCTCCCCCGGGAGAGGGACACCCTGGGCATCGGTCATTCCTCCCCCGGGAGAGGGACACCCTGGACATTGGTTATTCCTCCCCCAGGAAAGGGACACCCTGGGCATCGGTCATTCCTCCCCCGGGAAAGGGACACCCTGGGCATCGGTCATTTTTCCCCCGGAAAGGGACACCCTGGGCATCGGTCATTCCTCCCCCGGGAAAGGGACACCCTGGGCATCGGTCATTCCTCCCCCCGGAAAGGGACACCCTGGGCATCGGTCATTCCTCCCCCGGGAAAGGGACACCCTGGGCATCTGTCACCAACTGTTTCCGCAAACACAGTTGCCCATTCAGGGGAAGCTTCCTTCCACTAAAGCAGGTCACTCCCGGGCGCACACACCTCACAGCGTGTCCTTTTCCTTCCTGCCACCTGGGGAGGACCTTCCCAACAGCCGGCCCCCAGATGGGGGTGCCAGGCAGAGGCCCCACAAATAGAGGCAAGGCCCCTTTGAGAGAGGAAGTGAGCAGGATGCCAACTGAAATGAGGCAGGTGGAGAGGACCAGACCCTATGGTCTCGCTCCCGTGTGGGACCTAAACAAAAAGCAACAGGTCAGAAGCCAAACCAGACTCAGACACAGCAGAACGGGGGGCGCGAGGGTCAGGCTGGTGGAGGGCGGAGGACCAGGAGGCTAAAGGGTCAAGTACAAGGTGATGGAGGGGGACCAGCCTCAGGAGAGAGAGCACAGGGCATCTTAGGAAGCTGTGCCCCTGACATTTATATGATGTGTTAACCAGTGTTACCCCAATCCATTTGTTTTTTAAGGGGGAGCAGGGAAAGGAAGATTTCTCAGGGAAAGGCCTGAGTTCCCAGCTCTAAGGTGCTCCCCCAGGAGATCTGCCTGCCCCCCTCCTGCCCCCTCTGTGTGTCTGAGATGTCGAAGTGTTTGGGGAAGACACGGTTGGTGGCAGGAGTCTTGGGGGTCTGGGAAATGTTTAGTTTATAAAATCGTGAGGCAGCTACTGTGTGGGCGGCTTAGCTGAGCCGCTGCTGGGCTGCCCTGGGGGAGTCAGGCCTGTTCACAAGGCCTAGGGCTCAGCCTGTCCCTCTGCAGGCTGGGCAGTGCTCCCAGCCTCCCCTCCAAGCATACACCTCCCAGGAGGCAACCACCTCCTGTGTGAATTTGTCCCCAGGACACACTGTCCTAACTGAGAGGGGACAGGCCCAGGGGGAGGAGGGGGGGACAGGCCCCGGGGGAGGAGGGGGGGGACAGGCCCAGGGGGAGGAGTGGGGGGATAGGCCCTGGGGGAGGAGGAGGGGGTACAGGCCCTGGGGGAGGAGGGGGGGGGACAGGCCCTGGGGGAGGAGGGGGGGACAGACCCGGGGGAGGAGAGGGGGGACAGGCCCTGGGGGAGGAGGGGGGGGGGGACAGGCCCTGGGGGAGGAGGGGGGGACAGGCCCAGGGGGAGGAGAGTGGGGACAGGCCCTGGGGGAGGAGGGTGGGGACAGGCCCTGGGGGAGGAGGGGGGGACAGGCCCCAGGGGAGGAGGGGGGGGACAGGCCCTGGGGGAGGAGGGGGGGACAGGCCCCTGGGGGAGGAGGGAGGGGACAGGCCCTGGGGGAGGAGGGTGGGGACAGGCCCTGGGGGAGGAGGGGGGGACAGGCCCTGGGGGAGGAGGGAGGGGACAGGCCCCGGGGGAGCAGGGTGGGGAAAGCCCCGGGGAGGAGGGGCCCAGCATTCACAGATGGAGTGAGTGCAGGCGGCTGGCAGGCCTGGCTGAGCCTCACACCCCGCTGGGCCAGGAGCTCTGACCGCTCAGGCCACACCCTCCCCCGGCGCAGGCTCTGGGGCAGGAGCAGGTGTCAGCAGACTTTGAAGGAACGAAGCTCCACCTGTGACTCCTCCACCTGCAGCCAAAGCTGGGAGACCAGGATGGAGACTCGGAGTCAGTGCTGCGAACCGAACCGCTGTGGGCTCGGCCACCAAGAAAGGAGAACTTTCCTTCAGTGTTAACTGTCACCAGCCACCGCCTCCATGGCCTCCTCTGCCTCCCACCGCCTCTCCCCACCGCCCACCTGCTCCCAGGCACGTTCCCACATGCAGCCCCACACCCAGCGCTTCCAGGAGCCCCCCACATTCCCTTGGGAAGAAAGCAATGCTCCCAGGGATGGCTTCCTCTCATATCAGAACCACAGCAACCTCAGCACAGAGTCTCAGCCTTTCCTTCCAGAGGCTCCTGTGCCCACAGCCCAGACACAGCGCCCTGGCACCCCTGTGCTCCCCGGCACCCCCTGTGCCCCTGGGAGCTTCACCTGCTGGTCCCCAGGGGCCTGGGGCTGAGGACACCGGGCTCGGGACATTTGGCAGAAGTCTGTCCCCCAACAACTGCTCAGCCTCCTGGGGGGCTGTTACTGCACTAACTCGCCTCCCAGGAGCCAGGGGCACCTCATTTTCACACATTTGAGCAAACCCCCCTCTCCTGCCTCAGGGCCTGTGTGGACAAGGGGCTCCTGCAGGTGTAGAAACAGCCCTGATCCTGGGTTCCCGCTGCGGGGGGAGCACAGAACTCTGTTCCATCAGCAATGAGCGTGTCCCCGTCCCCCAGCCGCCCCCCCAGACCCTGCAGCCACGGCCCGTGTTCCAGGGAAGAGCAGGCAGGGGGCAGCCCCGGGGGCTATTGGGAGGCAGGAAAGAGAGAGTCCGATCCCCCTCAGCTCAGGCAGGACGGTGGGGACACCTGGTCTCTGAACCCTCAGAACCTCCCCACAAAGGGCCACCACAGTGTGCAGCCTGGGAACCTGGTCAGAAACGCGGGCTCAGGGCCCAGGGGCGTCTGCAGGGGGAATTGGAGGCATTTACTTAGGAGGTCATTCCGGGGTCAGTCCCGTGGCTGCTGCAGGGATGGCCCAAACACAGCGCCCTAAGCCAACAGGGGGGGACTTACCGTCAGAAGTCAGGGTGTCAGGGCTGCGTTTCCCTGGAGGCAATGGAAGAAGTCCTCATCCTTGAGGGGTGTCTAGTGGGGGCTGCGACCCCAGGCTCCTGCTGCCTCCTCCAGGGCTCCCCTCCTCCCACTGACCCACCAGTTCCCCCACCCCTGATGGCTCTGAACCGCCTGCCTGGCTCTTAAAAGGCTCTGTGATGACACTGGCTGCAGCTGGGTGCTCTCTTAAAGGGCCCTGTGATGACACTGGCTGCACCTGGGTGACCCAGGCCCCCCTCCTCACTGAGACCCTTAGCAATCAGGCCTGCGCGGTTCTTATTAGCATGTTAGGTAGTCGCCTCCACAGGTGCCTGGGGTTCGGTCATGGGCATCCTTGGGGCTTACGGCTAAGCTCCCAGGATTCCTCCCAGGCATCCTCTGTGGTGACCTTTCTCCGAGAAGGGATTCCACAGGAGAGACTTTTCATATCCCATCACCTGATGAGATGAGAGAAGCAGAGCCTATTCTGATCTGTAAGTTTTCTCACAGAACATAAATGAGAGAGACCAGTAACGAAGGCGAATGGAACTATGAACGTGGGGTCCATCACACAGCCTCGTCATACCGACCATTTACTCCTGGCTTTCCATATGCCAACCCTGCGTTAGTGCTTGACAGATGCAGCCTCACTTCACACTCACACAGGTTTCCTCCTTTACCAACAAATAAGCAGAACAAAATCAAACTGAGATGCCTGGGCCAAAGCCACTCAGCTGGCCGCTGGCAAAGCCGGGATTCTCACCCTTGCCTGTGGGGCACCAGAGCCCCTGACCCTTCCTGCTGCCCACTGTGCCTGCACCCCGAGAGTGTGGGGGCGAGGTGGACAGTGAGGCAGCCACCCAGGACTCCACAGACCTGTGTGCCTGCCTGAGGCAGCTGCTACTCAGGTCATGGGTACATGTGTGCCAGGACGGACCAGCAGACCCTGAACAATGGATGAATGATTACTCTGACATATTTCTGTGAAAGAGAGGCTAAGGGACTACCTGGCTATAGCCACCAAGTAGCCTCATTCGCCTGCCTCCTCAGGCTTTTATTGCAACAACAGCTTGAACTAAAATTAACTACTAGATACTCTCAGCAGGTAAGCATCCTTGAGAAAGCACATGTGTCTGCCCTGCCCTTTAAGCAAGGACGTGTCTGAATAAACACCCGGGGGATCAGACTTGTTTGGAAAAGTCAAGGCAGGGGCTGCCGCCTTCAGCAAGGTCACCCCCAGAGGCCCCAACCTTTGGGAGAATCCTCCTTACAGACATTCCAACCAAGTCCCGTGCTTCCCCACACGTGGTCATTTATGAAAGAGAGTCCTTACCCCTCCACCTGAGGCTCCCATCTTTATTTGAGGGTAACAATTATCCAGACCAGCTGCTCACTGGGCGGACCCTCCCTTCCCAGGGGGTTTCCTGAACCACGGCCTGGCCTTGCCCCCCAGTGATGACTCTGACCTTCCCGGCATCGCCATGTCACCTCCGCCAGGACCTGCCTTTGCCACCTCATGCCAGTCTGACAGCTTCTTCCGTTGTTTGTTTGCCTTTTGTGTATTTTAGTAAACTTCACTGAAGTGTAATGTATATAAAGGGTGCCCATGTCACCGTGTCTTGACACATGTATGTACCCGTGTGACCACCACCGGAATCAAGATGGAATCTTGTCATGGCCTCACAGCTCCCTCCTGCGCCTTCCAGCCTGCCCTCTCTCCAGCCCTCGTCCTGGGCAGCCGCAGGTCTCCATAGTGTCCCGTAGAGTGTATCGGTTTTTTCTTGAGATTAAGGTGAACAGAATCACACAGCACATGCTCTCTCGTTCCTGGCTTCTCTCGCTTAGTATGCTGTTTATTGAGATCTAGGTTGCCACCTTTATCAGTAATTTGCACTGCTGAATAGTATTCATCCACAGTTGTATTTTGACGAACTTAGAGTACATTGATGCAAGAGGTACACTGGACTTCATAACACCTACTCTAAAGAAAGAAATAAAATAAAACGCCCTATAAAAATCACAATATTTTACTCACAAAATCTACACAAATACAGTCACGTCACCCATAAGGACATGTTGGTCAATGGTGGACCACATACATGACTGTGGTCCTAGGAGATGCTAATGTCGCTGAAAAACTGCTCTCTCCCATTAACAGTGGCCACTGCACTGTCCTAGCTCGAGGCATTGCTCACCTGTTGGTGGTATAAACAAGCCCACTGTGCACACACGATTACAGCAGTGGGCTCACAGCTAGCTGTATGTGAGCACACCCCATCACTCCGTGGTGTTCCCACAGTGACCAAATCACCTAGCGGCACATTTCTGATAATGTTGGCTACCACTATTACAATAGACCATTTTGTAATCTCTTTAATTATTTTATTAAAATACATAGGTCCCCAAAGGCAATTTTATAGGATTTTCTATATTAATATGACTCCTGTCAAGCAAAGGCAAATGTTAACATTTGCTTAGCATGAGTTTTCTTTGGCATTTCCATTTGGTACTTTTTAAAAAAAATGTTTTTATTGATTTTTACAGAGAGAAGAAGGGAGAGGGATAGAGAGATAGAAACATTGAAGAGAGAAAACATCATTGATGGGCTGCCTCCTGCACGCCCCCTACGGGGGATTGAGCCTGCAACCTGGGCACGTACCCTGGCTGGGAATCGAGCCTACAATTGCTTGGTCCCTGGGTCAATGCTCAACCACTGTGCCACACAGACCAGGCACATTAGGTACTTTTTAAATTAAATAAAAATTGTTTATTCTGTTGTATTTGCAGTACACTATAAATATAATTTAGGAGTTATAAAACATACAACATTTATTTAAATGAACCATAACATAAATACTTATTCAGAGATTTAATCATTTGCTCATACTGAAAACTACAATTTAATAGGCTGGGATGTGCCCGATATGATTTGTTCATAGTCTATTTCACACCATTCTAAACTCTCTGCTCTATTGGAAGGCCTAAATCCTGAAAAATTTATTTGCAAGTTTTTCTTGCCAGGAAGATCACAGACAGTTATGCCAAGAACGCGGGGGGGCAGGGGGGACGGTGGTGGTAGGGAAGTTAGGAAGGTGGAAGAGAGTATCCTCACGTGGTATCTGCCAGTAGAGGCACGGGTGTCAGTAACTTGAGGATGGGACTCCGTCTGAGGACTCTGGTGCCCTATTGAGCAGCTCCTCGTTCAGGACAATCACCGTTAGGATGGTGGGAGTGGCCCCCCTACCATCCCTGAGCTTCCCTGTTTTTTCACTTCTCAAAATTTCCAATGGTTTTGTCAACCTCTCATTTCCCACATTAAAAGTATCACTGATAATAGAAAACAGCAGTCACACCATCCTAACTTCTAAAATAGAAAAGAAAAAAAAGTTCAGCTTTCCTTGAACTTATCAGAGAGTGGAGGTCTTCATGCAACCAAGGCCATAGGAGGGGTTGAGAAGAACGCTGCCCAAATTCTAAAGGCAAGGTGGGGTGGGGGTGGGGGTGGGGTTGTGTGTGATTAGCATATCAGTTTAGAATGCAACTGAGATACTAAGGGACCTTGTGGTCTGACCTCCCTATCAGAAAATATTTACATTAAGATCTATAAGGTTAAATATTCAATTACCTAGTATGAATCTATCTATATAATAGAGGAATATGCAAATTAGCCCAGACGCCATAATATCCACAGAACAGCTGGGACCTGAGGCTGCATGGTGCCTGGCCGGGGCAAGGGACTTGAGGCCGCGCCCCCCCATCCCATGGGGCTTGACAGGGGTCCTCAGGCCATGCCCCCTGCCCAGCGGGGCTTGATGGGGGACCTCAGGCCATGCCCCCAACCCTGACTCTGGGCCAGGAGACCTCAGGCCGCACCCCTGCACTGCGGGGCTTTCCAGGGGACCTCAGGCCGTGCCCCCCACCCAGAGGGGCTTGGCGGAGGTGGGGATGGCTGGGTCTGGGTTTCTTGCATTTCCAAAATGTGTGCGGGTGGTGGGCAGGAACTTGAATCTAGGTCCCACGGCATGCCCCAGACTCAGACAGGAGGGAGATTTTCATGTACATTTTACTAATTTTCTTTCATCTCTGACACTTCTATTATAGAGAACAGGCAAATAGCAATATTAAAATATTTCCTCTAATTAATTCCCTTTTAATGTGCATGAATTTCATGCACTGGGCCACTAGTGTAATATAAAAGATCGGACCTAAACTGGTTCTGAAGGCAATGTTTAAGTCAGTTCCACGATTGGGTGACAAAAGGCTGTGGCTTCCATCTTTGTGTAGTCTCTCTTATTGACACCCTCTCACTCTCTGTCTTCACTCATTGGCTGGCTCAATTGCATGAAGCAAGCCGAACTGTCGGAGAAGCCCAAGGTGTCCTGCACTGCACAGACCCCAGGAAACTAAATCCTCACAACAACCATTCAGAGATCTTAGAAGGGACTTCTGCCCCAGTAGAGCTCTGAGCTGACTAGGCCCTGGTGGACACCTTGAACACAGCCCTGTGAGAGGCTCTGAGTCATCAGGTGAGATTAAGCCATGCCTCATTCTGACCTGCAGAAACTGAGAATATAAGTTTGTCATTTTAAGGCGGTAAGCTTGGGCAGATTAAAAAATAGTTAACTAATCCAAGCAATTATTTAAAAAAGAAAAGTTGAGCCTAGCCGGCATGTCTCAGTGGTTGAATGTGGACCTATGAACCAGGGAGTCACCATTAGAATCCCTGTCAGGTCATACACTTGGGTTGCCGGCTCGATCCCCAGTTTGGGGCATGCAGGAGGCAGCTGATCAGTGATTCTCTCTCATCATGGATTTTTTTTTTCTCTCTCTCCCTCTCCCTTCCTCCCTTATATCAATAGAAATACATTTTTTTCAAAAAGTTGATTACAAACAACTTTATACCAATACTCAGGAGAACTTAATAATCATAAAATTCTTAGAAGCAAAGATATATTTTATAACATTTGACCCAAGAAATAAAGGAAAAACCAGATCAGTACTACACATATTAGAAAAGCTCACTCTGTGATTACAAAGATGAACACTAATGATAGGCCACACACAGAATTTAAATCGATAAGAAATAATCCTGAAACAATCTCCAGGTATTAGGCTATTTTTTTAATAGAAAACCAAATAGTGCCAAACAACTGTTTATTACTTAGTTTTGTAAAACACTGTAATATATTTTACTTTTCATTCTGCAGTACTAGTTTTATAATTGAGGTTTCTATGCTACATGAATCAATTTTGAAACGTCTAATTGAAATGATGATATCATTTATAAATCTGTCCAACACCATACACAAATTAAGGAAGTGTCAGATATTTAATTATAGTAGGAGGTTCAGATATTTCTAAAGAGAGTTCTATGTTTGATTATAATCAGAGCATTTTAACCAAAGTGATAGAGAAAAATATTCTTGAAAGATTGATATATTTTTATGTAAAATGGGCATTTTCAAGATGATCTAATCATTCAGGGAAATAACAATTAATCACACCAGTTATCCTAATAGAATTGGAAAAAAAATTAAGGCACAGATAATGAAAGATGAAATAACAGTATAATTGCTTTGCCACAAAATATGAAGATAATAGAGTATGTAGAGGAGTTATACTAAATTAAAAGTCCTTTAGAGAGACAAACAAGTATGCACTGGGGAATAGATTTCTTAAAAGAGATTTTACCAGATAGAAAGAATTAAAATTTAATTTTTCACAGAACCATATACACTTTAAGAATCATATTGTAAATAAAAATTCGGAGAGCTTTAGTTGACATGATGATTGGTTATTAGAGTTGAGATTCCAGAGGGTAGGAGATTGGTTAAAAGTGGTTATCTCATGCCATTTTAGGAAGATGACAAGTTATGTTTATGATTATCAAAGGCATTCACAAAATGTAACCTAAGTTAGGTATTGCTTATATTTATGTAAAGAGGTAAATGACACAGGTTACATTTTGCTTATGTGTATTTTAACAACACAGAGACATATAGTTAACATGATTATTATTAAAAGGGATTTTCTCTTCTTAGATCTCTAATCCACAGGTTCTCCGCTGGGGTGATTTTGCCCCAAAGACACTTGGTAATAACTGGGGACATTTTTACTTGTCATAACTAGGGGTGCTACTGGTCTGTAGCGGGGGAGGTCAGGGATGCTTGCAAACTATCCTCTCATGTACATGACAGCCCCATATAAAACAGACATAGCCCTGCCCAAAATGTCAGCGGTGCCTCTTTAATATATATTTGTTATTGATTTCAGAGAGGAAGGGAGAAGGAGAGAGAGAAATAGAAACATCAATGATGAAAGAATCACTCATTAGCTGCCTCCTGCACACCCCCCACTGGGGATCAAGCACACAACCTGGGCATGTGCCCTGACCAGGAATAGAACCTAGACCTCTTGGTTCCTAGGTTGATGCTCAGCCCCTGAGCCATGCAGGCCGGGCAGCAGAGCCTCTTTTGAGCAATCCTCTGACATATCCCCCGATGTGGTTTCACTCAAATCTACAGTTTGTATTTCCACATTCACGCCGAGGACGCAGTACGTTATTTACATCTACATTGAATTTTTCCTTCGTGCTCCAGGCTCATTCTTGACTGTCTACTTGATATTTGCTCCTGACTGTTTCTCAAAGGCATCTGAGTGGGTCATCATTGTCTGAATTCTGTTTATGTTCTCTGTCTCAATAAATGGCACCAATAACCATTCCACTGAAATTCAAAAATATGGTGATATCTTTCTCCTATTTTCCAGCTGGCCTTTATAATCCATCATAAGGTTTATTACTCGTAACACTGCATACCTTTCAAATTCAATAACTCTCCATTCTAAATAGTTAGCATTCATACCTCTGCTGCCCCTCCTCATTTCTGAAGCCAGACAGATAGACGGACACACACACACACACACACACACACACACACACACACACACACACTCGCACACAAGATGCTTCCCCACAGCATGGTCTTCTCAAATGCAAAATTGATCCTGCTATTGCCTTCTTAGGGCTATCTACACTAATAAAAGAGAAACATGCAAATTAACCATCACTCTGCTACACCCACAGCCAATCAGAAGCGAGTATGCAAATTAGCCCAAACAAGATGGCAGCGGTCACGGAGCTGGAGCAAGCAGGAGGCTTGGGTTGCCCCCGGCAATGGAGGAAGCCAAGCTTCCTGCCTGCCCTGGCTGGCCCTGGCCTCTGCTCAAGGCTACAAAGTTTCAATTGTAAAAGATAAATTGTAAAAGATAAATTGTAAAAGATAAATTGTAAATCCCAGATACCTGCTTCCAGCTGGCCCTGGACTCCGCTCAAGGAGGCACTGAAAAAAAAGGAAGAAAAGAAAAAAATGAGGGGCTGGGAGCCTGGAGCACCGGGGGGTGTGGCCAGCCTGAAAACAGCCCTCAGCTCCTAACCCAGGCTGGACACACTCCCATGGGGTGAGGGTCCCTGCTGGGGGCTTGGCCAGCCTTCAAACAGCCATCAGCCCCTCACCCAGGCTGGCCAGGCACCCCATTGGGGACCTCCACCCTGAAGGGGGTGTGGCCAGCCTGAAAACAGCCCTCAGTCCCTCACCCCATGAGTGGGTATTAGTTGGAAGTGATCAGGACAGCGGGGTGGGGAGGCAGTTTGGAGTGATCAGGCCAGCAGGGGGGCAGTTGGGCACGAGCAGGCCAGTGGGGAGGGAAGGTGGGAGCATGCAGGCCAGCAAGGGGGTGAGCAGGCTAGCAGGGGAGGCAGTTGGGGGCGAGCACACTGGCGCAGGGGGCAATTGGGGGTGATCAGGCTGGCGGGGGGCATTTGGGGGTGAGCAGGCCAGCAGCAGGGGGCAGTTGGGGGTGAGCAGGCCGGCAGGCAGAGTGGTTTGGGGCAATCAGGCAGGCAGGCAGGCAGGCAGGCAGGCAGGTGAGCAGTTAGTAGCCAGCAGTCCTGGATTGTGAGAGGGATGTCTGACTGCCAGTTTAGGCCCGATCCCTGTAAACCGGCAGTAGGACATCCTTCAAGGGGTCCCAGATTGGAGAGGGTGCAGGCTGGGCTAAGGGACACCCCCTTGTGCACGAATTTTGTGCACTGGGCCTCTAGTTTAATGATAAAAATCCTTAATTTGTCACACAAAACTCTGCAGTGCTTGATCTTCCCTTCTTATTTTACAACACAATATTTAATTATTTTGCAACACAATATTTAATTATTTTTTTGGACATAATATTTAATTCTCATTGCCTCAAAGGCCCTCACACTGATCATATCCCACATCTGCTTTTGCCACCTGATTTCCTACTCTTTTGATATTTACTAATTATTTTTTTCCCTTGCAACTCAACAAAAAGCTCTTCTAAAGAGGAAATACCAAGAAGACATCAAATCTCTTTATTCCAAGTGTTCAGGAGACCCCTAAGGAAGGGTCCCTGTCACCTTGTCATGCTGGTGGTTCCCCTGTGGGGAGGGGGCAGGACGAAGGAGTATTTAAAACACGATAGATGTTAAATAGATGATAAATGCAAGCAAAACAGGGGCTTTAATGTGTGTTAGCCTGCTAATTCACCTGCAACCCCAGGAATAAGCCAGCTGTCTAACAAGTTCTCAAATACTTCTTTCATTGATAATGAAAATAACCTCCCATAGTTATTAGATTTCCAAGCAATGGCTCATTCAAATAGAAAGACAATTTTTTTAGCAGCAGGCAACCAAAAGAGGAAAAAAGAAGTAAAAATATTATCTTAAAACACTGGGCCAGAACCAAGTACAGAATTAGAGGTGAGAAGGGCATGTCAGGACAGCATGGATGGAACTGGAGAGCATTATGCTAAGCGAAATAAGCCAGTTGAAGAAAAATAAATATCACATGATAAATATCTCACTCATTTGTGGAATAAAATGAACAACATAAACTAATGAACTAAAATAGATCTAGAGACATAGAAGCATCCAACAGACCATCCAACCTCAGAGGGAAGGCAGGAGGAAGGGCGGTTAAAGATCAACCAAAGGACTGGTATGCACGCTTATTAGCATACCCCATGGACACAGACAGTATGGGGGTGAGGGTATGTGCTGGGGGTGGGAATGACCCAGGAGAGGTCAATGAGGAGAAAAGGAGACATAGGTAATATGTTAAACAATAAAGAACTAAAAACGAAAATGAAAAGTGTAAACCTTCTAAGACTGGGAGTTCAACTAGAAACCTCTATTTATATACTTTTCTGAAATACTTATTGAACACAATGTTATGTTTATTGTATTTTTTATTATGAAAATAGTTAAAATATCACTGAAAATAAATGCTTTCTATAAATAAATAAATATCTGTATTTATTAAATTGAAATTACATGAATGTTTGATTATCTGAGCTTAAAAATAGCATAAAATTACTATTCTATATTTTAAAATTTATAAACTTATGTCACCTAATATTTAATACTCTGTATCTAGTATTTTTTAAATTGTTATTAAATTTTGTCTTATTTAATTCTTATAAAAATATCTGCAGAAATCTGCAAAGGTAGAATTTATGATTAAAATTTTTAAATATTTTTAAATTTATTCTTTGCTGTTGACCATAGCTTTTCATTACGAAAAATCTGTCTTTACAGCTTACCTGATAAAGTTGGAAAAAATTTTACTTATATATTTTTCTTTCTAAATGTGTAAATATTATCCTAAATATGTTCATAGGTATAAGTCTATTTTGCCTTCATCAGATTACATTTTCTGTACAAATAGTATTAGAAAAACTCGCTAAATTTGATGACTATTTTGGATGCTTTGTTAGATTTAGGTGCCACAAAAAAATTTAGGACTTAATTTATTTCCATTATGTTATGAATTATAGTTTTATCCAATTACAAGTAGAAAGAATTTTTCCTCAATTATAATTCAGAAATTAAATCTTTACATAATTTAAAACTCATTATTTAAAATGTATTTGCCTGCTTGACAGTAAAGTGATAAATTTCAATGTTTTTCTACTCCCAGTTTTTTATTTCAATAATTCTATTTCAAAACAACCTTAAAAACTGAAAATTTTGGAGGTACTCTTATTAACTAATTAAAGTAAAGCCTTTACAACCATTATAAGCAAAAAGACAAAACCAGAGGACTCATTAAAATAAAAATGAAAACACTTGTAGGACATGTAGATTGATTCATAAATACTTACATTTTAAAACTTCAATTGATAACAGGCAGCAACGAATAAAATATATGCTAAAGTTTCTTTCTGGATTCAACAGCATATTCCCCACTAAAGTTAGTGACAATAAAGTACACACAAAATCTAGAGTACATTTAGAAAACTATGGCTTCTATATCAATTGACGCCATGGTTGAGTTCATTCAGAAGCATTTATGTACTAATGTCTACAACACAAACAGTATTCTAAGGACATTTCAGTTTTTAGCCATTCTTTCTGCAGACCTTTGCAGAAAATCAATTGACTGTACTTTGCAGCAAAAAAACTAGCATGCATTTTGTGGGATGTATGGCTATGCTTTTATTTTTTGCGATGTAGTTGTAAATGCTACTATTAAAATTCAACTTCCAAGTTTTCAGTTCAGAATACTTTTTCTTTTGTGTATTAACCTTGTGTCCTGGATGCCTTGTTAAACTCATTGACCTGCTATAGCAGCCTTTTAGCAGCTCCTGTGGGGTTTATATAGAAACTAGAGGCACGGTACACAAAATTCGTGCATGGAGGGGGGGTTCCCTCAACTCAGCCGGCACCCTCTCCAATTGGGGACCCCTTGCAGGATGTCTGACTGCCATTTTAGGCCTAATCCCTGGGATCGGGCCTAAACTGGCAGTCAGACATCCCTCTAACAATCTGGGACCACTGGCTCCTAACTGCTCACCTGCCTGCCTGCCTGATTGCCTCTAACTGCCTCTGCCTGCCAGCCAGATCACCCCTAACTGCCCTCTCCTGCAGGCCTGATGTCACCACCAACTGCCCTCCTTTGTTGGCCAATTTCGTTCTGATTGGTTGGTTCCTATGCCAGCGTCAAAAGCTTTGCCTCCTAGGCAGCCATTGGCTCCCCACAGCACCCAGATTTGGTTCTCATTGTTTGGTTCCTATGCCAGTCAGCATCAAAAGCTCTGCCTCCTAGACAGCAATTGACTCCCCACAGCACCCAGATTTGGTTCTGATTGGTCGGTTCCTATGCCAGTCAGCATCAAAAGCTCTGCCTCCTAGACAGCCATTGGGTCCCCACAGCACCCACCTTTGGTTCTGATTGGTCAGTTCCTATGCCAGTCAGCATCAAAATCTCCGCCTCCTAGGCAGCCATTGGCTCCCCACAGCACCCATATTTGATTCTGATTGGTCAGTTCCTATGCCAGTCAGCATCTCTAGGCCTATCTCTGGGTCTGATCAAAGAGGCTGGGAGAGAAAGAAAAGCCTGGCTGCTGGCAACGATCAGAAAGAAAGAGAGAGAGAGAGAGAGAGAGGTAAGTACACTGATCAACAGCTTCCACTGAGGCTGCAGATCAGATCCTGACTCACTTTCTGGGTCTCAGCCACCTGGGCAGTCAGTGCTGGGTCGATAGGCTGCAGCTGGGCAACCCAGCGCTGACTTCCGGATGGTCTGTGTTTGGTCACAGGGGAGTGACCTGGATACCAAGGAGGTTCCTGGGACCCAGGTATGTATGCAAAGTAACCGCCATCTTTGTTGGGATAATTTGCATACTCACTCTGATTGGCTATGGGTGTAGCGGAGGTACAGTCAATTTACATGTTTCTCTATTATTAGTTCAGATTATCATGTCTGAGAAGAGGTTCTGTTTAAAATATTTTCTTTTTTCAAATTTGTATGTTTTTTTATTTCATGTTCATGTTTCATTGTAAAATTTTTAAGATTTAGCAGAATGACACAACTTGATATGGGATTGGGGGGACAAGAAGAGATAAACCAGGGAACGTACATGCTTACTAGAAGCACAGCACGCAAAATCGTGTGGCCATGCCCACCCACACGCGCCTCACCATGCACACAGCCCCACCCACCCACAGGCGCCTCGCCGCACATGCAGCCTCCTGGTGACTGGTCTTTGGTTGTTATGGCGTTATGATCTCTGGGTTTTTATTATATAGATATGCATAGCCCATGGACGGGACAATGGGGTGGTGAAGACCTGAGGGGGTGGAGGCTGGGAAGAGGGAGGTAAAGGGGGGAAAATGGAAGATATCTGTAATACTATCAACAATAAAAATATATTAAAAATAAAAATATATATGCAGAAAAAAATTAGTGAGACCATTTTTTTTTTGGCCAAATGTTACAGTTCATGAAAAATGGTCTTTGTGTTATCTCAAAATAAACATTTTTATCTTCAATTTTACTTTATAGCTGAATTTAGGTAGCACTCACAAAATGTCCAACATTACTTAGATTCAATGAATTGAATGAAAAAATAACAAACCTTACCTAACTGAATTTTAAAATTTGGTGTTTTTTTCTGCTAATGGAGCCAGTACCTTCGAAGCTATTATCTCAATTTTCATGAATACACAAGGAAACTTAGAATTGCAAATGAGTTCAATTAATTATAATAAATCATTTGATCTCTATGAAAAGTTATGCTTCACAGAGCAATATGCATATAAGTATTAATTTCTTAAATAAAAACTAATGCTTCTTCAGTAATATTTATTTTCTAATTTTCATATACTTAATAATACCCCTTGGTCTTCTATGTGGATTGTAAAAGTTGAAAATACTTTGTGCAAATTTTATATGCAATATCAACATTGTTGATGAAAAATATTCAGGATGATTTTTATTAAACATACATTTTTTAGCCCAGACAGCATTGTTCAGTGGTTGAGCGTCAACCTATGAACCAAGAGGTCACAGTTCGATTCCTAGTCAGGGCACATGTCCAAGTTACAGGCTCAATACCCAGTGTAGGGTGTGTAGGAGGCAGGTCATCAATGATTCTTTCTCATCATTGATATTTCTATCTCTCTCTCCCTCTCCCTTCCTCTCTGAAATCAATAAAAATATATCTTAAAAGTGAATTTTTATATTGAATACTTTGCTTAAAAGAGGTTTGTTTATTGCATAATTAAACAGTAAATAGTATCAGTGACATACAATACAGCAAATAAAAATCCTGATAGGAGGTGGGTTCAGACTCCGCTCTATACCAGCCCCTCCCTGAAACTCTGGCAAGAGAAGGACTTGCCCTGGGCCCTGTGCATTAAGTAGCTGACCCTGCCACCTGGCCACCACTCTGAGCCACCTCTGGACAGGCACCTCCTCATAGGATGAGGTGTCCACGGGGACAACTGGAAATTACCACCTCACCTGCCCCCTCCTCAGGTACAAGGTGAGTATATTTACAGAATCCTTTAAAGCTGTGTTGTGCATGTTGCCTCGTTAGTGACAACTGGGTGCATGATCACAAAATCAACTTCAAGAGATTCACTTTATTGCCACTACATTTCCTTTAAGAAAGATGATCATATTCAGTGATTATTTTTCTCCTTTGCTGTGTGTGTGTGTCTTCCGGGTGCCTCTTCTCTGGTGGTGGACTGCAAGCTCATTGAGAAGAGAAGTGTTAATGATCCATCTGTGTATCTTCCAAACCACAGCAGCCTAAATGTTCATGAAATGTTTCAAAGGCCTAAGAGCCAGAACGCATTATGTTATGAGACAATGAGTGTCTCCCCTCACTTATCTCTAGACGCAGTCATCTATCAGTGATGACAGATGTTGGAAAGACAAGCTGTATGATCTCCAAATCTAATAGTAGTTTTATTAACTATAATGAGTATGAGTTCAATAAATATGCATTAATTCCTTGTTTAAGAAATCCAGCATTTGTTAGCATGTTTTCTTATGCTGAACTGGTTTGCATTCTTTAAGCCTGTACACTAACTGCATTTTCAGATATAGACAGTGACATGGAAATACATACAAGACTATAATTGGTGGTACAATAACACATTTGTGTCTGTTTGCATGTAAATTACTGCTATTAGGAACTATGGTGCTTCCTGAAATTGTAAAATAACAGTTGGGCTATCATTTCAGTAGACAGTAACTATTGCTGCCCCTGAGTATTCATTATATATACCAACTATTTATTTGAAAGATATGGCTTTTTATCTGCAAGTGCGCCATCCAGACAAGCGTATCTGACAGCATGTAACTATTTATTAGACAACTAGGTACCTGGTCCACATGCCTTACTCTGTTAGGACAAACCTGCATTTCCATGTGCTCAAGCTTTAGTTACAAAGCTGCGGAGACATGGGAAGTGTCTTTATACTGCCATAAGGGGTGTTGAGGATTGCTGCTAAATTACCCTCCCTGACCACCTCCCTGAAACGAATATTTCTATTTATTGATAGATTTGAGAGAGAGAGGAAGGGAGAGACAGAGAGATATGGATTTGTTGCTTCATACAAGAATCAACCAGTTCCAGCCCTGGCCAGGTAGCTCAGTTGGTTCAAGTGTCGTCCCCATACACCAAGGTTGTGGGTCCCAACCTTGCTGTGGGATGACACTCTAACCAACTGAGCTACCTGGCCAGGGCTGGAACTAATACTTTAATTTGGGTACACCAGTATTTTTTAAATGGTGAGTTTTAATTTATAGCACTATTAGTAGAACAACTTGGTTCCAAACACAATTAGGATGATATAAAGTGCTAAGTGGTATACATTCCTGCCAATAAACCATCCCTTAGGCTTGGTGGTTCTATTTGTTTTGAAGTTCTTATGCTTTGATGACCTCAAGGACATCAAAGTATGCTTTCTGGTGCTTAATTGAAGAAATAATAAATGATTTCAATAATTTTTGTCATGCTAATTATGAAAATTAATCAAACATTTGTTTGTTAATTTCAGTAAGCATATAAGCTTCTATTAGTTAACTAGAGGCCCAGCTCATGAAATTGGTGCATGGGTAGGGTCCCTAGGCCTGGCCTGCAATCAGGGCCAATCTTCCCTGGCTGCTGGCAGCCAGCCTCACTCCCCACCACAGCTGCCGCAGGTTGCCCTCTGTGTGTAGGGTGACTGGTGGAGTGATCGGGGCCTGGTGCCACCTGAGTCAGCCACCACCCACCCCGGGTTCCTGGTTCCCCATCAGGTGATCAGAGCCTGCTGGCCGGAGGGAGGGACAGAGAGGTTGGCCAGCAGGCCCCAATCAGGCGATCTGGGCCTGCAGGCTGGGGGCAGCTCCTGCGTTGAGCATCTTCCCCCTGGTGGTCAGTGCATGCCATAGCTGACTGGTTCTTCACCATCTAGTTGATTTGCATATTATGCTTTTATATATATAATTTCTCTATGGGAATTTCCATTTAGATTTTTTGCCTTAAACTATAGAAAAGTTATTATAACAAATAATGGTAGTTTAAATTATATCATTTTGTTTGCATGTAATGGGAAACAGAAGTTCAGATTCTGTAGTGGTCATGCTTTCAGAAATTGATCAAGTTAAATACACTTTATGATTAAAGGGTGGATCATTCAGAAGTGTAAAATAAGTGTTATAAAATAGAGATTTACCAAAACTCTCCAGAAAATAATACTTTTAAAAACATGATTTTATTAAGGCTATCTACACTAATAAAAGAGAAAGATACAAATTGACTGTACCTTCACAACGCCCACCAGCCAATCAGGAGTAAGTATGCAAATTAACCCAACAAAGATGGCGGGTTAGTTTGCATATGCAGGCACCAAGTGGCTGGGAGTGGGACGCTTGCCTCATCGCCATGGCGACGACACAGGCATTCCGCACCACCCTAGCTGCTCAGGGCCTCTGGGCAGCGTGGGAAGGCGGGGCCGAGCAAAAAGAGGCGGCTCTGGGGCCAGAGCAGAAAGGCGGTGCTGGCAGCCAGTGAAAGAAAGGCTCATTCTTGCACGAATCTTCATGCATCGGGCTTCTAGTCTTTCTAATAAAATAAGACACATTCTAAGCCAAATAATGCAGCAGCTTAAAAGTAAGTAGAAAGTTGCCTAGAAAAATCTCAAGGTCTCTAAGTCAGCTCTTATTTGCTTTTTGGAGGACTGCCTGTGTGGCCTCTGCTGAGTGCACCCCAAATCTCAGAACCACAATTCACCAGGAAGGGCCTCTTCATCCAAATGAGGCCAATAAATACCTTTCTCAGAAGAACTTTGAAGCTGAACAAGAACATAGGGTCAGCTTACGGCAAATATTAGATTATGGAGTGTTGACTTGAGGCAATGGGAGTTCTCTGGGCGCAGCTGAGACTGTGCCTAATAACCAAAGTAAAAACTTCAGAGAAAGAGGGAGCCAGGTAACCCTGAAATTCCTAAAGGAATGTGAGAGCTGAGGTCCCAGAGAGATCAGAAGAGACCCCAAATATGGTTCAACTAGACTCAGTACCTTCAAATTTGATGAGATACCTTTAAATAGTCCGAAGAAATGTACTTTTCCCTCCAATTCATAATTTTTTTAGGCTTCCTGTCCTTGAAACCAGTGATTACTAAGACTTTTCTTTACCTCACTCAGTTTAATGATTCACCTACTACAGATTCAGCATATATTTGATTATATAAAGGTGTGGGGGGGTAACTTATATGCATATATGCATAGCCCGTGGACACAGACAGTAGTGTGGTGAAGGCTGGGCAGGAAAGGGGTGCGGGGTGGAGTGCATCAGTGGGGAAAACAAACAAAGAGGACGTCTCTAATACTTTCAACAATAAAGATAAATTTTAAAAAATAAAGTGATTAATAATTTTAAAATAACAATAATAAATTAAGATAGTGTGACTGATAAAGAAGCTTGTATATTACATATATTAGAAATGCACCTATTCTCATGTCTTCATTTTTTTTGGATAAATGTGAAAACCAGAGAATGTTCAAGGTATTGTACCAGATCATACAGAAAAGAGGCAAAATTATTGGAACTAAACCTGAAGTGGTAGTATCAGGAAACCTGGGTATAACTCCAAGATTTGCAGTGACTTATTTAAACAATTTTAATTTATAAAGAGACTACTGGATTAGAAAATGCAAACACCTAGGAATATTCTTCAATTCTATTATCATTCTATGACACATAAGTCAGGGCTTTGCAATTGTGTATTTTTTTTCAGTTGACACCTATGTGGTCTTATTAATGGTATTTAACAACATGTTCTCTTGAAAATGTGCATATATACATACACAATTTTAATGTAAATTTTATTAATATAAAGCATTTGTACCACTTATTTTTCAAATAATATAATATGCAATTGTTTATTGTCATTTTCATGTAGCCAATTGATTCTTATAAAATGCTCTCATTGATTTTGCTAAACTTTTGTACCAGAAGCAAACTAACTGTGGTTGCAATTGATGAAAAACTGTCGTCCCAACATGTTATTTGATATCTTGACTAAATTAAAAGTGCAGAAAAGAAGAGAAACAATGCAAATGCATGTTGATAATATGCTCATTAACAGTGAAATGAATAGTTTCTCTCTGGAATAAGAATAGTTTTCAAAAACTGTAAGAATATTTTCCAAATTTTTTATGCTACTCTCAATGTAATGGCTAAAGACACAACACTTTACACTTACACTGCATTATTGATATTTCTGCATGACTTTCTGTAGTTTAGACAATTTCTGTTCTGTCTTGTTGAAACAGTAACTCAAGGCCTGATTTGTAGAGTTTTCTAACTGCCGTGGTATAAATAGTCCCATTATGGCCGATTTCACCTGTGTGATGAGATTGAAGGCGAAGTTTCGAAGAGAGGCAGAACAGCACAGGATTAACAGTATTCCCACAACAGACGCAAGTGACCTCCAAAGCATAAGTGACAGTAAAGGACTATGAAATAATGAGTTTTGAGTATTTCTTAGTTTTGTTTTTAATGAGATTTAATTGTAATGTTATATAATTAAATTTTAAAATAATGTGTGTCTATAATAACTTATTTACAAAATTCTTAACAAGGCCTCTCAGGAGCCATTAGGAGCTGGCTCCAGCACCTTCTAACACTCGTGTGTGATAAATAATAATTCTAAGGTGAGACTTAGATATTCTAAGAAATTTGTACCTATATTATAAGGAAGAATTGCTGATGAGAGCATTTAACTAGTAAGAGTTTGGCACTTGCCCACATTCATGTAATAGCTGCACGATATAACCAGCCAACCCTCAGCTCTAGATGTGAGAGTTAAAAGAAGGCAGAGATTATGCTGTGTAAGGAAGAGGGCCTATGACTTGGGAACAACTTGAACATGAGCAGGCCCCAGAGGCAGGGGTAAGGAGTAGTCTGATCTGATTAGAGTGGAAAAATGAACGGTAATACACCATAGAGGTCTGGGAACTTGGGTTCAGGCATTGCTTGTAAGAATATGCAGTCAATGAAGGTTTCAATCAGCTCTTGTAGTGCTTCGAGTTGAAGAAGCAGCTGTGAATGAACAGTGCCTGTGTCTTCAAAGAATTTCTAGCTTAAGTTAGCCTAGGGAACTCTGTACTTCAGCAGGCAAAACCCGATGTATCTGACCACAGGCATAAGTGACCTGTGAACAATGGGTCATAGGAGGAAGGGGTGTTGGGTAATTAATTTTTCAGAGGGATTATGGGAGATTTCACCGGATGAACATATATAAATTGAGTGACAGATAAGTTTGGCCAAAGAGGAGGATTTAGCCTGGCCAGAGTGGCTCAGTAGTTGAGCATTGACATATGAACAGGAGGTCATGGTTCGATTCCTGGTCTGGGCATGTGCCTGGGTTGTGGGCTGGGTCCTCCAGTGTAGGGCGTGCAGGAGGCAGCTGATCAATGATTCTCTCTCATCACTGATGTTTCTCTCTCTCTTTCCCTCTCCCTTCCTCACTGAAATCAATAAAAATATATTTTAAAAAAGAAGAGGGTTTAGTGTCTATAAAAGCAAGTTGCAAAATTAGAAAATATGTGAAAGAAGAGGGTATTAAAAAGCTTAATGGGGCAGAAAAATAGAAGGATGACAAGGTTAGTGGCTGGATATTTAAGAGGAAAATAGGAGTCAAATTGTGAAAGGCTAAGGAGTTTGGATCTTATGCTGTGGCAGAGAGGATGCGCTTTTTAAAAACCTGAAGTGGTTTGGCTTCTTAAAATAGTAAATGTGATGGCTACGTGTGGGAAGGTGCCCATGTCAAGGAGGCCACTGCCACGATCTAAATGAGAGACAATGAGAACCAGACACAGGCAGTGACAGGAAGAGGAGGCACCATTAACACTAACCGTGGACTGGCTGATTAGCTTTCTGCTAGAAATGAGAAAGGATGCAATTCACGCTGGAATGTCTAGTTATAAAGAGTAGGTAGTGGTCATGCTATTTCGAGGGATGGGAAATGGAGGAAGGCAGGAGGTTTGTGAGAGGTCAATAATACTTTCAGCTCTCCTTTGTGGAGCTCACAGTGCTCGCCAGACAGAAAATGGACATGGTGTCTAACATCGTGTACATAGCTGAGAGGATAGCATAGATATGAGGGCGATTTCAGTTAAAACGCTGGCTACGTTGTCAGATGAACTGAATTTTATCACCAGATCCTAGATGACCATTGATGAGAGTCCCAAGAGCAGGGTGTGAAACTGGGAATTAATAATTCAAAATATGAGTGGGAGCTGAGGAAGTGGGAACAGTGGGGCCCTTTCAAGTACGTTGGTGGTGAAATAAGGGGAGACGCTTGCTGCAAAGAGCGCTGGCCTCCTCGGTGTGGCGCACATGCCTGTGTCTCCAGTACTTTGTGGATCCACCTGGGACAATCTTTTTGTACAGGGACTGTCACCTCAGGTTGTACTTTAGGTAATGGTTATGACAGCCCTTTCTAAGATGAAAACTTAACATGAAAACAATGAACTAAAACAAATACATTCAGAAATGATAAATTATTCACCTACAGCTTCTTTTGAGGGTGAAGTTTGTACAGTTTTCTTTTCATCATGTGAATATATGCCAATCTTGGAGGCTCCGTCTATCAGTTAAATGAGGGAAAGTAGGAGAACTCATTTGTAGAAAATCTCAGGTGATGGAGGGAAAAGACATGAGGTACCAATGACAAAGTTAAATGGTTCTAACCTTGACAAAGACCTTTTCATCTGCCCGGAAGCATGAAGCCACACACAAATGAAGACACACAGCTACACCTCAGACTTCTCAGGAGCAGATTCCTAAGACACATTTTCCAGTTTGGGCACACAGAAAGATTCATGATCCACCAGAACACAGACAGTACATGTATGATGAACTACAGACATGCTAAAAGACACATTGCATTTTCATTTTGACAGTTTTAATGGAAAGCATGTAATAAGAGGAAAACATTTAAGTCAAATCCTTGGGAATTTCGAATAAGTATGTGTACCTAGCTTTAAGGATTTTGATAGAAAACTGAACATTTATAAATGTTCGGAATAATGTCATGCAAATCACCTGTGAGCTACCCAGAGACTGTTTTTAATGCTGTTGTGTGTTTTAGAGCTTTGCTGATCCAGTATCTTTTAACCATTAGCAGTCCTGATAACCAATTTTAATCACAACATACAAAGGACACTAAGAATTTGGGAAGAATGTATATTTACATTTTTCCATATTTTAAGTGTGGAAATTGCTGTGTAGACTATTTAGTTTTATTTTTTACGTAATTTTATTTATTTTAGTTTCTTAATTTATTTCTAAATAATTTTATGGAGATCCATGGACTTTCTCTGTACATCGTTATAGAAAATCATGCCTCTTGGTATCTCATTTTACCTGAACGTGAAATTTTTAAACAAGTCAGAAGATGTATTAAAATTTATGATGAATAGAGAGCAATAAAGCCAGATAAACATGCATATTCTGCATAATCAGTTAGATTTATTCACTAACAAGACAATTTTTTGTTTTAAATGTACCTAAGACTTAATTTATAGATGTGAGTGAGTGTTGACATGCAGAGGTCAATGTCATTGACTAAAATTTTTAGAGTTCCTGGGCAGAGGGGGACAGCATGCCACAGAGGGCCACATAAGGAAGGAGCAGGGTCATTCAGGAGGTAGAGAGAGGGGGGAAGTGGGTGAGAGCCTGTTTACAGCAGGGGTGGGAAGATTTTAGGTGAGGATGTTCCCTGCTGGGAAGACCATGAAACAGACACAGGGTTTGTGGTTGGAGGTTTTATAATATGAATTTCACAGCTAGTGAGAACCCAGGGATGGTATGGATGTTAGTAAGCAACCTTGGCCTTCATTTGACCTATGATTCATGATGCCAAATGATTAATTATAGAAGTGAAGGATGCTTATTATACTCTCTCTCACCAGATGCATGATATATGGATTTCTATTTTTTGCATTAAAGTTATAGCTTGTTAGCAGTCAGATAATTATTAAAACCACTTGGGGGCCAACAAATACATGGAAACACACACACAGTTTTCTCTTCCATCCACTTTGGGCATCCTTTGTGAATTTCCAAAACTGTGAGGAACCATCATTAGTTCTTTAAAATGATGGTAGTATAAACAAGATAAAAATATTTACTGTGTTTATGTCACATAGATAGCTATTAATGTAGCCATTATTGAAAAGTAAATATTTTATTGAGTACTCCAGCAATAGTAGGTGGTCAGACTCAAGTCAAATATCTATATGTTTTCTTCAAAGTTGAAAATCTACATAGTTTTAGCAAACTATATGCTAAATGAGGTAGCAGGAAAATCCGTGTAAACTGGGAATATGTTGTGGTAGCTCAAGCTTGCCTTTATTGGGCTGATCAGAGTTTAAATTGCAATGTTCAAGAGGAATGGAAAAGCTAGTCTTTACTCAATCTATCTCTGTCCTCTAGCGTAATCAGATTTAATGAGGACAAGCCTGAGGGGCTTTGCAAAGCTCTTGGTATATAGAGTAGTGCTGCTATTACAAGTGCCCTGTTAATGCAGGAAAATGAAGATACCCATAAGTCAAAATAATAGGATCTCGCTTCCCTGGGAGACAGATAGCAAATGCTAGGCAGGACATCAGAGCAGGCTTCATTTTCACCAAAAGGACTGGAAGTCACTTCTTCTATACATGAGACTTAGGGCAGCAGAACAAATTCCAGATGAAATTTACTTTTGTAAATTTGGTTCCTAATATGTTGCTTGGCTAAAGCAATCAGGTGAAACTGAGCCCATATACACTGAGTGGCCAGATTATTATGCGTTCAGAGATCATAATAATCTGGCCACTCAGTGTATATAGAGTTGGAAGGCCATGCGATTGAGTGGAAATGAAGTCAAGGACAAACTAAGTTAACTGTCTAAACCAGGGGTCCTCAAACTTTTTAAACAGATGCCAGTTCACTGTCCCTCAGACCGTTGGAGGGCCGGACTATAGTTTAAAAAAAACTATGAACAAATTCCTATGCACACTGCACATATCTTATTTTGAAGTAAAAAAACAAAACAGCAAAAACACCCGCATGTGGCCCACGGGCCGTAGTTTGAGGACACCTGGTCTAAACTGTATGATCTAGTTTGGGGACAAAAAGGTAGGGAATTAATGAGCTTTTACATCCTGCACCAGTGAATAAATATGTATCAGACCATTTGTGTTATCATGATAATTATTACCAGTTATTTACTGCCCATTCCCTGGAAGAGGATTATACATCCATAGCTTGCCATGAACCAGCAGTGCCTTCATGCAGGAGTCATGTATGATATACTTACTTTGGCCGCTGGTTTGGCCATGGGATTTCTCTTGGTGGATCATGTGACAGTAGTCAGTTCCAAACCAAACCACTGAGAGCCATTGTAGATTTTATCCAACTCTATGGTTTTGTTTTTTGTTTTTAATCTGCCACAAAACAGCATGTCACATTATGGAGTAATTTATTTTCATCCTGAAATGAAAAAAGAAAAAATACAGTGGGTCCTGAGTAGAAGTGTCAACAATGTCAGCCAACATTAGAGGGATAGTATTTGGGACTGTAAGCCACTGGTATTTTAGGGTGGTTTGTTAACGCTGCAAAGCTGAGTAGTTCAGAACTTGTTTCAGAAGTGAGGCATTGCTATTTTAAAAAAATGTAAGTGCTGTTGGCTTCACAGCTGTGCTGTGAGGAGTAAACTATACCTGGAGGACTGCAACAGCAACCTGCTTATGTAGTGATGACATTTTATATATATTTTATAGAGAGATTGGTGACCGTGTTTCCTACAATAACATTTAAGCCATGTAGTATACCTAAGCAACTAGTGTCTTTTGGCAAAAGTGGTAAGACAAAACTGTATCTAGTGTACCTTTGTTATTCGCTGGATTCCACATAAACAAACATGAGGTCAGAAGAGAATTCCCCAGTTAGCAAGAGTTAAAGAGGAATAAGACAATCCAGTCAATTAATATCTTGCAGGGTTGTAACCTACTGTTTCTAATAGGCAATCAATAATCTATTGGAAGCACTCTGAACATCTAAGACTATTTAATAACAAACAGAGCAAAGACCGAATTAAGACAAGTGTCATTTAGTCCTTGGTAAAACGTCTGAATACATTATGGTAACTAACAAATAATTTCAGTTGAACAATACATGTTGCAGAAACAGCCAGTCATCAACTGAGGTCTAGACAAGTCAAAGTAACCTGAGGTAAGGGGATACAGAAACAGAGGCTGCAGGGCTGCCTTAGAAAGAACACTGAGCATGCCAGTCTGAGCATGGAAATGACTGAAATCAAATAGATGAAAATAAGGTTATTAAGTAAGAGAGATGTGCTATCAAAGCTACCAATATGAATTAAAAGACCTTGTGGCCATTTGAGATATAAAACAGTTTCTAGGACTAGAAAATTTCTACAACCAGTAAGCAAGCCACAACGACGGTACTTTTTCCAAAGCACTCTTCAGAGATGCCTGAGTTTAAGTGTATAATGAAGGAGGAAGAATTGTCCAGAGAATGCAGCCATGCCCCACTGAGAAGAACGCATCAGGGAGCTTCCAGGAAACAAAATCAGCTCATAATCCAGAAATATGTTTATGTTCCTGGAAACATCTGGCCAATAGAATTTCAGAATCACTATAGGCCAGTCATTACTATATGCCACTCATGTATCCCATTTCTGAATAGCAGTGTTGACTATAGATATCCGACCCCCATTCCAATTGGATTTTTGGCACATCTTCCTTGGCATGTGGTAAAGAAGAGAAGTAAATCTTTGTGACTAAGAGGATGAGCATTACTCTTTGCATTGTTGTTCTTATTAGTTTTCTTCTGCCTATTAAGTGGATTATATATCACTATGTTGCCAAGCAACTGCAAAGCCTTCTTGTGGAAGGAATGTACGCCTCCACACCATTGACATGAACTTGGCCACCTGCGTTATTTGGGCCATAAATATGTGAGCAGAAGGGCCAATTGGTCAGTTGATCAGGGTGGCTTTATCAGTCACGATGTATTGGCTTCAGGGCCTACACTACCTTGTGGCCTTGCCAGCTCTCTTGCTCTTTTTGCCTCTTCCAGAAGAATATCCTATCCCATATGGCGAGTGGCTGCTCTAGCCTAGATAGCAAAATAAGAGAGAAATGTGGAACAAAAATGGAACTCCAACTCAAAATGCATACCTAATGAGAGCAAGAAATACACCTTTGGACATATTTTGGTCATTTGTTACTGTGACAAAGATGACATACAAAATAGTATAAAAAATAAACTGTTAACTTTGAGGTACACTGCCGATTATCTATATATATGAAAACCTAAGCAACTGGCCAACTGGCTAGTAGCTATGATGTGCACTGACCACCAGGGGGCAGATGCTCAATGCAGGAGCTGCCGAGCTGTGGTCACTTGGCAGCAGTGGTTCTCAGGTGATGCACTGGGAACCAGAGAGGAGAGAGTCCGATTTCAGGGTGCGTCACCTGAGAACCAGCCCTCTCACAATCCAGGATGCCTTGGGGAATGTTGGAGAGCCGGTTTTGGCCCAATCCCCATAAGGCAGGCTGAGGGACCCCACCAGTGCACGAATTTGGGCATCGGGCCTCTAGTATGAGGTATAAAAAAATATTCCTTGAAGTATTGAGAGAATTCAAAAATTTGTTTTTTCATTTTGAATATACAGGCTTTCAGATAGTCTCTGAAATAAAAGACAAAATATTTGAGATGGATGAGTTTTAATGAAGACTACTCTAGAGCCCCATGTTATCCTAGATTCTTGATACTAAAATCTGCACATGAAAAATAAGCTTGCTACACTCGGCAAGTATAACTACTGGGCAAGTCTTTCATCTTATAGTTAACGAATATAGTTCTGAAATGTTTGGTTGGAATCCCAGACAATAAATGAATAATGCTGAATAGAGCAGAAATGGAGGGATATGATAGGTAAGTGAATGCAACGAGGTAACAAACTACTCTTCTTAGTAAAATGTTCTGTAATTCCCCAAAGGGTTGGTTTAAAAACACAAAGAATATTTATGACTTACCTTTAGGATTGCTTGCAACTAGACAATTCACTCATCCTTCTTTGAACATTTTACAGATATGCTGCATATAAGTTCCACAGTTTTAATATTTAAAAAATATTCATTCACACGAATGATGCAGAAACATCTCCATAATTTTGATAAGCATAAGTAAGTGCTACATTTTTTTGTAGTTTTCATAAGCATCTTCATGCATCACGTGAAAGAAGACACTGAAATGATTTAACAACAGGAAAAGCCTGATAAATTAGAGGACTATGTGCAACGTCACAGCCCACCAGTGATAGAGTTCCATTTTCATTGCAATTTATCATTTTAGTGGAATTGCTATGAAAACCTAGCAACTTTTCAGGGAAGCAATTTGAAAGGCCAAAGAGCTTCTGAAATTCATGATTTCTTAAGGGGAGAGAATGTTACTCTAAGAAAATCATTTCCAATTTGTTTGATATTCACCTGAAACATAGCAGCTGCCACCTAGCTCTCTGCCTACCAGCTCTTTTGTAGTCTGCCTTGTTTGCAGAAATAAATAGCAGCATGATGTATCTTCTTACGAAACCTGAGGGTTTCCTTTCCATGATACTTCCTTTTCAAGCCAAAGTAAACTGAAAATTTTACCTGATATTAAGTTACATGTAGCTGAAGATTGAAAAATCTACTAACAGGACTTACAGTGAATCACAAAATATGACAAAATAAGTGACACTGAACCAAATACTATAAAGATAAGACCTACAAATCTCCCAGAAATATATAATTGCATTTGTCTACCAAGTTTCTTCATCTATAAAAGAGTTAATAAGTTATATAGGGAAATAAAACCTTTAGATAAAAAAAATTGCATTCATCCCTATTGTTTCCTGCATTCAAAAGCACCTACAAATCATAAAAGGTGCTTGGCTGTTTTATTTATTCTATTTTTTACGTATTTTACAACACTGCAGTACTTTTTACAGCTTAAAAATTCATATATTTTATACCACTTATGTTCCTGGTCACTCAAATTGATAGACATATCCCAAAGCTGATTTTTTTTTTCTCAATGGGCAGAATGAGGATGGAAATAAAAAAATCTATCTACCAGAGAATTGATTCTTAATGAAAAAAAAAAAAAAATCTCTCCGCTCTAGTGCTGTTAAATCATAGATCAAACCCTTTCTATAAAATATTGAAGGAAAACCTCTTTGGGCTGAGCCTGGTGTCTTAATGACTTGTGCATACTAAAGACACCTGGCATCTAAAGGAAGTTCAAAAAGTTATTTCTGGATGAAACAGATTTTTTTTTTCCCAATGGTCAGAATGAGGATGAAAATAAAAATCTATCTACCAGAAGAATTGATTCTTAAAAAATAATAACAACAACAACAAAACCCTCTCTGCCCTGAGTGTTGCTAGTTGACTTATAAATCATAGATCAAACCCTTTCTATAAAATATTGAAGGAAAACCTCTTCGGGCGGAGACTGGCCTTTAATGACTTGTGCATACTAAAGACGAAGTGAATCTAAAGTAAATTCAGAAAGTTATCCTAGGATCTCATTTCCTCTAAGCCCAAGGCTATCTACTCAGCATGTCCATAATCTTAAGTTTGTCTGTGCATGTGTGTAAGTGTGTACTCTGTGTGTGTGAAAAGGAGAAAGACAGAGAGATGTGCTCACAGGATGTTATATATCAGTTTCCTCAGGAAAATACATAGAGCACTTATTGCGCATATCTGTGTCTTTTTAAAAAAAAGATTAAACATTAAGGGATCAAAATAATAGTTCTAGGATAGAAACCGAAGATAAAACTAATTAGTTTTTTAACAGATCCTCGGTTTTATAATACTACTAGAGGCCCGGTGCATTGGATTCATGCACTGGTGGGGAGCCTGGCCTGTGGGGATCAGCCTGCTGTGGGAGCCCCGCTCATCCCAGTTAGCTCAGTGGCACTCCCACTGTGGAAGCGCACCAACCACCAGGGGGCAGCTCCTGCATTGAGCGTCTTCTCCCTGGTGGTCACGCACATCATAGCGACTGGTTGACAGGTCGTTCTGGTCGTCCTGCTGTTCAGTTGCTGGGCTTTTCTTATATAGGAAGATTACTAAGCAAATAAAAATCATTTCAACATAATGCCATACAATCTATGCAGAGCTGAAACATTCTGCCAAGTGACCTCTTTTAAATGTATTAGGTTTTTATAAACTACTCTTTTAGTTGGATATACCTATTTCTTTTTGTCCCACTTTCCCCCCCTTTCTTTCCTTTATTTATTCAATGATAAATTAACCAATAATAGATAGCCTGGGTAATTTGAAAGCACAAATCAAACTCAACAGGTTATGCACATGAAACTCAGCATGTTACACACTGATTGCATTATCTATCTCTCTGAACCCTCCTACGCATACATACCACAGCCTAATCCTAGTTTAAACTTTCTCTTCTTTTCTCTGAAATTTGGTTACATCTACTACCTTCTTCAGGAAACCCATTTCTTCCTCTAAGCTGCTTGCTGAAATGAACAGATGTGCCTGGGAAAAAGAGATCACAAATACCTTGATCATACCACTGCGTGAACCTCTCTTGAACTTTCCTATCACAATTCTCCACTTCTTGGTTAGCCCTTGGATCTCTTCAAAGAAATATTTAATATTTTTCAACTGTTCTAATTGACTTTAGCAAAAACACTGGGTTAAATCTCCTACTCAGCCATTCTGGGCAAAGAGAAACAACCTAGTCCTCCTTTTACATAACTGGTTGTATTGAAGGCTCCAGGATTCAGGATGGCACCTGTTACATCTTCAGGATGCACGGCTGCACCCACCAGGTCCCAAAACAGATGCAAGCCCCATCACACACTGATATGGCATCAGTTTCCACTTAGTAGCTTTGATTTCTTTCTTTGTTTTTGCTCCCAAACATTATTCCCCATGCTTTTTAAAGCTTAACTGTGTCCCTTTCCATTGTGTTTATGGTGAGAGAGGACTTGGATATGTCAGGTCAGGGTGTCTGTCATCAGGAATGGGCTTTGACATTTAATTTCCTCAGCATAAAGTCTGCCTTTTATTGCTCCTAGTTTCATTGTATGTAAAATCTTCTGCAATCCAGTCACAGATCCTCTATTTTTCTTTACTCTTTACTTATTTTATTCATGTTCTGTTAAATGTAGTTGGAACCCAGTGGATTTTTAACTCAACTTCATTTTCTCAGTGGGACTTTGGTCTCTTATTAGAGAGGCTATAACTTGTAGCATAACATTATGAGTGACAAGTAAATCAAAATGGTCTCCTGAGCAGTGCAATGGATAATTTCTAGAAACAGATTTCACTTCTGAGTATTCATATAATAGTTTTATCTGGTTCTGCTTTCTATTTACCAATGACATCTGTTGTATTATTTTTTTCATTAAATTTTTCCCTTGACCAGAGAAGATTTCCCCCCAAAATTGATTCATTCATAGTCTGTCTGCACTCTATACTTGGGGATGATCCAGATCCCCTTTGAGTTCTGTCAATTTTCAATCGCTTGAGGTGCAGAGCCCCCATCAAGTTCTCACCGACTTAAAGAACTAATCGGCTACTGTGACTCCCATTTAGAGATGTGGCCTTTCCATCCTGGCCTCGATTTCATATATGTTAAATATACATATTTAAATTAAATAGGAATTCCAGCATGGACTGTAGCTATGGTAGCAGCCTCCAGGCCAATCTACCTTGTTTTACTTGAAATCAATCCTAATCCTGCACTTACCCAGGATGCTGTAAAGCCCCCACAGTCTCTGCCGTTTCCTACTCCCACCACCATTCTCACTTTCCACCTAGTAGACTTCCATTGTACGGGATGCTCAATATCTGAGGGAATGCAGAAAAGAGAGGGCTTTGGGGCCATGTTCCTGCCATAAACAAAGAATTGCATGAATGCTATAGATGTAGGGAGGGTTCCCTTAATGAAGAACACAAACCACCGGTGTCTAAATAAAAAATCAGAAACTATAGAAGTATGTACAAAGAATCTTTAACCTCTTTTTAGGAATTGTCTTTTGTAAGAATTAAGCCTAGATAAGCAAGCCATTGAGGAAATAGAGTATGTGTGTGTTGAATAGGAGCAGGATTTGCCTCTCCAAAATGTCTCTTTGACATAGAGGTTATTTTAGGCTGATTTTTCTTAAGAAACTGTAGACACATGAGAAGCTCTGAAAACCGAGTAGAAGTTCCCCTGTGTAAGGGTGTTTCTCTCTGCATCAGGGACCAAAGAAGGACTAAATCCCTGGAAACGCTAATCAATGAGAAAGCAAGGACCCAAGCCTAGATTACTGTGCATTTCCCTGCTAGACAGCCTCCCATAAGTGGCTACCACATCCCCAACATCTTCTATCCTTAGCTGTGGATTTGTGTGTAAGATGGTGACTTGGGCCATTTCAAGGAGTTACTCAGCTTCCATGGGTCTCTCCCATGTACACATGCCATTAAACTTTAGTTTGCTTTTCTCTTGTTAATCAGCCAAGAACATAGAAGACTAGAGGGAAAATTCTTCTTCTTCTTCTACAGTATAAAAACAGTTCATCTGCATTACAGAATGTGGGCATCTCTTAAAAAATCTAACATAATGTATTTTTCCAGTTAAACCTCTTAGTAATACACATTTTCACTTTTTAAATTATCTTTATAATTATTTAAATGACAACTTGGTAGATGCTCTATCAGGAACATGTGACTTTAATCCATTTTAAACAGGACTTTCCCAATAAAAAATAAGAAGACTTGTTGAGGCAACACTATGCACTGATCACCAAGGTAAATGCTGTACATGCATGTCTCATTACATTTCAAAAGCCTTATTGTGTAGATTGTCTTCCTGACCTCTTTTCTGCTACAGGTAAATTGAGGAACTGAGGAGTTACTAAGTCAGTAATAGTAAGTTAATACTGAGGAACAGCAAATTAAACCTTCTGGCTGCAGAAACCAAGATCATAACAATGGGGCTAAATTTCTAAGCTTCAGAGACTATAGAGATTTATAAATTTCTAGTGAAAATAATTAAGATATGTAGCAAGTGAATTATAGCTACTATTTCTTAGGTGTCAAGATTATTAGGAAAAATGTGTTCAGCTGCAAATAACTGATACTTATCCTATAGTAACATTGAATACAATATATGCATATATATTTGAAATTGTTTGTTGATTCACAATTGGTCTTATTATATTGATTTTTAAAATTAAAGTTAGTTCTAGAAATTAATATATAGCCATATAAATTAAACATTAAACTTTATATTAATTATTTTAACATAATGTTAATATAAGTTGAATGATTATTCAGGGTAAAAATTAACTTATTTTGGTCAAATTTTTAATATTACATTTTCGTTATTTTTTAAAGCTATAGCTATTTTAAATATGCTATTTAAAATTTTTCTTTATAAGTTTGTCTGCAATCTCAAAGTTCTATTTATTCTTATTAACTTGAAATGTGGACACTTAAATGACGTATCTGTTTATACCATAATATTTTTATTTAAGAAATAATTTCATTTACAGAAACCTGGGTGATGCTGCTGTTAAATAGATGCAATTTTAAATTCTAATATTTAATATTAAATGGTAAATTAATTCTGACCTATAGCATGTCTCAGGTACCACCGAGTTTTAATTTCAGTTACCTTTATTTGATAAATAAATTTTATTGGCATACTCATCAAATAAATACATATTCTTATTTTGAATATTTAACTAAATTTAGATGCTAAAGCATTGTGAGCCTTCTTAATTTTATTCGTCAAGTATATAATACAATTTTTTTCAATGAAACATGTTTTCCACTCAAAGATTCTTCTCTCATTTCAACACTACAAATTGCAATTTTAGAAATTTAACATCATAGCTGTATACCTTATGAATTCTTATCATTTGATTTCTCTGGTGCCTTCCATGGTTTTATAGGAATATGCTTCAATGTCTTTCTATTTCCCAGTCATGAACTGAAAAATTCCAATCTGTTAAGATATTCAAAGACTGAAGTTTCCACACATTCACTGTCTGAATGCTCTGATAAAAGACTTCTAAACCATGCTGAACAAAATACAACCATAATTTAGTGGACTTATTTGTGAAAAATTCCATTACCCTTATTCTAAAATTCATACAGAAATGAAAAAGATTTAGAATAGCCAAAACAATTTTGGGAAAGAAGATTAAAGTGGGAGGGATTGCCATTCCACAAAGTTAAGAGTTATATAGTTATAGTAGTATTAGTATGGCAGTGACTGAGAGATGGATATAAAGAAAAATCAATATAACAGATGGAGATCTGGAAATAGACCCATACAAATACGTCGAGTTAATTTTTACCAAAGGAGTAAAAATATTTAATTAAGGAGTGATAGAATTTTCAACAAATGATAATGAAGCAATTGGGCAACTTCAGGCAAAATAAAAAATAAATAAAAAGCAGCAACCAAATCTATCCAAACTCAAAATGGCCCACCTCATTGATTTAAATATAAAACAAAAAAATACAACTTTTCAAGAATAAAAGTAAAAGGGAGACAATTTTCAGGGCTTAGCACTAGACCAAGATTTCTTGTGACCAAAATTAGGACCCATAAAAAGAAAAATTGATATATAGTATAATCAAAATTAAAGAATAAAAAAAAAGCACTCTGTGAAAGACTGTTAAAAGGATTATAAAGCAAAATTACACACTGCAAGAGAACTTGTATCTAGAATATGAAAGAATTCTCAAAAGAACACTTTATCAAAGTAAAAACAGACACTTTACCAAAGAATATATGTGATGACAAGTATGTTCACTATCATTAGTCATTAGGGAAATGCAGATTAAAACCACAATGTGATACCTACACACTTGTTGGAATGGTCATTAGAGGGTAGGAATGGGGTGTGGGGGGTCAGTGTGGTTATCAAGGATTTCCAGGTGGGTACAGGTAAATGTATGGATTGTGGTGGTGACTATGAAAAGCTACTCATGTGATAATATTGCATCGAGCTCTATATATACTCACACACAGAGATTCACACAAATGAATGCCAGCATAAATGTGAAAATCTTAATAAACTCTGTTGATTGTATCCATGTGAGTCTCCTGATTTTGGTATTGTTGATACCATTTTTGATATTGTTCTATAGTTACACAAGATGTTAACGAAGGATACATGTTGAGGAAGTCAATTGTTTCTTTTTGCTGGGCTAATTCTTACCAGCATTTAAATATTCTCAACTCAATCACATTAATTCTTACCAGCATTTAAATATTCTCAACTCAATCACAACTCTCTCAAATGCCTCAAGCCTTATTTCCATGTTCATTTTGTCCCCTCACCTTTTGTCAGAACTTAAACAGTCCATCCACTCTTCATCCTGCTCTGATTTGACCTACACTTCCAACCCACACCCGATAACTGCTTCAACCTGGGTTACACAGGAAAACCTCCTTTCTGAAGCAAATGGATATTTTGATTCTTACTTTACCTGACTTTTATATGTTCATGTCCTACCACATCTAGAACCAATTATATCTTTATTAGTCTCCTTGGACTACCATAAGAAAAAAGATCCCAGATTTGGTGGCTTACACACCAGACATGTATTTTCTGTCAGTTCTGGAAGCTGGAAGATGGAGATTAAGGTGCCCCCAAGCTTGATTTCAAATGTGATCTGTCTTCCTGGCTTGCAGATGGCTGCCTTCTGGCTGAGGCCTAGCACGACCTTGTCTCTGTGTGAGCACAGAGCGGTGTCTTTTCACTCACATGCATGCACACATACACACACACACACACACACACACACACACACACACACACACACACGGAGAATTCTATCACTTATATAGTGAGACTTTCTGGACAGGACAGGGAAACCTTCCCCCCAAAGGGGAAGACCTGAAAGAGCAAGGACAGAACTTGAATTGTGGGCAGGGCTTGAGCTGGGCTGACAGTTGCTGCTCACAGAGAGAGGTCTGCCTGCTTCAAATCTCCTTCTGGCACCAAATGAGTGAACATCCAGGCTTCTCATCAACTTGTCCAGATGTGAGTCCGAAGGGGGAGAGGAGTGAGGCTTAAAAGCTGTCCCTTATCAAAAGCCAGATGCTATTTCCTAGTGCCAGGATCTCAGCTGAGCAGGAAGAACAGAGCTGAGGTATCCTATGGCAGAGGAGCCCTCTAAGGCAGCAAGCCCACATGAGGTTAAGCCTTTGGATGTGCAAGAGGCTAACCCTGGAGTCGGAACCCCTGGCCGCATTTCCAAATGGAAGGGCACTGGCGTGGAGCGGTAGGTGAACAAGGCCAGATGTGAGGGCCCCTGACAGCTGAGGGAGCCCTGACCTGAAGATGGTGTTTTTCAACCCTGGGGTGGAGGAGAGCTGAGAGAGGAGCTAGGAGTGGCAGAGCACGGGTACTGAGTCAGAGTGGGGACACCTGTCTGTAAGGAGCCCCCTCCTTCCCACAGGAGGTCTCAGCACAGAGGCGGGAGGAAGTCCCTGCCCAGGGCCTCGGGTAAAGAGAGCTGGGAAAGGAGGCATCAGAGATCTAAGCATGTGGGAGAGCCTCACCCACAGGCGGTGCCGTGCATGGAGCCTGGTGCGGGCAGCCCAGCTTCCCCCACGAAGTCCTGTGATACCCAAACTGTCCCGCTGAGCACCTCTAGCTGAGCGCCTAGACGGCTACTTGGTGACCAGGTGGCTGGAGCGTCTCTAGCGCAGAGACCCTGGAGAAAGGCAGGAGCCACATCCAGGGCAGGAGGGAGCTGAATCCTGTGAGATTTCACAACACACTCAGAACTGCACAAAATTTAAAGCTTACGGATTGTTTATTTCTGGAATTTCCCATTTATTATTTTTGGACCATGGTTGACTGCAGGTAACTGAAACCAGGTAAAAGAAACTACATGCATGTTTAATCTACAATAATTCAACGGAATAAGGACTAAAATAAATACAATAGCAGTGTGTATTGGAAATAAAAATTGGGTTATTAATACTGTCTTCAAGCATCAGGGAATACTCATGTACAATGTCATAACTGACTTCAGGCTTGTAGAATGGATACATCTGTCGAGGAAGAGAAAATTAGGGAACACTGTATAGAGCAGAGAGCAAGAGATGAAAAAAGATACAGAGTTCTCAAGACTGCCAATGAAGCTGATGTGAGGCAGCTAGAAACATTCTTTGAATAAATTGTCCTCCAAAACCTCCAAAATAGATTCCAGGCTATGAAATTTCTAGAACACCTATTTGACAGAAGTAAATTGAAATGATATTGAATGACACTGTTATCTCATGATAAAGTCCACAGCACCTAATAAAGTTATAATTACGATGACAAGACCATTTACCACTTGCTTACATCATATACTAGTGGTCTGTTAGCAGCATATCTACATGGGAACTCAGGTATCCTAAATCGAAAACTATGGTCTATCAACTGCATATTGAGGCTTCTCCTTAATAGTCATTAAGACAAAACAATGAAAACAATAAAATATTTATTCATAACAAGCATACTGTCTTGTATCCTGTTGGAAAAAAAAAGATGACTATAAAATTTTAACACATTTAAAAACATATTTGATAACATATTTGTATCCAGGCAGCCACTAAGATTAAGCATATACTTGACAAGTCTCCTACAATACGGTTTACATATATTTTTGTGTTACGTTAAATATACATGCTCTTTTGAGAAGTCATCCATAAAAATCACAAAGAAGTGTATATTTTCTATGTAAATGTTCTGCACAGCTGTTCTCTGGAGGAATAAACTCTTACATTTAATAGACAGTAAGTAACAATGACAGGTAACTGAGAAATTTCCGTGAAATGCTAACCTCTGTTTTAGTCTACCTTTTTCTTACACATTTTGTCCAAAATCCTGAGGGATTTATTATTTTGACTTGACTCTGTCACAAACAAATTCGTGCTGTTTATATTTTAGGCAGTTGGCATCTGGGTTCTTTTTGTTTGAATAGCCAAGCTTTTATACACATGCTGTGATTCTGCCGATTGGCCGTACCAGCCATGCTGGGCAGTGACTGGGCACCCAGCTAACTGATTGCAGCCAGGTTGAAGTTGACAACTGATTTAACACTGTGAGCTGTTCCACGGAGATAGACTGTGTTGTCTGATTTCAAGAGACAGTTATTTTGAAAGATATAGTTCTTGTGTTTGGCTGAAAAAAACACTTTGTCTTAATTAAACTTGACATTTCAAAGCTCATACCAAGAGCTTTCTCCAGGGACAGAAACAAACCACTTGACTCTTCTAGGATAAGAGAGCAAAGTGAATTGACACAGTCCTTGTTCTCATTCGATAGTGCGATTTCTCTGGTGTTCCTTTGACCTTTATTTTTTCTTTAGAGAAGCATGGGATGGGTCATTAGCTTATATCTTCTTAGACAATCAAAGTATTGATGAGAGAAGTATTTTGGAAAATTAAGGATAAGATTGCTAGTGTACAAAACAACATATTTTGTGTCCTTGGTTGTTCTATGTGTTCATTCACAGCAGTTAATTTTCTCTGAGGGAGTGAAATAAAATAAGTTGCGATACACCATTTTAAGCTGGTGTTTCCTTAAATTAAATTGGCATTAATAGACTCCAGTTTACTCCAATTTTAATTTGAATCATTCTATTTGCTATTTCCTTTGAAAATATATGACTTTTGTGTTCTCTATTTATCTTAAAAATGCTCCATGAGTTCTGTTTTATCTATGTCTAGAGGCCCGGTGCACGAAAATTCGTGCACTTGGGGCAGTCCCTCAGCCCACCCTTGTACTTTCTCGCAGTCCAGGACCCCTCAGGGAATGTCCACCTGCCGGCTTAGGCCCACTTCCCAGGGGATCGGGCCTAAGCTGGCAGTCAAACATCCCTCTGGCAGCCTGGGAGCCCTTGGGGGATGTGGGCCTAAGCCATTAGTAGGACATCCTTAGCCCTGCCATGGAGGTGGGAGAGGCTCCGGCCACCATCGCTGCACTGGCTTCTGGCTGAGTGGCACTCCCCCTGTGGGAGCACACTGACCACCAGGGGGCAGCTCCTCTGTTGAGTGTCTGCCCCCTGGTGGTCAGTGCACATCATAGCAACCAGTTGTTCCCGATCATTCTGCCATTAGGGCCAATTTGCATATTACCCTTTTATTATATAGGACTAGACGCCCAGTGCACAAAATTTGTGCACGGGGGGGAAGTGGGGTCCCTCAGTCCAGCCTGCACCCTCTCCAACCTGGGACCCCTCGAGGGATGTCCAGTGGGATCGGACCTAAACAGGCACTCAGACATCCCTCTCACAATCCAGGACTGCTGGCTCCCAACTGCTCACCTGCCTGCCTTCCTGATTGCCCCTAACCACTCCCCTGCCAGCCTGATTGATGCCTAACTGCTCCCCTGCCAGCCTGTTTGCCCCTAACTGCCCTCCCCTGCAGGCCTGGTCACCCCTAACTGCCCTCTCCTGCTGGCCTGGTCCCCCCCAACTGCTCTCCCCTATAAGCCTGGTCCCTCCCAACTGCCCTCCCCTGCAGGCCTGGTCGCCCCCAACTTCTCTCCTCTGCTGGCTTGGTCACCCCTAACTGCCCTCCCGTGCAGGCTTGATTGCCCCCAACTGCCCTCCCTTGCAGGCCTGGTCCCTCCCAACTGCCCTCCCCTGCAGGCCTGATTGCCCACAACTGCCCTCCCTTGCAGGCCTGGTCCTTCCCAACTGTCCTCCCCTGCTGGCCATCTGGTGTGTTGGAGTGATGGTCAATCTGCATATTACTCTTTTATTAGATAGGATAGAGGCCTGGTGCATGGGTGGGGGCCGGCTGGTTTGCCCTGAAGGGTGTCCCAGATCAGGGTGGGGGTTCCCTTGGGGCATGGGGCAGCCTGGGTGAGGGTCCTGTGGTGCTTTTTAGGCTGGCCATGCCCCTTGGTGACCCAGGAGGCCCTGGTATCTGGGGTTTATTTATCTTCTACAATTGAAACTTTGTAGCCTGGAGCGGAGCCAAGCCTTCTGTTTGCTCCGTGGCGGCAGCCATTTCTGTTGGAATTTATTTATCTTCTATAATTGAAACTTTGTAGCCTTAAGCAGAGGCCTGGGTTGGCCAGGGTGTGTGGAAAGCTTGGCTTCCTCCATCGTTGGGGACAACCCTAGCCTCCTGCTCTTCCAGCTCTGTGGCTGCCACCATTTCTATTTGGATTTATGCATCTTCTATCATTGGAACTTTGTTGCCTTGAGTGGAGGCCTAGGCCAGCAAGGGCAGGCAGAAAGCTTGGCTTCCTCCATTGCCGGGGAAACCCAAGCTTCCTTCCTGCTCTCTTTGGCCATAGCCATCTTGGTAGGGTTTATTTGCATATTTGCTCCTGATTGGCTGGTGGGTGTGGCTGGTGGGCGTGGCTTGTGGGTGTAGCGGAGTGGTGTTAATTTGCATATTACTCTTTTATTAGATAGGATGATATATTCTATACAAAGCTTTATTATACAAAAGTATTCAAGTCAATTTTACCATAAAAGTGCATATGGGAATAATGTAGCCTAGAAAAATTGAAGTAAATTAAAATTAAAGTAATTTTATGTAGTCCCATTTGTTTATTTTTATTTTTTTGTTTCCTTGCATGAGGAGATATGTCAGAAAAAACATTGCTATGAGAAATGTCTGAGGTTTTACTGCCTATGAATCCTTCTAGGATTTTTAAGGGTTCAAGTCTAATATTTAAGTCTTTAATCCATTTTGAGTTTATTCTTGTGGATTGTGTAAGAAGGTGGTCTAGTTTTATTTTTCACACTTGTCTTTCCGATTTTCCCAACACCGTTTACAGAATAGACTATCTTTGCCTCATTGTATGTTCTTGTCTTTTTTTGTCAAATATTAATTGAATATAAAAGTGTGGGTTTATTTCTGGACTCTCTATTCTGTTCCATTGATCTATATGTCTCTAGCACCATGCTATTTTGATTGCTATGGCCTTCTGGTATAGTTGGATATCAGGTATCATGATTCCTCCAATATGCCTTTGGTATCTTGATAAAAATTGCAATGAATCTAAAGATTATTTTAGGTAGTAGGGACATTTTAGTAATATTACTTCTTCTTTTCCATGAACATGATACATACTTCCACTTATTTGTATCTTCTTCAACTTCTTTCTTCAGCATCTTATAATTTTCTGAGTACATATTTTTACATCCTTGGTTAAATTATTCATAGGTATTTTATTTCATTTTTATGCAACTTTAAATGGGGTTGTTTTCTTAATTTCCCTTTCTAATAGTTCATTATTGGTGTTTAGAAATGCAACTGATTTCTGGATATTGATTTTGTATCCAGCTACTTTACTGAATTCATTTATCAGTTCTAATAGTTTTTTGGTGGTATCTTTAGGGTTCTCTATATACAGTATCATGCCATTTTCAAATAATGACAGTTTACCTCTTTCTTTTCAATTTGAATGCCTTTTATTTCTTCTTGTTGTCTGATTGTGGCTAGGACTTCCAGTACTATGTTGAATAAGAGTGGTGAAAGTTGATATCCCTGTCTTATTCCTGCGGTAAAGGGAAACATTTTTTAGTTTTTGCCAATTGAGCATGATGTTGGCTGTGGGTTTGTCATATATGGTCTTTATTATGTTGAGATATGTTCTCTCTCTTCCCACTTTGCTGAGAGGTCTTATCATAAGTAGGTGCTGGATTTTCTTGAATGCTTTTTCTGTATCTATTGAAATAAAAATATTTGCACAGCAAAGGAAACCATCAATAAAATGAAAAGGCAACCCACTGAATGGGAGAATATATTTGTCAATGGTACATCTGATGAGGAGTTAATATCCAAAATTTATTAAAAAAAAAACATGTACAACTCAATACCAAAAAAACACAAATAATCCAATTAATAAATTGGCAAGGACCTAAATATATAGGACCTAAATAGACACTTCTCCAAAGAGTACATTCAGATGGCCAATATACATATGAAAAGATGCTCAATGTCACTAATCATCAGAGAAATGCAAGTTAAAACTACAATGAGATATCACCTTACACTTGTCAGAATGACTACTGTCAATGAATCAACAAACAACAAATGCTGGCCAGAATGTAGAGAAAATGGAAACTTTGTGCACTGTTGTTGGGAATGCAGATTGGTGTAGCCTCTGTGGAAAGCAGTATGGAGTTACCTCAAAAAATTAAAAATGGCCAAAACCGGTTTGGCTCAGTGGATAGAGCGTCAGCCTGCGGACTGAGGGGTCCCAGGTTCGATTCCGGTCAAGGGCATGTACTTTGGTTGTGGGCACATCCCCGGTGGGGGGTGTGCAGGAGGCAGCTGGTCGATGTTTCTCTCTCATCGATGTTTCTAGCTCTCTGTCCCTCTCCCTTCCTCTCTGTAAAAAATCAATAAAATATATATAAAAAAAATTAAAAATGGAACTGCATTATGACCCAGCAATTACACTTGTAGAAATTTATCCGACGAAACCTGAAATACTATTCGAAAGATTATATGCACCCCCATGGTACATATACACAATGGAATGCTACTCACCATAAAAAAAAGAAGAAAAGCTTGCCCTTTGCCACAGCGTGGATAGACCTGGAGAGTATCATGCTAAGTAAAATATGCCATCAGAAAATGACAAATACCATATGATTTCACTTATATGTGGAATCTAAAGAACAGAAGAAACTAATAAACAAAATAGAAACAGACACATACCTACAGAGACTAGACTGACAGCTTTCAGAGGGAAGGGGGTATGGTGGCTGGGTGAAAAGGTGAAGGAATTAAGAGAAAAAAATACAACAGAATTATTGTTACCAGAGGGAAAGGGGATTGAGGCCTTAAGAGGGAATAATATGGGGATAAATGGTAATGAAAGGAGACTTAATTCGGGGTGAACACACAATGCAATATACAGATGGTGAATTATTGAATTTTATTCCTAAAATCTATATAATTTTATTATCCAGTGTTTTCACAATCAATTTAATAAAAATAAATAAAATTTAAAGTAGCTTGATAAAGTAAATCACACATTTTCTTGAACAATAAAATTAATTTAATTGTATTTGTATTTTTAGAAACCAGGAGGCTGAACTAATCAAACTGTATTAGATTGTAAAAAATATGCATATTAAATATATACAGTTTTCACAAGTTAAGAGGCATAAATATAACATCCATTAACTACAACACTAAATTTGAATATATAAATGTAAAATACTTTGAAATATCAAAATACAGCAGCTTTTCTGTTTAGGTGTAATTGTAAAATGTAAAAAGTATTCAAAGAATTTATTTATTTTACCAATAGCAATACACAGACATTATTGTGAAAAAAAGCATAATTATTAATAATGATAGCCTTGTGAAAACAGCAATAAAACATCACTCGTCTTATTAAACTTGTACATAGTTCAGATAAATAATGTAATATAGAAGTAAAATCAATCGTGCAATTAATAAACATACAATAATATATATTTGAACTTTTAATCTTATAGGTATATTTAATAAATAATTGTCTTTCTTATAAAATGGGCTTTAACAGGAAATTAGGAAAATGAATGATCTAAACTACCTTGAGTTGTTAGAAAGCAGGTTAAACAAAACAGATCCAGGCAAAAGAAATTTATCAAAATGACAATAGAAATAAACAAAATAGAAAATATTGGAGATGACAAATACAAAAATGAATCTCATATGAAAATAAAAAATGATTAATTAACTAATAAAAATTAAAACATGTTTTAGAATAGAAACGAAGAGATAGGTAATTAAAGCTACAGTAGAACAATTTTTGTGTCAGGGTTATAATGCATTACCATTAACCACTGCATTTCATCTTTGCAAGGTCACTCAAGAAGCATTAGGCTAAGGAAATGACAGAGAAACATAAAAAAGGACAAAGGAAAGAAGACATTCTATTTTCCAAATTTTATAAGAGCCCAAATTATGTGACTGGAATTACTGCCAAAATATTACATTAGACTAATTTTATCAAGCATTCAATCCACAGGGATAAAATTATTTTCATCTGATATGATTAGTTCCTTGTAGTAAAGCTGAGTGTTTTTCACACATATTTTCTCATAGGACTACTTGTAATCAACTACTCCTTCCCCAAATCTTTAGGGAAGGTCTCCCAAAATATAATATGTAGGTGGAGATTCACCATTACAAACACACAAAACAATATGAACAATCTGTGATTTCAATGTTGCATTATTCAAATTTATAATTTTAACAAAATAAGAAAAGTGACTGACTTTCTGGATTATATTACTTTTAAAAGATTTATTTCTATCTTATAAATATTACCTTAATATTCATAGTGTTTCCTCTCCAATCAGCCAAATAAAGTCCATAGGTAGCTTCATACATTATCACCAACATTTTTTCCTTTAGTGCTTTGGAAAGTGTGTAACCAATTGAACATTTTATGACTGCTTTCAACTTTCATTTAAGGCCCAATGGTAAAGATTTTTTTTACTATCTTGCACTCAAGTCATAAAATTTTTCATTTTAAATAGCTATATAAAATCAAATTCTCTACTGAGCTTTATTCCCTAGCTCTTAAATATCTATATATTTTTTTCCTTTGAACGAAGAGGTGGCATATTGTCAGGCATAAATGAATCTTGAAATTTATGGACTTCAGAAATTCAGGTTTTCAGATTTTCAGAAAACCTCAACCTTGGATAATGGCAGCAGCCAACCCTATCATAAAATTACCTACTTATGTTATCTTCCAGATTTTCTGCTTCCTACAGATACATCATCAGTGCAAGACACAGGACTGCCATGCATGAGGAACTAGCTAATTATCTGTGGTAATTTTATTAACTTTTGTTCTTGCACCCATTGAACTATAAATGAGATAATTGGGTTATGTTTTTCATTCTCTTCAGATTTTAAATATTTATATTCTATGTCACCATTACAATGAAAAGGACACTATTTTATGTATTAAGCTACCTCAAGGATAGAAGTTCATTCTAAATTTGAAAGTAAGAATAAAAATTAATCTCTACAATATGGAAGTAAAATAAATTATTATCTAAAAACTTTGAAAATTTAGACTTCTGAATGCATTAAACTCAGAAAAATATCAAGCTTGACAATTTATCTCAAGAACATCCGATATAATAAAATCCTAATATGCTAAGTTTCTGGTCATCCAGTCAGCTGTTAAGCCAATCAAAGCATAATATGCTAATGATATGCTAAGGCTGCTCAAGCACTCGTTATGATGTGCACTGAACACCAGGGAGCAGACAGTCCATCAGTAGGTTAGCTTGCTTCTGGGGTCCGGCCAATCCGGACTGAGCGAGATGGGCCAGACATGCCCTGGAGCCCTCCTGCGGTCCTACCCTGGCTGGTCAACCTCCCGCATCCCTCCCTGGCCCGAATCGTGCACTGGTGGGGTCCCTCGGCTTGGCCTGTGCCCTCTCGCAAACTGGGACACCTTGGGGGATGTCAGAGAGCCAGTTTCAGCCCAATCCTGCAGGCCAGCCCTAGGGACCCCACTGGTGCACAAATCCATGCACCAGGCCTCTAGTAGCAATATAAAGTACCTTTTTGGATCTTATATGATTTGTATGAGTATGTTTTATTATCAACAAGGCCCACTGGATAAAAATATTATAAATATATATAACACTAATTTTAACAATGTTAAGGGTAAATAAGTAATGCTTTATGGAAATTACACTCACTTCAGTGATAAATACTTAAATTAATGGCATATGACAATTGCCATCTCTTTCTATGCATAAAAGAATGGGCCATAGATGGATGCACTACTCTGTTATTAAAAATAAATTAGACTCTAAAACCCATCCTACAGTGTACACAGAATTAAGAAATTTTCTATTATCATTAGAGAGGCTATACTTAAGATGCTACCAAGGATTTTAGCACACTTTATACTATAAAAGTGTTCATATTAGCTTGTTATTACTTTTTTGAATACTAACAAAATACTAAAACAATAAGTTAAATTTGGCATTGATATTATATTAGACATAGTAATAATTTATATATCAACAAGAACTACTTAAGGTCATATATATGTAATGGTCATTTAATATTTCAAGTAACACTTCATGCTCAATGCCAAACTTAGTATTTCTTAGATTTTTCTGCCCAGTCATTCAAAGACTGTTTTCCACATGTAGTCAAATGCAATATCATTTATAAGTCTTCTCTGACTTTGTAATGCACACATTTATTAAAATATGTTTAACATGTCAATAATCATCTTTGTCTGTCTGGTAAAATTTGTAATTCTTATCATAAGAATCTGCACTTTATTGAACTCATACCCTTTGAATTCATGTCAATAAAACATTTTCACTTGAATAGGAGGTTAAAGGAATTATTTTGAGTTAAACCTGCTACATTCTGCTGGTAAAATAACAACACTCTCTTAAATTATCTTTTTTCTTTTTTCCATGTTCTGAATAGATAAGGTTTCTCTTCTCTTTCTATCATGGAATTAGCTTAGTTTTGATTCAACTTTGACAATGACAAAGGATTCACATTTCTAGATTTCAAATAGACTATTTCCACGCTGTATATATTGAGAGGATTTTTCACAAGTCATCAGTTCTCTTAACTGGCTTTATGTTGCTGATATTTAAGCACAGCAGGAATAGTTAAGGAATCACCAGTTTTAGAACCTCTACTCTCTAAAATTACTATCTACTACAATCCATTGACTTTCATAAAGAAAAACTTCCTTTAATAAGAACAATAAGCAACTTGCAAGCTGGTAAAAAACATTTTTCAACTAACTAAATCATGACAATGGAAATAAATTCTTACATGGTTGGTGAAGTATATTGTTTATAGTAAGACAGATGCTTTCTCAAGCTTATTTAAAAAAAAGAGAAGCAGCCTTTTTTTGTTATTCCTATTGATGGGTTTATCCAACCATAAAAGATGCATTTTCTTGTATTTACCATTTCATTCTGCTGATTATCACCAACACAGTGAACTGGTAAATGAAAATTCTAATTTAAATATTTTGGGGAGCAAATTAAAAACAAAGTGTGATAGTTTTTTAGATCATTAAAATAAAATGCAAAACACAGCTTGTAAAAATACTTAATTCAACAGAAAATAAATAAAAATATCATATACAAAAAGGTACTTAAAATGGAAGTATATGAGATTATATCACACAAAAGTAAATGAAATAACTCTGTAGATTTCTAATCTCAAAGAATAGCCAGAAGACAGCTATTGAAATGTTGGGGGCTGTTAAAAATGGACTTAAAGTTTGGCTTCCATAAAAGGTATTTTATAATAATTTTTTGACTTGTTATAATCCAACTATCAACTATTTTGAAGATTACTTTTCAACAGTTAAATGGGAACATCTAAGGAAAAGTATATCAACAGAAATTTGAAATATCAATTATATTTTTCTTCTAAAACTTTATATTATAAAACTAGAGGCCCGGTGCACAAAAATTCATGCATGGGGGACGGGGGGTTCCCTCAGCCCCGCCTACACCCTCTCCAATCTGGGACCTCTCAAAGGATGTCCGGTGGGATCGGGCCTAAACGGGCAGTCAAACATCCCTCTCACAATCCAGGACTGCTGGCTCCCAACTGCTCATCTGCCTGCCTTCCTGATTGCCCCTAACTGCTTCTGCTTGCCAGCCTGATCACCCCCTAACCACTCCCCTGCCAGCCTGATTGATTCCTAACTGCTCCCCTGCCAGCCTGTTTGCCCCTAACTGCCCTCCCTTTCAGGCCTGGTCACCCCTAACTGCCCTCCCATGCAGGCCTGATCCTCCCCAACTGCCCTTCCCTGCATGCCTGGTCGCCCCCAACTACCCTCCTCTGCCGGCCTGGGCACCCCTAACTGCCCTCCCCTGCAGGCTTGATCACCCCCAACTGCCTTCCCTTGCAGGCCTGGTCCCTTCCAACTGCCCTCCCCTGCTGGCCATCTTGTGTCCACATGGGGGCAGCCATCTTTGACCACATGGGGGCAGCCATCTTGTGTGTTGGAGTGATGTTCAATTTGCATATTACTCTTTTATTAGATAGGCTAGAGGCCTGGTGCACAGGTGGGGGCCAGCTGGTTTGCCCTGAAGGGTGTCCTGGATCAGGTTAGGGGTTCCCTTGGGGCATGGGGTGGCCTGGGCAAGGGGCCTGTGGTGGTTTGCAGGCAGGCCACGCCCCCCAGCAACCCAAGCAGAAGTGCTGGTACCTGGGATTTATTTATCTTCTGTAATTGAAACTTTGTAGCCTTGAGTGGAGGCCTAGGCTGGCCAGGGTGTGCTAAAAGCTTGGCTTCCTCCATTGCCAGGGAAAGCCAAGCCTCCTGCTCGCTCCGTGGCCACAGCCATCTTGGTTGGGTTAATTCGCATACTTGCTCTTGATTGGCTGGTGGGTGTGGCTTGTGGGTGTGGCAAGGTGATGGTTAATTTGCACATTACTCTTTTATTAGATAGGATGACATTTTTATGATCAGAATTTTCCTTTCTCATTAATTTTTAGATAAAATATTGTATTTCAAAAAGAAATCATCCTATATAATAAAAGCCTAATATGCAAATTGTTCAACCTGGAGTTTGACCAGGAGTTTGACTGCTCACTATGATGTGCGCTGACCACCAGGGGGTGACACGGAACATGGCGGGCATCAGTGACGCAGCACTGGCAGCAGGCGGTAGTGGAGGTGCTGCCAGCCCCAATGGGCCCCAACGAGAGTGAGACCGCGGTGGGATGGTAGGGCAGGTGAGCAGATGGCACCAGGACAAGGCAGGTGCGAGTGGGGCCCGATTGCCCCACCGATTGCCCCACAGACAGTGATCAGCATGGCAATGGGGGGCAGGGCCACTGCCCAGCTCCCAGGTGCTGAGGGAGCCAGGCAGGGGGCCTAGCCCTGACCAATCGCCCAGCAGACAGTGACCAGTGGCGGTGGCAGGGGGGCGGGTGCCAGTTGGGGCTGTGGGGCTGTGAGGCTGAGGGTGCGAGCTGTGACCCAATCCCTGCAGGCCACCCCGAGTGACCCCACCTATGCACAAATTTGTGTACCAGGCCTCTAGTTAGGTATAAAAACAGAAGGAAAATATATCAGTATTTTCTTGTAATACCAATTAGGATTTTTAACAAAATCTTATTTGTAGCAATGAATGTGGGTTTGTGGAGATAATTCACAGATAATTTGAGAAAACCAGCCTTACCCACTCAAAATAATTTGCATAACTACCATGTATAAATTTCACACTCATAAACAGGGTTTGCACTTTATCTTTAAGAGGGTTAGTGTTTAACAGTTGACATGCAAATAATGACTTCACAATTTGGAAGGATAGAATATTAATTTTGACTGATATGTATATATTTCATAGTCACTATATCTTTTTTAGGAAAATCAAGTTAGTACTTAGAAAACTGGTGAGTGTATTTCGATAAAATACTCTTATATATCATTTTGTAAGGACTTGAATATTTCTAGAAGACAGAAATATTGTGTCTTTATCATATACAAAGAGGCACTGAAAATGGAAGTTCATGAGATTTTGAATATTAGGCAAAGTTTAGGCACTTTTGATGATTTAATATTTGTGGATGTTAAATAATTTTTGTTTTAGACTATCCATCACTAGAAATTAAAGTTATTTTACAAATAATAAAGTAGTCATTATAATGTATGAGCAAAATAAACTACTCTTTTCAAGGATTTGCTACCATTAATGAGGAAATGTAGTATTGACAATGATATTATTTTTTAAAATCAGGTATAATTATCCTTTCATCAGCATTCCATGATCAAATGGCCCACCTGAGAAAGCTCTCCGGTCAAGAATGGCCCTCTGTGTACTGGAGCCTCTCTAGGAAGGCTTACCTGGAAATGAGAGCTGGTCAATATAAATGAACTTAGAGTTAAGAGAAGTCAATTTCTAAAACACCGGGTCTGGCCACATAGGAGTTGAACAGAGGGTAGCGATAGAAACTAACAAAGGAGAAGGAAAGAAGCTACCCCAATTCAAAAGGTCTGAGAATTAGACATTCTCCCCCTTCCTTCCATCCTCACTCTATTTTTCTCATCCCATTTCAAAATCTCATTTTATTTTTCAACTCTCTTCTCCCTCCACCCATTCCAAGTTCCCTAGAATAATAGCTAAAGCCAAACTAAGCCTAGGAAAAAATAAATGGTTAATAAATATCAAAATGACCTATCACTTTATTAGCTAACTTGAATAAGTGAATTATAGAAAATATCTCCAGGGACTTTTTTTAAAGGAATTAAGATTATAATGCATTCCAAAAGATTGTATTTTTTCTCATACTGATCTTCAAGGTTGAAAAAAACTTACTTTGAAGGTATGAAAATATAGACAACTCATATTTCAAATTCATTAGTGAAAAAATTATTATCACATTGAAAACATACCTGTATTTCTCTGTGTTAAAAGTCACTATATTAAAAATAAAAACACAAAAAACCCTAAAAATGTGCAGGGAAACTTTGTGGAGGGTGATAGATACATCTATTTTCTTGCTGTGGTGATGGGACCACGGTTGTTTGAACATACATACGCAAACTTAGCACATTGTATAATTAAATATGTACACCTTAGTAAAGCTGTGTCATCAAATAAAGTAAAAGCACTCTATACCAGAATAGCTATAACAGTGTTATAAAAACTTCAATGAACTAAAACTAATTTGAAATATGGGTGAAATGACTGGATAGACTGGTTGTTTATATACAACTAATTCTCCAAACATTTTCAGTGTCAAGGGATAATTAAAAGCAATAGTCACAGCTTGTGTTGTGCTAACGAAGACTAAAAATTGAAAAGTCTACCCTGCAGCAGAGAGGAGCTCAAAGGGTTCAGTGCTCTACAAGGACTCTCTCCTCTCCCTCAACCTGTGGCTTCCCTATCTCAGCAGCAGCCCATTGCCCACACACTAACCGCTCAGCCCCTCTCGGGCACACATGCAGCCTAGACCCAGCACATCTTGAAGTCCGTTTGTTAACTTAATGAAAACAACCCAACAAAAGATGAAGTGGGCACAGTATTTACAGGTGATTACAGTTCAGTGATTATCTTGGACAGTGAAAAAGATGCCTTTTAAAAACATTTTGTGAGTTTTTCTAAAATGTAGGGGGGGGAGATCTATTCAAATAAAATCAAAATGAAAACCAAATAAAATCAAAATAAAACCACTACCACCACTACCTCACAGGCGGGAGTTTCTCCCAGCTCTAACACGGCTCTTTTCTATGATGGTCCAGTGAAGAGAGTGCACTGGAAAATGTAACGTGGCATCTCTCCGAGCAACAGTGCTATTAAAACCTTATCAGCTTCAAGAGTCACAGGACCATGAGAACAGAAATGGCATGTCCTGGAGCAGGCAGTTCCCTAGGCCCGTTTGTGGAATCTGTATGAACCATTTAGTGCCCGGATCACAGGGAAATCCAGGGGTTCCCCAGCAGAATTCTTTACCATAGGGAAGGAAAGTATGTTCATGCTGTAACAACCCACACACGCATCTTGGTGTGTAATGACTGAACATCAGGCCTGGAGATAACTAAACATCCTTTGCCTTCACAAGCACCTTGCTATTCTATGCCAGTTCTGTGGAAATGTTGAGAAGGCAACAATGAGTCAAGCAACCTTGTGGGGAACAAACATGATGGGATACAATCAATAATCTATATCAGAAATGTATTTGTTCAAATGTGCTTAGAGAGGAATAACTAATCTCCCGGGAGCAGGTCAAAAACTGGCACCATAGAAATGGACATTGGAATGTGGAATCTAATGAACAAAATAAACTGATGAACAAAAATAGGCCCAGAGACATAGAAGCATGGAACAGACTATGGAATCGCAGAGGGAAGGCTAGGGAGGGTGAGTGGGAATAGATTAACCAAAGAACTTGTATGCTTATTGCATAACCCGTGGACACAGACAATAGGGTGGTGAAGGCCTGGGGTGGGGGAGGGCTAGAAGGGGTCAATGGGGGAATAAGAGGGACATGTAATACCTTCAACAATAAAGATTTAAAAACAAGAAATTGGGCTTGAAGAATGCATATGAGCTTATTAGAAAGAGGGAAACAAATCTTCCCCAATTAGTAAAATCTGAACAGACATTTTTACTTCGTAGAAGTATTGGCCTATTGAGCATGATTGATAGCTGTTGTATTGGGTTTTGTGTTGGGCATGGCGAGGTCCCTCTTGATGGCACTACTGTTCCAAAAGTGAGCGATCTATGCCTCCCTGGGTTGGCATGTTTCTGAAACTTATGTGGTAAAATAATTACCTTTGCATAAAGTGACTAGCAAAAGCACTCAACTAAAATCAATATTAACATGTTGTCAGAAATTATGTGAGGGCGTCAAACAGCTTTTAAATAATCATGTAAATATATCCACCTAGCTGTCTAAATAAAGTTCACCATACATTGCTGAAGGGAAAAAATGCTACAAATGGGTATCTATTATATAATCCCACTTAAAGAAAACATACAACAAAAAATTGGTATATGTTTATATAAAAAATATTAGAACTGATATTCTCCCATGCTTATTTTAGAGTACTGACATTATGTTTTTTTCTTTTTTGTTGTATGCACTTTTTAAATTATTGTCCAGTGGATATTAATTGTTTAGAAAATATACACATACATTTATAAAGAGAACTGCATAATTTCTATACGTCAGTGAATAGAATCATAGAGAAAAGATACTGAAGGAGGACTTGAGGTAGAAGAGCATGCAATTTTAAGAAAGGAAATTAACATTCCACAGTCTTGACATGGATTCTTGAGGTAGATTTAGAGATCCATTCACAAAAACTTAACAGCTTTATTACATTACTAGAGTCCCTGTGCACGGATCTGTGCACCAGTAGGATCCCTTGGCTTGGCCTGTGGGATCAGGCCAAAACTGGCTCTCCAATATCCCCTGAGGGGTCCCGGATTGTGAGAGGGTGCAGGCCAGGCCCAGGGACCCCACCAGTGCACGATTGGGGTCGGGGAGGGATGCAGGAGGTTTGCCAGCCTGAGAGGGGCTATGGGAGGGCTCTAGGGCATGTTCAGCCCATCTCGCTCCAGACCCCAGCAGCAAGCTAACCTACCTGTTGTAGCGACTGCCCCCTGGTGGTCACTGCATGTCACAGCATGCAGTTGAGCAGACTTAGCATATTATTATCATATTGTGCTTTGATTGGTTAAATGGCTGACTGGACAACCAGACGCTTAGCATATTAGGCTTTTATTCTATAGGATGCCATGTAGCTCTCTCACAAGATCTTCCCCTGTTACTATCCAAGTTAATTCCATGCCATCAAAATTACTATTTAAGTTTCCTGTGACCCAGTCTCCTCAGGCTTCAAATGTGAATAAAATAAAAAAACTCTTTAGAGGTTACCTGTGAAAGTAGAATACAATAATAGTCATGTATTATACAGATTCCTTGTGAGTAGCTACTTCTTTCTCACAATGAACTGCTCTACTGGCAACAAAGGGACCTGTCTGGAGAAGCCAGAGTAGCCAGGGATGCTGATTCCTTTGCTGGTTTGGTGTTCACACCGCCGTGTGCTAAAAGAGAGGCAAAGGAAGGAACTGAGTCTAAGTTTAAAACATTTAATTGAAGGTATCACCTCACACCTGTCAGAATGGCTACCATCAATCCTACCTAATAATAGACAAACATGTAAATTGACCATACCTTCGATCAGTCCACAGCCAATCAGAGTGAGTATGCAAATTAACCCAACTAAGATGGCGGCTAATTTGCATATACAGGAGGGGCTGGCTGCACCTGACACCGCCATCCCGGACCAAGCAGGCCTGGCGGGCAGCGCCTGACTCCTCCCGTGGTGTACAGGCCTCCATCAGGGACCAGGCGGGCAGTGCCTGACATGGTCTGCAGGGTGGAACTGATAGGTAAGAGGGGTGGGGGCGGGGTCCAGGCCACCATTGGTTACCCGGCAGGCCTGGCGGGCAGCGCCTGACTCCACCCATAGTGTCCAGGCTGCCATCAGGGACCAGGAGAGCTTGGCGGACAGCGCCTGACTCTGCCAGCAATGTCCAGGCAGCCATTGGTAACGGGCAGGCCTGGCGGGCAGCGCCTGAGTCCACCCATGGTGTCCAGGCCTCCATCAGGGACCAGGCAGGCCTGGCAGGCAGCGCCTGATGCAGCCTGTGGGATCCAGGCAGCAATCGGGGACCAGGCAGGCTGGGTGGGCAGTGCCTGATGCAGCCCGTGGGGTCCAGGTAGCCATTGGGGTCCGGCAGGCCTGGCGGGCAGCACCTGATGCTACCCACGGTGTTCATGCCACCATCAGGCACCAGGCAGGCTGGGCCAGCAGCACCTGATGCAGCCCACAGGGTCCAGGCCGCCATTGGTAACAGGGCAGGCCTGGTGAGCAGTGTCTGACACCACCCGCAGTGTCCAGTCCACCATGGAGGACCAGGCAGGCCAGGCAGGCAGAGCCTGATGTCGCCTGCTGGGTCGAGGCCGTGATAGGTAACCGGGCAACGGGGGGGCGGGGCAGCGCCTGACACCACCCACGGTGTCCAGGCAGCCATCAGGACCCTGGGTAGGCTGGGGTGGCCAGGGTCTCTGGGATCACTGTCTGCCCCCGGGGCCGCCTGTGGACACCGGTGGAGCAGGCCGGGGTTGAACATTTTAATGAAAATGGGATGCCTGTGCACCAGCCCACTGTGCCCAGTCCCTGGCAAGTAGAGGGCAGTGGGCAGTTAGCAGACACCAGGGCTTGGAATGGACTGGGAGCAACCTGCAGGCATGCTACCAGGAAGAGGTGCTGAACCATGATGACACAGAGGGCTGGCTGATAGAGGCGGGGAAAAGGTGCAAACGAGGCAGCTCTTGTTGGCGCTGAGCTTGAAAAGCGCATCAACAGCCTGATTGAATAAATCGCCTTTCTGAAGAAGGTGCATGAAGAGGAGATCGCTGAGCTGCAGGCGCAGATCCAGTACGCTCAGATCTCCGTGGAGATGGACATGTTCTCCAAGTCCGACCTCTCTGCCATACTCAAGGACATCAGTGCCCAGTAGGAGAAGCTGGCTGCCAAGGACATGCAGAATGCAGAAGAATGGTACAAGAGCTGCTTCACCATGCTGACCGAGAGCACTGGCCAAGAACACCTACAAGGTGTTCACCAAGGAGGAGGTGTCTGAAAGCCGCCGCCTGCTCAAGGCCAAGACCCTGGAGATCAAAGCATGCCGGGGCATGAAGGAAGCTCTGGGAAAGCAGCTGCAAGAGCTGGAGGATAAGCAGAACTCTGACGTTAGTGCTAAGCAGGACACAATCAACAAATTGGAAAATGAGTTGAGAACTACAGAGTGAAATGGCATGATATTTAAAAGAATACCAGGACCTCCTCAATGTGGCTTTGGACATTGACACTGCAGCTTACAGGAAACTCTTGGAAGGTGAGGAGACCCAGCTCAGTTTCACCAGTGTGGGAAGCATAGCCAGTGGCTACTCCCAGAGTTCCCAGATCTTTGGTCGATCTGCTTAAGGTGGTTTACAGAGTAGCTCCTACTTGATGTTCACTCACTCCTTCCCTTCTTAATACACCAGCCACATCCATGAGGAGCAGATCGAGGTGGAGGAGACCATTAAGGCTGCAAAAGCCGAGGAAGCTAAGGATGAACACACCTCTGAAGGAGAAGCTGAAGAGGAGGAAAAGGAAAAGAAAGTGGCTGATGAAGAGGAAGGAGAGGAAGAGGAAGAAGGTGCCAAGGAAGAATTTGAGGATGCAAAGGAGGAAGAAGAAGGAGGTGAAGGTGAAGGAGAAGGAGAAGATACCCAAGAAGCTGAGGATGAGAAGAAAGATGAAGGTGCTGGGGAGGAGCAAGCAACCAGGAAAATATTGAGCCTCCCCTTTCCTCACTTATTTCAGAAATAATCCTCCTGAAACCAGGTCAACCCTGTCACCAACCAAGCAGTTGAGTTCCCGATACTATATGAATTAAGAAGTCAATATATGCAACATTCTTAGGTGACTCAGGTTGGACATTAAATGTTGTGCTATGACTTTTCTCCTTATGCAGAGTATCTGTTTGCTTGCAGAATGGCTTCCTGGCTTGCTGCCAGCCTGTGCATCGTCCGTCTTATGAGTTCAGGATCCATGACAATATGAATAATTCAGATGTTTACAATAAAAACACATGAATACACGAATTCACTAATGTTAATGTTAAACTTCATGGAAAAAATAGTCCTTTGAGTCTTTGGTGATTAGAAATTAAAGACCTCAAATCATGTGAGATAAACAGTAAATAAAGTTACACTGAATGAAAAAAAAATTTATATTAGGGGCCAGGAAACGTTCAAAGAACTGGAGAACCATTCCCAAATCAGGAAGGGAAGTCACAGGGTGTATATTATTGCTATGAATACAGTATTTCCTACTACTTACAACATATACAATGTAATGTATTAGATGCCTTCCTATCGCATGAAGTATGTATTCTCATAGAGTAATACTGGTACATGTGTTATAGTTATGACAGCATGTCATATCTTATCTATATTAATAAAAGGATAATATGCTAATTAGACCATGAGACCTTCCAGAAGTCCTTCCAGACAAAGCCATGGTGGCGGGGCTGAGGCAGAGGCAGTTAGGGGTGATCAGGCCAGGAGGGGAGGACAGTTGGGGGTGATCAGGCTGGCAGGCAGAGTGGTTAGGGGTGATCAAGAAGGCAGGCAGGTGAGCGGTTAGGAGCCAGCAGTCTTGGATTGCAAGGGGGTTGTCCAACTGCCAGTTTAGGCCTGATTCCACAGGGGATTCAGATTGGAGAGGATTCAGGCTGGGCTGAGAGACACCTCCCCTCCTACCCTCCCCGTGCACAAATTTCATGCACCAGGCCACTAGTAAACTAATAAACAAGAAGTGTTGGCCAGGTTGTGCATAAAAGGGAACCATAGTGCACTGCTGGTGGGAATACAGACTGGTGCAGCCACTGTGGAGAACAGTATGGAGTTTCCTCAAAAAATTAAAAATGGAGCTCCCACTTGACCCAGGAATCCCATGTCTAATAACATATCCTAAGAGACCCAAAACACCAACCAGAAAGAATGTATATACCCATATGTTCATTGCAGTACAATTTACAATAGCTAAGATCTGGAAACAGCCTAAGTGCCCATCAGAAGCTGAGTGGATAAAAAAAAAAAAAAAAAAAAAAAAAGCTGTAGTACATTTACACAATGGAATATTTCACAGCTGTAAAAAAGAAGGAACTCATACTATTGGCAACAGCATGGATGGACCGGGAGAGTATTATGCTAAGCAAAATAAGCCAGAGAAAGATAAGTATAAAATAATCTCACTCATATGTAGAATCTAATGAACAAAATAAACTGATGAACAAAATAGAACTAGAGACATAGAAGCATGGAACAGACTATTTCAGAGGGAAGGCGGGGTGGATGGGTGGAGAGTGATTTACTGAGGAATGTAGATTCACATGGGCATAGCCCTTGGACACAGACAACAGTGTGTCCAAGGCCTGGGGCGGGCCAGACACAGGGTGGAGGGTGTCAACAGGGAAAAAACAAACGAAGGGGACATCTGTAATACTTTCAACAATTATGATAAATTTAAAAAATAAAATAAAATTTAATTGAAGCAGAGGGGAAAAAACAAACAAACATTCAATATAAACTCAGAACTGAAAGCTGGACACAAGTCTCAGTGTCCAGAACGAGTAGATATGCTGCTTAATGGGAGACTCAGGCATGTGCATTGATTCTTAAAGAGGAAGACATTATTTGACCCCGTTTTAATATGAGCAGATAAACATGTCTTTAAGATTCGCAGCGATTAGAACTATCAAGTCCGTTTCAATCAGCAGGTATCAGTAGCCGCAGAGAACCGAAGTGTTCTGACAATATGATCTCTTCACCATTTCTCAAGCCTGTCTCTGTTCCTGCCGCCTTCGAAGCTATCGCCCTCTCTCACCTGGGCAAACACAATAGACTGCCTTCTGGCCGCCCGGCCCATTTTTTATCCCAACATCAGTGCATTTCCCGGACTGCAGTCTTATCCTAAAAGATGCCGCCAGTTAGCAGGGTACTGTGCTCTTTCAATCTCTTTAGTGGATTCCTGCAGCCTCACAGATTAAGGTCCTGCACTCTTTGTAGCTAGCTTTCTGCTCCAGCCTCACTCCTCACCTCTCTCTGGGGTTTCTACAGACCTGCTGGCCCTGCCCCTCCGGGCTGTCACTCTTCACCACTCCATATTCCTTCCTCACTTAGAGCTTCCACACATCCAGTTCCCTTCTCTGGAGCTAACCCTGCCCCTTCACCATCCTGATTAATGCCTCCAGCTGTTTGGATTTTGATTCTAAAGAGCACTGTCTAAACAAGACCTCTCTAAGCAGCCCTGATCACCACAGCCATGGGGAATAGCTGAGTACCCAGCAGTGTCCTGAGGAGCCCACAGAGCCCTAAACGGTTGTTGTGAAGTGTGGATAGGGTTGCCTGGTGCTCTGAACTATAGCAACCAGCTATTGTTTACCTTCCCATGTAAATTGGATGGACACACTCTACGGCCATGTCACCTTGAAGGCACCCGATCTTGTCTAAACTGAATGGACAATGCCTATCGCAAAACAAAACAGACGGGAAATTTTAGGGTGCACAGGATGGGACATCTCAGCCAGCCTGTGACACAGGACGCTTGGGTTGTACAAATGTGAAACTTTAAGCGAAAGCTTTTCTTTCTATTAATTAGTGTTACTTTATGTGCGCAGATACTTAAAATGAAAATGTGCTCATTCCTACAAACACTCCAAGTATTGGAATTCAATATTTTCTACCCTGCTTTTTGGATACAGAACAGAGAAAATGGACAAGTGTACCGGGTAAAAATATAACTGCAACTGAGATATGGGGTGTGTTAAAACAGGAAAAAGAAGTACCAGGGCAACGTGAAAAATAATTATGTTTTCACTTCCTGTACCAAGTTAAATCAGCACTCCCAGGAAGTCACACCACATGTTAATGCATCAACTATGTTTTGCTATTTGTGAAAGTGAGCAGTATATCTAAAAACCCAGTGACATGATTGGAAGATCATGAGTCAATTTCATAGTCGACTGAAAAAAATGTAATCATTTCTAAAAAAAAAATTTTTCCTAAAAATCACATTTGATAATTACTGGTTCCCACCAAATATTTGATTGTTAACATTGGCATTAGTCCCACAACTTTATTTTTCTTCTGAGCAAAAATCAATATTTGTGCAAAGTAGAAATCATTCATGTTTATACCACAACATTCCCAAATAGCTTAGAAATCACTTCCTGGCTAAATGAAGCTAACACACATAAGCTCTTCAGGACAACATCTTATATTCACATATTTTCACTAAGAACATACAGGGAGTTGATGCCTTGGAATCCAACACTTTCAAATAGGGCATACGACCTGAAATTAGAATTCTGCTGCCTCCTTATCTATTATTGTCCTCAATTAGGAAAAAATACTTACGGTATTTGCTATTAAATCTATTTAAGTGAAGGATGTATTTCCCATAGCCCCATGGGGTTAAATAAACAAGTGCCAGAAGGAAGCAAGGAAGTCATGTTTTACTTTTTGCAAGTAGCATAGCCTACAGGACAGCGTGGCCAAACGGCTGAACATGCAAGAATGTTACCGCCTTGTGGTATGACCTTCTGATTAAAAAGAATGTCTTCACATGAGCAATCATTTGTACCATTAGCCTTGGGCAAGATCTTCCCACATATTTCGTGTCGTACTTTAAACTTCCTGCCAAAGAACTTTAGACCACATTGAATCTTATTTACGTCTTCTGGTTTCTGAAATAACCAACCACTGAGCCTTCCTTGAATATTTACTGGACTACAGTGTAGTTTCAAGGGACAAATGGGTGATTCAATTAGCAGGAAAGAAAACACTGATAAATAAGGCATTCCTTATTCCTGATTTAAATTTACTCTAGCAACTTCAACAAAGCCCAGTTTGGAAAAGTTTATAAAATTCATTTACTGCTAATCAGAAAAAAAAAAATATTATGACTTTGGTTTATTGCTTATTCACTGTTAATATTAAGGACACAACCCACAAGAGAATACGTACTGAACAATGAAGGAATCATATTTTTTATCTTAAGAAAGGAAAATGATGACAATTTAGATGGCACTTAAGGAATTCTAGATGATTTGTTAAGGTTATAATAGAGACCTAACAATTTGCAAAAAAGAAAAGTACATCTTGAATTTAAGGCTATTATCTTGCATAAATAAACCATTATCCTATCTGCTAATTACATAGTGAGTCACACCTACCTACATACAAGTACGTATCTGTGCAAGATGGCTCTCTCCCCTTCCTCCCCCACACCCACAGACACATTCATAAGATGGAAATTAAGCACTTCCTATATTCTAGGCACTATGTAGGCAAGACATAATGTAGAGTTCATAGCACAAAGAGGGAGAGTCATATTTAATTCATGATGAGGATAACAATGCACATTTATCCAAATAGATGTAAAGGAAAGTTTTGCAATTTATTGATGGAAAAAGGTCATGAGATGATGAGTTTAATAGAGATAAGTGTTTCTGTGTGTCTTTAAGTGAGAATAAATGCAAAGTCATTGTAAATTAAACATTACTATGGAAGAGGCTATTTGTGGGTGTCAAATCAGAAAAAATAACCATCAGTGGAGACAGAATAGTGTGCAATTGTAAGTAGACATCCATATACATTGAAACATTTGTTAAATTAATTCCTCTGAACTCTAAGATAGAATATGTGACCTAAAGGAAAAAATATGTCTTAAAAAACTTATTATATTATTTTCCTGGTATTAAATAAATTGTTCCCTTTATTATTTTATACTTTCTTATTTTAGTTTGCCATATTTTTATTTTATTTTATTTATTTATTTTAAAACATATTTTCATTAATTTCAGAGAGGAAGGGAGAGATAGAAACATCAATGATGAGAGAGAATCATTGATCGGCTGCCTCCTGCATGCCCCATATTGGGGACCCAGCCACAATCTGGGTATCTGCCCTTCACTGGAATCATACCTGGGGCCCTTCAGTCCACAGGCTGGCGCTCTATCCATTGAGCCAAACCAGCTAGGGCTGTTTGCCATGTTTTTAAAATAGATTCTTACATTGCAGAGAATGTCCCTCTTTCTTAATTAAATTAAAATTTCTCTACTTGTGTTTAGTTTTGTTTCTGCATTTGTATAATTGACTTATAACAATTTTGTTTAAAGTCTCATACTGGACAATTAGGTCTGTTATTAAGTATCCATTGTATATAGTAACATATGTTATAAAATTCAGAAGTATGTTATGTTACTATATGTACAAATCTAATTTATTAAAGTGAAAAAGAAAATGAGAGATCACTTATACATATTAATAAGTTACTCTGTAAATTTCATGTTACTCTTAATAACCACATAGACAATTTGTTGAGAATCACATAATACAATCATTATTGTAAGAGAAATAAGGTGAAATAAGATAAGATTTCACTCTTTTCCTGGAATTTGGAGGCCTTTTTAATACTACATTGCTTTTCTTGTTTTTACAATGTTTTTAGGTCTATATATGTGGGACATTTTCTTGTAGTGCTTTGTACTATTTTTAATTTGTTCTGCCTGGGTGATTGTTCTGAAAAATCAGTAAGGTTAGCTATAATGAAGATTGATCCCTTTTATGGATCTTTAATTGCCTCTTATTGCAACTGCTGGTTGGATCCAAAGGTTCTTTCAACTGTTTTGTGGTCAAATAAAGTGTGAGATATTCTTGTGGGGGTTGGAGGGGGGTGACATTCAGCAGTTCATTCTATGGTCACCGTTTCTAAAGCACATCTTAGTAAATCCAACATCATCGATTCCTAACCAACTGACTATCACCGCTAATGTTTCTCTCAGTTTCATAATGTGCATAAATAAGATTGATACTCCTTCATTTTGTTCTAATTTATTAATGTGCATAATTGTAGGTTATGAAGTCATCATCTACCCACTAATTTATCTTTCCATGGTGACAAGGTCCAAAAAAACCCTAACTTTGATTATATATGCTGAAAGACTTCAATAAATAAAAGAGAAAAAAAGTATGTTTTTTTCTGATATGTAAATTTCTAATGAAGAAACATCTTTGATCTTGTTAAATAGCTGGTGACAAAAGACTATTTTTAATGTACCAACTTTTAAAAATAAATTTATCACTTTTGTGAAATTATTGGTACAGAGTGAACTTGGAAATGAAGTATAATCATTATTCTTGCCGTTATTAATTATAATGACATAATGATAATATATATCCTCCAGTAATAAAAAAATAGGTTGATATATTAATTAAACAGATAATATAAATTATATGAGAACATAAATGTAAAAAAAGACAGTATGTAAAAATGTTCAGAAATGTGAATTAAATAAACATGGCTTCACAGTTGTGTTTAGTACCTTTTAACAGTCAAACTTCAAATCCTATTATTTAAAGAAGTTACTACATTCGGAAGATAAAAACCTAGCTACTCAAAAGAATAATATCTCCCACAGAAAATGCAAAATAAATTCTCCTCAACTTTCTTCCACTAAGAGTTATTTTTTTATTAAATGAACAGAATGCTCAATAATATTTAATAAGATAAAATGTTTCATAGAAGTGTTACTAGAGGATAATTTCCATGATGTATTTAGATTTTCTTCTAGAAAACAGTTAAAAGTCTAGCAGTCATAATAGCTGTAATTAAATGGTTATTTTTATATAATAAATTGTATATTAGAATATTTTACTAGAAATTAATTTCATACAATGCATGTCATATGTGACCAAATGGATGAAAATAAAATTATAAATATATTCTTTTTCAAATATATATTAGATATGTAAATGAAATATTCAGATCTTTCCTAAGAACTTTACTAGACCATGTGCAATTTTTCCCTTTGCAGAAAGAGATGTGACTATTGGACCACAACCATTTGCTAAATGCTGTGTCCCATTACAAAACATAGCCTCGATCTCTCTTTAAGGGAAGAAAAAAATAATACCTGCAAATCCCTGCTTACATTTTTGTTTAAAAAGAATTTCTTATAATTTGCATATGTTTTCTTCCCTTAGAAATTCAGAACAAAACAACATGACATTTTCTTTATATCTAAAGCATATGAGAGAAATGTGTGCCTGCATTTCATAATTAGCCCATAATCTGTTTGGCAGAAAGTGATCAAAGGGATTATAAATACCACATGGTACTCCCAATGGGGTGTTGGCTCTAGACAAAAGCCACCAGATATCCATTCAGTTCAACAACAAAAGTTGCAGAGCTCACTATTATCATCATGATCAGCTATCCCTTTTTTCATTCAAAAGACTGAACAAGTGTAACAGCTAGATAGTATTTGCCAATACATTTACTATGTAAAGTAACTAATGTGGTCTCTGCTCAGCTTGTCACGAGATTTCTAGCTCAATGCAATAAAAATAACCCAGCACGGCCTGCATGACTCGTGATTGAACTGTGACCTATGAACCAGGAGGTCACAGTTCGATTCCCAGTCAGGACACATGCCCAGGTTGTGGGAATGTGTGGTTGGCAGGAAGCAACCAATCAATGATTCTATCTCATTATTGATGTTTCTATCTCTCTCTCCCTCTCCCTCTCCCTTCCTCTCTGAAATCAATAAAAAATAACCTAAATATAGTTTATCATAAGAGGGAAAATATCCCTAATTTTGACAGACCATAGAGTTAGCAAAACACTATGTGTAAGTATTGGCATTCTTTTTGCTTGAAGTAGCTTTGAGTAGCCTTTCAATTAGAACCATTAGAATATATTGGGTTATTCTCTGCAATTAGAAGACCTACAAATATTCAATAATCAGGTAATGTTGAACAAGCCATGGAACAATGATACAATGGGATACTAGGCAACTCTGAAAAGAAAAAAGTACATTTTATATGAACTCTATAAAGTTATCAAGAGAGTTACAATAAAAAGACATATAAAGTATGTATAACATGCCACTACTTATCCAAGAATGGAGAATATATGCATATATTTATGTATAAATAGAAGTTATATATAAAGTGAAGGCTGAACCAAACTATTTTTTTTAATATATTTTTATTGATTTCAGAGAGGAAGGGAGAGGAAGAGAGAGATAGAAACAGCAATGATGAGAGGGAATCATGGATCGGCTGCCTCCTGCACGCCCCACACGGGGGATAGAGCCTACAGCCCAGGCATGTGCCCTTGACTGGATTGAACCCTGGAACATTCAGTCCATAGGCTGACGCTCTATCCACTGAGCCAAGCCAGCCAGGACTGAACCAAACTATTTTTTAAAAATGGTTACACATGTCCCAGCTGGTGATGCTCAGTGGTTGAGCATTAACCCAAGAACTAGGAGGTCATAGTTCAATTCCCCATTGGAGATTTGGGAGATTCCCAAAAAGAAACTGAACTTCCTAAGGCTTATCTTGTTTAGTACATTTGATTTTCAACCATTTTATATTAAAAAACAAATATTATTTAAAAATGTAATCCTTAAAAGCATTTTAAAATGAAGCAAAATATTAGTATATTGAGTGTTTGTATAACACATGGTGAGGCCATTTTATCAGTAGAAGTCAAAATACTGTAATTTGAAAGTAACTCCCTACTATACTATACCTTAAAGGGGGGAAATGACAAAAACATCTTAAACTATTAGATAATTCTTGGTGACAGTGTAGCTATCATTATTCTGAGACCATCTTGAGTTTATTGTAAATTAACATTGTTGATATCACAGTCAGGCAGGACTGGGTATAAAGGAATAATAGATAAAAGATTAATGAGAGAAAGTATAAACCTAGATTCCTGAATGTATAAGAATAAACATGATGTATATAATCTTTCATAAACTAAAAGTATTTCCCCTCTCTGTCTCCTGGGAAGGTCAACCCCATAGCAAAGAGCATCCCTACCACCAAGATCGTGTTCTCTAAATGCCATTGCCTCCCTCTGCATTGTCCCCTCTCACCCCTCTCACCCCCAAAAAGGGAAAGGAAATCAGGACTCTTTGGAGAAACTGGCTGATATCACATCTGGGGCAGTGCACGTTTACAATGTGCAAGGAGTAACTTGCCAAACTAGAATGCAAGAAGCTGGCAAAGATTACAGTTTTTGTTGAAAGTACTGAGGAGAGAGCAAGAGGAATCAATCATTGTCCAAAAAAAAAAGGGGGAGGGGGATTTGAACTTTGAAAAAAGTAATAACTATGATGAATTGAAACACATCCAATATTTTAAATCCACGAGTTCACAATTGTCAGTTTTGTGGTTGCTAAGGGAGCAGCAACTCCATATTTTGGAAACTAGCAAATAAAGAGAAACATCAAGCATCTACCCTGAATTTCCTATACAAACATCACCTCAAAGAATCTATTGTTTGCTGGGGATATTTGTATTTGAAAAAAAAAAAAAAATCCCACAAGGAAATAAGAAGGAGTGACAGAAGTTTACTATTTTTAACCCCTAATGAAATAATGGACCTAGAAATGATCATTAATGACTGCAAGCATCACAGGGAAAAGATAACCACTTGTTGGAAGTCTGGAACACCATTCTGGAAATATTCTTGCCCACATAAAGGCAAGACTCTAAGTCTGCCTATATCCAACAACAAATTTATGTAAAACACAGGGAACAAAATAACAACAACAACAAAACAAACACGCTTAATAATAAAACAAGGATGCAATTGGCAAAATACAAATTGAAAAAAAAATCTATAGGATAGGCACCCTGCTTTCTTCAACAAAAATTCATTCTAAAGGGAAAGTAAGAAGAAAATGCAGACTTCATAGATTAAAGGATACTTAAGAAAAGGTAACTATGTCATGTCATCCAAATAGGATCGTCCACGCTAAATGTGATTACTATTTAAAATTATGCTTGGACAGAGGAAATAAACAGATGAACACCGTGCATCTGGGGCATCAGACACTAAATAAAACACAAACACCTATGGTATCTATAGAGCTCACTGTTTGGATTTTTAAATTTCTAAACAGATATTCTAGCCATTGTAGCTCAGTTTGTTGGAGCATCATCCCATACACTGTAAGGTTGTGGGTTTGATTCCCAGTCAGGGCACATACCCACATTGCAAGTTTGATCCCCTGTCAGGGCACCTGTGAGAAGCAACTGATGGATGTTTTTCTCTATTTTCCTTCCTCTCTCTCTCAAATGAATAAAAGCATGTCCTTGGGTGATTATTAGAGAGAGAGAGAGAGAGAGAGAGAGAGAGAGAGAGAGAGAGAGAGAGAGAGAGAAGCAACAGGGGAAATATTATAATTGGTTTTGTATTTGAGGCATCAAATACATTTAAGGTATGATAATAGCATATTTTAGACTAGAGGCCCGATGCACAAAGATTTGTACAAGAATGGGCCTTCCTTCCCCTGGCTGCCAGCACCGCCTTCACTCCAGCCAGAGCCGCCTTTCTGCCTTTGCTCCAGCCCAGAGCTGCCTTTCCATCTTCCCACGCTGGGCCCAGAACAGCTGAGGTGGTGAGGCCCAGAGCAGCTGGGGCCCAGAGCAGCTGGGGTGGTGTGGAGCACCTGCATTGTCACCATGGTGACGACACAAACATCCCACCCACCCCCGCCACATGGTGCCTATGTATGCAAATTAACCCTCCATCTTTGGTATGTTAATTTGCATACTCACTCCTGATTGGCTGGTGGGTGTTGCAAAGGTATGGTCAGTTTGCATCTTTCTCTTTTATTAGTGTAGATAATCTATATATATAAAAGCCTAAGCGATTATTATGACCGGTAGGCCAAATGACTGGTCGACCTATCGCTATGACGACGCACTGACCACCAGGGGGCAGATGCTCAATGCAGGAGCTGCCCCCTGGTGGTCAGTGTGCCCCCACAGCCAACCTTCTGTAAGCTGGCCAACCTCCCACAGTCCCTCCCCCCCTGCTGAGCAGCCCTGATTGGCCCAGATTGCCAGCCAGGCCAAGGGACCCCACCTGTGCACAAATTCGTGCACTGGACCTCTAGTATATAATAAAGTACATATTGAAATATATAATGTCCTCTTTTGCTTAAAACTAAGCAAGGAGGTAATAGATGGAAGTATATGTGTGACATAATTGGCCATGGACTGATTAATTTGACTAATGGGGTTTATTATACTATACTCTCTACTTTTGAATATGTCAGAATATTATTAAAAGAGTTACTTATTGAAAGGTTTCATTACCAAGATGATGATTATTGGCATTTTGTTTAGACCTGAGACTAAACCCAGTAAGTCAAACTCTAAAAGTCAAAGCATAGGCATTATTATTTTTCATTAACTTTCTACTGATTCAAATGCACAGTCTGGGCTGTTGCCTACATCATCAAAAATTAGTACTATGTGAACAAAAACATTATTTTTTGTGGAATAGTGTTTATTAATGTCCTGAGGAAAATGATTTTTAAAATCCTGAAATTTGAAAAAAGTGGTTTATCAAACTTCCTTTTGTCATATAGTGTAAAGAGAACAAATATTCATATTTGAGTATAAAGAGTGGGTAATATTAAAATTGAAATTTCATTGAAATATAAATTAATTTAGAAAGGTCTGATATTTTTATAGCATTAAAATACATAAACATGATCTATCACACTGTTTAAACTCCAGGTCTTTTAAAATTCCTATCAAATTTGTTTGGTGGTTTTCAGCTCCTTTATAACCTTTGTGACCTGTATTAGCTATTTAATGTGTTTTGAAGATGTTAAAATAATGTTGTCTCTTTTGACAAATTATTTCTCTAATATTTTTAGAAATAGAAATAAAATCAATTTATATATTGATTGAGATATTATAAAAATCTTGCTAGATTCATTAATATTTAATATTTAGATTTTGTAGATTTTCTTATACAATTTTTTCATCTGAAAATAATGATAGTTTTAATACTTTCCAGTTTTTATGAATTGAAATAAAATACTTCTTTATTCTTTTGATATTTAAATATTTCAACATTAATTATATCAATAGGTCTTATCAAATATCCCCTTAGTAAATTATTTCCCTTGACCACAGTTCAAGTCAGAGCCATGTCACATGACATTATGTTCTCTACTCAGTCATGGCAAGAAGAATCTCCATAATATTACCAATTATCTTTCTGCTTTTAATGCTGATATTCTGTGTTAAAAGCCAGTGACCCTGGAACCATTAAACAATGATATTCCCTTAATAATCATTCCAGTAAAATGTTTCTAACATAGGAACAAAATATTTCTGAGTGACACATTGACTTAATTACTGACCATTTACTTCCTAGCATCAAGATATATTTTTACCTATTAGTAAAAATAATAGTCATGTATACGTATGGAAAGCTACTGGGATCTGGCCTTCAGATTGATTTGTGTCTGTGCATTGTTTTTTTGTATATATTAAAAACAATGCAAATTAATGCAAATGTCAGAAAATTCTTCATTTCACCTTGATTTACCTTCTCCCTCCCAAGGTGTTTTTGTTTGTTCTCATTTTTTAAATAGAGTTCTATTCTCAATCAGTCCTTGCAGACATGTGAAAGTGAAATCCTGATAAATTGTTTTCCCTACACAAAATAGTCTAGAATAAAAGAGAAGTAGCAGATATTTTTTCTTACTGTCTCTATTTAAACAGATACCCATTGTGAAACCAAAGCTGTGTAACTATCTGATTAACTTGAGTTGACAGTAACAGTCAAAGAAAGTGATTTTTTATTTGCACTAAATTATCTACTTGGTACTTAGTACATACAGTCCTGTATTCATCACAAAAATATACATTCTCAGTTTTGCTATGTATTTGTATCTTAAACAGTACATTATGGTGAGAAGAGCTACATTTATAACAGTCACAAATCCCATTTATTGTATGAATAGATAGCTTTTGATAATCTGAAAATAATTTGAGCACTTATGAAATCTTATGTTTATTTTACAATACTCTAGAAAATTCAATTTAGTTCTCACCAACTTAAATTTCCTGCTAAATAAGTTATGATTTGAACCTTTCTTCATTCAGATAAAGGCAATTTTACTCATGTATTTTGTTGATTATTCTATAAATTTCAAGTTCCAAATAAAACATATATTGGTGATAAATACAAAAGTTGAAAAGATAACTTGATTACAAGTGAAATGCATAAGTTAACATTTGAAGCAACATGATATTTGTTATGAAAATAGAAATCATTGAGACTGACAGGATTATTTACTTTGATATTAGGCAGATATTAGAATAATTTTATAATAAGTTCAAAAGACAGATAACCAATTATGTCAAAGCAATGACAAGATCTGTTATTAAAAACCTTTAAAGCAGCAAGAGAATAACAGTTGTTATCTACAAAGGAATGCCCATATGACTGTCAGCTGATTTCTCAACAGAAACTATGCAGGCCAGAAGGGAGTGGCAAGAAACATTAAAAGTGATGAAAGCAATAACCTATAACCAAGATTACTCTACCCAGCAAACCTACCATTTGGAATTGAAGGTTAGATAAAGAGCTTCCCAGACAAGAAAAAGCTAAAGGAGTTCATCACCACCAAACCAGTATTTCATGAAATGTTGAAGGATCTTGAAGAAGAAGAAGAAGAAGAAGAAGAAGAAGAAGAAGAAGAAGAAATATGAGTGATAAAATGGCAATAAATACATATCTATCAATAATTGAATCTAAAAACTCAAAATAAATGAATAAGGAATCTAATGAACAAATAAGCTGATGAATAAAATAGAACCAGAGGCAGGGAAACATGGAATAGCCTGATGAATCTCAGAGGGAAGGGCGAGGTAGTGGAAAGAGATCAACCAAAGAACTTGTATGCATATATGCATAACCCAGGGACACAGACAATGAGGTGGTCAAGGCCTGGGATGGGGTGGGATCTGGGTGAAGGAGGGCAATGGGGAAAAAAAAGAGGGATATCTGTAATACTCTCAACAATAAAGATTTACAAAAAACATGTGTGAACTTCTATCATGTCAAATAAAGGTTGCATGCTGGTGATAGAGTGCCTTCAAAAGCCCCATTTTATCATGCAAATGTTTACATCAACTTGGATAGAAATACTATTTTTAAGATCAATTTATATAAGAATATTAATTTAATACATTAAAATAAGAGATAAAATAAATATTAGTTACAAGTGATACAAGTAAATTCTATTAACATTAAGTTCTATCTTTCTATCTGTTGCATTTAGATTATTGTAGCAAAAATGAATTGACTTTGTGTTAGTTGTACATTTGAAAATTAAATATTAAAATTATCTTAGAAAACATTTTAGCATCTGATAGAGGCAATGTATTATGGCACTCATAAAATGGTAGCAGAAAGCCACATAGAATGAAAGTACCAGTATAAAAAACAACAACAATCAGATTAGCTGCTTAGAAACTTCAAGTGCTGTTACAAAATTAGCATTTTTATTGGAGTCAGAGAAGAGTTTATTTTGTAGAAAACTGTGTAAGTGACACAGAAGATAAATTTGAGAGAGTCTTGCAGTAAGCAGATCCAACATACAAAGAGAAAAACAACATAAATGATGAGAAATTTGAAAATCTTAGACTGAAAATACAAAATAAGGCTTCTAAGTGCTGCTTTCTAATGAGACAGAAAAAAAAAAACTCATCTGAAGAAAAATCTTTGCTTTGTTTAAGAGGGATTCAAGAAATTCTGCATATTCTCAGAGGCCGTTAGCTCCATCCTTAGGTGCACGGTGACAAAAGCATTCATGTAGGAGGTTAACAAAATTCCCCAAACGTGGCTTTACTCATTCCAATATTTTGTAAATCTTGCATATTATATGGTTCCACACATATGAAATGTGGATATTCAGAACAGTGACTTCCATCAGATAGAGTGAAGGTGGGTGGCTGCCAGGGGTAGAGAGGAGGAGGAATGGGCAAAGTGGGTTTTACTTTGGAGGGGCAGAAATGCTTTATAATTAGATAAAAGTGGGGGCTGTGAACATTGTGAATGTACTAACTGCTACTGAACTGCTCACTTTAAAATGGTTACTTTTAGCCCTAGCTGGTTTGGCTCAGTGGATAGAGCTTGGGCCTGTGGACTGAAGGGTTCCAGGTTCAACTCTGGTCAAGGGAGGGTTGTTAGCTCCATAACCAGTAGGAGGTGTGCAGGAGGCAGCTGATCAATGATTCTCTCTCATCATCAATGATTCTCTCTCTCTCTCTCCTTCTCCCTTCCTCTCTGAAATCAATAAAAGTATATTTTAAAAAGTGGTTACTTATATGTTATATGAATTTTACTTTAAAATTATTTTTCAAAATATATGCAAATATATTAATAAAATACATGGTGTATTTGACCCCCACACAATACAATATATAGATGATATATTATAGAATTGTTCACTTGAAACCTCTATAATTTTGTTAACCAATGTCACTCCAATACATTTCATTTAAAAAAATGTTTAAAAAGAATGGGTCTCAGATTCAGACAGGTCTGGGTTGGAGTTCTGACTGTGCCCCTGATAGCTGTGTGATCTGGTTCATTCATAAAACAAGGTACAACAATGATAGTACTATCTCATCGGGATGTTGTAAGGCTGAAGTAAAAGAATACATGTAAAATTACTTGGTAATTAGAACACTGATGGTAATTAGTGTTAATCATAATTCTATAGAGGCCCAACACAAGAAGAAACCTCTGATATCACTTTTTTTTTTTCCATATAAACTCTTAAAATTCTGTGGAGCCAAGTTTATAATTTATATCTTTTATTGCTTCTGGATTTTTAGTCACTGTGATTCTCCAATTTCGTTATGTCATGTGGCCAAAATAAATCTTATATTCATGTAATAAGTACTATTTTTAATGTTGAAAAATTATTTACATGTGTAAAATGTTAATTCAGCCAGATGGGCTTGGAAAAAAAAAATTAAAAAAAGAGAATTCCTGCCCAGCTGGTATGACTCAATGGTTGAGCATCAATCTATGAACTAGGAGTCACAGTTTGATTCTCTGTCAGAGCATATGCCCGGGTTGTGGCTTGATCCCCAGTGTGGGGCATGCAGGAGGCAGCAGGCCAATGATTCTCTCTCATCATTGATGTTTCTATCTCTCTCTCCCTTCCTTTCTGAAATCAATAAAAATATACTTAAATAAATGAATAAATAAATATAATTCCTTTTTCTATGTTTTATTTTATTTCCTTAACTTCCTCCTCTATTATTTCTGCCTCCCCGCTTTCCCTTATTTCCTTTATTCTTTGTGTGCGTGTGTGTTTGATTTATAATTGTAATATGGTGATAACTTTACTGTGTATTTGCAGAATCAATCTTACTGTTTTATAATCATCATATACAGTAGTTGTGGTTACAATCCAAACATTTTGTGGATTTCAAAAGGCAAAAAAGTCTAAATAAGTATCATTTTGTCTCAAGTTTCATAGGAATCGGATCTTCTCTTCCATGATAATAGTTAATGTTGGATTAATAAGAAACATTAATAGTTAATGTTGGATTAATAAGAAAACCCAGCAGAGCTATCATTCAGAATTGAAGGTCAGATAAAGAGCTTCACAGATAAGAAAAAGCTAAAGAAGTTCATCACCACCAAACCAGTATTATATGAAATGCTGAAAGGTATTCTTTAAGAAGAGGAAGAAGAAGAAAAAGGTAAAGATAAAAATTATGAACAACAAAATGACAACAAATACATACCTACCAACAAGTGAATCTAAAAATCAAGTGAATAAAAAATCTGATGAACAGAATGGACTAATGAATATAATAGAATCAGGGGCATAGAAAGGAAGTGAACTGACAGTTCTCAGGGGGAAGGGGGTGTGGGGGTGCAGGAAGAGACTGGACAAAAATCTTACACCTATGGATGAGGACAGTGGCGGGGGGTAAGGGCATGGGGTGGGGTGGGGAATCAGGTGGAGGGGAGCTATGGGGGGGGGTAAAAGAGGAACACCTGTAATAATCTAAACAATAAAGGTTTATTTAAAATTGTTTTAAAAAAGAAAATGTGTTGGTGATACCCTTTGAGTTGGTCAACTATCCTGAGACAGGCTCGAAATAAACACATTTCAAGAAATGTTCATATAAACTCAGCTGTTCATCTAATAGTTTCCTCAGTAGGATGACGACAGAGAGCACATGGAGGAGCATTCTTCGGGACTTCCCTAAGAGCATTAAGTTCTAGGCCACAGTTACATGCTCAGTGAATATTTTGTCACCTTAAGTTGAGGCCAGGAAAATCCATTTGCAGTTCTTCGTAACTTTCAAGGGCTGACACTCTGATAGCCTCCTAGACTCTCGATTCCAATAATTACAGGCTGTTGTTCCTTGTGATTAAGCCCCTAGAATAGGTTAATCTTTCCATATAAACATCTTCAACTGTGATGTTCTAAGGGTAGTTTAGAGGTTGTCCTTCATTTAGTTAAGATATAATTACTGTCTAATAAGAGAGACTTAATTTAGACATTGAAGAGAAAAATGTAAAAAACAAAACAAAACATAAAAAGACAAAACCCCACCAAATCTCAAATTCCATGATGCTCCGATGTGGCCTGTGACGGATGGGATCCAGGGACTGTCTCCATCCTGTCCAGTGAGCACGCTGAGAAGTGAGCGACCGCGCTTTTCCCTGTGGCTCAGCTTTTGCATAAAGGAAGTAAATCAAATCTGTGAGCTATTTATTTCTAAATATACTTTCTGACATGTAGTGAGAAACTGTTCATTACAAAATCATCTTCCTGTTCAAACAGCAGCGGGTACTTTTCTGGAGCTTAGAGAATGTTTTCGGGCAAAATTATTATCTTTGAAAGCATATGCTACATGCGGACAGCAGATGAAATTATTTATAAGCATAACTAAATAAAACTAAATTGGACAAGTTAGAACATCTGATTCTTTGGGATAGTTTTATGTTGTGAGGCTATCAGAAACAGTCCTTCCATGGTGACAAATATAGCACATTTATAAGCATAAATACCCAGTAATTAGACAAACATGAATAATCGATTCATCAAATGTTTCCTAGGTATTATCTATGATCTGGACTTCAAAGGATAAATACAAATGAAAGGACAGGATATCAATGGCATTGGGTTTTGAGCTCTTAGCTAACCCTTTTTGGAGTTGCACTATTTTTAATATCAATTTATATCATGTATCCTTGTGTGTTTTTTTCCTTGATAGCAGCTCTCAAACAAGTTACATGAATACAGTGAAAAATAACCTTGATTTACAACCTGAAATATTCTAGAATTTATTAGCTGTCTTATTTTGTGAATTATTAGAGTCAACAGAAAATTGGGTGTTATATTACTTTTCAATATTCGTGCTGTTTATTTTACCTCTGAGGGATCATAGAGAGCCAGCCATGCACACTCAGCAGCTGCCTGGAGACTGTGCAGCATAGCAGCTTCTCCTCCTTGATCATAAGGCTGGGTTAGTCTGGCTTGTATGTCACATGGATGGATGGTATTATATACGTTATGTTTAAAGCAACAGACTTTAGAGTACTCCTACTCAAAACTCTTTCTTTATTATTATATATTTTTACTAGAAAATGCATTGACGTATTTGGACATTTGTGAACCTTATCATAATAAACATAAAGTGCAGTTTATAAAAATGCTTTCAGCTTAAGTGTAAAATCGTGCCTCTTGTTTGGATGTTTTGACAGTAAGTAGTCTTGGCTACACTGAAAAGTTTATTTTTTTTCTGTCTAACCAAAAAACATTCAATAGAACAATGTATGTGCTCTCAGTGTTCTTCCCAAATTCAATGTACCTTTAGAAAATACTTTAATAAAGTCAGACTATCTCAGAATGCTGCTTTGCAAAAACTTTTCTCTTATTATTCATAAAAATAGTGGAGTGAAAAGTTTCTGTTTCCCATGACACTATTCACAATTGATAGCATGTTTTTCATTTATACATTTATGTTTATTTTCCTCTATCAATAATCATTAGTTTAAAATAATGTTTAAAGAATCAAATATCTTAAGAGCCTGCAAAATATGATCTTACTTTTTAATATTGTTCAATGAATAGTAGTCTATACTACAACTATTTTAGATAATTTATATCATTAAAATCAATTAACATCACAAACATAATTTTTAAAGAAACATTATTTTTTTAGGGTTGATGTAGCTCTTATCATCTTGTGTCATAAAAATCATAAATCAAACAGGAGGGGTAGGGAGAAACTGTTTGCAGAGTTTTACTAGGGGTTTCTAGCAATCACTAGTATTCACAGCTTATGCTACCTAACTTATAAAGAACTATAAAGCCTGGTCAGTGTGGCTCAATGGTTGAGCATCGACCTACGAACCCGAAGGTCCTGGTTCAAATCTCGGTCAGGGCACATGCCCAGGTTGCAGGCTCGATCCAGAGTTGAGGGCATGCAGGAGGCAGTGGATCAATGATTCTCATCATTGATGCTTCCATCTCTCTCTCCCTCTCCCTTCCTCTATGAAATCAATAAAAATATATTTTATAAAAGAACCATATAATCAAAATACAAGTTCCAATATACATAGAAAATAATATAGAAAATGGGAAAATCATAATGTGCCTGCATGTTAGCTAAGGCATTATTGTGAAGAAGTGGATGGCAGATTAAACAAGTGGTCTCGATGGCAATAATTGAGTTTTCTATGTCCTGAATCTCCCACTCCCTCATCCCTGTATGATCCTAAAATTGATTTTTATCAGTACACTTAAAGATACAGACACAGAATATAAGTAGGAGAAATAGAAACATAACATGTCGGTGTACTTCTACAGTAGCAGCATTTATCATTTTATGCACTTGGGAGAGTGCTTAGGAAAGCGCCCATCCTACAATTTATCGATGATTCTGAAGACAGACATGTTAATGGAGAAGATCAGAGTCCTCTATGTTTATGAAATGCTAAATAGCTCATTGGGTGAATGAAAAGACCATAAATTGAGTGCCTGGTCTAATGTACACCTACATAAATTGAAATGTAGGTTTCGTTTAATAGTTTTTATTGGCATCCCTTTAAGACATATTAATTTGTAAATATTCCTAATTGCCCTAAAGTGTTCTAAGACTGTGAGAGAAAAAACATGGAGGGGGAAATAAGAAATAATGGCCTCTCTATTTTAGTGCTGGCTTGACATTAGATATCCTTTTGAACTTTTTGAATGATCATTCCTTGGCTTCAATTGCTTTTCCATAAAATGAGTATTAAGGTAAAAAAAAAATCCATTGAATTTTTTTCAGCAGCTATTATGTACAAAGTTCTGTGCAGGACACTTGGTATTTATAGGAATCAAACTAGGATTCTAAATATAGCAAAAGTTCATGTGCATCCTAAGTTTATAGCTGGAAGGACCTTAGAGAAGGTCTAAAGACGGAGATAAACACTTTGTTCATAAACACTATTAATGAGATCTATTGAGAACAGTAAATAGAAAACACATTAAATTACATTCCCATTTTGCATAATTAAAACTAATTATAGTTATTAGACTAATGATCTTAGTCATCAGGAACAATGTAATTGTTATAAAGGTTAAGAAACATAACAAATTGACATCATTCTATTATGGAGCTTTCATAACTCCCTGGATATGCATTTTTAATTTTCTTCATGGGTTCTTTTTTTCCCACTTACCCTGTAAATAGGAGAGTTTTTCTCCCGAACTTCTCCTAATGCAGCATTCTTGGATATATATCTCCTTTTTTTTTTTTTTCCCAATTGACCTTGATAGTTCAGATTCCATTTCATTAATTACCAGGTATAGAGTGACCATTTCTAAATCCATTCTTCAACCTTATACTTTTGGGTATCTCCTTTTGGATTTTCCCCAGAACACTCTATTCTAATATGTCTAAAACAGTAACACACAGCTACCATGTTTTTATGTATTGTTCTTAGTACTGTTAATGTTGTTTTGCTATGGAGAAATATTGCTAAAAACTCATTTCAAAATATTAATAATGATTTTAAATGACCAAAAATTTCCAAAGTAAGGAAGTACTCTGTTGTAGGCCCCATAGTGAAATGAAAGTCCAATGAGGCTTTAGAAGGTAATTGCACCAAATGACTACATACAACATGTACTCACCTATAGTTTTAAATAAAAAGTGTTGGAAGCTAAAGACCTCCATATCATTTACTAGATACATATCAAGGAAAGGAAGCATGTAAAACATTTTTGGAAAAGGCCAACCACAATGTAGATGTTTAATAACAGGTGGCGAAAGGAGAAATATGCATGGACAGGAGAATAAAATCTATGTGAAGCGGTGCAGCCCAGGCATTCCAGAGGTTAGCAAGCTTGTTCATCCACATTTAATTTCTCAGGAAACTCTGGCACTTTCTGTTTTGTAATTCAGCAGATTTGGAGGATTTGTGCTCATTTATTTTAGAGCCTGAAGAACAACTTGAGATTTGCCGTGTTTACCCCTTGAATAGCTACCAGCTTCTTGAAGGCTGACATTATATTTCACAATCTCCTCTCTCTTTTCTCATTTCTAGTCCACCTTTAATTCAAAAAAGATCTATTATTGTGGACTGCTCAGTGAATTATTAAAGCCTTGTACATGTGGAGAACTAAGAGAGTGTCAGCCTGCAGACTGAAGGGTCCCGGATTTGATTCCGGTCAAGGGCATGCACATGGGTTGCAGGCTCTATCCCAGGCCCCGGTCGGGGCTCCTGTGGGAGGCAACCAATTGATGTGTCTCTCTCACACCAATGTTTCTCTCTCTGTGTCTCTCCCTTCCTTTCCACTTTCTCTAAAAATCAATGGAAAAATAACCACAGGTGAAGATTAACAACATAAAACCAGTGAGAATAATTAAAATGATGTGAAATGCTTCTAATAACTAGTTGTGATACTGTGGTGTGTGTGTGTGTGTGTGTGTGTTTTAAATAAAGTTCTTTTTTTAGAACAGTTTTAAGTTCAATAGCTGAAGGTACAAAGATCTCCCACATACTTCCTGCCTCTACACATGAATAACCATTGCCATTTGTTAGAACTGATGAAACTACATTGACACATCATAATCACCCAAAGTCCATGATTTACATTAGGGTGCACTCTTGGTGTTGTACATTCTATTGGTTTGGAAAAATGTATGAAGACACAGATGGGCCATTACAGTACATACAGAGTAGGGTCACAGCCCTAAAAAGTTTTGCCTTTTTCAGAATGTCATGCTGAAATCATACAGTAGGCGGCCTTCTCAGACTGGCTTCTTCTACTTAGTGACATGCATTTAAGTTTCCTCCATGTTTTCCTGGCTTGATGGCTCTTTTTTTGTTTGTTTGTTTGTTTGTTTGTTTGTTTTGTTTTGTTTTTTTAAGCGCTAAGTAATATTCCATTGTCTGGATAGACTACAGGGCATTTATCCCTTCACCTACTACAGGGCATATTAGTTGCTTCCACGTTTTTGCAATTATGAGTAAAGCTGCAGGTTTTATGTAGACTTAAGTTTGTGGATCTCAAACTGCTTTTTGACTGGTTATTCAACTGTGCATCCCCACTCTAATGAATAAGAGTTCCTGTTGCTCCATATCCTGGCCAGCAATTGGTGGTGTTGATGTTCTGGGTTTTGATTCAGATAGAGGTGCAGGGGCAGCTCATCATTGTTTTAAGTTGATTTCCCTGCTGGCATAGGATGTGAAGCATCTCTTCAGGGGCTTTTCTGCCATCTGTGTATCTTCCCTAGCAAGATGTCTCTTAAGGTCTGAGGTCCATTTTTAAACCAGATTGTTTGTTTTCTTATTATTCAGTTATGAAAGTTATTTTTATATGTTTGCATAAGAACTCTTTATGAGGCCTGTCTTTTCTAACGATTCTTCCCCATCTGTGGCTTGGGTTTTCATTTTCTTGACAGTGAGGGACATAAAAGAGTGTTTGTCCTTCCCTTCCTAACCCCGGTTCCTGTCTCAGCATCGCCGTCATCCCTCTTTACTCAGAGGTTGTTGTTTTAGAACGACAATGGAGTATAACCCAAGGAGATAAACATTTAACCTTATTCACACTTAAGTCCTCGCACATGTTGTTAACTCTTCTGACTTCTCAGTACATCAAATGTATTTTGTGTTACCAAACATTCTGCTGTTTCATACTGTGTCAGAGGGTTATTGATTAGAATAGTTCACAAATAATTTTACACTGTGTAAAATAAATAGCTTAACATGGAATAAATTGAGTTGCATGCAAGAAGAGAAAGAAGGATGAAAAGAGATGTGTCAAAAGAGTCAAAGAAAAACAGAAAAATATGCCATTTTACTACATATTAATGACAGAAAACACCAAATGCCTTGCTATAAAATTGCAAGTTTTTTTCTTCTACGGTTCTTGCAGGACTTGGGGGTGATATGAGTAATAGCTTCTATGACCCTTGTACGTTCCTCCTAATAGCAAAGCATAATAGCAATGAGGAGAATATCAGCAATTATTCCTAATTTGGTCTAATGCTAGTTAACCAGGAATATAGACCTCCCCAAAATGAGTTTTCTTAATTCATGGTTAGATAGCAACTTCATGAAAAATATTTTTTTCAAAAGAAAACACCCTGGCATAATGGAAAACAGCAAATGCTATCTATGGGAACAGGGTAACAGTCTCTATTAAATCAAGCCCACCATTCATAGATCTTGAAAAATGCTCTTACTCAAATATAAGCATCATGCTTTTACATTACCTATTACTTTGATTCTTTCTACTTTAGTGTTTACAAGAGCTATGATTACAACCAAATAGAAGAGGAAAAAACTCAGAAATTATTTTTTTAAATGTCCAATATTATGGAGAAATAAGATAATTAAAATAATGTACACATGTAACATGAAGCCGCTCTGATATTTTGCTTTTATGTGAAATTAGAGGTCTGGTGCATGGATTTGTGCAGCAGTGGGGTCCCTCGGCCTGGCCTGCGGGGATCGGGCAAAACCGGCTCTCCAACATCCCCCAAGGGGTCCCGGATTGCAAGAGGGCATAGGCCAGGCTGAGGGACAAGACCAGTGTATGATTGGGGTTGGGGAGGGACCACAGGAGGGTTCCAGGGCGTGTCTGGCCCGTCTCGCCCAGTCCCAATCGACTGGACCCCAGCAGCAAGCTAACCTACTGGTCAGAGCATCTGCTCCTTGGTCGTCAGTGCACATCATAGCGACTGGTCAAAAGGTCGAACAGTCGAACACTTAGCATATTAGGCTTTTATTATATAGGATATGTAAATTGTAGATTTAACGATTTGTTTTTGTTTTCCACTCAAAACAAATTTTATATATCAGAATATAAAATAACAAGTTAAAGTCAAATAAAGTAAAACTTTAAATATGCAGAATAGATAAAATATGCAAATTATTTAATGAGATGCACTGGAAATATAATGTGAATTCCTAAATATAGTAGTAATTGTTATTGTTATATACATAATATAAAATTTACCAGTTTATCCTTTTGAAGTGCACAGTTTAACAGAATTAAGTACATTCAAGTTGTACAGCCTTCACCACTACTCAGTACTAATATTCACACTCACGTAACAGAACTTTGATAAAAATTTTGATAGTGTCATGAAATTGGGTGCAATGCAACATAACCTTACTTCTCTTAATAACTCACCATTTATAATCCTAGTATGGGCCTCTTTCAGCACATTAATTATCCTTATTGTGTTTTTGGAAAGAACTATGGTCTCAAAATTAGGAAAGTTAGTACACAGACATAATTCTTACATGTACGAGGAGGTTTTTAATCTTGGGCGCATTAACTTCAGATCAAGAAAAATGAGCGGTCCAAATGTGTCAGGTTGCTTCCCACCTTGCTATTCAATCTCACATACGCAGCTAAATGAAACTGTCACATCTCTCACCCTCTTTCACCTGGTATTTACATGAAGACAAAAGCCAAAAGCAAGCTAAGCAACTAAGGAAAACAAAAACAAATAAATATAAACAAAATAAGGGAGCCTGTTGAACTGCCATAATTATGTATCATGAATTATTTTGTGGCACTTAAATAAAAACATAATGTTAGACAAAACTAACTAGTTTATTGATACTAAGTCCTCCAGTGCTAAATTGCATTGTAGAAATGAATATGCTTACCTCATTTTAGTGTATTTGTCTCTAAATCAAGCAAACGTGCAACCCCTAGGAATTATCCAGAGAACAGGCTAATTTAACTATAAATTGACTCAACTTTGATCAAAAATATTAATCAAACTCCCTCCAATACTATAAAATTAAAATGTAATTAAATGCCTTTCTAGTTTAACATGTGAATGCTATTGAACATAATCATTTCCACGTTTTGTGAAGAATTCTAATGACAAATCTTTAAGCTTCTGTGAAATAAATTGGAGATAGGTAAGAGAATGTTGTCGTTTTCCTTTATAAATCCTATTTCTTTTTTAATTAAGCTTTATTCCTTTGATCACAAGCATTTGTTACTTTCCTGAAGCTTTTGAAATTCATAATATGTATTTCTTATTAATAAATATGATATAAAATAATCTATATAATAAAAGCCTAATATGCAAATTGTGCCCTCGGGTGGGTGGTCGGCCATGAGTTAGACAGGGAGACAGGGAGTTTGACTGCTAGCTATGATGTACACTGACCACCAGGAGGCAGCGCCAAACATGGCAGGTGTCAGTGACATGGTGCTGGCAGCGGGTGGCAGTGGAGGCGCTGCCAGGCCTGATGGGCCCTAAAGAGAGTGGGACCGTGGCGGGATGGTGGAGCAGGTGAGCAGGCGGGTGCCAGGCCAAGACAGGTGCTAGCAGGAGCCCAATCGCCCCGCCGATCACCCCGCAGATGGCAACCAGCAGCAGTGGTAGAGGGCGGGGCCGCTGCCAGCTCCCAGGCACTGAGGGAGATAGGGCAAATACAATGTGCACAAATCTGTGCACCGGGCCACTAGTACTACAATGTTTCCTTCTTAAAATTACAAATTTATACTGATGAATATCTTTAACTTTATAATAAGCAAATGTATCTCCAAATTACTAATTGCATTTACTGAGAAAATAGTATGCATATGCACTTTACTAAATGTATTCTGTAAACTACCTAATTTCTTCCTTAGAAATTTCTTTGGTGAGAGGTACTATTACCCTCTCCATTTTTATGGATGAGGAAATTCAAACGGAGAGAACTTATGCAATTGGGCTTACATCTCAAAGAGAATGAGCATTGCAGATGAGATTCAGATCTAATCTGACAGAGGATAAAGCTATGAGTCTGGTACACTGGTGTAAATAGATAGGAAACTTCTGTTCTCATTGAGTTTGGAATCTTGTTGAAGCATTAAAAAACACACAAGAAACAGCAAAATATTCACATCCTACCTAATAAAAGAGTAATATGCAAATTAACCATCACTCTGCTACATGCACAAGCCATGCTCACCAGCCACACCCACCAGCCAATCAGAGCAAGTATGCAAATAAACCCAACCAAGATGGCTACAGCCACAGAGAGCAGGAGGGAGGCTTGGGTTTCCCTGGTAACAAAGGAAGCCAAGCTTTCTGCGTGCCTCCACTCAAGGCTACAAAGTTTCAATTATAGAAGGTAAACACATCCAAATAGAAATGGTGCCAGCCACGGAGCTGGAAAGAGCAGGAGGCTAGGGTTGCCCCCTGCTTTCCGCACACCCTGGCCAGCCCAGGCCTCCGCATAAGGCTACAAAGTTTCAATTATAGAAGATATACACAAACTCTAACAGAAACGGCTGCCAGCCATGGAGCGAGCAGGAGGCTTGGCTCCACACCAGGCTACAAAGTTTCAATTGTAGAAGGTAAATAAATTCCAGATACCAGGGCCTCCGCTTGGGTTGCCAGGGGGTGTGACTGGCCTGCAAACCACCACAGGCCCCTCGCTCAGGCTGACCCATGCCCCAAAGGGAACCCCCACCCGGATCTGGGACACCCTTCAGGGCAAACCAGCTGGCCCCCACCCGTGTACCAGGCCTCTATCCTATCTAATGAAAGAGTAAGTAATATGCAGATTGACCATCATTCCAAGACACAATATGGATGCCCCCGTGTGGTCAAAGATCCTGCACCCATGTGGACACAAGATGGCCACCACAAGATGGCCAGCAGGGGAGGGCAGTTGGGAGGGACCAGGCCTGCAAGGGAGGGCAGTTGGAGGCGATCAAGCCTGGAGGGGAGGGCAGTTAGGGGTGACCAGGCCAGCAGAGGAGGGAAATTGGGGGCAAACAGGCTGGCAGGGGAGCAGTTAGACATCAATCAGGCTGGCATTGGAGTGGTTAGGAGGTGATCAGGCTGGCAGGTAGAAGCTGTTACGGGAAATCAGGAAGGCAGGCAGGTGAGCAGTTGGGAGCCAGCAGTCCTGGATTGTGAAAGGGATGTCCGACTGCCTGTTTAGGCCCAATCCCAGTGGGATCGGGCCTAAACAGGCAGTCGGACATCCCTCCAGGAGTCCCAGATTGGAGAGGGTGTAGGCTGGGCTGAGGGACACACACCCGCCCCCGTGCACGAATTTCATGCACCAGGCCTCTAGTCTATACTAATAAAAAGGTAATATGCTAATTAGACCGGACATCTTCCGGATGACCATCTGGACATTCTTTCGGACAAAGCCATGGTGGTGGGGCTGAGGCAGAAGTGGTTAGGGTGATCAGGCTGGCAGGGGAGAGCAGTTAGGGGGATCAGGCCGGCAGGGGAGAGCAGTTAGGGGGATCAGGTCGGCAAGCAGTGTGGTTAGGGGCGATCAGGCAGGCAGGCAGGTGAGCAGTTAGGAGTCCAGGATTGCAAGAGGGATGTCCAACTGTTGGTTTAGGACATCCCCTGAATGGTCCCAGATTGGAGAGGGTGCAGGCTGGGCTGAGGGACCCCCCTCCCATGCACAAATTTCGTGCACTTGGCCTCTAGTATTATATAGCACTCAACTCAACTTGTGAACATTGTTAAAATGACTTTATTAGTTGATGATGCCATGGAAGATTCATAAATTATCCCTTCCTTGATAATTGGCCATGTTTAGACAGAAGAAATAATAAAAGCATATTCAATCAGAGGAAAGTATCTAAAATTTGCCTCAAAAAATCAAAATAAGTATTCATTAGACTATGAAGACACAGCTGTGACTGGAAGGACATTTATACATTGGGAAATAGAAGGAAAATGATGCCATCTAAAAAATATTGGTAGAAATGGCATATCAACTTAAAAAGAGTTCAGAAGAATTAGATTAAGAAGTTAGGGTTAACAAATTTGCTAAGGATGCCAACTGATGGAAGGGTGAATAAAGAAGATCAATTCCAAGGTAGGATCCTATCAGATCAAAGCAAAGTCCAAGTCTCACTTTCAAATATAAGAGGCTTCACAACACAATATACTAGATGCTTGTAAAAAGTATGCTTTTTAGCCCAGCTGGTGTTGCTCAGTGGCTGAGCTTCTACCTGTGAACCAGGTCAGGGCATATGCTCAGTTTGTAGGTGGCTGGGTCCCTGGTGGAGGCCATGCAGGAGGCAGCCAATCAATAATTCTTATCATTGATGTTTCCATCTCTCTCCCTCTTTCCCTTCCTCTCTGAAATCAATAAAAATAATTTTTAAAAAAAATTATGCTTTTAAAAAAGTTTTAACTATCCAATCCAATATCTCGGATGAGCCTTAATCATGAGGCCATAGCTTGAATTCTAGCTGTGAGTAGTATTCACATATGATAGAAAATTTCCTCAGATGTCATCACTGACTCCAAATAAAGCCCTTAATATTTAGCAGCTATTAGCAATAGAGCATTTATGAGCCACAAATAGCACTGATGGACCTATAAGCTAATAACCTATATGCATAGGATTATTAGTCACACTCTTTTCTGGTCAGGTGGTACAGCTGAAATGAACATACCTGCAGGTGTTCAAGGTCAGTGTCCTTAACCCTTCCCCTAATGAGCCTCCCCTCGGAGAAGGAAATGGAAATGCAATTAATGGTACATTAATGGTAAAAGTTTTTAGTTTTGCAGTTCTATTCTAATTCTTCACAGAAAGGAACTCAACTATTCCTGCTAGTGCTTGTTCTGTAATCATTTCTTTTATAGAAACACTAGAGGCCCAGTGCACGAAATTCGTGTGCAGGTACGGTCCCTAGGCCAGGCCTGCGATCAGGGCCATCTTCCTGAGCTGCCCGCAGCCGGCTATACCCCCCACTGCCACCCACCCCCGGTTCACCATTCACCATTGGGTGATCAGTGCCTGACAGCCTGGGGAAGGGACTGAGAGGTCAGCTGTTCCTGCCCACTCGCTGGCCCCGCCCCTGCCCCCGCAGTGGGTGGCCATCAGGCCATCGGAGTCTGCCAGCTGGGAGAAACGGACCAAGAGGCGGTCAGTGTGCCTCATAGTGACTGGTCCAGCGGTCATTCTGGTCGTTCTGCTGTTAGGGTGAATTTGCATATTATCCTTTTATTACATAGGAGAAGAAAATTGTATTTTAAAATAAAGACCTGCCTCTTTATAGATGGAGACTAAAAGCATCGCTGTAATTTTCATTAGAATGGATAAAATGCTAGAAAGTGGCAGTGATGTACCTGTTTTACATTGGACTGTTAAAAGGAGTATTAAACATCCAAACCCTAAATTTGTGAGAAGGTTGAAAGCAGAATTGCCCCAGCGCATAATCCTGTGTATGCTCCTAAAACCCACTCTCTAAAAGGAAGATTTGCAACATGGGGGAGGCACTCCTTTCTTGTTTCTGTACCACCACATATCTTCATTTTCCTTGTATGCCACTTACCCCACTTCTTTCCTATCTGCACCACGAGTTCATTCTCTGACAATTGGCCATTTCTTGTAGGCTTTCTTGTGGCTTCCTTCTAGAGCCTCCTGTTGCTGCACACTTTCTGCCCAGGCAATGTCATCCTCAATCCTGCCACCACATAGATGTCAATGATTTTTAAACGCACACAGCTCCAACCTATATTTGTGCCAGAAAAGTGCCTCCTTGATGTTGCTATTGGGTATCTCCGTTGCTCTCGTGAACTTCCTTCAAAAATACGATCCCTTGTTAAAAAAAAAATGAATTCAATATTCATCCTGTTCTAAAGGACAAAAAGCTGGTGTCATCACCAACTTTTCCTTTTATCCTACTCTTCCATAACCAGGAAATCACGGAATCCAATCGTTGCCAAGCAAAGGTGTCCCTAAAACCAGGATCGGATGCAAGGGTATTTTATTTGGGAAAAGATCCCAGGAATCTACGAGGGAGGTAAAACAGAGAGGGGAGAAAAACCCATAAAACAGATGATATTAATGTGGAGGTTACTGGTCCAGCAACTGGGGCTCAATCCCTCTGAGGTACCTCTGATAGACTGGGTGCTACAGGCCTCCACATTCTCTCTCCTCCCTGAGGAGGAAGGATCTGGGTAGCTATCCACCAGCCTCCTTTAGTCTCTCCTGGGTGAGGATTGCTCCCTAGCCTGCTGCCTGCTTCACAAAGGGACAGAGCAATGAATGGCAAGAGCACATTCTGAATAACAGAGACCAGTCCCCTCTGCATGTTTGGAACCAGGCACAGGTAACCTCCAAGTTGGCTGAACGGATTCAGGCAGGCACCCACAGCATCAGCTGAACCTGTCAGTTACATGGTGAACTGTCGGTCCATGTCCATGTCTCCAGCCTGCGCCACACTTATATTCCCTTAGCTGGGCACTCACTTATCTCCCCACATACATTGCAACCAGAGTGATCTTTCTCAAAACACAGGTGGGATTACATCACTCCCCATCTGTTTAAAACCCGGTGGTGGCCTTGCCTTACTCCTAGAACAAAGAGCAAGGTTAAGCTGCTAGCATGCAATAGAAGACTACTCCAATGTGGCTCCTTCCACTCCAGTCTCACCTTGCTACACCACTCCCCATGATTTAGATGTACTAGTCACACTGGCTCTTAAAAGAATGCTCTAAATATACTATATACCATCACACGCCAGACTCTTGAATATAACAAGAGAATATTTTCTTGTGTTCTTACCCGTCAATTTCCTTTCACACTGCATACCCTGTTGACTTGATGATTTTATCATCAAGATTACAATGAAGCATATCAAACTATTTTCTCCAGATTTGGGGTGTTCCCGATTTTCTGAATGACAACAATAGTGCTTAAAACAGTGAGGTCACATAATGTAGTGACCAAGCACCACTGTTTGCTCTTTGGATGCCACCTAACTCCCTTTTCTTGGGGGTTCTTCTCTTATCCAGATGTTACCACACCAGTGTATTTCCTTCATTGCACATTCAGACAGTGAAATTACAATTACTTGTGTGAGTATTGATCTGATTTGGTGTGTTTGACAATTGCTTCTTCTATCTACCAACTTAGGAATTTGGTTGTTATTTGTCTCTCTAATCCTTCGAGTACATCTGAAAATTGAAAATAACTGTGCATACTTCACAGAGTTCAGTCAGTTAAGTTTATGTAAATTGCTTAGCACAGTGCTTGGCATATAGACAGATGCTAATAAACATTAGCTATGATCTTCATCATCATCATCATCATCATCATCATCATCATAATCCTCTTCATCATTTCAGTATCCCAGGCATCTCTTCCTTTCCAACACAATCAGCAGTTCTTTTATCAGTTCTCCATCAAATATTTTCAGCTACTGAGTGCAAAGAAATTTTTTTTTAAAAATTCTTCCTTTTTCAGCAAAAAAATCCTGTATATAAAAGTAAATTTCCAAAATAATTTGTTATTTAAAGAATTCAAAATGAAAATCATTGCTGATCACATCCTGCCTGGCGTGGTATCACCTGCTGAAGCAGTGCTAAGTAAAACTAAAGAGAAACAATGGATTCCACTGCACCCTGCTAACAAGCATGTCTCAGAGCTCAGAAATGTCTCAATTGTTCAAACAGAAATTGCATAGAAATGTATGAATCTAATTAAGACTTGAAAGCAAACTGAAAATTGACATTATGTCAAAAAAATCTTGTACTGGATTCAGCTTAAAGTTATTTATCCAATTAAGGAAGTAACCACTGGTGTATTACAAAGAATGATATTTGCGTCTTCTCTTTTTGTTTTACTTTCTTTTTTTTTTTTTACAAAATATATGAACCTTGTACTAATTCCTTTTTTTTTTTTCTTTCCCTGCAACATGTCAAGCCTCCGTTAAGCTCAAATAAGCCTAAATTCAGTGCGGATTACAGAGGAATTTGCTTTTTATCCCACTTTAAAATGTCAAAGGCATTTTCCTGGACAGCACTGTATTAGCAGACCCACCCTGCTCCTTTTGTTGTCAGAGAAGCTGACTTGTGTTTTCGTCTCTAACACAGAGTTTGCAAGCCAAAATAATCTGGAAGAAAATTAATTAATGCAAATTACATAGGAAACGAAACTGAGATTGAACAGATCTCTTTTAAGTATTTTCTCTCTTGTGCCATTTATATTCCATTTTCGATGGTGTATTTTCCTCCACAACTGTTCTGAATTACTACATTTTCTTAATATTTTCCCTCTTTGTTTATTTACACCATTGTTTAGAGAGAATTCATTGTTCATTTGTGTTAACATTGAATAAACAGTTATGTAACATATGTATGTTCTTGAAGGAAAATTTATTAATATGGTATTAAATTCAGAATTATATTTTATGTAATTCAAAGTATTATTTCCCTAAACAGTCATAAATTTACACAGCCCTCAAGTATTTTCTTCATTTTTATTTTCAGTAATCATTTTTTATTAATAAAAATAAAAAATATTAATAAAATCAAGTGACTCACTGAGAGATACTAAATTTATATCTTTATGGTTATTACATTCATGTGAACAATGCAACTGTTTTGTTTTTGTTTTTTAATATATTTTTATTGATTTCAGAGAGGAAGGGAGAGGGAGAGAGAGAGAAACATCAAGATGAAAGAGAATCATTGATCAGCTGCCTCCTGCAAACACCCCACTGGGGATGGAGCCTATAACCAGAGTCCACAACCTGGGCATGTGCCCTGACTTGGAATTGAACCATGACCTCCTGGTTCACAGGTCGATGCTCAATCTCTGAGCCAAGCTGGCTGGGTGCAATTGTTTTTATCTTCATGAAAGTGAAAAGAAATCTACCAGTGAGACTGTTACTATTTGTTATTTTGCACAATTTTAAAATGATGACAACATGGTTTTAAAATCAAGGTACGCTCTTAGTTGAAACTACACATTTAACATGTAATGATTGCTCTTTTGAAGAACCTATTAATTTCATACTGACTAGCATTATGTAGTTGTTTTCATAATATATGAAGATCATTCTAAATTTCTTTCATGTAATCATTTCTTCTCAATTTTTTCAATATTTGTGCTTCTAAATTAAACCTTAGTTCTAGACGGTATACTTCCAGAAGCTTCTGCTTTAGAATTTTGTAGTTGTTCAGGTTATTTATGAATTCCCTATAGAAAAGAGCTATGAACTGTGTAACCTACTCTTGGATTATCAAGTCAAAGCCCTCATAAAACGATGCAGTTATCATAATGCACCAATTTGTAGAATGGTCTCCCACTATATTTCCAAAGGAGATTTCCTTTAACTTTAAAGTATTTAATTTTCACATGCCATGTACACTTTTAACCATGCATTTAATTCCTAGATAATTGCCATCAATATTTATATAGTTGAACTTTTATCCTATTACGTGTTTTATAACTGCTACCTTTGATCATTTCCCAAAAGTTTACTCTTCAGGCTCATATAGTGTTTCAATGTCATATTATTTTTCAAAGCACAGCTTTTATGATGTGATATTCAACTCTGGCTTTAACCCAGGCTAATGAGTAATGATATCCCATTAACATACTTTATAAAAATTCCACTTTTGCATTTTAAGACTTCTAATTATATAGTTGTCAATATTCTATTTCATTGATTCTTACTTGTGTATGGTAATGTTTATTTTGATACCTGTATAGCTTGTATTTTATATTACATATTTATATTTTATATTATAAAGGCCCAGTGCACGAATTTGTGCACCAGTGGGGTCCCTCGGCCTGGCCTGCAGGATCAGGCTAAAACTGGCTCTCCGACTTCCCCCGAGGTGTCCCAGATTGCAAGAGGGTGCAGGTCAGGCCAAGGGACCACACCGGTGCACTATCGGGGCCGGGGAGGGATATGGGAGGGCTCCAGACCATGTCTGGCCCATCTTACTCAATCCTGATTGGCCGGACCCCAGCAGCAAGCTAACCTGACAGTTGGAGCATCTGGTGGTCAGTGCACATCATAGCAACTGGTTGACCAGTTGACTGTCTGCCTCTGGTGGTCAGTGCACATCATAGCGAGCGGTTGAGCAGCCATAACGTATCATTAGCATATTATGCTTTGATTGGTTGAACGGCCTACTGGATGACTGGATATTTAGCATATTAGGCTTTTATTATATAGGACTAGAGGCCTGATGCATGAAAATTCATGCAAGAGTAGGTCTTCCTTCCCCCGGCTGCTGGCACTGGCTTCCCTCTGGCACCTGGGACCCGGCTTCCCTCCTCCAGCCACTGGCAGGCACCCTGGGCCTGGGCTGGCTTCTCCCCGGCCCGAGCTTTGTCAGGAAGAATATCCAGAATGACATCTGGAAGATGTCTGGTCTAATTAGCATATTACCCTTTTATTATTATAGATTATTATAGATTGTATTACTACCTTTATATCTCTTTACTTTTTATCTTAAAAATAATTAGATAGTCCTAGCTGGTTTAGCTCAGAGCATCGGCCTGCAGACTGAAGGGTCCTGGGTTCGATTCCCGGTCAAGGGCACATGCTGGGTTGTGGGCTCAATCCCCAGTAGGGGGTGTGAAGGGGGCAGTTGCTTAATGAATCTCTCTCATCATTGATGTTTCTATCTCTCCCTCCCTCTCCCTTCCTCTCTGAAATCAATAAAAATATATTTAAAAAATTAAAAAATAATAATTAGCTAAAGCTATTAAATTATTTTTTAGGTAGCCACATTTTTAAATAGTAATTAAGTTATAAACAAATGGTATGCTTTCCAGCGATGCCAGGTAATATTTTAGAACTGTATTTTTATTAAAGTTTCATTTTCCACCATTTTCGTATTAAATTACTCAAGTATGATCTTTATTTTATATAGCCAGGGAAATTATTAATAGTTTTTACATTTGCTGTTAATGTTACACTCACTATTCTATAATTATTTTAAGTTATTTTCTCATAAAAAGATGAGTACATAGATTCAATAGTTTCAGATTCTAATTTCCTTTCAGAATGTTTCATAAGGATGTTGCTTGTTCTACTGGGGCATATTACTCCTTGGCATTCGTTTGAGGAGTAAGCATTTTGACTCAGGGTGCCATTGAGTAGATCGCAGTAGTTACTGTTGCACAATCTGCAACACCACTTGAGTGCTTGCAAGGTGATAAGCACATATGAAGTGCAATTTGATTCATCCACAACTTTTTAAAGTGACATGAAGTTGAAATATATTTATCCTAAGTGACGACATCTTTCATATTAGAACCATAAAAGCAAGCATACATACATTAAACATTTCAACAATGCATATGTAATTACAGATGGCAGCAATGAAATGACACAGGGAATGAAGAAGCATAACTCCTCCTCAAAGGACTTAAAAATCTACAAAGGAGTATTTATGATCTACTTTTACAGTTTAAATTTTGGAGTGTAAAAATAAACTGTTCATAATTTCCATTTATGGATATTACTAAAAGTGATAGATGACTTAGAAATTTAAAATCTACTTGAAAGTCATATCCTGTTATGTATTCAATTACCATTGGGGAACAACGTTTGGTAATAGATGTTTTATTTCTTAGTTAAATATATTTATTTAAATATATATGACGTGTGTGCATGTGCATACACATGTGTTATACTTATCTTTTATTTTGTTGGGCAGAGGTTAACATTTGTCTTGCAATGAAACTGGTAATGCGTGGTGATTTTTCTTCAGTGCCTAGGGAAGCCTGTATATCCACTAGAAGTTTAGGAAATGAAAAATTTACAAAAGAACTTGTATGCATATATGCATAACCCATGGACACAGACAAAAACAGTGTGGTGAAGGCCTGGGGTCAGTAGTGAGTGCAGGTTAGAAGGGGCCAATGGGAGGAAAAGAGGACATATGTAATACTTTCAACAATAAAGATAAATTTAAAAAATAAATTTTAAAAAGGGATTCTTAATAATTGATTACATCTTTGAAATGTTGGCATTTCTGATTCCCATTTAACCCAAGTCACGAACAAAAAATACCTACATCAAGTAAGTTGCAAAGCAAACTTGTCTATATTACTAGGTAAGTCCATTATTTAAACATACTGAGAAATTTTATTTTAGAATACGTGGCAGGCTAATTTCCAAAATGAATCATACCCTTGCATAACCTCCTCCCCTTGAGTGTGACTATCATAGGATATCACTCCCAAGTTTAGATTCCTTCCCCTGGCAAAAGGTATTCTGTAGGTATTACTGAGGTCCCTAATCAGTTGACTTTGAACTAACCAAAAGAGAGATGATCTTGGATGGGACTGACCTAATCAGGTGTCTTTGAAAGAAACTCAAAGGAGTAGACACATTCAAAGCAAAAGAGGTTTTCCTCCTAGCCTCTAAGAAAAAAGCCAGTATGTTGTACCCCATCGTGGGGAAGCACGGGACTTGGTTGGAATGTCTGTAAGGAGGATTCTCCAAAAGGTCGGGGCCTCTGGGGGTGACCTTGCTGAAGGCGGCAGCCCCTGCCTTGACTTTTCCAAACAAGTCCGATCCCCTCGGGTGTTTACTTAGACACGTCCTTGCTTAAAGGACAGGGCAGATGCATATGCTTTCTCAAGGATGCTTACCCTGCTGAGAGTATCTAATAGTTAATTTTAGTTCAAGCTGTTATTCCAATAAAGACCAAAGGAGGCAGGCGAATGAGGCTACTTGGTGACAAGAGCCAGGTAGTCCCTTAGCCTCTCTTTCACAGAAACATGTCAGAGTAATCATTCATCCGTCGTTCAGGGTCTGCAGGTCAGTCCCGGCACCCCATCTATGGAGGGCGCTGGGTGGCATGGACCCCAGGGTGACCCTTTGGTGCTGAGAGCAGTCTGTGGCCAACAGCCAGCAAGAAAATGGGACCTTATTTCCCTAACTGCAAGGAGCTAAATTCTGACCACAACCAGTATACTTGGAAGAGGTCTCTGAGCCTCGGACGTGATGACAGCCCTGACTAACATCCTGGTTGTAGCCTAGAGAGATCATGAACAAAAGACCCAGCAAAACTGTATCCTATACGCCTGACCCACAGAAATTGTAGATAAGAAATGAGTGTTGCTTCCAGCAGCAAAATTCACAATTATTTGTTATGCAGCAGTAGAAAACTAATACAGACTATAAAGAAAAAAAAGAGGGATTTAGGGATATATCAAAAGATTTGTAAAATATAAGCTTATTTTAAGGAAAATAAAACAGAAAAAGTTGAAGCATAAGGTTTTCTACCATTTGTCCTGAGGTTCTAAAGCCAGAAATCCCACCTCAGCCTTTGTCCACTAACCTAATAAATCGTGAAGTTTTTAAGTGAAATATTAATTTTTTACATTTCTTTGTCATCTATTTAGACCAGACCAACCTTTGTTATTTATTATTTATATGTTTAATTTATGTACATGACCCATACAGAAGAATGATTTCAACTTGGAATACTGTCCATGACATAAGTTTATTCCAATTTATTTTTGTTACATGGTCATAAAAACAATTAAGTTCTAATACATAATCATATCTAGATCTTGGTCAAAATATGATATATAAAATAGGCTAAAACTTTGAGCATGTACTAGTCCTAAGATCTTGAAGTTTATAAGTAGTACTGAAATATATCTGACCATAATATGGACCTTGAATAGTTGGAGGAAAATGTTTAAGATATTATGGCACCTCCCGTGATATAAATTGAGCTCATTAAGAGTTGAGTTTAAGCACTTAGAGTTTCCTTGTTTATATGTCAAGTGAATGCTCACCTTATAAAACCAGGAAGTAACCTGGTCAGTTTTCTGTGTCAACTTGCTAGACTATAGCTGGGGACTCCCAGCTATTCAATTGAAAACTCTTCTAGGTGTTGCTGTGAAGATATTTTGTAGATGTGATTAAGGTCAATAATGAGCTGATTTTAAGTAAAGGAGACTATCCTAGATTATCTGGGTAGGCCTGATCCAATCAGTTAAAAGTCTTAAGGGCAGAATTGTGATTTTTCTGGAAAAGAATCTGCTATGGGCTAAAGCTTCAGTTTATGTCTGTGAGTTCCAGGTTGCCCTTCTGATGGCCTGCTCTATAAATTTTAGCATTGTTTCACCAACTCAGTTTGTAAGCCCATTTCTGGCAATGGGTCTCATAATGGATATACTCTACAGCATCTGTTTCGCTGGTGGAAACCTAACTAATAAATAACCTTTCTGCTTGGCACACAGACAATGGCAAAGGAAACTCTCATGGATGTGAACTCATTAGGTGGATGTTTTTATTGGTTTTAACACCAATAAAGGCATGCTACTTAAACAAATAAATAATAGTCTTAGCAGGCAAACAGGTCTACCATGTTGCAACTGAAAATCAGCAGCCCCAGTGATTCATTCTGAGTTTTATAAATAAAAATTAAGATGCTATCAATATTTCTCCATAATAATTAGTGTTCAAAATAAATAGTGCTTAATAAATGTTCTATGTGTATATGATTACCGCTAAATTTATTTTCACTTTGAATTATGCATATGCATGATATTATGCAACATAAAAAAAAAGCTAAGAGAAATGAGAGCTTCTGAGACAGCATATACTCTTTTATAAGGGCAAGCTTTAAATGGCATTGAGGTCAAATCACCAGGGATCCAGTCATTTCTCACAGCCCTTCAACAGCAAGGATTATGGGCTGACAGCTCATTATTGAAGTACTGAAACAGGAATAATTTGTTCTACTCTGATGGCCAGGAGATACTGAAAGCCATACAATTATGGGGTCATATCTCTAAAGAATAAAGTAAAAATGTTACAAAAGAATAATAATGGGAAATGTTAATAAAAGCTATAATTAGCCGAAACCGGTTTGGCTCAGTGGATAGAGCGTCGGTCTGCGGACTAAAAGGTCCCAGGGCATGTACCTTGGTTGCGGGCACATCCCCGGTGGGGAGTGTGCAGGAGGCAGCTGGTCAATGTTTCTCTCTCATCGATGTTTCTAGCTCTCTATCCCTTTCCCTTCCTCTCTGTAAAAAATCAATAAAATATATATTTTTAAAAAAAGCTATAATTATAAATCTTACATATTAAATGAAAAAATATATATATTTTTTATTTCTGTATTAAAAAGACCTATGGCCCAGCTGGCATGGTTCAGTGGTTGAGCATAGATCTATGAACTAGGAGGTCACTGTTTGATTCCTGGTCAGGGCACAAGCCTGTATTGTGGGCTAGATCCCCAATAGAGGGTGTGCAGGAGGCAGCTGATCAATGATTTTCTCTCATTATTGATGTTTCTAACTCTCTCTCCCTCTCCCTTTCTCTCTGAAATCAGTAAAAGTTGATATATATAAAGAGCCAGGGTCATAACATCCACAACAACTGGAGGCTCGACCGAACGCCAGGCTGTGCGCACAGCAGGCGAGCATGCTGAACTGCTGACCTCTCTGAGAGAGAGGCAGGGCTGATCAGCAGTGGCAGTGGCTGTTGGCAAGGCCGGGAGAAGCAGGGTGATCAGACCCTGCTTCTCTCTCCCGGCCCCACCAGCAGCCAAGCCTCTCTCTCCCCCAGAGGTCAGCAGTTCAGCCCACTTGCCAGCAGCCTGGGTTGATCAGCCCCGCCTCTATGATCAGGCTCAGAGAGAGGCCCAGAGATGCTGACTGGCATAGAAACCGACCAAGCAGAACTAAATCGGGGTGAATTGGAAGGAGCCAATGGCTGCCTAGGAGGCAGGGCTTTTGACACTGACTGGCATAGAAATCGACCAGTCAGAACCAAATATGGGCAAACTGCAAGGAGCCAATGGCTGCCTAGGAGGCAGAGCTTTTGAAGCTGACTGGCATAGAAACTGACCAATCAGAACCAAATATGGGTGAACTGAGAAGGCAGAACCTAACATGGGGGCTGAGGAAGGGTTTTAAGGGCAATAGCTATTTGGTATAAGATGTAAGAAAGTGATTCAATTTTTTAATGATCAGTTTAGCAGTATAGTGCATATGGCTGGCTATCAGTCCAGATATAGGAATTACGTGATTTTGTCTGCCAAGAGCATCTCCTCCTGCTGAAAAAGGCTTTTCTCCCCCATTTAAGCAATCCTATCCTATATAATCTATCTATACTAATAATACGGTAATATGCTAATTAGACTGGGTCAACTGGCCATCTTCTAGATGTCCATCTTCCTTCTGGACAAAGCCATGGTTGTGGGAACCAAGGCAGAGGCAGTTAGGGGTGATCAGGCCAGCAGGGGAGGGCAGTTGGGGGTGAGATCAGGTCGGCAGGGGAGGGCAGTTAGGGGTGATCGGGAAGGCAGGCAGAGGCAGTTAGGGGTGATCAGGCAGGCATGCAGAGAGGTTAGGGGTGATCAGGCAGGCAGGGGGGCAAGGTAAGGGTGATCAGGCTGGCTGCTGATCAGCCCCTCCTCTATGATCAGGCTTGGAGATAGGCCCAGAGATGCTGAGGGCAAGGTAGGGGCAATCAGGCCAGCAGACAGAGGTTTTAGGGGTGATCAGGCAGGCAGAGGGGTTAGGGGTGATCAGGTAGGCAGGCAGGCGAGTGGTTAGGAGCCAGTCATCCCTGTGGGATCGGACCTAAACCAGCAGTCGGACATCCCCTGAGGAGTCCCAGATTGGAGATGGTGCAGGCCGGGCTGAGGAACCCCCCTCCATGCAGGAATTTCGTGCACTGGGCCTCTAGTATTTAAATAAAAGACTTGTGGTTATCAGCTATTAATCTTGTTTGAACAATGTAATTCTTTTATTTTTTAATTCATATTCTCAGAATTCTCAAATTTCCTAAGATTGCAAATGGCATAAAAATAATGAAAATGAGAGAAAGAACAGAATAAAATATAATATTTCTTTTAAAATTAAAGACTGATTGTATAATCTTCCTTGGTACTGAAAGTATATGGGGAAAGTAGGTTTACAGTTGTGAGTGGGTGAAATACTGAGTTCATTCTTGTATTACTATTCATTAATGACCATATTGTTTTCCATACCAACAACTGTAAACCTATTTTTACCACAACCCGTACAAATTCTTCTGATTTTTTTCTTATATAATATGGCATGAAGACAAAGATGAAGAATAACCCAATGTCCAAAGAAGATAATAAATTTGCATACCACATCAGAAGTGTGACAGAATAAAGTAAAAATATTGTGCTTAATATGAATAATATTTAGAAAGGATATATTGCCTTCAAAGAATATATGATACTAATCATATTTAATATAAAAAATATAAAAACAGCTTTACAATGATTTTAGATCTGTTGCTAGAATGAATCAGTATTCTCATTTAACAAGTTTACAAATAGACTGCAAGAATCACTGTCCACATTCTTGAAGAGAACAGCGCAGAAATGGAGCAGAACAGGTGTACTGAACCAAATGTTTGCCTTCTTCCCAAATTCATATGTTGAAGCCTTGATCCCCCAATGTGAAGTTATTAACATGTAAGGCCTTTGGGAGGTGATTAGGCTCAGAAGGAGTCATGTGGATGGGGTTCCTCATGATGAAATTAGTGCCCTTACATGCAGAGACCAGAGAGCTTGCTCCCTCTCTCTCTGCCATGTAAGGACACAGCAAGGAAACAGCCATCTGTAAGCTACAGCCTCACCAGACCCTGAATCCATGGCAACTCAATCTTAGACCTCTCAGCCTCCAGAACTGTGAGAAATAAATATTTACTGCCTAAGCTAACCAAGATGTGGCATTCTGTTATAGCAATCCAAACTTACTAAGTCAATAGGTGTTGTAAATGCATAAGCAAGTGAAAGGTGTTTACTGTTGTGGGGAAAATTAGCCTATAAGATAGAACTAATTATCATATTTCATCCAAGCTACAGCATTATCATCAGTGTTGAAAACTCCCATTGGTCTGAGAATTAAGAATAAATATTTAACAATAAAGATACATTTTTAAAAAAAGGATATTCTCCATTTCATTAAATGAATTAAATTTTGAATTAAAATGTGTTTAATTATTAAAAGGTGGTAATGAGCCGAAACCGGTTTGGCTCAGTGGATAGAGCGTCGGTCTGCGGACTGAAGGGTCCCAGGTTCGATTCTGGTCAAGGGCATGTACGTTGGTTGTGGGCACATCCCCAGTAGCGGGTGTGCAGGAGGCAGCTGATTGATGTTTCTCTCTCATCGATGTTTCTAGCTCTCTGTCCCTCTCCTTTCCTCTCTGTAAAAAATCAATAAAATATTTTTAAAAAAAAGGTGGTAATGAAAAATTGCTGGCTATTGATTTAATCTATCTTTTAACAAAAAATAAAGTAATAAAACTAACAGAGAACAGAGAGACACTCACAGACCACGTAAAACCCCTGTGTTCATCTGAGTTCATTTGCCCATCATTTGCAGATCTGTCATAGAGAGTGAAGGGCAAAAACTATGGTTAGTGGTTTCCTCATTGTTATGTTAACTTGGAACAAAAATAGCCCTTAAAATGGGTCACATGTATTTTCTCACGGATGAAACAGAAGTACAGAAACATTACATTTCTCTTAACTACATCTATAACTTACCTGATATGTAGCAACATTCTCTTATTAAAATAATGATAGCAGATGAATGCCAAGAAAATACAGATGATAGAACTAAAAATAAGATATTTTTTGGCAAAGGATTTGTGTGAAAATGCATGTGCAATATATATATATATATATATATATATATATATATATATATATATATATGTGTGTGTGTGTGTGTGTGTGTGTTCTTATACATGCATATATTTAAGAATGTTTTAAAAACTGCAAGTGCTAATTTTCCTAATTTTATTTTTCCCCAAATATTTTTAGGTGTTCCTTTCTATGTATATAACTTCATTTAAGACTTGATTTGAAAGTTTATCTGAAGTTAAATAATTTATTCAAGCATCACAGTAAAGTTGATAGGATTGCTATGGTAAAAAAGTGTAATAAAGAAATTATAACTGTTAGTGAGGATGTAGAGAAGTTGGAACCCTTGTGAACTCTAGTGGGAATGTAAAATGGTTTAGCCTCTGTGGCTAACAGAAAGTAGTTCCTCTCAAAATTAAACATAAAACTACCATATGATCCAGAAATTCCACTTGAAGGTGTATACCAAAGTTGAAAGCATAGGTTCAAATGGATAGATGTATAATGTTTATAGCAGCATCATTCACATTAGCCCAAAGGAGAAAATAATTCAAATCCTCAAGGTTGAATGAATAGATAAACCAAATATCTATCTATATATAAAAGCCTAAGTGAGCATTATGACCAGACATCCGGACGACCGGATGACCAGCCAGTAGCTATGATGTGCACTGACCACCAGGGTTCAGATACTCGATGCAGGAGCTTCCCTCTAGTGGTCAGTGTGCTCCTACAGCCAACCTCCTGCAGCCGGCCAACCTCCTGTGGTCCTCCCCCCACCCCCACCCCGGCCAGCCAACCTCCCAGCCCCCATTGGCTCAATCGGGACTGGGTGAGATGGGCCCCGATTGACCTCGATCACTGGCCAGGCTGAGGGACCCCACCCATGCACCAGGCCTCTATTAATATATAATACAATGGAATATTATTCAGACTTAAAAATGAAATTTTGATACATGCTGCAACACCTATGAATTTTGAAAACCTAAAAATAAGTGAAATAAACCACATACAAAAAGACATATATTAGATAATCCAAATATGTAAGTTACTCAAAATAATGAAATTCAGAGAGACAGAAAGTAGAGCAGCAGTTATTAGTAATCTGGGATGGTTAGACTGAACAGTTATTTTATTTTATTTTTAAATATATTTTATTGATTTTTTACAGAGAGGAAGGAAGAGGGATAGAGAGTCAGAAACATCAATGGGAGAGAAACATCAATCAGCTGCCTCCTGCACACCTCCTACTGGGGATGTGCCTGCAACCAAGGTACGTGCCCTTGACCGGAATCGAACCTGGGACCTTTCAGTCCTCAGGCCGACGCTCTATCCACTGAGCCAAACCGGTTAGGGCTGAACAGTTATTTTTAAAAGACAACGCCTATAACAAATAAACAAAATGAACAAAAAGCACATACACATTAACAGAAGCCACATGCAAATCTCTGTGACTTTAATTGTTGGATCAAGTCAGAGCTCATATTCCCTAATTAATAACTTGCCTCTTCATGAGGGGCCTAACTACAAAATTTTTTATTATAGGTAAGAATCAAAGAAAACATGCTTTCCCTTTTGACTTACTAGGATATTGCTATATATTAATGAATTCTATAATGTCGTGTTTAGCAGTTCTGTGTTGATGATCAAGATATAGTTCATCATGTATAGCAGACTTAAGGCATTTGTAGTATGTATTATATTCATTCTTTGGCACTAAAATTTGGTTTTTTTCCTATTCAACTATAAATTTTTGTTATGTGGTCTTTTCAGATAGACTTTCTTTTTTATTAAATGTATATTTTATATAAGTGTATGCATTTCTCTTTGGCTTACCTTCTACTTTCTTGCTCAATTCATTTCAGAATAGAACATGGAATAAATTGTGCGGTGTTTCCATTTATCCTTAGACCCTCAAAGATGAATTTCACACAGGACTTAGAAAACACTTAAATATATTTTGAATTGATTATAATAAAGAGGCAGATTGGTTAGTGAAATATATTAAAATGGAGAGACTATGTTTTTTCAGACATTGTTGCTTATATACTAAATATTGTTACAAAAATGATGACAATTGCCCTTTTGGCTAGTAATTTTTAGGTCCAAACACTTCAAAATATCACACCTTTAAAGGAAAAAAAAGAGTCTGTCTACTTTCAAGGTTAATACTGTTTTAATAATTATCACTATAAGACACCTACAACAATAATTCAAATATTTTTAACTTAAGCAGATTGAAATTGTAGACACAATCAAAAAAGAGAAAACCTAACACAGTCTGTTCTCTGGTTTCCTCAATTAAAAATTAAAAATACATAAGGAATCTGACCCTTTCTCAGTTCCTCAGAACCTGGTGTATGTTCTCGGTGCCAAGAGAGGCAATGTCGTTTTGGACAGATCCATTAAAGAAATGGTCTGACCAACCAAAATGGCCCTTTTAATGACCAATTCCTTCAAAACTAAATTACACATATGGTCCATAAATCTGATGATCTGAAGGAGACATTCATTTCAAACTTAATCATTTGATAAGATTAGAAATGAAAAATTTATATGCATCTCAAAGATATTTCTATTTTATTACACATTTTAGAAATGGTCTCCGTTAACATATACTTGCAGGGAAAATATAGAAAAGGGTCTTTGGAACAGAGTGTTTTAAAGCTTAGTAAGTATAGTTAAACCTTGGTGTATTTTAGAATTTCCTCCAAACTAATACTTTTCCAACACAGGAAGAGCCATTAGTAGGATTCTTTTAGAAAAATGCATTATTTATACTCCCTTTGAAAAGTTCAATTCTAATCATCTCTACCTAAGTATATTTCATCAGATTTCTCACATACATCAATTAGTGAAATTGTGAAATATGTGAAATAATTAGTAACTTGTAATTAGAATCTCTAGAATCTTTGGTTTAAAAATAATCGCACAATAGCAATAATAATCACAAGAGTTATAATAAGCATAATAGAAATTTAGATGTTAACCATAAAGCTTTCAAAATGCAATATACAATTCACCTAAATTTATGTTATTATGTGATCAAATTCTAAAATTTAATCCTAATCATAAATCCTAGTTATAACCCTAATTTAAGCTGTGGAGAAAGGTCTTAAATTACACAGTGGCTAATGTAGAAATTTTTAATTACTTAACTTGTTATAAGTTAAATCAACTTATCTCTATCATACATTTTAAATTACTTTATGTTATTAAAACAATGACATTAAAATTTAACCAGAGAACTCAGAGGGACGGGGATGGAAAGAGATTAACCGAAGAATTTATATGCATATATGCATTGCCGAAGGACACAGACAATAGGGTGGTGAAGGTCTGGGTAGGGCAGGAACCAGGTGGAGGGAGCAAAGCGGGGCGGGAAGAGAGGGACATCTGTAATACTCTCAACAATAAAGATAAAAAAGTACAAATACAGGGAGAAATAGAACTAGGTAGAGAGGAGCACCTGTAATACGGGAGTAGAAGAGAACAGCTTAAGTTCTTTAGAAGGAGAATAAACTACTAGAAAGTTACCAAAATATACACCAAGGTCATCTCCCTTCCAACAGGACACATTTAAAATAATGCAAGCCTTTAAAGTCCACGTTAGGGTCAATCGGAAGACATTCCATGGCCAGTGACAAAGCTGCATTGGTTGTATTAACGGGAATTCCCGCTGCTGTTGTTGCAGGTGATCATCCATTCACCTGCAACAGCAGACGGTGTGTGTGTGCAGGTGAACTCTGGGTGCGCTGCAGAGCACAGCAGCACTGGCTGGAGGGCCTAGGGCCGCGCTCTCTGAGTGGGGCAGTTCCTGAAGCACCATTTCCACTCTGTGTCTCAGATTCCCCTGGGGGGAGGGCTCAGCTCTCCTTTGGAGGGCTTTTGCAAAGAGGAGAAATAATGCAACACTTTTGGGAATCTTGCAGGGCTAGCACTTGGAAGTCAGGACTGAAAACACTGTACCATGGACAGTGGTAGGTTTGTGAGGAATCAAGAAGATGTGGACAAATTTCTCTTTCAGAAGGGCCTTGATTTTTGCTGGAAAAGCAGTTGAATGTTCCTAGTATGAAGAACATGGGACAAAGCAGTGACTTGTTATAAGCAAGGTGGGTGCAGTGTATGGACTAATAGGGAAATGAGTGTGAAAGGGCACATGGTGCAGTGGGTCTGCCCCTCTCACTCCTCCCCTAACCCACCCACATCTCCCCTGGAGCCCTGCAAGGCAGCCTGAATGTTTCTCCTTCCTCCCTCTGCTTCCTACCCACATATCTGCAACACAGAAGTTAAGCAGTTACTTACATTTACATTGGAAACCAGATGTAAAAAGACAAATACGACATGATTTCATGTGTATGTGGTATCTAACAAAGACACTCCTACAAGCAGAGAGCAGAATGGAATGATGGTTGTCAGGGCTGTGGCTGAGGAAAAATGGGGAGATGTTGGTCAAAGAGTATAATATTTCAACAAGCTGATGGCTCAGTGGTTGAGTGTTGACCTATGAACCAGGAGGTCACAGTTTGATTACAGATTGGGGCACATGCCCACATTACAGGCTCAATCCCCTGTGTGGGGCATGCAGGAGGCAGCCAATCAATGATTCTCTCTCATCATTGATGTTTCTATCTCTCTCCCCCTCTCCCTTCCTCTCTGAAACCAATAAAAATATATTAAAAACTATATATATATAATATATAATATATATATAATATATAATATATAATAAATAAATAAATATATATATATGTATATGTATGTGTGTGTGTATATATATATATATATATATATATATATATATATATATATGGCCTGGTACATGAAATTCATGCATGGGGGGGTGGTGTCCCTCAGCCCAGCCTGCACCCTCTCACAATCTGGGACCGCTGGCTCCTAACTGCTCACCTGGCTGCCTGCCTGATCGCCTCTAACCACTTATCTGCCTGCCTGATCACTCCTAACTGCTCACCTGCCTGCCTGATCACCCCTAACTGCCTCTGCCTGCCTGCCTGATTGCCCCAATCCCTCTGCCTGCCTGCCTGATTGCTCCTAACCACTGACCTGCCCCTAACTCCCTCTGCCTGCCTGCTGGATCACCCCTAACCACTTGCCTGCCTGCCTGATTGCCCCTGGCCACCTATGCCTCTGCCCCCACTGCCGTGGCTTAGTCTGGAAGGATGTTCAGAATGACGTCTGGAAGGTCGTTCGGCTGTCCGGTATAATTAGCATATTATGCTTTTAATATATATACTAGAGGCCCAGTGCATGAAATTCATGCACGGGGGTGGAGGGGGGGATCCCCTCAGCCCAGTCTGCACCCTCTCCAATCTGGAACCCTTCGGGGGATGTCTGACTGCCGGTTTAGGCCCCAGTCGGGCCTAAACCAGCAGTCGGACATCCCTCTCACAATCCTGGACCACTTGCTCCTAATCACTTACCTGCCTGCCTGCGTGCCTGGTCTCTCCTAGACTTCCCCCCCTGCCAATCTGATTGCCCCTCACTGCCTCTGTATGCCGGCCTGATCGCCCCTAACTGCCCCCCGATCCGGCCAGGTTGCCCCCAACTGCCCCTCCCTGCTGGCTTGGTCGCTCCTAACTGCCCCCCCTGCCGGCCTGGTCACCCCCAACTGCTCCCCCTGCCAGCCTGATCACCCCCAACTTCCCCCCTCTGCCAGTTCAGTCACCCCCAACTGCCCCCCTCTGCCAGCCTGGTTGCCCCCAACTGCCCCCCCTGCCTGCCTGGTCACCCCTCACGGACCCCCTGCTGGCCTGGTTGCCCCACGCAGCCTGCTTGTTCAGTCATTTGTTCATCCCTCACTAAGCCCCCTGCCGGTCTGGTCATAGGCAGCCATCTTGTGAGGGTGTGAGTGTTAATTTACATATTACCTCTTTATTATATAGGATATATATATATATATATATATATATATATATATATATATGTATATATATACGTATATATATATATATATATATATATATGTATATGTATATACATATATGGTACAAAGTTTTAATTTCACAAGGCAATTAAGTTCTAGAGCTCTAATGGACAGCCAGGTAACTCTATATAATAATACTGTATAGTGTAACTGACATTTGATAAGAGAGCTGATATTAAGTGTTTATTCTACACACACACACAAAATTGTAACTGTGTGAGGTGATGGATAAGTTAGAACATTTGATTGTGGGAATCATTTCACAGTCTATCTAGCTATCAAAATACCACCTGTACACTTTAAACTTAAACATTTTTTTATTTATTTATCAATTATACCTCAACAAAGCCAGAAAAAAATCCATAGGGTCAGGCTACTGTCCTGTTCAAAACTCCCTAGCAGCCTCTCACAGCATTCCGAGAAAATGCCCAAATCCCGACAATGAACTAAAAGGCCTCGCAAGATGCGGTGACCCTGTGACTTATTGCACTTTATGCCTATTCCCCCCTCCCTCCGTCTCCTTCTCTTACAACAAATATCGCCCACTCTTCCATTTCAGAAAAAGTTAAAATGTTCACAAAGTCAGAAGATCTGAAGGAACCCACCTTTAATGAGCAAGAACTGAGACACAGGCCCCTAACTTAATCCAAAATCCAAGTAAATATTTAAATTTATTTGGAATGTAGTTAAAAAGCACTCTAATTATAAAAGATAAACAGGGTGGAAAATGACTCGCATCCTGATTTTCATCAAAAGTGCAGACAAGCACTTATTATAATCATACTCAGATTCAAACCTGCACATTTAGGTTATACATAGTACATGGCAAATTGGATAAACAGGTTTATTTATGTTTAAAATGAGCAAATACCACAACAGCCTGTACCAAAGTTCCCCAGAAATAGTCCCAAGCCAGGGAAGACCTGCCTGTCTCCTTCCTGACGTGTAGGTGATGGAGAGGGGAGGAGTCAGGGGTCCTCACAGGCAGGTAGCACCATGGTCAATTAATTTATGTGACAAAACATAGCGGCCAGACCTCGCATAAGAAGAAGAGAAGTTAACAATCCGTATACCACACTGATCATATGGAACTTACAACTATGTCCTTGTGCGCCAGAATTTCTATTAAGAAATAGAAATAGCCCAGCAGGCATGGCTCAGTAGTTGAGCATCGACCTATAAACCAAGAGGTCACAGGTCGATTCCAGGTCAGGGCACATGCCCGGAATGCAGGCTCTATCCCCAAGATGTGGGGCATGCGGGAGGCTGCCGATCAATGATTCTCAGTCATCATTGAAGTTTCTATCTCTCTCTTCCTCTCCCCTACTTTCTGAAATCAATAAAAATATACTTAAAAAATAAAAGAAATAGAAATATTCCAACACAATTATAACACACCACCGTATTTGCTAACAAAGTTTTTGAAAATGATTCAAAATCATTTAATTTATCAAAGATACAGGAAAAGTGGTGTCCTATAGATAAGCTCACTGTCAAGGTATTCAAAGTTTTAGGTAAGATAAGATTTTGAGGGGAAGATATAAAGAATATGAAACAAAGAATGCAAGAATGGTAAGAACAAGGTTTGCCAGGAAATTTCTGGCATATATCATTAACCAGGAATTAACACTATTTCATTCATTATACAAATAGATCTACAACATGAGGGTAGATGTGAGATTACACATGTTTTACTGTTTTTGGTATCACCACACACTTATAAAAGAATATTTTTCTTGAGTACTATGGCTTTTCCATAAGCAGAGCCTAGAAGTGTAGGGATAGGAGGAAAACATTTTAGCCACTTTTTAAAGAATACTTAATTGTGCTCAGGCCTGAACTCTTTCATCCCGTCTGCGGCAGACACAGAGCCAATTCTTTCCATAAGTTTGGGACGGAGAGCACACCCTATGGAGAGCCCATTCCCCTGCCCAGTATTACCCCTCGTGCCACCGCCATGTCTTCAACAGGTTGTCCCACAGTTTACAGGCAGGCTGCCTGGGCACTGGAACGTGTGGCAGGATCTGTAAATGTAAGGTGTCTGATCCAGAAGCCATGCTGCATGCTCTAATGTATTTGCAGGTAAGTATGAAGCACAAGGATGGTGGCCCGGAAAATGTGTGCTGGGGGGAGAAGAAAATGCCATATGCAGAATGAATGTTTAAGTCAGAGTGAATAAGCTGCAGCCATCTTCATGACTAGACAGGGTCTAATTTGGGAAAAATGCCTCACCTCCAGGGTTTATACCAAGCTGTCTGTTCAGCGCTGATGGCAGCCAGTGCGGCCCCAAGGACAGGAAGATCTGCTCGGTGAGCCCACATACAGTTTTAATTCTGTTGCGATGGCCACCATCGGTGGGATCATTAACCAGGCATCAGGGTGAATGTCATGCTCAGGTTGCTCACATCATGTGAAAGGCCACCTCTGCGTTATGATACTTTGGTGAGAATTCATTTGGGACCCATGTACTTCAGAATTCTAGACCTCTTTTGAAGATTTCCTCAACAGAATTCTTCATCCAACTTCTCTGTCACAAATTCTTTACCAGACAAACTTACCTGCCATACCCCTTCTAATCCTCTGAACAGCTGGTGAAGTCGTGGGTTACTATGTAACAGGCCATTTCTTCTTCCAAGAAACTGGCCAGGGGATACACTACATGAAGTTCCGGCCAATGAGAGGAGGCCCGGGCATTACTGAGCTTTACGGACATCCCTGGGCTCAGCTGGGATGCTGCAAATGTAAACGCGTTGGCCTGCAGTATCTAACTCTCTGTACAGCAGACTCATTTAAAAAATTACTTATAAATGTGCTAGCCATGAGGAACTGCTCACATGGGATAACAAGCTCCATAGGACGGGTGTTTTTAGGAACTGCTTCAGTCTAATTCCAAGGGATAAGGATTTGCTTGTGGATAAAACTTCAGTGGACACAGGCATGTCAGGTTACACAGGCCTGGTGTCCAAAGATGAGGGTTTCAGTCTCTAACACAGAGATGAATCAGAAGAATAGCCATTCGATACATCATTTGTTCTAAAACTTGTATATTATTAAATTGGCGCTACCTGGAATAATGCTCATTTTCAAGCGAATAATACCAAAGAACACTGGCTTATAGATGACTGTAGATGCAAATGTTACTCTCAGAAATGGTGGGTGAGCTTGTTTCAGAACAGTCTTCCTTATCAGCACAACTTAAAAGATGAGAATAAAAATGAAATACACTTGCTTGGAGGCCCTTGAAGAACTGGCATGGACTTGTGGGGGAAGGATGCTAATGAGATGAAACACCAAGGGATCAGAGTTCAACAGTTGGTAAGAATTTTATTGATTTGGAAGCAATTGCTAGGAGAACAGGACACTTAGGAGGTTCAAAGTGCTGGAGGTAAAAAAAGGAAATTGGATTAAGGAGTCACTCCAGAAAAGGGAACATTGTATGTACTCCAGGCTCTCCTTTGAAGATTCAAAGGCTCTGGCGTAAGAGTAAGGGCAAGCTATAAATAAATACGGCTCTTAAAGCAATGAAACCCCGCTCCAAATAAGCTCAATATCTGATTGGATTAAGATAACTATCCCTTGAAAACTGCCAACCAGAAGCAAAAGTTAATCCTTTCAAGTGGAAAATAATACAAAAAGAGCTTTGAGTTATTTAGACTTTTTTTCCTTTTACAGGCTCTGTCATTAAAAAACAAAGGCATGCAAAATGATTATGGGGATACAATAATTAGGTGGAAATTGAGAGAAAAGACAAGCAATAGAGGAAGATACACAGAAGTTTTAGATATTGAACTTCAAAATTAATTTGATTAATATTTGCAAGAAAATAAATAATTTGATGAATTTTAGGGGTAAACTGGAAATCAGACTAAAAAAAAATCAAGACAATTCTAGGTCTACAATAGCCAAAATTAAGAAATGAATACTTGAGTTTAACAACAGAGTAGAAGCACTAAAAGAAAAAAAAAACACAGAAAAAATAAGGTAAGTATCAGGTGGGATAGTGAGAAATCCTAAGATGTGCACTTAGAATCAGAAAGGAAAGGAGGGTGTGGATGGAACACACACAGTGTCTGAAATTTAAAGGTTGAGATTCTCCACCCACAGATTAAAAATATCAAACTGCATCAAAAATTCTAAGGAAATACAAAGACCCAAAATTAGTCAAGAAGATCTTGAAAAAAAGGAAAAAAGATGGTAAGCGTCTTATAATACTTTTCATCTCCAACTTATATTAAACTTACAGTAGTAGCTATAGCTATATAACACAGTATCTTTGTATATAGCAGCAATACATAAAATAATATAGTATTAAAAACTATATTGACAAGTGGAACAACAGAGACTATTCAAAAACAAGTCAATATATAAGTGGACCCTTGAATTGAAAAGGATGGGCTCTCCAAGAAAAGGTCCAGAGCCCACTGAATATCCATATGGTAGTAAAAATGTTATAATCCTTAGCACACAGCACATCAAAACCCTTATCTCTCGACATTTCCAAAAGGCAATCCCAAGTGGACTGTACACTCAAGAGTAGATTTAAAAATAACAAGGATTGTGGAAGATTACAAAATGTTGGATTCTATAAAAATGTTTTGTTAAACACACAGACACATTATCCATTAAGAAACAGATTGGTTGGTTGCAGCAAGAGTACAAGAATCCTAGGCAGTTAGGAGCACAGACCCTAGTCTCTGCAGGTAAAGTAAATCCTTTAAGATCAACACAATAAAAATCAAATCAAATACATATGATTAAAGTTTTAAGTACTTTTCTCAATAACAGATGGCTGTATACTTAATTAATGGAAAATTGGAATGATTAAAATGACCAAATTGAGCATGCCCTAATGCTGGCTAGTTCTGTGACTATAGTCTCGACTTAAGTTCTAAGAGAACAGAACAAGGCACCCTGATAAATAAGGTCAAGCTAATTGTTTTTCTAACTGTGTAATCTTGGTTACATTATTTTAGTACTACTTGCTTCCCTTCCCAGGAAAATGAAGACAATATCTTCTCTACAATGCTGATGTGAATATTGACTGAGAGAAATATTTGCAAAGAGCCATGTTGGGTCTTCAATAAGTGATTCGTTTCCCTATTTCCTTTCCTTTCCTCTCAAACAGAAATGGCATGCCTTGTAAAACAAACCTTTTTTTTTTTTTTGACATGACTATGCATATTTATATTTTTTTCTTCATTATCATTTCATTACAAAATAATTAATGAGCAACTTCCATACAAACACTGGGGGGATGCAATGATGAGCAAAACCAAACCTACAAGGGCCCGTTGTCATGGAGATTACACATGGAAACACTCCACTAACATTTTGGTTTATATTTTTATCTTTATAATTGATATAATTTGAATTACTTTTCCTTTCAATACAGCATCTTTATTCCCAGAAAAGCTACACTTCATAAAACTAAAATCAAGTGGGGTTTTGCATAGTTTGACTTGTTAAGCCACTTGTGAATTGATATGATTCATTTTTATCAGTAGTATCATATACAGACCTAGAACATACAAAGATTATAGGCCTAAATGTTAAATTTTGATCTCCAATTTAAGCAAAAAGATATATTAAACAAAATAATGGAGTGAAATGTTTTGGAACATGATCTGAGGCAGATAGAAAGCTTAGGTAATGCTTCTGAGATTAATTGCATAGTGAACTCATTGACTTATTGTAATCTATTATTTTCATGTCAAAACCCTTGATAAATTTAATTACCTAAAGATGTTTGATGCTAGTAAAAATATTCCAAGGCAAATAAATAAATAACCATAACAATATTCTATATTGTTTCTTTGTAACACTATTCAAAAGGTAAAATAGAGTGTAATTAAATATGACAGGGTTTACCTATGTTGTAAGTATATATACATACTAGTGTCCCGGTGCACAGATTTGTGCACATTGAAAGAAAATTAATTAGAAGAAATATTTTAATATCGCTATTTGCGTCTTGCTAATGAAAAGAAAATAGGATTCTACCAAGTCTCCTATGTACCTACTCCAGGACTTCAGTGAGGATTAAATGAGATGAAGCATGGGAAAACACTTCACAAACATTTGATTAAACTGTAAAATGTTTGCACCTGGCTATAAAAGCACGTTGGGCTCCTGGGCTGAAGAAACTCCAAGGATGCTAGTCGCTAGGGAGAGGAAGTCAGGTGTTGCTATGTAACGTCATCACCCGGCACCCACAGCCACCGTTTCCGGACTGGGCTGGGCTGTGGGCAGCATTTTGCACCATGAGGTCTTGGCAGCGTTGGCTGTGACTTGGTGGGGTGTCGCTCTGGGGTGGTGGCAGGGCCTGTGTCCCACTTGGGGGAAGCCGAGTATTGATTTGTTGGTTCTGTTTATTTTTAAATGGCCAGTGCATGTCATAGCAACTCCTGCGTTGAGCGCCTGCCCCCTGGTGGTAAGTGTGCATCATAGCTACTGGTCAGACGAACGGACACTTAGCCTTTTATATATATAGATAGATAAATTGGGTTCTTCATACTTAACACTTGTTAGCTTCGGAATGCCTAGGATGAACCATGGTTTACTGAGTTAATCACTCTGTCACTCAGCAAACAATGGACCTTCTAAAATTGTACTTGTGTTCATAGTAAACATTTCTTAATTATGTATTTGACACAGAGAGAAAATGATTTACTCTTAGAAATGAAATGGGTTATAAACTATGACGTCTACATTTCAGGTAGCAGTGTCCATAAAATGATATGAATATTATCACTTTTAAATTTCGTTTATAACAAAAATGTAATCAGTGCAACATTTATGTATCTTCATACCAATCTTATTATCATGAATTCCCCTGGAGATCTGTGAAGAACAGCTTGTAAGTGGGTCAAAACTCCATTCATGCCTGTGGCTGCCGGGGTTGCTAAACTGCCCTGCTAGTTGACACAAAGCTTTTAACAATATGCTCAAAAGGTCCAATGAATTATTCACAATGGACATGCCCTCGCCATGGCATCTACAGATTCCCTGCCACAGGTGTGCCCATGCTATCATCACATTATTTTTGTTGCTGTTTTTTGTTTTATTTGGAAATTTTGCATCACAGCATTTTGAATTGGCCTGCCTTTCCAACTTTAAGCTACTAGTCTTTGGTTGTCCTGTGACTAACCTTTCTGATGGGTTCCAAAAAATTGCTTTTGTTTTGTTTCTTTTTAGTTTACACAGCTTTTCCTTCTTGGTGAGTTGGAGCAACTTCCTTTACAGTTTTCCACATATTAGGTATAAGCAGAACATGGAGCATGCTCTTTGCGACTCCAGGCTGATGGTTTTGCTAGTCAACTTCATATTTAATGACTTGAGATTTAAGTCAAGATAGGATGATGGCAAGACTAGTGAAAAGAAGAGTGAAATTTTGTACTTAGGAGGAATTATTATTTCCTTACAAGCACATTATTTTTGCCTTTATGAGTAGAAGGATGTATTTGGATACTAAATACTCCAAAGGGGAGTCTGTGGTTTTTGGGTCAATCAGCACTAAGTCTCTATTCTCACTTGGTTTGGTGCCCAATTGAGAATGGCTGGGTGGAATGGTACAAATTAGTAGTCTCTTACAGCTATATTTTTTATGAATGAATTATTTTAATTGCAAACTATTAATGACATTTGAGAAGCACAAGAAAGTGGAAATAGTCTCTTAATTTTGAATACCTGGGAGATGGGAACAGGCTGGTCTCAGTATTGGAGTGCTGAGTCACCAGCTTTTTAAATTCAGAGGTGTAGTGGTAGTGATACTGTTATAAATAACCCCGTTATTAACTGGAAAGGAGCAAAGGGAATGTAAAGTACACTCATGCCCAGGAAAGTCTGGGTGACATAGGGAAGGTACTTGTCTTTCAGTCACACCTGGGAACAGGTCATTGGCCAGAGTAGGTGTGGCCACTGCAAGGGCAAGAAGATTTGATATATTTTTTGAAGATTTAATATTTAATATCCTAAACAAAGGAGTTATCTCTCTTGTTGCTCTTGCTCCTGGGAACCTGGCTCTCTTGTTGCAGGGGGCTCTCCAGAGGCCATGTGGACCCCACACAATGGACTGATGGACTGCAACTAGCCTAGTGCTAAACAGGACCCAGCTCCACCTGGAGTGGAAGCTCTGGACACTGGCTCTGTTTCTCGCTCTATTGAATCCCCAGCTGCACCTCTTCCAGCACTGGACTAAGGGAAATGGGACTTTGCAAACCCAGGGATGTAATGCCACACAAATAAAAACCGCTCTTTCTCCCATGTGAGTCTCCAAAAATTCTTTCTCTCAAGGTATCTGAGGACTCGACCCCCAGCACTTCCACCTGCAGACACCCCATTTCCACCGATAACAGTAGTAATAGTGGAGGTAGAAAAATACTTGTCATCTCTACTATAAAGATGCCTTTTTAGAACTCAGTCATTTAGCTGTGGCCACCTGACTCCAGGTCATTCAGGAAGGGGATTAAAAAATGCAATAATCTCTGGGTTAAATCCTTCTCTGCTGGGATATATAGAATGAGTTCTGATTTCTTTGTAGCACATTAACTTACAAAAGGCTCAGCATATTTTGCAGAAAAGAGTATAAAAAATAGGACAATGTACCAATGAAGCGGTTATTTTTGAAACACATTTGAGTGATGTCAGCAAAATGGTAGAACAGGATGCTCCAGGCCCTCACTCCTCCAGGGAATCACCGATTTAACAACAATGTCCAGGCAGCATGGCCTTGTGGGAAATCCAGAGTATCAGCAGATTTCTCAGTAAAAATCTTTCAGGCCACGGGGGTTTGAGGTGATATATTCAGAGTAGTAAAAAGAAAACTGCCAAAAAATAAGACTATAGCTGGCAAAACAACCTTTCAAAACTCAAGGAGAAATGAAGACTTTCTCAGAAAGAAAAGCTGAGGAAGTTCATCACCACCACAACCACCCTATAGGAAGTGCTAAAGGGACTCCTTCAAACTGAAATGAAAGGATGTTAGGCAGCGACAGGAAAACACACAAATGTAAAATTCTCTAGTAAAGGTCAATAAATAGACACATATACAATTTAGTTGTATTGTAATGTTATACTTCTGTAATTAAATTTATGAAAAATCACTATTAATTCTGGTATAGATTTAGTAAACAAAAATGGCATTACTACAGAGACCACAGAAATAAAAGGAATTATGAGAACACTATGAACCTTTATACAGCAACAAAAAGGCTAAACTAGAAGAAATAGATAAATTCCTAGAAACACACAGCCTACCAAGGCTTGCATTTGGGAAAAAATCTGAACAGTCTGATAACTAGTAGGGAAATTGGAGGCGTAATCAAAACCTCACAATAAAGAATAGCCTGGGATCAAATGACTTCACTAGAGAATATACCAAGTATTTAAAGAAAATTTTGCACCAATCCTCTTCAAACACTTCTTAAAAGTGAAATGGAAGAAACACACTCAAATTTATTCTATTAATCCAGCATTACCCTGATAAAAAGGCAAGACAAAGACACTACAAAAAAACTACAGATCATATCCCTGATGAATATTGATTTTTAAAAAGTCTCCAACAGTCCTAGGGAACTATATTCAACAGTGCATTAAAAAGAATACACACCATGAGTATGTGGATTTCTTCCTTTAATCCAAGTAACTTTTCAACATATAAAAATCAATTAACAACGGACATAACTGCATGATCATCTCAACTGATGCAGTAAAACCTTGGTAGGCTGTGTGTTTCTAGGAATTTATCTATTTCTTCTAGTTTAGCCTGTTTGTTGCTGTATAAAGGTTCATAGTGTTCTCATAATTCCTTTTATTTCTGTGGTCTCTGTAGTAATGCCATTTTTGTTTACTAAGTCTATACCAGAATTAATAGTGATTTTTCATAAATTTAATTACAGAAGTATAACATTACAATACAACTAAATTGTATATGTGTCTATTTATTGACCTTTACCAGAGAATTTTACATTTGTGTGTTTTCCTGTCGCTGCCTAACATCCTTCAACACTGTTTCATAACTTCAACACTGTTTCATGATAAAAATAATTAACTAGGAATAGACAGAAACTACCTCAATATAAAAGTCAGATATGTAAAACCCACAGCAAACATCACACCTAAGGGTGAAAGACTGGAATATTTTCTTCCAAAACCAGGAACTAAGTAAGGATGATGCTTTTACCACTTTACTCAACACTAGAGGCCCAGTGCATGAAAACTCATGCACTGGAGGAGGGGGTCCCTCAGCCCGGCCTGCCCCCTCTCACCATCTGGGAGCCCTCAGGGGTGGGAGGTGACCCAGTGATCAGGGGAAGGTGACACCCCCATTACACCTCTGCTGCTGCCACTGCCAGCAGTGCAAGCCTCGGCCAGCCCTGGTTTCCTGAGCCTTGGGTGGCCCTGGGTGGCTGGGAAGCCGCTATCTGAGGTTTGCCTGCACCTCGGGCTGGCCCTGGGTGGCTGGGGGGCTGAGGAGACTGGGGGACTCCGGAGGCAGGTGGGCCCAGGCTTGCCATGCACGTGCTGCCCAGGCAGGGCTAAGGCGACTGGGCACCACCATCTTGTGGCTGTGGGCGCCACCATCTTTGAGGGTGTAGCAGTCAATTAGCATATTCTCTCCTTATTGGCTGTGGGTGCCGCCATCTTTGCAATGGCATAAGTGTCAATTAGCATATTCTGTCTTTATTAGATAGGATAGTACTGAAATTTCTAGCCATAGCAATTAGGCTAGACTAAGAAAAAATAAATAAAAGACACCAAAATGGGAAAGAAAGAAGTAAACATGTATTTGTTTGCATGTAGCATGATCTTATTAGTAGAAAACAACAAAGTTTACACACACACAATTCTGTTAGAACTAATAAACAAATTAGACAAGATTGCAGGATACAAAATCAACACTCAATAATCAGATGGTTCTAACATTAACAATGAACAATCCAAATATGAAATTAATAAAATAATGACTTTTAAAATAGCATGAAAAAGAATAAAGTACTCTGTAACAAGTACAACCAAAAAGACATAAATCATCTTATACTAAAAATTATTAAACATTGCTAAAAGAAATTAAAGGTACAAATAAGTGAAAACCATTACATGCTAATAGATTTGAAGATTTAGCATTATTGAAATGTCCATACTACCCAAAACAATCTATAGGTTCAATACAATCCTATCAAAATCCTTTTTTTTTGCAGAAATTGAAAAAAAAATGATAATTTTTTTTTTCTGGAATATCGAAGGAACTTGAACACCCAATGTAGTTTTTAAAGAGAAAAACAAAGCTGTAGACCTTACATTTCTTGATTTCAAAACATTCTACATAGCTATAGTAGTTAAGCAGTGTGCAAGTGGCATAAAAATAGGCATAGAGAGCAACAGAAAAGAATACAGAGCCCAGAAATAAATCCTCATAGGGATGGCCAAATTATCTTTGACAAGGATGCCAAGATGAGGGGGTGGGGTGTCTCTTTAATAAATGGTTTTGGAAACTATGTATATACATTCAAAAGAATAAGTTGGATCCTTACCTTATATCATATTTAAAATTTTAACTAAAAATCAATTAAAGAGCTAAACATAAGACCTAAAGTTATGAAATTCCTAGAAGAAAAGTTAGAGAAAAAGTTTCATGTTTTTCAAGTTAGAAATTATTTCTTAGATATAACACCCACATTTCAGACAACTGAAGCAAACATATACAAATAGAACTAAAGTAAAAATTCAATAACTTCTGTGCATCAAAGGAAACCATCAACAAGGTGAAAATGTAGTGTACAGAATGAGAGAAGATACTTTCAAATCATACATACAATAAGGACTTAATATCAAAAGTATATAAAGATTCATACAACTCAACAAGAAAACAGATAACCCTATTAAAAATGGACAAATAACTTGAATAGACATTTCCCCAAAATGATGTGCAAATGTCCAACAAGCATATTAAATGAAACAAAACATTCAAACCATTAGAAAAATACCAATTAAAACCACAATATTACCTCACACCCATTAGGATGGCCACTATTAAAAAACAAAAACAACAAAAAAAGTGAAAACTAAAAGCCAGAAAACATAACAAAACAAGTGTTGGCAAAAAGGTAGAGAAATTGGAACTCCTGTGCTATGTTGGTGGGGCTGTGAAATGGTACAGCTGCTAAGAAAAACAGAATGGTGGTACCACAAACATTTAAAATAGAATTACTCCATCATTCGACACCCTCGCTGCTGGGTCTATAGCAAAAGAATTGAAAGTAGGGTCTTGAGGAGATATTTGCACACACGTCCTTATTCAAAGCACTCTTCACAACAGAGCAACACAAATGTTTGCAGACAGATGAGTGGATATAAGAAAATAGGGTTCATACATACAATGAAATATTACTCAGCCTTAGAAAAGAAGGAAATCTGGTCATATGCTACCAGGTGGATGTATTGTAAGACCATTACGTCAAGTGAAATATGCCAGTCACAAAAAGTAGATATCATATGATTCCACTCACATGAAATAACTAAAGTGGTCCAACGCATAGAAACAGGAAGTAAAATCATGGTTGCTTGGGGAGGGGGGAATGGGAAGCTGTGGTTTGATAGATAAAAGAGTATCGATTGTGCAAAACATGTTCTATCTAAAGAAATGTTGTGCAATAATGAAAATAGACTTAACATTATTGATCTGTACATTAAAAAATAGTTTTATGGGTTTCATTTTATTTGTATCACAATTACAAAGCAACACATTTGCATGGAGGGATTACATGTGAATGAATTTATCTTCAACCCTTGATATCACACTTACAGGAAGTCAAACCCGCCCCAAGAAAAGCTGATTCAATGAGGAATAGTTTCAGGTAGGAATAGGATAGTGTTTGAATGTGAAACCTGAAGGGCATAGTAAGACATTAGGATGCCATCTGACTGGTAAAGAGATATTAGTGACCTGAAAAGGGTATATTGGGTAAAAGAGTACAGAGAATATTTGCAGAAAAGATAATACTTTTGTGATCCTTCTTTTATTGTGAAGGATAGAATTGGTGCTTATTATAGTAAAACCTGGAGGAGTCTTTTTTTCTTACACCTACCAATTTTCAGTGACTATGTGTCTTCATTACTGTTCTAAATTTTGTTTTAAGTCCTAACGAATACTCGTCTTACCACTAAAGAGTACACTCTTAGGTATTGCTTTTAGATGGCTTATAAGTTATTTTAAATTTTCATTTCACAGTGAGTAAAGAATTGATAGCTTGAAGCCTTATAGAAGAAAAGAACTAACATTTTTTTCCTCATTTTTTAAATAAATAGATTGGGTTAGGAATCTGGGCCTCCTGGTTAAACGGCTTGCTTATAGTCTCTCAAGTATTTATATGCCGTTCCTGCCCATGGTTTTTCCATTTATATGCCCAAGGCAACTGCATTAGTAAAAGAAGTTATCTTTTTAAAGCCTAATTATCCGGGAATTAAGCACATTTTGATTGTATTTGCACAATTTCCTTTTCTAAATAAAAGAAAATTAATTGTAGTTGTCATTGCCATACATTCTGGCCTTCACTTATGTACTGATTTTTTTCCCCCAATACCTTCTTTCTTTTCCTAAATAGGCTGTCAGAACACTATGACCAGAGTTATTCCAAGGCTAGTCTTGTGGAAAATAAACAATCTCCACTGTAGCTAAAATGCAAGCTGCAGAAACAGAATCTAAGTGGTTCAGCGTGGTAAGACATGGCCCAGAGGAAATTAGGGGATGCAGTCATGGAACATTGTAATTGTGACTATTATCGGCAGATATTGTCAGGTCTGTCTCTGTAGCTAAGAAAAGGACTAAACTAGTGAGACTTGACCATCACTGAAACTACGAAGTAACACCTCCACATGTCTCAGTACCCTTAGAATCTCCCTCTGACGATCAGTGAATGCTCGGGTTTTTTCTTCCTATTTAAGAACTAAAAGTTCACAAAACCACTAAAGAGATAGTCAACTCATAGTATTTTTTAAAAATCGTGCTTTGTTTAATTTGACTTGAGTTCTTAGCAGATGAACAGTCACCCTGATGCCATGTCATGAATATGTTTTATATCAGCTTTATGGAGACATAATTGACATGCAATTCACTCCACTTATGTAAACTTATAATTGGATAAGTTTTGTCATAAATAGACACTAAAATCATAGTTACAATTAAGATAGTGAGATTTATTGATTTCAAAGTTTCCTTCTATCCCTCTTTTTGTAATTCTATCCCAGGCAATCAATGACCCACTTTCTGTCAATTTAGATAAGTTTTGATGTTGTAGAGTTTATATGTACATAAAAAGTATCACATAAATGCATATACACACATACAAATACACATATGAAGGTGTATCATATATACTCTTTTTGTTTGATTTTCCTAATTTTGATAAATGATACTAAGGCACAATCATTGAAAGAACAAATTGATAAATTGGACTTCATTACAACTGAAAATATCTGGTCTTCTAAAGACCTTATTAAGAGAAAGAAAAGACAAGCCAGAGAGTTGGAGAAAGCATTAACAAATCATATACTTTATTAAAAATCTTGCATACAAATTACATCAAAACTCAAAATTTAATGATAATAAAACAACCCATTTTTAAAATGTCTAAAACATTTGAATAGAAACTTCAATAAGAAAAATAACATAGCAGCACATGGATAGGTGTCCACATCATGAATCACTAGGGGAAGAAATCTCACTCCAAACCCTATAGTATTGCACATTTATTAGAAAGACTAAAATTCAAAACATTGAACATACCATGTGTTGGCAAGGGCATGGAAGAACTGAAGCTATCCTATTCTCCTGTTGAGTATACAATGGTATTACAATTTTGAGAGCCAGTATCTAAGTTTATTTTAAAAATCTAAACATTTCTCTCAGATAGGATTCAGTTATTTCACTCCTCAGTATTTAATCAGGAGAAAACAAAGCATATGTCCATACAAAAACAAAGTTGTACATGTCAGCTTAATTTATAACAGACATAAACTGAAAATAGCTGAAAGTTCCCTAAACAAGTCAATGAATAAAAATTATGTTATTTCCATATACTGGAATACTACTCAGCAATAAAAGTCATAGACTACTGATGCACAACAACTTCAGTAGGTGTTTTCATAATTAGTGGTGAAAAAAATTTGCTGCCCTAGCCAGTTTTGCTCAGTGGAGAGAGCATTGGCCTACCAACTGAAGGGTTCCAGATTCAGTTCTGGTCAAGGACACATGCCCAGGTTGTGGGCTCGATTCCAAACAGGGGGCATGCAGGAGGCAGCCGATCCATGATTCTCTTTCAGCATTGGTATCTCTCTCTCTCTCTCTCTCTCTCTCTCTCTCTCTCTTCTCTCTCTCTCTCTCCCCCCACCCCCACTCCCTCCCTCTCTGAAATCAATATATGTATATATTTAAATTTGCTTAAAAACACCAAGGATATGTAAGTGCAAATGGAATAGAAATGTTTTATTGATATTTTCATATTTGGCACTTAAAAATATCAGCCTTAATATAATTCGAATGTGCATGTGTATGGTGAAAATCCCCAGTTGGAGTATCATTATATGCTCTGAAACAGTGGACTAAGGTTTTTCAGTCTAAGTTTGACATAGTTATCTAAATTGATGTTTCATATTGACCCTTCTATCTCATATAATAATAAGGCTTATTAGATATACAACAAAAAAAACACCAATTGTTTTTAAGTTTAACCATGTTCAAACAATGCCTCTCTGTCATGCTTTCTCTGTATTTCAGACTCTCCACAGCCAATGGCAAAGAAAACGCCCAGTAACTCCTGGCAATACTCTAACAGAATTATAAACACAGTGGAGAATTTTTTTGGGGGGGCAATAATGCTAGGGAATGTTTAATGGCTCTGGTTGGCCCGACTTCAGCTCTCCCCTTCATTAATCACTTTGGTCAGAACAATGCAGGAGCTCATCAACTAGGCTTCACTTCCTTGACATAACTGGAGTGAAGAAATAAATGGACACAGGCCTATTGATTCATAGGAAAATCGAGGAGCTATTCGAAGAGAAAAAGGAATGGATTGTGAACAATCAAAAGCAACAGTTGTCCACTAACAAATGGATGATACTCTGTAGAGGAAAATGATCATTCTCCCTCCTGTAGTTCTGCCAGGAAGAGTGGAATAGTGGTGGCAGCAAGATGGTGATCAGCAAATGACAGGGAAGCTAAGGTAGACTGTTTCTATTGGCATGTTGTTTGTCCTAAAGATGTATGATCCTGAGTTTGATTTGTTCAGGATGCAATGAACTCAAGAGGCCATGGAAGTGCAAGATATTGGTAGATGGTTGAAGTAGGGCAAAGACACACGTGGTGCTTTTGTAGTTCCAATGAAGGATTCAGTATGAACAAGACCCCCCCAACAGACAACCTCATTGGACGCGTGTGCGTGCATCTGTGTGTGTGTGTTTGAGTGACAGTTGAAGATGGAACTAGAAAATGAGTGTAGATTTGTAAGGGAATTTTCCATAGGATAATGTTTGCACTTGCTTTACTTAGATAAATAAAAGATTTTTCACCTTCTTGCCAGTGTGTAAGTCTAAATATAAACCTTAACTATATTTTATTTAAAATATCAAATGATTGCCACTGGTCACTGAAATCCACCTGGAAAGAAGTGTAGATGTACTTAAGCCAATGTCCTAAAAGTGCAGAAGGCACATGCTCTGCCTGCTGAGGACCATTTAGGAAGAAACGCATGAAGCAAAACCCCTTCCTTCTGATATTCCAGGACTGGAAGAAAAGGTCAAGAGAAGTTTTGCTTCTGAGGGATAAAATGAGCGCGAGGTAACTAAGGTTCGTGCATCTACTTTCATTTTACAGACAATTCTTAGCAAGCCTGTAGGTGCCGCAGTTTATTAAGGATGGCCTCTAGTTTATTGCAGATAGCAACTAAGGATATTTTTATAGAAAGAAAACACAGATGTTGTTACTAAGTTGGGATATGAAAAGGCACCTTTTCAGCAGCCTGAGTTTATGAGGCATCCAAAAAGCTCCTAAAATGCCTACTGGTCAGGGTTCCTTCTGAGAAAAGTGGCTGCAGGGTTTCCATGTCTGAGTCTGCATTTTTCAAGCCATGTGACTCATTCCATTGAGATGAGGGGGATAAAAGCATGGAGATCCTGTGCATGAAACTCCTCCAGCCACTTATCTCAGTAAGGAGCAGTCGTGGGCAGGGACTTGAGATCCTTCTGATCATTGAGCTGGGCCAGAACACAAAGGACTATTCAAGGTCCTATGATCAGCCAGCATTTCCTTCCACCAAGATGCCAGGTTGCTTTCACTCTGCATCTCTACGAAACACAGAAGCTGAGCCAGAGCTCCGTCGCACAGAGGGCAAACGGGAGACTGCCTCAGTGCTTCCGCGTTATTCTCTCAGGCAGGGGCACCAGCGCTCAGAGCTTCTGACCTAGGAACAGGCGAGGCCCCTCAGCTGTGACTGAGGCCTTTATGACTTTAGGCTTTTGGTGGTCCTGTCCACACTAAGGATTCTTCAATTAAACTCTATCATGAGATTCGTTGCTGAGCCACAGACTTGTGCCTCTGTATTCCATTTCTTTGGTCTGCTTCAAATGAAATCCTTCATTGGAGCGAGAGGAGGACCAGCGGAAGCTGGCCTTACTGCAATCAGCCAGTGAAATCCTGTACTGCTCACCTCTGGGTGTTGGGTGTATCCTGAATGACGGTCAGGTTTCATGAGATCCCAGGTTGAGGAGGCTAGGATGATTTTGTGTGGCTTCCACTTCCTCATACCCGCTAGCCTGCTATCATGTTTCCTGTCTTCCAATCTGTATTCTTTATGAACTAGAGGCCCAGTGCACAAATTCGTGCACAGGTGTGGTTTGGATGGCCCAGCTCCCATCGGGGCAAATCGGGTCCAGGCCTGCCAAGGGGAGGAGCCGTGGGAGGTTGGCTGGCCCTTCCCCCAATTGGGCATCATAGGTACTGGTTGTCCCAGTTGTTATGGTGTTCCAGTTGCTCACTTTTTATATATATAGATGTCTGCATTTTTTTCCAATAACATCATTAAATATAAAAAGGTTGTTATGGAATTTGTTTTTACTAAAAGGAGTTTAGTAAATCAGTTTTTTAAAAAATAGGAATTTATAATATATCCATCTATAAAACCTAAACATCATAGAGTTTCTTAGTAAAACTATGAATTTAAAGACACACTACTCATAGCATCCTAATATTTTCTGCAAAAGTCCAGAATAAAATAAATGAAAAAGTCCAATACCCACTTAGAGTATTAGGAGTTTTGAATAGTTGTTTCTGGCCACCATTAACAGGATAAACTAGTATTCTGAGTTCTGTGAAAACACTTTCCACATTTCTATTTCTCTTTTTTTGATTCTTAGACATAGATTTCACTTCCTGAGAAGAACATAAAATGCAGACGTAAGCCTTTGTCCTTATAACTTCCTATTTCTATGCCCACCCATGCACTTCAGATTAGCCATACTTTAAAATATGTAATTATTTTGACTGGCATATTCCTAATTCCAGAGGCTTCAAATTACTGTTCTGTCAATTTCATAAACAGTCTTCTTTGGCGAGTTACCCATTTTATGGTTGTTCTGTTTTTTGAAACACCTCTAGGTGGGGCAACAGCAACAACCAAATAGGTGGATACCTGAAGCTCTTGGCAAGGAAGATTCGATGATTTCTAAAGTCCATTGACTACTTCCATCAGGGTTTGGGGACAATTGCAGAGAACAAAAAACCTGGCTGTTTATTCTGGACAGATTTCCTTTAAGAATACTACATCACTGTGAATAATGCTCCTAAACATTAATTCTGCCTAATGAAGGTCATTTAAAAAAAATACACACACACACACACACACACACACACACACATACAGTTTGCTGAATGAATTATATTCATTCCCTTAGTTATTCCCAACATGGTAGTGATATTTTTCATAATAATTGCTTTATATGAGAGAGGCATTTTTACATTTCAAAAAGTATACATACCAAAAAAAAAAAAGACTTCAAATTAAATTTAAGTACACTAAAATAAAATCAAGAGATGCGTGCCTGCATGCAGTTAAATAATTCAATAATATGTAAATAATTATTTAGTCAAAAGAGCAGATTGGTAAAAGGGCTAGTTCCATATTTTCAGTAAGGTATAAAAATGTGTCACCCAAGAATGGGACAGAGCTGCTTAACGTTATTCTAAACAACCCTTTATCAAATATCTTAGGCACTGTTAAAAAAGGTTGTCACCAGAAATACCACAGGCATGGTTATAGCTTCCACGGTGCCTTATTGTCGGAATGTGTGACTCCACATTGACACCAAATTGCTATTCTGTCACCAGGTAAAAGCACGGGCCATTTCATCTCCTGAATGATGAAGTTTCAAATCCAAGAAGCATGGCCAGCAGCCCTCAAGGTGATTATGATGCCTCAAACCCGACAGCTTGCCCTGACAGCTTGCACATCGTCACAAAATCAAACTGTCCCTAATTCTATTAGAAGGTGCGTAAAAACGAGAGGACGAAGAAGGGAAAGGGAAAAGAAGAGGATCTTCATGTTCCCAGTAATTATACAAGTTGTTTGCAAGGAAAAGTAGGTTTTAATGGCGCCTCTCCTTGTGATGTACACAGATGAGACTAGAAGAACCCATATGGGTCCAGGGTTTGCCAGGGGAGGGACTATCAGGCTAAGCAGATGGCAGCCCCATGGCCATATGGCTACCCAGGAATGGGCCCGAGTTGTGGCACTCGGCCATGAGATAATGCTGGCAATGCTTTCATGCCAGCGCTTCAGCAGCACAGAGAATGAATACAAGGTTTGTTGACATAAAATATCATCAGAAAAAAATCACGAGTACTCTATTATATGCATCTCCACGGACTGGCTCTTTGACTTATGAAACAAATGAAAACGAATCAAATTTATGAAGTTTAATATGTTTTGGATACAGAATTATATGGATAATACTACAGAGGGTTTTTGTTTTGTTTTGTTTTTTAACTTCAAACCCAAAATCCCATTCATTGAGGTTAGTCAGAATATTTTTAGAGACTTATATTATACATATGGATTAGGACCAGTATTTCCAGTGGTTACAATAATAAACAGTAAGCTAAACACTACTGTGAACATTACCAATACTCATGTTAATCTGATGTCAAGTGACTATTTGAAAATATTTTATCTTTAAAATGTTTCTAGTCTTATTGAGCTATAGTTGGCATATAACATATATTAGTTTAAGGAGTACAAGACAATGCTTAGCAAAATCATTAGCACAGTAATTTTAGTTAACACCCATCACCCCACATAGTCCCTTTCTTTTCCTGTTAAAATGACAATTTAAAGAGAATGGTATGGTGTCAATAGCATCAGGTTTAGAAACTAAAGAGAAAGCTCATGACCTGATAAGCCAGGTACAGAAGATGACAACTTGGAAGAGTCGGTTAATTCCTCCAAGTTTCAGCTTCCTTCTCTGAAAAACGTTGATGGGTGATGTTGTTGAGAAAAGCAGGCAGTGAAAAGAGGGAGAAATGTGGAGGTCACATAGAACTCTATTCAGATCCACCTCCTCCCATTACTATCTATTTTTTTCTTGAAAGCTACTAAAACATTCAACTCAATTTCCCCATTTCGATAGGAGCTTAACAACACAGGCAGGGCTGTGGTGAGAAGTAGATGAACTAGCAGGACTTCAGGTTAGGAGACTGAAGAATTGAGCAGGGGATGGGGGAAAGCAGGGGAAGAAGGATCTCAGGCATGAGGATCAGGAGTGGCTGAAAAGGAGGGGCTGGAAACACTTACTTGCCTGGAAAGACTCTGTTCCGTCCTAGAAGACTGTCTTTGAAGTGACTTTCCCTGGTACAGGGATCTGTCCCAGGGCGCCAGGTTCCTCCAGAACCATCTCTTTCAGGCAGGTTAAAGCTTCCCAGCTCTGTCTCCCCTTAGGGAAGGTGGTTTAACCAACCTTTATGAGATCCTCGAGAGTCCTAGCGTCCCATGAAAAAGAGAGCTCCTATGCCATTTTCACTAGAGCATCAGGCCTGACCAACTAACATGAGCATTCAGAGCACCAGGCTGTCCAAATAAAGCCTTGGTGGTGCGAGCAGAGGACTCTCCAACCAACCATTCTCCAATGAGACTTTGCTAACCCAATCTTCTAATCATGATGTCATTTTTCCTCTTTTAGTGATTCTGAAAATTTACAAAACTTTTCTTTGTGTATCTGAAAGCTATCCTATATAATAAAAGCCTAATATGCAAATCGACCGAACAACAGAACAACAAGTGGAACAACCGATCGCTATGATGTGCACTGACCACCAGGGGGCAGATGCTTGATGCAGGAGCTTCCCCCACCCGCAGGCCCCAGGCCAGCCAAGGTGAGTGCCAGCAGGCCCCCCCCCTCCCACATCACTCCACCTGTCGCCCCACAGGTCAGCCCTGATTGCTGGCTAGGCCTAGGTACCTTACCCATACACAGATTTTGTGCACCAGGCCTCTAGTGTAATAATGAGAATATATTCAATCATTATATTCTTTGAAATAGCCTTTACCCTATGTTTCTCATTTAATCCCTAAACACATAAACTCAGACATGTGATACACATGTCTGACAAAATGTGTTTAAGTATTTATAAGATCTGATCAACAACAAATAATCAGTACATGATAGGAAGAGGAGCAATAACTGATCTTCCAATGAGAATATACATACATGCCCTTCCATAATAATAATAAAGGCTTAGAGCAGCTTGCATACTTTCATAAATATTTGCATTAAGTATGCAGGTATAGAAACAATTTCAACCTTATTTTTCCAACTTGCCTTCAGAGGTTACAAATAAACAATTACTCAAACCATACTGAAGTGTAACTCTTTCTTCTTTAATACTGTTTTCAATATCTGATAATACAGACAGTATATTTCATTTATTAAGCATTGCATGTGGAAATAAATAAACTGCCACGAGAATAGACCGCTGTTAATGGTCAGGAAGGTCAAGAGAAATGAGTGAATGAATGAATAACTGAGATGAAGTTTGGAAACAATTTTCCAACCAATACTTTTTAATTAATTTTTTTAATAGAGAGAGAGGAAGGTAGAATGAGAGAGATAGAAACAGCAATGAGAGAGGAACATCCATCTTCTGCCTCCTGCATGCCCCCTACTGGGGGGTCATGCCCACAAACTGGGCATGTGCCCAAACCAGGAATCAAACCTTCAATCTCTTGTTACATGGTACAATGTCCAACCAATTGAGCCACACCAGCTGGGCTGCAAGTTTTTTTTAAAAAATTGGGGCCTGTGATGTTTGAGAAACTACAAGGGGTTCTAAAGAGGACACAGGTACTTTCTCTGACCTCAAAACTAAAGTTAAAAATACAAAACAAAACACAGCAATGACTTGTGGTGCTAGGTTAAAAACTGAGAGCACTTTGCTGAGTGTAAAAGTATCTTGAAGTCAGAATCTAAAACCAGAGTGAGCCACACACCAGCTGATGACCTACAACTCCCAGCCTTTTACTTATTCATAAAATGGGACCAATGCAATACCAGCTGCCTGGCGCTGACACATGATTTTATGTGCATATCAAACACAATATGCTATATGAAAACTTAATGTAGTTTACTTAGACACAGAGATTGTTTTCAGCCACCTTTAGGAGTAAATTAGGGTTATCATGTTCAAAGCAGGAGAAACAGAAATTCGTTTGGACCCAAAATCAGTTACAGGAACGTTGCCATGTGGTACATACATGGGTGTAGACCAGGGGTCCAAACTTTTTAAACAGGGGGCCAGTTCACTGTCCCTCAGACCATTGGAGGGCCGGACTATAGTTTAAAAAAAACTATGAACAAATTCCTATGCACACCGCACATATCTTATTTTGAAGTAAAAAAACAAAACAGCAAAAACACCCACATGTGGCCCGCGGGCCGTAGTTTGAGGATGCCTGGTGTAGACACTCAGAGAAGAGGCCAGCAGAAGCATGATTCCCAGGTCAGATGAGGAGGAAACACAGCGGCATTTTGTAGTGTGAAAAATGTATATGCATTTTAAACATAAAGAAGGTTGAAATGTATGAAAATAAAACCTTCTTTAGAAGGACACTGAATGGCATTTAGGGAATTATGTTCCTATTGAGTTCTATCAAAGTAACATGGTAAATCTGTGGTTTCATTGACAGTCACTCTATTAATTAAAATGATGCTGCTCTTAAGGGATTATTGCAGAGGTAATTGAGGTCCAAGTCAGTGGACCTTTTGAAAAGGTGATGGTGTAGGTGTGCCTGACCTAATTTAAAATCTGGGTCTTGAGGTCAGAGACAGAGCAAGTGACAAGCTCTAGAAGCACTAGAAGCACTAGAAGCACTAGAAGCACTAGAAGGATACGGTACCCTGTTCTGGCTTACAGATGGAAGGGACCACAGGTCAGGAAGACAGCCTCCAGGAGCAGAAAGCAGATCTTGGCTGACAACCATCAAGGGCATGGGCCCATGGCCCTCTATAGGCAAAGAACTCACCTAACAACTAGAATGAGCTCAACTAAATTAGTGTTTGACTCGTTAGGTTGAGGACGCTATCTGTAGACCTGCTTCCAGAAATCTTGAAGGCCAGAGTAGAATTCTGACAATCACCCCAACAATCTGTATTTAAGCTCTCTCAGGAAGACTCAGAAGCATGCTAAATGGTGAAAACCAAAGCTCTAGCATGTACTCCTTCAGTTAATGTGAGCAACTGTTCCACTTTGCCTAGAACTTAACCCAGTTTCAGCTGAAAGACTTTATCCTGGGAAATCCCTCAGGCCTGGGGCAACCTGGTGGTTAATGACTCTATGACTCTAGCTTTATGATTTCAGCCCTTGTCCATCCTAATAGTACTCCCTTATCTCATCTTTAAATATGTTTTTTATTGACTTTTTTTTTTAGAAAGAGAGAAGGGAGAGGGATAGAGTGATAGAAACATGGATGAGTGAGAAACATCATCGATACGCTGCCTCCTGCATGCCCCCTACCAGGGATCAAGCCTGAAACTTGGGCATATGCCCTGACCAGGAATTGAACCAGTAACTTCTTGGTTCATAGGTTGATGTTCAACCACTGAGCTACACAGGCTAAGCACCTTCAACTCATTTCTACAACCTCTTATTTTTAGAACCTCACTCAAAATCTAATTAATAATCCATTTCCAAATTAAATGAATAAGTAAATGAAAAAAGCATGTATATAACTATCATTGCCCAATTGCTAAGGAAACTATTATAACCCATTAATTGTCAATCTTTTATTTCTATCTTAAAGTATTACATAAATTATGACAGCTGCTTTGCCTGAGACTCAAACTGATAAAGTACTACTATTTGGAATTTTGAGAGAAAGAAAAATTTGTCATATACTAGTACAACACCAGAAATGAAATGTTTGTACTTAGAATGACCACTTTATTTTTGCTTACTTTTCACTGACCCAAAGAAGCTTCATAGACAAGTCTAACTTTACGTGGCAACGGATTTTCATTCAGGTGCCCAGAAGTTATTACTGCTAGAGTGTGTGTGTGTGTGGGGGGGGGGGGGGGGGGGGGGGGGGAGAGAGAGAGAGAGAGAGAGAGAGAGAGAGAGAGAGAGAGAGAGAGAGAGATGCTGTCAGAAAACTTAAGACTTTCTTGGCACTTCAATTTTTTAAGAATGTCAGAACAAAAAATAAAGGAAAGGAAGTTTGTGAATCTAGAAAGTATCTGGGGAATAGATTTCTACTTCCACAATACACATAATCAATAACCTAAGCTCAGATATTTGGGCAATTTAGGTATGGCTACCAAATTTTGCAGGGACAAGCCTGAAACACTAGTATATGTCCATTAGTTACTTTTTAATCAAAACACTTAAACTTTTTTGGTTTAAATAAGATTTGGAAGGCTCTTTATGTTTATATCTTGGGAATATACTAATACATGTGCAAATATGAAAACAACCAGAGGATATTTTTGTCTCCTTTCCTTGATCCAAGTTCATTATTACAATGGTTGAGACATCACACGTTCTGTCTGATTCTCAGGTGGCTATGTTCAAACATCTTATGCCATTCTTCTTTTTTTCCCCAACCATAGTTCATAGTCTATTGTAAGACTCTGGAAATGGGGGAAACTAAAAAAGAATCAGAGTTTGAGATCAACAGAAGTGCTCAGGGTTGAATAGAGCTGTCATAGGTCAATCATTCTTTTATTTTTTAAAGAGAGTATTTTTTGTGGGGCATATTGAAAGGAAATGTTTAATAATAAAAGTAAGACATGGAGTCTGGATACTTCTATTGAATAATCATGAAACCTGGAAAATAAGTGCTATCTGACTATGCAAATATTAGCAGAAATTTTTACTTTGACTAATGAAAGAGTTGAGTCCCAATTCATTCTTTTAGTGACAAAATTCCCTATATCTATCGACTTCTAGAAAAATATTTAAGGTTTTTTTATGTTATATTAATATCTACATTGCCTATAGGAAGTACAGCATATTACTTTTACCATGGGCATTGAAACCCAAGCACTTTGGAGAATGGCAAATATGTATGTTGACGTTGCTATCATTATAGATGATGATGATGATTTACCTCATGAAATTTATTCTAAAACTGAAATAAAGGGTAAACACTAATCCTTAATTATTTTTTTATTTTTTGTTTACATTTTATGGGGGAATATCTGATCAAATAAACATGGGTAGGAAAATGCACTGTATTACTTCTCTTTCTCTTTCTTCTCTTTCTCTCTCTTTTTGTCTCTGGAACAAGTCTAGGACTTTGGGTATTTCAAAATTTTGGGTGTGTTGACTGAACTATGTATTTAACCTGATGCTTACAAGAAAACTTGGACTATTTTCTTGTCATATGGATAAATATTACCAAGTATCACATATCCTATGAAAAAACAGTGTAGTTGATTTGAGGATTATGAACATCCTGACATCAAGAAATATATCTGCATTTTGAGCCAGCCTCCATAATATGAAAAAAATATCTTTGGAAGTGGCTGCTCTTTGATAGGATTTGTGGTACAATAGAAGGGAAGTTCAGAAAGACCTAGCTGGAAGAAGAAAAAAAAAGGAGTCTGTAAGGATTTTTTTGTGAAGGAAAATAAAAACAAAATTAGATGTTCCCACGAGTAGCCTCTACTGAGAGATGGTATACATAAATGGCTGCCTGCTTCCTTCCCAGAACCCTCTGGGAAACATACCAAATGCAAAAAAGTCAGAGAAGGAAAATTAGGAAAGAATTTAGCATATTATCCACTTCTTCTTCCAAAATAAATAAGAGGGAGACCCAGTAAGATGTGGAAGTAAGTTTTTGAAGGATTTTAAAGTAAACAGGGATTTATTAAATCTATCGTATCTTGACCAGATTTGGGACTTTGTCCTGAGTCACCAGGCTGCAGCATTTTCTTTGGCAATCTGTATAGAATAGAAGGAGAATTATATTAGCTCTGCATAATGCATTAAAATGAATTTAATGTGAACAATAAAAAGTTCAAGCTATTTTATTCCTAAAGTCATCCAATTTCCTCTCTCTAACTGAAATGGAGGGAAAACACTAATCCTACCCCTATAAAACCAGAAATTCACCACATTCCCAATTGGTTCAATATAGTCAGAATTAGGTAGCGCTCACTAAAACCTTGTACAAATTCTCTCAGTAGCTTCTAAAAATGTCATAGTTTTTTAAAAAGAGAATGGACTCCCAAAATGATGACCAATCTAGAATCATATTCTTGGGGGCTGACCTTTTAAAACATGATTTTAAAGGTGACTATACATATTTTTTATGTCATATCTCAGTTCCCCTCCAATTCTCATATTTTAAATTAATTTTATGCTAAATTTTATTCTTGTGATTATGCATAAAGTATTTTCAATCTTAAGACTCCGAGGTTAAATTTTATTTTAAATTAAAATATCCTATAAGTTAACATTTATAACTCCTATTCTGTATAATAACATTAGAATATTAATAAAAAAATTTGTATTATTTTGTAGTTCAGATGACTCTGTCTGTAACATCCTTGACAGAGGATGGCTTCCATCTACATCTGTAGCATTTTAGAGATATAACCTATTTAACCTTGAAAACAGAACTCTGCTTGGAAGAAAGACTAATAATCATACCAGTAAATCATCGGTTTATCATTGCAAGTTACATTACCTAATTTTAATAATGTTTATGCTTCTTCCAGCTGAGATGTATCATATTTCTTGCATGCTTTTAGATAGAGGCCAGCGTATAAATCACGCATTGTTGATGAGATAAATTATAGGTAAAAGGTGTCTTGTGATCCCTTCTTATGTCCCTTAGTGGGTATAGGGGACATAGTTATCACTAATTATCAATCAGAATATAAATGTATAAAACAAACACTTTATATTTCATCCATTCCCCCTTCCTAATAGTTGAAAATCATTTGTTTTGAACTATTGGTCTTAAGCTTCCTCTAATAAGCTTGGAACCCAGAATGTCTTTAGAGGGAGGTGATGTGAACAAATGAGGTGGAGTAAAAAATAATGTGCAATATTCAGGGAATTTATTTCCTGAGCATAGGGGCAGAAAACTAAGTCAGATGATTATATATTGATTTGGCTCATGTAACTAAATGGCTTTCACTATCCATTGTGAACATGGTATGATTCTTATTGCAATCTATGCAAATAGGTAAGAAGTTAAAAAGACAACCAAACCTCCTATTTACATATTGTTCTTATATTATGCCAACATAAATGGCAACAACTGTTGTTTTTAATCCTCTCTCATTATCCTTAATTTTTCTGTTATTTTCAAAGTATTTTCTCCAAAATAAAAATTCTCCCCTCCTTTAGTTACTATAGATTGGGTGGTTGGCCATTAGGGTTACTTATATATACACCTTTTTAAAAGTCAGAATTTACATATCGCTTTGTTATAATTCTATACTCTGTATGCAGCTCAATATGGATTTCATGATGCCTCTTATCTTCTCAATTGCCTAAGTGGTCCTGAGTGGTGTTCTGATATTTTCTCGAGAAATAAATGCAGAAATACAGGGAGAATAAAAGAACAAGTTCTTAAGCATCACAGACTCCATTCTGATGCTGCAAATATAACCAATGAAATATTAAGAGATAAGAACCCTGAATTTTAGGGATTATCTGAGAAAAGAGAATTTTGAGTGAGGAGCTATATTGGAAAATTTCTATTTCACTCTCTGATGAGACTAGCCAATAGGTTATGATGCAGCTAGATATGAGAAGTGGCCCCTAATAATCTCTTGCCTTATAAATTCTGTGTTTCTCAAGTGCCTGAAAAAGAAGTCTAATCTTTACTGCTGAACTTAGAAGTTAAAAATAATTGAAATGTTTTATCATCCCATGATTCAAGGAGTGTCACATCAGAAAAAAAGAAAAAAAAGCATCATGATATCACTACTGCGGAGTAGATACGATATATAGCCAAATAGGCTAGGGAAATCAGAGTTTGCACCCAGCAAATTAGAGAGTCCCTGGCATGGGCCATGATGAGACTTCTTACTTCTCAAAGTGATGAGAAAATCTGTGGCTGATGCCAGCCCAGAACCACTTATTCAGAAATATGATGGATCTCTGATCCATCTAACACCTGCCCTGCATGTATCCAACTCCATAAGTAGGTTTCTACAGAGGATACCCTGGTAGGTCCATGCTTCTCTCCAGGATATTAATAAGAAGAGCAGGAAATACCTAAAATGAAGTTTCTGAACTTGACTATCATGACTTTATATATGCTGAGAAGACTTATTAATTGAAAGCCCCAAATAGTTCAGATTAAATTCTCTGTCATGAGGCAGGCTGAAAGTAAATAAATAAATAAGTAAATAAAATTCTAGAAATACAGTTGAACATATCTGAATTTGGCTGACTCAAGAATATTTAGAATGTTAGAGTTATTATACAAGGACCACTATCCCAGTCAAGTTGGCTTAAGTAACAGTGCATTCTTATTTTTTACATGTTTTTGGCAAGAAAGAAATAAGCAGTTGCCACATCATTTAGGAACTGGAAATTAAGCACAGATAGATCACATTGGGGCTTATTTTTAAAAAGCAAGAATGACACCCTAACCTGTTTGGCTCAGTGGATAGAGCATCAGCCTGCATACTGAAGAACTTCCCCCCCCCCCGCACCCCCCCCTCCATTCTGGTCAAGGGCATCTACCTTGGTTGCAGGCTCAATCCCCAGTAGGAGGCGTGCAGGAGGCAGCTGATCCATGTTGCTCTCTCACCTATGCTTTTAACTCTCTATCCGTCTCCCTTCCTCTCTATAAAAATCAATTATATATATATATATATATATGTTATATGTGTGTATTATATATAATATACATATTTATTTATTTTTTAAAAATATTTTTTATTGATTTCAGAGAGAAAGAAGAGGAAGAGAGAGATAGAAACATCAATGATGAGAAAGAATCATTGATTAGCTGCTTCCTGCATGCCCCCTACTGGGGATTGAACCTTCAACCTGGGCATGTGCCCTTGACCAGAATCAAACCCAGGATCCTTCAGTCCACAGGCCGAAGCTCTATCCTACTCAGCCAAACCTTCCAGGGCTATTTTTTTTTTAAAGGCAAGAACCACCTTTATATTCTATTCATTGGAGGTATGTAGTCTCTCATAAGCTACTTCAATGATTCATTGTCCTCTCTCAACAGATTACCCCTATCTGACCTCCTCTCTGCTTAGTCATGTGTCATTATAGCTTCTTCGAAAGCTACCCTTACTTCTGACCTTAAAAAATAAAATCGCACATTTTATTTGGCCTCTGTTATTTACCGGCCTAAATCTCTCAATATGTTCATTTTAAATACCTTGCCTCAACTTGGGTCAAGTTTTCCACCATAATCATATCAGCTGTGACCAGGTGACCAGGTGAACTATCCACTACACACAAATACCATCCCCTTCTTTCTGAGGAGCTGCGGATGAGTATACTTGCCTTAGAAGGGATAACAGGGTAGTCATAAAAATTATCTTAAGACAGAGTGCTTGAAAATACTCACTTTATCCTTCCAAAAATCATGCAAGCAATTTTCAATAGTTCTAAAATCTACTCAATGCATACATTATGATAAGTTGATACCTTTTTTATTTTAGAATTGATTGCCTTCATGCTAACTTCTTTTTTTCAACTAAAAAATAATTTGCTTGAATTTCATAGACAAAAGCTTGATTAATGAAGGCACAGAATTTTCAAAAAAATTAAAAACATAGTCATTGGTTTCCAGCATTTAAGAATGACTCTTTTCTCTAATTCAGTAAAAATTATCAACAAATCTTCACTTCCATACATGTTAGAAAATTTTTGTTCAGTAATTGTATACCCAGATTTTGGAAATTGGCATTCATATCACCCGGGAACAGTATCAAACCTTAAATTGCATTCTTTCTTCAGGTGACATCTTATAACACTGAATGATGGCATAATTTTCCTATCAGGGTTTCTTCAGTCTTGGGACTCTGACTTTTTCCTCTTGGTTTAAATGACACAATTACAGCAAGGACAAATTTAGTGTTTTGCTCTTTTGGTAACCTGTTCTCTCAATAAGAACATCTGTTTTACAGTCACTTCCTGTTTATAGGGTAAGCTATTGTAGTTAAATTTCAAAAATGTCAAACTCAATAAAAAATCCAGATTGTTTCAGTGAACAAGGGAAATGGCTAATGTGTGTAAAGAGTCCATATAATCTAGTGGGAAGAATCCCCTGCTGGGAATGGGGAGGAGTAATTTCTATTCCCAAGCTCTCTCCTGAATTATGGGCCATGTCTACGCAAGGATAAAACTGTATTCCAAGGACAAACAGACTAATGCACATGGGGAAGGACCTGGTGCGTGAATGGGAAACTCTCAAGGCTCTGGCAAAGTAGTTATGTGCCCCACAAAGGTGAAACCCTCTTGAACGTGGTTGGATTTCCTAGTAGGTCCTTTAGTGTCTGTGACACACATGGCATTAGCCTAAGCAGAAATAGGGATTGACTTGGTAGAACAGAGCAGATTCTAAAAAAGTACATGTATCTCTAAAGAAGCAGTATCTCAATGGTTAGTCACTGGCAGATGGCGGGGTCAGTTTGGGGATGCTGGAGCCTAGGTGGGCTAAGGAACGTGGAGGGGGCTACAAATTGCAACTATATTCTGGTAAATAATTTGATTCTTATGTTTAATTCTCTGAAGCTCTATAATGCCTCTAAATTTTCAACAGTAGGAACATAAAACTCTCCCAATTCTATGCCCTTTCCCCTTTATATCCTATCTAATAATAGACAAATATGCAAATTGACCATACCTCCAACACACCCACAAGCCACGCCCACCATCCAATCAGAGCGAGTATGCAAATTAACCCAAACCAAGATGGCTACAGCCACAGAGAGTAAGGTTTCCTAGGTAACAGAGGAAGCCAAGCTTTCCGCCTGCCCTGGTCAGGCCTAAGCCTCCACTCAAGCTACAAAGTTTCAGTTATAGAAGGTAAACAAATTCAAACAAATGGCAGCAGGATGGAGCTTGAGAGAGCAGGCCAGGGTTGCCACCGGCAACAGGGGAAGCAAAGCTTTTCGCACACCCTGGCCAGCCAGGCCTCCACTTAAGGCTACAAAGTTTCAATTATAACCCCAACACAAATGGCTGCCTGCAGAGGGAGCCCCAGGCTTGGCTCCGGTCCAGGCTACAAAGTTTCAATTGTAGAAGGAAAATAAATTCCAGATACCAGAGTCTCTGCTTGGGTTGCCAGGGGGCGTGGCCGGCCTGCAAACCACCACAGGCCCCTCGCTCAGGCCACCCCACACCCCAAGGGAACCCCCACTTGATCCGGGACGCCCTTCAGGGCAAACCAGCTGGCCCCCACCCCTGTACCAGGCCTCTATCCTATCTAATAAAAGAGTAATATGCAGATTGATCATCACTGCAACACACAATATAGCTGCCCCTATGTGGTCAAAGATCCTGCCCCCATGAGGACAGAAGATGGCCACCACAAGATGGCCAGCAGGAGAGGGCAGTTGGGAGGCACCCGGCCTGCAAGGGAGGGCAGTTGAGAGGGACCAGGCCTGCAAGGGAGGGCAGTTGGAGGTGATCAACCCTGAAGGAGAGGGCAGTTAGGGGTGACCAGGCTGGCAGAGGAGGGAAGTTGGGGGCAAACAGGCTGGCAGCAGAGTGGTTAGGGGGTGATCAGGCTGGCAGGCAGAAGCGGTTAGGGGCAATCAGGAAGACAGGCAGGCAAGCAGTTGGGAGCCAGCAGTCCTGGATTGTGAGAGGGGTCCCAGATTGGAGAGGGTACAGGCTGGGCTGAGAGACAACCCCCCTCTGTGCACAAATTTCGTGCACCGGGCCTCTAGTTTGTTCATAATGAAGGATTTCAGAGTTTCTTTGACAGTTGTGGTAGGGCAGTTTAATCATCTGCATTTCAGGGGCTTGATAGCATGATTCTCGTTGACCACGAGTGTCTGCTGGCCCAGTCTGAACAACTGTGTTGTCAAATGTGTAGTCAGACACACACTGTGTGTTTTTCAGTCAGCAAGCACCATGCGTGAGCCTTGCTTGACTAACAGCTGTGAACTGCCAATGCATATACATGTTGAGTAAAATCTGAGTTAAGTGATTACTTGGAAGTATGGCTACTCCTCATTATTTTTAAGGTTTTTAATAGGAGAGCTCTAGAGTACCAAAGTAAAGCAAAAGCAGAAATAAAAAGACCAATGTAAACAAAACACAGAAACAGTGGAAAGCTTTTTTACTTTTCAAATCAATTTAGAAAATGAAAACAATGAATAATATTTTCATTTTCCATTGTTTTCCTTCATTCCTACTCAGTTGCTATTGAGGATGATCAAGAGATTTCAAGTTGATAATGAAGTTGATCTAAAGGACATTAAACTTAAACTTCAAAAAGAATATTTGATGGAGAGTCAGCAATCCTTGTTTCTGGTCCAGTCCCAAATCAATCAATAAACTCCAACTAGGCAGATAGCACCCACCCCTACCTCCTCCACATTCTCTTATATTTACCTCTTTAGCAGACTGCCCAGATACAAATCACTTTCCTCCCATCTTTTTCACAAGGATCACGCAGGAACATTACTTGCTATGATGACAGTCTCTTCCCTATCATGCCCTTCCCCCTGTAACAAAGCGGGCAGAGGAAAGTATCTTAGAATCCCCAGAAGGTAGTGCTTTTTTGTTTGTTTTACTTTATTGTGTATAAGGCAAGGTTTTCCATTATCTAGTGTGATGAGAAATTTCTGTGCCTTAGGTATTAGGAAAGAATGGTTTACTTCCAAGGACAAGAACTGGATAAGAGAGGAATTGCTGGTTCAACTAAAGAGTCTTTGTATTTGAGACATGGAAGCATGGAACAGACTAACCCAGTAGTCTGCAAACTCATTAGTCAACAGAGCCAAATATCAACAGTACAACGATTGAAATTTCTTTTGAGAGTTAAATTTTTTAAACTTAAACTTCTTCTAACGCCACTTCTTCAAAATAGACTCACCCAGGCCATGGTATTTTGTGGAAGAGCCACACTCAAGGGGCCAAAGAGCCGCATGTGGCTCGTGAGCCGCAGTTTGCTGACCACGGGACTAACCAATCTCAGAGGGAAGGGGATGGGAAGAGATCAACCAAATAACTTATATGCATAAATGCATAACTCATGGAACAGATAATAATGCAGTGAAATCCTGTGGGGTGTGGGGTGAAGGGGGTCTATGGGGGAAATAAAGGGGACATCTATAATATTCTAAACAATAAAGATAAATTTCAAAATAAAAATAAAGAGCCTTTGTAATTAGGGATTATGCCATTAGATTTAATTAGAGATGGTGATGCTGGGTTAGCAGTCATCTTTGGGGAATTAGAGAGGGAATATGGGGGAAGCAAAGATGGATTCAAATCCTGTGTTTCAAAATATTAAATAAAAAAATAGCTGTTCAATTATGAAAGAAAATCTGCAAGAGAGAAAAGAAACGCGATTCTGGGTCTATTATAAACTCTGTGTCCTGATGTTGCTTGAAGAGGTGACAGTGAGGTCCAGTCAGGTGCTACTGGCAGAGGCAAGAGTCTCTGTGAGAGAGATGGTGTCTCCCAGTCTTCATCACTGCATCTGATGTGACATTTTAGGCTCAGCCCTGCCACCCCCATTATTGCTGTGATTCTTTCCCAATTTCCTCCAAAGGAAAAGATGCTCTCCAACATGCCCAAATAGAAGAAACTAACCCCTGCCACAGACATCCTTCACACTCAGGGACCTACGGGCTGTAGTAACATGCAGAGGAGGAAGACACTGGCTACAACTTAGGAGCCTGCTGATTCTGGTTCACAGAAAGGTAGAGGGTACCACTAGGGTTGAGCTTCAGTGTTCAGGGTAGAGCAGAGCTTTTCAAATATTAACGTGTAAATCTTGGTTAAATGTAGATTATGACTCTGTAGATCAAGATGGAGCCTAAGGTGCTGCAGGTGTAAAATATTCCCAGGTGAGGCCTAGACTCCTGGTCCTTTCAGTAAAACAGGGTAGGTGAAATGCTCCTAAATAATTTGTGGGGTATTTAGAAGGGTATTCTGGTTAACCTAATATATAAAAAGCCAGGGGCCATCACGACCGAAACACCTGGACGGATCACTGAACAGCAGGCTGCGTGGGGCAACAAGGCCGGCAGGGGGGTTAGTGAGGGACAACAAAATGATTGAACAGCAGGCTGCATGGGCAACCAGGCTGGCAGGAGGGTTAGTGAGGGAGGACCAAACCACTGAACAGCAGGCTGCATGGGGCAACCACACCGGCAAGGGGGGCAGTTGGGGGCGACCAGGCCGGCAGGGGGGCAGTTGGGGGTGACCAGGCCAGTGGGCAGGGGGGGCAGTTAAGGGGCGATCAGGCCAGGAGGCAGAGGTGGTTAGGGGCGATCAGGCAGGCAGGCAGGTGAGCAGTTAGGAGCCAGCAGTCCTGGATTGTGAGAGGGATTCTGACTGCCAGTTTAGGTCAGGTCCCCGGGATTGGGCCTAAACTGACAGTCAGACATCCCCTGAGGGGTCCCAGATTGGAGAGATTGTAGGCTGGGATGAGGGGACCGCCCGCCCCGCCCATGAACGAATTTTGTGCACCAGGCCTCTAGTATATGATAACATTACTCTTCATTATATGATTTAAAAAACACAATCTAACCTGGCCGGTGTGGCTCAGTGGTTGAGCGTGGACCTATGAGCCAGGAGATTAGAGTTCAATTCCTGGTCAGGGCACATGCTCAGGTTGCAGGTTAGATCCCCTGTGTGAGGTGTGCAGGAGGCAGCCGATAGATGATTTTCTTTCATCATTGATGTGTCTATCCTCCTTTCCCTCTCCCATCCTCTCTCTGAAATCAATAAAAACATATTTTTAAATATATGTCTGACCGCTTTTGTCTGATATACAAAACATATGGCCTCATGATCTCAGAGAAATGAAGAAAACCTAAAGAAATGGTGCATGTTGCTTATATGCACTGTGGGAGGCTCATGAACATGCACAGAATCAAGGTGGCAGTGCCGTGTAGTACCCTTAAACAGAAAAACTTGATTTTCTCACCCGTCTGTAAATAGGTAGTTCGCCATCTGTAAAGGGTCTTAGAGGAACATGAATATGCAACATGTGCAAGAAGAGACAGTGCCCTATTTACAAAACAAACTGGAAGATTGCATTTGGCTTGTTCTGGGAAACCAAAATAAATATGTTCCTTTAAAATTCCATCTATTTATGGTAATGAACTAAAACAGAATGGTAATAAAAACATAAAAGATGAAGAGAAAAATAAATATCAAATCTAGAAACCTAGATGGTGAGTTTTTAAAGTGAATTTAAGTGCATGTTTTATAACTGATTTTCTTCAAAATTATAGGCCACTCTTGGGAAAATTCAGATTAAAGGAGTTGTTCTGTATATATGTTATCCGGAAAATACCAATGCCGCCAGAAATGTTTGCATGCTTTTTTTTTTTCAAGATTGACATGTTTTTACCAGCATAATTGGACCAGAAAATTACTAAATGCTTGGAAGCTAGGAATGGTTTGAAAAAACTGTAAATAGTGATGATTTTGTTACAAATGTATACCTGAAAAAAAATCAATTAAATTTTCATAGTATTTGTTATCTCCACTTTATTTTGCTAAGCACTCAATCACTTTCACTTTTAAAAAATAATTTATTGCCTGATCTCTAATATAATTCATCTAGAAATTACATGTATATCTCGTATGAAATTCAATTCAATATTCTTAATCTTCTGAATGGCTTGCCAGTTGTATCAAGTGCTATTTATGAGTATTCTTCTTAACCATTGAAAAGAAAATTCAAACTTGTCAACTAATAAATTTATGCATTTCATTATTTTCTGGATTGTTAATTCTCATTATCAATTTGTGTATTTTTGCAATATATAGATATATGTATATATTCATGTCTATATTTATAAATATGTATTTTATACATAAATATATAAATATATATAGCATATATATATTTGCATGCATTTGAATTTTAATTCAGAAATTGTATTATCTACCTTGGAGTGTTCAGACAAAGATATTATATTAAGAGCCCTACATTCTGTCTGGCATTTGTTAAAACCATAACTTTTAGCTATTATTATTTGAAAATAAATTTTAAAAATTTTTTTATTGATTTCACAAAGGAAGGAGAGGGAACAAGAGATAGAAACATCAATGATGAGAGATAATCATTGATTGGCTACTTCCTGCACACCCACACTGGGATTGAGCCTACAACCTAGGCTGTGCCCTGACTAGAAATCTAACCATGACCTCCTGGTTTATAGGTCGATGCTCAACCACTGAGCCATGCCAGCTGAGTAAAATTAAAAATTTTAATGAAATTTGAGGCTCCTGAAAATAGTTTGATAGTAGAAACACAGAGAAAGACACCACCTTCTGAGAAACTTATGGGCAATTGGAACTTGATGGTATCTTCTACAGCTTTATTAAGCTAGAATAAATTGCAATATCTAAATATATATTTTGATAAGTATCGAAAAAAAATTGATAAGTATGTACCCACAGTCACCACTGAGATAATGAATGTATCCATCACTACAGTGATTTACTCATGTACTTCTGTGTCCTCTCTTCCACCATCTCCCCCACTCTCAATACACTATTCCTGTGCTTTTGTTCACTGTTGATTAGTTTGCATTTTCTAGAAATCTATGAAAATGGACTCATACAATATGTCAGTACATAATTTTTTGGGTCTGGTTTCTTTTACTCAGTGTAATTTCTTTGAGATTCATCAGGCTATTCAGCCCATCAACAGTTCATTCCTTTTTATTGCTAACTAGCATTCCACTGTGTAGATATAACCCCATTGTTTATCTATTCACCTGATGGCGAAATCATTCTTCTTCCCAGATGTTGGCTTTTATTATAAAGCTGCTTTGAACATCAATGTACAAATCTTAGCGTGTAGATGTGTTTTGGTTTCTCTTATTTTTTTTCTTGTCTCTGAGGACCATTGTCATGCTCTGTCCAATGTCTGAAACCTTTTACTTCATATATTTTGTGCTCTTTTGTAATGTTTTGGACAGAAGGGTATATTTAAATCTTGTTACTCCACCTTAGCTGGAAGTGGGCCTTACCCCCTATTACTTGGATGACAGATTCTCCATTGATTATCAATTATGGTGTGTGTTTTTTTCCTGCAACAGGTTAAGCTCTGTGTAGGCAGAAATTTTTTTTTTTCTGTTTTGTTTTTGTTTTTTTCTGTTTTTGCTTTCAGTTTCTATGAAATGTTTCTACCATTTAACTGAAACTCCATAAATATTTATTGAATTAATATTAAATTTGAGTAACAGAAAACTCAAAAAAAAGGGGCCTGCAAGCATATGGAAATTTATTTTTTGTGCTATTTACATTATTACTTTGGCATACTCATCATGCTTTCCCAATGTTGTATGTATGATTGGAATCTTGCCATGGCTTACATAGGAAATCTAAAGGGGTGTGTTACATATAAGCCACTATATGGGACTCTTCCTTAACTCTCCTTTCCTTTTCAATTTTTAGCACAGTGGACAACAAGGGGCTTAATAAGTGTCATTTTATTCAAGTAACTAGGAAATGCAAATAGGAATCCCTTAGGAAGTAACTCAGCCATATGCAGAGTTAATCTATGCTTGCAAAATTTGAGAAACTATAAAGATTGCCTGGCAGGGCATGCACTGAGAAAGAAATAGCTAAAGAAATGTTTTCTGGTAAACACACACAATTCAATTTGACAGACACCTGACAGGAGAAAGAAAGAATTTGTGATATAACAGATGGAGGAGCAGGTACGGAACAGTACAGACAAGGAGTGCTTTACACCACTAGCAGGGAGGCAATCAAAGCGATTTTTCTGAGCAAGTGATACCTGAATACGTTCTGAGGATGACAAGTGCACCAGGTGGGGGGGGGGGGGGGAAGGTAAGACTCCCAAGACCTCGTGTACAAGGAAGTCAGCCAATGCTGACAAGTACAGGCATGTCCCCTGATCAACACAGGTCCTTCTTCATATCAAGCACCATGAGTGAACTAACCCATGTGTATCTTCCTAGAAGATTTTATTACCTGTATGTGCCAGGGAACAAGGGCGTGGATATATGAGGATTAGGTGGGAGAAGTAGCCATCGACTGGTTCACGAAGAGTCTCAGATAACAGGTAAAAGCCTAGGATATCAGAGTGAAATACAGGCTGGGATATGCGGCAAGGTTTGCATCTTTGGAAGACAGCACTGATAGTAACACTGAGAATTTGGGGAAACTGGAGGCTACTGTCTGAAATGCTGAGGCTCTGAACCAAAGCTCTGATACAAATCATGTCACTGGGAACAGGAGAGGAGGGTAAGTTGGCAATCCTATCTAATAAAAGAGAAATATGCAAATTGACTGTACCTCCGCTACACCCACCAGCCATGCCCACCAGCCAATCAGGAGTGAGTATGCAAATTAACCCAACCAAGATGGCAATTAATTTGCTTTTCCAGACACAGAGAAAAGACTGAAGACAGTGTAGAAGGAAGCCAAGCATTGCAGAAGGGAGTGAAGCTGCGGAGAAGCAAGCAAGCGGGGCGGTGGTGAAGGGAAGGAAGCAGGTGGAGCGGCGGAGATGGGAGGAAAGCAGGCGGGGTGGCGGAGACTGCCGCAGGAAGCCTTATTCTTGCAGGAATCTTCCTGCAACAGTTCTCTAGTTTATTTAATAAGTAAAAGTTAAAATATTTACTGATTTATTACATGCAATGGTGATATTTCAGGTTCATTCCCTAAGAGGATCCTGAAACAGATGCATATGTAAGAATATTTGGGGCCCGACTGGTGTGGCTCAGTGGTTGAGTGTTGACCCATGAACCAGGAGGTCATAATTTGATTCCCAGTCAGTGCACATGCCCTGGTTGCAGGCTCGATCCCCAGTATGGGGTGCGCAGAAGGCAGCGGTCATTGATTCTCTCTCATCATTGATGTTTCTATCTCTCTCTCCCTCTCCCTCCCTCTCCCTGAAGACAATTAAAAGATTTTTTAAAAGAATATTTGGGGGAATGTCAATCATCCTGGAAACATGAAATACAGACAGTAGGAGAGAAAGGGGGGGAAGAGGAGCCATGATAATGATGTCTCATTGGATTGTCCTTCCCTGTGGACAGTTAGTTGCTTGTTCATTTGAAACCACCAAAGAAACCACAGGGAATACATCTTAAAGTTGTCCTGAGTAGACGCTGGAGAGAGAGGCAATCATTCACTATTTATTAGGTTGCATTCTCCATTGATGACTGTGCACCCCATCTCTCACTCACCTCCATCTGTGGGTTACGCATTCAGGGACTCAGAGTGGGTTTCTGTAACTTCCCACATCAACAGACAGGGCTAGGAGCATGCCACAGGAGTTGACAGGATGGAAAATGTGTAAAATTGACTGAATTCCATGAGATGGCTGAGGTAAGAGGCAGGTGAGAGAGATCCACAGGACCTTAAGGGATGCACAGGAGGTGTCCAGTTCAGTAAAGAAAAAGAGAACATGCAGAACGAATATAGAATGAGAACGCCTAACAGAAGTATGAAATTGGCAGGAGAAACTCATGTGTTGAAACATTTGTTGTATGTACAGAGAAATTGGCATTGACACAATAAGGTGGTTTTGATCATAGGTGAGTTGTAGGTGGGAAGCAGGCAATGTAATATACTTTTCCAACTTTGCAAAGTTGCTGGGCTCTTTTTATCTTTCCCTAACGTTAGTTATTTAGGTTTCTAAACAGTCTTTCTAAGAAATGGGGGGGAAGGGGTCGGAGGGGGGGGGAAAGGCTTTCAGATCATGAAATGTGCCCATGGAGACCAGTCTTCAGACTCTATTTGAGATTCTTTTTACCAAAGAAAGTAATCTTCAGAGTAGAACTGCAAGCTTAAAAGTTATTTTGCTTTCAGATTCATCTCTGAATGTTGCCATGCTAAAAGAAACTTTTACAAAACAAGAAGAAAGCTTTGAAACTTCACACATAGCCACAGGCATACCTACCTCTGCATAGCCACAGGGACACCCAGGGCTTTAATGCGAAGAAAAAAAGGCAGCGCATCCCTCTACCCGCAATACCATCTAGAGGACATTTACGATACTCTTCACACATACACACATGATTACGTGTGCACACGGACACACACACACACACACACACACCTGAATAATAGCCCATGAGTAGCGCAGACTGAGTGATACTCGCAGATATTTTTTTCTTGCTTACAAGTTTTATTCCAATCACACCTATACGATTTTTCAGAAAACTCTGTAATTCACCTCATAGTTTTCAAAATTCAGGTATTTATTCACTAAGTGGGTGTATTCTTGAACTATAGATTCACAGAAAATGGAAACTTACAGGAAGTCAGTCTCTGGTTCACTCCCTAATTGTACAGGTTTTATGAAACCCACAACCCTCAGGCAGTTATTGAGCATAATCACCTCTCTACTTACCCATCTAAAAATTAAAATTAGAGTATTTACCAGTTATATTGTACATTCCTACCCAGAGAAACAGATGAGTAGAGAACATTTCGTACAGATAAAACCACCTATCTTGACAAGAGAGGGGGCAGGTCATTTGAGGAACTTAGATTCAGTGCAGCAGAGCTGTGGTTTGAGGGACTAGAGAAAGATAAGTCAGGAAAAAAAAGCAGAGTCCATATTACAAAGGGTCTTTAAGTCCTATGACAGGGAGTTCAACATCTCCTGAAATCATGGGAGCTACTGAGAAGTTTTAAGCCTACAAACCAATCAGACTGCTTGTCAGTAAGCATGACATGGGGACAATCAGACATGGGGAATACTGATCCAGGCTGGGATGGGAGCCTCCCTGGGGGTCAGCAAGCATGACATGGGGACAAGTCAGACATGGGGAACGCTGACCCAGGCTGGGACAGGAGCTTCACTGCAGGGGGGAAGTTCTCAGCTATGAGAAGCCCGTAGCACACTCTTTGCAAATCAACAAGCAAAGTCTGTGGGGGATATAAGACAAAGTATTCATATTGTTCAGATCTTAAGACTGCTGGCCAATCATTAGGGCCCACTATCCTGTTAAATCCCACAGCGTGGGGAGGGGGGAGGTTGCTGCAATTCAATTCTGTCACTAAGGAACCAGAGTACAAATTAAAGGGCACAGTCTCCAAGGAGGACTCTCATGTTAGGCCCCTGCTGTATCTGAGTGTTTCTAGGCCATTGTCCAATTGGTTATAATTTAGGGATTTCTATGACCCTCCTACTTTCTTTCTTTTTTAAATATATTTTTATTGATTTCAGAGAGGAAGGGAGAGGAAGAGAGAGACAGAAACATCACTGATGAGAGGGAATCACTGACTGGCTGCCTTCTGCATGTTGGGTGGAGCCCGCAACCCAGACATGTGCCCTTGACTGGAATCAGACCTGGGGCCCTTTGGTCTGCAGGCCGACACTCTATCCACTGAGCCAAACCAGCAAGGGTGACCCTCCTACTTTCCATAATTCACTAGAATGACTCACACAATAATAATGTTATTATAAAAAATAACATAGGGCAAAATATTCTGATTCTATCAGCAATTGACAGGGATATAGAACAGTGTAGACTTCTAACTGCTGATAAAACTGTACACGGAAACAACTACCCTTCTCTACTCTTCCCTTCCCTGCCCTTCTCTTCCTCCTTTTCCAATCCATGCCATGACATGCCATGTCATGTCATTCCATCCTACTTTACATGTATATACAAATGAATACTATACATCAATGGGAAAAATCTATAGTTATACACAATAACGTGAATAAACTGAAACAATATAATGCTGGGCAAGAGCAACCAGGAAAACAATCCCATCAGATGATTTCAGGTAAATGTAGTCAGCTGACAGCAGACACGTACCCTGTGATATTATGATGTACATGTATTTAGGTGGTACCCATTCCCCCCAAATAGGGTGTGATTACCATAGCCATCACCATAGGGGCTCCCTATGGGTTAAAGGGGTGGAGGTAATTGGAAGGGTTATTCTGAGGGCTTCCGAGATAGTGGCAAGATAGCACTTCTTGACTATAATGATTGTCTCAATGCTGCTTCTAATAATTTATTGCACTGCTTATCAACCAGAAGTGGACCATACTATATGTGGTATATTTCACAATTAACAAAATAAAAGTCTAATTATCATATGCATATTTTGAAACACAATTTTAAATAACATATTATCTATTTTTGGATAGCAAATTAAACAGATATTTCACCCAAGGAGAATAATTGGGGATGTTTGTCAAAAACACATGCTCTAGTCAAAGCACCACGCAGGGTAATTAGCGTTTATCATTCCTAAATATATTACAAACTCCAGTAATGTGCAGAGGAACAAATTTTTATTGGAAATTTTGTTTCATAGACACTATATGTGGTACCATCAGCAGCCGCAGTGTTTTCTGGGCATTGTTATATTTAAGACTTCCAATGCACTGTTTAAAATGAAATAAAGTGGATTTTATGAAATTTGGAGTTTAACCAATGAACACTTATTCTAAGCTTGTATCTTTCCATGAATTACTTAAGAGGTGAAGTTATTCTGATTAGAGTACAAGCTTCTTATATCAGAGCAGATGTTCATCGTTTTCCTCCTGGTGAAATTTCCATTATTAACAGATTTCATTTGCGTGTCATACTTCAAAGAAACTACAGCACATGCTACAGTAAAATGTCAGGCATATTTGCTCTAATTTTCACAAATTAAATATGAAGACCAACTAGAATTAATTTAGATTCAAAATCATTTATAAAGTATCTTTTGGTGTTTTATTTTATTTTTTCACTGAAGTGTTATTTCTGGAATAATTTTCTACAAAAGAGCAATCCCCTGTACTGTGGTGGCATGCTTCCCTGTGGAGAAGAAACCCCTGGAGGAGTGTTCGCGGGCCCTCAAACCCAACTGTTTTCTTGCTCCTGCCGTGATCAGGACACAGCAGTCAAGATGAAAGGGCTCCAAATGTGCCAATCTGAACTAACGTGAGCACCCACATGATGGTAGCACTATGTTAATATAAATGTCTACAACTCTATACTTACATAAAAGTAAATGAATAAGTAAGTGAAAGAAAAGACAAATCCAAATAATTGACAGGGGTACCACAGCTCCTGGCTGCCCCACACCAGAGGTGGCGCCCAATACCCTTACCCTGGAGTGCATGATCCAGGATCCTATTGTGTAATCCCCCTCCAGGTCTGAAAATCAGCCACTTCCCCAAGCAGCCCTGGTTCCATTGAGTGGAGAACGATATTTAGAAACCAAGATGTTGGCACTGGCTAATGCTGCTGCTGTTAGAGTGTCTCTCCATAGACAGAGCTAGGAGAACTATGTAAGTCTACTAACCCAGACCTCCACCGAGTTCCTGAGGAAATTGCCAACTCTAATCCGGCACTGCATGGTTCATTCTAGCCTCCTCTCCTGAAGGTACAAATAACCTGAGGAGCCTGGCATCCATCACTTACAGTGTATGTACTGATTGGATTAACCCTGGGATACATAAAGTGTAGTTTCAGAATTGCTAAACTGTACCTGTGAGAACCAACTGTACCAGAACCAGAACAGTATTTGGGCTCAGCTTCTTTGCTCTTCGGCTTACCAGTATCCATTCAAACTTGATTCTCTCAAGTTACTTAAGTGAGTTCCTCAACCTCTACTTTGAAGTTGTGTCATACATGTATGCGACAGTTACGGTACTTTGTCACTGACTGCATTGCTTTCCTGGGCTCACTCCTGGTTGTTTTTTGCTTTCTTAAAAATTTTTATACAGCAATGTTTGCTCAGTATGCAAGGGGACAACTAAAAAGGAGCAATTTACCTCAAAGACTAAATTAACTATTTCCCAAATAGGTTAAAGTAGTCAAGGTAAACAACATTGTTATAAAATGACCAGAGTAAAAACAGAGGATAATAATAACTTGTTCTCAGTTGGGGGAGAAGATCCAAATATTAGGGAAAGGAAAGAAATAAACAATCAGACAACTCCTGTATAGCGAAAGTCTGTATGTCAGAAAGATAGAACAATGACTGGCAAAGATGATAAGCTCAAGTTTACCATTTATATCAAAATAGCCCCTGTGCATAAATAATATGATAAATAATATTCCAATAGAACAATGAAGAAAAGGCGGTTACAGGTTCACCAAATTGGCAAATAAGTGATTAACAGATAATTTGAAAAATAAAGTTTAGCCTAAACTGAAATAAAAGATAACCAAATTAATGCAAAAAGGGATACCATCTGCTCCTATCAAATTAAAAAACAATTTATTATTACAATACCAAATACTGTTCAGGGTGGAACGAGGTAAATACTATAATAATCTGAATGTGCCATATGCACATCCTTTTCTGAAGGCAATTTCAATACACCTAAAAAAATATTTTTAAATGCTCATATATTTCAGTTCTAGAAAGTTCTAGAACTATTTATTAAAGAAATAATCAGCTATGAGGTTTTAAATTATACTCAAATACATTCATTATAACTTAAAAACACAAAGCATGTTTATATGTTCTAGAATATAAAAATAGTTACATAAATTTTGATACATCTTGTGAATATGGAATACTAAAGTTAGGAACTAAAAGCATTTCATGATTTGTAAAATACAGGATGGAATGAGAAATGAGAAAAGAATGTTTATTGTATGTACTATAATTATGACTGTGTAAAGAAACAAAGTACAAAATATAGAAGATAAACTCAATAGTATTAGGAGTAGCTATTTGTTTTTGGCTATTGTGTGATTTTCATTATTAATGTGTTTATTTTTTAATGAAAACATAGGTTTTTCCTATAGTCAGCCAATGCATTTTGAACATAACCAGCAGAAATCAGAGCATATTTCGTGTATGACCTCAATGAAATGAATGAGTCAGCATTAGGGCAGTAAACAGGACAATGTATTGAAGTTAAATACTAAAATAATGCTAAAATATGAAGTGTCATACATTCTGTAACAGAAACTAACTCTATGAAGCCCCATTCAGTTAGGATTTCTTTCCAACATATTGTGATTATTGATTTCAAGGTCTCTGTCAGTTAAAACCACACAGTTCAGGTTTCTCCCCCCTTAGTGAAGGGGACGATTCTTATAGCAACAGATGTAATAACCACAGTTAAACCCACTAAGTGAAATAAGTCAGACATAAAAAGCTAAGAACCATATGATTTCACTCATATCCTATCAAATAAAAGAGTAATATGCAAATTGACCATCACACCAAGACACAAGATGGCTTCCCCCATGTGGACACAAGATGGCCACCACAAGATGGCCACCACAAGATGGCCTGCAGGGGAGGGCTGTGGTGGGAAGTTAAGGATGACCAGGTCAGCAGAGGAGGGCAGTTGGGGGTGAACAGGCCAACAGAGGAGGGCAGTTGGGGGAGACCAGGTCAGGAGAGGGCAGTTGGGGGGGCCAGGACTGCAGGAGAGAGCTATTGGCGGGGGACCAGGCCTGCAGGGGAGGGTAGTTGGGGGGGAGAACCAGGCCTGAAAGGGAGGGCAGTTTGTGGCAACCAGGCCAGCAGGGGAGGGCAGTTGGGGGGGACCAGGCTTGCAGGGGAGGATAGTTGGGGGTGACCAGGCCTTCAGGGGAGGGCAGTTAGGGGTGACCAGGCTAGCAGGGGAGGGCTGTTAGTGGCAATCAGACCCCCAGGGGAATAGTTAGGTGTTGATCAAGCTGGCAGGCACAGGAGTGGTTGGGAGCCAGCAGTCCGGGATTGTGAAAGAGATCCCAGACTGGAGAGGGTGCAGGCTGGGCTGAGGGACACCCCTCCCCCGCCCCGCCCCCCCATGCACGAATTTTGTGCACTGGGTCTCTAGTGTGGGATATAAAACTGAAACTTATGAACACAAACAGCAATGTGGTGATTGCCAGAGGGAGGGCGTCAGGGGACAAGGGGGTTCTAATATAACGTGACAGGAGAAGATTTGACTTTGGGTGGTGGTGTTATAAATAGATTTTGTGACTTAGAAATCCATATGTGAAACCTATACATTCATGTTGACCAATGTCACCCCAATAAAATTTAATAAAAAACAAAACACTCAGTGTTTAAGATGAGTGCCCCCACACTGTGAAGTCAAGTACACAAAAAAAAGTGTTTAACATGTACCCAATTGAAATGTACCCTGCATTCAAATGTACCCAATTGAAATACAAACTACAGTATATATTTTTTTGTGCTAATTATCAAATTTTCTTCCCAAAGAAAGTATGAAGACATTTGAAAGGGTTAGCTAGCTAGCTTAATTAGGCAGGTTTAGGGAGCCATAGGGACAGGTGGGGTCTATGGGGGGAAGGAATACACAATGGAGACTTGAAGAGCCCAGGGTGTTTATCTTACTTATACATAGAATAAAGAAATGTCACAGGCAAATAGAAATATATCTGGCCTGTGCAATTAAGACAACCATAAACCAAAGACAGACAGGGATATCTCGGGCCTGAGCAATGAAAGTGACCATAAGTGAGTCCAAAAGTAGCCCTGACCTGAGGAGCTGGGAGGGTCACAGATAAGGCCTTCTCTGCCAACACAACTGGGAGAGCTAAAGAGAAATCAAAAATGGCCCCAGCCAACAAGATAAGGGGGAGAGGAAATGGGGGACACATGGGCTTTGAGCTTTGAAAATGAATCCTATGTTCAGAATGACCAATAAGAAGGGGTCAGGTTCAGACAAAGAACTGCAGCCTATTCAACGCCTCAAGACAAAGAAGCAGTGGTCGGTCACCCTTCTCAGGGGCCCTCTGTCCATCCAGGAGGGACAGAGTCTTCGGCTTAGACTTTAGAATTAGGTTTTGGAGATAGTGATATGGGAAAATTGGACTGGAACGTGCAGTGTTCCCCTGGGCAGATTCCCAGGTTCTTTGTCCCGTGGAGTCGAAGAATGAAACCACGGATGAAAGGTGGTATGGCAAATGGTGAAAATTGATTGAGAAACAAGCACAGACTCCCATGTGGGGAGGGGGAAGAGTCCCACTGAGTCCCTTTTCCCTAACGTTTATAAAGACTGCAGATCTTTGTGCCTCAGTATCCCCTCTGGTTGGTCACTATCCCCCTTAGATTGGTTATTATAGGAACTTTAGAGCTCAAACCTCACGTGAGGTTCCCTCCTCCTGCCCCCTTATTGTTTCGCTATTTCCTCTGGGCTTTCTTCCTCCCTCTCTGGATGAGGGGCTTCCTTCCCTTTATTCTGTAAATGTGTATACCTTCTGCAGCTCCCAGCTCCCTTATTTTCTGGAAATGTACCTTCTGCAGCTCCCAGCTCCCTTGTCTTCTAGAAATGTACCTTTTGTAGTTCCCAGCTCCCTTGTCTTATGGAAATGTACCTTCTGCTGGTCTCAGCTCCCTTGTCTTATGGAAATGTACTCTTTTCATCTCTGTAGCCCTGTGTTTTTTCCATGGACCCCTCAATTCCTAAAATTTCCTAACCCTATTTCACAATGCCTGCTTGCAATAAAGTTTCTGTACTTTTCACCTATCTCCCTTTGTCTGTGGCTTCATTCTTCGGCTCCATCAGGACAAGAACTTTATGCAGCATTTTCTGTTCCATTTCCTGTTTCTTTCCTGCACCCACCTCAGTGAACAACTGCCAATCGATCTGAACCACCTGGATGCTGGATGGGTCACTTTCGGTGTCAGGATTGATTGATGTTCATCACAGAGATGCGTGTCTTGGTTGGCTCCTTTTTGAAAGTTAAGACTTTAAAAAACAGAGAACCCCAGTTGAGTTGCTTCAGTGTGATTTGTGTTTATTTACTGGGCCATGGCTCTCTATGTAGAGAGGAGCAGGAAGATATGAAGTTGCTCTCCGCTAGGCGAAAGGCCTGCTCTCAGTCCCGCTCTCCCTCCGAATTGCCTCACTGGAAGGAGTTTTATCAACGTTCCTGACACTGGGAGGAAAAGAAAAACTCCTGATCAGAGTTCTGCAGGGTGTCTCTTCAAATCCTGCAGTGCAATCTCCACTACAATTACTGCCTCTGTCATTCTTTCCAATGTCTCCTATGGCAGCAGGCCTGGGGGAAGCTGTGCGATCTGGGCTCACTAGGTGTTTACTGCTTAACTGCAAATGCGGTCTAAAGGCAGAAGACTAAGATCTTATATGCATGTATGTATAACCTATGGACATAGACTATAATGTGGTGAAGGCCTGGGGGGGAGGGGAGGAAGGGGGGTTGGGGGGTGGGGGAAGGGGGCCAATGGGGGGGAAAAGAGACATTTGTAATACTTTCAACAATAAAGATATTTTTCTTTAAAGCAGGAGACTGAAAAGGTGCAGTAATTGTGGCTTCTAAAAGTGTTCAACATTTTAAAATAGCTAAGCTCTAGCACGTTCAGAGAAACAAATTACGTCAAGGAGCTCATGGAAATCTCTGCTAACTTCTGTTAACGAAAAAAACCATTGAAACCTGTAAAGAATTTTAGTGAGTTTATTTGAGCCAAACTGTCGACATATGCCGGGAAGCAGAACCTCAATGAATTGAGATAATGCTCCGGAGAATGCAGGGTTACATCTATTTTTATACATTGAAATCAAAGGAAAGGGACGTAGGTGAGTTACATGAAATCCATTGGTGATAGATTAGGGAGGCGGGACAAAGCAAAGCTGGGGAAACCTCTGGGATAGGGTGAAAAGCGAAATGATGGACATGTGCTTCTCTTACAGAGATGGATACAGGATACTTTAACGAAATTAACAGTTGACAATTAACTTGATAACAATAACAATGAGGGAATGTCCTAGTGCCATTTGTTGTGCCCTGAGGGGTCCGGGGTGAAAAGGAAGTTAAAAGTTACCCAGAAATCTCACAGATATGTTATCTTAGAGGCAAAAAGGCAAATGGGCTCAGTAAAGAAGATCTAAGTTGATCTTTGTCAGGGAAGATATCAGCTTAGGAATGACTGCCCACTATAACCTGTTTGTAGTTAAATATTTAATTTTCAGACCATCTTTTGTGGTTATTTTAGGTCTCTGAGTTTTCAAGACTGCCACACAGGCCTCCCCTGAGCTTGTCAGCTTAGCTGGTGGCTTCTTTCGTTCACACTTCCAATCAAATACTAGTACAGGGAGATTCAGAGAAGCCTATCTGGCCTTTGTGATGTGAGATTCCCAGGGTTCTGCTCATGAAAGATGAGATTCCTGAAGTGGGAAGTCAAAAGAGGTAGGATATTAATTCTTGATTTCTCAGGACATGTCTCCTGACTGCAACAGTTCTGTACCTATTGGGAAGTGCTGCCATTCAATTCTGTTTAAAAGTGTTTCCTTCTTTTCTCTACATAGATGATGGATAGATAGATAGATAGATAGATAGATAGATAGATGTAAGATAGTAGAGAGATGATAGTGAAACAGGAATTTTAGAGGAATATAGGCAGGTTTAGGGAATTTTACAATTGGGGGTCCATGAATAAAAACACAGGGCTACAGACTAGGAGAAGGTACATTTCCATAAGACAGGAAGCAGCAATAAGTACATTTCCATAACACCAGGGAGAGGCAACAGCTACATCTACATAAGATAAGGGAACTGGGAGTAGCCTAGAGGTCTATATTTACAAAATAAAGGAGGAGGAAGAAAACCCAGAAGGAATGGGAGGACAATGAGGGAGGGGGGCGGGCCTCGGAGTTACTATAGTAACCAATTCAAAAGGGAATATTGACCAATCAGAGGGGATATCAGGACACAGGACCTGCAGCCTTTATAAACCACAGAAACAGGGAGTCAGCAGGACCCTTTCTCCCTCTCCAGGTGGGAGTTTGTACTTGTTCTTCAATAAATCTCCACTTTTGCTATACCATCTTCTGTCTGTGGATTCATTCTTCTACTCCGGCGGACAAAGAGTCTGGGATCCAGTCCAAAAATTCCGTATCAATAGATAGATGATGATAGATAGATATGAAATTTATTTCCTAGAATTGGGGAGAAGAGAAGTCTATCTTTACAGAATGTGTTTGAAGTGAATAGTTGTAATGAGCTCCTGTAAGCATCGTTATGGTTTTGTATAAAAAGAATCTTCCAGTGTCATTCTACAGCACTTCTTCCTGAGTGTGTAGGGTAACATGCTGTACAGGCTTGTAGTTTGTACAGTGTACTTCGTACAAACAGCTTTATCAATTTTACAGACTTTTCATGAGTTCTGTTCCAACTACTATGGCTTGCTTATTTTTTACCTTCTCTATAAAATTTGTGAAAGTCATAATCATCTTTTATGCAGTTTTGTTCCTGAATAACTATTGCACTTTTCTGAATGATTAGACAGACTCTTTATAGCAAATATCTGCAGTCAGGTGCCTCGTACCCTTGGGGATGCACTCTGTGAAATGCATCATTAGGCGTCTTTGTAGCCGTGAGATCGTAGAGTGCACTTACACACTAGATGGTACAACCTATTGCATGCCCAGGCTGTATGGTTTAGCCTCCTGCTCTGAGACTGTAAACCACACAGCACATTACTGCACAAATCGCAAGATTAAATCAAGCACAAGAGACACTGGTGCAATCCAGTAATGTGGTAAACGAGATATATATGAGGCTGTGGCTGCGTAATATACCTCACTGTTTACAGCAAACATTTCTTCTTTATAAGTAGAAAGAGTGTACTCTAAAATAACTATAAAAAGGAGAGTAGAGTGAATACATAAAGCAGCTATGGAGTCATTTATTATCATTATCAAGTATTATGTGCGGTACATAACTGTGTGCAACACTCATACAACAGGCAATGTGGAAGGTTTGTATACACCAGCATCACCACAAACACACAAGTGTCCCATTTCAATACGACCCTATGACCCCTATAACATCACTAGGTGATATCCATTTTTTAGCTCCATTATAATATTATCATATAAACATCGCATATATGATCTGTTATTGACCCAAACTGCCGTAGCCTCCAATCTGGATTTTATACTTTCCAATCTTCTCTGCTCTACAGTCCATTAGTCAGTGCAGCCACAGATCCCTTTTTGAAAATGTATACAAATTACTCTCCACCCTGCTTACTGCCCATCGGTGTTTTTTCTCTTGGAAATGCATACCTGGACTATCCCTTCCTCACTTCACCCCCCCCCCCCCCCCCCCCCCCCGCAGTGTAACCATCTTGGTCTTCTTTCTGGACTTTAAGTACATATACTGAGCTATTTTGTACGTCTGTACCTTTGAACTTGACTTCTCTGATTTTTTTTTTTTTCTTTTTGTATTTCTCCCCCTTCCATTTAGATCTAAGTTCCAATGTTCTTCTTTGGAAATTCTGCATTATGCCCCCCTTCCTCTATCATTTTATGGTCATTGAATATGTAATTATTGAGGTCCAGGCACTATTATAAACACTCTAGCTTCACAAATATTACACGTGTGCTTTATTTTATCGAAATTTCTAATCCTGGTTTTAATTTCTTGTCTTGATTCTTACTGTCTTCTTGCCCGGATCTCTGCATCCTGTTCTGTGCAATGCCCGTGCACGTGGCGCAGTGCCCCAGCACATCATGACCACTCAGCGAACATTCTCTGAATGAATACATTGTGCTCTGTCCTTGTGAACAAAGCTTTTCTACAAGCCATGCTCCACGCTGCGCACAAAACCCAGTGTGCGACAACAGTGCCAGCGGAGGAACTCACTCCACACCCATCCAACCCGCAAACTCCACTTAAGCTTCACGATTGTACCTCCTGGGTGTTCTTGTCCTTGCACATCATGTCAGCTCTCAGTATTTGCCAGAGGCCCTGTTCTTTATGCATTTATTTATTCATTTGTCCCACAGCTAGCCACTGAGCCTCTGTGCTTGGCAGTCTTTCTGTTAAGGACTGGAGATAATAGCTCCACATAAGAGAGACAGTTCCCATTCAAATGGAGTTGATCATCTACCACAGAAATGATGACAGTGAGTTGTGTACGGACAGGCTTGTGTTGTGAACAAGGCAGTGTTTGACTGCATCATCTGAGAGAGAAATGGATGGGCAGTCAGAATACTCCATTTGGTGCACAGATCAAGCGTTTGGGCTGCATCATGATAAAATTATTGACATTCTCAGAAGGTGAGTGGCTGCAGGGAAAGACCAGGTTGTACCTCAAACTCTAGTTTACAAACTTAATCTTACTTCCTCTTGGTTCCACGCTCCCCTTTCATTTCAGGGCTGCTTTCAGCTTTCTGTCTAGTACACGGCCGGCCCTCCAACACCCTGCAACAGTGCCCGCGGCCACTGGCTTCCTCTGTGACACTCGAAAGCAAAGGGAAGAAAGGGGAAGCTTGAAAGGTAGAAGGCAGAAAGGGAGGGCTTTGGGGAGTGGAAGAGTCTGGGTTTAACTTAAAGCTGAGGAATTTATTGGAGACAACGACAATCTTTTAGTCAGCTTACCACAGGACTAAGATAAGGACACGGGAAGGAGAGGTGTTGTACACTTAAAATATGTGAACTGCATAGTACAGACACTATATCTGATAAAAGCAGTTGGGAGAAAGTAAAACAGAGGCTGGGATTGCAATGCAAACTCTCTTCTTTGGGGTTTATGTATTAGTTGCCCATTACTGCTTGATGTTCTACTGAGAACTAGACTACAGTCATGAGCTACTAAAGGAAATGCATCATTCGGCAGTTTTTGTCGTTGTGCGAACATCATTCAGGTGCTTGGACATACCTAGATGGTACAGCCTCCCACACATCGAAGCTGGGTGGGCTAGTCCAGTGGTCGGCAAACCACGGCTCGTGAGCCACATACGGCTCTTTGGCCCCTTGAGTGTGGCTCTTCCACAAAATACCACAGCCTGGGTGAGTCTATTTTGAAGAAGTGGCATTAGAAGAAGTTTAAGTTAAAAAAATTTAGCTCTCAAAAGAAATTTCAATCGTTGTACTGTTGATATTTGGCTCTGTTGACTAATGAGTTTGCCGACCATTGGGCTAGCCGATTGCTCCCAGACTACGTGTTACAGTACTGAATACTGTAGACAACTGTAACACTATGGCAAGTACTTTATATCTACACATATGTAAACCTAGAAAAGGTACAGTAAACATATGGTGTAAGTGATCACAACTGGTCCACCTGTGTAGGGCACCTACCCTGAATGGAGCCTGCAGCCTGGAAGTTGCTCTGGGGCAGTCAGCGAGCGAGGGGGAGTGAGCAGGAGGGGCTGGGACATGACTGTACCTGGCGGCAGACTTCAGAAACCTGCACACCTAGGCTTCACTTCATTGGATCAAAAGAAACATGTGAGTAATGAGTTGTGCAGACATTACAAGGAGATACCACATCACTAGGCGACAGGAGTTTCCAGCTCCATTGTAATCTCCGGGACCACCTAGTCTCTGTGGCTGTCACTGACAGAAAGGCCAGGTGGAACATGGCTCTCACTGTCAATGTCCTGATGTCCCTGGTACACACCAAGTGCTCGGGCCCTCTGCCTCTGCTGAGAGAGCTGCCTTCTCGGCACTTGGAAATGTGAGTTCCTGGTGTCCTTCTACTCACTGGTGCAAAATGATAATTTTCATTCATTTTCAAGTAGGTCTTTATGTAATTTATTCTTAAATTAATACAGGTGCATATAAGTACAAAACTATATACTTACTTAGTTTACAGGGGGCTTTTAAGGTGAAATAGTCTAATTCATTCTATATACCAGGAACAATCTCAGCCATGGATGAAGATCCATAATGCTGCCATTCCATTTAGAAAAGGCTCTGTCGGAAAATTACTTCTTAGGACAGCCTTAAGTAACTTCCTGGTATTTCATACCTGTGGATTCCAGCTATGGTTTCTGAGATCAATAATAAAAGCATTCACTCAGAAAAGCACAACTTTTAGCTATTTGAAGAGAACTACACAAATATCCAAGTCTTCTATTTGCCATATTAAATAACATGCACCAGTTCTGTTGCTCCTCCTGTTAACTCTATGTTCCAGATCGTCAGCCTCTGGTAACCCTGTTCTGGCCCTACTTCAGACAGTAAACACCCCTTTCCATACTATAGAAGGAGTACAGTGTTCAATGTAACTATCACCTTCTTTAAGAATGATAATATATTTTAAATTAGTAATCATGCAGCATCCTTCAGTTATAACTAATTTGTAATCAACTAAAAACCCCATTCTAAAGTATGTTATATGAATTACAATCATATGTGTGTGTGTGTGTATGTGTGTGTGTGTGTGTGTGTGTGTGTGTGTGTGTACATACACTTGAGATTTCACAAATAAATCCAGGATTCTAAATTTTTGCAAGTGAATCACAAGCAATGGTTCTCTGAAATTTGCAAAGTAAAAAATATCGAGTTAAGTTAAATTTGACATTATAATGACTATAATTTTAGCCCAACAAAGGGGAAGACAAGGGGAGTGCATCTAAGTTCATATTTTTCCGTTTGAATTAGAGGAATTTGTCATTATCCTGTATATGTAGCAAAGGGCAAGGAACCAATTTGTGGAAGGGTTGGATCCAGTTTGGAACACACTGAGCCAGAGTTGCAACAGGGATTTCTAGGTTGGGAAGTGGATCACACAGTTAAAGAAAAGATCAGACAGATCTCGGAATTAAACATGAGAGAACAGTGGTATCTCAGTTTGGGAAGAAGTCTTGCCCATCCATGCATGCAAATTTTAAGTTATCTGCACATGCTTATGTGAATTGTTGATTGAATTATTCCCTATTGAATGTGTAAGTTATGGTACTTTCTATTTCTCTGGTCTGTTTAATATTATCGAATGTGTATATTAAAAAATATACACATATTGTCCATATGCGCATGCCATTTAAAGACAAAGACAGGGCTGATCCTTCTGAAAAAGAGTGTAAAAGGAGATGAGACAGAGGCTTAACACATGAATTAAGGAAAACTTTTAGTTTAGATTTAATGAAAGAGAAGGAGCCAGAGGAGAAGTCAGAGAACCTGGAAGGAATTAGCTAGTTGAACAGGCTTTTCTGTTCATTCTGGACATGAATGAGGTACATCCCCCAGCCTCTCTGTAGTCATACTTGGTCGTGTTGCTGATTTCTGGACAAGGGAGAGTTTGCCCAGAAGGAAGGGGGCATGTGTGACTTCCTCCCAGTGTCCTCACTGCTTCAATTTCTAATTTCTGGGGAAGACGCTAAAGCAAGACTCACTGGATGCCCTCTTGGTGGAAATGTGCTCAGTAGACATGTGCGCAAGAGTGAGAAGCGCATGTTATTATTGCTCCGCGTGTGAGAGAGCTCTCCTACTAAAACCATCACCTGAGTTGCTTGGTTTTGTTTCTACTGACTTCCTTTTTTTCTAGACTTAGATCATTTTTTTTTTTTTTCATTTCTTTGTATGCCTCAAGATTTTTGGTTGAATGGTAGACATTAAGAATATTACATTGCAGAGATTCTGGCAGGAATTAAACTAAGTGGTAGAAGAGCTATGAATGGTAAAACAGTGAGTGGGTAGAGAACACATCATATTCTTAAGAGAACTTTGAATCCTAAAGGAGGGAGACAAATAGCGTGCTGCTTGTGGATACTATGATTTTTGAAATGGGGTTAGCTTGGTTAAATAAGCTTGGCCACAGGGAAGCATGTAGGGAAAATAAAAATTGAGCATGGAAGGAAAGATAGAGTAATTAAATATATTTTAGGGAGAGGTGGAAAAATATATACAGAGAGAATACAAGTAATGAATATACATTTTGGTAGCACAGCTCCAAGAGCAAAACTTTGTCGTTTCCCCCTAAATGACAGACTTAAAATCATTGCATTTTTATTATAGTTGATATGACACTATAAATACACTTAGTTAGAGCACCTATGCACCACATTTCCTCAGTATTATCTATAATGGCATTGTAAGGCACTTTTAAAAAATGACTATAGTTGACCTACACTATCATAGCCATCACAGTGCACGAAAGTTAAGGCAGCCCAGCACACCTGTTCAGTGAACATACATGGACTTTTCTTACTCTTCTGAATTTATCTCTGCCCTCTCAAACATAACCAAACATACTTTTTAAAGAAATTTTGTCATTGGGATCAAGATATCCACCATTTATCTAATTGTCTATCTCTGTGTGTGTGCGTGCATGTGTGTGTGCATATGTATGTGTTTCTGTGTGTGTATTTGAACTTCCTTAAATCTGCACATCTAAAATCTGTCAATTTCCTGTTTGTGGTCAACACCTTTCCTATTCATTTACGACTACTAAATTTAAACTGGTTTTTAAAAATGGGAAGAAAAATGAGAGAGGCAAAAATTCCAGTTGGATGCCATATAGAATTTTGGAATCTGTAAGCTAGGGAGGTACCAGTGTGTCATCTATAGAAAGTGTCAGGCGGAGTATGAGAGGAATAAGAAGTATTATAGAAAAGATGAGATAATCAGAGACACATTCCACCTATTTATATATGTATTTTTAAAAATATTTTGTATTGATTTTCACAGAGCGGGAAGGAGAGGGATAGAGAGTTAGAAATATCGATGAGCCCAGTCGGGTGTAGCTCAGTGGTTGAGCATCCATCCAGGAACCAGGAGATTACCCATTTAATTCCCAGTCAGGGCACATGCCTTGGTTGCAGGCTCAATCCCCAGTAGGGGGCGTGCAGGAGGCAGCCGATCGGTGATTCTCTCTCATCATTGATGTTTCTATCTCTCTCTCCCTCTCCTTCCTCTCGGGAAGTAATAAAAATATATTTTTTAAAAAAGAAATATAAATGAGAGAGAAACATCTATCAGCTATCTCCTGCACGCCGCCTACTGGGGATTGAGACTGCAACCAAGGTACATGCTTTTGACAGGAATCAAACCCGGGGCCCTTCAGTCCATGAGCTGAGGCTCTATCCACTGAGCCAAAACGGCTAGGGCACATTCCGCCTACTTCAGTAGGTGCTGCAGTGTAGATTCTGGTGGGTGTTATGAAGATTACCATTATTCAAAGTTCTTCCAGTGTTTCTCAAGTCACCAGACCGATTATGACAGATGTGAAATCATCACAATAGCCTGTGTTGGAAAAAGGTGTTTATGGAGGAATGCAAGAGGACCACAAACATGCTTTAAAATGGTCTACTCTCCTTTCTTAGCCTTAAAACTGGATTTGCACTTCTACCTATTTTCCTGCTGCCCTGTATAGGGAAAAATAAAGGAAAAAGACAAATTTTTTTAATTAGTGGTTTCTCAGTTCCAGATCAAGCAATTTTCCTATGAGTACACGCATTTTAATTTTTCAAATGCACAGGAAAATTATAAAGCATTATGGCAGTTTGCTGCTAGCATACAGATGATTGAAAGTTATATCTCGTCCATACGTAATCCAAGAGATTGTTGTCCCAGATGTCCTAGAAACTTGACCAATCAGAGAAGAGCCTAAGTAGCATTTTATATCAATTATGTGCAAAACCCTGCCAATTATCCTCTCATATAATCCACATCAATAACTGAGAAGCACAAAAGATATAAACGCAAACCATCTGCTCTCCCTACAGTAGGCTACTGAGAGCTTAGACAATAATTCAGAAGTACCATACTCTGATACACTTATCGGAGATCATGCTGTTTAAGTGGGATTTGTGATTAACAATATTGCCAGTTTGGCCTACGCACTATTCAAAAGCCCATTTCCCCCTTTTGGAAAAGCGCTGCCATTTCTGTTTTATTAAGGTGGCAAAATAAGGGGACCACTGCCAGGTACCTAGGAAGAACAAAACCACACTCTACTTTCGCTTCCCCTCAATTTTTTCTCCTGTTGATGTTAACAATACCCAGGCTCTTAAAAAGAAGAAAAAGGGGAAAAAAGCCTCCGGGAAGTTATTGTTTTGATACCTGCACAATTTATGAACTATGGTAAATGCCAGAATAAAGCTACATCAAAATGTAAAATGTTAACCAAAGGGCCGATATGACTCAAGAAAAGGGAATATTTAAAGACCACAATCACATAAGGTGGCTGATATTTAAAGACAATATAATGTGGCTTTTTTTAAAGCATTAGGGATGCAGAACTGGCAGTTGGCAAGAATAGATGATTTAAAACAATGCTCTCATGAAGGTATAGAAGACAGACAATTCCCTCCCGCTTTCCATCAGCATCCCCATGTTACATTGCAACATATCGAAACTGTCAAGATATCTCTATATTCCTCACGCTAACGACAAAAATATGTAAATGACAATATTACACTGTCAATTTCCCTAAACAGCTCCGAGTTTCACTTGCAAATTCTCAAATCAGTTTGGGGATAAATTAACATTTACAATTATAATTCCCATCCACGTTAAAGAAACCATATCCCACTTGTTCCTAGGCTTCAATAATATAATTTTGCAATCATGGTTTGGAAATTATGCTGCTTGACATTGTTTGCAATTGGCGATGCATCACTGCAGAGTGGATATTCTTCCCTCTGTTACCATGAAATTTACATTTTAATTGTGACACATATTCTGCCTTTGATAACAGGTGGAGGTAAGATGAAGAAATGTTGCGGCTTACATTCAGAGAAGAGATGATTTGTGTCATTTTACAATGAGATATTCACAAGTGTTTGAAGGGTAAGCAAGCTTCTTATGGTTTGTACACGAACGCTGTCTTATTTGGTGGGCAGTGCGTATGTACATTTATGATATACAGTTCAGCATTCTCATTGATACGTGAGGACGCTGTCAATCACTAAGAGGGTGTTCTTGGATCAGACACATACACTTGAAAAAGAATAGAGAGTACACTCACACACATCTTTACGTGATATGGTATCAGGGGTAACACTGAAACTTGTCAACGCAATAAACTCATATGGAGATTTTAAAAAGTTGAGATTGGAAATAAATTAAGGCATTATATTTTTGACCACTATTTCTAAAGTGGTGTATTTTTATTTCAATGTCAGAAAACATGACTTCTGACTGTGAAATTTCCTACTCTATTTGGAAAAGCTCATGGAACAGAAATGTCTTTACCAGCAATGGGTGATTCTGGTTACATGGTCTGACACAGTGACTCTAAGGTGGAGATTACCCTCAGTGACTGACCCAGCTGGGACCTGGGTTCTACGAGATTGGAAATACCAGACATTCTGTATTGTTCACTGGACCATGGATAAGCCACAAGGCAAAGACCCAAAAATAGCATCAAAGACCTGAGAGTGACCCCCCTCCCTCAGTCAATGTCCAACAAGGAACTGATTTCTTCCAGCCCACACTCTGAGTACGTTTGGAAGAGAACCTTGAGACCAAGGGAGAATGCAGCAGGCCAACACCTGTCTTAGAATCTGAGCATCAATTCATCCCTTACAAAAATGCTGACCTATGAAACAAGGAACTACAATAAATAGCTATTGGTTTAAGTTGATAAATTTGTGGAAATGTGTTATGTAGTCATAGAAGAACTAATAAGCCACCTAACTGTGTAAAACTCAAACAATAGTCTCCAACAGAGTGAGCTATATGGTTCCCTCTCCAATGATACAGAATGGCATTTGGACAATCGGAAGTGAAACTGATATCGATTCCTTGCAAGACAATTCTATTGGCCAGAAGTGTCCTCCATTTGGCACACCCATGCTGAGTAACTTTAACACTGCAGGCCCTTCCTATAATTAGGTTGGTAAGTACAGACACATTCCCAGCTCTCCTGGCTGAGGAAAAAGGAGGTATACCACTGGAATGCATTTTCATTCGAAAGGTTTGCATCTCTAAAGAAGAACGAACCAACACCTAACTTCTTTTTTCTTTTTTGAAAGATGAGCGTAGGTATTTCAAATATGATACATCTATTATATGTAATGCTATGCAACAGATTTTAAAAAATGTTTTTATTTATGTTTTTTGTTTTGTTCTTTAGAGAGAGAGGAAGAAAGGAGAGAAAGTGAAACATGGATCAGCTGCCTCCTGCACGCCCCCTACGGGGATCAAGTCTGCAACCCAGACATGTGCCCCAACCAGAATCAAAGCAGGGACCTTTTGGTGCACTGGATGATGCTCAACCAACTGAGCCAAACAGGCCAGGGCAACCCTGAATTATTTTTATGATCTATGCAGATAATTTAAACAATTATCCAAATTTTACATTATTTTATAATGCACTAGAGGCCCGGTGCATGAAAATTCATGCACTGGAGTGGGGGGGGGTCCCTCAGCCCGGCCTGCCCCCTCTCACAGTCTGGGAGCCCTCAGGGGTGGGAGGCGACCCGGTGATCAGGGGAAGGTGACGCCCCATCACACCTCTGCTGCTGCCACTGCCGGCAGCAGAAGCCTTGGCCGGCCCTGGTTATCTGAGCCTCGGGCTGCCCTGGGCGGCTGGGCAGCCGCCATCCGAGGCTTGCCTATGCCTTGGGCCCACCCTGGGTGGCGGGGGGGCTGAGGGTGTGCCTGCTGCCCCCTAGTGGGGCTGAAAGGACTGGGGGACTCTGGTGGGGCTGAGGGGACAGGGCGCTGCCACCTTGTGGCTATGGGTGCCACCATCTTTGTAATGGTGTGATGGTCAGTTTGCATATTCCCTCTTCATTAGATAAGATACTTTCTTCTCACAAAGGGAGTCTGAGGTTTTCAATTCTGTTTAAGTATGAAGTTGTCCCAACAAGGAACAGAATTCTTCCTTGTTCCTAAAAACAGTAATCCTCGTGTATCAATCTTCATGATACCAGAATTAAAGAGGAAAGTAGACACCCCCATAATAAACTATGCATAAAGCTACAATCTGAGGAGAAATTAAATTTAGTTTTATAGAAAACTTGTTATAAGCAAGAAACACATTATTGGGTGTCTCCAGTGGAAAACTATTTATTGTTTAGAGCAAACGCATCCAGCTTATCTGATTCTCAATAATCATTGTATCTGAGCTATTTTACAGCTCTGTAAATTGTAGATAACTGATAAGAATGGAAATATTTCACATGTGTAGGTATGAAACGCATCTCTCTACTGAGTTCAATTTAGTTTCCTCCATCTGTTTACAAGGCTAGTCCCATTCTCATCTGTACTTCATTGAACATTCCTTTACTCCATATAAATGTGGGATTCTTTGATTTGTCCCTTGATTTGGATATAACAAACTGTCTGGTTTCCTCATTAACAGTGAGTTACTCAAATCTGTAAGACACGTTTGTTCTATATCTGGGTGAAGGTCATGATTTAACCTTTTTTGTTTGGAAAAACCATAGCTTATTACTATTAGAAAATATCCAAAATAACAAGGCTTCAAAAATAACATTAAATCTGTATTTTAAGTAGAGAATTTAATTCCTGATTTTCTCTGCCAGTTAATCTGACTAGAGTGAGTCAACTTCACATCATGTCTGTCAAGGTCCATGGACTTTATCAATGCTCTTAATTTATGGGTATAATTCAGAAATTGTAATTAAAAAAAATTTTTTATCACCAATACAAAGAAGCCCACCAAGGAGACACCCCAAATTAACCTACCTTCCCCTGTTCCATCAGGCTTTCTGAAACACATTCTGCCTGTCAAGAGCTGAATAAAAAGCTCCTGACAAATGCTCCCCAAAGATATCTACATCCTATTTTTGGAATATGTGAATATGTCACTGCACATGGTATTGGGGGGGCGGGGCGTGAAGGGGTTGCAGATGTGATTCGATTAAGAGTCTTGGCATGAGAAGGTTATTCTGCATCATCCAGGTGGGCAGCTATTACCCAATGGGTTGCTTTACGCCAATCTCGGCCTATGGAAAACCCATGCTGTGCCTAGGAAAAAACAGGGAGTAGCTTGTTCCATAAGACAGTGGTCGGCAAACTGCGGCTCGCGAGCCACATGTGGCTCTTTGGCCCCTTGAGTGTGGCTCTTCCACAAAATACCACGTGCGGGCGCGCAAGTACAGTGTGATTGAAACTTCGTGGCCCATGCGCAGAAGTCGGTTTTCGGCCTGGGCGAGTTTATTTTGAAGAAGTGGCGTTAGAACACTCAAGGGCCAAAGAGCCGCATGTGGCTCGTGAGTCGCTGTTTGCCGACCACTGCCATAAGACATCCAGAAGGAATGCAGGCGGGGACCCATTCTAGACTTCTCACATCCTGCACCATATGACAATACAGTTCCATTGCTTTAAATCACTGTGATGGAGACAAGTTTTTACAGCAGCAGTGAGAAATGAAGGCACAATCCTGAGCTGGGCCTTAGAAACTGCCATGGAAGTGTCCTGTGTACAGGGATACTTGTGATGGAGGCATCATGCTTACTACCTAAGAAGTCAAAGATATTCACAGACTCTGGTTAAATATATTTTCTTGGTTTCTGAAGAGTATGTTTAGGACAACTTATATAATAATAAACCATTTATATAGCAGTTAAAGTATTGTAAAAAACACTTGGTTACCTATATGGCATGTATTTTCATACAGCAGCACTTACTGGGTCGCCAGGAGGTACTGATTCTACACCAAGACCTCGCAGATGCTGGAATGTTTAGCCTTCTGATTATTTGTTTCTTTTGTAGCAAGAAGGACCCAGTCTGTTTTTGCTTATGCACTTACGTTTCTATCAGTAGATCGCATAATTTAATTTCCAATATAAGTTAAGGATTGGATTGATTCTTTTGTGTTTCTGACCTCATTCAGAATCATGAGTAATGTGCATAAACAGCAACAATATTTAATGAATGTTCTTAAGTCTGAGCATTTACAGCAAATGCAACTAAGACATATGAAAGAGAGTAACTTATCCTTTGGCTTTCTTCAATCATGTGGTTATTATGCACTCTATCAAAAAGTGAATACATGCAATCTTTCATGTTCCTGATTATTTAGTGTGGACAAGAAGAAAGGAACACAAAATGGTAATCATACTTATGTTTAAATCAACTGGAGTTGCTAGAACATACAGTATCTGAGCACTTCAATCCTAATTCCATTGAAAAATAAAATGTGACTTTTATTACCTTCAACTTTATGCATTCTGAGTACTCAAAATACTAAAAATTAAAACATTCACTAGTTAAAAGTTGTCCAAAGATATGTGTGTGTGTGTATGTGTGTGTGTGTATATATATATTTCTCCATTAATTTAATTTAGCTTACATTTGCAGATTGATGTGGTGAGTTTAGGAATGTAGTCCCTGTATGTTATAAATTAATTTTAATATGATTCGATTTATAAGACTCACCTAACTAAATATTAATGGTATATATGCATATACAGGGTGTCTCCCCCAAAAATGCGTACACACTTTAACAGCTGATAGCTCCATTTTGAAAAGAAAATGTATTTTAATAAGCACGGCCTTTATAATTATTCAAGTATGTGTATACATTTTTGGGACACCCTATATCCATGTATACATTTTGAGGTACGACTGCATATCCGAAGGTTCTGTGTAATAAGCAGGTTTATAAGTCGGAAGTTAAGTGGCTCTGTCTCAGTGTTTTGCAGCTGAAGAGCCAGGTTGGAACTGTGTGCCATGGAGCCTGGCTCTGAGCTGGAAAGCTAGGCTTCCTGTGATGAGGAGTCCCTCTAGGATTACTTATGTGGCATAACTCTTAAACAGTGGCATTGTGTGTGTTCTCATTATTATTTAAATGAGCTCATAAATATTTTACTTAGAATTCAAAAAGGGAAGCTTTGCATCTGGGCCCTCTGATGGTATGGTTCCATCTAATTTGCTTTTCTATCAGATATAGAGTTATCATACTATAATAAAATATGGTAATGGTGGAACATTACCCTAGGAAAAATGCTGAGGCGCATCATCTAAAGTATAAAACATATCATCCCAACACATTTCAGACCCTCTGTGTTCTGTTTTATAGCGGATCCATGCGCAGAGAGGAAGGACAAAAGAACTCAAGCCCTCAATAGGGTGGCTATAACTGTACACTGGAAACTTCTAATAGGAAAGTGCTATTAATTTAAGACAAACTCACACAAAGCTAGGTAAGTTAAGGTTCTCCAAGGGATGTTAACTTATCTTCATTTAATATATATTGTATGTGGTCTTTTAAATTAACAGTTATGTTTCTAAATACATATTTTATTGCACAGGCTGTATAATGCTGATAATATAATGTTACTATGAGAACTATAACTTTTTTTTTGTTTTGACATATATGTTTAGATTTGTAACCTTGTTGTTACATTAGCATTGAATTGTTTTTCACATACATTTCTTGGGGTTTGGAAGGGGAAAGTGAAAAAAATAAAGCACCCTGAATTGTGAAAATATACATACTAAAAAAATGATATTGCTGAATAACAAAATTCTATAATCAATAGCATTTCAAAAAGGATAACCATATTTTATGAAAATAAACTAATATATGCCACTCAAGATAAATATTTCACTATATTTCTGTTTTGAATTTTAATTTATTGACATTGAAATTATTATTTTGAGATGTATATAATTTTCCCATTTACCTTTTAATCCCTTAACTTTTAATATCTTCATATCTATAAAGTATGATTTATCTGTGAAACTTTTAAGATAATACTTTAAACTCTAGAAGGTACTAATATACATTAACATTGAGTGTTTTCTCCAAGAAATATTATTTTAAATACAATATGAAGCAGCAACATTGATTAAAACATTTCATAGATAGTAATTTAATTTACACATATTTTTAATGTATCATTAGAAAAATGGGAGGTAAGATTTCACATATGTTCTAATTCCATTTAAAGATCAGAATAATCATTGCTATTTTTAGTATTCACTGCACTTATGACTAATTTATGACTGGTTTATTTCTTTTGAGGGTTGATAATGAAAATAAATTTGGTGATAGTATCAGACTGCACTTCCACCTATAACAAAAGGGTTGGACAACATAGAAGGTATTACATCTAGGCTTGTTCTCCTGGCTTTCAGCATGAGTGAAGCCATTTTGGGCCTCTGGTTTTTATAGGGAGAAAGGTGGCAAGAGAGCTAATAAAACTAGAAAGAAAAGGGTTATTTTGGGGCCAGGCCATGTCTTTTTTGGGGGAAAGTGGAGCAATCCGGGTGCCACATGGGTGAATGTGGGTCACAGGGTCAGAGAGCAAGAGGGAGCAAGAGCTCAAGAGAACACAAGGAGGGAGGGAACTCTGTCTGGATAGTTTTTAACCTTTAAGATCTCGTGCACTTCTGATGTGGTCCACCCCCTCGCCAATGCAGTTTCCCAGGTGAGTCTGACAGGCAAGCACCTTCCCTCCATCACTCCCACTTCACTGGCATGTGTCCATCTCCCCTTTGATGGGTCCCTCCCCCGAGTGATCTGCATGGAATGGACCTGTGCTCCCTGGGGAGACGGGGCTGTGGTTTCCTGTGAAGCTGCCCAGCTGACCAGGCTGATAATGCCTGGCCTTCCCTGGCTCTCTTTCTAGAGTGACTGTCTCATTATGATGGAACCACTACTAGCAGCTGGATGGGGTCCTGCCTGATTCATAAATGGCTTAATAAAGCCAGTAAGATCTTCAAATTTACTTGGATGTATTCTGCTTTTTAACAATGTTATATGCATGTTTTGGACATTTGATCAGGAAATTTATACATTGTTTACAATGGAGACTTTTTTATAGAAAATTTCAGAACGTATTTTTATTGATGTCGATAAGGTACAATTTCTGCTCTGCATTACACTAAGCTATTACATGATCTGCTATAAGTATTGTTTTTACTAGAGTTAAAAGCAGAGATGCTTTTCTTGGGTATACACAAATGGTAGTTTTGTTTTTTTCCCCATGGCAATCAGATCTATACCCATTCCCTGAAGTCAACATAAATAAAATCTATACATTTCTATGTTTACTTTTACATTCTCATATTTAAAAATAATTTTTTTTAACTTTAAAAATGTTATTGTAGATGAAAGTTATTAATTTCACATTAATTTAAATAAATAAACAGAAAGTTTTGTCACCATAATTATAGCTCTCATTGCTCCTAATGTCTAACTTTACTCTGAATTTTTATGGCTTCCAGAAGATAAAGAAGTCTTACAAAGAAACTAAGAAAAATGCACTGGGGAAACAAGGTAAGCGTCAGAAACAGCGGAGTAGAGACTAAGTCCCCTATTATGCTAAATGCAGGTACTTTTCCTAAAAGCTTTTCTGTGCATAAATACTTTTAAACCTACATTGTAGACTCACCATTAAATATATTCTGAATGACTTTTATAAAGGTGTTAATGTAGACTTTTAACATCAACTTTAAGTATATGCTACCTATGGAAATGCTGAAAATATGAACCAAATTCTTTTTTCCATTATGACTAACACTTTTAACCTCTCCTGTTTTTAAGCAGCACTCAAATTACTGATAAAATTATAAGGGGCTGCAGGGAAGAAATGGAAGTTTAGCTCTCAGGTAACATTAAGCAGAACAGTGACTGAACCACAATAACCAATGTAATAATTTTCAGGTGCCCTTGGGGCACAGAAGAGAGGGATGATCATCCAAATCCAAAGCTGTACTTGAACTCGCAAATTACTGTTCTGTTCTCCTGTTTTAAGACACAAAGTGCCCCTTCCAAAGTACTTTATAAATAGGTAGGCATTAGGTAAATATTTCTAAACAATGCCTGGTACTAGGCTACAAAATACATTTCTCTACTTCAGAATTACTGTTCTCTAGAATGTAGCAGTCACTAAATGTACTGTAGGTGGCAATCAGACTCACAGGTAACTAAGATGCCTTTTGTTGCCCAGCAAATTTTCCATAGAAAATGGAAGAATAAGCCTAAAAACCTGCTTGCTTAGAATATAGGACAAAAGGAAAAATGCCTTATTGGCTTCCTACTTGGATAGATGATAAGATATCAATGATAGCACTTAGCATTGAGTACTCTAAGAAAAATATAAAAAATATGTTGGCCTGTGTTACGTTGCTCACATATAAGTTATGCATGTGTACACACACACACACACACACACGCACACACACTTTTTTTCTGCATAAAAATGCCCTTTAAACTGCAAAGTGTAATTACTATCTTTCTCCATAGGTTGCTTTTCATTTGTTTTATGTTTCATTTCTCTGATATATATTTTCCTGTTCCTATTCCTCTTTCATCTATACACATCTTTTGCTCAACACATAGCTAGAATATCAAGGAAAAATAGATGTGTAAACTCCTTTGCCTCTTATTTTCTTGTGATTGAAAATTCATCAGTGTTTGCCACAGAGGATGCCCAGTGCCTTTGGAAATATAAATGAGTTTCAAAGCTGTCTGTAGAATGACCTAGATAAGAGCAAGGTGATAACACTTCAGTTGATTTCCTTTTCTGTAACATGAGTGTTAGAAAGAAATTTCATACAAGACTGAATGAATATAGTTGTCTAACAGTTGGATAAAGACCTAGATTTAAAATATCAATTATTATGCTAAGTGAAATAAGCCAGTCAGAGAAAGACAAGTATCATATGATCTCACTCATATGTGGAATCTAATGAACAAAATAAACTGATGAAGAAAGTAGATCCAGAATCACAGAAGCATGGGACAGACTGTGGAATCTCAGAGGGAAGGTAGGGAAGGGTGGGTGGTGGGAAGAGATCAACCAAAGAACTTATATGAAGACTAGAAGCCCGGTGCATGAAATTTGTGCACAGGGAGGCGGGGTGTCCCTCATCCTGGCCTGCACCTCTCCAATCTGGGACCCCTCTAAGGATATCCTACTGCCGGTTTACAGGGATTGGGCCTAAACCAGCAGTCAGACATCCCTCTCACAATCCAGGACTGCTGGCTCCTAACCGCTCACCTGCCTGCCTGCCTGCCTGATTGCCCCTAACCACTCTGCCTGCCGGCCTGCTCGTCCCCAACTGCCCCCACCGCTGGACTGCTCGCTCCCAACTGCCCCCCTGCTGGTATGCTCACTACAAACTGCCCCACCCCCTCTGTCCTGATCACCCCCAACTGACCCCCACTGACGGCCTGCTCACCCCCAACTACCCCCCCTGCCAGCCTGATCACCCCCAATGGCCTGATCACCCACAACTGCCATCCCATCCTGGCCTGATTACTCACAACTGCCCTCCCCACTTGGCCTCTAACCGCCTCTACCTTGTCCCCGCCACAATGGCTTTGTCCAGAAGACTGTCCAGAAGGTCTCCAGGAAGGTCTCCCAGTCTAATTAGCATATTACCCTTTTATTAGTATAGATAGAGGCCTGGTGCACGGGTGGGGGCCGGCTGGTTTGCCCTGAAGGGTGTCCCGGATCAGGGTGAGGGTTCCCTTGGGGCATGGGGTGGCCTGGGCGAGGGGCCCGTGGTGGTTTGCAGGCTGGCCATGCCCCCATGGGGTGAGGGTCCCTGCTGGGGGTGTGTGGCCAGCCTGAGTGAGGGGCTGAGGGCTGTTTTAAAGCTGGCCACAGCCCCTTCAGAGTGGGGGGTCCCGCTGGGGTGCCTGGCCAGCCTGGGTGAGGGGCTGAGGGCTGTTTGCAGGCTGGCCAAGCCCCCCAGCAGGGACCCTCACCCCATGGGGGTTTGGCCAGCCTGAGTAAGGGCTTTTTTTTTTTTTTTTTTCAGCACCTCCTTGAGTGGAGGTGTGGGCCAGCTAGAAGCAGGTATCTGGGATTTATTTATCTTCTATACTTGAAACTTTGTAGCCTTGAGCAGAGGCCAGGGCCGGCTGGAAGCCTGTGTTGCCCCTGGAAACCCAGGCTCCCAGCCCCTCCTTGAGTGGAGGCCAGGGCCGGCTGGAAACAGGTATCGGGGATTTATTTACCTTCTATACTTGAAACTTTGTAGCCTTGAGTGGAGGCCAGGGCCGGTCAGGGCGGGCGGGAAGCTTGGCTTCCTCCATCGCCGAGGGCAACCCAAGCCTTCTGCTCACTCCAGCTCTGTGGCTGCCGCCATCTTTGTTGGGTTAATTTGCACACTCGCTCTTGATTGGCTGGAGGGTGTAGCAGAGTGATGGTTAATTTGCATGTTTCTCTTTTATTAGTGAGGTATGCATAACCCATGGACACAGACAATAGGGTGGTGGAGGCCTGGGGCGGGGGGTGGTGGTGGTCTGGAAGAAGTCAATGGGGAAAAAAGGGACCTATGTAACAATAAAGATTAAAAAAATAAAAACAAAACACAAAAAACAAAATATCAACTAGGTGCACGTCAACATCAGAAATTCCTCCTCTTCTCCCCCAAATGGCTCCTATTCTCATTATTTTTTAAGATGCCAGGCTTGCTGCTGCCTGCAGTGAGAAAACCCATCGGGAAGACACTGAAAGGGACTCGTCAATCCTGAGGTACAGTTTCCATTAAATGGGTACCACTCATCTGTGCTACTTCAGAAATGCAGACCAGCCTATTTAGGTAAAGGACATATTATTTTATCCAGAGCAAGAGGGAACAAGGAGAGAGGGAACTCTTTGGGGGTTTTAACTTTCCAAGATTTCGAGCACTTCTGATGGGGTCCACCCCCTAAGCAACCCATTGTTCTCCAGGCTAGCCTGACAGGCAAGCACCTTCCCTATATCACCCTGCGCAGGTGCCCGTCACCCCTTTTGTTCCACCCCTCCCCCTAGTGAACTGTAGGGAAGGGAACATGGTTCCCAGGGGAGCATTGAAGCTGTGGCTTCCTGGGGAAGCTGCCCAGATGACCATGCTTATAATGCCTGGCCACCCTTTTGTTCTCTTCTTATTATTACTATTAATAAACTGGCTAATTACAAGGACAGCACATGCACTGTCCTAGTGACCACTATTCTCCCTTCCTTCCCAGGAGAGCAGCCTATCCACAGTGAGGACTTACGGAGGCTAAAGGCTGTGACGATGGTGATAATGGCATTGGTAAAGCTGCTCTTATTTACTCAGCATTCATTGTGGCAGTCATTGTCTAATGTTATCATCATTATTATTATGTTTTTTGTTAATCCTCACCCGGGGATTCGTTTCCATTGATTTTTAGGGAGAGTGGAAACACAGAGAGAAACTTCGATGTGAGAGAAACACATCGATTGGTTGCCTTCTGCAGGATCCCCAACCAGGGCCGGGGCTAGGGAGGAGCCTGCCACTGAAGTACATGCTCCTGACCAGATTTGAACCCAGATCCTTCGGTCCCCAGGCTGACACACTATCCTCTGACCCAAACTGGCTCGGGCAAGTTGTCATTATTATATATACCAACGCATTTCATCCTCAAAACTCATGAAATAGGTGCAACTGTTCCTTCCCTTTATAGATGAGGAAGTTTAAGCATAAAGAGAGTTAGGAAAATATTCAGAGTCACAGTCAGAAAAGTGCAGGACTGGCCTGGGACATTTCACATGTGATTAGGTAGCAAACTCGACTTAATCATTAATTTGGAAACTGCTCTCAAAACATTGCTCGAGTCTAAAAGTATTGAGAAACTTCACAGAATCCATCTGATTGTATATTATTTCAGACAACCAAATATTCTCTGGACAGAACGTTCTTCAAATTAGACATCCTGCCAGAAGCTGAGTGTATAGGGGTGGACACTAGAGAGAGCCCCTCATCCAGTGTACCGTCCAGTGCAGCAGGTGAAGATCAGTATTTCTCAAGGCACAATCACATGTTGTTGTTTTTTACTTTATCCCCACATCCTGGGAGGGAGCTCATGGACTTCTATTATTAAAGTTGGAGAAGTAATTCTACCTCATTTCAAAAATTATTATTAAGCTAGAGTAATCAAAACAATATGATCTTGGAATAATGTGATAGGCACATAAATAAACTGAACATAATATTGAATCTGGAAACAAACCTATATAGATAAGGTTCATTATTCTCAACAAAGGGATCAATGTAATAAAAGGGAGAAATAATGACCTCAAAAGTGGGACTGAATCTTTGAAAATTCATACAAAAACAACTCTAGGCAGAAATACAAAACTATAGAGAAACACATAGAATATATTCATAACCTTGGTTTAGATTAATGTCATTAGGATAATAAAAACACAACTTTTAAGTAAAATTAATGGATAAGTTGTACCTTAAATTTTTTTAAAAATCTATTGTTCAAAGGACCTTATTAAGAAATTAAAAAGAAAAGCCACTGACTAAGAGAAAATACGAGCAAACCACATATCTGACAAAAGGCTTCTACTGAGAATATATAAATCACTCTTAAACCACAATGAGAAGACAGGAAATATAATTTGAAAATGGGCAAATTATTTGAAAGACATTTCCCCAAAGAATATATATCAGAGGCAAATAAGCATATGAAAAGATGTTCAACATCACTAGTCCTTAGTCAAACGCAAATAACAACCATAATGAAATGCTGCTTTACACCTACTACAGTGGGGAGAAGGAACAGGAGGAGGAGGAGGATCCAGAGAAAAATAAGGGAAGGAAGAGGAAAAATCACTCAATGATGGTGATGATGATCAACTATAACTCCTATGCATAAACATAAAATGGTATAGCTACTATATAAATAGCATGGCAGTTTCTTACTGTGTTAAGTACTCATTCATCATGTGACTCAGCAATTGCACTTTAAATAAAGTAATTACCTAATAGAATTGAAATGTATGTCCTTCCTCACAAAGATCTGAACACAAATGTTTATTAGCAGCTTTACTCAAAATTGTCCAAAAGTAGAGACAACCCCACTTTCTATCAACTAATGAATGAATATACTGTGGTACACTCATACATGGGATAATACTGACAATAAAAATATGTAGCATTCATTAATATATGGAACATGCCTAAATCTCAAAATTATCACGCTAAGTAAAAGAGGAGAGACACAAACGCCATATGTTGTATGCTTTAATATATATGGTGTTCTGAAAAAGGAAATAAAAACTCTATTGGGACAGAAATGAAATCATTAGTTTCCAAGCCATTGGGGTGATGGGAGGAGAGAACTATAAAGTAAAACAAGGGTATTTGCTAATGATTTAGAGGATCAACATCTTTATATTGGCATGATGATGCAATTACTGTATATGTCTCTAAAAGCCCATTACGCTATAAATTTAAATATAAATTGTATTGTATGAAACAACTCTGACTTTTAAAAAAAGATAAATGAAAGTTAAATATTTAGAAGATTAAAAAAGATAATTAAATGTTAAATATTTAGAAGATAAATATTTATTTGTATCTTATAAATAAAATCTAAGTCCTTGTTATTTATTCAAAAATTTTGGTACTGTGTGTGAGAGAAATAAAAAGAGAGAGAGAGAGAGAGGAAGAAGGGAGACTATAAAAAATAGACAAGTATGATAGGAATGGAGAGGGGTAACAATGTGAGAGAAAAAAACAGCAGAGAAATGAATTTGACTAAAGGTAGCGACAATAAAAACAGGGAAGGTTCCATTATAATCATTTCAAAGACAGACTAAATAGAATTTATTAAACCTATAAGTGAAAAACGCAAGATTTCTACTTAGATCCCAGCTACGGAGGACACATTGGTATATTTACTTAGATCTCAGCCATGGAGGACACATTGGAGGAACAGTAAGTGTGAAAAGCCATGTCCAGCATGGCTTCAGGTTCAAAGGCTTAGAGAAACAGCTGATGCGCAAATTGACACACAAGACAAGAAACATAAATTTGAAGTTATGGGGGAAGCCAGGGAAAGCTTAACTGTAGTAGTCAAATTCCACTGAGTCTTGGTTCCCCTCTGCTTTTATTTACTAGAATACACAGTTGCCTTTTAGGAATGCAGACATATCAATGGTAATGTTTAGTAAACAGTAAGATTATCAGGTTGGGGGAGTTTGCTTTAGGCCATTGAGTAGCAGTAGGTAATAAAATGCAAATATTCACCCTGGAATATTCAAAGACCCCAATTCAGCCTTCTGATTGGACTTCTCACATTTATATTAATTACTGTTGATCTTGGTTCTCAGCAAATAAGTTCAATGTGGACATGGTGAAACCTTCCATGGTCTTCATGTGAATTAAACAATTCTGTGCTTAGCTGTGCTTCTCATACTCATACATTGGTAACATAGGAAAAACAATATGCGGTGTTCGACCGCTAACAGATATTAGCAGTCGATGAGCAATGCTCCATGGCTTTGTTACTGTGGTGGTATCATGAAGAAGTCCAAAACATCTTCAGTTTTCATTCCCAAAGTATCCCAACTTAAAACCGGATACCTGAAGAAATGCCATCCCTTTCCGTAACAGGCGATTGGAACTTGTGTCGAAACTTTCCTAAACTGAGCTCCTCATACTCCTTCTCCCTTCAGCAGCTGTATGTGCATTTTGTGTTCCAGCCTCTTGAAACTCCAGGACCATTTTCTGCTGGGGCAGCAGCTGGAAGCACTAACATACTTCACACCGCAGTCGAGCGAACATGTACCTTTCTGAAGCTCCCCCCCCCCCCCCCACACACACACACACACTCCCTTTTGCTCTCTCAGCGTGCACTGGAGGAAGGCGAGCTTGCATCTGTACAGGTTATTTTACTATTTAATGAATAAGAAAAACAGAAAACAGATGCATATTGAGCATGTATTTCCTCACTGAAATTAATATAACCAGAATATATAAATTTACAGAAGCAAGGTGACGGAACTAATCATTGTGCTGTCATAAAGTTATATTAAGATTAAAATATACAAGGTACCATCATATACAATACAAAGCTTGTGAAAGAATCGTGCTTGAATATGCTATTTGCCGTCCATTTCATTCTGTGAGCCTCTTGGTGGTCCTTTCCTCGCTTTTGTGAAAGGTAAGAGAAGCAGATCTCACTGTTGGCCCTTTGAGCCAACATATCAATATACACAAGGAAAATTCTGTTTATGTGGAGCAAATTGCTTTTTTGTTGGCTTCCTTGAAAACTTCTAATTGCTCAAAAATCTTCTTTTATGAGGTACTCAAAACATTTATGTGTGTATATTTTATTTCCTAGGTAAAGGGAAGCATTGCCTAGACATTTCCATAAAGCCTCCTCTGCCCCAATATTTGTCTCACCTGCCGATCTTAACAACCACCTCTTCCTTTTCCCAAGATTTCTCCCTTCACATGCCTCCTTAGAATTCACGGAAAACCTGAGGGAGGATATCTCAGGGTAGACTGCGCTTGCTACTGGAAAAGAAATCTGGAATGACTAGACTGAGAAATGAAATACAAAACTTTTGAAGACTGAAGATAAATTGTGGAAGTATAGAGAGAGAAGAACTGAAGAATCCCGCACAGCCAGTACTGGGGAGGGCAGATCCACGGTGAGATTATTCCGTGGGGCCTGGGGTTCTGGGAATCACGAAGAAATCCTGAGCCTCTGGGGTTGGCGAAGACAGGAAGAGACAAGGGGCAAGTGGAAGGGAATGCCAGAGGAAACGCTGCATATGGAAAGGCGCCGGGCAAACGCATTAACATTTCATCACGGATGGGCCTGAGTCTGCCAAACCAGAGGAGGCAGAGAGGAAGGGATGACTGCCAGGACGCATCTAACTTCGCCACCTGGAAGGTGCTGAGGGTTATTTATATGCTTTACTTGCAGAGGTTATTGGCATTAATATTAACCATAGAAGGGCTTGTTATTCAAACAAAATTATAATCCTCTACTTCTCTCATCCTCGGCTAGGAATCTGACATCACCTCAAAATAGAACACTCTCAAATGGAAATACTTTTGCCTAAAGACTTTTTTTTTTTTGTATTAGGTTGTGTGTGCTTATTTTAACACAATTGACTGTTTTAGAAAAGCTTCTTATTTTCAAATTCCTCTTATGGGAACTTAGAACCCACACTAGCACGTGAAGCGACTGAGGGCATCTGGAGAATTAATGCTGAGCATATTGGTAGTGTTGTCAATTTAGGCTACAAAAGGATGAGAAATAATCCCACAGACAAAAAAGCAGTAGAAAGCTCTCCTGGTACCTCTGTGGGTATTGGGAAGAACATGGAAATACCATCATATTGGAATCTATATATTTTGTATGAAGGTCTCCCACTTGGAGACAGGATATAAACTGCGAGTGGCCTGGAGAATGCTAACTGATTTGTGATCTATGAGCTAGCACAAGACTCTTCCAGTCATGAGGTCTCTCTCTTCACCACAGAATCCATGACTACTATTAAAAAATGGCAGTGAGTGCCTGGTGGGTGTGTCTTAGTGGTTGAGCATCGACCTATGGACCAGGTAGACATGGTTAGATTCCTGGTCAGGGCATATACCCGGGTTGTGTGCTCCATCCCCAGTAGGGGACATACAAGAGATAGTAGGTCCATGATTCATTCTCTTCCTTGATGTTTCTGTCTCTCTCTCTCCCTCCCCATTCCTTTCTGAAATCAATAAAAATATATATTGATGAAAACAATGGCAGTGGATAAACTTGGCAATGTATGGTAACCACAACATATACCCAATTCTACAAACAATTTACTCTTAAATCAGGAGAAACATTCTTCATTAGGCTGAACCAGTCATCTACCAAAAAAGAGACCAGGTACTTTCAAGCTGTTGGGTACCAGTTCTATGATTTGAATAAACACATAAAATATTTGAAAACAGAGTGAGCCTCATTTTTCCTTAATTGTTGAAGTCATACAGTAGTCTCTGCATAGCAACGAGGCTCCAGGGGGAATTAGCTGTGAGGAATTCCTTTTTTTTTTTTTTAATATATATTTTATTGATTTTTTACAGAGAGGAAGGGAGAGGGAGAGAGAGTTAGAAACATAGATGAGAGAGAAACATCAATCAGCTGCCTCCTGCACACCCCCTACTGGGGATGAGCCCGCAACCAAGGTACATGCCCTTGACCAGAATCAAACGTGGGACCCTTGAGTCCGCAGGCCGATGCTCTATCCACTGAGCCAAATCGGTTAGGGCAGGAGTTCCTCTTTTTACTACTACATTTTAGATGTAATAGTTTAGAAATTATTTTTCTACTAGAATTACATTGAAAATGGAGCATAAATCTGAACTTCTTGTCATCTTATATTTTCACAGCAAGTTTCCATGATATAAGTTTTAAGTAGACTCTTTCCTATAATCTACAATAAAGGCTTCATGTGACTCTAAGTGCGGGGGTTAGGCTTGGGTGTAGGTGAGGAGGAAAGATTAGGTTTGGTCAAGATCCTTTAGAGCATTTACAATTATTTTTAGAGTCGCTGAATAAATAACAAATATATTTTTATAGAGAAAAATCTCCGAGTGATTTCGGTCATTAGCTACCTTTGGCTTTGGATTAAAAACCAAAACATGTTTAAGGTGTTTATTAGGCTCTTTTCTTGCAGGTATATAGAGCTACTAATGTTGCTCAAATATATGTTTCAAATGTGTGTCACACCCTTATTTTCAAGCATTTTAGGAATCCTTTGCAAATGTAAATGCCATCCTTTTCCTACCAAGGGCTTCCCTTTCCTGAATAGCCCTTCCCACCACAAAACACATTTTCAAAAGTTGGTGTACTGTGTGAGGAGGGGAGTCTTAGATGGCATTCAGGCATTTTTGAAAATTCTGTAAAATCAACATGTACTGAGATGTGGCTGAGGGCTAATCTCACCCATTTTTTTTCTGCATACAGATCTTGAGAAATATGTAAAACCCAACTTAAAATTATTGAATCATCTCACAATTTACATATCAAACATTCCACGTTTGTTGTAAAGCACAAAAAGTAAATTTGTACATGCTAGACTTTTTCACAAAGAAATAAATGTTTGGAGAGACAGTATTAGGTTCCGCTGTTTTTACTCAAATGGGAAAAGTATCTTTATTTGTAAGATGACATTAATAAGAATAGTTATATAAGATATGCTTGCAATTACAAATAAACTAGAACTATTTTTTTTTAAATCAAGTGGCTTTTTTCCTTCAAAACTCTACACTTGTGTACAAATATGTCACAAACATAACCTTTGTTTGGCAAGAAGTCTTACATTATTAGAAGCAACATACAACAGTGTGGAACAGGCAAGCCAAAACATATATTTATGCAGCAATGTTTGGCAGGAAGGAAAACAAAAACTGAGACCAAAAATAAGCATTAGGATATTTGCATTTTGTGCCTTTCCTATTGCATTACACCTAGGTGATTGTAAAACTATTTATATGTCTCTCAAAATATATGAAAAAGTTAAGAACATGATTCCTTTACAAATATAAAATGCATATGCATTGACAGTTTTATTTGACTAATTAATGATCCTTACCTAACCAGAAAGATGATAAGTCTTGTTCAAAGAGTATTTATGAAGGTGGGTAATTAAGAAAAGTTAAAAGAATGTAAGAAGTATGTTTGTGACAGTGTGCTGCCAAACATTTGTCTTATTACATTTACTAGAGGCCTGGTGCATGAAATTCATGCACAGGAGGGGGGTGTTCCTCAGCCTGGCCTGCACCCTCTCTCAATCTGGGACCCCATGGATCAGCCCTAAACCGGCAGTTGGACATCCCTCTCGCATTCTGGGACCGCTGGCTCCTTACCGCTTGCCTGACTTCCTGCCTGATCACCCCTAGCCACTCTTCCTGCCTCCCTCATTGCCCCTAACCACTCTGCCCACCTGCCTCATCACCCCTTACCACTCACCTGTCTGCCTAATCACCCCTACACACTCTGCTTGCCTGCATGATTGCCTCTAATCACTCTGATTGCCTGATCACCCCTAACTGCTCGCCTGCCTGCCTGATCACCCTTAACCACCTCTGCCTGCCTGCCTAATTGCCCCTAACCACTTGCCTGCCTGCCTGATTACCCCTAACTGCCTCTGCCTTGGCCCCTGCCATGGCAGCTTCGTCCAGAAGGGCGTCCTGAATGACGTCGGGAAGGTCGTTCAGCTGTTGGGTCTAATTAGCATATTACTCTTTTATTATTATGGATACTACAAATCCATCTAACAGATAATATGTATTCACCTTTAAAAATTTTATTGAATATATAATATTTAATAAAGTCAATATGTAGATTTAAATATAAATAAACATGAATACATTATAAAATACGGTAAGAAGGTTAGGTTAAACAAATCGTAGAATTTCAGAATGCTCACGCTACAAATGTCCTTGGTTCCCATGAGATTCCCAAGCACATCCCATCGAGTTAACTGAAAGTTGGCATTATTCTCCTTTCTCGTGTTGAACACACAGAGCTTGTTCATGCTTTGAAGTTTTGCACCTACAATATCCTCTGTCTATAACCCTCTTGCTCTAGGTCCTCTGTTGGCTTTCTGTCTTTCTCTTCACTATATAGTATTATCCTACTCTGTTTCCTTCATACCTTTTATCACCATCTAAAATTACTGTTGCGGTTATTTTTTAAATATTAATTTTCTCTGCCCCATTGGAATGTAAATCCTCTGCGGCCTGGGATTTGCTCTGGCGGATTTAGTTCTGTGTTTCCAGGATGAAGAGTAGATACTTGGATTTAGTGGGAGCTCAATACTATTTGTTGATTAAATAAAAGCTTTGTTTGATTTGTAGATATTCTACTCTAAAGAATCTGAAACACCAGAGATAGATCCATGGGTAGACAGAGCCTTACATATTTGCATGACCTCTACAGAATGGAGTAGCACAAAAATCCAAAAAATTAATAACACCCTTAAAGACAAACTAGAGGTATTGTGTGTGACAGTAAAAGCAGGAGGGAGATAAGATCAATTTTAAAAGTTCTCATCAAAAGGAAAATTATTCTGTGATTATGTATGGCGGCGATGTTAAATACACTATTGTTGTGATAATTTTCAATACACATAAATATTAAAACATTAATTTGTATAACTGAAATCAATATAATGTTCTATGTCAAATATACCTCAGTAAAAATTTAAAAATATAATTAAAAATAAAAATAATACATCTGAAACTAATACAAAATATTGCATGTAAACTGTAACTGAAAAAAAATAAAGATATAAATAAATAAAGTTAAATAACAATGCTTCCTCTAGCCAGGCCCCTGAAATACAGGTTGGGTAAAAGTGGGTTTACAGTAGAGAGTACATGAAACACAGAGTTTATTCTTGTATTATTTATTAACAAGAGGCCAGGTGCACAATATTTGTGCACTCGGGGGACGGGGGGTCCCCTCAGCCCAGTCTGCGCCCTATAGCAGTCCGGGAGCCAAGCCCTTATGGGATGTCTGACTGATGGCTTAGGCCAGTGGTCGGCAAACTCATTAGTCAACAGAGCCAAATATCAACAGGACAACGATTGAAATTTCTTTTGAGAGCTAAATTTTTTAAACTTAAACTTCTTCTAACGCCACTTCTTCAAAATAGACTCGCCCAGGCTGTGGTATTTTGTGGAAGAGCCACACTCAAGGGGCCAAAGAACCGCATGTGGCTCGTGAGCCGCAGTTTGCTGACCACGGTCTTAGGCACATGGGGAGCAGGCCTAAGCTGCAGTGGGACATCCTTAGCCCTGCCGCGAAGGTGGAAGAGGCTCCTGCCACCACCACTGCACTTGCCGGGCTTGTGGCTGAGTGGCACTCCTCCTGTGGGAGCACACTGACCACCAGAAGGCAGCTTCTGCACTGTCTGCCCCCTGGTGGTCAATGTGCATCATAGCGACCCGTCATTCCGCCGTTTGGTTAATTTGCATCTTACCCTTTTATTATAAAGGATTATTGTATTATTTTCCATATGAACAACTGTAAACCTATTTTTGCCCCACACTGTATGATTATTAGAAAACAGCCAGAGAAATAAAATAAGTAAAAAAAAAAAAAAAAAATCCTAGCTGTAAGATGCCTTAGGAACTGTAGCTTATATCTTCCATGCAGTTCCAGTTGAGGGACTGGAGGGAGATGTGATTAGAGGGGTAATCTAATACTTCTACTGTAATCTAACTATGTGGCAAGAGCACTAAAAAGCACCCAATTATAACTGGGAATTATATTCATCTTTATTTAAAATCACATAAATTATTAGTTTAGTCTAATGTCAGAAAACATGGGTGTATTTCCATTTTTCATAGTTAAAATAAAATAGTATTTATTGAATACCATTTTTTACGTATGACCCTGCTATGTGTAAATAAAATATCTATACTTAATAAACTTCCTGTCAAAAATAGAGAAAAACAAATTTAAACAATCTTAATAATTTTACAGGCACAGTTCACATTTACTGATACCATCTTTCTCATTGTGAATACTTTGCATTTCTGAGATTAACTGCTTGCTATAGCAGTACTTTTTACTTTTTAGAACATATACATATATATGTATAGATATATATACACATACATAAATAAATATATTTTTGAATCTTCTTTTCCTTATTTCATTTGGAAATACTAGTACACAAACTCATGTAGACATTCTCTCACACACACACACACACTTATTTATTTATTATGTAAAACCTATAACTGAGTTTGGTAAAATTCACCACAGCATTTATTTTTATGCTAAGTACATAAATATTTACCTAACAGAAAATACAATATTAAATTGCATTTATTTTATAATTACATTAGATTAATTATAATTTTTCTAGTTTAATAAGACACTCTTTCCTGAAATTCTCTTTCCTCACACTCAAACTCTTCCCCTAATATTTAAATGATCACTTATTTTAACTCTGGTGCAGGACTTGAACACAGAATCTTAGGCATGTAAAAGCATGAGTAATGATTTTTGTGCCTCCACTTAAGAAACATCCTTACATGCCTGTGTAATCAGTCAGCACAGAAGGTGGGAATATGTGACAGGAACCAGTTGCCATATGCACAGTTGACCTAATCAAAATTAACACCCACTTTAGAAAAATTTATCATCCATTCGTAAACTTCAGTGGCGTAACATAAATGTCATTCCATTTTAGGTCCTGTATCAGTAATTGATTTGTTTATGATACAAACTCTTTCTCAATATTAGACCTTTTTCCCAACAGTGACAAGCAGAAACATGACCAGGGAAGGTTAGTACTTACTAGCCACAGCTCAACGCACCGTGTGATCACAACCTGTGTCTGAGCACTCTGCCACATAATCAGATCGTGTGAATTGTCAGAGGCAATTTTATGAATATATATTCATTTAAAGCCTTGGTAAGCTCGTTACAGTGTAGGACAAGTACATTTTTCTTATTCTTTTTCTCTCTGTTGAGGTTTTATTCTGAGTTCTTATTTATAAAATAATTACATTTCTTAAAATATAGTTCAACATTGGAAAAAAAATAAATTCTCTATTCACCTAGAACAAATATTACCCTTCTAAGCCCAAGACATTCAATTATTATGATTTGATTTGCTTATAATTTTCTCCCAGGATAACTTCTTTACAAGGTATTTTAAATGTATGTTTTGGAAATTTCAATAAATATTTTTGCTGAGGCATGTTAGAGTTGAATAAGAATGCAGTAAACAGTCGAAAGCTTATAAAAATGTGTTTGGCTATATACACACAGACACTCACACCCACACCTAAAAACGCATTCCTTTATAAAGGGCATGTTTCTGCGTAATTTGTGACTTTATTTAGTTTCATTTGTTCCTGACAGACTGTTGAACACTCTTAGGGTTTTATTTAATCTCGGTAACAATAGGTACCTGTCTTTATAAGGTTCATATATTGATTAAAATTACCAAGCTGAAAGTCCATCTGTATCTCTTTGAAGAGGCCAGATGCCTCACCACCAATAATAAAAGTATTACATGGTTATTCTTACAGGATAACAATTACGTGTTCTGTGAGGAAAAACAGTGGAGAGATAGGCCCATAGTCTATTGAACATTACTTATGTGCCCCAGAAAATCCACTAGAAGACATTTCCTCACTAAATGTCAACTTAAAAAAATGTTACATGTCCACTCCTGTAGTTGGGGCATTTGGAAGAACTAAAAGGCCTCGGTCTGTGTCCTTAGGGATGTAGGTTAATGAAATCTGGACAAACACAACAGGAAGAGAACGAGGAAGGAGAACAGAGCAAATGGTAAGTAGAGTTTCAGAGGGAAGTAATCAGGGAGTATTTTGGTTTAACCAAAAGCATTTGAGGAAGGACTTGGTTATTATGGGTCAGAAGAGAAGATTACGTTGAATGTTTTAGGCAAAAGCTATTGGGCAGGAGCTAAGGGCAATGCGATTTCATGAAAAGCGTTGTGTGTTCTTGGTAGGGAGCACCTTTTCTTCTAGTTACATTATCCTTTGGGCAACGAAAATTCAGGATAATCCTAACATTTAATTATAAAATGATGATGATGATGAGATAATCCAGGTCTACCTGCCAGTTGAAAACAAGCAGAAAATCTGGATAATTTTAAGAGCCATCTGCATTAAAGAGCTAGACAATAGTTAGACGTTACTAACTTAAAAAGAGGAGTAGTTGAAGAATACCCCTTTGCTCAGTCAGGGCGTTTTGCTGACTTGGAGGAGGTGCCTGTGTTACAGTAATAGTAATAAGGATAATATAGAACAAGTATCGAAGTGTGGAATTACAGTGTGATATTAAAAGTGTGATGTTAAAAAGTATGGAATGTAATGTAAACAAATTGATAAACACCCTTGAGTGGCCTGTATGTAGAAAATAGATAAAGTGATCTGTTTCCCATATGTAAAACCAGACATGCAAGGCTCCTGGGACCCGCTGATCAGACACACTGAAGACGCCCATCTAGGCACATAAAAAGAGGAAGCACCAGAGGAAGATCAGAGAGGCCTGCTCTGCTCCTCCACAGACGGTCACTCTCCACCCCCCTTCCTGCAATCTGCCCAAGCTCTGCCGTGGACTGTGAGTCCAAACAGTGAGCCAGAAACTGAGGCCTCAAACAAGACGCCGAGCTGCAGCTGCAACGTCCAACGTCCAGTGTGTGTGTCTGTCGGCGTGGATCCCCGGGCGGCCTGCCGAGGTCTGGAAACCACCAGGACTCTGCAAATAAACCTGAGTGATTCGTGCATTGCATGTCTGTCTCCTGTGTAACTTATGCTCGGCCAATATTAAGTAAGTGCCTTGAGTCGTACGTGTCAGTGTCTGTTTAGAGACTGGCTGAGGCACCCTTGGTCACCTGTGCTTACGTCCCTGAAGGAGAAATTGGGGCAGGCTGAAGGGCCCAGCCAGCTTTATAGAGACCATGAAGGTGGGGCACGTGGAGAAAGGAGTTCGGAAGAAGGCAGCTTGGATTAGTTTCATGGCTTCCAACCCCAGCTTTAGTTTCTTTGCTCGATGAGAAAAATAGTGTCATTGGGCCAAATAACGAGCTAACTTTTCTAGGTTTCTTTTCTTTTCCAATCATGGTGACACACATCCTTGCTGCCTTGCAGACTTTGCTACAACATTTGAAAATTTTATTTTAATAAATTTAGATATTCTGTGGCTATGTGGGTGGGGAAAAAACTTACCCAGGGTTGCCTGAAGAACTCTTGCTAGATGGATAGATGACAGGTAGAGAGAAGCAGACACAGAAATAGATATAGATGTAGGTATATATAAAAAATGAAGAAAAATACTGAAGTGACAAAACAATATTCATTCTATTATTCTGTAAGAGCTATGTTAAGTGAAAGGAAGAAATATTATCCAGATTTCCCTGTCTTTTTTTTTTTTTTTTTTTTTTTTGAGACCATCAAGTACTCTTTCTTCCTACTTCAAGATGATCTTTTAGGACTAAGAGGCAGGCTCTGAAGTGGCTTTTATTTTTCTGTGTCTTTTTTTGATTCAGGATGAGAAGGAAACCAAGATGATGGGAGAACAGTCACTGGTTACAGAATCATGCAGATGAGGTGGGACTTGGGGAAAAGGTAACAATACCCAAAGATTCCTGAAGTTTTGGTTTAATGAGGTCAATCAATGCTCTCCTCCTTTCTCCAACCAAGCCATCCCACTTAATTAAATATTCAATAAAGTCAATTTACGTTTAGTCAACTTCTTTGATTTCTACTCCAGACAAGTAATGAAATGATCCATGTTGGTCTAACATTCATCAGGTTAAAGTGAAGAGAATAGAGAGAAGCCAGAACATAGAAGAGTCTCTAAGAATGAAAACTGAAAAACGCTAACATCTAATGATAACTTTCAGGTTTCCTATGTAATCCAAGACTTAATTTCTGTAAAATACTCATTTTATATGCCAGATTCAATGAAGATGTTTGTTCTTCCCACCAGCTGATATTAATGGTGCAATCTGGCATCCTATTTGCCATATCTGACAGAGAGAAAAGCAATAGGTAACTGTTCTGGCTTGTATTTGTATCTACATATGTCAACTGTCTCAGTCAAGAAAGCAAATAGCAGTGAGGAGGTGAGAAGAGTAGGTGTTTCTTCAAACACATCCTTATATCTTGTACCAAGAGAGAACAATAAGATGGAAAACATGATTTTCAATTGAAGTTGGCTAAAGAATTATTTTATGTGTCTTAATAATGTTCTTTGTCTCACTTGTGAAATGTATTGAAGAAAAACACGGATTGAAGGATACAACGTGACAAAACCCATTTAATGATGAAAAAGCTTAAAACATTAGTGAAATAAGCCAAAATAAACTTCCATTAAAAGTCTTAATGTCTCAAAAGTTCACCAACAAAATCAGACACTGTGCATGCCTGTTATTTGTTTTCTGAAATTTAAGACAAAGGGGTATAATGCATAATAAAGGGGATAATAGAGTAATGCTTATTGTTACTTTGCATTTTGTTAAAAAATAATAGATTGCTTTCTTCAATAAGCTGACTGACAAATACTGTTATTTTAATTCCAGAGAAAGCATATTCACTACTGTTTTCCTGCATTAACTTAGAAATGTTAAATACATGCACACACATACACACATATTATAGAACACATACTTCTGTTGAGAGAGAGAGCAAAGTGAGAGAGGAGAGAGAGATGAGAGAAATTATACAGGAGCAATCCAAGTCACATCACACCATCTCTCCTCAACAGCTTTGTGAGGCAGATACCATTCCTATCCCTCTTCCAATGAGGAGGACACAGGCTCAGAGTGGTTAATTAAACCACGTCACCATAGTTCTGTTTTGGTTTCACTAAGCCCACTCTTTCTGATGGTCTGAATTCTCCTAACAATGTCCTTCTCACACAGCATTACTTATGCAATCCAACACGAGTGTTGTCTACAGGAAAAACAGGAATTCCCAGGCCTCCGTGTCTTGCTTTGCTAAGTAAGGGTAACACTTTATTCCTGTTGATCACTCCAGCTCTGTAGGTCCTTTATAATTGGGGCCCCTTCTCTAGGTGAGATAGAAAGTATTAGTGTTAAATCCCTTGATATTACATTGACATGGGATATTATTGGTTGTTGAGTTTTATTTAGGACTTTGCTCAAACTCTGAATATTGGGATTATGTACCCAGAGATGATGATTCAATTTTGTGACCTGGTCAAGAAGTCTGAAATAATAAACAAATTCCCCACATGATTTCAATGCAAATGACCCCAGTACATACTCCAGGGAACACTGTCTAAAGGAGAGATTTAGTTTACATCGTGTCATTCATTTTAGTAACTTCTTCTGGGAACATTTTGTTTGGGATAGAGGGGAAGTAAAGGAGGAAAAATATATTCATATGTGTATAAATATATGAAAACAAAGTTATCTTTCACTATGAAGAATTAAAGCCAAGATAATAACAAGGTTGCATATATAGGAAAATGTAACTTAATTTTGGTAGCTATACCTGCTGTGGATGCAAGTATAATTTAAATAAGTGAAAAATATGATGGTGTTTTGGTAATGTGTTTTTGAATCTTCTGACTAATTACTAGCCATCAGCACACTGGGCTCATGCTGCTACTAAACAACTAAAAATAACACAGAATATGTCTCCTTAAATATCCCTTACAATGCAGTGCAGTTTGCCAAGTATACTATAAGTGTTTATATTCATATGTGCTAATATATATGTGCTAAAATGTAGAACCTTGGAAACATAGAGATCACCCTATTCCATTTCTGTATTACAGCAAAGGATTATCAAAGTATTATTTCAGAAAAGATTCCTCATCTTTCATAAACTTGTCTCAAGAAAATAATAACTCAAAATAAAAATAAACCACATGAGAATATATTACAAATGTCATGAATAAGTGCTGTTTCCCACCCTAGTTTGAAATTTTTCATTGGTTTTAAGTGTTTGTTCTCACAGAGATAACACGGACACTTTGAACTCATATGCAATTTGCTTGGAGTTGATCAATTTATTTATTAAATGTGGCATCAAGTATACTCTCAGTTAAGAGTGTTAACTTTCACACAACAAATTAATGTAATGTGTAATGCCTTTTTTTGGGAACCCATATCAGGTTCCAAGTATTGGGACTTTCTGAATAAGAAGTGATTTTTCACACATACATGACAGCTTTATTTCAACCAGTGTGTGTGTGAAGATGTTTGCATGAATTGTTTTATGACAAAAGAGGAGGCACTGAATGGAAAACTACAGACCCAGGAAAGTGATGTTCCATGCAGGTGTGGCACATCTGTTGGTCAGCCAAGTGACCTTATGCATGTCAGCAGCTTCTGTGCCCAGGTATTTGTCTGTACAACAGAGTTAATATTGTGCTTATAACAATCTTATCGGGATTAATATAGAGTACATATTGAAGTGGATATTGAAAAATAAGAATCACATGACCTCACTCATATGTGGAATCTAATGAAAGAAAATAAACTGATGAACAAAAGATCCAGAAACTGAGAAGCATAGAACAGGGGGAAAGTGGAGGTGTGGGGGGAGCTGTGGGTGAGTGGGAAGGTATCAACTAAAGAATGTGTATGCTTATTGCATACCCCATGGACACGGACAATAGGGTGGTGAAGGCCTGGGGCGGGGAGGGGGGGCAGGAGGCAGGGGTGGGCTAAAAGCCAATGGGGAAAGAAAGGGGACATGTGTAATACTTTCAACAATAAAAATTTAATTTAAATTATTTAAAGTTCTGCACCAAACTGAGGTGGCAAGGTTGTGGGGAAAGAGGTCATTCAAAAGTAGGTTTACACTTGTATGTATGGAAAATAATGCAATAATAAGTAGTAATACAAGAATAAACCCTCTTTGCTAAACTCTCTTTGTCTCTGTTTTACAAATGGACAACTAACTGTAAACCCACTTATACCCACTTATGCCAAACCCCGTGTGTGTGTGTGTGTGTGTGTGTGTGTGTGTGCGCGCGCACACAGTGGCAAATTTTGTAATGGCACCATATTGGAAAACACCTGGACACCATGCCTAGAAGACACGTGGCTCAGGCCCACACACTGGGGTTCTGTGCAGCAGTAAAAAGGAATATGAAAGACCTATATCAACATAATCGGCTGATGTGGAATGAAAAGCAGCAAGGTGCACAATACAATAAGGCAGCCAAACATGTTAAATGTATGTGTTTATTTTTGCCATTAAGAAATAGGAGAGACAGGACAAACCCAAACAAATAAAAATGATTGTTAAGAGGATGGGTGAAATTGGGTAGAAGATAATTTTGACTTAACCTATATCAGTGGTCAGCAAACTCATTAGTCAACAGAGCCAAATAGCAACAGGACAACAATTGAAATTTCTTTTGAGAGCCAAATTTTTTAAACTTAAACTTCTAACGCCACTTCTTCAAAATAGAATCGCCCAGGCCGTGGTATTTTGTGGAAGAGCCACACTCAAGGGGCCAAAGAGCCGCATGTGGCTCGCGAGCCGCAGTTTGCCAACCACAGACCTATGTTATTGATGTCTATTTCAAAAAATACATATTCTAAAATGTAAGAAACATTGAAAGAAAAGGTAAAATGTTTAAAATGGCCATTGAAGAAGAAAAACTAAATAAACTTAACCCTATATCAAATTCAGTAACATAATCACATGCACAAATAATTAAAATAGGGAACTTTAAAACACAGTATTATGATAACTCACTCTCAGTAGGATATTTACTCTAAGGACAAACATAACTGCAAAGAAATATTGAAATTGTTTTGGTAAATTTGTTGTGAATACTGGTATTGGTATGGGAATGAAACCATTTTCTTTCTGTTGTAGGGTAGATCAAATGAGTAAATGCATGGACTTTGTCGAGGGCCATAATTATCACTGTAGGAACTCAGTAAATAGAGCTATTTGTGAGTATTCAGAAAATGATAAAGATGTACTTTACTGATAAAAGAGATGAATTATTCAATAAATGGTAATGGGACATGTAACGAGCTCTTTCATGAAGTGTTGGGTCACTAATTTAATCTTTACATCAAAATGAATTCATATGAATTAGCTCATAAATGTAAGTACTAAGAATAATATTTGGGTTTATTTTTAATCATGGGGTTGAGTAGGCATTGTAAGTAAAAGAAAAACAAGAAGCAATGAAGAATGAACTAAAAATGTGATTAAGGAAAAAGCAAGAAAATTTTCAAAAATCTGGTGTGGTGAAGACATCCTAAAAACTAAAAATAAATCAATATTTCTATGAGGAACATGTAAATAATATCAAGAGCATTAGTATAAGTTCCTTGGTTTGCCACAAACTCCTAAATTAATCAAAATATAAAACATGCAAAAGGAACAATGGACAAATTAAGCTAAAGTAAATTAAATTAAAAGTGAATAGCAAGTTAAATTTAAAAATACATCCATATTTATTCCCAATAAGTGTGAATCAATTACAATGTTATAACACTACTAGAGGCCCAGTGCACGAAACTTGTGCACGGGGGGTGGGGGGTGGGGGGGTATCCCTCAGCCCAGCCTGCACACTCTCCAATCTGGGATCCCTCTCCCAATCCAGGACTGCTGGCTCCCAACTGCTCGCCTGCCTGCCTTCCTGATTGCTCCTAACTGCTTCTGCCTGCCAGCCTGATCACCCCCTAACCACTCCCCTACCAGCCTGATTGATGCCTAACTGCTCCCCTGCCAGCCTGTTTGCCCCAAATTGCCCTCCCCTGCAGTCCTGGTCACCCCTAACTGCCCTCCCCTGCTGGCCTGGTCCCCCCCAACCGCTCTCCCCTGCAGGCCTGAGTCCCCCCCAACAGCCCTTCCCTGCAGGCCCAGTAGTCCCCAACTTCCCTCCTCTGCCAGCCTGGTCACCCCTAACTGCCCTCCCCTGCAGGCTTGATCACCCCCTACTGCCCTCCCTTGCAGGCCTGGTCCCTCCCAACTGCCCTCCCCTGCTGGCCTGATCACCCACAACTGCCCTCCCTTGCAGGCCTGGTCCCTCCCCTGCTGACCATTTTGTGTCCACATGGGGGCAGCCATCTTTGACCACATGGGGGCAGCCATCTTGTGTGTTGGAGTGATGGTCAATTTGCATATTACTCTTTTATTAGATAGGGTTCCTGTATTGGACTGGCAACAAACCAAAATATTAAATATTATCCCATTTTGAAAAGTGAGTGGGGAATTCGTGGTTTTCATGGACTCTGTGCAGGTCTGATATTCCAGTAGAAGGCACAGCGTGGCCAAATGTTCTAATTGTTACCAGTACCTGTTTCATTTGGACAGTGTTTGGGTTCTAGTAATTGTATGTTTCTCATTTCTCCCTTGTGTGGGCAGGAGTAAAAATTGGCATGACCTTTAATAGCATGCTTGGCATTGTGTATCCAGATTTAAAAAGGTCCACACACTTTGGTCCAACAATGACACTGACAAGAATTCACCACCATCTCTAATATGCAAAAAAAAGTGTTTACACCCCAAAAGTTACTATAGCATTTTTTTTTGTGATAGGGTTGTTTTGTTAAATAATTTGAACATCTCTTCTTGGAAGTTCTCATTTGTATTACTTCCTTCTATGCAGAGGGAGTTTCATAGCTAACATGTCTCTATCAGTCTGCTCATGTACCCTTTTTTCATCCAAAGGGGGAAAAAAGGGGATAAATGTAATACTTTCAACAATAAAGATTAAAAAAAATAAAATAAAAGGTTGATTTTTCAGTTCCCTATTTAACAATGCTGGCTATTTTAATCATCCCCTTGGGATAAGGGCTGGGCTTTGGCCTAGCGTCTTTTATGCCCATTTTGGTTGGAGCCCAAGAGTCGCAACACCTAAGTCCAATAATTCCAAACTTATCATAACACAGAGCTTTTCTTTTTGCCTAGAATCTTCCTGGTGAGGTCTTATAATTAATTCAAGACAGAAGAGAAGCTTAGTACATGATGCAGTGAACTCTGTCAATAGAAGAAAGAGACAGAGAATCCAAAAGTTGAATTTATACACTTCTTTAACCAACTGTTGACTATCAGGTGCTATAATTCCATAAGGTCTCTTCATGGATCAAAATAGCTAGCAATGATTTGAGAGGCTGTATCTGATGTACTGGAGCACACCATTGCATTTACTTTCCTTCCTTTCCTCACATACTCTCTTTTCTCCCAACTTTGTTCACCTGGGTTTGTATTCAAAGACCTAAAATATAGAGTTTTCTCTTTCTCAGGTTTCTAGGGAACCTAAAGTAAGACAGTCCCAAAAATGGCCCTGGAAGCAAAACACTCTTTATGGGCATTTATATCGGCTCCTTCACCTACCTGGAGGCGATAAGAACCTCTTTGCCCTTTTAAAGTAGGGATAGAACCCATTTGCCCTTTTAAAGTAGGCCATGCCATTAAATAATCCTTTATTAAAACTTCCAACTTTTTGAATTGGAATAAGGTACAGATGGAATTCAAGGCATCGGAAGATCAGTGGTGGCTGCACTTGTTGATTTAGGAGTTATGATACTTTGAGGGATGTGACATGGGTGACTGCTTTTTATGACTTTGCAGGTTTTACAAAAACAAAAACAAAAAGAAAACGATATGCTCATGAGGCAAAATTAATTATACAGATAAGAACCACTTCGTAATAAGAATGGGACAATGCTATAAGAAGATACTGCATACTAAGTGTATAACCAACAAGAATCTAACCTCAGTACAACCTAAACAAAAGATTAGAACTAAAACTAGGAGAATCCACTATAGAGTGGGAGATTAATCGTCCTAGAAATCTGAATTGAAAGCAGGATCTTGAAAACTTATCTGCCCACCCATGTTTTAGCAACATTATTCACAAGCTAAGAGGTGGAGCAACGCAAACCTCCACCAATGACTAAACAAAATTTAGTGCTTGCATACAATTATTCAATCTGAAAACAGGAAGTTGTCACATCTCAGAACATAGACAAACCTTGGAGACATTACACTAAGTTAAATAAACCGGTCACAAAAATACAAATATTCATATGGTGTGTGTGTGGGGGCGTGGAATAAGGAGTGAAGAAGAGGAGGTGATGAGCAGCTGTGTAATGGGTATAGGTTTTGATTTTGTAAAATGGAAAAGTTCTGGAGATATGTTGCACAATAGTGTGAATATACACAACACTACTGAACTTTAAGCAAACAAAAAATTGGTTAACATGTTAAAAAATATTTCAAAGGACTACAACTATTCAAAATTTTACTCTGGTCACATGGAATTAAACTAGATAACTAAAATTATAAACAACAATGACAAATACCCAAATCTCCAATCTGCCTGGGAAATACTACAGAGCTACATATTAAATAGACCAAATTAGAAAAACATCTGTTAGAATATATTTTAACTTAAGGAAAATGAAAATTTGACCTCTATTTTTTTTTAGTAAGAAGAGAGGATAATCTTTACATTAACTTGGATGAGACAAAGATTAATCAAACAGAACAAAACAACAGTAACAATGAAATACCTCCCATGATGAAAAGAAAAAGTGTACTGTGTTACGATTAAATTTTTATATTTATAAAATAAACTGCTATGACAAAAAAAAAAAACACAAAAAAAACCCAAAGACTGGGGAAGATATTCCTAATACATAATGCGTGAAATAATTATATCAGAATATAAAGAACTCTTATAAATACAAAATAAATCGACAAAAAACTGAATAGAAAAATAAGGAAATAATTTATCACAAGAATTGTTAAAATAGAAACAGCTTTTGGAGATTAGGTAGAGATAGCCAAGCTTATATTAATGCTGCTAGAAGTATAAATTGACAAAAATAACTTCTGAAAACTATTGGACAATATCTATGGTAGTTAAGTATGTGCAGGCGCTGTACTCTAACAATTTCTCCCACAGGTATATGCCCAAAATAAGTGAACATCTGTTCACCCGAAAGCATGTGCCAAGTTGTTTATACCTGCAGTTTATAAGAGCCCAAACCTTCTCAATACAAAGCAACACAACGGATGCTCGCAGAGTATAATTATACACGATGATCATATACAGCATTGAATATGGAGAAATTAAAACCACACTCCACAAAAGAAATGAATTTTACAAACTTAATTTCTAACATATGAGGTCATACAAAATAGCATATAAATAATTCTACTTTTACGAAAGTAAAAAACAAAACAAAATAAAACAAAGCAAATCTAAACTATAGTGTCAGAGGCCAAGACAGGAGTTACCCTTTGTGAGATGTTATACAGGGACTATGAGAGAGATTTTCAGGAAACTGAAGATGCTGTTTCTTAATCAGTTTCCGTTACCTGGCTGTGATTCAATTATTCAAAATTCATCCAACCTGTAACATTTTTATACACACATATTTACTACAATGAAATAATGTATAATAAATATCGCTTGTGTTTGGTGAATCATTTTTATTTTAGATGATTTTAAAATCATTATAATAAATATAATTTTTAAAATTATGATTTCATATAGATTCAAGTTTACTTATTAGTGTAAAACTCCCCCTAAACAACTTTAGATAGCTTTAAATATAATTACACAAGAAAATTTTTTCAAATACAGCTTGTCACAGCATAGAGTTTTTGGTAGTAGATTTTAGTTTATAAATAAGCTTAAGTCATAACAGGCCATTGGGGCATAAATGCTACCATGACCTAATATCATCCCTGAAGAGAATATCTGGGCTAGACACAGCTTTGTTGGCTCTAAGCACTCAAGGGTGTGGTTATCTGATAATTACACCTGCTGCTTTCCACCATGAATAGTATAAACTTTCTGTAATTAAGCACAATCATTATGCACATCTATATGTATAAAAGCCAAGCGACCAGAATGACGAAACCACTGGGATGACAAGAACGACTGGAATGACTGGTTACTATGATGCCCACTGCAACGGCCAACTGGCCCAATCAGCACTTCGAACCACCCACGGCCCCTCCCCCTTGCTGGCCCCTCCCCCCATGCCGATTGGGGGTGGGGCAAGCCGGCCAACCTCCCATGTCCCCTCACCCCCTACCTGCCATCCCAGCCCCAATCAGGGCAGGCCTGCTGGACCCCACCTGTGCACGAATTTGTGCACCGGTCTTCTAGCTTTAAATAAACTTCTCTAACCACAAGAAAACAGAGATTAATGTTAGAATAGTTTAATGATTCAAAATGTAATGATATTGCATAAGATTACAATGTAAGAAAAATTATCTTACTGGAAATAAAAACCAAAACAAAAGCTCTCTTCCTTAAAAAGGCAAATAATGAAAATATAATAATCTACCCATAGTTATCTATTGCTAAATAAAATAAAAATTGTAGCTGTTTATAAAAATCAATTCTTGTAATTGCTGATCTTCATTCTCCCATTTTGTCTTATTAAAAAATAAACAGGGTGATCACCTCCTTAAATAATTATAAGTTTTTATTTCAGCTTTAATCTTTGAGAGTCTAGTTACAAGCTCACAAAATTAAAAGACAAGTGAATTATCTTGTCTTTCCATAGGACAAACGTGTAGCTTATACGTCGTAGTTGCTTAATGTTTTAAATATTAAAAGGATTTTTATATGACTTTATAATAGTATGCCACAGAAAACAGTATTTATTATTAAATAAGTCACTTAAGACTCATTCGTTATTTTTTATGAAGTTTTAAGATAAAGTAATCACCTATGAATGCATTTAATATTATGATGATGGGCAGCCTTTCATAGATAATAGTCAATTGTAAGAAAATTTCTTTCTTCCTCCTCCCAATCATCTCAAAACTCTCCGATTTTTTTGCATTTCATCTTGCGATGTATTTTATTTATTTTTGCATTTTCAAGTAAAGATACTAAGAATAAAACTGCTAACATAGCCAGCAGAGTTACTAGTAAAACAGCAGAAGTGCTATGGAGCACAGTTCCCTCTGTTCTTTGTGCTTTCCATTGGAATCCCCTGTCTCCCTTAGGGGAACACAGCAGACAGGAAAGGAAAGGCCACTCCAGCAAATGCCTTACACAAGCACAGTTTCCCATCAACCAGCCATTAAACCCTTTCAATTCCAGCAACACCCCCTACTGCTGCAGACTATACTGCTGACTGAAAAACTGTTCTGCTTATTTTAAATCTCCTCTCAGTTTCAATTCAACTTACAGCACAAATAAAGATAAGTTTATCAGTAAATTGAAATTCAATGGGAACAACATTTTCAACTTGATGTGTAAGAAATCCCAAGCTATCAGTATACTATATTGAAAACAACCATAAACAAGAAATAGAATAGACATCATCATAGCCAGACAGAATGTGAATAAATTAGATATTGAGAAAAATAGAAAATTTTATCTGAGGAGAGAGATTGACTGGGAAAACACATACATACACACACACACACACACACACACACACACACACACAACTATCTAATAGCAATCAGTGTGAACACATTTTACAAAGTACAAATAAAAATCAAATAACAATGGGTTTTTTAGTAAGATACTCATCCTACCTAATAAAATGGTAATATGTAAATTACCATCACTCCGCTATGCCCACGATTGGGCCAGAGGGAGGCACAGGGGGCAGGACTCGGGGTGGCCGGGGTAGCCGATTGGGCCGGCAGGACGCTGAGCTGCGGAACAGAAGAGGCCTCTGGGGCAGCGAGTTCACGAGTTCACGTCCCGCCGCAGACCATCAAAAGCGGGGGAGCTGGGTGCCTGTCTGCTCCAGCACCAGGACTTTCAGAAGCCTCTGCCGAGCCGGAGGCTTCTGAAAGGCCTGGTGCACCAGCGGACAGGCACCCAGCTCCACCACGATCAAAAGCGAAAGCGTGTAGGGGACCCTACACGTGCATGATTCAATCATGCACTGGGCCTCTAGTATACAAGATACTAAGATACTAAGATACTAAGATACTATACTAAGATACTAAGATACCATAATATACAAGATACTAAGAATGATATAAAAAAGATAACAGGAAAAGTTGCAAAACATGAGGTTAGAAAGTTAAAATAACTGAACATTAGAGTAAGAAATTAAACAAAGAAGTTATCAAAAGATGGAGAATAGTTCTTAATATTATATGTATTGATTTATTAAAAATGAACTTATTGGAAAAAATAAGGACCATCTTATATATGAAATCTTGTAAACCTTAAATTTTGTGGTAAATTTTCATTGAGTCATCAAAGGTTTTATATGCTCTGAAACAAGCTATTTTACCAGGTGAGTTTCGGCTTTCTTTATCCTCAAACAATCTCAAGTAAAGTTGTATATAATTGAGTCCTCTCTTAAACCGCGATTGGAGTCCCTTATGACCAGACCCCAGGTAAAGTCTGCATGAGCCTTGAGGGGTCTTCACCTTATTTCTCTGTGGTTTTGCAAAGTTTGTAGTAAACCTTGGCATTAAACAACAGGTAGATATTTTGCCTTATTACTCTTTTTAATATGAAAGAGGCATTTTGACAGTGGCTTATTGTCTCTCATGTTTCAAAGGTGAATCCACGGAACCACTTAAATAATTATTATGTGCTTTCAACATCTACCTCAGTATACTAGTATGCTGTTGGGGGGTATGGCTTTCACTAAGGAGGCTTTGGGTATGTGTCCACACATATATAAGTTAGAGAAGACTCAATAGCATGTCCCTAAACGTTAATACATACTCGTCTTCTGTGGAACACACCGGCAAGGCTCGAAGACAGTTGACCCAAGTAGGGGTGGAATGCCCTGTGAGGGTCCTGAGACATGACACTGGCGGTTTGCTGAGGGGGTGCAGCTCTGGCTAACCCAGGCAGAAAGGCCATTCTGGCAAGATAGTTTGCAGTCCATCAGTCAACAGGAAGCCTAGAATACCAGCCTTGGGAAACAGACTGAACCAAAGAAAGGTCACAAGTCACACCCTCTGGTAGGAACAGCTTGGGCAAAGCACTGCCTTTGACAGCACCATCAGTCCCCTAACCCAGCAGTCCCTGCAGGCCCCCTGCTGTGGTGGGAGGAGTTCTAACCTTTCAGGTTTAACAATAAAATCCCCAAGGAAATGCGTCCAACTCACTCAAATTATGTCAGGTAATATTTTACTGGCTATGAGGAAGTTCTAAGTAAACGGGACATAAAATAATATATACGTTCTACATTGGAAACCTGTATCTCATGAAGAATGTACTAACAGTATGAATGGAATCTTCACTCAATTATAATTTCTAACTCAATTATTTAAGATATCAATTGTTTAGCGATTATTATCTAATAAGCACTTTGCTGATTTACTTCATTCCAATACATCTCTGGTCACTTTTTAAAAAAATATTTCAGGCATTCATTATATCCCATGCATATAATGGTAACTTTTCTGACATTTTAAACTATATTTGTATACTTGTTTTCTTTATGTAAATATATATTATCTGTCAGCATTCCAGCCAAAACATACCTGATGGGAATCAACTCCTTTTCAAGGTTGATGTTCGTGACATTTTACTTGACAAGTAGAAGTGAAATCTGTGGTGTCAAAAACCTCCCCCTTAGCCTTTGGCCCACCATATAGGAGAGCCAAGTTTAAATGATTCTGAGCTGTTGCATGGCAGCTCAGACAAGCTCATTGTCTCTGAAGGTAAATATTAATGTTGTTCAATCAATAGAATTTGTTCTTAAGTATTCTAATATATGCATTGCTTAAAACCTTTAAGCTAATTGATCAATCAATAGTCACGTAAAGACAGACAGCAGTTTGACATAGAAGCGTGCTCCCTGAGCAATGGCAGAAACAAATGCCCATGCCTACAGGACTGGAATGATAAAGGAGGTGACGCCTGACCTGCACAGGGAAGGGAGCAATGTCTATGGTAAATGCCTACTCAGTTCTCCCAATGGGAGAAATCTGTTGCATCCTTCTAGAGCGGTGGTTCTCAACCTTTCCAATGCCACGACCCTTTAATACAGTTCCTCATGTTGTGGTGACCCCCAACCATAAAATTATTTTCGTTGCTACTTTATAACTGTAATTTTGCTACTGTTAACCTTTTGCACTCGGATGTTGAGTGTGACTCGACACGGTTAGCATTAGAATAAAGGAATTGAGAAAAAAGTAAGCGAGTGCAAAGGGTTAATGAATCGTAATGTAAATATCTGTGTTTTCTGATGGTCTTAGGTGACCCTTCTAGCGGTTCTCAACCTGTGGGTTACTACCCACAGGTTGAGAACCGCTACTGTAGAGCCTAAGACCATTGGAAAACACAGATATTTACATCACGATTCATAACAGTAACAAAATTACAGTTATGAAGTAGCAACGAAAATGATTTTATGGTTGGGGGTCACCACAACATGAGGAACTGTATTAAAGGGTCACGGCATTAGAAAGGTTGAGAACCACTGTTCTAGAGGCACTGGTAACAAGACAAACAGAGCAGAAACATCTATACTAATAACAGAGGAATATGCAAATTGTCCGGGACAGTAACAGTAACAGTAACGACCAGCAGGTGGTGTGGGGCAACCAGGCCGGCAGTGGGAGCAGTTGGGGGTGTCCAGGCCAACAGGGGGGGCAGTTAGGGGTGACCAGGCTGGCAGGCAGAGGTGGTTAGGGGTGGTCAGGCAGGCAGGCAGGTAAACAGTTAGGAGTCAGTGGTCCCGGATTGTGAGAGGGATTTCTGACTGCTGGTTTAGGCCTGATCCCCGGGATCAGGCCTAAACTTGGCAGTCAGACATCCCCCGAGGGGTCCTGGATTGGAGAGGGTGCAGGCTGGGCTGAGGGGACCACCCCTCCCCCCATGCACAAATTTGTGCACCGGGCCTCTAGTAATTTATATAATTCAGACATTTGAGTGATGGGGTAACATTTAATTCAGTATAACTTTGTGTATTTTATACAGAGATTTAAATAACACAACAGTTTCATTCACCTAAGAGTACACTGCTGCCAAAATATATTTCTAACCTCCTGAGGTGTGACCAGTCAGCCAGCTCCTGAGAGCAATTTGGAAATCATGCCTCTGATGAACTAGCTTCCAGGAAACTTCAAAATGTGTTAAGAGTCAGCTGGCTTGTGGGACCCATATGGTTACTCTCAGAATGAGAGGTGCCGGGTATTTTCTTGCAGTGAGGAGCTCAGTAAGGAGTTGGGAGTTGTTTGCATGCTTGAATTATATCGATTACTCCTCTCTCTTATACTTCTCATTTACACTGATACCATTAAACTTTTGAGTCACGGGGTTCTGGGTTTGGAACATCTATAATGCACTCTCCCTATTACCCTTTCCTATCTAACCATGCATAGATCCTATTACAAGAATGCAGACATACAAAGAAAATGTTTGGGGATAATAGTTCTGGAATAAAATGGCCCTGGCTTTATTCCACAGGGCACTAATGTAGAGTGTGATAATAATTATTCCTGGAAAGAAAAGCTCTGGGGACAAATGATGTTGAGTATATTTTCATATGATTCATACTTGGAAATTTACAATTTACATTTGCCTATTAAATATTCTTAGAAATCTTGGTCTAGAAAAAATTGTGTAAAGTTTGTTTAACCTTCATTAATGAAACTTAATTAGAGCAAGACCTCTACTTTATTGTACTGCCTATTTTATTCATAGTTTTATCCAATAGATAATTTCTTAAAGAGTTTCAATAAGACTTATTTTTTCTGCTTTCTTGATGACATTACTCTTTAATTTTTGTTATTGATTTTTTAAAATTCCACTATGTTTAGGTAATAAATTCTTAAGGATTGCATTTGTTAAATTTTATTGAAGTTTGTTTATAATCCAATACATGATCAAGTTTGCTAAGTATTTTATGTAAATGTGATAATAATATGTATTATTTGCTAAAAGTTGGAAACAGATATCCCTAAAACCTATTTTAAATTCAGATGCACATATCTGAATTTCAATTATACCTCAAGGTAGTTTTTCCTAAATTTTTATAAACGTCTCACTTATAGTTGCCCTCTCCCCACCTTGTCCATGGGGGATATTTTCCAAGAACCCTGTGGATGCCTGAAACTGAGGGTAGTAGTGAACCCTATAGATACTGCTTTTTCCTACATACCTATGACAAAGTTTAATTCATAATTTAGGCACAGTAATAGATGGATGGTACTAACTAATAATAAAATAGAAACAATTATAACAATATACTAAAATAAAAATTGTATGGATATTGTCTCTCTCCAATATCTTGTACTATACTCACCCCCTTCTAGTGGGGATGATGTGAGACTAGCCAACGGCTATGTGCTGAGATGAAGTGAGCTGAATGACCTTGGATTGTAACACAGCATTAGGCTACTACGAGGGTAATGTGAGCACAAGCAGTGTGATACCTCAATAGTCAATCTGATCGCCAAGATGACTACTCGGTGACTGATAGGTAGGGCAGTCTAATGTGTCGAGACACCAGGCATGGGGATGATCCACCTCCCTAGTGGGATGGTGTGAGATTTCATCACGCTACCCAGAACGGTGTAATTTAAAACTATGAATTGTTCATTTCTGGAATTTTCCATTTAATATTTTGGGACTGCAGTTGACCACTGAAAAACAAAACCATGGATGAGGGGGGACTACTATATATCTGTCAATCCCCTCTGCCCTTTCTTATTGTTTGGTTGTGTTTTGCCACAGTTAGCTTGAGTTGAGTTTTTGTCACTTAGGTTATCAAAAGGGATTGAGAAAGGTAATAGGGAAATATTTAGTAATTTCCATGCTAAACATTAGGTATTTTTACTATGAATTCTCATTATTGAGTATTTATGTTTGAAATATATATAATTCTACTTATCTGTGTCTTCCTGAAATTTTTCATCAATATTTTATAGTTTTAAGTGTACAGATCTTTCACCTCCTTAAATTAATTCCTAATTTTTTTTTTAATGCTAGTGTAAATGGAATTACTTCCTTAATTTCTTTTTCAGATAGTTCACTGTTGATGTACAGAAGCACTACTGGTTTCTGTATGTTGATTTCGTATTCTGCAATTTTATGGAATTTATTAGTTCTATCAGTTTTTCATGGAGTCTCAGCATTTTCTATATTTAATATTACTGTCTGCAAACAGAACATTTTACTTCTTCCTTTCTGATCTGGATGGCTTTTATTACTTTTTCCTTATGTACTGTTCTGGATAGAACTTTTAGCGTTGTGTTGAGTAGAAGTGATGAGTAGGCAACCACGTGTTGTTCCTTACATTAGAAGTAAAGCCTTTAGCTGTTCACCATTGAGCATGATGTTACCTGTTGTCTTGTTATATTCAGCCTTTATTAGGTTGAAATCCATTCTTTCCATACCTAATTAGTTGAGTTTTTCTTAAGAAAGAATATTGATGCTTTTTCTGCATCTACTGAGATGCAGAACAGTCTATTTGAAACTAATAACAATATAATTTTGACTTCATACAAAAACTGCACTTTAACTGCCACCCCCCACGTTTTATGTCATTGTCATAATTTACAACTTTAAATATTTTTCTCCTTTAACAAATTATTGCAGCTAGAGTTATTTTGAATACTTTTGTCTTTTGTACTAGAGTTAAATATAATTAAATATGATTTTCTTACCACTATGACAATATAAGAATATTCCTAATTTGACTACATTCTTACGTACAGTTAATTTTATACTTTCAAATGTTTTCATGCTGTTAGGGCAGCTCCTGTGTTGAGCGTCTGCCCCCTGGTGGTGAGTGCACATCAAAGCGACCGGTTGTTCTGCCGTTGGGCTGAAACTGGCTCTCCCACATCCCCAGAGGGGTCCTGGATTACGAGAAGGCATAGGCCAGGCCTAGGGACCCCACCAGTGCACGATCAGGGCTGGGGAGGGGTGTGGGAGGTTGGCCAGCCGGAGGGACCGCAGGAGGGCTCCAGGGCATGTCTGGCCCGTCTCTCTCAGTCCTAATCAGCCAGACCCCAGCAGCAAGCTAACCTACCAGTGGGAGTGTCTGCCCCTTGGTGGTCAGTGCACGTCATAGCAAGCAGTTGAGTGGCCTTAGCATATCATTAGCATATTACACTTTGATTGGTTGAACAGCTGACTGGATGGATAACCAGACACTTAGAATATTAGGCTTTTATTATATAGGATTATATAGGATTGCAAAAGTGGCAGAATAATTATATCTACTTTGAATGCCAATGTCACCTGTCCACAACCCTGGAATCCCCTCGTAACTGTAACCCCCCAATAGAAAATATTAACATCACAGGCCAATCAATATTTACATTTACGCTGCCATGAGACAGAATGGCTATATAGTATTTCTGAGCTAACACAGAGACAGAAGTGACTAGAGCTGTTTTCACCGAAAATTGTGTGACTCTGTCTGACAAGATTCCTGAGATGCCTGTCTACCCAACCCTCATCACAAAAGACGACCACTCTTTGGATTACCTGAGCAAACGAATGTGGCAGACTGAGGACACACAGAAAATTATGCTAAATACTTTACAGCGTTTCATCTTGAACCTTGACAATATGAGGTACGTATGATCATCCCCACATAAAGGTTTAACGACTTCTTGCTAACATCAGTCACATTACACTTCCAGGTTCAGACCTACCTTGCATCAAAATTCCACACCCTGCACTTCTTATGTTCTCTTGTTACCACCACACACTAGCCATCATTTTATATCTAGGACTGTGTCAAATACAAGCCTCATCTGAAACCGACGTCAGTGTTTTTAATAAAGAAAGATTAAAGACAGCTGAGCTGCTGAGTTGGTCGAGACTGTTCTCTCAGTATAATAGTCCAAACATAAATAATGCCATTTGCACTGTGAGACAACAAAACACACCACTGATAAGTAACATAAAAATAAATAAATAAAAGAATAAATAAATACAAGAAAAATGAAGGAATTCAGTTGGGTAATTTCCTTAACACAACATGCAAGCATGGGGTTTAGTAATGAGTGGTCCCTGCATACCCTCCTCTGCAGATTTGAGTTACTAACCACTGCTTTATCAGCTGGCGCAGATCGGATGCCTTCGAAGGCATCTGTGCATCTTGTGCCTCGCTGGCGCTGTAGGCCACGTTGCTGTGGTCTGGCTAAGAAAACTCTTTCGCTTTGCGTTTCGATGATAGAAGAAAATGACATCCTAAATGGTTAACAGCAGCCTCTTTGAGTCTAACATCAAAACCACAAGTGGTTAGAGAAGTGTGTGGCTGAAGCTCTTCTTCACTGTGCGCATCCTCGTGCCAGAGAAGGGAAGGCAGCCAGGATAACAAGCCTGCATGGATTTCCAGCGCTACAAATCAATTAAAATTCAGGAGCAGAGAAAACAAAAGTCCAGAGCAATTTATTAATTTGTTTACAGCTGTTTGAATATGTAAGAGGGAAGAGCAGTTTGGGGAATAGCTGTAGACTGGGGGAATATATTGATTCCGATGAGGTTGCTCAAAGACATAGACAAGTGGTTTTGATGTCTAAACTGCTATAGTGTAACTTGTTTAGTCTATTGATTCATGTGCTTTGAAGGAGTTGTATAAGCCTGCTGTTCTGGGACTCACTGAAAAATGAGACACCATTTTCTGCGTGGAATGAGAAGTATATTTAAATGTGAAAGGTCTCAGGCTCCCTTTGTTACTTTACTGTAGTTTATTGTTCGTTTGGCTAAAGTCTAAATTTTTTGCCGTAGCAACACCATACCTACTTCTTAAAGGGCGTGAAAACAATGCACCAAAAATAAGAAGAACTTGAGTCTGCTCAATTAAAATGAAAGAAACAATCTTTTGTAAATTAGACTTCACAAAAAAGTATGATTTTTTTTTTGCAGATGATGATAAAAGTCCTGAGATAAAGAAATAGCTTAGTGATCACAGAAGGAAAACAACTGAGATATTACTGAGAGTAAATTCAATGTAAAAATCTTTATCCTTCATTTTTTGATGACATAAAAGAAGATGTAAGAAACCACTTTACAAGTTAAAATATTTTTGTTCTTATGTCACAAAGATCAGAAATTACTTACTTTTGATTTCACATCTTATAAGAGATGACACTATTTAAAAATAGACATGACTACCTTTACAGTTTTTAAAGAATACATTTTCTATATAGAGATCTAAAAATACACTTCTTTAAAGAGTTTATACTTGATGCTTTATAACCATCACAGAGATGAAAGTTGCCTTATAAATTATAAAGTAATTTTCCAGAACTGTTACTGTAGATTTGAAGATTTAATAAGTGTCCAGGTCAAAAAGTTCCTGCAAAATTCAAATATCCTGAGTTTTGGTTGAAGCTGTCACTAACTTACAACACTCTTCTTTTCACAGCCACATAGTAGAAATTGCAATACGTGACCAATTTTTAATATGTTTTTATTGATTTTTTTGAGAGGGGGAGAAAGAGAGAGAGAAAGCGATTCATCAATGTGAGAGTGCAATATTGATTGGCTTCCTCCTGCATGCCCCCTACTGAGAATCAAACCTGAAAACTAGGTATGTGTCCCAACCAGGAGTTGAAACTACAACCTTTCTGTGCATGGGAAGATGTCCAACCAACTGAGGCACAGGCCAGAGAAAACCTGAGATTATTTTAATCCTCTTTCCTTAAACCTAAAAATTACTTTTTTGTTCATATGAATTTGAGTTGGTTTTGTCTCCCTTGCAATGAAAGGAGTCCAACATACATAATAACCATATGTATTCTACCTGAATTTTGCATTTAAAATTCTGAACTTGCAGATAAAAATTGAATTAAAAAAATTTGATATAATATGTTGAAGGAATGATTGAATGGAGGCTCACTTGTGGTGATTGTTAAAAACGAAGAAAGGAAGAACTACTATATATTTTTTAAAGACTTTGTGTGTAGAAACTGAAAATCTGCATACTCATAGAAGTCCAAGATTATTCATAAAAATTATTAAATTTTGAGAGTAACTCCTCTCTTAATATCTATAAGAAAATATAATCACAAATTGAATTTATCAACATATAAATTATTCCCTTCCTTTTTATGTATAACATAATATGTTAGATTATATTGGTTCAAGCATAGAATTACATAAATATGATCGTAAAGATTTTGCATCTGACATTGATTAACTAGCGTGAACACATCTGTTCTCTCCCTCCTCAATCTAGTCACACTAGTCACACTTTTGATAAACTGGTATCTCAGTTTTCTTCTAGAGCAGTGGTCGGCATACTCATTAGTCAACAGAGCCAAATATCAATAGTACAACAACTGAAATTTCTTTTGAGAGCCAAAAACCAACTTCTGCACATGGGCCACAAAGTTTCCATCGCATTACGTGCACTTCGCACGTGGTATTTTGTGGAAGAGCCACACTCAAGGGGCCAAAGAGCCACATGTGGCTCGTGAGCCGCAGTTTGCCGACCACTGTTCTAGAGGAATGAACTCTCTGGCTCTGGACTCATTATGTTTGGGGAGGATTATCCCATCTATGGAACAGAAGTGGCCTTGGATTTCCTTCTGTGAATCAGTGTGTCCCAGCCTGTTAGTCTCCGTGGATGGGCATGACAGCCAAGCAGAGCCAATTAGGTGTGAGAAGATGTTGTTACAGCCAGTGGGACATTAAGCAAGTGCTCTATTTTCTTCCATGCATGCGGAAGATGAGAGGTTCCGGCTGCCCTCACTCTATTGGACTTCTAGATAGGGGCTGGAGATGTTGGTGTTTATTGGCCCAGGGAAAGGCACTCATCATAGCCTGGCACTGTGACCTTGGTGATATGCTCTGAGTCATTACATTTAGTCTTGACTGAACCCAGCACTATCCTTGGACTTTATCGTTCCTCGAATCAATAAAATCAGGTTTTGTTGAAGCCAGTTTGAGTTGGATTTTATATTACTTATCACACCTTGACCTAACTCTCAATATTTCATGAATGCTATTTGCACTTCTATATGATTTTTATCACTATTTGTTCATCATAAATTATTTTTATATATTTCCTGGTAACCATGATGTTCATGAGATTGAAAAAATATGAATGAAATATTTCTTAATATATTTATACTAGAGGCCCAGTGCACGAAATTCATGCACGAGGGGGGTGGTATCCCTCAGCTCAGCTTGTACCCTCTCCAATATGGGAACCCTTGAGGAATGTCCAACTGCCCATTTAGGCCCGATCTTACCGGGCATTGAAATTGAGACTCAAACATATTTTGTTCTTATATGTTTATTTCTGGTCTGCAGATGCAAGATTTTTTAAAGAAAAGAAACGAGGGAGATGCCATAAATCGATCATTGTCCCACTAATAGACAGATTTGGACAGGGAATCCAGAAGGCTGGTCAACCTTAAATGTTCTAAAAGGTCAGAGCTAATCACAAACGGGCAGTTGGACATTCCTCTCACAATCCAGGACTTCTGGCTCACAACTGCTCGCCTGCCTGCCTTCCTGATTGCCCCTAACCGCTTCTGCCTGCCAGCCTGATCACCTCCTAACCACTCCCCTGCCAGCCTGATTGCCCCTAACTGCCCTCCTCTGCAGGCCTGGTCACCCCTAACTGCCCTACCCTGCAGGCCTGGGTCCTCCCTAACTGCCCTTCCCTGCAGACCCGGTCACCCCCAACTTCCCTCCTCTGACAGCCTGATCACCCCTAACTGCCCTCCCCTGCAGGCTTGATCACTTCCAACTGCCCTCCCTTGCATGCCTGGTCCCTCCCAACTTCCCTCCCCTGCTGGCCATCTTGTGGCGGCCATCTTGACCACATGGGGGCAGCCATCTTGTGTGTTGGAGTGATGGTCAATTTGCATATTACTCTTTTATTAGATAGGATATTTGTAGAATGCTGGGAGGACGTTTTTAAAAGTGTGACCTCCAGACCAGCATCCTCAATACCTGGGAATTTGTTAGAAGCAAGTTTAAAAACTGATTTAAGGGAACAGAAGAATTACTGTTATCTCAATAACTCATTGGTAATTTCCATTCAGTATTTCACAATATAAAATAAAGGTAAAATTGTGTAGCACTCAACAGGGGTGAGCCTTTAGGGGAAATATAGACTTATTGTTTATAGTAACATAATTCATAAAGGAAGAAATGGGTATTGATTTTTCAGGATGGCTTATTGATAAAATGGAGAGATAGTTACCTTGATACTTATAGTATTTTCTTAATCATTGTTAGGTGAACTGTAGTAGCATATTTTTTGCTCTGCATATAAATTTTCCCAACTTCTTTATCCTATTAGCAGAAAACACAAAATCTATTTATATTTCATACCTGCGTTCTTGAGGGATGGAAAAATGATGAAGTAGTAGCAAAATAAATTAATAAATAAATAAAAATGATAATATAAATAATGAGGAAAAAGTAGAGACCTAACAAATTGGTTTTTGCCACTTTTATGTATCCCACCTTCTGCCAAAAGCTAATTCAAAATGAATATGCTATTTCTGTCTCAGAGAGTTTATTTTTCTTGTCATGGAGACTTTCAGTTATGGCGCCTCAGACCCGAAGGTCACTGATATCCATGGTAACTGATCATGCTTGCATGTTACATGCTAGGCACTGCACGCACTGCTCTGTTTGTTTCTTCAATCTCAATATCCATTAAGCTGCTTCTGATTATCAATAAATATTTACACAGAAACTTAGCACTAGTAATTTATTTTATTTTAATATTTTTATGGTTTATTTTTTCTTTTATCACCATTTATTCCCCCTTTACCCTTTGTGTCTGTTTTTTTTATTTTTTTGCTTAATCCCTTCACCTTTTTTACCTGTCCCCACAACCTCCCTCCCCTGACAGCTGTCAGTATGTTCTCTGTCTCTGTGAGTCAGTTTCTGTTTTATTTGTTAGTTTATTTTCTTCATTAGATTCACATATAAAATAAATCATATGGTCCTTGTCTTTCTCTGACTGGCTTAATTCACTTAGCATAACACACAACAGGTCCATCCATGCTTTTGAAAAGGATAAGATTCCCTTCTTCCTAATTTCTTTTGAAGCATGGGACTTGATATGGTGAATAACTTGAATCAAAATATGTGAGGTCAGAGATGAGATGCAATTTTAAATTAATTAGACAAACTTTATTATGTTGCTTCTTCATGGCTTTTATTGATTCCTAAAGAAAAGCTCCAGAAATACTGTAAAATAATGGGATTTATTTAATAAGAAACTAACAGTTTCCTTATTATTTTAAACTGCAACAAATTTATAAAGCTGATCGAGACACTATCTTATACAAGGAGCAAGAAAACTGAGGGTTATTCCACACTTGACTATTTATGTTATACTTGAACAATTTTTAAGAAGGTAACTACTTGAAAATCAGAATGAACAAAGACAACTGTATTGACACCCAAGCTAGATGATGGATTACAAAACTTCATCTGAAATTAATGCATAGCTCTTCAAAGCAAAGTATTTGAGTGCCTGTATTTAAAAATGTATTGCTTTCCCACCAACAGTGTGCTAGGGTTCCCTTTTTCTCAGTATGGAGTTTCTACACATAAAATAACAATGGAGCCCGGCCACTGTGGCTCAGTGGTTGAGCACTGACCTATGAACCAGGAGGTTATGGTTCAACTCCTGGTCAGGGAACATGCCCAGGTTGTGGGCTTGGTCCCCAGTAGGGGGCCTTTAGGAGGCAGTCAATCAATGATTCTCTCATCACTGATGTTTCTAATTCTCTCTCCCTCTCTTAAATCAATGAATAAATATATTTTAAAATAATAATAATAATAATTTTAAAAGTTGGAACTGCTGTTTTACTGAGCAATCCCACTTCTGGGGATGTACCCTAAGATCCTGAAACACCAATCAGAAAAAGACATGCACCCCTATGTTCACACCAGTGCTATTTTAAAGAGCTAAAATCTGGAAAAAGCCCAGGTGCCCAACAGTAGAAGAGTGGATGAAAAAGATGTGGTGCATTCACACCATGGAATACCATCCAGCTGTAAAAAAGAAGGGTCTCTTACCCTTTGAGACAGCATGGAGAGACCTGGAGAGTATTATGCTTAGTAAAATAAGCCAGTCAGAAAAAAACAAACTATCACATGATTCCGCTTATATGTGGAATCTAAGGAACAAAATAAACTGATGAACAAAATAGGACCATAGACATGAAAGCATGGAACAGACAGACAGATCTCAGAGGGCATGGGGCAGGGAGATATTAACCGAAGAATGTATATGCATGTCTGCATAGCCCATGGACACAGACAATAGTGTGGCAAAAGCCTGGGATGGGGCGGGAACAGGATAGGGGAGGCGGGGGGCAATGGGAGACATCTGGAATATTCTCAACAATAAAAATAAATTTAAAAATAAATAAATAAATAAATTATTGCTGTGTATCTTCATTTCATAAATACACCACTTAGGGGATACTATGTGAATTACTAGAGGTAAAAGATTAATAAAGCTTTGCTGCCTGGTTGATATTGAAAGTTTCTGGGGTAATAGCAATGAAAATTCAACTTGAAAGGGCATAATCTATTGGAGAATTGGGTGCAATGCACAATTTTATTTTATTTTATTTATTTATTTATTTTACATATGTGTCCTTATTCCTCCATTACCCAAATCCCCCACTACTTCCCCCCCCATTGTCTGTGTCCATTGATTAGGCTCATATGCATGCAAACAAGTCCCTTGGTTGATCTCTCCCCCTTACTCCCACCGATCCCCACCTTCCCTGAGGTTTGATGTTCTGATTGAAGTTTCTCAGTCTCTGGATCTGTTCTTGTTCATCAGTTTAGCAATGCATGATTTTAGAATGGGAGGGTGGTAATTTCAGTTTCTCCATAGAAGCTAAATTCTTATACTATTTGTATCTTAAAAATAACTTCAAATATTTTGTTTTTTAAAGATGGTTCTATTTCCATTTCCAACAAGATGCAGAACTATCCTATCTAATAAAAGAGTAATATGCAAATGGACCATACCTCCGCTACACCCATCAGCCACGCCCACCAGCCAATCAGGAGTGAGTATGCAAATTAACCCAACCAAGATGATGTGGCCACAGAACGAGCAGGAGGCTTGGGTTTCCCCGGCAATGGAGGAAGCCAAGCTTCCTGCACACCCTGGCCGGCCCAGGCCTCCGCTCAAGGCTACAAAGTTTCAATTATAGAAGATAAATAAATCCCAACAAAAATGGCTGTGGCCATGGAGCGAGCAGGAGGCTTGGGTTTCCCTGGTGATGGAGGAAGCCAAGTTCCTGGCCTGCCCTGGCCTCCGCTGAAGGCTACAAAGTTTCAATTATAGAAGATAAATAAATCCCAGATACCAGGGCCTCCGCTTGGGTCACCAGGGAGTGTGGCCGGCCTGCAAACCACCACAGACCCCTTACCCAGGCCACCCCACGACCCAAGGGAACCCCCACCCTGATCCAGGACACACTTCAGGGCAAACCAGCTGGCCTCCCCACCCATGCACCAGGCCTCTATCCTATCTAATAAAAGAGTAGTATGCAAATTGACCATCACTCCAACACAAGATGGCTGCCCCATGTGGTCAAAGATGGCTGCCCTCATGTGGACACAAGATGGCTGCCACAAGATGGCCAGCAGGGGAGGGCAGTTGGGAGGGACCAGGCCTGCAAGGGAGGGAAGTTGGGGGTGATCAAGCCTGCAGGGGAGGGCAGTTAGGGGTGACCAGTACGGCAGAGGAGGGAAGTTGGGGGCAACAGGGTCTGCAGGGAAGGGCAGTTGAGGGGGGACCCAGGCCTGTAGGGGAGAGCAGTTGGGGGGGACCAGGCCTAAAGAGGAGGGCAGTTAGGGGTGACCAGGCCTGCAGGGGAGGGCAGTTAGGGGTGACCAGGCCTGCAGGAAAGGCAGTTAGGGGTGACCAGGCCTGCAGGGAAGGCAGTTAGGGGTGACCAGGCCTGCACGGGAGGGCAGTTAGGGGTGACCAGGCCTGCAGGAAAGGCAGTTAGGGGTGACCAGGCCTGCAGGGAAGGCAGTTAGGGGTGACCAGGCCTGCACGGGAGGGCAGTTAGGGGCAATCAGACTGGCAGGGGAGCAGTTAGGCATCAATCAGGCTGGCAGGGGGGTGGTTAGGGGATGATCAGGCTGGCAGGCAGAAGCGGTTAGGGGCAAACAGGATGGTAGGCAGGCAAGCAGTTGTGAGCCAGCAGTCCTGGATTGTGAGAGGGATGTCCGACTGCCTGTTTAGGCACAATCCTTTTAGATCGGGCCTAAACAGGCAGTCAGACATCTCATGAGGGGTCCCAGATTGGAGAGGGTGCAGGCTGGGCTGAGGGACACACACACCCGTGCACGAATTTCGTGCACCTGGCCTCTAGTTTAATATAAAGAGCAATTTTCTCCTTGGGATCAATAAATTAGAAAAGCATAGTCATAAGTTTTATTAATATTCTAAGTGGTGTGGTCATTTTTGAAGTATAATTAGGGGTGCAGAGCCACTGGGAGATCAACAGATATTTTTAAAATGTTATACAGATAATGAATCATAGTTTTGCAGTGCAATTAAATATTATAAAGAAAATTATAGAAATTTCTAAAATAATGATAAAAAGATATAAAAGTAATAGATTATCAAACGAGTAAGAGTAGGAATACTTGAATGGCCTAAAGGAAAATGAACTTCAGTAATTTACCTTTACACAAAATCTGACATCCTTTACAAAATTAATGCACATCATATGTATCAGGTAAATCAGAATATTATCTAGGTCTGTTCTAATTTTAAACAAAACATGTTAGAGAGAACCTTCAAGAAAATGTGTACTACTTAGAGTCAAACAGTTTTGCATTATTCATTTTCTGAAAACATATTTGGAGTTGGCAAAACCACAAATTCTCTCTTCAGATTTTGTGGAACTAATTGAAAAGTAAAATAAAAATAATAATGGTGGTGATACAATTATAAAAAAATAAATATTTATCCATTTTTATACAGAGTACACATCTCGTGTTTAACTTGATTTATATTATTTTCAAGGGATCTTATTAAAGTTGTCATATAACAAAAAGACCACTAGCATAGGATGCCCAAAGATAATACATTTAGTTGAAGTTACCAAAGGCTTTGACACTCAAATTGTAGCATGTTGACTGGTTTTCTAAAAATTTAAAGTTCCAGGCCCTATGCCATGCCCAATGAATCAGAATTTGTCTGTAACAACATCCCCACATTAATGTTTGAGAAGCACTGACTTAGGATGCATTCTTCCACTCAAACACTACCTTATATGTTAAGAGCCTAAAAATGTGCAAATTACTATCTCCTTCTTTTTCACTAATAATGAAACCAATGCTCACATCCATATTCTCAGTATGTGGAATGCCTTCACTGAATGGACTATTTGTAAAATGAATGGATAAATGTACTAATATAAATTATTTATTGGATTAAAAGGAAGAAAAGCTTTAAGACAAAGCAAAAATATTCAAGTTAAATGTGCAAAACCATCTCGGATGAAAGAAAGAGCTCAAAACAGTCAAAAAACACTATACCTGTAGATGGATATATACCTGCATATGTATATCTATCTTTACATAGTTGTAATCCTATATATGTATATGCACAATGCCTATATCTATCTATGTAGCTGTCTACATATTCATCCATCTATCTATATCCATTTACCTCTATAGATGAGCCACTGAAACCATATTAAGACACTCAAAAGCAATCTAGATGTATGTGTATATATCTGTGCATCTCTATATCTATCTCTGTATATATCTTGAGGAGCCACTAACATCTATACCATATATATAAAAACATAACTATGTTTCTACATACTAGCAATAAACACATGGAAACTGAAATTGATAATACAGCATCATTTACAATTGCTGGGTATACTTACGTATAAATTTCACAAAATGTTGCAAGATATAGACTGAATACAACCAAAATGCTGAATGAGAGGTCTAAATAAGGGGAAAATCATACCGTGTGCATTGACTGGAAGCTTCAACATAGTAAAGCTTGCCAAACATCCTCAAATTGATCTAGGTTTAACACATTTTCTATTAACACCCCAGCGAGATATTTTGTATATAGAGACAATAGTATTTAAAAATGTATAAGGAACAGCAAAGGAACTGGGGTTGCTAAAACAATTCTGAACAGAAATAGAGAGTGGAAGGACTCACTCTAGATGCATGATCTATTACATAGTCAGCCTAATTAAGGCTTTAAGGTGATTGATGAGAGACAGAATCCCTAGATCTCTGAAACCAATCAGAGAACTCATAAACAGCGCACATGAGTATGTCCAACTGACAGTTTACAAAATTCAAAAGCACTTCTGTGGAGGGACAACAAATGATAATAGAGCAATTAGATTTTTTCCATAGCAAAGAAGAACGAGAGAGAGAGAGAGAGAGAGAGAGAGAGGAATGTATTTGCAAAGGCCAAACCTTAAAAAGGATGAGTATCTAGAATATATAAAGAACATCCGCCTTCAACTATTAAAATATCCTATTAATAAGTGGACAAAGGATATGAAGAGATATTTTACCTAAGAGGATATATGAATATCAAATAAACACAGGAAAAGGGGCTAAACAACATCAGCATTAGAAAAATGCCAATTGAGACTCCTCTGTGGGATCACCAGACATCCATTGGAACAGCTGACATAAAAGTGAGACTCCAAAATGCTGGGGCGGAGGCAGAGAAAAGGGATCCTTCACACATCACCATGGTGGATGCCCAAGGAAACAGCCACTCTTGGAAAACAGCTTGCAGTTTGTAAAATGCACTAAACATACCCTTATCATATGTCCCCGCAATCGTGCCCCTGAACATTTCTCTCAGAGAAAGGAAACTTATGTTCAGACAAAAACCTGTACACAATTATTCATTGCACCAATATATGTAATAGACCCCCAAACTAGATACAGCAAAGATGTCCTTCAATAGGTAAATGGATAAAAAATAAAACAAACTTGTTTTTCTGAGTAGTACCCCCTACTCAGAAATCAAACAAACAAAAACGGTTGACGCAACAACAATTCGGATGAATTGCCAGAGAATTATCTGGGGTGACAAAAGTCAGTACTGAATGTAAAGCACTGGACAAATTCATTATACACCATTTTTGAAATGAAAAAATTACAGAGATGTGTAACTGGCTGTCGGGGCTTAGGGATGGTGGAGATGCGGAATGGGTGTTACTATAAATGGAGAGCCCTGGTATGCCTTTGTATCCTTGCTAATTTGAGATGTTGTGGCCATCTACCGATATGTTAGGTAACTTCTTCCATCGTGACTAATCTTCAAAACGAATGACGATGTGCATAACCAGAGCGTGCCAGGAAGTGACAGAGAAAGCTGCATTATGGATCAGATCAACAATCAGGTGGCGGGATTCCTCCAACGTTATTCCTCTTTCTCAAGCATGCTGAGGCTGTCTGGGGTCTTCTGCGGTTCCATATACATTTTTGGAATATTTGTTAGTTCTGAGAATATGCCATGAGTATTACAATAAGAATGGCATTGAATCTACAGATAGCTTTGGGGAGTATGGACATTTCAATGGTGTTACTTCTTCCTATCCATGAACAGGATATATGCTTCCACTTATTTGTGTTTTTCTCAATTTCTTCCTTTAGTACCTTTCCGAGAACAGGTGTTTTACCTCCTTACATTTATTCCTGGGTACCTTGTTTTCCTGTTGTTGCAGTTGTACATGGAATTAGCTTCTTAGTTTCTCTCTCTGATAGTTCATTATTTGTGTGTAAAAATGCCACCAATTTCTGAATATTAATTTTGTGACCTGATACTTTATTGAATTCATCTATCAGTTCTGCCAGTTTTTGGTGGCATCTTTAGGGTTTTCTATATATAGTATCATGTCATCTGCAAATAATGACAGTTTTACCTCTTCTTTTCCAATTTGGGTATATTTTATTTCTTCTTCCTGTCTGATTGCTATGGCTAGGACTTCCACATGTTGACTAAGACTGGTGAAAGGGGACATCCCTGTTTTGTTCCTGACCTTAAGGAAAACAATTTTAGTTTTTGCCCATTGAATATGATAATTAGATTTTTAACAGAGGTGTCTATGTACAACTCCTTTCCCTTCAGACTAATCTCTGTGTTATAAAGAAAGCAAATTTCACTCTGATAACATAAACAATGTTAAGTAAATAACTTAAAAGTCATATAACATAATTTCCAGCTAATCATTTAAATTACTTATTAGCAGCCCGGGCCAGCCTTGCTCAGTGGTTAGAGCACCAGCCTGCACATGAAAGGGTTGCGGGTTCCATTCCCAGTCAAGGGAACATACCTGTATCTGGGTTTCAAGTTCACCTCAGTCCCCATGTCGGGGTGCATGCAGGAGGCAATCAATCGATGTGTCTCTCACATCGATGTTTCTCTCTCTCTCTTCCTTGCCCCCACCTTCTCACTTTCTCTGAAAATCAATGTAAAAAATATCCTCAGGTGAGGATTAAAAAAATAAATAAAATACATATCAGCAAAGCATAATATACATTCTTGCTATGGTTTTCATTAATCAGTAAAAATGGCAGATAACTGGGGATACAGAAAAAAACCCCTCCTTTTCCACTTTTTAATCCCTTAATGTATGAAAACTTTGAAATATAATCAATATTACAAATCAATGTTTGTGATAAATGTGTTACTACACACTGGTCTGCATTTTAACTTTGTTTTGATGTCCAATATAACAAAAGGAAGCAGAAAAAAAAGATAAGGAAGAGGACAATAACAGAAATAGATGTGAACTGAAACTTTATAGAATAATATAAGCTATGCCATAACATTTATTTCTTTTCAAAATGTTGGTTTAATAAGCATTTGTAGATGCTGGAGAAGATGTTAAAAACTCGTCGTGAAAGCTGGGATCCTCGCCCTGCTCCTCTCACACGGGGGGTGATGCCATTCAGCCAATTTCTTCAGAGCTCAGGGCGAACATTTGCCTCATGATTACACTGACAATTTAGAACCTATAAAGACCATCATCAGGGATTGGTTAACTTTAAAATTCCATAATGGATAATAAAATTCTCCTCAGATCAACTTTCTATTTATTAGGTCATTTACTTTGTAAGTAATTGGAGCTTACTGTGTAAGTAAAAATGTCCTAGGTTTCAAAATTCTCTTTCCTTACCAATAGGAAAATTTGCAGATCTTCTTTAAAAATGAAACAAGTGCCCAGCCGGCATGGCAGAGTGGTTGCACGTAGACCTATGAACCAGTAGGACATCGTTTAATTCCCAGTCAGGGCACTGGCCTGGGTTGTGGGCTTGATCCCCAGTAGGGGGTGTGCAGGAGGCAGATGATCAATGATTCTCTCATCATTGATGTTTCTATCTCTCCCTTCCTCTCTGTTCCTCTCTGAAATCAATTAAAATATATTTTTAAAAAGTGAAACAACAACCTATGAGCATGTACTGAGTAAACCCATGTAAAGTTAGTACCAGATGGGCTTGCTCATGACTCAATTAGTTTAGTGTATTTTAAATATATTTTTCATTGATTTAAGAGAGGAATGGAGAGAGAAACATTTCGTTTCTCCCTCTCCTCTCTGAAGTTTTTCAACAACCTCTCCTAAACAGTCACATTGCAAGAGGAAAGCAACATTATTCAAGCTCACCCTCAGGGTCCCTCATGTCTCCAGATTGAACCGGACTCCATCATGCTCTGCAGATCAATTACAAAGTCAAAACAGGGAGCAGAAGATTTACATGTAAGGACTGCAAAATTTTTCTAGTTTATCACTTAGGATAAAATCAGAAGTGTGTCTGTCAGTGGTTTCTGAAAGCTGCGCAAAATTAGGCTTGAACACAATTTTAGTTTGGCCCAAATTTATGAATATGAGTGTGCTTGCCAGAGATTCTGAACCCAGCATGCAAGGTCAAGCAGATGGGAGTATTTATAATCACTCTTCTTGATTAGTGGACACATTTGGATTCAGGAGTGGGCCATAAAAAGTGAATCAGAGATGCCAGAAATTCCTGATTATAATGGAGTGAACAGATTTAACAAACATGCAGAAATAAAAATGTTCAGCTGTATCAGGTGTAAAGATACTCTCTTACCCCAAACAGTGCCCTCTGCACGGACCCAGAGGTCAATTCATGCACCAACGCTTTGAGAAGTGCACTGAAGAGCGGCCATCCTGGTCTTTAGAAAGTGGTTGCAGATGAATTGTTCCCTGTAGGGAGATTCTTCAGTTAAATGGGCTTCCTGGCTTCAATTGGAATCCCGGGATTCCCAGGACAGCAAGGTCTGAGAAAGCATTTCATAAAACATCATAGGCATGCTCCATAAATCTTGCTCCTAGAATTCCTCAAATGTAATCACTGCACTTTTTTCCTCCCAGAGTAAATAGTGCCAGAAAACTCAAAATATCTAGATTATTAATATCACAGAAAATACTTGACAGTGGCTCTGAGCTCATCATGTTTTTTGGGAGAATGCTTTGTAAAGCAATGTATGTTTTTCTTGGTGAGCCTTTTAATCCCATCTACAATTATTCCCCTGGTTTTTAAAGGTATGTTTGTAATTGCACCTGGCAGGATTCTCATATTGGCTCTAATCCTGATATGATCATCTGAGCATGAGGGGCTAAATCAACACATCTTTCCTCCCCAAATAATAAACCACAGGCCATACTACTTCACTTGGGGGAATCACAGAGATTAGTGTCGCCATTGAAGACATCAAACAGATTCCATGTTTGTCCTCAAAATAAGTCAGATGGCTTTCAGAGGAAGGCAGTGGTGTAACACATTTTATTAAGTGGCAATTTCAAATTCAGAGATTTAACCTAACATGTAATCTTCCTTGGCCAAATCCATAGAGCCTTAGAATTTGATTCATAATAATTAAACTGTCAAATGTCAATTTCCCCCCACTTATTCCAATGGTTAGAGAAAACCGGGAACAGAAGGCAGAGATAACAATATATCTTCATCCTATCGCCCTGGATGTTCAGCCCCTCGTAAGTCCCCCTTTAATTCTATGACACGGAATGAAAGGGCCTTGATTGTCTAACATCCCACGGGGCATTACAGCACAAACTCCTTACATCGCTCTGCTACCAGGCCTCAGAGGGCATAGAATATCAGGTATAATATATGTTGTTAAGAATTAGCTGAGGCATAAAGTAGGAGATTAACTCCATTTAAAAATAGGTGTCTGCCATTTCAGTGAAATTTCTATTGGTCTAGTGCTCTAGGGCATGAAAAATAACCATTTTCAAAATGAGTAGAGACGTGATTCATTATAGTAATCTTTAAAGCAACAAAACCCACATTTGGTGGACTGATCTGACCATTCTCCACTGACTGGAAATAAAGCAAGGATGGATTTTTATTTATTTTTTTTAAAATATATTTTTATTGATTTCAGAGAAAGGGAGAGAGAGAGAGAGATACAACACCAATGATGAGAGAGAATCATTGATCTGCTGCCTCCTGCACAGGGATTGAGCCCACAACCCAGGCATGTGCCCTTGACCTGAATCGAACCTGGGACCCTTCAGTCCATAGGCCAATGTTCTATCTTCTGAGCCAAACCAGTTAGGGCTAAGGACGGTATTTTAGATGCCCACCCCACTGCTCTCTCTCGGGCAAAGCAGACGTGTCAAAGCAGATTAACAACACTTAGGATAGTCATCATATCAACTTATTTGAAAAGATAGTTATTTGGGATGTGGATTTTTCCCCTCTTATTTACTGTCGGTCCAGGCCTACTTGGGCTTGCTAATGTCTTATATAACATCCCGAAAAACCCTATTACAGTGATGATTTTATACAAATAATTCACTATACAAAGACACATTTAATTGGGTGGGTTGAGGTTCGTAGCATTCATTGGTATGAAAACTTCAAATTCAGGTTTGTCTGGGCCTATCTGAATTAGATCAGTTTTCATGGTGTTACTTATTAACATTACACTCATGTCTCTCTCAGAATCCTCAGAGATGTTTATATTAGTACTAGAGGCCTGGTGCACGGATTTGTGCACTGGTGGGCTCCCTCATACCTGTGCACGATTGGGGGCCGGGGAGGGACCACGGGAGGGCTCCAGGCCATGTCTAGCCCCTCTCGCCCAGTATCGATCAGCCGGACCCCAGCAGCAAACTAACCTACCAGTCGGAGCATCTGCCCCCTAGTGGTCAGTGCGCATCATAGCTAACGGTAGGTCGAACAGTCACTTAGGCTTTTATATATATAGGTGACAATACCTTTTTTAAAACCCACCTCCTTCATTGAGCTTCTGATACTGCCTATCACATGGAAATCACATAATATTAGTCCTTATACGGACTCCGCCCCTCTTCGGGGATTCTGGGAGAGTGCACAAAGGCAGCTCACCTTCAGGGATTTGAGATTGTGCGCCCTAGCCGGTTTGGCTCAGTAGAGAGAGCACACACAGGACGCAGCTCCACTTCAGGGAATTTGGCACGCCAAACACAGCTGCCTGGGATCCCTGACTCACAGCACATTCACACTAAGAGCCAAAGACCCCAATTGTTGGTGCATGCACACACAGGGACCCTGATTCTCAACGAGAAACTGCACAAGGCAACAGAGACTCTGACACTCGATTCTTGGTGCAGATACAGGGAAACTCTGACTCCTGGCACATGCTAAGGATCTCATTTTCAGCACATACCAATAGTGTGGTGCTGACAGGGCCCTGATTCTAAGTGTGCACACGAGACCACATGGAACACTGGGGACACTGACCCTGGGCAAGTCTGGTTCCCACCAACCAAAGGCAGCCACACGTCCTAGTGTCAGAGCACTTCAGTGAAACTCGGGTGGAGCGAAGTCCCCACAGCGCACGGCCGAGGTCCACACAAACAGAAGCTTGAGCTTTCTGGTGATAGCCAGAATGGGGAAACGAAATAACTCACAGAGGAAAGAAAATGTGGAGTCGCCAAGAAAGGAAATTAGTGAAACTGAAGCTTGCAACATGACCGAAAAGGAGTTCAGAGTAATGGTCGTGGAATTTATACATCGGATGGATGAGAAAATCAACAACTTATGCAAGAATCAGGAAGAAATGAAAAGTGATATAGCTACAATCAAAAACACCATGGAAAGTTTCAACAGTAGACTACAAGAAGCAGAGGACCGAATTAGTGAGTTAGAAGATCAGGTACAGAAACAAGCTCAATCTGAACAGCAATTGGAGAAAAAAATTAAAAAGCAGGAGGAAAGCCTAAGGGAGCTTCGGGACAACATGAAGCGAAGTAACATGCGTATAATAGGGCTGCCAGAAGGACAAGAAGAGCAGCAGGGATTAGAAAATCTATTTGAAGAAATAATGACAGAAAACTTCCCGGATATGGGAAAGATAAAAGTTACGCAAGTACAGAGAGTCCCAAGCAGGATCAACCCCAAAAGACCCACACCAAGACATGTCATAATCTCAATGGCAAATATAAATGATAAAGAGAGAATCTTAAAGGCAGCAAGAGAGAGACAGAGAGTTACCTACAAAGGAACACCCATCAGATTGTCAAATGATTACTCAACAGAAACACAACAAGCTAGAAGTGAATGGAAGGAGGTATACAAAGTGTTACAAAGCAAAGGACTGAATCCAAGAATACTATATCCACCAAGACTATCAATCAAAATTGAAGGGGAAATCAGGAGCTTCGCAGACAAAAAAAGACTCAGGGAGTTTCTCACTACCAAACCAGCAATGCAAGAATTGCTAAAGGGAATACTGTAAAAAGAAGAAATAAACAGGTAAGAAGGAATACAGACACAAAAATAGATATGACTACAAACAAATACCTTTCAGTAATAACTTTAAATGTAAACGGACTAAATGCTCCAATCAAAAGACATCGAGTGGCTGAATGGATAAAAAAACATGACCCATATATATGCTGTCTACAAGAGAACCACCTTAGAACAAGAGACTCACACAGATTGAAAGTGAAGGGATGGAAAAATATCTTCCAGGCAAATGGAAATGAAAAAAAAGCTGGGGTAGCAATACTTATATCTGACAAATTAGACCTCAAAGTAAATGCCATAACAAGAGATAAGGAAGGCCACTTCATAATACTAAAGGGAGAAATCCAACAAGAAGAAATAATTCTGGTAAACATATACGCGCTCCCAATATAGGAGCACCCAAATACATAAAAAAACTCCTGGAGGATATTAAGGGAGAGATTAAGAGCAATACAATCATAGTAGGAGACTTTAATACCCCACTATCACCATTGGACAAATCCTCTAAACAAAAAATCAGCAAAGAAACAGCAATCCTAAATGACTCACTAGACCAGATGGAATTAATTGACATCTTCAGAACATTTCACCCCAGAGCCACAGAATATACATTCTTCTCAAGTGCACATGGGTCATTTTCAAAGATAGACCATATGCTGGGTCACAGGCAAAGTCTCTTCAAATTCAAGAAGATAGAAATTATATCAAGCATCTTCTCAGATCACAGTGGCATAAAACTGGAAATCAACTACAATAAATACAATCCAAAGAAATCAAACACATGGAAACTAAACAGCATGCTATTAAACAAGGACTGGGTCACCAGAGAGATCAAGGAAGAAATAAAAAACATCATGGCAACAAATGACAATGAAAACACAACAATCCAAAATCTATGGGACACAGCGAAAGCAGTCTTGAGAGGGAAGTTCATAGCTCTACAAGCCTATTGCAAAAAAAAACAAGAAACAATGGTAATAAATTACCTAACCCTACAACTCAAAGAGCTAGAAAAAGAGCAGCAAGAAAAGCCCAGTGTAACCAGAAGGAAGGAAATAACAAAGATCAGAGCGGAGATAAATGACATAGAGACCAAAGAAACAATACAAAAGATCAACAAAACCAAGAGCTGGTTCTTTGAAAAGATAAACAAGATTGATGGACCTCTAGCCAGGCTCACCAAGAAGCAAAGAGAGAGGACCCAAATAAACAAAATCAGAAATGAAAGAGGTGAAATAACAACAGACCCTGCCAAAATACAAAGGATTGTTACAAAATACTACGAACAGTTCTATTCCAACAAACTGGACAACCTGGAGGAAATGGACATATTCCTAGAAAAATACAACCTTCCAAAAATCAATCAAGAAGAATCTCAACAGCTCAATAGGCCAATAACTATGGACGAAATTGAAGAAGTCATCAAAAAGCTTCCGGCAAACAAAAGCCCGGGGCCTGACGGCTTCACAGGAGAGTTTTACCAAACATTCAAGGAAGAACTAAAACCTATCCTCTTCAGACTATTCCAAAAAATTCAAGAGGAAGGAACACTTCCAAGCTCCTTCTATGAAGCCAGCATCACCTTAATACCAAAACCAGATAAAGACAACACAATGAAAGAGAATTACAGACCAATATCCCTCATGAACATAGATGCCAAAATCCTCAACAAAATTCTAGCAAATCGGCTCCAGCAGTACATCAGAAAGATCATACACCATGACCAAGTAGGATTTATCCCAGGAATGCAAGGATGGTACAATATCCGCAAATCAATAAACGTGATACATCACATAAACAAATTGAGAGATAAAAATCACATAGTCATATCAATTGATGCAGAAAAAGCATTTGACAAAATCCAACACCCTTTCTGATGAAAAAAACTCTCAACAAGGTGGGAATAGAAGGCTCATACCTCAACATAATAAAACCTATATATGATAAACCCACAGCAAACATCATACTCAATGGACAAAAGCTAAAAACATTTCCCCTAAGAACAGGAACAAGACAGGGATGCCCACTCTCACCACTCCTGTTTGACATAGTACTGGAAGTATTAGCTATTGCAATTAGACAAGAAGAAGAAATAAAAGGCATCCAAATTGGAAAAGAACAAATAAAGCTGTCTTTATTTGCAGACGACATGATATTGTACATAAAAAACCCGAAAGACTCTGTCAAAAAACTAATAGACTTAATAAATGAATTCGGCAATGTAGCAGGATACAAAATTAACGCCAAGAAATCTATGGCCTTTCTATACACCAATAGTGAACTTACAGACAGAGAGACTAAAAAGGCAATCCCATTTACCATCGCACCAAAAAAATTAAGATACCTAGGAATAAACTTAACTAAGGAGGTAAAAGACCTATACACGAAAAACTACAGGACACTGAAAAAAGAGATAGAGGAAGACGTAAACAGATGGAAGAACATACCATGTTCATGGATTGGTAGAATCAACATCGTTAAAATGTCCATACTACCCAAAGCAATCTATAGATTCAATGCACTCCCCATTAAAATACCAATGGCATATTTCACAGACCTTGAAAGAACTCTCCAAAAATTCATCTGGAATAAAAAAAGACCCCGAATAGCCACAGCAATCCTGAGAAAGAAGATTAAAGTAGGAGGGATCTCAATACCAGATTTCAAGCTGTATTAGAAAGCCACTATTCTCAAAACAGCCTGGTACTGGCACAAGAACAGACATATAGATCAATGGAACAGAATAGAGAATCCAGATATTGATCCAAACCACTATGCTCAATTAATATTTGACAAAGGAGGCATGAACATACAATGGAATAAAGACAGTCTCTTCAATAAATGGTGTTGGGAAAATTGGACAGACACATGCAAAAAAATGAAGCTAGATCACCAACTTACACCATACACAAAAATAAACTCAAAATGGATACAGGACTTAAACATAAGACGGGAAACCATAAAAATTCTAGAGGAATCCACAGGCAGCAAAATCTCAGACATATGTCAAAAGAACTTCTTCACCGATACTGCCCCTAGGGCAATGGAAGCTAAAGAGAAAATAAACAAATGGGACTACATCAAAATAAAAAGCTTTTTTACAGCAAAAGAAACTATCAACAAAAAACAAGAAAGCCCACTGCATGAGAGAACATATTTGCAAATGGCATCACTGATAAAGGTTTAATCTCCAACATCTACAGGCAGCTTATACAACTTAATAAAAGGAAGATAAATGATCCAATAAAAAAATGGGCAACGGACCTAAATAGAATCTTTTCCAAAGAAGACAGAAGGAAGGCCAAGAGACACATGAAAACATGCTCAACGTCACTAATTATCCGAGAGATGCAAATCAAAACAACAATGCGCTATCATCTCACACCTGTCAGAATGGCTATCATCAACAAATCAACAAACGACAAGTGTTGGCGAGGATGCGGAGAAAAAGGAACCCTCGTGCACTGCTGGTGGGAATGCAGACTGGGGCAGCCACTGTGGAGAACAGTATGGAGTTTCCTCAAAAAACTGAAAATGGAACTCCCATTTGACCCAGTAATCCCACTCCTAGGAATATATCCTAAGAAACTGGGAACACCAATAAGGAAGGAAATATGCACCCCTATGTTCATAGCAGCACAATTTACAATAGCTAAGATCTGGAAACAGCCTAGGTGCTCATCAGCAGATGACTGGATCAGAAAACTATGGTACATCTACACAATGGAATATTATGCTGCCATAAAAAAGAAGGAATTCTTACCATTTGCAGCAACCTGGATGGAATTGGAGAACATTATGTTAAGTGAAATAAGCCAGTCAATGAAAGAAAAATACCACATGATCTCACTCATTTATGGATAATAAAGAACATTAAAAACTTGAACAAAAAGATAGATACAGAGGCAGTAAAGCATCAAACAGTCTGTCAAATTACAGCAGGAAGGTTAGGAGAGGTGGGGAAGATAAGAGATCAATCAAAGGACTTGTATGCATGCATATAAGCATAACCAATGGACGCAAAACTCTGGGGGGTGAGGGCATATATGGGAGTGGGGGGGGCAATGGTAAGATATGTACACATATAATACCTTAATAAAAAAATTGGAAAAAAATATTAGTCCTTATAATATGAAATGACATATTGAAAATTTAATAATAAAGCCAGCCAGGTAATAATATATTTAAAGGTTATTGGTGAACTATAGGTATGAACTAACAAGGCACATTGTGTTTCTTCATCTTTAGTCAGAAGAAGGCTTAGATATTAAACAAAACACAAACAGCAATTAAAATAAGAGAGAAAAATAAAATCAAGAGCTGGAAAAGGGAAACCGCATCTTTCATTCTTACATCTGATGATTCACTGAAATAAGAATCTTTTTGAATTTTTGTTCTTCAAGTACAGATCATTTCACTGCTGTACACATATTGATTCTTTTCATAGAAAGATAGGCTTTGCTGAACTAGCAGGCGACAGCAAGACTTACCTTGACTGGTAAGGTTATAAAAGTAACAATCAAGGTTAATAGGGACACTGATAACTTAGGCCCAAAGAGAAAGGAAGCTGGAGTCTAGAGGATTCTCTGGGATGTCCTCTAAGGAACGATTCCACTGAGGAGGAGAGGCAAACACCCAGGAATGGATCACCCAGGAATTAAATTCTGCGTTGTGCTACTAGGTGATAAGTTACTGCATTATTTTGAATGTATTTCAAAGTATTTTTTGTAATCCCTGAAGCAAAATAGATGTCTATAATTCACTCTTGCTAATCAAGTTACTCTTCTGGTAATGATAGTGAGGGTAATGATGATTACAGATAATATTTATGTATCTCTTAATAGGTCTCAGACACTGTTCTAAGTACATTTCATGCACAACCAATTTAAGCCTACATTCTAAGGTAGATGTTCTTGTTAATATATGTTCATTTGAATATGTAAAGCTAAAAGATGATTTTATATAACCTCCCCAAAAGCTTGTCTGTTTCTGCTAGGTGACAGGAAAAAACCCTACTACAGAAGTGAAGTGGAGTTAAATTTAAAGACCATAGAGAATTGAAAGTAGAGTGAGGCTGAAATCTACCTGGCCATTCTTGACTTTTTGGCCCAAGACCCAACCACATGGAAACCTTCCGTAGAGATGATGCTCTGGCTCTCCCTCTTTTCTCCTTATTTCCAGTACCTTCTCACTTCTACAGTTTAAAGCTAGGAATCAAGAGTGCTATCAGTTGCTGAGCAAAGAGAACTATTATCATTACATACAAACAGGTAAAATTTTAGTATGTCACCTTAAAGCTTCAGATTCATTTAATCAATTTCTTTGAAATGATAATGCAGAACTTATGTGCTAGTGTTTCAGAGGAAGTGTTGCAAGGAAAAAAGTCAGCTTTTTGACAATGTAACACTAGTCTCTCATGATGCACGTGCACCTGTGCACACGAATTTTTACACTGGTCAGGACTTCTCTGAAGGATGGCTGGGAATAGAAGGCAGGCTCCGTATCAGCAAACAATGAACTTCCAGCAGATGTTGTTGTAGCCTACAGTCATCTAGTCAATTGTTTCATTTTGATTCTCTATGAAATTTATGTATCTATTTCAGTCTGACTGACAGGCATGGGTGTTTCCTCTGGTGAATTTTTCTGTACCATTCTGAATGCAACATGAAGGACATAACTTCATAAAAGATTAAAAATATTTTTTTTTTTAATTTCCAACAACTGAAAACAAAAGCTAGGCAACATTTAGGCAAAATTCAAGGGGTTTGCAATCTTACCTAAATTTGGAGCCCTGGGGGAAAATATATACTCTGTGCATATAAAGCAACTTAAATCATGTTGTTTTATGAAGTCTTGTCCACATAACCATGATATTTAGTAAAATCCAAGTGAAAAAATGTACTAATTGTCTTTGAAAATGTCTAATCACCTAAATATTATATCTACACAAGTAAATATTATATCTATGTAAGTAAAGAAAATACCGCCTAAATAAGCTAATATTAGGAGCTTCAAAATTTATAATTTAATAAAAATGAATGTTTTCTTAAATATTTCCTTCCCCCCAGGCTTTGTAACTTGTCTCTACTAAAAAGAACCAATTAATATAGTTAATGCTCAATATACCACCACATTAGAAAATCAGCTGTCAAGTAAGTTAAACAATGAAGGAAGGGTCCATTCAGAAAGGTAGCAAAAATTAATCAACATTTGGGGGAAGAGTAACAAGAATCACAGCATATATCTATCTAACATTGATGAAGATAAGGGAAAACATGTTCTTATGTAATGTTGAAAGAAATATAGACTGTAGATATTTTGTGAAAGGGAATTTTTATCAATACTTATAAAAATCTAAGTGAGCATACTTAATTACAAATTTGTTATCTTAGATAATGTAATATTAAAATATTAGTCACTGATAACATGAATGGAAAATGATAAATCATCAATAGAAAAAATATGCAAAAGATACAATTTCAAATTATCAGAATATGCAAAATATTTTCAAATTATCAGAAATTTAAACTTTTCTAAAAATTTTCAGTATTGTTAACAGATATCCATGTATCCTGGGATAGGAGTGTAATCAAATATATGACAATTAACTTTCCTATATTTTTAAATTAACATCTCACTTGTCAATCCCAACATTAGGGACTTGGATAAAGGATCCCTGCTCTAGGCATTTCTCTCATATCTTAGTCTTGAAACTCTTAAATACCTTCTAGGCCTCTTATTCATATAGTGGCTTATATAATTAGTTTACATATTTATCATTATCACTTGGCAGTGAGTTCCAAAGACTGGGTTCTATAACACTATCTAATAAAGAGGGAATATGCTAATTGACCGTCGTGCCCTCATAAAAATGGTGGCACCCACTGCCAATAAGGAGGGAATATGCTAATTGACTGCCACGCCCTCAAAGATGGCAATGCCCACAGCCACAAGATGGTAGTGCCCAGTCCCCTCAGCCCCACCGGGGCAGTGGGCGCACGGCAAGGCCGGGCCCACCCCCAGGCAGTTCCGGGCGCTCTGCGCACCTGCCTCTGGAGCCCTCTCAGCCCCCCAGCCTCCCAGGGCTAGCCCGAGGCACAAGCAAGCCTCGCATGGTGACTGCTCAGCCATCCAGAGCTGCCCCAAGTGCAGTCAAGCCTTGGATGTTGACTGGCCAGGGCTTCCTGAGGCTCAGGTAACCAGGGACAGCGAGGCTTGCACTGCTGTCTTGTTGGCTTCCCCTGATCACCGGGTCACCTCCTGCCCCTGAGGGCTCCCAGACTGTGAGAGGGGGCAGGGCAGGCTGAGGGATCCCCCTCCAGTGCATGAATTTTTATGCACCGGGTCTCTAGTATACTATAATAGCTTCTAGCAGGTGCAAACTTTATAGTCTGGCCATTAGTGGATGTTCAGTTTATGCCTGCTGGCTATGCTGGTGTCCTGCCCTCAAATGTAAAACCTTTTTGCATTACTGAAGTCCCCAGGGGACCTTCCTGGACCCATGTCCTTTTAGATGATATGCCCTCTGATTACAGTAACAAAACAGCATGGCATCAGCACTTTACAAATGAAAAAGTGGATGGATAGATGGCTTTTCTGGTAAGACTGTGTTAGTTACTGTTCTTGACTTTAAGTCACCTTTTCCTTTTTCTTTTTTTTTTTTTAAGATTATGGTATATTATCAGTAATGTTTGTAATTTCAGTAATTGTCTTCTGGAAATCTTTCAAAATACTCAGTGCATTTGAATGGTATATTTCAAAATAATGAAAGAGGACCCTAAACAATGACGGCATTTCCCCAATAAGGAAGAGGAGTTAAGGGACCTGGTTGAGTAGTTTATTCTACTCTCCCATTCCCTAATGCTCAGTCTGACAATGTAGATTATCAACTGCTTTTAAAACAGAACAACTTAGTTGGGCTTCAACTAGATTAAGGAATGTTACCATTTTGTCAACAATTATGGAGAAACCGATATTTTATATTGCAAACCAGAGGTGGACATTATCTCATGACACGTGCAAACATATACAGCTCTATACAAACACGTTTTGACACCCTGTGGCAGGTGTGAGCTGCACTGTGGCACGGAGCTCTGCTACGGTCTACACTTACCATAAAGACCCTGGGCTATGCTGCGTGTCACTCGTTACAAAGAGCAGTTTCTGTTGGGAGGGGCAGAATCTAACATTGTAGAAAATGGAGGATTTAAACATTTAATTCTGAACTTGCTTTAGTTTACATGATTTAAACAATTTGCACTATTTTAGAGCTTTGAAGGGAAATTTGAAAATTTTATGTTTTTAAGTAGTTTCTGTCCTGGCAAGTAGCCTCTGCCCTTACAAAATTAGTCATTTAATTTATTATTTCACAAGATTTGGGTTACAGACAAATTAACGTTAACTTTAGAATACCTACTAAAACTTATGGTAGCCAATAACCTCGTGTGAAACAATAACTATTAACTTTTGCTTTTTTCTCATCTAAAAATGTCAATAATAATACTAGTACCTATTTGAAGTGATTAGTATAAGTATTCAATTAGTTAATATCTATAAAATTTCTGAACATACTACTCATAAATGGTATCTGTGACTAATGATAGATATTATATAGTTGATAGATATTACATAGATATTATGTACTTTAGAATATATATATATATGATGTGCAAATTATAGATAAGATAAATGCACTCTGATTTTATTAACAATAATTGCTCATAAAGTAACCAAAAATCAAAAAAATTAACTAATTATGTATTTTGATAAATCCATATGATTGAATAATAGGCAGTAATTAAAACTAATGAGATACAGAAATCCATACCAAATAAAGTCCAATATACACTGAGTGGCCAGATTATTATGATCTCTGAACACATAATAATCAGGCCACTCAGTGTATATCCTACATAATAAAAGGCTAATATGCAAATTGTCCCTTCTACCAGGAGTTCGACCAGCAGGCAGGCCGGCCAACCACCCATGTCCCCTCTCCCTTCTCCCTGGCCAGGGTGGCTGGACCCCACCTATGCACAAATTCATGCACCGGGCCTCTGTATACTGAGTGGCCAGATTATTATGCATTCAGAGATCATAATAATCTGGCCACTCAGTGTATACAGATAATGGCATTGTAAGTCACTTTTAAAAAAATGACTATAGTTGACCTACACTATCATAGCTATCACAGTTCATGAAAGTTAAGGCAGCACAGCACACCTGTTCAGTGAACATACATGGACTTTTCTTACTCTTCTGAACTTATTTCTGCCCTCTCAAACATAACCAAACATATTTTTTAAAGAAATTTAAACCCTGATGTCTACCCGATAAATAAGCACAGTGATTATTCCCACTTTGCAGAAAAATATTATGGGAACCTACGTAGCTATGGGACACTATAGTTAAAAAAGGGTTAACAAAGAATTGTCTTGAAATGTCATTTAGTCCCCGGTGTAATAGCCTAATACATTTTCAATAACACTGAGCAGAGTTTGCCTCATCCTCTGTGGTTAAGGCCACAGAATGTACACAATCCCCAGCACAAGTAAATAAGGACTCAATTATTTTACAATATACTTTAAAAACAGTCAAAAAATTCCCACAAAGGAGTCAGATAAGGAGGGAAAACAACACACAACTTTTGTACTTTAAAAAAATTCTCACCTTTCTTAAGTTCACTCTTCTTGAGAAATGCCACGGTATTTCATTTAAAATACAATACGCATTTGATAGAGCATTGAGAGAGGACAATGTTATCACCTCAAATATATCTTTCATTGGATTAAAATTAAAATCATGCTTGTTTAAAATAAGGTGATCACAGACTCAACATTTGAATGGAAAATGTATGCGTATAATCATGCATTGAAATCAAAGTCATAGAACTGCCAATACCTCTTGGTTGTTTCTATAGAAAAATAATAGTACTTCTTTAAAAGGATTTATTTTAGTTAATAACCTCTAAATTTCTTTTCATTGCAAGATTATGGTGTTTTTTATTTTCTCTTTAGTGGTCTTTTGTTTGGCATAATTATTTTCAAATGCTCAACCTCAGTTACTTGGTTAACTGTGCATTGGGGACATGAAAACTGCCCATGTCTGGATCATTCAGAAGTTTTAAAGTAATAACAGATGCACAATACCAAGGTACGTGTACTGCACAGGATGCTTTGGGCTCTTAGGGGAGTTGGTGCAAGTGCATTCCTTTAAATCACTGGTTCTCAACCTTTCTCAGGCCGCTACCCTTTAATACAGTTCCTCAGGTTGTGGTGACCCCCAACCATAAAATTATTTTCGTTGCTACGTCATAACTCTAATTTTGCTACTGTTATGAATCGTAATGTAAATATCTGTGTTTTCCGATGGTCTTAGGCTCCACAGCAGCGGTTCTCAACCTGTGGGTCATGACCCACAGGTTGAGAACCGCTAGCAGGGTCGCCTGAGACCATTGGAAAACACAGATATTTACATTACGATTCATTAACAGTAGCAAAGTTACAGTTATGAGTAGCAACGAAAATAATTTTATGGTTGGGGGTCACCACAACATGAGGAACTGTATTGAAGGGTCGCGGCATTAGAAAGGTTGAGAACCACTGCTTTAAATGATACCCGAGTGAAAGTCTTTGGGGATAAATAATACCATTCTGTGGCCTTTTGTTGCAATGGAATTCACACATAAAGACAGTAAAATCTTCATTAGTTTCTAAACACTAGTTACAGAACATTAGTAACAGAAAACACAAATTCTCAATATTTGAAAAACATGGAGTGACAGACTTTACATTTCTAGATATTACTGTTTCACTTTGCATTCTGGGCTAGTTGGCCAAAGCCTTGGAGAGACTTCCAGCACATAAAAATGATTAACGATATACTCTGACTGGAGTCTCAGTGACAGTCCACAGTGATAGCAAATTATACTCAAAAGGAAAAATGAAATGGATAACTATATTAACAGACCGATAGCGGTTATCAAAGACTAATCATAAGCTCCGATATTATAGAAATAAAATAAAAATACACTGATGGCCGAAACCGGTTTGGCTCAGTGGATAGAGCATCAGCCTGCGTACTGAAAGGTCCCAGGTTCGATTCCGGTCAAGGGCATGTACCTTGGTTGCGGGCACATCCCCAGTAGGGGTTGTGCAAGAGGCAGCTGATCGATGTTTCTAACTCTCTATCCCTCTCTCTTCCTCTCTGTAAAAAATCAATAAAATATATTTAAAAAAAAATACACTGATGAATGTATCATGGAAAAGGCTCACCAAATGAGAAGGTGACACTGAAGAATCATTTGAAACAGAGATTGTATGAATATAAGTATATTTGATATTAGGAAATGAGAACTTGATCAAAATTTCAAGATACTTTTGCTTAAGTGTAACATCCACTAAGCCACGCTCTTTCTCATTTAAATTTATTCTCATAGTCTGAGATCATTCTGCTCTTTGCTTAGTTAGGATCCACGATGCACTCACATAAATTTGTGTATCTACTTTATATTAGTAGTTGTAATTGTAGTTGACATTATTTGTGCAAGTATTTGTTTAATATTCATCTTGCCAGGCTATATCTCAGTGTGAACAAGGACCATGCTTCTATAGTTCATAACAGTGTCCTTGATACCTGACACATAACGGATAATACATATTTGATGTGCACAGTGTTATACACACACACACACAAAGAGATATATAGAGTGCAAATAGCCAAAAATTTAAAAAATCATACAATAATGTAGGACACATATGGAGCTGCAAAAGCACACCTGGAAAAATGTTAAATATTTATATGTGCTCCCTTTGTAAATTGTGATTTGACGAATGTACACTGTGGTTGGAGATACATGTGGTAACATTTTTAGTAATCCAAGAACGCGAAAATATTTTCAAATTAGATATCTTTTGGGATTTAACTTTCACCTACTATTCTTGAAATTGTTATGATTCCTGTGAGGAAATCTTCCATTTATACTCATGACTATAAACATGTAAAAGATCATGGTCATTCATGATAATTCAATTAAAACTGCAGGTCTTCCCCAGCAGAAGATAAAACAAACATACATAGAAGCAACTCCCTCATGGTTTGCTATTATTGGGACAGTTCATGAACTTTCTGACTCTGACTTAAAACCCTCATTTAAGACTGAGAGGGAATACTTTCCCATTGTTTAAAATCATTGTGGCTGCAGTATACAAGGCGAACGGTTTAATGTATACGTTCCCTGTGTTTAAGGACTTTACAGAATCGTAGTGTCTGACTCCTTATTTGTTGATTGTCTCTCTTGATTCATTTAACCTTCCACACACACAATTTGACATCTCTGAAGTATTTTTAGGTGCCCACCCTGGTCTGCTCAGATTGAGTCAGAACTACATGCTGCAGATAGTACACTGGTGATTTGGGTATTCCCAAGTTAAATCACAAGCATGTTCGAAGCTGAAGTGAGTTTTAAATGGGCCTTGTAGCTGTTGTTTAAAGACAGATCCTTAAACAAGTGCCCTGGGTGCAATAACAGTAATGCTACCTTCAGTCACAGCGGGCCCTTCTTCCTAGGAGCATAAAATGCCTCCAATATGCCATCAAAGCAAGGAACGTGGACATGTAAACAGCTTCCCACTGGGCAAGGATGCCACTCTACTGTGGAGTGATCATGTCTTCCATAATAAAACCCTCAGAGGGTGACGTGAAAGACGCAAAGAGCAACTAGTACTTGTAAGAGGACTTTTTATTTTCTGTTTACCTTCCATGGAAGAATGATCAAACAGATCACTTTTTAGTATGGAAATAATCCTCAATTGGCTCAAAATTGGGCATGCATATGGGGCAGATCCTGCTGAAAACCCACATAAAAGTTTAAATTCTTCTTCTTCTTCTTTTTTTTTTTTTTTTTCAGAAGAAGGGAGCTATAGAGTGGTAGGATTTTTATCATATTACTAGAGGCTCGGTGCACAAATTCATGCAAGAGTGGGGTCCCTCAGCCTGGCCTGCAGGATAGGGCTGAAACCGGCTCTCTGACATCCCCTGAGGGACGTGGGTTTTGAGAGGGTGCAGGCCAGGCTGAGGGACCCCACCAGTGCATGACCAGGGCCAGGGAAGAACGTGGGCATTGGCCAGCTGGGGAGGAACCGCAGGAGGGGTCCAGGGCATATCTGGCCCATCTCACTCAGTCCTGATTGGCTGGACTCCAGCAGCAAGCTCACCTACAGGTCGGTACGTCTTCCCCTGGTGGTCAGTGCTCATCATAGTGACTGGTCAACCCCTGGTGGTCAGTGCACGTCATAGTGAGCAGTTGAGCAAACTTAGCATACCATTATCATATTATGCTTTGATTGGTTGAACACCTGACTGGATGACCAGACACTTCACATATTAGGCTTTTATTTATAGGATTTTTAAACTACATTAACTATAAACACAATTTCCTTCTCTGTGGCATTAAAGATGATTTTCACATCACTTCTATGAAGAGTAAATGAGCCACTAACTACTATCTCTATACTAAACTTGAGTAATGTCAGTATTAATAGTTTTAATTTTATTAAAATGTGAGTATTGACGTTACAGTATAAAATAGTGCTTGTACCTAACTACTTAAATTTTTTTGATAATTATGTAATTCTCTTTGAAAGCAATTGTGTGACATATTTATAATTTAGTAGCAATTACGTTATTAACAGGTCTGGTGTATGTCATATTAATTTATAAAATTAATTTTCAAAAAATATTAATTTTATATATGTTTTTCAAAATGGGTTTTACTTTTTATAATTATAGAGTGAAATACATTTTTTTAATACTTTATTGATTTTTCACAGAGAGAAAGGGAGAGGGATAGAGAGCTAGAAACATCGATGAGAGAGATACATCGACCAGCTGCCTCCTGCACACCCCCCACCGGGGATGTGCCCGCAACCAATGTACATGCCCTTGACCGGAATCGAACCTGGGACCTTTCAGTCCACAGACCGACGCTCTATCCACTGAGCCAAACCGGTTTCGGCGTGAAATACATTTTAAAAAATTTAAATTAATACAAATTCTATCAAGCATGATGTTTTCTCCTGTGGAAAATCCATAATAGTAATTTCTGTGTTTAGATTCCCATAGATAATTATGTTTTATTGGTATAGTTTTGAAATTTACAGACTATTTTTAAAAAATAGGTTCTGCTACTCTATAAATGTCTACAAAATGAGCTATTTCCAATGAGAGAAATTTAACATTCTTTTTCCCCCTCTCCTGACAACAGTACCACACAAATCAGTGCCAAATGATGCATAAAAATCCCCTGGTATCTTAAAGAGGAAAAAATTATGTAGGTAAACAGATAAATCTTTAGAACATTTGTCTTTATGGGAGAACCTCCTCTGGTTGGTCTCTAACCTATAGGGCATTAGTCTTCTCTAAATTGCTAAAGGTGTCCCACAGCTCAATGATAAATAGAAATCACTGGAAGAAATAGCACATACTTCCACAGAGTATTTCCAGACAGATATGGGCCTTTAAGAAAAATATATACATAAAGCAGATTCTTTTCTACCATGCATATTCCCCCCTGGGTCTTCCTGCGGTCATTTTTCTCAACTGTGTAAAAAATAAATAATTTTGAGTTAGCCTCATGGTAAAAATGTACACTAACGTGGTTGTTTATTACTTAAACTAAACAAGAAGGAGGATTCTATATAAGAGAGCATTCCCCATGTGTAACGAGTAATTTATCACCAAATATTATTTTCCATTTTCAAATAAACATTAACAAAATTGAGTTATCATTTGAAGTGATAAGTTTTACTCATATCCAATTAACATATCTTTTAGGAGAAAAGCAATTGAAGAAAACTTCCTTTTAAAAATATTTTTGGGTGACAAATGTATCATTTACTTTGTGTTATATTGGGAAATAATTTATTTGAAAGCATTCCTCAAGTTTTCTTGAAAGCATCAAAATCCTTTGATAGACATGCATTGTCTTTTACTCTCAACTTTTGCTGTATACATTAAAAATATACCACAAGAGACAAGGAAAAAGTAGAATGGAGAAGTATATTGAATAGGAGAGAGCAGAGAGAGAAGGGGGCTGGAGAGAGAGAGAGAGAGAGAGAGAGAGAGAGAGAGAGAGAGAGAGAGAGAGAGAGAGAGAGAGCTCCAGCTCTCATAAAAAACAAGCTCTACAAATGGTCTTGCAAACAACAACAATCAACAATCCCTGGAGCTTAACTCACATCCACACTAAGATTTTGCACTAAAAGCAGAAAATAAGGAATTTGGTAGAAAGTGTTAGCTCTTCTTGATGGTTCTCATTTCCCCCCTCAAGACACAGGGTGTGGTTTTTCTTTAGAGCTTTTGCTTATGGTTTTAAACCAAGAAAGTCTGGCTTATTTCACATTGTAATCTGAATGACTTCTTGGTACAAGTCAAGTCTATGACACTTTCTGTGACTGACCTTTGGAGTCAGATAATCTATAAATTACCACATTTTTAAAAGAATTGAGTTGCTGTTGAAGATAATTAGATATTACTTGTTGTCAATAATACTCATCACTGTTTTCAAGTTATAGCTAGTAATATTTTTCTCCCTCTTAGAGCATACAGTTATATTTTAAAATAGTAATTTTATGGTAGAGTTGTAAGCCTTTTAAGGAGTCTAGTTCTATGAAAATTTAATGCTGGTTGTATTATTTATTTACGTTAGTGTGTGTATGAGTGAGGTAGATAGAGAGAGAGAGTGCGCAAAATGGAGAGAAGGGGATAGCATCAATAAATATGTGATTATTTATGTAGAAAATCTGAAAGAATTGATGAAAAACTCTCCTGGAACTAATAAACAATTTAACAATGTTACAGGTTACACAGTTAATACACAAAAAGCAATTACTTTACTATATAGCAAAAGTGGTTAATTTGGAATTTAAAATAAAATACCACTTACATTAATAATTTTACTAAAAATTAAATACAAAGGTATACATCTAACAAAATACATTAAAAATCTATGTTTAATGAACAAAATCAAAAAATTATACAAATAGGAAGACAGTCCATGTTCATGGATAAGAAGGATGAATAATGTCAAGATGTCAGTTCTTACCAACTTAATCTTTAGATTCAATGCAATACTAATCAAAGTCCTAGGAAGCTATTTTGAGGATATTGGAACACAGATTATAAAGTTTATATGAAGAGATAAAACTCCACAAATATCCAACATAATTAAAAGAGATGGACAAATTTGGAGGACTGATACTATCTGACTTCAAAAATCACTATGAAGCTACTGTTGTTAAGACAGGTAGCATTACTAAAATAATCAAGAGATAGGTCAATGTAGTATAATTGAAAGCACAGAAATTCACAGAGATATAGTCAATCGATCTTTGACAAAGGAACAAAGGGTATATAATGGATAAAAGACAGTCTTTTCCAGGGAGGGTGCCTATAACTGAACCAAAAAGGACTAGAAGAGTCTTTTCCCCCCTCAAATAATAGTTTCCTTCATTCTTCCTAATACTATGATATAAATGTATATTATCTCAATATTATGTAGAGTGGAATGAAGAAGTACCCCACATATAATTGACTACTTTCTATTCTCTTTTCTATTTTCTCTCTCATCACTCTACTCAAAGCCATTTCTAAGTAGGATTTCTGTTATCTTCACTGCCTTTGCCATCACAGAACTTGAATTTCAGATAACTCAATGAGTAGACATAAGTAAAATTTCCTCACAGAAGATATTTAGGAATATGAAAGTGAATTTCAAGGACAGGTACAAAATAATGGTCTGAAAACTGCATTTAAAAAATATGACTCATTTACTTAGATTTTAAATACGATTGGAGAGGGTTTAAGTTGGTTTCTGGAAAGGGTAAGATCCCAACCTCAAACCTATCTTTGTCACTGCCATTTGGATTGGATTATACTAGAGTCATTATTAACCTAAGAGGATTTCATTTATGGTAGTGTGATGGTAAATTGTATGTGGTAACTTGATTGAACATGGGTGACAGATTAAACAGTACTTCTGGGTGTGTCTGTGATGGTATTTCCACATGATACTAGCATTTGAATTGGTGGACTCTTTAGAGTAAATCTCCCTTGTCAATATTGAAGGGCATCATCCAATCCATTGAGGCCTTTACTAAAACAAAAGGCAGAGAAAATACATTTTGCCTGTTTTTGCTTTTTACTTGCCTGTTTGAGTCAGGAGATCATAACAGTTTCTCCTACCTTCCTACCTTTGGACTGAGATTTAAGCCATTAAATCCTTTCATTGCCTGGCATTCTGACTCAGACTGAACTGCATCACTGACTTTTCCTGAGTCTCTAGCTTACAGATGGCAGATCACAGGACTTCTCAGAGTCCATATTCCTGTGAGCCAATGTCACATGATCTCTCTCTCTCTCTCTCTCTCTCTCTCTCCCTGGCTAATACAGGTAGTGATAAAGAAAAGTGCAGGGGAGGTATGATGAAATCAAGGTAGGTTCTAGAAGATAGAAGATAATCAGAGCTACTGCTAAGCTTTCTCATTAGTCAAAAGATACGTTCCTCAACTATTGTTCTGATCTTTCTCTTAAGAGTTGAGATTTACTTATAAGACTCCTAAGGTGTTGTTTTATGTTGCTTCTGTTTCATGCCATAATCAAAATTATTTTGCAAGTTAAACAATATATTCCTATTGAATGACAAGGTAGTGGGTCCTTGCTCATGGTGTCTATCTTGATATAACCAGAATACTATAAAAACAAAAAATAAGAGAATTTGAATCTTAAAAATAAAACCCAAGTAGTAAAGCACAATGTGTTAATAGAGGAAAAAAATGTTGAAGTTTTAACCCGCGCTTCATACATTTAGATAAGGTTGACATATTATTTTGAATAGATTAGGACTCTAAGAGGTGAAACTAAAAATATGTGCATACACACACACACACACACACACACACACACACACACACACACACACACGTATCCATTACTGGTAAAATAAAACAAATATATCTAATTAGTATTTTGGGGGCATCCTGAGCTAGCTTCTACTATTTAGGTTCTTTCTCTTATGGTATCTTCCTCTTAAAAATGGTATGATAGCTAAAATTTTAGACTTTTAAAAAATATCTGGGAATTTTAACTTGTCTAATTGAATCTTTAAATACTTTATAGCACTTTCTTTTTTAAAAAAAAGTATTTTAGATAATGTAAACACTACATATAATTTTAAGAGACTTTAAAGTGTGTGTTGATTTCAGAGAAAAATGAGACAGCAGCATGGAACTCCCAGTCTCAGGTGTGAAGTTCGCTCATTGCTCACCCAGCCTGTGTGAAGATTTGTTCAGAAAGCACTGGGGGTCAAGCTTGGATAGCACAGCCAGCCAGTGAAAAGAGCCAAGAAGAATTGATTTGCTGAACTAGCAGATATATATATATAGCAGTCATCAGATTACTAAAAGGGCTTAATAATTATGAAAAACAAATTGAGAAAAAGACCCACGATTTTAACACAATTGGAAGGATTAAGGCTGCTTGGAAGTGTGAGGAATCAAGTTGAGACATTAAACATTGTTTTCAAACCTAAAGACTCATGAAAACTCCACTTATTCACTAAAAATAAGTGCTAACGAAACTGAGAAATATTTAAAGTAGAAAATAAAACAAAAGAGAAAATCAGCCTTACAAATATTTAAAGTCTAATGTAATTGACCATATAATAATAAATGCAAAATACTATAAAAAGCAAAATATTGATTTTTCCCAATCCCTTTATCTCATTGCATTGGATTTAACATGCAGTCTTACGATGAATACAAATAAAATGTGTAATGTGTTAAGCAAATATCGAAAGAGAGAAAACACTAAAAATAGTGTTTTTATCATTCATCTCGCTCACAGTGAATCTTGGTTCAACATCCTCTCCTGGTATTGGTATCTTCTTCCAGAAGCCCCTTCATCAAATAACATTTCTTTCACCCCAAGTTTGGAATCACAGACAAAGCAAGAAGCTTGTGTAAGACAGATTCCTGCCTTTCTACATAGCGTCTGAAGGAGAAATGTAAAATGAAACTCTGATACGAACTTAGCCCGTACTATTTCATCTGACAAAAACTAGGTCTGTATCCCAGACACTTGGCCACATGTTTCAAGTTCTTGGTTTAAAGATGATGACAGTTTTCAGCTCTGCATCCAAAAGTAACAACACAAACAGACAAATGCAAACAAAACAGACGTGTGGATCTGAACACAGTTCTTTCAGCGACAGCTACTTCCTATCCTCTTGGAGTTGAGGTTTGCTTATAAGACTCCTGAGGCTCTGTTTTACATTGCTTCTGTTTTATTCCCAAAATCAATATTATTTTCAATGTTAAACAGTACATTCCTAGTGTGAAAGACAGGACATAAGCCCCTGTTGATATTGTCTCTCCTCAGATAACCAGACTATTTCTAAAAATAAAAAATTCTGACTATTAAATAAATAAAACCCAATGTATTGTACAGGTGATATTTGATGGTTTCTGAGTAACTGAAAATCATTTTTTATCCATTTATTAAAAGCCTTGGATGATGAAGAGAAATCATGACTTTCATGATGGCTATAGTACCCACATACAGTCTTAGGACCTTCAACACGGAGTTAGCAGAATGCAGACCAGCAAGCTGGCCCACAACATGTTTTGTTTCTTCACAGGCTCCCTTCTGGTTACCTGGATGAGTTTGGATGGGAACATATGGGTGTGGCAGAAGCTCAGCAATAGATATCTCCCCTGTAGGGTCCCTTATTAAACAACACTTGAACACGTCTTTAAGATCTTCCTCTGGATTATCAGGAGATTCAATTTCATGACGGGTGTCAATTATGACATGTAATTTAAAAATCTGATTAATTACATGCTTAAATGGTGTTTTCCCATAACTCACATAGTACAAAATGCATCCTAAGGACCAAATGACATTGGGGGTTTATCTTTGATTTGGCTCCCCATTTTCTCTAGGGAGATATATTTCTTATTGATTCTGGTGGCATATAGTTGTGTACCAAACTGAGATTCTTTAACAATATTTGCATCTGGTTGCTTTTGGTTTGCGACCCCCAAATCAATTAGCTTTAGCATTCCATCAACTGGACTGTTACACTCTTGATTTTGTGGAAATCTACTCTCAAAGACAACCTCACTCTGAAATTACATTGGCAAAGAAATTCAGTGGACTATCCTCCAAAGAAAACTAAAAATAATAACCGTGAATGGCATTGTACATACTATTTTGTAGAATTATTATCTTATGCTTTCCTATAAATTTAAACTATTTGATATCACTTTACACTTGAAATAGTGGGTGGACAACTGAAATATATACTGAAGAACTATGAAAATAAAGTTTTGTTGCATAAAATGACAAAAAACCACCCAAGTTGTAAAGCAATATTTTAGTAGGAGAGAATATGTTGAGGTGCTAAGCAATGCTATATCGCTATATAACTTTAGATAATATTGAAATATTTTGAAGATGACATTAGAATATTATAGAGCTCAAAGTAATAAATACACACACACACCTGAACTGAACTTCATTAAATTAAAATAAAATTTTATCTTATTTTGATAATAAAGTTGCAGTCATTATGCCCTCTTACTATATCTTTGTCCACTTTGCCTATTAGTTTTACATGATTTCTCCAAAGAATAACCATTTTAGAAGTTCTTTGTTAATTAATTATATTCTGTCAACTTGGCAACTAAGTTGTGGCAAACAAATTATAGTCAACATACCTCTCAAAGGTAATCATTCTGATTTCTATCACCAAATATTATTAGTTCAGTCTATTCTTAACTTTCATGAAAATGAAAGCATACCATGTGTAATATTTTGTAACTAAATGATTCTTGTTAAAGAGTTTAGTTTTGAGAGTGGTACATATTACTGCATATAAGAATAACTCATTCTTTTGTACTGCTATTAATAAGCATTGTAGGTTAACATTTGTGTTTATATGAATAAACTGTTATGAATGTTTTAAAATATATATTTTGGTGATATAACCACCCATTTCTGTGGGACATACACCAGAAATTGAATTGCTGAGTCATAACATCCTACCTAATAATAGACAAATATGCAAATTGACCATACCTCTGACACACCCACAAACCATGCCCACAAGCCACGCCCACTATCCAATCAGAGTGAGCATGCAAATTAACCCAAACCAAGATGGCTACAGCCACAGAGAGCAAGGTTTCCTAGGTAACAGAGGAAACCAAGCTTTCCGCCTGCCCTGGCCAGGCCTAAGCCTCCACTCAAGCTACAAAGTTTCAATTATAGAAGGTAAACAAATTCAAACAAATGGCGGCAGAATGGAGCTTGAGAGAGCAGGCCAGGGTTGCCGCCGGCAACAGGGGAAGCAAAGCTTTCTGCACACCCTGGCCAGGCCCACCTGCTTAAGGCAACAAAGTTTCAATTATAACCCCAACACAAATGGCTGCCAGCCTCGGAGGGAGCCCCAGGTTTGGCTCTGCTCCAGGCTACAAAGTTTCAATTGTAGAAGGAAAATAAATTCCAGATAGCAGGGCCTCCGTTTGGGTTGCCAGGGGGCGTGGCTGGCCTGCAAACCACCACAGGCCCCTTGCTCAGGCCGCCCCACACCCCAAGGAAACCCCCATCCTGATCCAGGACACCCTTCAGGGCAAACCAGCTGGCCCCCACCCCTGTACCAGGCCTCTATCCTATCTAATAAAAGAGTAATGTGCAGATTGATCATCACTGCAACACACAATATAGCTGCCCCCATGTGGTCAAAGATCCTGCCCCCATGTGGACACAAGATGGCCACCACAAGATGGCCAGCAGGAGAGGGCAGTTGGGAGGCACCCGGCCTGCAAGGGAGGGCAGTTGAGAATGACCAGGCCTGCAAGGGAGGGCAGTTGGAGGTGATCAACCCTGCAGGAGAGGGCAGTTAGGGGTGACCAGGCCAGCAGAGGAAGGAAGTTGGGGGCAAACAGGTTGGCAGCAGAGTGGTTAGGGGGTGATCAGGCTGGCAGGCAGAAGTGGTTAGGGGCAATCAGGAAGGCAGGCAGGCAAGCAATTGGGAGCCAGCAGTCCTGGATTGTGAGAGGGACCCCTTGAGGGGTCCCATATTGGAAAGGGTACAGGCTGGGTTGAGGGACAAACCCCCTCCGTGCACGAATTTCGTGCACCGGGCCTCTAGTATTGATATATTTAAGGTTAAGTATGTACTGCCAAACAGTTTTTCAAAGTGGTCAAACAAATTTTAATAGCCATAGTAATATATAAAAATTCTACTAATTCTACAGTCTTACCAACACTTAGTACTACCTATCTTTTGACTGCAGTCACCCTGAGTATATTTAATTTGAGTATCAATTTACATTTCCCCTATGAGTAAAGGTTTTGAACAACTTACTTGCTATTACCCTTTAAGAGCCTCTTTTGAAAAGCACCTGTTTTCTGTTATACTTGATTTAAAAAAAAAAATAATTTTACATGAAGGGTCATTCTATTATTAAAGGAATTATTAGCATGTAGGGCTTTATTGACCCCCCAAGTACAGTGAAAGGAAACAACTGCAGAAGAATATGTTAACTGAATATTCAGAACAGCTCAATCCCTTCATCTAATTTTGCAAGTAATAAGAGGATATAAAGACAAGGTCTTTGATTTTAAGAGTTCATGGCTGGTGCTGCAGGGCTGGTTTGTGATAAATATGTGATGGGAAATGGATACAAGACAGGACTGGCAGGCAAAATTAATAGTTCTGTGCCTGGCTGAGTCATAAGTATTACCAGATCCTTGCCAATTATTTGAATTAGGTTGGGTAAAGACGGGAAGATCCATAACATGATTAAACAGCCTCCTATGCTTTGGATTTTACCATCAAGTTTTGTCTGAGAATACAATTGATTTATGTCCAAGGATAGTTATCTGGGGTTTCTTTTTGTCTGAGATCAAATGTTTTGGGAATCACTTAGAAAACCCTTAAGCTAAATAACTCTTTTCATAAATGAGATTACAGAATACTTTGATCATTACTAAAATATTCTGCAAATAAAAGGAAGTCTAGCATTATCAAGCTAGTTCAATTATTTATTTAATGCATATACTATGCCTAATTTATTTAGTATAACGTATTCCCCTAAATGACTATACTTTTGATTGAACCCTATCATTTTGGAACAGGGCAAAACATTTTTTTCTAGTAAGAACTGCAGCAACAAAATAATAATTGTAATTCGACAGATTACAGAGTCCAACTAACATATAGTCTATATTTTTAAATCTAAAAACAGTAAAATAAACTTTGATTGGTAATCTAATTAATAGGATACATATCATAAGGGAATAGCCAGAAATAAAGACACATTAACTCACATTATTATTGTCATATAAATTTAAAATAAATATCTGTATCATCCAGTTTGCAATATTGAATATTACTGAAACAAATAACATTTGAATATAAATACACACACACAGGATTTTTTTAATTGGGGGAAAAACTGCAATGTAAGAAGTGTTTTCTATTTGTTAAATAAATCAATCTAATAACAGGTGAAAGATATGTAAATCTATAAGTAATATGTCTTATGTGCTAGTATTATTTATATCAACTGCATTCAAAATTTTATATTTCTGAAATATATATAATTTACCAAAATAATCAAAATAGTACAAAAGAAAACATAATCTATAATTTTTCTTCTAATGATTTTTTGATTTTGTGATATTCTTAATTTATCCCTTATTTCCTCCTTCTTCCATGTCTTGGTACCTTATCATTATGTCATTAGATTTCAAATACTTAGTGTGAAAGTGAAAGTATCTGGCCAACTTCATGAGTTTTCTTGGTATTTAACTCAATTTAAAATACTACTCCCCTAACAATTTTCACAATATTTTCCCCACAAACTGGTAAATGACAAATGGTTTACCTTATAAATTCAAAGTAAGTCCAAAACATTTTCATATTCATTGTATTACTTGTGTAATGACATGTAGAGAAGAAAAAAAAGGTTCCATCATAACTTGGAAAAACTTGATACACAAATATAATGACATGTGGATAAACACCTTTTTGTAAATGACCAGAATGATCAATAACTAAACAATGTGTTATAAAGGTTATGGGAAAAACCTATCAATGTGATAGTTTATAAAACTAGAAAATGTAACAGAAAGAAAAATAAAGTAACAAATTTTAAAAAGTACATTATTTGTCAAAAATTGTTTTGGATACATGTAAATGCTTTGGAGTTTTCAATATGCTGAATTATATTTTCCATTACCTTGATTTAAACTTAGAAGTAGTCAAAGTTAATTTGGTAAGAAAATGGCCAATTTTATGACTAGTGTTATTGTTGAAAATTTTCCTGGTATTTTATTATTTAGTTAAATATGTTTTTTATTGAAAAAAATTGTTTAGAGAATGAGGAATGGAGAGGGAAAGACATGAATGGCTGCCTCCTGCATTCCCCCTACTGAGGGTCAAGAAGCAACCTGGCTAGGAATTGAACTGGCTTCCTTTTGGTGCATATGAGGATGCTCAGCCAACTGAGCCACACTTGTCGGGCCTTACTGGTATTTTAAAAAAGATGAAAGTCTATTTTAGGTAGATAAAAATGAGTTACTTGGCTGCCTCAAGCTCAATTTAATGGAAAACAAAATATGTTTAGAAAAGACATTATAGAAACTTGGATAGTTTGTTAAATACATTTTAAGTAGGGGTAATATACCCTCCAAATTTTATTACAAATATACTATGTTATTCACAAACTGTGAAAGAATAATCTGTTCTTTCTATTTATATAATGAAGTAGTTAAGTCAAATTACCTAAATATTTTAATGAATGATTCATTAATTTATAGCTTCAAAAAATTCATTTAATAAATATTTATTGAGCATCTTACTCATCACCAAGTATAGGTTCTTTTTATAAATGCCAAAGAAACAACAGTACAATTAAATACCATTTTATGTATTCTTAACTAGAGGCCCGGTGCACAAATTTGTGCATGGGTGGGGTCCCTCAGCCTGGCCAGTGATTGAGGCCTATCAGGGGGCTGGACGGCTGGGGGAAGGGACCACGGAAGGTTGGCTGGCTGGGGGTGGGGTGAGGGCATGGGAGGTTGGCCAGCAGAGGGAGGGGCCACAGGAGGTTGGCAGTGGGAGTGCACTGACCACCAGTGGGCAGCTCCTACGTTGAGTGTCTTCCCCCTGGTTGTCAGTGCGCATCATAGCAACTGGTTGACTGTCTGTTCTGGTCATTCGGTTGTAACGGCCGCTTAGGCTTTATGTATATAGTAATAACTTAAGAAAGAAGTATATTGAGTTCACTGTAGTAGTAAACAATTTTATCTTCCATGAAAAATGAATCAATGAGATTTGCATAGGCTATGAGATCAGAGATGGGAACAATATAGAGAAATAAATCTTTGAAATAAAATTTGAATAGAGAGAAAAATGGGGTTTAGTGAACAAAAAGGCCACTTTTCTTTTTCTTTTTGAGCTGGTAGAAGCATTAGAAGTCAACTAGTTCAGCTAATCATCACTTTATTTATTTAATGTTTTTATTGATTTCAGAGAGAGGAAGGGAGAGGGAGACAGAGGAATAGAAACATCAATGACGAGAGAGAATCATTGATTGGCTGCCTCCTGCACACATACTACTGGGGATTGAGCCTGCAACCAGGGCATGTGCCCTGACTGGGAATTGAACTGTGACTGCCTCGTTCATGGGTTGACACTCAACCACTGAGCCACACCAGCAGGGCACTAATAATCACTTAGAACTGAAGAAACTCAAGATCAGAAATATTAGTGGCAAGATTGACATGCAGTCCTTCTTTGTCTGTGCATAGGCTGCGTGAAACCCCCCATTCTGTGTTGCTTTTATTTGGAAAAAGTACTTATTTCACAAGACAATTTAATTACAGCTCTTTATCAATATTTTTTCAGCTACTCCAATTTAAACTTTAATGATGAAAATGTACCAGCTTGGGTTAATTAATATTAGAATAAAATTAGTATATGACCTAATTATTGCATTATGTGCCCATCTCTTTACCAATAAATAAACTGTTTACCAATAGCATTTCCTCTAATAGAATTCCATGGAGTCATTTCTCATGTTTAAGTTACTCAAGCTTGGGACTGTTATTTTTTTAAGTACACTATATTTCGTCTGGGGAAAAATACTAACAGAAGAATCTAGAATATAAAGTCAAAAGGTAATAGAATCACTGCTTCATGTAGAACAGAGTAAAACATATTTTTACATATTTGTATTTGTATTTGTAATAAATTCTCTTGTCAATAAATAAATTCAATTTATCAAGGAACATAGAAAGTTGAAATGCAGGACTAAATGTGTGATGTTTTAACTACAATCTTAAATTAAAATAAAAAAAGTTAGACTTGATAAAGGTATACATGAGGTTTCCATCATATTGGAAATTATGAAGGGAAAGAAATTATTGAATGATGCCTCAGGCACTAAATTCTGTTTCTTCACTGATGATAGTTGAAAAGATCTGTCTGATTTCATTTGCAACCAAGCCTGAAAATTTTGAATAGCTTTTGAGTGCCAATATTTCAAAATACATGTAATTAATTGTGATGAAATATATCTCAAAATGAATTCTACACTGAAATCATACAATATTAAGTTGTCTAGAGACTAAAATAAAAGTGTTAATTTATGTAGCGTTGTTCTTCTCACATTCAATGTTCTTGAGGTTATGAAATAGAACTTGAGATGATATGAAACCATTATATTTGCACAATTGATTGATTGCCTAGTGTTACAATCACTCTTCTGTGGGTGTGTGTTTTGCCAATTGTAAGTACAAACTGCCTTCCATATCAGCATTTCATTCTATTTGCTTGGCAAATTTATTTCACATTAAAAGTAGTTATAATAGACAGTGACAAAATGCACTAATCCATCACATATTACAATTATGGGTTGCAGTCTCAAAATTCCTTTTAGCAATGTTTTTGTGTGTGTGTGTGTGTGTGTGTGTGTGTGTGTGTGTGTGTGTGTGTGTGTGTGTGTTTAAATCAAGAGAGATACTACATAATATTTTAATTACTATGTGGAAGGAGAAAATGTATTCAGTACTTAGCCCAATCATGCCTTCAGTAAGCTTAGGTGTATGCATATTTGAAAATAAAATTTGCACATATAATGATAAGGGCAAGTTTGCTGGGTAACATCAAGCCTACTAGTGCCAATAGTCTAGTGAAGTAAGTACATGGGAATGATTGCCAAGGTTTTAAAGAAGTGATTTAGGCAGAATTCTTGTCTATCCCAAGCATAATGTCTATTATGTGTTCAAAAGCCATAATTATTTCAAAAATAGACATTTGAGGAAACTAGATAATTAGTGCAGTACAGCTGGTATAAAGCATTACTGGTGTCATTAAAAATTTGGCAGTGTCCTAGAAGCAATATCCCTGGGCAAATCATACAAACGAAGCACCTACCTTATTTTTCAGAACCTAAGAATGTGTACATAGAAGGCTCCTCATTTTGCTCCTAAAATTAAGAAGCCTTAACAACATAGAGTAAGGCAATATTACTTTTTTGTTTACTTGAAAATGACCTCCCATTTTAATTACTCAGGATTCAGTGTGTTTTATTTAACTCAGAACTTCTCTTTTCTGAACTCAATTATTTTCATAGTTTTTGTTAGTTTTGTTTTTGTTCCTTGTAATCTACATACTTTCAAAATGTCTTTCCCCCTTTACCACTGTCTTATTGTAAAGTTTATCCTACACACTAAAGATGGCATACAATGCATACAGGGTTTAAAGAATAACAATAAAGTAAACGTTGTGCACATAGTCCTAAGCTTAAGTGACAGAATACCAAATGAAGACCTGAGATCCTCCCACGTGTTGACCACACTCACCTCTCTTTGCCCCAGAGTACCTGCCATCCTGAACCTGATGATCCTTGCTTTTGCTTTGCTTTATATTCAATTTACAGTTTTATGTTACATAAATATTTTAAAAAATGTGTACGTTGTTTTATTTGTAAATATCAATAGTATTATTCAATGTTAGGAGGTTCAACAAAATTTGTTTTGTCCCAGGAACCCTTTCCTGATTGGGAAAAGGTCATGTCTAGAGAAGGTCAGAGAAGGGTCCTTAAAGGTGCAGGCTGGAGGCCAGCTTCCTTTCTTGTGAGTCTAAGCAATTATTGATTTTGTTTTATGCAGGTTTAGAAACACATATGATAAGTAAACTATACTGCAATTAATAGTGAAAATGATATCCCAGGCCTTGCATTTATATTGTCTGATATGCCTAAAGCTATACAAGGATTTTCTAAAAATTAAATATTACCTAGTATATATTTTCAAATTCAATCTAGCTCCTTATGTTTTAGATGTTTCTCATGCAAACAAGATTTTATTAGATAATTTTTATACCATACCACATAATTCAGTCCATTTACTTTTGCTATAATCACTATTATTTTGCTGGAGGCTAAATCCAGCAGGTCATAATAAATGCGAGAAGTCCTCAAAATGTTGAATGGGCTTCTATATTCCGCAGGGCTGAAAATCTACATACTGTTACCTGCTGCTGAACAGCTGTAGGCATTTCCCCTAACCTGGTAATCCTTTCCTGTTTACCAAACATTACCTTTGATATGTATAGCTGCTTTCCTAAAGGGCCAATGTGTTTTCTAGCAAATAAAAAACCTTGGGTCCAGAGATTCAGAGAGCTTAGTCACTAGAGCTGCTTTTCTGCCTGGCTTTCCCCATGCCTCCAAAATTTATATTTCATGTCTAGTTTATTCACTTACATGCAGCCCTTTTTCTAGATTCCTGAACCCTAGCTGCAGAAAGACCCTAGCATTATTTATAGACTTAAATCTAACAATGTACTATAGAATTTTATTTGACATCAATCCCTTTTTATTTTTCATCCTTATTTGACTTCATTTGAATTAACTGACTTTTAAATTTTATTTTATTTCACTCTTCTTCCTTGCTTATTATATACTTAGTATTCTTTTAATGAACACCATTTGTGTATTAACTAAGAATGTTTAATATTATTCAAACTCTTTACATGCTCACAGGTTATGGATTTTAACATTAGGATATTTGTCTTTAATGTGTTTACATCAGATTCATCTGACATATCATACAGTTTCTTATTTATAAAAACCTACCTGATTATCAGTATATATGGATATGTCCATCTCTGCATGGACTTTCTCCATCCTGTCAGAAAATTCTGAACATATTAGTTAGTGCATGGAATCCCAGATGGAATGGGGTGAAGTTCTAGAATTACAGATTTTATTCATGATACACATCCTGGTGAATTACTTCATTTAAATTCTTGCTTCAGGTGAGAATTCAAGATCTCAAAAATTTTATATTAATTTTTATATTATAAATTTTCACCTATGTCGCCTTGGCTGGTGTGGCTCAGTTGGTTGTACATCCTCCCATGCACCAAAAGGTCGCCAGTTCAATTACAGGTCAGGGCACATGCCCAGGTTAGAGGTTGACTGGCATGCAGGAGACAATCAATCACTATTTATCTCTTGCATGGATGGTTCTCTCCCTCTCCCTTCTTCTCTCTCTAAAATCAACAAAAAGATATTTTTGTAAATTTAGTATATGTCTTTTGACTTACTCAATGCAACATATTTTCTTCATTTCTCAACACAATATCATTGCACATTTTATCATTGTGCTAAGTATATAATTCAATCCAGAAATAAACATATTTTATAGATCATGGCTGGTAAGCACCCTGTAGAACAGAGTAAGTCTCTATTTAATATACATAATTGTGAGTCTTGTTTTCCTGCAAAACACTCCTATATTATTATGGCAAAGTGGTAATTTGGCATGAAAAATAAAGGGATTATTTTATTGGGTTTCCTGATTTTTCAGACATTTATTTAATCTGTTATTAAAATATTTTTATAACCAAATTGAGAACACTGCAATTTTTCTAAACTATTTCTTAAACGACAGATAAAATAGAGCCCTTTTATGTTACAGTAGCAACACCGACTCCTACAAATCCAACATAGGGTTATTACAACAGAGATTAATTTCAATATTAGTTGTGACAAATTATACTTGGTCCATTCTCTGAGATAGCCCAATTCCATTTTTTTACAGTTAGAAATATTATTCAACAGCCTTTGTAAAGCAGGGTACACACACACATATTTCAAAGAATTGAAAGCTCTGTGCTTGTACTGGATGTAATTAGCAGACAAAAATCAATGACTCCCTGGTGTGCACTTTCATCAAGGACGCTAATAAAATCTCCTTTTGAAAACTAACAGCCAGTGCAAATACTTTCCCTAATTTCTAAAGTCTTACAAAGTACTTATAATTTGAGAAAATATACATTTTGGTTAAAATGTAATAACACAAGTAACTTAGAACTATAAATATATAAATTAACAAAATGGAATAATCAAAAATGTGTATATTTTCATTCATAACATAAGCAATCAGGTTTTTAGTGGTGGAACTAAACTACATGCCCCTCTATAGCCATCGATAATGTTTAATATAATAGACTAGATAAAAAGCGAAGGCAACTTATTTCCTGTTTGGTGACAGTAACCGAAGACCACATATATATTTAGGTTAAAATGGGAACATATTTTATTCTACAAGACATAAATGAAATACCATTTTGACTAGAAAATGCTGAACACATAATTCCAGGAGTATATACGATATAAATAGAGTCCTATTAAAACTAATAGGGTATGGAAAGGAAGCACCGATGGCAGAAGGTTTACCATGGGGTGACCCACTCCTCACATAGCACATTTTCTTACGCATCCATCATGAGAGTCCTGTGCTAGAAAACATTCCCCGGAAAAGGAAGATACTTATAAGAGTCTGGGAACGGATATGGCCTAAATACATGCAGGATGGAAGACAGTCAATGTGTGCTGGGGTCAGAGAGACACAACTGAAAAGCATCAAGGAGAAGTGTGTTCCCACCAGGAAACACAGCTGCATCGCGTGTGTTCTGTTTTCATGTTTCATACAGGAGGTAGACTGCATCAAGTGTTTCCATCTTTTCTGAGAGGAAACAACTGGATATAGAGTGTAAAGAGCAATCTCCACCCAGGGAGGGTAACTGAGAAGGGCCTGGTAGATAGAGCAACATCCCAGGCAGCAGTGGCTTCCCACGGAGATTTCTTTTTCAGAACCAACAGATGGAAGTTAGAAGTACTGATTAAAGGAGATGAGCGGAGACTTCTCCTTCACTGATGTTGGTCATCTCAGATCTGAATCCATATCAGGGTCCCCACAGGTTCGGGTGTGGGACCCATCTCAGACCCACTGAAGCAGACTCTGACAATGGGATGCAATAAAAAGACCTTCACAAGATCAGCAAATGATGAATGTGCCTATTCACTTTTAGAATAGCTTTTCAATCTTAAAAATATGAAAGGATAGGGAGAAAAGTGAAAGAAAAAACAAGCAAACAAGAAATCATAAAAATGAATTTTTAAAAATGTAGATGCAGTTATGAAGTCTAAACTTAATAAATTTATCTTCCAAATCCTCTCTAATAAAATGGTAATATGCAAATTAACCATCACTCTGCTACATAAGCCACGCCCACCAGCAAAGCCATGCCCACCAGCCAATCAGGGCGAGTATGCAAATTAACCCCAGCCAAGATGGCTACAGCCACAGAGAGCAAGGTTTCCCAGGTAACAGAGCAAGCCAAGCTTTCCATAGCCGTTGCAGGCCTAAGCCTCCACTCATCTACAAAGTTTCAATTATAGAAGGTAAACAAATTCAAACAAATGGCGGCAGAATGGAGCTTGAGAGAGCAGGCCTGGGTTGCCGCTGGCAACAGGGGAAGCAAAGCTTTCCGCACACCCTGGCCGGGCTCACCCGCTTAAGGCTACAAAGTTTCAATTGTAGAAGGTGAATTAACTGCCACAGAAATGGCTGCCACCCCGGAGGAAGCCCCAGGCTTGGCTCCGCTCCAGGCTACAAAGTTTCAATTGTAGAAGGAAAATAAATTCCAGATACCAGGGCCTCCGCTTGGGTCACCAGGGTGTGTGGCCGGCCTGCAAACCACCACAGACCCCTCACTCAGGCCACCCCATGCCCCAAGGGAACCCCACCCTGATCCGGGACACCCTTCAGGGCAAACCAGTTGGCCCCCACCCCTGTACCAGGCCTCTATCCTATCTAATAAAAGAGTAATATGCATATTGACCATCACTGCAACACACAATATGTCTGCCCCCATGTGGTCAAAGATCCTGCCCCCATGTGGACACAAGTTGGCCACCACAAGATGGCCAGCAGGGGAAGGCAGTTGGGAGGCACCCGGCCTGCAAGGGAGGGCAGTTGTGAGGGACCAGGCCTGCAAGGGAGGGCAGTTGGAGGTGATCAACTCTGCAGGAGAGGGCAGTTAGGGGTGACCAGGATGGCAGAGGAGGGGGCAAACAGGCTGGCAGGGGAGCAGTTAAGCATCAACCAGGCTGGCAGCGGAGTGGTTAGGGGGTGATCAGGCTGGCAGGCAGAAGCGGTTAGGGGCAATCAGGAAGGCAGGCAGGCAAGCAGTTGGGAGCCAGCAGTCCTGGATTGTGAGAGGGATGTCCGACTGCCTGTTTAGGATCGGGCCTAAACGGGCAGTCGGACATCTCTCCAGGAGTCCCAGATTGGAGAGGGTACAGGCTGGGCTGAGGGACAACCCCCCTCCGTGCATGAATTTCGTGCACCGGGCTTCTAGTAAAATAGAAAATATCTTATAATAAAATTTGAAAATAGTGTTCTCTTTACAAAACACATAATTAAACAAAAAGAAGAAGGAGGAGGAGGAGGAGGAGAAGGGGAAGGGGGAAGGGAAGGGGAAGGAGAGGCATATATCTGTACAGGGATTCTCATAGCACTAAATATCAGATATATCTGTGGATGTTTGGAAAAAATGTCATCCCTGGTCCCTTTCCCAGGGACATGAATTTAATCAGCCTTGGCTTGGCATATACTTTAGGTTTCCATATTTTTATTTCACATTCCTGCCTGATTCTAGAGTTATCAGGATTTAGAACGAATACAGCACAGAAAACAAACACCAATCAAAGGAAAGGTGGTAAAATTGCAAGAGAAAATGAAGCAAAATGAAGCTACAATAGTCATGAGCATTTATACACTTAGTAATTTAGAACCAAAATAGGACCATTAAAGATACAAGGGTAAATTAATGGGAACATGAATTTAGAGGGAAACATTAACCTGGTATTCTTGACATTTGTAGATCAGACAAGAAAAAAGAAAAATAATTATAGTTATGTTTATAATGCAATAAGAATGTAGTATTGTCCAATTAAATATCCAATAATAATTGTTTTTATGAGGCAGTGACAGAACCTTATTTAATAGTAAATAACATTATCTACTACAAAATAGGCAATAAAGTAACCTTAATTAAATTTAAAGAAAATATATTCCAGCACTATTCTTGGCTGAGGTGAAGTTGAAAAGTGAAATTAAGAATAAATAGGGAGCCCTAACCAGTTTGACTCAGTGGATAGAGCGTCAGCCTGCGGACTGGTTCAATTCAAGTCAAGGACATGTACCTTGGTTTTGGGCACATCCCCAGTAGCGGGTGTACAGGAGGCAGCTGATCGATGTTTCTCTCTCATCTATGTTTCTAACTCTCTATCCCTCTCCCTTCCTCTCTGTAAAAAATTAATTATATATATATATATATATATATATATATATATATATATATATATACACACACATACATATATATATATTTTTTAATAAAACATAATAAATAGGGGAAAATGACAAAACAAAACTAAAATAGCATTTTCTAAGTATTATCTTTTTTGAAGAAAAACATCTACAATGACCACACAGTGGTATCTGCCATAGAACAAAATAGTTTTCAACCCATTCAAACTCTGAGGCAAAGTGTAGGTATAGCATTCAGTGTCACTTGGATATAAAAGGTGGAGGGCTATGAATAGATGACTCCCATTCAATCATCACATTGCTTGATAAGAAATTAATTATACCATGGAGTTAGAGAGAAAGTCGTGTATAGCGAAAGTCACATTATTCAGTAAATTACTTATTGGGTAACACTTTGGTAAATGGTAAAATGTCTTTGTGCTGCACAGTGTCCATCAAAATAAATCACAAATGAAATTAGTTGTATTTGAATATAATGTGGTAGATATGGATCCTACTATACTTTATAACAAATGTTGAGTCAGCAATCTGAAAATATGTATTGATTAATCCATCTTTCCCTATTGATTTGACAGTCCATATTTATCATATGTTATGTTAAAAAATGCTCTGGATTTTCAGGTAGTATTAAGGTATACATTTACTATTTTATTTGAAATATATCCATGGGTATGGTTTTTGTTATGTGGATGAAGCCATCATTACTAGGAGAGATGAAAAAAAAAAAAAAAGAGTAAAAAACTGAAACAGAAAAAGAGAGAATTTTTTAAAAGAATTAGGAGGAAGACACTGAGGAGTCAAGGCATGCCAGTCCCTAGTTCCAGTGATTTTCCCTCCCTTTGTAACTAAATTTATTGGGGTGATATTGGTTAATATGATCATATAGGTGTCAGGTGTGGGTTTCTATGTAACAATATCTATACATTGCACTGTGCCCACCACCCAAATCAAATCTTCTCCCTTCACCTTATATTTGAGATATAGGTATATTTTTGTCTTTGAGTATCCTGAGATACCAGTGTCTAGATAATAAGTTCTCCTTTCCTGTCTATATTTCAGTTGGATTTTTTTTCATTATAACAAATACATACTACCGGATATAAATCACAAGGTGACATTCTAATTAAAGAACGTGCATGCGTTGCCTGGACAAGTCCGACTTTTACTGAGGCTCAATAAGTGAAGAATAAATTCTCTTTATGGGCTCATCGGTTTAAAAACTGTCACCTAAATGTCTTTTCTCAAATATGTGATTTTATATAATTAAAATCATGTTTAACTGTTCAATGACTCATTTCTTAAAAATTACCTCAAATAGAAAAATCACTCTTGTGATATGAACCTTAACTGATACCATGTACAATGTACTTCAGATTATAGACAAGTACTGAGTCAAGATAAATTTTTATTAGCAACTCTTGTTTGCTAAGAGAAAATGGACAACATTTCAAGTGTTCTATTAAAGAAATCTATTAATTTACACAGTGATTTGCAAATGAACTCTATTTTCAGCATCTTCAATTACATTGGGAATCAGTAATTATAACTTCAATTCTCTTCCTTTGTAAACTTCCCACAACTACCTATTATGTATAGTCAGTTATCAGGATGACTAGCTAGTACTGAATATTATTTATTTTTATATTTTTATTGATTTCAGAGAGGAAGAGAGAGGGAGAGAGAGATAGGACCATCAATGATGAGAGAGAATCATTGACTGGCTGCCTTCTGCACACCCCCTACTGGGGATCAAGCCTGCAACCAGGGCATGTGCCTTTGATGGGAATCAAACCTGGGACCCTTCAGTCTGCAGGCCAATGCTCTATCCACTGAGCCAAACCTGCTAGGGCAGTAGTACTGAACATTTTTTAAAATCTGACTGCATGTTAATTATATTAAAATAAGTAACCATTGCTGAAGTATTGTGGCTCACTGGGGGAAATTTTAGGTACATATTCTCATGTTTAAGTGTTTAATGCTAAGATAAAATAATGGAATTTTGTCATTGTTTTGAAAAATCAATTGATAATTAAAGATTAAATATTGGGAAAAATTCCCTATACATAGTGGGCCTATCTATAAAGTGTTGTGAGATTTTAATAAAGAAAGTAAATAAAATTATCACCCCAAAATAGCAAAAAAATAGCATGCATATATAAATTATTTCATAAAATTGTTTCTGGTATGAAGTATTAATAATTGACAACATTTTTTCATTAAATCAGTTGTAGCTGATAAAATTAAAACATTAAAATGAGTCATTATTTATCCAAGTATTTTTAAAAGTTTTGTTGTGTGTACTTTGTTTTACTATCAAGGAGAAAATTATTAAAAAAATATAGTAACTTGTAATATCACATTTTTGGTGGTAATAAGATTTTGAAAAAATTAAAATAGTGAGGCCACGTTCCTGGCTGTGAAATTCAGTCTTCACCATGGCCTACGAGTTCAAGTCATGATTTGTGACAAGCAGGTTAAAATCTTGTGTTAACTGTAGGTGTACCAATTTTGTGTGTTTTATATGTTGAGATTCTGCATGTTATTTCATTATAGCACTCTTGTCTTCCTGCCACCTCCTGATCACCTACAAACATATTAAATTAAAAAAACACACCACTCATGTGGATGTAAGTTCATGCGATTTGAGCAACAAGTCTTGGCTTTAGCAGGTAGTAACATCTTAATACTTTGTTCTTGGAGATATGCAGCTAATTATGTGAATACATCCTCTGTAACCGAGTGGACCTTTGCATTCATTTACCCATAATAGGTAGGTATATCTTTGGAAGGGTCTTATGTTAAAATAGTGATTGTTGGGTTAAATGAAGCTTTTCTACATTACAAATAAAGATGATAATTTTAAGGGCATCTCTGATGTACATACATTTAAGTAAGGTTTATATTCTGTAAGATTTCATCTAGTCTGTATTTTAGAACCTTATACATCTTATGATATCACATTGCAGGGAGTTCCTTTAGTGAAGACATTTAGATAACAGACTCTGAGAACTGTCTAAATGAAGTGCGTTCGACTTGTTTGGATTTCATATCCACTAATCAAACAATTAATGGTTTTTATTGGAATTTCAGAAAGCTGCATATATGCGTGCTTGTGTGTGTGTGTGTGTGTGTGTGTGTGTGTGTGTCAATTACCAAGAGATTTATTTCCCATTATTAATTCATCCTCCTCTAAAATATTCATGGATTTGTGTATTTTTTTTTTTTTGGCCTCCTTTCCTGTACTCCTTCCTTCTCTGCTTGGAAATGACTGTTCTCACCCATTCCCTTTTATATTTATACTCACCAGTTTTCCATTAAGATTCAGTTTGAATGAAAACTTCTCTAATTCTTTTCATGACAATTACTCTCTTTTCTTCATTACTTCCTTACGAGTTCTTTTTTCATAGCTTTGTTATTTCCATCACTGATTTCTCGTGTTTTACATTATTATGTACCTATGCTTCTCCATCTCTCACTAGAGTACCAGTGCTTGGAGAACAGAGGATGTTATTTATCTCTGTTTTCCTAATAAGAAGCAAGATGATCAGCTCATAGCAAGTCCTCAATAACCATTTGTAAAATGAAGAGTGAGTAAGTGGGTGCAAGAAGTGAATAAAGAAAATTAAAAGAGAGAGAACAGAAGGCAGCCTTGTGTGGTGAGCTGTTACGCACCTGGCCCATGTGACTGATACCCTCGTGAGCTCTTCTTTGAGGTTTACTTAATAACTTGTAAATGTATAGGAGGGGGAAAGAAACAGGTAGACTGACAATAGTTCTGAAAATGGAAACAAAATAGAAAGCATTTTAGAAAAGCATGAAAAGTTAATACAATAACAGGATTTAAAATAATAAAATGTGGTTGGAGTATATGGAGATAGCATTATGAAGTCTAATACACAATTTTAAGGGCCTCTTTTTCCTTTTCTGTCCACTGCTAATAGGCTTAGGAATAAGAAAGAGTAACTATCACAAATATAAGTGTTACTTTTAGTACAGCAAGCTTTGTGCATACTAGATACATGAATAATGATTGTGAGACACAAGGAAGAGAAACTTGGAGTACATTAAAAACACCAATTAAATAGAATTTTTATAAGCGAGAATTTTGAAAGTGATTAATAATTACTTTTAAATAAATGACTAATTCAGCTTTTATCAGTTCCTTTAGAGATTAGCAAGGATTTAATTCAGGAATTATTTGGTCTTAAAAAGAAATTGTAGGTCGTGATCAGAAATAATATATTATACACACATACTCACACACTTTCATCCACACACACATTTCTATATGCATGTCTATGATATAGATTTCTATATACCATACACACAAACAACTTGACACAGATAATATTTTTAAACCATTCTGTAACACTGACTATGATATATATGAATTTCTGTTAGTCAATGTCAAACTATAACATTTACCATTTTACCGAGACAACCTGTTAAATCTGCCACACTTCTTTAGGATTTATATGCATCCTCATTATCAATCATTCTATTCAATGACCAAATTAACTCAATACACCTCAGGAACAACTTATGATTTCTATGTGGTTTTGAAATCATCTTTTGCTAACATAGCATAAAATTTTCTCAGTTTTCTAAGATAATGAAAAAATGAAATCATGCTGTACAGAAAAATCAGGGAGACCATCCTAAAGATAGGGATCTTAAATGCCACGTGCCCTTTCTCAGCCTCAGACATTCATTCTGAAAATGGCTTATGAGAAAAGCTGAGAGGGACCCCTTTAATTACTGCTCCTCTGACATATGTAATACATTTTCAGTAGCAGGGCCATGCATTCATTTAAGGCCAAATGTTGTACAACAAAACTGTCCTCTAAGGTTCTTCTCTCTATGATTTCTCCCCACTTTGCCTACAGAGTAATTTTTAAAAAATAATAACAATAATAGTCTTTTTAGCAGATATTTAAAAATAAGCTTTTAATCACCTTCCTCTTTAGAAATCATACAAACAGTGATGGGACTAAGAGATGAGCCTACTTTACTTTAAACACTGACTTAATTTAAATACTTAAGTGTATCAATGTAATATGGTTTTATCTATGTATGCATTTATGTGTTTCTGAGTATTTTCTACAGTGTTATGTTAGTATGGGTACTCACATCCACTTTCTTATACTTCTATATCTTTATGTTATGTCGTGACCCTACTTATGTAATGAAAAAAGCAATCAATGACCAACCCCCTTAGTTGATGGCTCAAGGGCAGCCCAGACTCATTCATGATGCATAGCACCATCCATGACACATAGTAGAGATTCATAAATATTAATTAATAATTAGATTGTACCTTTTAATACTGTATCCTAATAAAATCAAAATATGAGTTTTCTATTGTAATTATCTATTTTGAATTAAAATATTATATAAATATTATGTGAAGAAATGTATATATATAATTTATTATCTCTTGTAAATAATCCTATATAATAAAAGTGTAATATGAATGGCAGAATGACCAGATGGTTGGGGGCAGGGCCAGTGAGTAGGTGGTGCCAGGCCAGCCAAGGCACGTGCCAGTGGGCAGAGGGAGGGAACGGCGATGGGGGGGGCGGTGACCAGCGGTGGTGGAGGGGCAATGAGGGGGGGCTGGCACCATCCCCTGATGGGCCCATCTGGTCACCTCCCACAGAGGGAGGCCAGGCAGCAATGGTGGGGTGATGGGGGTAGTGCCCTGATCAGCTGACCCGGTTGCCTCCCGCAGAGGACATCCCCTGAGGACTCCCAGAATGTGAGAGGACACAGGCCAGGCTGAGGGATCCCACCCCTCCAGTGCATGAATTTTTGTGCACCGGGCCTCTAGTACTGTTATAAAAAGCAAGACATATAGCGTTTTTGAACCATTAAACATTTTAAGTGCTAATGTGTTGTTAATATATTAAGTTTGAAGTATATTTAAAAACTAGAGGTCTCGTGCATGAAATTCGTGCATGAGAGGTGGTGGTCCCCTCAGCCCAGCCTGCACCCTCTCCAATCTGGGACCCCTTGGGGGATGTCCGACTGACAGTTTAGGCCCGATCCCCAGGATCAGGCCTAAACCGGCAGTCGGACATCCTTCTCACAATCTGGGACCACTGGCTCCTAACTGCTCACTTGCACCTAACTGCCCACCCTGCCAGCCTGGTTGCCCCCCTCAGCCTGCTGCTCGGTCGTTTGGTTGCCCTTCACTAACCCCCCCTGCGGGCCTGGTCTCCCCATGCAGCCTAATGTTCGGTCGTTTGGTTGTCCCTCACTAATCGCTCTGCCGGCCTGGTCACCCCACACAGCCTCGGTCGTCGGTTCAGTTGTTTCAGATGCGATGGTCGCTTAGCCTTATATATAGAGAGATAAAATATCAAGTATATAGAGATAATAGATACACACATAAAAACATATCTCTCTATTGACCCCCCAAAAGCCTCACAAAGCAAAAAATAAAACAAACAAACTAACAAAAAAAATACACTATAGCAACTAAACCAGGAAGTTTAAATGAACCTGGTAAAATTCCCCATCTTACATGCAAATGAAGAGCTCTGGTGGGTCTAGCCATGCAGCTATTTCTGCACACGTTATCTTTAATCTTAATATGTTCTTCTACCACAGGCAGCTACATGCAAACTATGTTATAATGACCTCATTCCTGGTGAAATTTGTCACATAAAAAGGTATTAACAATCAACCTCCCTCGTCCATTTCATAAGGGTTGTATGAATAGTAATTTCAGAGAGGAACTCAGAATACTGGATAATCAATAATGGTTCAGAGGTTATTACATTAAAACAAACAGACAAAATAAACACCCTCTTTTATTAATCTACATAATCCCTCTTTGGTTTAATAGGATTTCCACTAGCTCTAAATATATGAGCCTCTCTGAATTTTGAGAGGCTTAAGGCTTTCTTCCAAGCAAGCAAAGTGGATTAAAATCAAACTGTGTGTTTTACAATTTGCATTCAACTGACCTATACTGTGAGTTTTCCTAAAGCCCTCAAGTGTTTTCTTCCCCAGTAATGTCATCTCTCCAGGATAAGATCAGGAGATTCTATTTGCTTTCATATATTTAAACTTACAAACACATTACATGAACAACTTCCTTGCCAGGTATCCGTTCCCCACCCAATCCATATCCACCTGCTAAAGCATGTCTCTGCTTTCAAGCATTTCTTTCATTGCTCTTTATTTTTGGGCAGTAAATATTCTCATTTAAGGAGAAAAGAATAGATTATCTGAGAAAAACCTAGAGGGAAAGAAATATGCATTAATAAGGTGTCAATGAGATATTAAAACAGGTCAAAGCCATGATGAATTTTTCCTGTCTTTTTGAATATTTTCTCTAAATTTCCAGTAGCCAAAGTTGACAAATATGGACAAAATGAAACACAACCTTTCTTTCATACTCCCCGCACTGCTGACTCTCTTAGAACATCCACAAAAGTGCGGCTTTATAGCACTTTTTTGAAACAGAAATATAATGTCTAATTCTTGGATTTGTGAAAGCCTGATATGAACTAAGTTGCATAATTAAATATGGATGATAAAGAGACCAAACTTCAGTAGGAAGAAAAAAAGAAAGGGAAGAAGAAAGATTAATTTATTAATCGATATTGAAGGGAGAGCTGTAGGGCACACTATAAGGCACTGTTTGTCTAAACAAGGTGGACAAGGTATAAAATTTAAAGATTTCAAAATGAGTAGACTAGAGTGATACTCTGATTGGCTGACTTTCAGAAGCATAAGATTATAACTAACGGGCTGGCTCTCAGAAGCCTGCCTACTGATGCCTACTTGTCATGGGTCATTTAGCACTACTTCCAGGCAGGGCTGGAGGCGAGCTGTTACCAGAGCTGAAAATATCAGTGCTTTCCCAGCGGGTTGGGGGATTTTCATCCTCAGTCCACCTCTCCTGTCCTCCTGAGCCAAAGCTGGAGGAGAGATGACCAGGTTGCGTGCAGCAGCAGCTCAGCTGTTTGGCTGATTCTACCAGAAAATAAAAGATTTCTTTTGAGGAGGTCCGATTTTCAGTTGAAGGGTTGATCCGCCTGATGGTATGCTGACTTTTTCTTTGAATAATTTATCCAACCGTATAGGGGTAATGGCTGCACAAAAGCATCAATTCTCAAATGAACATGAGACATGCAAGAATAACAAAGTAGTACAAGACTTTAAAGACTTGGTGAAAAAAAAAAGTGCCAATGACTCCCTAACTCTATGTTTTCTTTGTATTACATACTTTTTTTTTAGATCAACTTGAGCCAGGCTGCCTTTCTGTTAGCACAGATAGAGATTTCCCATATTAATTGTGCTATTCATTCAGGCCCCTGAGGTCTTGACATGGTGCAGACTGCCCTCTGGTTGGCCAGAAGAAAACCAGAGGTTGTTCTTCCACGCATCATTACTGAAGTGAAGGCATTCAATGGGCGCCCTCTGCCCCCAGGAGATAAGCTTTTCTATTTAGATCGACAGGCAAAGTGACTAAAACATTAACACCTTGTTTACTCCTATGCATAGAATGACCACCCTCAGGAACCTGCTCTAGAAATCTGTCAGGGCCAGCCTGAAGTTTGAACTGGGCTGAGGTAGGGAGGTGGAAATTGAGAAAGAAAAGAAAGAAAGACAGGAGAGCGGGATAGGGAGGACTACAGGTAGGTCATCGACCGACTGCAGCCACTTTATTGACTGCGTAATGCCTTTTATACACAAATACTGAATGGGAGGTCAACAAAGAGGAATGTATTCTCTGTTCCTCTTAATCTCTAAGATAAAGCAGGAAGCCAAATTCTCAGTAAATATTTACAGACTTCTGATAAACTATGAAAGGTAGCTCTCATTCTCATTCTGCTGACAATAGGAAAGTGCCATCAAAACAAGTCTGATCATTCTGTGTGGGTAGGGGACCAAGCCTTGCTAGTCCCTTCAGGTGCAAGGACCGTGTCAGCTTACACCCGGTCTCCAACAGAAATCCTTAGTTATGTCACCAGAAAAGGGTTTTTCCCCTCCCATCTCTTCAAGAAGACAGCACTTGAGGAAGCTGGAAAGCCACATACTTAAAACTGTCTAACTCTTCATCCCACAAAAAGTAAGTTGTGCTCAGAAATTAGCATAAAAAGGCTCAATTCCCAAGGAAGAAAAGAAACTCTGAAATGCACTGAAGACATAACCAATTTCAGTGGAGATCTAGATAGACTGGCTCTGGGAGTTGTCTTGAAAAGCAGTCACTGTTACACTCCAAGAATATTTATTCACTGCATTTCATTGTAAAGATAATTTTTTTTTATATTCAAAAAAGTATCACTTTAGGTAAGAGAGTCTGACATCCCTTTTATTTTCCTCATTTTTTTCTATGCTTGACCACTTTGAACAGGTACAAACTACCATTATTTGTTCGTTCATTTTTATTTTCACCTATTACTCTAAATTTATATCTTTAAACACCTGAATTAATATTTCAGGCACATTTTATTCAATGAATAACCATAAATTTAAACTTCCTAAGAAAATATAAACTAATACACTTTTCTCTCAAATATATATGGTTTTTTTTTCAGCCAGCCCAAATGGCAACATCACAGTAAAAACTCACATCATCAAAGCTGCCAATGGTCTCTATATTTTTGTCTCACATAACCCATAAAAATTGACATCTAAAATAATTGACCTCAATGTTTACATTGAGAGATACTTGTAACAATAATATTAGCTGTGATAAATGTTGTAATTTCTAGCATATTAATTATTGGATATGTCCATTCCATATATGTTTGCCAAACTTGGTTTTTCATATTAGTTCATTTCGTTTATGGGAACTGCCCACCGTAGAACGGAACTGCTGAAGTCAGTCTTTACTGCCAAACAAATCAGTCAGATTTATGTTCTGTCAGGAATCGCCTGACTTCATTTATTGATTGAAATAGGCGTCCTATGCATCCATCTCTCTTTGAAACATAATACAAATATGATGGGAAAGATACATAAGTAAAACAACAACCTTTCGTATTTTTAAAAGAAACTGTATTTTCTTTCCTGGCCTGTGTAATTTTAGGTCAGCAGAGAAACTATATTCTGGGACCCTGCTCCAGTCATTTTGGGGGTGGCAGCTGAAGTGTATCTGTTTTGTGAAGTGGAGGAGAGGCTATTACTAAAGGAAAGGTGAAATGGAGAGGGGCAGACCCCAGACTCCACTCTCTGACAGCTCACTTTCAAGAAAGAGTAAATGAGGCAGTTCAAGAGATGGAAAATCATTCCTTTCAAACTCCCCCTCCCCTTTTACATCCCAAGTGTATGCATTCCCGGTTTAAAGACACTGCACTAGATCGCTGTGATAAGGACTGTGATGGTAAGTTTATGCATCACCTTGGCTGGACCATAGTGCCAAGATAGGAACTCAAGTATTATTCTGGAAGTTTCTGTCAACATATACTGAATGAGATTGACAGTTAAGTCATCAGTGGTCATTGCAGGAAAGCAGACCACCCTCCATAATGTGGGTGGGACTCAGGCAATCCCTTGAGGCATGAGTAAAACAAAAGACTGACCTTCCCTAAGCAGAGGGAATTGCCCCAGCACCTGTCTTTGAGATTGAGCTGTGGCTTCAGTTCTCCTGGACCTCCAGCTGAGGGCCCATTTTGCAGATTTTGAATTTGCCAGCCTCTGCAATCACATGGGCCAACTTCTTAAAATCTCTCTTTCTCTCTCTCTCTCTCTCTCTCTCTCTCTCTCTCTCCCTCCACACCACCGCACTGATGCATTGATTCTGTTTTTCTGAGGAACTCTGCCTAACACAATACACAATAATTTTCCCCTTCAGATTCATTGTCCAGAAGAATTAGGGCTATTGTTTCAAATGTACACTAAATTGTGTAATTCCTATATCATTCTAATCATCTACGGTCATCCTTTTTAGATCCTTCCTAACTACAATAGCTCAGGGTTCTGCCATTTATTGTCTAAATCACCAATCTCTCATGATATAACACACAATATCTTATGCTATCATGTCTCTGATGTAATCAGCCTTCCCTTGCCCAGATCATAAACTACTCACAATCACTAGAAAAATGTTTACTTTAATACAACTAATCTTTCAAGTTAAAATGCATTTCTCCCAATTTCAATTATTTTACTAAAATATATTCTCCAGAAATTTCTTCTATTTTCCCTCTAAGTATTATCAATTGAAATATAGCACGGCCATGGAATTGTATAGTTTATTCTTTACAAAAGGAGATAAAAAGAGGTTTAGTACTAGTTCAGAGAGTGTGCATTTTGTGTGTTTGTACTGATGTTTGCATAATATCACTTTTCCACCAGGTACAAAGTGGCAAAGGTCTGTCTTAGGAATTCTATGTTAATTTTTCTAAGGAGTTTTGAAAATAATTTATCTTTTCACTAATGAACGTAATGTTTATTTTGTTTTGCAACAACCACTGTTTATCACAGACACTATTAGAGTTCTGGAAGTTAAAACTCTGTGTTTCTTTCTTAAACTCATGGATATGCTGCAGAGAGGAAAGCATTGCAGGGCCACAGCCAAACTGAATACTTCTCATTTCCTTCCTGTTTTTTTCTTCCACCCTAAGAATGCATTAGCACACTACTCCAGTTCAGAAGAAATATGAACTAAAGAATAGCTCCAATCTGTTGACTCTCTAGCTGGCTAGAAGACCAAGAAACCTTTTTCACACCTTGAAGATGAGTAGTTTCAATTATTTATTACCCAGGGACCGAGCATTGAAATCTCTTTAATTTTTTTTTTTCTCCAGGTTATAGTAATAGATATATACAATGCAAAGAAAAACATTCTCCATGATATTTCTAAGAAGCAGAACATTTTTTTCATTTTTAATAGCTTGCCTTTAATTATAAGCCTGTGAGATAATTGTGCTCTACTGTAAAAACATAACAAATCTATTGTTATTTAGCTAACAGCTACATTGAGATTTTTCTCTTTATATGAAATATTTCTACTTTCTATTCATTCAATTCCCTAATCAAAAGGTATTTTTTTGTCTTACTCTGTATTTCTTTCACACATATAGATTTTTTTTCAAGCTATAAGCATCATTTTCTCTTTGATGACTGCAGCTAAACAGCTAAGGTAATGCTCGTTTAACCCTCAAATAAAATTTTTTCACTTTTTGCTTATATAAGTTCTTTAGGAAATGGATGCCATCTAATTATACTGACATATAATCATTGAATGTTTATTGGCACCATAATGTACTATTTTGACACCTAAAGCAGCCCTAGACATAGTGCAGATAAGCTGGGGAGAAGTTTGTAAGTGTTTTGACTGAATTAAGGATAATACTGTGAACCCTGATAAAGAAGATACATACTAAGAAGAATTCCTGCTGGCTTTGAATTGGTGCCAAAGACCATTGGTCAACAATACAGAAACAAGCCTACTTGTGAAGAGGGTGAGGATTATAATACCATGGCTCTATTCTCTGTCCCATTAGGGAAAAAAAACAGTCCAGACAATATGGAAAAATAAATAATGTACTGGGAGATTTTTTTGTGTTGTTTTTTTTAAATAAGCGACTATGTGCCAGACATAATACCTCATTTACATGTCTTATAAACCTTGCCAAGCAAGTCAAAACAAAACAGAAAAGGACAAGACAAAGCTTTAGGAGCTTAGTAAGTTGCTCAACATCCCAATTTTGTGCCATGTTCCTTCATAGTACTTAAAACAATTCCATTCAATCAATAATTAAGTCAAATTGTTATTTAATGTCTGTGTGCTCTTGTGGAATAAAAGCTCCATGGACACTTTATATTCCCCAGGATCTAGCCCTGTGTTTTCTCAAGTGCTTGCTGTATAAATGAGCGGCTGTTATGGCAGGGTGGATACGGATGGATCTAAAGGAAATAAGAAAGAATGATTCAGAACTTCAGCAAGATTTAATGGGATGGGAAGTCTCAGAATACTTTTGCAAATGCAGGAATGTAAACATGTCTTCTATTTTCTATTTTAATTTGTTCCATGTTAGCTTATTTTCTTCTTATATAAGGTTATTATGGTTGCTGTGCCAAATTATTACAAACTTGACGGCTTAAAACAACAAAAATTTATTCTCTCATCGTCTGGAGGGTAGCAGTCTTCAATCAAAGTAATTCTGTCCCTTGCTTCCCAGCACTTCTGGTGGCTGCATCTCTCCAATCTTTGCCTCTGTCTTCACATAACCTTCACTTACATGAGTCCCTGCGTCCAAGCGATGCTAATCATCACTGGAGGGTATTTTTCCAATGATTTTTAAAATTTTTTCTATTGTAGGAAGTATTACATATGTCCCCTTTTGTCTTCCATTGACCCCTGATAGTCTGCCCCCACCTCCCACCCCAGACCTTCACCACCCTATTGTCTGTGTCCATGGGTTATGCATACATGCATACAAGTTTTTTGGTTGATCTCCTTCCACTCAGCCACCCACTCCGACCTGCCCTCTGAGATTCCACAGTCTGTTCCATGCCTCATGTCTCTGGATCTATTTTGTTCATCAGTTTATTTCGTTCATTAGATTCCACATATGAGTGAGATCATGCGGTACTTGATTTTTAGAAAGAGTGGAAGGGAGAGTGGGGGGGCAGGGGGAAGAGAGAGAGAGACATAGATATGAGAGAGACACATCCATTTGGTTGCCTCCTATAGGCACCCTGACCAGTGCCAGCGAACCAACCTGCAACCCAGGTGCGTGGCCTTTACCAGGAACTGAACCCAAGACACTTTGGGGTGTGGGCTGACTATCTATCCACTGAGCGACACTGGCCAGCGCCATGTTCTTCTGCTTTTCTCTGATAAGGACACTTGTGGTAGATTTAAGGGCTATGTGAATAATCTCCACAAACCAAGATCCTAAACTTGATCACATTGCAAAGACTTTTATCCTTGTAAGGTAACATTTACAGGTTCCAGGGATTAGGACCTGAATCTTCGGGTGGCCGTCTTTAGCCTCCTCCTCCGCCCTCATATAACTCATCATGACGGAGAAGCATAAACTGAAGTTGCTAAATAGGTCTGTCTTTGGACCATGCAGCAAATCAATCTCTGTGGGTAAATTCATTTCAGTGTCAAAGAGGTAAGAGAGAGCTGGAAAAGTGTGGGTATTTTAATTACATTAAATGCAGTATGAAATTTCACATTACCTTTTATTCCATTAATTGGAAACAGTTACAATTTTGTGCACACGTAAGTAATTATTCCTCATGACTTCCCTTCAACTCACACCTTCTTGAAATGTCTCATCTCTATGTCTCACTTGTGAAATGATTTTCATTTCTGACTCTATTTTTATTAACCTTCCACTGAAGAGAAGAACATAGAAAGGAAATTGACTAAGGCAAATGTTTGACCTATTTATTGGCTGAATAAATCAAAATAGGAGACATTAGAAACCCCCAAAGTGCGTTCTATCTGAAAAATAGAATCTTATATAATAAAACCCTAATATGCAAATCGGCCAAACAGTGGAATGACCAATCCCTATGACACGCACTGACCACCAGGGGCAGACTCTCAACACAGGCGCTGACCCCTGGTGGTCAGTGTGCTCCCAAAGGGCGAGCGCCACTGAGCCAGAAGCCGGGCTCACAGCTGGAAAGCACAGTGGTGGTGGTGGGAGCCTCTCCTGCCTCTGCAGTAGCACTAAGGATCCCTTGGGGGATGTCCGTCTGCCCGTGGGGAGTGGGCTTAAACTGGCAGGCGGACATCCCCTGAGGGGTCCCAGACTGCAAGAGGGCACAGGTTGGGCTGAGGGACCACCCCCAGTGCATGAATGTTGTGCACCGGGCCTCTAGTCTATTTATAAAAAGCCTGTGGTCATCACACCATCATGCCATAATGATGGATCAGCAGGAGGCTGTGTGCACGGGCTGGGTTGGGCTGCATGCACGGCAAGGCACATGCGAGTGGGCAGGGACTTGACTCTAGAGGACTTGACCGGAGGCGTGGGTGGGTTTCTAGGTCCCGCCTCCTGCAGCAGCAGTGGCGGCTATGGGACTCTTTCTGGATCCCGCCGAGTTGCAGGACTCTGGGTCCTGGGTCTCGCACGATTTCGTGCACTGGGCCCCTAGTAAATTATAAAATTGCTCTTTACGAGACAAAAGAGATAAAGAATTGAGAAACAAGGAACTGCACTGGTTTACAAAAAGAGATAGAATACTGATGGCAACAATAGTATTGACGTTTTCATAAAATTAACCGATTTTGTAACAACATGTTAGTGTTCATTATTGGTAAATTGCCTTTCAGAGACTACCAAGGAAGCATCCACCTGGGTCTCTTGGAAAGTCTGCTCTTGTGAAGCCAGCTGCCGCAAAAGGAGCCCAGATGCCTGAGGTCCAAGCGAGCCCTGGGCAGAGCCACGTTCAAAGAGGGATGCCTGACTCGCCATGGAAGTGTTCAGCCACCAGCCTGGTGATGAATGAAAAAGCCTGCAGCTAACCTCAGCCCCACCCATTGTTTACTGGCACCTCAGCAGGGACCCCAGGTGACAAACCGAGCCCAGTTAATCCCCAGAACCATAAGAGATTGTAATACATTGTTGTTTCAAGTATTAAACTGTTGGGGTGGCTTATTATATAGCAATAGGTAATTAAAAAACATTCCCCTTTCACAGATTAAAATGTGACTCAGAAACTTTAAGTAAATTGCCCAGCATCACATAAACAAGTACATAATAATTGTGGGATTCAAGCCTAGCTTTTTCATTCCAACACAACTTCATGCCCCAATATCCACTCTGCTTCCTGGAAAAGAAAAAGAAAGAAAAAGAAGATCTCCTCCTTCCAAATGTAGACCTAAAGCTTGTGATTATTTTCTTTTTTCTTTCTTGATTTTGAAGTTGGAAGATTTTAGTGTCGATCAGCTGTCCCTCTTCTGCCAACTGTCCATCAGTCTGGAGTTGGTTAAAATACAAAAGACAGTAGTGTGTGACATACTGCTGTAAAGTGTGAATGAGAAATGTGTTTAATGAAATTTAAAATGATTCTTTTGGTATACCTCACAACCATAAGATGTTTCTGGAAAAATAGATGTAACAAATGAAGGTACTGAATATTACTGAAACACAAAATACACATTCTTATAATAGGGTATCAATTGTCTTTCTTCAATAAACGTAAAGAATATCAATTGCTATACTAATAAGTATCAATAGCTGACTAGAGTGACAACATATATGGAATGACAAACTACATGGGCTTGCCAAAGCTCATGAAATAATCCAGAGGGGCAACCAAACATCTAGATCAGGTCCTTCTTGCTTATCTGTCACTTGCCAATATCTCTTGTCAATTGCCAATCAATTGTGATGGAACTATCCCTTTTCCCATCCTCCATTCCGCAAATTCCTTTTAAAAATGCACCAATGTCTTAATTCTCATTCACCCTATGAATGGTTCTGGATTCCTTATCATGCTTCCCTCACTGGCAGGGGGGAGGGAGGGTGAGGCATGGTCTCTACATTTACTAAGTGCTAAGTGTAGGCCCATATTTAGGCCTCAATCCACATGGAGTCCCTGAGATAGAAGGAGATCATTAACCTACTGTAGCCTCAATGTTGAATTCAATGCTTACAATCACTTACATATATAATCACTGTATTTTTTATGTTTTCATGTATTGCATGTGTATGTTCTGTTTTTATAATTAGATTACAAGTCCACTGGTGACAAAAACAATCTCAGACATTTGTAAATCCCCAGTATATATTAACAGACTGTCCTGCATATGGTTGATAAAAAAAAAATTGGCTGATGGTGAAAAAGAATTACAATGAAATGTTTACATGCCTATCTCCTTCACTAGCTTAGGTAAGAATTGCACTGAATTAATTAAGTGCCCTCAAGTCCTTTCTCAGGACTTGTAGCTTATAAATAATACATGTTTAGTGAATATAATTACGTGCCTCATCTTAAACACAAATACATCCATTCCTATGAACTATTGTTAGATATGTGTTAGATATCTTATAATCTTACAGTTTGGTTGTTATATTCTCTTCTATTTTCAACTGTATTTGGTTTGCCATTCTTGTTCATTTTGAAATTAGTTGAGAATGGGCAAAAATCTTTAACTTCATTTGTAAGTCTTCATATCACTTAAGTACTAGTCTGTGGTGATAACTACTCAATACGTGCAATTGATCAGTTGATTGACTGCACATCTCTATAAACTTCAGTCAAAGCACGTACATTTCACAAGTTAGCGCATACCAACCAAGAAATGTGTGCTGTTTCTCAGAATAACTTTAAGTCTATGGATTTTTAATATTTTTATGATGTTAGCTATCTGTTTCATAACGTTAAGTTTCTATGTTTACAAGAATACTTAGGAGAAAATAGAAGATTTTTAAACATTAGGTTTTTTAAACATTAAAAACAGCTCTGGTTGGTATGACTCAGTTGGTTTGAGATTCATACCAAAAGGTTATGGGTTTGGCCAAAACCGGTTTGGCTTAGTGGATAGAGCGTCGGTCTGCGGACTGAAGGGTCCCGGGTTCAATTCCGGTCAAGGGCATGTACATTGGTTGCGGGCACATCCCCGGTAGGGGGTGTGCAGGAGGCAGCTGGTCGATGTTTCTCTCGCATTGATGTTTCTAGCTCTCTGTCCCTCTCCTTTCCTCTCTGTAAAAAATCAATAAAATATATTTAAAAAAAAAAAAAAAAAGGTTATGGGTTTGATTGCCAGTTCGGCACATATCTAGGTTGCAGGTTTGACCCCTGGTTGATCTCCAGTTGGGGCATGTAAGGGAGGCAACTGATTGATGTTTCTCTCTTTCTCACTCTCTTCCCCTCTCTCTAAAATCAATAAGCATGTCCTCAGGTGAGAATTAAAAGAAAAAAATTAAAAATATATTTCTGAGAAATACATCATTTAACTATGTTTAAGCAATGAGATATATTAAGCATTATTCTACCAAGTTTCCAAGCAATATATCTCAGAAAAATAAATGATAGTCCCACTAGTGTCCATAACTCTATCACACTTACTGCTTATAGTATGTCTTTTTGCAAAAATAATATAAAAAAATGCAAAGGTAAAAAAAGGAACAAATAAAGAAGCAACAAAAATTGAATGTTAGTTTTCATTTTTTTGAAATATGGTAATGTAATATGACATTAGAATATTTAAGTTGCATTAAAATCTAGTTCACCAAACTCCAAGTATAGATACTACCCAAGAAAGCATATATTATCTTGGATAACTGTGACTTTAGCTGTTTTCCGAGAAAGTTCCAAGGTAGCAGACTCTATGGCAGTCTAACCTCTTCTTCCTGCCTAATATGGTGAATGTTTAACAAGACCTTGGTTATAGAATGTGTATTTTCTATATTATTATGGAATATCATATTATCATGTTTATGCCTGATCCCTTAAAAATGACCTTGCACATCCCCAGTCCAATGTTTACATTTTAAGAGGGCCCTTATCTTTTCTGATTTGTACTCCTGCAGTTGCTTACTGAAAGCTGATGTCAGTGTTTGAAATCACAATCACTTCTAATTGCTCCTTCATCCACGACCAATATGACATTTCTTAACCAAAGCTATTCTTCCCCTCCACTGCCTACCACTGATCAGTGTCCCTACACTGCTTTATTTGATTTCTCATTCAACATAAATACCTGACTTTGCGAAACATAGGCCACTGTATATATTTCTATTATTTTATTTATAGAAATTATTTAGACTTTAGACCAGAATATTCCAACATACAAGGATGTCCATTTTCTGGAGATCAAAAGACATTTCAAAATCAAACATTCAACTATAAAATCAAACAGAAAAAAACCATGATGTCAATGATATAAGATTCCAGTACACTTGAATTATTTTCATGTATATGATGATTTCAGGAGCCCATATATAACTTGAGCAGCAATAAGAGTATCTTTGCTTAAAATTCTGGAGAAATTTAGAGATATAATAATGTATACTCATTTGCTTAATTGTTTAATGCATCAAGCAATACCATATTTTTTTAAATTTAGTTTAGAAGTAAGTTTACAGCATTATCTAATAAATCTATATTTTGGAGGAAGAGATTCATTATGACTTTTTGGAAAAGAAGGCAAGTTTATAGGGTACAAAAAAAAAGTCATTTCTTTGATTCAATTAGTTTATCAACTGATCATTGAGAAAATGATTTATTGTTTAGTACTTGTCACCTGATGTGTTAATCCAAGTAGTTATATAGAAGCAGCAACTAGATTGCAATTATTATTTGTAATTTATTCATATTTAGATACTTTGCTACTTATGTGTTGCTACTATTAGGTTAGAGATGAAACAATTTGAGTAGATTTTTTATGTTTTAACTGGAATATCTCAAAGCTCTTAACTGAAGGTTAATGAGTTTTTGGGACACTAAAACAACTAGTCAAAGAAAACTCATCTCATTCAATAACTAGCAATTAATTCAGCTAAGGTTTTTGTTACAGAAAATATAATCAAACCACAGATTTATCTGCATATTCTCAATTAATCATTCAAGTTCTCCATAACTTATATTTATATCTCTATCACATTCATTCCTATATTTATATGGAGCAAGTGTGACCACTCTGAGGAAAAGACAGTGAGGAAAAGTAGAAAGAAGAATCAAGGATTATTTTTAAGCTCCTTGCCATGGTTACTTACCTGTGTCAACATGACTGGACCATGGGGTGCCCAGACATCTGGTCAAACATCACTCTGAGTGCATCTCTGAGAAAGTGCTAGATGAGATAATTATTTGAATCAGTAGACTGAGTAGTGCCTTCCCTATGAGCTGGCCTCACCCAATCAGTTGAAGGCCTGCAGAGAACGTTAGAGCCGAGAAAGAGAGAATTTCTCCTGCCTGGCTGCCTTGAGCTGAGACCCTGATTATTTTTCCTGCCTTCCGACGCAAAGGGAAACATCAGCTCTTCCTGGGTCTCAAACCTACTGCGATGAGGCGCTCAGGTTCTCAGGCCTGAGGACTGGGACTGGAGCTGCACTGTCAGCTCGCCTGGCTGTCCACCTTGCTGACTGCAGCTCTCCAGGCTCCTCAGCCTCCATGACCCTGTGAGCCAGTTCTTTCCAATACTTCTCTTTCCATAGACAAATGTCCTATCAGTTCTGTTCCTCTGGAGGCCCCACTAATACATGTCATATTTCAATGTAGATAGAATTCAATAAAATATGCCTGTATGTGTTGAATGTAAGTAAAGAAAAAAATTTAAAATATCAACGGACTTGAATTCACTTTTTGTATTTATTCTTTGTTTCATCACATATTCATTATTAATTAATCATGAAGCCAGTACGGTGTGCTAGTCACTGTCTAAAGAACATGAGGTGATACAGGAGAGAACAAAACATAACAAAGATTCCTGTTTTCCTGCAGCTTGCAAGTCAAAGAATCAGTAAAAAACACAACACATAAGTAAATGATTAGTATATTGGAAAGGATAAGTCTTATGGAGGAAGAGAGACTTATAGGAAAGTTGAGGGGGTTCTGTACTCAGAAGGTGACTCTGGAGCAAATCCGAAGGAAGTGAGGAAGAGTTATTTACACAAAGAGCCTGGGGGGTGATTATCAAAGACAGAAGCACACTCAAAGGTGGTGAGGTGAAATATGCCCGAAATCCTTGGGGAAGAACAAAGAGGCCAATGAAGCTGGCACTGAATGATCCAAATGCCAGGTGGAGTCCCAGACCAGTGACAGCGTGAGGGCATCCAGGGGCCTGTGGACCAGTGGTTAAAAATTGGCCATTAGCACAGCGTGAAATGGGAAGTTCTTTGCAAGGTTTCAGGCACAGGAATGATCTCTCTGAGGACTGTTTTAAAAAGAACACTCTGGCTCTGGCTGCTGCCTTGAGAACAGACCAGAGGAAGGGAAAGGAAGGGCAGGACAGTTAGCACAGTTAGAGGCTGAGACAGCATTTTAGGCAACAGACGATGGCAGGTCTCAGGGTGATTGCCGCGGGGGTGGAGAGCTGTGGTTGGGATCTGGGAATTACAAAAGGAAGGGCACGGAGGGAGAGTGTGGGCTGAGACCCGACGAGGGGACTCCGCCAAATCCTTGGTGTGAACGACTGAGATGTGGCTTCCCATTCCTTAACTTGGTAAAACTGGGAGTAGTTTGGGGAAGACAATAGAAGTTCAGTCAATAATTTTTCTGTTTCCATTTGTTTAATTTGCTTTTACTTTTTATTTTTTGATGTAATGCCGAGACTTTATTCACATTTCAGCAGCCTTGCAGGCACGTATCTGTGCATGTATTTAGTTCACTGCAGTTTTATCTCATGTGTTAAGTTCCTGTGTCCATCACCAGAGTCACGGGACAAAAATCTCCATCACAAGGTTTGACTTTCTTTCTGGCAACCAACTGGCAATATTGATACTGCAGCTAGATCTATGAGCCTAGAATTTTGGAAATGGATGCGGCCTGGAGTTATTCATTGGGGAGTTGTCGTACTGCACATTGTATTGGAACCTGTATACCTAAACAGTTTCCCAAGGGAATCGGTATAGACAGAGAACAGAGGACTATGTGGAAATAAGCTCTGGACATAAAAGGAGAAACCAGGAGAGAACAGTGGAAACAAGCAACTGATAAAATACAAGGAAAATCTGGAGGACGTGGATCCTGGCAACCTGGTGAAGGAGGTGTGTGGAGGGGAGCGATGCAACACTGAGTGTTGGTGGCAGGCCAAGCAGGTGAGAACCAAGACGTGACACTGTACTTAGCAACGTGCAGATGACTGATGAGCTCTACAAGACGGTTTGGGAGGCAGAATGGGACTGAAGCCTAAATGAAGCACGGTTGAGTGACAGGTATATACAAGGTGTCCAAGAGAAGGTATACACACTTTGAATAATTAGTAATTCCAATGGGTTAAATCTAAAAAGAAAGAAACATCAATTGAGCTATCAAAAAAAATTGAGTATATTTTGGGGAACACCCTATATTTCCATCATCTGTTTTATTAGATTATGACAATGACAACAAAATATTTTATAAGTGAAACTAAATGTAAGAATATTCTATTGTTTTCGTCATATTTCCTAAATAAAGAGAAAATGTTCAAATAATTTCTAGTTTCAGAGTTTGTGTTTGCATCATGTGATAAAACAGTACAATCCTCACCCTTTATCAAGGAATTCCTCTGTGAACCTATGAGCTCCCTAAATTCCTGACATTAATTTCATTCCCTTATATTTTCCAAAATGCTATGGCTAGGCTTTAGCAAGTTGTTATTGAATGCAGTGATAATCAATACAGTAAGCTCAATATTCCCCATTTTTTACATCAATCCAGATTACCAGACACAGATAGTTAGGAGAAACCGTGTGAAAACACAATAAAAACAGACATGAAAACATCAGAGAAAAAGATGTGGACACTCCTGAATATGATCAAGGATCAAATTCGTTACAAAATAAACAAACAAACAAAATCAATCATAATTTGATTCAAAGGTAGTAATTATTGTCACATAAGCTTATTTATAAAACTAATTAAATCTAATCACATAATATAAATCCTATAAGGTGTCATTCCAGTACATTTAGTAACAGTTCCACATCTTCCTATACTAGTATAATAAAAGGCTAATATGCAAATTGTCCCCTCGACCAGGAGTTCTACTGGAAGTTTGACCAGAGGGCAGGGCCAGCAGGCCAACCACCTGTGGCCCCTCCCCCTGGCTGGCCCCAATCAGGGTGGGCTGGCCAGATCCCACCTGTGCACAATTTCATGCACCAGGCCTCTAGTAAGTACATAAAAGGATAAAATATTTTTAATGTTTTTCAATATTCCATAACGTAGGTCATAAAAACCAAACAAATCAAACTATTCTTTAGGATGATGGTCATATATTATACTTTAATTCTCACAATAAAAATTGAATGGCAGAGGTAAGCACTGATATATTAAATCAAATCTATTAATTCTGACAGGCAAATACCATATAAGCATATAGTTTTTCCAAATACTATTTTACTCAGCCAATATAACTTATGCTATGAGAAAGTTCAGTACTGACTCATTTTTTTTTTTTAAGTTTTTGAGAGAAAGTTGAAAGTATTGAGCTTACCATATTTTAAATTGAAAAACATCTTTGTTTGAGGCCTAAAAAAGTACTCTATTTTTATTTTACCTAACTATATGTTTCCCAGGTTCATAAACTCGTTTTTTCAACAGCACTTTGAAAACTTACTTAATTGGGAACATATGTGTAGTTTAAATATAGCACCAAAGTTGTGGGCTTTTTGTAGCTTATTTGGCACTTGAAATTAGCAGTATCCTTATATTGATTGCTCTAACACAACTTTATTTAGATATATTAATTTTAAAAATCTAAATTATAAATATATTATTTTATAACTATTTTATTATATGCTACATCAAAACCGTGCCTTTACTTTCCCTCCCTGAAAATCTGCATGTTTGTTTCGTTGCTTCACTGAATACCCCAGCTTCCCTAAGGGGAAACTAGATAAAGGCTCTGGTTGGTAGTACTTTTCTAAGGCACATCTTAGCTTGATATTTAACGAAGGCAAGAGTACTTATTCTCTGCCATGTTTATCAAAACTTTGGAATTCTGCACTAGATTTTTTTCTCTCTTTTAAATATATAAGTGATTCCACAGGCTTCCTGCTCAAATGGGTAAAGTTTCTTTTTACTATCTGAATGACATCTTTTGACACAGTGTCGTGCAATCTTTAATTTAGTGGCAGGTTTATGATCAATAATGGTTAAGATTGTGCGGAGAGAATGTTTACTGATTTCTTCCTGCTTGTCACCCAGGGCTCCTATGCGTGGTTTCCTGTCTCTGTCACACCTGTCTGGTTAGAATGTTTTAACTCTTCTCTGTCTCTGACCAATTCTGTGAAAGGGATGACACAAAATTGACTGTTTGAAATTTTGGTTAATTTTACTTGTACTTATCAACAGGTTGCTTTTCCCTTTACATGGTTATTTAAACAAAGAGCACCAAATTGGGAAAATATCTGTTATGCACATCAAAACCCATATTTAAACAAACACTACAAAATTCACATTCCTTATAAAAATAACCTGGAATAACCTGAATTCTTAAACCCTTTAATTGTAGTGAAATTGAAGCTGCAGCAAAGAGATGTCTAGTAAAGTGGGAAAGTAAAACAAATAGAATTAATATCATTCCCCAGATTTCCTCCAATTGAGCTACCCTAAAAGTTGAGGTTGGAACACAACTTCTTTCTTGAGCCAATGAAATCCATGGGTTACATAACCTCTTTTTGAAATTGAATTGAGGTATGAATAGACAACAATATTTTCTATGGAAATAATAATCAAGTTATCCATGATAATTAAACATGCGTATGCACAGAGACAATTATTCATTCCTCTAGGCACTTATTTATTTTTCTAATTTACATTATATTCTCAAAAATGATGACTGTGACTTAAGTATGTTTTTTACATCTTCTTGAAGTCAGTTCAGTTCACTCTTCACTTGCTGTTAGTATTTGGGACTCTATTTTCTTAATGACCCCCCTATTTTCTTAATGTTCCACCAAAATGGCAAAAATATTTGTAATGATATCAGCTAAACAATGAACATGTATGGGACATCACATAATATCCTATATAATAAAAGCCTAATATGCTAAGTGTCCAGTTGTCCAGTGGGTCGTTCAACCAATCAAAGCATAATATGCTAATGATATGCTAAGGCCGCTCACCCACTCACTATGGTGTGCATTGGCCACCAGGGGACAGACAGTCGACCGGTCAACCGGTCGACCAGTCGCTATGATGTGCACTGACCACCGGGGATAGACACTCTGATCGGTAGGTTAGCTTGCTGCTGGGGTCCAGCTGATTGGGACTGAGTGATATGGGCCAGACATGCTCTAAAGCCCTTCCATGGTCCCCTAACTGGCTGGCCAACCTCCCGTGTCCTTCCCCGGCCCTGATCATGCACTGGTGGGGTCCCCCGGCCTGGGATGTGCCCTCTCGCAATCCAGGACCCCTGGGGGATGTCAGAGAGCTGGTTTCGGCCCAATCCCACAGGTCAGACCGAGGGACTCCACTGGTCCAAATAGTGTGTATATATTAGCAAATTAATTTTGTTTCTTTGTAATCTGTTAATGTGGCTATTGGAAAATTGAAAATGACATATAGGGCTACTATGTAGTTCCCATTTTACTCCGAATGGATACACTGATCATGAGTTCTGTTTATAATAACAGTCATTATTAACAATAACAGTGTTGAACAGAAAATAATAGTGGAGCAATTCAGAAATTACACACATCCAATAAAAACACCTGTCAGCCTTTTAAGTTTCCTGTAAATGATAAGATCTCCTGAGGTTCCTATTTCATTTTCCCGGGAACTCGGGGGACCTGCACTCATTATAGCTGTCATGAGCAGTGACAGGTATAGTTACGGCTCAGAAGGATCTTTTATATCTCTATTTCCATGTTCTCAGAACAAGGAATTTCACCTTTCATCTGGAAATTGACCATCATTTAGCCTCAGGACAGAAGCTTTATTTTATTTAACTTTTTGAAAGTTATCAAGAGCGGCAAAAGGGCACTTGTTTCCTTTAGCAAATATTCAGAAAATATATTCTTAACCAAATTGAAAACTGAAATATAAAATATTCAATATGAACAAAACGTTTTTCACAAAAAGAGGATAATATTCAGATCTGATATGTGATTTATAATCAACTTAGAAATATGACAATTATCCTATCTAATAATCTAATAACAGACAAATATGCAAATTGACCATACCTCCGACACACCCACAAGCCACGCCCACAAGCCACGCCCACCATCCAATCAGAGCGAGTATGCAAATTAACCCAAACCAAGATGGCTACAGCCACAGAGAGCAAGGTTTCCTAGGTAACAGAGGAAGCCAAGCTTTCCGCCTGCCCTGGCCAGGCCTAAGCCTCCACTCAAGCTACAAAGTTTCAATTATAGAAGGTAAACTAATTCAAACAAATGGTGGCAGAATGGAGCTTGAGAGAGCAGGCCAGGGTTGCCGCCGGCAACAGGGGAAGCAAAGCTTTCCGCACACCCTGGCCAGGCCCACCTGCTTAAGGCAACAAAGTTTCAATTATAACCCCAAAAGAAATGGCTGCCGGCCTCGGAGGGAGCCCCAGGCTTGGCTCTGCTCAGGCTACAAAGTTTCAATTGTAGAAGGAAAATAAATTCCAGATAGCAGGGCCTCCGCTTGGGTTGCCAGGGGTGTGGCTGGCCTGCAAACCACCACAGGCCCCTTGCCCCAAGGGAACCCCCATCCTGATCCGGGACACCCTTCAGGGCATACCAGCTGGCCCCCACCCCTGTACCAGGCCTCTATCCTATCTAATAAAAGAGTAATATGCAGATTGATCATCACTGCAACACACAATATAGCTGCCCCTATGTGGTCAAAGATCCTGCCCCCATGTGGACACAAGATGGCCACCACAAGATGGCCAGCAGGAGAGGGCAGTTGGGAGGCACCCGGCCTGCAAGGGAGGGCAGTTGAGAAGGACCAGGCCTGCAAGGGAGGGCAGTTGAGAGGGACCTGGCCTGCAAGGGAGGGCAGTTGGAGGTGATCAACGCTGCAGGAGAGGGCAGTTAGGGGTGACCAGGCCGGCAGAGGAGGGAAGTTGGGGGCAAACAGGCTGGCAGCGGAGTGGTTAGGGGGTGATCAGGTTGGCAGGCGAAGCGGTTAGGGGCAATCAGGAAGGCAGGCAGGCAAACAGTTGGGAGCCAGTAGTCCTGGATTGTGAGAGGGTAGTCAGACATCCCTCGAGGGGTCCCAGATTGGAGAGGGTACAGGCTGGGCTGAGGGACAACCCCCTCCATGCACGAATTTCATGCACCGGGCCTCTAGTTCAAAATAAAAAGAGAAAATCATGCTGTGAATTGGCATTAGAAGCCTTAAAAGGTTCATCAGGCCTTCATATTTACTTAAGGCAGTGGTTCTCAACCTTTCTAATGCCGCAACCCTTTAATGCAGTTCCTCATGTTGTGGTGACCCCCAACCATAAAATTATTTTCGTTGCTACTTCATAACTGCAATTTTGCTAGTTATGCATCATAATATAAATATCTGTGTTTTCTGATGGTCTTAGGCTCTACAGCAGAGAACCGCTAGCAGGGTCGCCTAAGACCATAGGAAAACACAGATATTTACATTATGATTTATAACAGTAGCAAAATTACAGTTATGAAGTAGCAAAGAAAATAATTTTATGGTTGGGAGTCACCACAACATTAAGAACTGTATTAAAGGGTCGCAGCATTAGAAAGGTTGAGAACCACTGAATTACGGTCAGAGAAAGAAAGATCATCCTTTGACATAATTCACTGTTTTTCCACTTCTGTCCACAATGTGGTAGCTTCGCTGAGAGCCTGGCCTAGAAATTGGGCTTCAGGGTATGCAGTTCTGGAAATTATTCTTTCTCCCTTCCTGTTTAAAGCATATGTAGCCCTGGCAGGTTTGGCTCAGTGGGTAGATTGTCGGCCTGCCTAGAAAGATGTGATAATAAATCCTTGAATGAGATTTAATGGGCCATACTAGTCATAAATTTGCACCAAAAATTTCATGAGGACTAACTATGGTTACAAATTCTCAGGGTAAACATAATCTCCTCCATCCAGTGCCGAATTCAAGACAGAAAATTGCTCTTATAGTTCCCAGTATTTTTATTTACCCTTATCATTTATTTTAACTCTTTGTGCATATCCTAGGATTTAGTTCTTCCTTCCAAATTCTGTACAGCAATCAATGTTTTTAAAGTAAATCTAGGCTGAAATCTTCAAAATCAGAAATATCTGCTGGATGAAAGGAAAATACCTGCCAGAACAAATGGGTCACCTGGAGTGATCTAACTTGACGTCTCAGGTGGAAATACATGTTGATGTTTCTTGGATCCTTGCTAGATAGACATAATGATCTCCTTTGCCTCCACATTTTAAACCCATGCTATTTCCTCAATATTGACATGGTCATATGTTTATTCCATCTGTAAAAGTTATTCCTTTATATCCAAATTCTTCTCCAGCTCTCCAGCTTGTCCATTCTTGTTTGTGCTTTTTAGTGACAAAGTTGCTCAAAATCATAGCTTGCTACGTCCATAGCTGCGAGCCTGTCGGAATGATATCTGAATAACCTTTTCTTATTCATTTTACATGACCTTTCATCAGAACTTGGCACTATTGACTACTCCTTTTTTTCAGGGCTACTAAGATATTCTTCTATGTCTCTCTATTATTTTTTTCTTTCTTAATTTCTCTTTTTCTTGCATTCATTATTTTTACCAATTACAGTCCTTGCTACGTCTCCTATCAACCACTTAATCTGTTTAGTATTGCTTCAGTGATCTATCTTTTTTTTGGGTATGCTTCAGTGATCTATCTTTTGCTTTTTGGAATTTCCTTTCCCCCCAGAGATGCCTTTGCATCACACGGTTCCACATTTTCTTCTATTGCTAATGCTTTTCATAGCACCAGGCACTCCTATCCAATGCCAACTAGACTTTCACACATCTCTCACTCCATTAGTGCCCAGTACACTTTTAAATCTGAGCTCTTTTCCCCTCTAGATTTTAAACTTCTTGAAATCTGATAAAATATACTAGTTTTTTAGCCTTTGGCTCCAAATATAATATATTCACAATGTTAATGCCCAATAATGGTGGGTCTTTTAAAAAAAAAAAGCAGGAAATGTATTCCAGAATTAGTTTTATTTGAATAAATAAAGCAAAGAAGGTATTAAATGGTATCAATTAAATTCATGCTTCAAAATTTCAAGTATCAAAAAGAATATTTTTTAACAAATATTTCCACATTTCACATTGATTTTCACCAGTAGGAAATAAAAAGAATAATAGATAATTTAAGCCTCAGGCTTCTATAGATCTTTTGGTGTCTACTTAGTACAGAATCTGTCAATAAGACCTTCCTACCATTCAATATTTTGATTTGGCTTTCCTGCAAATACAGATCTTAAGGATACAAAACAGTGAAGGCATCCACATGATTGCTTTTTTTTTTCCCTTGAGGAAAAACTCCAAAATGCTTTTACTTATTTTTATAATCATCAGGGTTTATTTACCATCAATGCATAAAATGTATAATGTTAAGTGCTTCTTTTTTAGGTTCATTGGTATTTTATCCTTTTCTGTAACATCGCCAAGGAGCCATCTGCGCGAACTTATTTACGGATGGCATTTTTAGACTATAACTACACAAGTTCAAAAGTATTGTTGGGAAGCCTAAACCATTATGTCAAAGTGTGGGAGGTTGTGCTTCACCAACATACTGAGAATCCTGCCAGGATAGTTTTGCTTTTTGAACAAGAAGAAATATGGTACAGGCTTAATTTCACATAACGTTACCTAAGGTTCTAAGATTGACTTTAGTATGTGACTAGATGTTGAAAAAAACCAGTAAAAATATTTAAGCTAGAAAGAAATGTTTACTGTGGGATAAAAGAAGTCTTTACATTCACAAAGGATGTACGCATTAAAAAATAGGACTATCATTTGATTCATGAAGAATATTCCTTCAGGATAATTAAAACTCCTTAAATCTGTGAATAGTCAGTGTAAAAGCTTGCGGTATTTACAAAATGAAACTATATATCACTAAAAGAACATTTTAATACAATATAACCTATATATATAAAAGCCTAAGCAACCAGCCGATCGGCCACTGGTCGACCAACTGGGCTGCCGGTAGCTATGATACGCAATGACCACCAGGGGGCAGATGCTCCAACTGGTAGCTATGATGGTCACTGACCACCAGGGGGCAGACACTCAATGCAGGAGCTACAGAGCGGTGGTGACTTGGAAGCAGTGGTTCTCGTGTGACGCACCTGGAACCAGAGAGGAGGGAGCCCAATTCCAGGGTGCATCACCCAAGAACTGCCCTCTTGCAATCCAGGACCCTTCAGGGATGGAGAGCAGATTTCATCCCGATCCCCGCAGGCCAGGCCGAGGGACCCCACTAGTGCACGAATCTGTGACTGGGCCTCTAGTGAATTTAGATTTTAGAAATATTAGGGTATACCTATCTATAAACTTTAGAAACTATAGATTTTAGAAATATTAGGGTATATCTATCTATAAATTTTTGAAGACTCGTGTGTGAATTAGAAACATATCCTATATAATAAAAGACTAATATGCAAATAGACCGAACTGTGGAACAACCAAACAATTGGTTGCTATGATGTGTTCTGACCACCAGGGGATGCAAGCAGAACATGGCAGGCATCGGCAGCAGGCGGTAGAGTGTGGAACACAGCAGGTGTCAGCCATGACAGGATGGTGGAACAGGTGAATGGGGTGCCAGACCAAGGCGGGGTGCCAGTTGCTGTCATCGGGGTGAGCCTCTGGTGGTTACTGAAAATTCTCTGCTCCTATGCACCACGGTCCCACCCTGCGCTTGCATCTACTGCAGGCACCGGCCCTGCTCACACCCTCTGCCAGCGTCCGGTGCTGGCCCCAATCACTCAGCGCCATCAGCAGGTGCGAGCGGTGGCTGCCAGTCCCGATCCCCCTCAGGGTTTCTCCACCTCCCCCTGCTTATGAGGGGCGATCGGGGCAGCAGCCATGGCTCACACCTACTGACAGTGCTGGCCCCAATCGCTCCACACTGTCAGCAGGTGTGAGCAGGGCTGGTACCATCAACGGATGGGAGTGGCGGTGGCAGGAAAGGGGCTACCAGCAGACAGGGGACCAGGGGCCGTGGCAGGAGGGACTGGGCAGGGGTATGGAGGATGAGCCGAGACCTGCCCCTGTGCCCACCGCAGCCTCGTGGCCCACAGTTCCTTTCAAGGTGCACGAATTCGTGCACTGGGCCACTAGTTGTCATATAACATCCTTAGCCTTACTGTCAAAACCAGAAAATTATAATTTAAATATAGAATTTGCACTTCATTTTGCCAAAATTTTTAGGAATTATCGTCATGTTACATTTTAATAGGAGCAGATAGCAGGTAATATGATGTAGTTAATTTGTAGTTCTGATAGGCAGGTTAGTGGCTTAAAGAATTCTGTTGTCTTTATATGAATATTAAGTGTGACAAAATAATCTTCTCAGACTGAGTTTAATATATGCTCAATCAATTCACTTACAAATGTTGTATGTACTTGCATAAAACAAATACTTTCAAAATTGTTTTTTTTTAAATCACGGGAGTGGCTGAAAACTTCCAGCAGATATGGTATCTTTATCCCAAATTTGCATTTTTGTCATCATATAGGTCTCTAGACACATTGATAATTTTTCTAATAAGGGCATATAGACAGCATGTCCTTCTTTTAAAAAATATGCTCAGTAGTTTATTGCATGGGAGTAGCATAACTTATTTTTTACTCCCCTAAACATGACCATTTAATTTTTTTCTAAATTTTTAGTATTTATTTTATTTTATTTTTTTTATTATTATAAGAAAGGTTTGAGTGAACAATACTCACAGTTAGTGCAATTATTTCTTTGGGGGAGAAATGTTGGACTTTAATATACTTTGTAATTTTGGTTATTATTCTTAAATGGTCTCTGAAAGCGTTTTGATAAATTGTACCCACATAAATAACAAATGTGAATGGCTGTTTTTCATCTCTTTATCCCTTTCCTAAACCAATAGAAAATAACCAATAACTACTTTTATCTTTAATTTAAGATATTTATATACATATATATATATATATGTAATGGAAAAAAAAAATATATATATATAGAGAGAGAGAGACAGGTTGAACTTTATCAGTTTGTGTTTCATCTTTATGAAAGATAAAGACTATTTTTCTTAAGCAAACTTCCTAGAAGTATTCAAGATTAAATTCATGTACATACAAGGGTCATGCAGGTGAGGAAAAATCGCGATACAGATTCACATTGCATCACAGGATCCACAAAGCACCTCTGAGGAGTGGGTATCAAGTTGGGGAAGCAAGGGATATAGGACTTTCACTGACTTCTTTAAAAAAACAGGAGTCACTGTGAGGGAAAGGAAGAACTGAGTAATGAATTCTGTATTAAGCCTTTAGAAAGTTCACTTTTTATATTAGTGAGAATTAATAAAGTCAAGATTAAAAATGTCTTTCATGTTAATACATGAAGTGCAGATTAAAGGAAAGTTGTCTCAATTTTCATAGTAATAGTTTGGGGAAGAAGAAAACTTTAAAAATGGTACTTTTAAGAAGATCTGAGGTGTCAGTTTTAAGGCATCCGTCTTTACAGCCCTCAGAAGGGATGCTGTGCTTCTGCCCACGGGCATGTGGATGTGGCTCCCTCCGGAGCCCATCAGCTCCAGGTATAAAAGGGCCAGAGGAACTGCTGCAGGCAGTGATGGCTGAGCTTTCCATTAGTCTCCTGGCGCCCAACAGCTCTGCGGTCTGAGGGACCTCCATAAACATCGGCATGCTATCCAATGACACTGCCCCAACGTGGCTGCTTCTGGCTGTCCAGCCGTAATGCGGAGAATGATACAATATTTGCACATCACTGCAGAATCATAAAACCCCACTTACCCATATCTGTAAGCCCAAACATATAGAGAAATACATATGTCATGAAACTGTTTACTTCAACTGTTAAAGTAGGCCAATGCAATGGCACTTGCAGCACTCAGTGTTTTCCACATTTAAGAATAGCTTTAAGACCAATGTTCACATCTGGTTTTTTTTTCAAATTATGCAAAAGTCAAGCACACTTTCAGAGCAAAGTCTCCTCTGAGACTGCCTCCTTTCATTTCTAAAAGGCAAGGTGAGGACTGCATGGAAGAGACAGTCCTTTTTAGATCCTAGAATAAAAAAAAAAATAAGAAAAAGAACTTTCAATGCCATGATGCAAATGAGGAAAATTTTTAGAAATTATTGTGTTTTTTTTTTTTAATAAATGTTCTTGTCACAGTAGTAGCTTGGTAAGAACTGTCAGAACAGTTAGCATCATAACTAGTTAGCTATTAATATTAATAATAGGAAGAAAGCAAAGGGGAAGCCAGACATGATCAGCATGGTCATCTGGGCAGCTTCACCAGGAAGCTACAGTGTCACACTCCCCAGGGAGCCACCAGTCCATTCCCTGCAGGTCACTGGGGGAAGGGATCCACCAAGGGGAAGATGGGTGAAAGCACAGTGAAGTCAGGGTGACATACGGGTGCTTGCCTGTCAGTCTAACCCAGAACAAATATCATTGGCTAGGAAGGTGAACCCAAATGCAAGCCCGTGAAAATTTGGGAAGACAAAATCCCTAGACAAAGAAATGTTCTCTCTCTCCCATTCCACCTGCTTCGCGCCTGCTTCCTTCGCTTGTTCTGTGACCTGCATTAGCCTGTCCCACATGGCACATGGCCATGAGCTGGGAACACACGCCACGCCAGCCAGGCTCTCTGAGCAGAAACTCTGGGAAATGGCTTTGATCTTAGCCCCACTGAAGACAAAATGGGACCTTCTCCATGGCAGGAAGGACAGAGAGGGGACCGTGGACTCAGCGGTTTAATTCCACAGAGATAATGCTTTTCAGGATACCTCATGCTCCCATGGGGGCTCTGGAATTCCTGTTCCTGCGGCACCCCAAGAGACCATGTCCTCTAGCAACTGGTGGGTACATGGAGGTCACCCCCCCAGTAACAAAATGGTCAGGTGGTGCAGACCTGATACTTTTCCAACATGGAATGTAACATGTATTTCTCTCTGTGTTTTTTTAACCTGAAGATTTTGATAAGAAATTAAATACTAAATGTAGGTTTTGATGCTTTAACCACCTAATTTATGACTATTATCTGAATCATCAGATAGCCTAGAATAAAATAAAAATTGATTTGACTGAGTAAGAGACATAAAAACGTAAACCTTAGGGAGAATGTCTGAGAGTTTATACTAGAGAAATTCCTATTGTTCCGCATTTGGCAGATTTAAAATGATCAGGAAAAAGACAACACCCTCATAATATAGTAGGAAAAATATTGTGTAGATTTCTGCATTGAAATTGGAATTATAATTGGAAATTGGAACCATAGTGATTCACAGGATAAATCAATAACTTAGAGCTATTCCCAAGGTAAAACACAAACAAAAATAAAACAAGGAAGAAAGAACATGGCTAAAGATAAATTAATCTGGTTTCAAGTTACAGCATTTCGTGAACTTGTTTTCCCTACCACTTAATAAATTGTTGCTGGAGGTACTAACGTGGAGGTTTTACAGTTCTTAGGAGGGAAAATTTATTCAAAAGATACAAAGACTATCTCCCATAATCTCTGCATCTGTTATTGTTTCAAATTTAGCCATTTCTATGACAAATTTACATATTATTTTTTAAGAAAATTCTGACAAACTTCTCCTGGTAACAGATGTTCCAAAGTCATATTATTCTGATCAGTAATCTAAATACATGATTTTGTTTCAGTTTTGTAAGGAATAAACAAACTTTACATATAATTTATCCTTACTTTATAAAAATAGAATAATCCAATTTAATATTAACATAAAATAAAGGCATTTACAAGTCTATTATTATAGGTTGTATATATTCTACAATTCATTTTGTAAATAGAGTATTCTGCTGTCCTGGGATGAGTAACAGAACACTGCAGAAACTGTGCAATTCCTCTCTTCTGGACTCTTATGTAGGAGTTCTACATTGTAGTTTAGCAATTAATAGTATCCGTTATGAAGTTATACTTCCTGGTTCAAATCCTGGCTCCACCACTTACTAGGTGGCTATTATTAACTAGATTTTCCAAATTATGTAAAATATCCTACATAATAAAAGGCTAATATGCAAATAGACCAAATGGAGGAACAACAGGTCACTATGACACCCACTGACCATCAGGGGCAGACACTCAACACAGGAGCTGTCCCCTGGTGGTCAGTGCGCTCCCCCAGAAGCCAGGCTCATGGCTGGCGAGAGCAGTGGTGGTGGCTGGAACCTCTCCCGCCTCTGCGGCAGCACTAAGGATGTCTGACTGCCACTTAGGCACACTCCCACATCCCCCAAAGGCTCCCAGACTGCAAGAGGTCGCAGGCCGGGCTGAGGGTACCCCCCCACCCAGTGCACGAATTTTGTGCACCAGGCCTCTAGTTTTTGTATAACTATCATTTACTTTCTGCCCTTTGTTTTTGTTTTTTAAATATATATTTTACTAGAGGCCCGGTGCACGAAATTCGTGCACAGGGGTGTGTGTTCCTCAGCCCAGCCTGCACCCTCTCCAATCTGGGACCCCTCAAGGGATGTCCGACTGCCTGTTTAGGCCAAATCCTGGTGAGATCGAGCCTATACTGGGATTGGGCCTAAATGGGCAGTCAGTCATCCCTCTCACAATCCAGGACTGCTGGCTCCCAACCGCTCGCCTGCCTGACTGCTTGATTTCCCCTAACCCCTTCTGCCTGATCACCCCCTAACCACTCCCCTGCCAGCCTGATTGCCCCTAACTGTCCTCCCCTGCCAACCTGGTCACCCCTAACTGCCCTCCCCTGCAGGCCTGGTTGCCCCTAACTGTCCTCCCCTGCAGGCCTGGGTCCCCCCAACTACCCTTCCCTGCAGGCCTGGTCACCCACAACTTCCCTCCCCTGCTGGCCATCTTGTGGCGGCCATCTTGTGTCCACATGGAGGCAGCCATCTTGTGTGTTGGAGTGATGGTCAATTTGCATATTATCTCTTTATTATATAGGATTGATTTCAGAGAAGAAGGGAAACGGAGAGATAAATAGAGAATCATTGATCAGCTGCCTCCTGCACATCCCACATTTGGGATCAATCCCACAACCCAGGCATGTGCCCTGACCAGGAATCGAACCGTGACCTCCTGGTTCATAGGTTGACACTCAACCAGCGCCATGCCAGCTGGGCTCTGCCCTTTTTTTTTTTTGTTTTTTTTTTTACAATTTACATTCTGGTCACTATTTTAATGTTAAAAGATCATTTAAGTGATCTTTTGCTTTATTTTATTTTAGCTTTCTTTGGATGGATATAAAGAACATTAATATGACTTTCCTGAATAATTGTATTATTCATAACAAATGAGATTCAAATGCTGAAAAATCCCGCTATTAATATTGTCCATAATATTGCCATGTTTCATATTATTACTCATCATTGATTGCCATTCTATTGTCTCATATAGACACTATAATATTTGGTACAATATTTCATTATGTTATTTAGCTTAAAATTAATAATCATCGTCAATTATATAAAACCACATCTATATATATAAAACCCTATTATGCAAATAGAGCTAAAGGTGGAACATCCGAACAACTTAACAACTGGTTGCTATGACCTGTTCTGACCACCAGGGGGTGACCATGAAACATGGCGGGTGTTGGCAGCAGGTGGCGGAGCATGGAACATGGCGGGCAATGACTGCGGCACGATGGTAGAGCAGGTGAGCTGGGGAACCAGACCAAAGCGGGTCACTGGTCGCGGTCATTGGGGCAAGCCTCTGGTGGTTACTGAAAATTCTTTGCTCCCACGCACAGTGGTCCTGCTGGGAACTCACACCTGCTGCTGGAGCCGGCCCTGATTACACCTGCTGCTGGCACCCGAGCTGCCACTTGCACCCACTACTGGCACCCAGCGCTGGCCCCAATTGCTCGGCGTCGCCGCCAGGCGTGAGCTGCAGCTGCCTGCCCCAGTTGTCCCTCAGGGCTTCTCCACCTCCCTCTGTTCCTGAGGGGTGATTGAGGCAGCAGCCGCTGCTTGCACCTGCTGCTAGAGCCACCACTCGCACCCACGACCGGCCCCACTCGCACACACAATCCCAATCGCTCAGCGCCGTCAGTGGGTGCGAGCAGTGGCTGCTGGCCCAGATCACCCCTGAGGGCTTCTCCACCTCCCCATGCTCCTGAGGGGTAATCAGGGCAGCAGCCGCCACTCACACCAACTGTTGGCACTGGCCTCAATCGCTCTGCTCTGTCAGCGGGCCAGCGCCATCAGAGCGTTGGAGCGGCAGTGATGGGAGCGGGGCTGCTGGCAGACAGGGGATCTGGGACCATGGTGGGAGGGGCGGGGCAGGGGCTCGGAAGATGATGGGCTGAGACCCACCCCTGTGCCCATCATAGCCTCGCAGCCCACAGTTCCTTTCAAGGTGCACGAATTTGTGCACTGGGCCCCTAGTGCATTAATGTTAGTGTATTATTAGAAAAATGTACTACAATAACTACTATTGACACTACTATCACAGCTATTACTACTTACTATTGCTTTTACTTATATACTCAGTAACCACATTTACTTAGTGTTTTCTATATGATCAACAATATCATATTTGCTTTATGTTTATTAACTATTTCAATTCTTATAATTACAGTATGAAACTTCAGAGGCTCAGGAAATTTTTTATCTTCCCCAATTCACAAATGTTTTATGTGTTAGAGCCAAAATGTGAAGTCCAATGTGTCTACTCCAGGGACATACTGCATTTATTTACTACAAGGGCAATGCCTCTCTGACAAAAAAAAAAAAAAAAAAAGCATTAGAAACAAGATTAATAATTGCAATGGATATTTTTTGCTTTTTATTTTTAACTTCCTCCTCTTTGATTTGAACATTTTGTCACCTAATTTTGAAAGTGCTTCCCTTGCTATTTTATTTCTACTTTCATAATGTATGTAATTATGTCCTTGTTTGGGACCCTATTTAAATAGCTCACCCAAATAGCCTATCTAGATAAAATGTTATTCCACAAGTAATCAAATGTTTATATATTAACTCCCAAATTTGTGCCCCATATATACAGATATATATCTATATAAAATTTATCTAGGAAATTACTTATACATTTTAGTTTTCTCACTAAGACTCTTATTTTATATTTGAAATGGGACTTAAAACCCTTTGAATTTATTTTCTTGAATGACTGCAACCATTAAAGCTGCTTTCAATACTTATTCACCACTAGTGTTTTTTTTGGGGGGGTTATTTATTTATTTATTTATTTATTTATTTATTTAATAGAAATTATACAAAATTAATATCTGCTCATGTGTCCTTAAAATATTTTTAGTTTCCTGGTCACTTCTCAAGAACAGAAAGTATCTTTTGATCCTACGTTAAAACTTGTGATTTATGAAATGCCTTACATGAATTAGCTGCCATATGTTGCAAGTGTTGGGAGATATATTGTTAATCTGAATGTCCCCGCCAGAACGTGAGTGGCAAGAAAGTCCATCTGGTCCTCTCTGAAACTCCGCCTCGGGCCACACGGTCACCATCCTGACCTGTGAGGATCCATCCGTGTTCTAGGTGCCCAGCGAAGACCCCTCAATATGCTTGTGATGCATTCCCTCTGGCTTTCAGGAGCAGCTCCTTGCTGTCGCCTGTGCTGCCTGCTGCTGCTCTGCCCTCCATGGAGATGAACAGCTGGGCAGTATCTTCTGTGCAAAGACATTTCAGATTCCACGAGGCAGTAATTAAAACACGTCTGTGCCTTTGACCTCCCCCATTCCATGATTTATTTGGTACTTGAGTATGTGTGTAAGGGTTTGTACCTGCTTCCTGAGTTCTGGAACACCTCGTTTTCATCAGCTCACACTTTCCTACATGACATATTGCCTGAGCTACTAGGAGGAATAAAGGAATTGCCGCCTGTGCCTCTACTGTCCTCTTATTTGTGTGAGCATTGCTGTCAGTGTCATGAGTCAAAATGTGAGGTAGATGTTCATATTTAGATTTTTTTCTTCCCATCTGAAAATAAAGGGAAGTGAAACAAAAGACCAAAAAAAAAAAAAATATCACTTTATCCTTATATCAACCTCATTAACAAAATAAGTTTGTATGGAATTTGTATAAAATTAATCCATGAACCTGGACTATGGTGACTAGATTACTACTTCAATAAGTTTGGCAAGTGCTACAAATAAAGGAAAAGAATGTGAAAATATAGGCATTTACATCATGTTATTTGTAGCACATGTTTAAGAGGATGAACTGATTTCTTTATCCCTCAAGGGTAGTAGTCAGCAAACATTTTCTGCAAAGGGCCAGACAGTGAATATTTCAGGTTTTGAATACCATATGCCTCCATTGTAGCTACTGAACTTGGCCACTGTACTAAAAAGCATTCACAGGCAAAATGTAAACAAATGTGTGCCACTGTGTTACACTAAAACTTTATTACAAACATGCAAGGAAGACTGAATGTTGCCTCCAGACCATCATTTACCAACTCCTGTTCTAGGAGAATGAATTGTGTGGTGTTTAAACACGCCCCCACTTATAAACTCTTCTAGCTGGGCTAGTAATCAGATTAGCAGACAGGTTGTAAGCTGGTTCTTAAGAAACAAACAGCAGAAAGAACATTTGACCCTTCTGTTATCATCATTATTAGCTAGTTATTAATATTAATAACAAAAAGAGAGCAAAGGGGAGGTCAAACATTATAAACATGATCACCTGGGCAGCTTTGTACAGAGAAAATGCACAAAGTTTATCATCAACATACGTTCTGAGGGTGTCATATGATATGAGACCTGAAACACATCAGGCATTTGAGGTTTTGATCCCATTACAGACAAAGAAGAAAGGGGGGCAGGGGCCTGAGATTTCAAAAGATACAGGCAATTTACAGGTACCTGAAGAACAGGGAAATACATGGCCTGCAAATTCCTGCAAGTCCACCCAGAATCCATGGGGCATAGGAGGCATCTAGTTAACATGCTCTGCTTGAAGCCTTTCTATAGCCACACTAAGGGGCACATGCTCAGATTCCCTTTCTGGACCTGGCTGGTTTGTCTCAGTGGATGGAGTGTTGGCCTGTGGACTGAAGGTTCCCAGGTTCGATTATGGTCAAGGGCACATGCCTAGATTGCAGGCTTGATCCCCAGTAGGGGGCGTGCAGGAGGCAGCAGGTCAATGATTCTCTCTCATCACTGATGTTTCTCTCTCCCCACCCCCTTCCTCTCTGAGATGGATAAAAATATATTAAAAAGAAAAAACGATTCCCTTCCCGCACAGGCCTCTCCATCTGAATCTCTGAGGCAGAAAAGGCGAAGCAAGTGTTGTTCTTGGGATGCCACAAGGAAAGGAATGCCCTGAGGGCCGTGGGAAGATGTGGCTTTGTGGAAAGCTTTATCAATGAGGTAAAATGAAGCGAGTTCCCCTCTGAGGTCAGATCTAGGCCCATCGCACCATGGAAAAAGCCCAGTTTGGTCTTCTGTAGGGCCAGGATTAAGGCTTCTGTCCCGAGTTTCTGCTCCGTATTAAAGCAGAATCCAGCCCAGCAGCTGGCTAGCTTAGCTTGTGTTTGCAGCCGCAGTCCATCCCCTGTGGGGGCTGCATGGCCGTGGCCCATGGTGCTGTGTAAGGCCACGTGGCTCTGAAGAGAGGATACACGAGTGCAGATCATGGAGCAAGAGAGCAGGAGGGAAGAAGGGGGCAGGAGAGAGAGACCTCTGTGGGGATTTTACCTGCCAAGAGTTCCTGTGTTTGCAGGGGCCCCACACTCCTAGCCAACGATCTTCTCCCTGGCTAGGCTGATAGGCAGGCATCTTCCCTACCTCACCCTGGCTTCACTGTGTATGCACCCATCGCCCCCTCTGTTCGACCCCTCCCCCCGGTGATCTGCAGGGAACGGACCAGTGATTTCCTGGGGAGCATGTATCTGTAGCCTCCGGGTGCAGCTGCCCAGGTGATCATGTTTATAATGTTTGGCCTCCCCTTCGCTCTCTTCTTGTTAATAATATTAATAACTAGCTAATAATGATGATTAACAGGAGGGTCCAATGTTCTTTCTGCTGTTTGTTTCTTAACAACCAGCCTATAACCAATATCCCCAAGAGCACCATTTTGGAGTGGCAAAACTTTGGTCCCCTTCTGTGCCGAGACCTGCCCATGCCTGCCTGGCTTCTTGCTCCCACACTCTCAGAAATCCCTTCCTGTGGGGACTCTCTGAGGGACTGATCATCCCCAAGAAGAGAATTAAACTACAAATATACAGGAGTCTATATTTCCTCTGGGTGTTGTGCTAGCATCTGGAACACCAGCCCCAGGCAATTTCCTTGTGCAGCCTGGCTAGTGTGCATCATAACCTCATATCTCAGTATTGAATCCCATGCTACGTTCCTACTTGGAGACTTTCCATTTCTCATACTTTACAGCATAACCTAAGCTTTCCCACCAAAAGACTTCCAAGAGACTGAACACTCAGTTCAAATTTTATCTCCAGTGATTGGATATTCAAACACTCCTCCTCATAAGTTATATTTCTCAGTTGCTCAGGCCAAAAATACCAGACTCATTTTTCTTCCATTTCCCATTACATCCAGTTTGGCAGTAAATTGTGTTAACTTTCCTTGAAAACACATGCACTCCTCATCATCCTTGTGCTACCTCATCATCTCTCCTCTGGATATTAATCTACCATGTCACCCAATCTATTTTTCATAGAGAAAACACATAATTGGAGCATGTGTTTGATCACATCAAGATCTTCCCATGAGTCCCCATTTTGAGCAGAGTAAACACCAAGGCCCTTCCAACAGCAAGCACACACCCCTGTACATGATTGATGCCTCCTCCCACCGCTATGCCTCTAACCTACCAACCCTAGAACCAGCCACCCTAGACTCCTTGCTATTTCTTGACCACACTAGGCATGGTTCAAAACTAAAGCATTTACTGAACTTAATTTTTCTGAATCTATTCCTCCTCCCCAACACCTCCACTTAACCAATGGCCTCACCTCTTTCTCCTTTTTGTTATAATTCTATAATCTTCACATCCTGACTTGGCCAGTTACTTATTAATGAACCATCCCTATTGCAACCAACTACTCAATCTCTCAAAATATCTCTTACCTGGCTATACTTTTTCTTTATCTACATATCAAACATCACCTCCTACCATGCTATAAATTTAAATTATTATATGGCGTATTTATTATTATTTACTTTAGCTACTATAATGAAACTTAGAGGGCATGAAGTTTTTCTTCTTTCCTCATTGTTTTGGGTTTTTTTCTCTATGCATCAAATGCAGTGCTGGATCAGATAGCAGACAAACCCCCAAGACATCATAGTAAATTTAAAAAGTCAGACACAGAAGGTCACATATTGCATGCTTACATTTACCAGTATATGAAATATCCAGAATAGGTAAGTCAACAGAGACAGAAAGCAGATTAGTAGTTTCTAGAGGTTAGGGGTAGAAGGAATGGGGAGTAACTGCTCAGTGCATACAGGGTTTCCCTGTGGTGTGGTGACAATGCTTTGGAACTAAACAGAATGTTTACACAACATTGTGAATGTACAGAATGTCACTGAATCACTCACTTTAACATGGTTAGTTTTGTTATATAAATTATACCTCAATTTAAAAAATTAACAAACTAAAGGGTACATTTTTGTACAGTCATTTACCTGTAGAAACACTTGTTAATAACTGTTCACATACTTCAGTGGTAATGTAGGGTAATAAATGTTAATTAAACTTATTATGGTGAGCATTTTACAATATATACACATACTAATCATTATGATGTACAGCTTAGGCTAATATAATGTTATATGTCAGCCATATCTTAAAAAACACTAAACTGAAACATAGAGTTTAAAGCGAATGTTTGAGCTAAAGTTTGATTTAAAAATATCATGACAGGCCAGAGGTAGACATGCTACTATATCAAAACCAGGCTGGTTGAATGCTTTAGAAAATTATGTAGAAATGATGGGCATTGTGTTTGTCAGAAGACTTTTCTGAGATTTCCCATACTCACTTTCCCTACATGATCCTTTGTATCTTCTTCCAAACATGCTCCCCTTTTTTTTTTTTTTTGCAATACGGGAAGGCTGAAATTTCCAAAACTTTAAGTTATAGCTCATTTTTGCTTAATAACTCTGTCAGGTGTTTTCTCTCTTCTCACATCTATATATATAAAAGGCTAATATGCTAAGTGTCTGACCATCCAACTGTCCAACCAGTCACTATGATGCACACTGACCACTGGGGGGCAGACACTCAATATAGGAGCTGCTGAGCTGTAGTGACTTGGCAGCAGTGGTTCTCGGGTGATGTACCCCGAAACCAGAGATGAGGAAGCCCGATTCCTCACAGGGCCACATGATTCTACCTTTGGCTGTGGGTTATGTTGTTGCTGGGACACTGTCCACCCCGAATCTGGTTTACTGCACACTTGCGTTTGCGTTCCACACCCTGTACAACAGCAACTTTGCAGAGTGCCCTCTAGCACTCTGGAACCCCGTGGGGGATGTCATAGTGCCGGTTTCAGCCTGATCCCTGCAGGCCAGGCCAAGGAACCCCACCTGCCGGAGGCACCCCATTCACTCCACAGATGCTGGGGAAGGACCATGAGAGGTTGGTTCCAAGGTGTGTCCAGCCCTGCTTGCCCAATCCCACCCTGCCGGCCACTTTCTAATTAATTTCCTTTTAATGTGCACGAATCCATGCACTGGGTCACTAATTTTACTATGCGCATTGAGGAGAAACCAAGCCACTGGTCAACACTTTGCTTAGAATTTTCTCAGCTACCTATGTAATTACATCACCTGCAAGTTACACCGACCACAAAACACAAGAACATAAGCACATTGCAACCAAGTTCTTTGCTTACAATAATCACCTTTCTCCATTGTCCTCATTTCCTTCTCAGATTACATCAGAATGGCCATCCCTGTCCATATATCTACCAACATTCTCTTCATGATCAATTAGGTATTCTCTAAGAGGTAAGCTTTTTCTAGATCTCTCCACTCTGTGTTCTGAACTCTCACAGAATTAACTTTAAAACTCTCATCGCAGCCATCTAGGCTTTTAATAATGTGCACCTCAAAGTCTTCTAGCCTCAATCTGTTACCCAGTTCTAACACCACTTCCACATGGTTAGGTATTTGTCATAGCATTACTCCCACTTCTTGGTACGATTTTCTATCTTAGTCAACTTAGGCCACTATAACAAAGTTATAAATCATAAATTGGTGGCTTATAAACTACAGAAACATGTTGCTCATAGTTCTGGAGGCTAGAGGTTTGGTATCAGGGTGCCAGCATGGCTGGGTTTAGTGAAAGTCCTCTTCCAGGTTGCAGACACCTGACTTCTCATTGCAGCCTCACTGTGAAGAGAGAGTGAAACAGCTCTTTGGGGTCCCATTTAAAGGGCACTCATCCCATTTTTGAAGGATCTGCCCTGATGACCTAATTAGCTCCTCCCCTTCCAATCCCATGGATACATCCCCCACAGTCCATTGCCACAGAGAAGCAGAGCCCTTAAACCTACTGGGCTTATTCAGGGTTCTGCTGGCATTCATGGCCTTATAAAAGGGATTGGCAGGGAGTCACTGATGCATAAATATATTGTGTAATTATATAAAATACGTTCAACAGTGACTCATTAGGAAGCTACCGGATGTCAGTCCACACAATGATTTAACTCTGACTCACTGTCCCTGTGTTTTGGCTGTCACTTGATTCTCTTCCCCTATAAACTGCCCAGTCTCTAGTGTGATTATCAGTCAGCTGGGGTGGTTTTTCAATGAAAGAAAAATACCCACGCAACTTCCTTTGACATCACACCCCTCCTTTTCATAGACATCATCAGCCATAGCTTGACACACCTCATAGCCTTCAATTACTTTGTTTTCACCAAAGTGAGCAAAACAAACCACAATCTCTAATGTACCCAGCCTCCAAACCAGCCCACAGTAATCTCTACTTCCCTGTATTCACATCCATCTACATTGTACCAGGATTGCTCTCTGTGATCAATAGCATACGGCAAAAGTAACGGTATGTCACTTCTGAGATTTAGTCATAAGAAACTGAGGCTCCATGGTGGGAGCTCTCTCCTTAGCTCCTGCAGCCTCTGGAATGACTCGCGAGGAGGAATTCGATCTGTCATTTGGTGAGAATCCTTATGGAGTTGTGCACATGGCCCGGACCTGGGTGGCCTAAGGAAGCCTCAGATCAATATCCATTAGGAAACTAAAGCCTAGCACAGACTTTGTAAGAGGATTCTCTAGGTACAGTTGAGCCTGGAGATGACTGCGATCCAGACTGACATATTTTGAGAGATTTGGAGACAGAATCATTTAGCTGAGCCAGCCCCGTCCCCTAACCCTGAGCAACTGCATGAAAATTAATGTTAACTATTGAAGTGCTAAGTTTTAAGTGATTTGAAATGAAGCAAGAGATAACTAATATGGTATGAGGTGCTTAGTTAACTTCCAATCTATCTGAAAATTTTAAAAAATATGGAAATGAAAATGGAATTACATCTTAAAATTTGTGATATGCTATGATCAGTGGTTAGATGGAAATTTATAGCTTTGAATGAATATGCTAGAAATAAAGAAAGATTTAAAATCAATACTATAAATTTCCAACTTAGAAAATTAGAATAAGATAAAATTAAATATGCAGAAAAAAAGGAATAAAATCTAGAGCAGAAATAATGTAATTGGAAATAGGGCATCAATAAAGAAAATCAATTAAACCAAAAGCTATTCTTTGAAAAGGTGAATAACTTTTAAATATCAAGCCAGGATAACCATGAGGAAAGGTGAGAAGATATGAATTATTAATATAAAGAACTGAAAGAAGGGCCCTTTACTAGTGATCTCATGACCATAAAATGGATAATAAAAACTATTATAAACAACTTTATGCCCATCTATTGGATAACTTGGATGAAATGAAAAGAAGTCCCTTGAGAGAAATAACCACACAAGTAGAAATAGATATTCGGAATAGATCTATATGTATTAGAGACATTTAATAAATAGTTAATAACTTTACACAAAAGAAAGCATCAGGCCAATAATGTTTTAGTTGCGGATCCTACCAAATATTTAAGGAAGTAAACATACCAGTTTTTGTGTCAGAGATAGCAAGCACTCATTTGCAGTTTCCAGAGATGGAATCCCTTTCCGAGTCCAGTAGGCTGAATTGTAAAATCACCCACAACTTCCTGGCTCCTGGTGTGCACGCCTCATGCAATGTCCCTCTCTGAGTGTGCGCAGAACCCGCGGTGTGTTGGGGTATCATTCCTTCCATGACTTGATTTGGGTTAACTACAAGAGTGATCCTAGCCTGATTGGGTGAGCCTTTAAAAGGGAAGGGGTCCTTCATGAAATGAAAGTGATTCCAAGTTTGAGCAGGCTGTAAAGACAATAGCAAGAGACTGACAATGGTCTCTGGGAGTAGAAAAGGGCCTCAAGCCCTCAGCCTAGAAAATAGAGGCCTCATCCTATAGCCACAATTCTATCAAAGGCATATGACTGTGAAAGAGCACACAAGCTCCAGAAAGAAACATGACCAAGTCCACGCTGTGATTTCAGTCTGTGAGACCTGGGAAGGGGACTCAGATAATTCATATCTGGACTTCTGACCCCCAGAATCTATGAATTCATATGTTTGCTGTTTTCACACACTAAATTTGCAACACAGCAATAGGAAATGAGTCCACTCATTGTCTTCGGTGTTTAAAGACAACAAGTCATAGACTGTTTCACACAGCATCTCTAAGCCAGGGTTATATATAAATCATACAGTATACATCATATAGAAAGCTAATGAACAACATAAGCAACAAAGTGGAGATAGACTCATGGATACAGAGAAGAGACTGACATCTGTCAGTGGGGAGAGGGTTGGGGGTGTGGAGGGCATAGGAATTAAGCAAAGAAAAAAGAAAGGTTCATAGACAACAGACAACATTATGGTGAATGCCAGAGGGGAAAAAAAGTACAGGAAGGTAGAAGAGTTAGGTAAAGGGGAGATAAATGGTGATGGAAGGAGACTTGACTTGGGGAGGTAAACACACAATACAGTATACAGATGACATTTTATAGGATTGTACACTTGAAACCTATATAATTTTATTGACCAATATCACTCCAATAAATTCAGTAAAAAATCAAACTTAAAATTTTTTGAAAATTATTCTTGTAAATAAAAGATTATGACAAATACAAAATCATAGCATTTGATATATTTTAATAAATGTTTATGAAAAACAAAAAATACAGATTGAAATAAATGAAATTGATTCCATTTAAACATTGCTAAACTAATTTGGAAAAATTTCCTTATTAAATTTTTTTTAAGTAAGAAACTTACAAAGTCTATATCTAGTGAAAAAATTTAAAACAATAGGTTTTTTACCAAAAATAATCATTGATTGAGGGATTACCTGATTAAATAATAAGTGAACCTCTAATCTATATAATAAAAGCCTAAGCAACCATTATGGCAGAACGAACAGAACAACTGGTCACTATGATGTGCACTGACCACAAGGGGGCAGCTCCTACATTGAGCGTCTGCCCCCTGATGGTCAGTGCGCTCCCACAGGGGGAGTGCCACTCAGCCAAAAGCTGGGCTCATGGCTGGTGAGTGCAACGGTGGTGGGGGGAGCCTCTCCTGCCTCCTCAGCAGCACAAAGGAGCAGCGAGCAGACGGTGGTGGGAAGGAGCAAGGGGTCCCGGACTGTGAGAGGAATGTCCGACTGCTGGCAGGCAGACATCCCCTGATGGGTCCTGGACTGTGAGAGGGCACAATCCAGGCTGAGGGACGCCCCTCTCCCCAGTGCATGAATTTCATGCACTGGGCCTCTAGTAGTAAATAAGGCTGCAGAAGTAGCTCATTAATTAAATCAGATAAGAAACATTTATGATTAGTCATGGGATACCAGTTCACAGAGCTGAAATCTAGACAGACAATAGTCTCTCCCTTTGAGTACTCAAGGCCATATGAGTCAGAGGAGAGCAAGATAACATAGGGCACAATAGGATACTGTATAGATTTGAGATTTTATTCTAAAGTAAAAGGACCCCATCCTTAATAAGCCTCACTTTCCTGCCCTTGTTACTGATTCCCCCTCCCTCCCTGCCAAGCTATTTATAAGGCCTTGAATAAGCCTAGTAGGTTTACTGATTCTGTCTTCCCTGTGGCAATAGACTGTGAGGGATGTAGCAGTGGGATTGGAAGCAACAAATAAACTATTTCTGAAGACCAGGGGAAGTAGATTATTATTTGAACTAGAGGCCCGGTGCACAAAATTTGGGCATGGGGGGAGGGGGGTGTCCCTCAGCCCAGCCTGCACCCTCTCCAATCTGGGACCCTTTGAGGGCAGGAAGACATCCCTCTCACAATCCAGGACTGCTGGCTCCCAACTGTTCACCTGCCTGCCTGCCTGATTGCCCCTAACCGCTTCTGCCTGCCAGCCTGATCACCCCCTAAACACTCCCCTGCCAGCATGATTGACACCTAACTCTCCCCTGCAGGCCTGGTCCCCCCCAACTGCCCTCCCCTGCAGTCCTGGTTGCCCCCAACTGCCCTCCCCTGCAGGCCTGGTGCCCCCCAACTGTCCTCCCCTGCTGGCCCAGTCATCCCTAACTGCTCTCCCTTGCCAGCCTGGTCACCTCTAACTGCCCTCCCCTGCTGGCCTGGTTCCCCCCAACTGCCCACCCCTGCAGGCCTGGTTGCCCCCAACTGCCCTCCCCTGCAGGTCTTGTCCCCTCCAACTGCCCTCCCCTGCTGGCCCAGTCACCCCTAACTGCTATCCCTTGTCAGCCTGGTCACCCTTAACTGCCCTCCCCTGCATGTCTGGGTCCCCCCCAACTGTCCTCTTCTGCAGGCCTGATCACCCCCAACTGCCCTCCCTTGCAGGCCTGGTCCCTCCCAACTGTCCTCCCCTGCTGGCTATCTTGTGGCAGCCATCTTGTGTCCACATGGCGGTGGCCATCTGTGACCACATGGGGGCAGCCATCTTGTGTGTTGGAGTGATGGTCAATTTGCATATTACCTCTTTATTATATAGGATTACATTTCAGTTATGAAATGGGTGAGGCATTATCCACATCCAGATTTATTTTGAAGACAGAGCTGACAGAGATTGTTAATGGATACTAGAGATGAATTAAGAATAGCACTTGGGTCCTAGCCAGTTTTTCTCAGTGGATAGAACGTCAGCCCTCCTGGACTGAAGGGTCAGGGGTTCTATTCTGGTCAAGGATATGTACCTGAGTTGCAGGCTGGATCCCCAGCCTCAGTCAGGCTGGTGTGGGAGGCAACCAATCGATGTGTCTCTCTCACATCTAAGTTTCTCTCGCTCTGTCTCTGTCATTCTCTCTAAAAAATCAATGGAAAAATATCCTCAGGTGAGGATTAACAACAATGAAAAAGAATGGCACTTGGGTTTTTGGCCTGAGTAGTTATCTAAATAGTAGCCTTGTTTGTAGTCATGAGGAAGACTTGAGGAGTTTTATGTTTATAGTAAAAACCACCAATAACACTGGGTGTATTGTTTTTTTTTTTTTTTTTTTGTGTGTGTGTGTATGTTTTTTTTTGCCATAAGTTAAAGATTCCATATATGTAGATAGCCTTAATGTTCATTTAAAAGAGAAGTCAAAACTGGGGAAATAGAATTATGGATCAGGATATGGAGGGCATTTAAACCCAGTAGACTGGGAAAAATCACTTTTATGTGTATATAAAATAAATGTTCAGGTAACTATAGTTCAAAAGATCAAGCATGAAGTTGGACATATAAATGTTTCTTTACAAATGTATAAGAATATGTACATTGCCTATAAGGCATTATCATTACCACAATATTACCTGGTGATATTGGTTACTTTCAATATAGGTGTTTGCTTGACTAATCTTTAACAATAAGAATATTAAAAATAAAATAACTATACCAAAGCAGTAATTAGCCATATAACATAAAGAGACACCTGAATGTCTATTAGACATGAACATCCTCTTTCTCATTAGCCACCAGGAAATGACTAAATGAAACCACAGTGTAATACAAATCAACATGGAAATGATGGACAATTCCAAGTGTTGGAAAAATTGTGGAGCAATGGGTCTTTTGTAACTGTGGTAGGCATGTATAATCTTGGCAGTTTTTATAAGTAGAACATGTCTAACATATGACTCGAACATTTCTCCCCTAGGTATGCATTCAAGAAAACTTTGTACATATTTTCACAAAAAGACAAATAAATGCTCATTGCAGACTATTTTCTGTGACCCCCCAAACTAGAAACTACACAAATGACTTTCAGCCCAATGGATAAATAATTATGCATATTCACACAATTTTTTTACAGTGCAGCAATGATAATAAACTACTACTGTTATAATAAACAAAATGAATGAATGACTCTCTAAGCCATAATGTTGACCAAAGGAAGCCTGAAAAAAGAGTAAATACCATATTATCTCATTAATATTAAAAATTCAAAAATGAACAAATGAATTCACACTGAAGAAGTGGGACAGTAGTCAATCTTCAGGAGCAGTGTCAGAAGACAGGGAGGAATGAGTTTCTAAATGTTGGAAATATTCAATTGTAAACATTTATTAAGTTCTGTTCATTTACAATTTGTGTACTTTTCCTTTTGGTGCAATCACTTGTATATGTTATATTTTTAAAAACAAAATAGTTTAAACTTATTTTGTGCTTTGTACATACCAAGCTATGGCTACCTTATCTAGGTAAAATTTCTGCAATTATGACACAATTTCTGCAAATTGAATATAGCCACATTAATGAATATATTAATTGAAGAAATAATCTTGTCCAATAACTTTAATAAAAATGTCATATAAGTGGCCTGGATAGTGATGCTCAGTGGTTGAGTGTTGAGACATGAGCCAGGAGGTGATGGTTCAATTCCTGGTCAGGGCACATGCCCAAGTTGTGGGTTGGATCCCTAGTAAGGGACGTGCAGGATGCAGCCCATCAATGACTCTCATCATTGATGTTTTTATTTCTCTCTCCCTTTCCCTTCCTCTCTCTCTAAAATAAATAAAAACATATATAAAAATGTAAGTGGTTAGCATTAATATTTATCACTGCATACAATATATATTTAAACAAACATGAAGGCTATAATAAACTGAAAAATAACCAAGAGCATTTTATTATTAAATTTAACCTATTACCAAACATCAGTTAACTGAATTTATAGTAACCTGTATTTAAAAGGACATATCTTTTTTAATTCTCTTCACCTTAATATAAACTATTCATTATATGTATTCCTGGCTCTCAAACCCCTAGACTCAAGGCAACATTGCATAAAGGGCTCTTATTGGAAATTAGTGGTGGTGTTTATTCATGTCTCATAGAAACATCCTATGTAATTAAGAGGTAATATGCAAATTGACCATCACGCCCTTACACACAAGATGGCCATTCCCCATGTGGTCACAAGATGGCCACCCCCATGTCATCACAAGATGGCCACCACAAGATGGCCAGCAGGGGAGGGCAGTTGGGGGCAACCAGGCCATCAGGGGAGGGCATTTGGGGGTAACCAGGCTGACAGGGGAGGGCAGTTAGGGATGACCAGGCCAGCAGGGGAGGGCAGTTGAGAAGGATCAGGCCAGCAGGGGAAGGCAGTTGGGGGAAACTGGGCCAACAGGGGAGGGCAGTTAGGGGCGACCGGGCTGGCAGGGGAGCAGTTAAGCATCGATCCAGCTAAGAGAGGAGTGGTTAGGGGGTGATCAAGCTGGCAGGCAGAAGCGGTTAGGGGCAATCAAGCAGGCAGGCAGGCAAGCAGTTAGGAGCTAGCAGTCCCAGATTGTGAGAGGGATGTCCGACTGCTGATTTAGGCCCAATCTCACCGGCAGCTGGACATCCCCCAAGGGGTCCCAGATTGGAGAGTTTGCAGACTGGGCTGAGGGACACCCCCTCCCCCAGTGCACAAGTTTCATGTACTGGACCTCTAGTACAAAATATAAACTAATTATAAAGGAGGTATTTATTTGCCCATGAGAGTCCAATGTTTAAAATAATGCCTCTATGCCTATAAATGAAAATCCTATCTAATAAAACAGTAATATGCAAATTAACCATCACTCCGCTACACCCACCAGCCATGCCCACCAGCCCATCAAGAGCAATATGCAAATTAACTCAACCAAGATGGCAGTTAACTTGCATATCCAGGCGCAGAGCGAAGACTGAAGACAGTGGAGAAGGAAGCCAAGCACTGCAGAAGGGAGCAAAGCTGCAGAGAAGTAAGCAAGTGGGGCAGCGGAGAAAAGAGGGAAGCAGGCGAGGCGGGGGGAGAAGGGAGTGAGCAAAGCAGCAGAGAAGGGAGGGAGCGAGGCAGAGGGGGTGGGAGGGAGTGAGGCAGAGGAGAAGGGAGGGAGCGAGGCAGAGGAGACGGGAGGGAGCGAGGCAGCGGAGACAGGAGGGAGCGAGGCAGCGGAGACGGGTGGGAGCGAGGCAGAGGAGAAGGGAGGGAGCGAGGCAGCGGAGAAGGGAGGGAGCGAGGCAGAGGAGATGGGAGGGAGCGAGGCAGAGGAGACAGGTGGGAGCGAGGCAGCGGAGAAGGGAGGGAGGGAGGCAGTGGAGACGGGAGGGAGCGAGGCAGAGGAGAAGGGAGGGAGCGAGGCAGAGGAGATGGGTGGGAGGGAGCGAGGCAGAGTAGACGGGAAGGAGCGAGGCAGAGTAGACGGGAGGGAGTGAGGCAGTGGAGACGGGAGGGAGTGAGGCAGAGGAGATGGGTGGGAGGGAGCGAGGCAGCGGAGATGGGTGGGAGGGAGCGAGGCAGAGGAGACGGGAGGGAGCGAGGCAGCGGAGAAGGGAGGGAGCGAGGCAGCGGAGAAGGGAGGGAGCGAGGCAGAGGAGACGGGAGGGAGCGAGGCAGCGGAGAAGGGAGGGAGGGAGCGGAGAGGGGAGGGAGCTTCGCTCAGGCTGCAGGAAGCCCTATTCTTGCAGGAGTATTCCTGCAATGGGCGGCTAGTAAAAGGATAATTAAAGAAAAAAGTGAATGTTTCAGACAAGAATATTAAGAATTTGCTATTATTTCTTGGTGTCCATTTCCCCTGTGCTATCAAGCCATTCCATGTATAATAGAATTTTTTTTTTTTTTTTTAATTTCTTTATTGATTAAGGTGTCACATATTTGTCCTCATCCCCCCATTCCCATCCCACACCCCTCCCCACGGATGCCCCAACCCCCTGTTGAACTTAACCATTGGTTAGGCTCATATGCATGCACACAAGTCCTTTGGTTGATCTCTCCCCCCTCCCCCCACCCTCCCCTATCCTCCCTCTGAGGCCCGATAGTCCGATTGATGCCTCCTTGTTTCTGGTTCTGTTCTTGTTCATCAGTCTATGTTGTTCATCATTTCCCCTAGATGAGCGAGACCATGTGTCACTAGAGATATACTTATAAGAAATGAATGTGAAACGAGCAATAATAGTTATGCTGACAGGCAAATGAATCAGTCTGTAGTGAGTTTCTTTCTGGACCAACAGTTCTTTTGAGACCCAATATCAATGTCCACCAGTTCCTTATGTGTACATGTCGGCACTGACCCCTCAACTCTGGATGGTGGACAAATGGTGGTAATGCAGGTGAGGCCACGTGCCCCTGAGTCCGTGTGAAGCCGTGCCCCTGGGTCCGGCCGAGACCAAACCAGAGGGTGTCGGACCTATAATAGAATTTCTTAATCCTTTGACAAGTTCCCTGTGGTCTATAGTAAAGTTTCATTCACAACTGAAAATACCAGATTCTACATAAGAGATCTTTCTATGAAAATAAAATCATATGGAATTCTTACTAGAGAGTAACTGGCCATGAAATTATTTCCACTCAATTACAATACCTATCAGTTTGAATCCCCCAATGTATAACATAAGAGGTTGTTGTTTTTACTCTTGGTTCCTTATATTTTCCCTTCATTTTTCAATAATCTATATTTTTATTTTTCCAAACAATATTGGTAGTGAACTTCTTAAAGGCAGAAAGTATCAGTTGGATAAAAATATGATCTAACAATATGGTGTCTAGACTTCTAAAATACTCACTTATACCCTGAATCTTATTTTTATTTGTTGACTTTTTGGTGGTATAATTTTTGGACACAAATATTATATTGGATTAAATTTTTCTTTCTACCTCTTAACCCATTTATTTTATGATTTATTTACTAAACAATCAAATTTGCTGCATTATTATTTTAAAGGACCTGATCAGTTACTCCTGGTGAGCAACTGTGGCAACTAGGAAGTAGAAGAAAGACAGTACCTTAACTGTTAGGAGCATAACATCCCTGTAATTTTAGTGATTCATTTGAAACCTACTTGAAATCATGTCCTATGATGGATAAAGAGGGGACATCACCCATCATATATAGAAACGTAATTATTTATGCCAAGAAAATCAACCTCTTGATTTTAAGGCAGTCTGACAGGCTTGCTCAAATAAAAAATGCTGTCAGAAATAAAGACAATAGCATCTGTCATCTTCAAATACTAGAATTTACCTTTCAATTTATTGGGACTTAAAATGTGCCCAGAATCCATACGTTTAATGCAACATTAATGAGATGCTGATTATAATTCTTTGAATGAGTGCCCAAAACCTGCCTACCTGAAATAAAGTAGCAAAATTCTCCTATAAAGCCTTTCTAAAACTGACTTGGTAATAAAATCACGTAACACAAAGCAGCAAAGATCTTCATTATCCTCTATTATTTTAATGTAACAATATGACCTAAATACAACATTACATACTCATTGCTAATTTTGTTCCCTCATAAAGAATGTACTTCTTGCTTAGGAAAGAAAAATGTTCCAGAAAATATATAATCTGAGGCATTCTTTATCCTAATACACATTCTCTCTTCATTATCTACCTGTAAGTGTTTGAATATAGAAAGGAAAAATCTGAGAATAATGTTTGGCTTTTCAGAATTTTGGGGGATAATAAGCTATATTGTGAGAAACATGATATTCCAAGAATTAAAAAGACAGAACTTTTAATCTCCCTCTTGACCTTGTGTGTTTGGGTAGTATAATGTATAGTAATTTTTTACATTAGCTTTTATAGAGAAAATGAAAACGGAGTTCCCTTTACCCATTAATTAATTTTATTCAGCAATATGTTTGAGACTCTCCTACGTGTAAGGACACAGTAACAGAAGTGGATAAGTGGATAAGGTTGCTGCCCTCATGGAGCTTATGATCTAGCACAAGAATAAAATACGATACATAAACATAAAAGAAAAACAATTAACATATTATGTTTTATGAAGGAGAGTAAAAGAACGTAATTGAGATTATATCCTATGTAGTCCAACTTAAAGCAGATTTTTAAAATACATTTTAATTGTTTTTTTAAAGAGAGAAGAAGGGAGAGGAAGAGATAGATTGAAGCATCAATGAGAAAGAAACATAGATTGGCTGCCTCCTGCACGCCCCCTACTGGAGATCAAGCCCACAATCCAGGCATGTGCCCTGACCTGTAATGGAACCAGGACCTATTGGTGGATGGGATGAAGATCAACCAACTGAACCACACTGGCTGGGCCACTTGGAATCCAACTTCGATTGATGGACATAGATACCTTATCAAAAGACAGTGCATTAAAGTAGAAACTTAATGGTTAGTAGAAATTAATCAAAGAAAGAATTTGATGGTGGAAAGAAATTAACTATAGGGGAGAAGAGGAGAGGAGAAAATGTGGTAAGAATAAAATTTTTTATATTGTGTAGAAAATTGATTACCTTACCTCAAAAAGAAATAGAGCAAATGGGGTATGCATACACTATAGAAAAGCACAATTCTTTGAATTTACATGTAGAAAAAGATTGTTTTCCTTAGTTCCTGAGAAAAAACTGGGATAAATGTATTTTCATATGTTGTGCTCATTTAATGAATCCTATATAATAAAAGCCTAATATGCTAAGTGTCTGACCGTTCCTTCGACAGTTGGACTAGTCGCTATGACATGCACTGAGCACCAGGGGGCAGACACTCTGACTGGTAGGTTAGCTTCCTGCTGAGGTCTGGCCAATTGGGACTGGGCGAGATGGGCTGCACACCCCCTGGAGCCCTTCCATGGACCCTCCCTGACCCCAATCATGCACCGGTGGGGTCCCTCAGCCTGACCTGCACCCTCTCACAATCCGGGATCCCTCAGGGGATGTCAGAGAGCCAGTTTTGGCCCGATCCCTGCAGGCCAGGCCAAGGGACCCCACCAGTACATGATTCTGTGCATCGGGCCTCTAGTTTAATAATAAAGATAATAAAATTAGATTTCATCATTAGGTATATTGGAAGGCGTTATGCTCATACTATTTGTCTTATCAGGCCAGAGAATTTATTGGCCACTGTGTACACTATGACAATTGCCCGGAGCCAAATGACCATCTTGGTCAGCGGAATAGTAATGCTAATTTAAAATCTTGGATCTTGGGGAGGACTACACCTTCTGACTGTGCAATCACTGACTAATGGAGAACATGGAGAAAAGTTCTATGGGGAGGACTATCTTTGAGCTAATGGACTTGTCTCCCTGTCTTCCTTTAAAATGGCTGAGCTCTTTTCTCCTTTCTCTGTTTTGCACCTAATTAACTCCTATAAAAAGTTTCACCCCCAAGAAATCTTCCCTGGCTCCACCTCTGTGTTTGAATGTGAGTGCCCTTGTCTCCGATGGCCTTGAGCATCTTATTGCAATACCGCACTAAAATTATATTGCAATTATGCTTTTTCAAGTTATTTCTCCTAATAGTGCATCGAGGTCAAGTATGATAAATCTAAACCAAACTTACTTCACAGTTGCTCTACAACAAAATTTATATAATGTTAAATTAAAAGTCAAGATCAAAGAACAAATGCCCAGGAGGTAATAGGCATATGCATCAATTTTCTAATTTTAGGTTATTAAAAACAAATTTCTAAGTAATACATTTTGTGCAAATTTATATTGCCTTTGCCAGACTGACAAAGTAAAATAATATGTTTCTCTGGATTAAAGCAAAAGCTAAGGTTTTACTTAAATTTTACTTTGACGATTCAGTTATATGTATCCATTATTCCACGCCCCCTCCCCCCCAACATTTTCCAACATTGTATGTAATCTTAACTGCTTTTGAATATAGTAATAACATGCAGTCTAGCATAATTCAGAGTGACTAAGGACTTAGACAGTATCAGTGTACTTGAAAACAATTCACTTGGTAACGGAAATTAGCCATTAGACTAAGGCATCTCTAATGCCTTGGTCGATGTAAGTAAACATAAAGCCAACCCAGAGGCAATACCCTGAAATCTGAGTAAATTAAAGTTAAGCCACCTAATCACAGTTAACCAGGCTTTCCCAGATAAGGCAACCAATGAAGCCAGATTTTCCCACCTACCCCAGGAAAAGCCTTTCCCAGCCTGTCAGGGAAGCGCTCATAACCAGTTTGGGTTTGGTACAGCCTGATCTGACTAAATGTTTGCTCAAATAAACTCCTCAAACTTTTAATTTACGTCAAGTTATCACTGAACACATTGGAAAGTAAAAGTAAGTTATTTTCACACAAAACAAGTGCCTTGATACATTCTGACTTATACTTAATTTAGATAAACAAATATTTAATCCATGGTTGGTTGTCTTTTTGCTCACTGTGAGAATTTTCTTTCTAGGGAGGTCCCCAGAAGACTTTATCATGGTTTCTCAGAATACAAAATAACCATTGTCTATTGTGTGTTGCAAAACAATCTTATCCTTGTGGTAAAAAAGAACCAGTCTCTTCAGTGTGTAAATGTCACAAATTGCTAGGGGGAAACTCAGCAATCTTTGTGCTTTCTACTTTTTTCTAATCTATTAAAATTCTTGCAGATTTCCTATTGCAACTCTAGCCATGAGCCTGTGATTACCACTAAACCAAAATGCAAATAGAATTTACAACTGAAAATATACATGAAGAATGAGTAAAGATTCATTCCCACCCTGCCCACAATAGTACATAGACATAACAGTTTCATCTGATTCTACTAAGGCTAATGGGAAATGTCTAAATGTCAAGCTAATTTCTATCAATATGTACTAAACAAATGCTTTTGGAATTACTAGTAAGACTAAAGTTGCTACTAAAGGAATTTATTGAAATCTTGATGACATACATTTTTAGTCTTTTGATTAATAAGCATTATTAAACTATATATACTTATAAAGTAACACCTATATTTAAGTGTTACTAAATGGAGTTTTATTTTTTATGACTTATTAGAAATGATGTTTTAAAATAAAATGTGATTATTAATTTTAATAATGCTCAACTGATAATCTTATATATATGGAATAATAACAATATTTTTATTAGTTCTTAAAATATTATAAAGGAACTCAATTTCAGTAAAGTACACTATAGAAACCTAATCCATGAAATTTTGTCTTCATATGATTTCCCTCTCATTTCCCTTAAGTTAGCCAGAAATATGACTGAATAAAAATATATAGTCAATTTTAACAGAAACATAATTTTATCAATTTTGGAATTGTATTTTTAAAATATAGATTAACTATACAGACCATAGTGATTTAATAAACTCAATTGGAGTTCTGAAACTAAATCCAGATAATACCTCCTAATATTTGGGTGGCACTTTCTAATTTAAATCCATGTTTTCAAACTTTATTTCTCCAATAAGCCTATGGTGAAACATTATTAACCTAATTTTACAGAACAGGAAACTAAGTTAAAGTTAGTTCATCAAGTAATAATGGCACACATAAAACTATGGCCCTGATTTTTTAAAATTAAATGTCAATTTAACATTTCTTCCTTGATAATTTACCACATCTTAGAGAGAATATTTTCAATGATAAAATCTTCAATGACCCTATAATAGAGTCAACATTTCTTATGATTTTGTTATATTTTTAAAATATTCATAACAATATTTAGATACACAAGTTCTAAAATTATTTGTTTCTACTTGTGTATTTTAAACAGCTTTATGAAAGTGAAAACAAAATTATGAATAGGATGAGAAAAAATGAATTTTTATATGACAAACACTTAAAGCTCAAATTATATTTATAGATTTAATACATATTTCCATAGCTATCTCAAAATATTATATACTAATTTTAAACTAATAAGAAAATTATATAGGTCATTTGTATTTAGAAAAGGTGATCTTGAAGATTAATTTCCCAAAGCCTTTGTACATATAACTTATACATAAATAATTTTGTTTTTGGGTCTCAGAATTTATAAAGATTTTATGTGTGCTAATGAAATAGTTTTGAAGTTGATAAATTGCATTGTGTATCTGCTAAGACAACTATTTTACATTTCATATTTTTATCCAGCATCTACCCAAAGACTTGCTACTTGTTACTACAAAAGTATCATCAAAATTTGACCTGTAGTTCTATTAGGAAAGTATCACTGCCTCATACACTTTGGATAAAACAGAAGTGCTTGCAAAGATCTTAAGCCATCATCTTTCAAAAACCTGTGAAGAGGGGACACCTGGCAAATTACCTCGGCATCTAGCTATTTCAGGTAATCTATATATATAAAAGCCTAAGCAACTGAACCACTGGAATGACCGGAATGACCAGTCACTATGACATGCACTGACCATTGGGGGCAGATGCTCAATGCAGGAGCTGCCCCCTGGTGGTCAGTGCGCTCCCACAGAGGGAGTGCTGCTCAGCTGACTGACCAGTCCGATGACCCACCAGCCCAGCAGCAGCCACTCACTCCCTCAGTAGTCCTACAGGTCCAATCTCCGGAGAACAGGCCAGGCACCTACGGACCAACACCGCCTGAATGATCCTGACAGTGCTGCCGGCCTTCTGGAAGTTGGCCTCAGGCACTAAGGCTGCTTCCCCTCCCTAGATGCTCCCCAAGGAAGAAAATATATAAAAGCGGCTGCCAGGTGGCTCCCAACAACCAGTGCAAATGTCAGCGGGAAGGATCCAGATTCTGGGCCAGCAAGGGCATCCCACTGCCTGCCCAGAGGGCTGATTAGGTCCCGCCTCCCCCCTCCGCCTGTCGGCTTGGGTCCCCACACATGCATGAATTCATGCACTGGGCCACTAGTCCTATCTAATAAAGGAATAATATGCAAATTGACCATGCCTCGGCTACACCCACAAGCCAATCAGGAGAGAGTATGCAAATTAACCCAAACAAGATGGCTGCGGCCATGGAGCAGGAGGCTTGGGTTTTCCTGACAATGGAGGAAGCCAAGCTTCCTGCACACCTTGGCTGGCCTAGGTCTCCACTTAAGGCTACAAAGTTTCAATTATAGAAGATAAATAAATCCCAGATACCAGGGCCTCCGCTTGAGTCACTGGGGGCGAGGGGCATGGCCAGCCTGCAAAGCACCACAGCCCCTCGCCCAGGCTGCTCCATGCCCCATGGGAACCCTCACCCTGATCCAGGATACCCTTCAGGGCAAACCAGCTGGCCACCACCTGTGCTCCAGGCCTCCATCTTATCTAATAAAAGAGTAATATTCAAATTGACCATCACTCCAACACACAAGATGGCTGCCCCCATGTGGTCAAAGATGGCTGCCCCCATGTGGACACAAGATGGCCACCACAAGATGGCCAGCAGGGGAGGGACCAGGTCGGCAAGGGAGGGCAGTTGTGGGTGATCAGGCCAGCAGGAGAGGGCAGTTGTGAGCCATCAGACCAGCAGGGGAGGGCACTTGAGAGGCCAGGCCTGCAAGGGAGGGCAGTTGGGGGGTGACCAGGCTGACAAAGAAGGGAAGTTGGGGGCGACTGGGTCTGCAGGGAAGGACAGTTGAGGGGGACCCAGACCTACAGGGGAGAACAGTTGTGGGGGGACAAGGCCTGAAGGGGAGGGCAGTTAGGGGTGACCAGGTCTGCAGGGGAGGGCAGTGAGTGGTGACCAGGCCTGCAGGGGAGGGCAGTTAGGGTTGACCAGGCCGGCAGAAGAGGGAAGTTGGGGGCAAACAGGCTGGCAGGGGAGCAGTTAGACATCAATCAGGCTGGCAGGGGAGTGGTTAGGGGGTGATCAGGCTGGCAGGCAGAAGTGGTTAGGGGCAATCAGGAAGGCAGGCAGGCGAGCACTTGTGAGCCAGCAGTCCTGGATTGTGAGAGGGATGTCCAACTGCCCATTTAGGATCGGGCCTAAATGGGCAGTCGGACATCCCTCAAGGGGTCCCAGATTGGAGAGGGTGCAGGTTGGGTTGAGGGACACACACACACTCATGCACGAATTTCGTGCACCGGGCCTCTAGTCATTATTAATATACATATTATAGTGAATTACCCTCACATCTTAAAGGCGGCTAACACTAAAACAATTGACTGACTTTTTAATTATAAAAATATATTTTTATTATTGGTTTGTGTAATCTGTATTTGTATTAAAATATAATAACTAGAGAAATTTTGAAAATATAAAAAGTATGAAGAAAATTTTAAAATCATTATTCCCAAAAATAGACAAATGATGCTAAGAAAGCAGCAAAGTAATTCTTATACAATGATAACTACAATTTACAATAAGAAATACAAATATTTATGAATCAAATAGCACAGTTTTAACTCATAATGCATGCATAGCAGAGAAAAAAGCGAGGGGTTAATGGGAACATATCAGAAATGGAAATCCTTACCCTTTGTCAATCAATGCCAAATAATGTAGAACTAATGTATGCAATTATGGAGCATAAAAGAACATTATTTTGATCTAATGGACATAAACTGACTCTTCTAACTGGTAAAGAGGTTACAAGCAGAAAATTATGTGTTTAACTATAAGAACATCCTTGAACTTCAAAATTATTTTGTAATATTAATGATAAAACATCATTCAACTTCATTAAAATAGCAGTAGTAACTGGAACACTTTTTGATTCTCTTTGTAAAAATTCCAAAAGCAGGTAAATCTAATCTATGTGGTCAGATATCAGAATATATTTATCACAGGATGGGGGCACAGGTAGAGAGGGGCACATGGCATCCCGCTAGAATTCCAGCAAATTCCTAAGTCTTGCTCTGAGGGTCAGCACATGTTAACTGTGTAATAATATATCACAGTTATTCCAATTATGATTTATGTCCTTGCCTATATCTATGATATATTTCTGTAAAATATATAATCATATAATCTCACTTATAAATTAGAACACAAATTTTTAAATTAACAAATAAAATTATACATAACTGCCAAAAATATGTGAATAATAGTTCAATGTGGTACAAATGATCAATAAAACTCATCATATTTTTGGGTTAAGATAAGCATAATATCATCACAAAACATATTTTAACATATTTGTTTCACTTGATCAGTTATTTCCGTGTGGGGAAAAAAAAAAGCTTTTTCTATCTATCCACCCATCTATCCATCTATCCATCCATCCACCCATCCATCCATCTATGTAGAGGTATACCTTGAAGAAAATGTGGATTCATTACATAAGAAATATATTTGATATCTCATTATTTTAATCCTTATTTAGGAACATTTTGTGAAGTTCCTTTTCCTATGTTTTTTATTCTTTTAGATTTTTTCATTTGAAAATGATGTTTTTCTATTACTTACACATTTGTGAGAATGCTTCGGGTACATGTAAACCCATTTCTAATTACATGTAGTATGCCTACTCTGAATTTTAATGCACTTTTGTTTGTATTATTTTTCCTGCAATTACTTCCTCCATTTTAGAATGAAGAACCCAAACAGGGCTTGAGGATGTCAAGACAAGCTAAAATGATGCTGCACAACCCACCAATATCCTGTGTCACTCTCTAAAGCGATGTTATAGCCGTGAGACACACTTTTATAATTCCAGTACTTTTAAGTTTAAAGTTGAAATTTGGCATAAGAGGAGCAAGCAGGGAATGAAGTAATTATTTTGCATCAAAGGAAAAGATTGAGGTCATTAACAATGTTGCTAAACTGTATTGAACTCACCGATTTTACCACACAGGCAGGGAAGGCTATCAATAAGTGATGAAGTTCACATGAGCAAAGCCCAGGCCCCATGTCAGTTTGGTATGTACCAGTGTGTCCTTTTGGGAACGCAGCCATCCCTGTGCCCTCTGTCTGCTCCAATACATAACACGGGAAAACACCTAGGTCTGGAGGTTATTGAATATCTCATTGTAATGTTAAAATTTTTGCTATATTTTGAAAACCAGGTTGACAGTACCTTTAATAATCTAACTCATGGAAAGTTTTTAAGAGCTACTCAATTAGTATTAGAAGAGGCTTTTGCCATTGCTAATGGACTATCTCATCCCCTTACCCCCCCAAAAAAAAAGAACATGCACAAGCACACACACACACACACACACATACACGCACGCGCACGCACGTGCACGTGCACACTTATACAACCTTTAAGGTTATTTTAACAAACAACAATGATGACCTCAGTGCAGAATCCTCTTTAAATACTTGAACTGTCAATTGGAACTATGTGATATTTCTGGTTGGATTACATTATTATCTGTTGCTCATGTTTTACTCTCATGGGGATTGTTTCTTTCCTGGAAAAAGGACTCTTTATCAAACCCGTCATGTTTTACAATACACTTCTTTAAAACACTTTCCATATGGTCTCATACACTATTAGCACATGTTTGAAATTATATACTTACATTATAGCAAACATACACAGTTTTAATTTATGAAGTAACTCAGTGTACATTAAGTTTTCCTTCATGTCACACTAATTTAAAATATGTTAACAGCACTTACAAATGAATTTTGCAACTAATTATTATAAGATAGTATTGAACCTGGTGTTGAAAAGGAAAATAAATTGTGATATGCTGGAGAGATAACCTAAAGGTTAGATATATCATTGTCAAAGGTTAGGGAGAATTTTAAATTTATAGTTTATATGTTTAAGATTGGAAATAAGAAATATTTACTACAAGGGCAGAAATAAATTATACTCGCTTTGTTACACTGCATTAAAATTGCTAGATCCCAGCTAAAACCTCATTTGGATTCCAGTGGTTGTGTGAAAAAGTGTAAAAAGGGAAGCAGAAAAAATTCTATTCCTTTTTATCCTCCTCTTCTTCCCATGTGTACTACTTTGTTATAAATAAGAGCATGCAATGAAGAAGAATGGCTTATCTCACCTTCCATTTTGGAATTCCTGTAATCCAAGAAATCCTATCGATGTCCCAGAGGAGAAAATGAATCTACAAACCCTTTGTTTTCTATGAGACATTTATAGATTCCAGCAAGTTAACAAAATGCTTTTCAGTTCTGTTTATTTCTTCTGAGAAAAAAATCATTGATAAGTAACTTATATAACATATCCTATACAGGTTCAAGAGAAAGTTGTCAACTGATAATTCTCCCAAATGCCATGTTTTGATTCTGTTTAATAGATAACATTTTAATTGAATTAATTAGTATTTGAGTAAACATAACTTAGAACTTGTACATATGCATTGCCGTGAAAAAGCGCAAGCAAAGAAAACCATATTATTTTCAATTTCTGGCATTACTGATCTAGGGAAAGTGAATAGCATCTATGAAATTACAGAAAAAGTATTTTAACTCAAGGGGTAATGTAATACAAATACTTAATATTATTTTTTCTCATAATTCTGAAATTATCATTGCCTGATGTAGTCATTAGATTTTCCCAATGGATCGTGACTGTCTGGGAATTTACATGGTTGTCATTTTTTCTAGTTTATTCTGTTACTCCACAGACAGTGAGTGCTTAGCACCTAGTTTGTACTCAAAAAGCTGTTGTTGAATCGAACTCACAAACTTATAGTGGTAAAATGCAGCACCGCCTTTATTGTTTTTTTGGCATTTGGTATATTGCTTCGTACATAATAAATGTTTAAGCAGTGTTTCACTTCAAACTGAAGTCAGTCAGTCATACCTGTAGTGCACATTGCTCAGAATTATCATATACTATTTGAAACATTATAGCAAACCTCGTTTTGATTGTTGCTTTTATTTGACTTCCTAATAGTATGAAATTTATTTCATTTGACCTACAACTGTTTGAAATGTGACATGAGAGTCAATAATCTCTGCTCAACTACCAAGAATAAATTTATTTCCATCACCAGTAGGTGAGAGTGGGAAAAGTTTTGATATAATGTCTTTTTCATGGTGGGTATATTGTAATCAAATTATTGAGAGATAAAATATTTTATGCACCATCAATATAATGCATTTATGTTTTCATTTATAGTAACATATTTTATTAAACCATAGCACTAGTTGAACTTAATGATAATATACTTATTTAAAGGGCTCAGATAGATTAGAACATTTAAAAAGTTAATATTATATGACACATGTCATTTTAAGGTAAAAGTGATTCCATTTTTGCATCATGTTTATATATCATTTTAAGTAATGTATCAATGGACATATTTACTTGTGAGTATTGAAAAGTTTAACATCTTAGGTTAATTTTTTAAATATATTTTATTGATTGTTTTCGGAGAGGAAGGGAGAGGGATAGAGTTAGAAACATTGATGAGAGAGAAACATCAATCAGCTAGCTGCCTCCTGCACACCTCCTACTGGGGATGTGCCCACAACCAAGGTACATGCCCTTGACCGGAATTGAACCTGGGACCCTTCAGTCTGCAGGGCGATGCTCTATCCACTGAGCCAAACCGGTTAGGGCTTAGGTTAATTTTTGTTACCTTACAGGTTCAGGCTGGTAGATACTATTTTAAAAATAACTGAATTCAACAGGAATGCCACTGGAAGAAGTGATTCATCCACATATTCATGGCTTAGTAAAAGACAATGTGAAAACTTGTCATAAATGCTAAGTTTAACTTAGGAAATTTTCATTCTAACCAAAGATGGAGGGAAAAAAAAAAGTCTTAGACATTATTACCTGATTTCTATGTATGTGTCTATCATTCTTTTTGAATTTTGAATTTTGTTTCTCCTTTAGAAAATAATTTTCTCTGGTACATTTTATTTATATCTCCACAGACCATCTCCTGAGCCGTGAGGGCGTACCGGATGTATTTATCGATGGGCTGTACCAATTCTACAACATTGCCTGGAAGTGGAAAATGGCAACTGGGTCCAGTATAGTAGTTAACTGGCATAGCAACATCAGCGCAGGTTATCTTTATAAACACCCCTCCTTTATAAATGACTACCTTTACATTCTTTTTGCCAACTTTTTCCTTTTCCTTGGGTATGCATTTTATACATTTATATTTAGTCAGAAATGTCCCTTATCCTTTTACACCTAATTTCATTTGAATATCAAAGTGGTATAATATTCATAAATGTTTTATATGTTGCATAATCTATCTCATATGCTCTCCGAAAAAGTAAGAACTTTTGCCTTTTCTCAAGTAGCTTTAACTCTTGCTAAAAAAAAAAAAAAAAAATAGTGTTGTAACTATATTTGAAGTATTTTCTACTCTTGATACTTTTAAAATAGTTTTCATGGTCAAAGTACATATAACTCAACATTGAAAGTATAGATGTTTTATACATATATGTAATATTTTTTTGAAAATGTGGATTGTTTAAAACCTCATTGGGTCTTACATACAAGGAACAAATGGGATATTTAATATGATATACTTAAAATGCTTGAATCACCTATGTTGTGGTTTTAAGGTACCTTTTAGATTTCTGTCTTAGCATAAAATAATAATAACAAATAGTAAAATCATTAATAATAATAATAATAATAATAATAATAATAAACATTTGTTGATTCTCTTTTTAGGACTGCTACAAGCTGAATGTTGTGTCTTTCCAACATTTCTCTGGTTGAAGTTTAATTCCCAGTGTGATGGGGTTTGGCGACGGGACCTTTGGGAGGTGATCAGTCATGGGGTAAAGTGATTAGTGCCTTTATAAACGAGACCCCCAGAGAGCTCCCTAGCCTCGTCGGCCACACGGAGATACTGTGGGGAAATGACCATCTGGGAACCAGGAAGGGGGCCCTCACCAAGTCTCCCACACCTTGATCTTGAACTTCCAGCCTCCAGAACTGTGAGACATAAATATCTCTTGTCTAAAGCCACCCACTCTGTGGTATTTTGTTACAGAAACCTGAACAACTGAGATAAGGCCAACTTTTAAGAATTTCAGTTGAGCATCTGATTTAATTTTCAAAATACTTACCTGGACATTATTACTCTGACTATTTAAGGATAAAGGAACCAAAAACTGAGACACTGAGACACTTACCTGTTCAAGTTCACATCATACACAGGGTTGGGCAAAAGGAGATTTACAGCTGTGTTTATGGAAAGTGACATGCAGATTATGTTAAAATGCAAAAGCTTTACTAACTCTGTTTCATGTACTCACAACTATGAACCTACTTTTCCCCACCCATGTATGAGAATGAGAATTTAATCCCAAGGCACTTGAGTCTGTGTATTTTTCCTTAACTAGCATGCATGCTACCTCCGTAACTATCTAACTTAGCACAGTTTTTCTGCTAAAGAGGCATGCATAAGACTTCTTAAAGTATGCAAATGAGATTAATGAAAAGAGGAAATGCGGTCTTCCAAGGGTAAGGTTAGCAGAGGCAAGTCAAGGTCAGCCATTCCCATGAAATCAATATTCTGTACAATCAAAGAGAAGCAAGGGTATGGGCTCAAGAAGTCTGCTGCCTGTCATCTTTCTCTGTTCCAAAATTATCTTCGTGCCTGGTCTGATTGTCATTTCAATTGAAAAAAGAAAAATTAGCAAAAAAAGGTAATTATTTTTAACGGTAAAAAATGATCAATAAGATCATTATATTTTCGTGAAATGGAATGGACAGAGTTAAAGAAAACAAGGCAAAGAAAATGCAAACTCTAAGAGTGTAAACGCTGAGGTGCCTGAAGGGAAATGGTGTTTAGGAGACAACAGGTAGAACATAAGGCAGAGAAGCCTGGGGCAGAAGAGAGTTGGCAGATCTTTGAAGAACAGAGAGAATAAGGAAAAGAGAAATTAGTACCTGATATGAATATAAAAGCAAAACAAAGGAAAAGAAAAAAAAAATACAACTGCAAGTCTAAAAGATGGCAATTGAAGGATAGTGATATATTTGAAGATCCAAATGAAAGCATATTTAAATACTAAAAATAGATTCATAAGTAATTTGCTTACAAAATTGAAAATACTTTTACCAATTCATTTAACTTCTTCTAGGGTGACCTACATAAGGTGGAAAAACATGCAAAATGATAAGCAAAGGCAAACTGATTACAGACAGGTATCTTCCATATGTCATGTGAATGACACTATTCAATGAGTTTAATTTTCAAATATTACTCTTTATTTTTAACTGTGGAAAATATACATAAAATTACTACTCTAGCTAATTAAAGTATATATTCCAATGCATTAAGTGTATTCACATTGTTGTGCAGCCATCGTCACCATATGTTTAAGTAACGTATTTCATATTTCAAGAAAATTAAGCTACTGAGTATTATCTTTACAGAATTTTATGCATATGCACACCAATGTAATTTGAGGACTGTAACTAAGATTCCCAGCCCTTCATTAACGGGCCCCAACTTACCGACATACTGTATACTGCTTCTGCTTCTACACTTCCATTTAAACAATACTGTCTTAATTTTCTTCAGATATATTTAAAAAATACAAATGTTTCAATAGATAGAAATTAAAGAAAACAATAGGGAGATATTCATGTTTTAGAGAAATAATATAGCCACTATAGTCTAAAATCAGTATTTGCAAAAATGAAGAGCTATGGTCAACATTGCTTCTGGCCTATATCAAAACTTATCGGACAGACCATTTCATAAGCCTTTGTCAATCAGTAAATGCTTTGGAATAGCCAAAAAATAGCAGCCTCATTGAAATTGCTGAAACATCTGACCCATCAATTCTTTAAGAACTTTCAAGGCATTATCATGGACTTTAAATCAAATAGAACAACTAGCATGTTTGCACTATCTCTGTTCATATGACTTGTCTGTTTATCATGAGCACTAATCATTTCCAGATCTTCATTTCAGCGAAGCTCACTTTTGCTCAGCATTGCCTTACATATGCCTACACATTTTGGATAAGATTTGCTTAATTTTAACACTTAATGGTGCTTTTAAAAACTAAAATCTGTAAATTCATCTGCATAAGCAGACTTTTGCTGATATGTATTCAACATAAGGAGAACAATTAACTTGAAAAATTATATATTGTTTATTTGGTATGAATGCTGTTGTTTTTTTTAAGAAATCTTAAGTTATCAAACAACAACAAACATAAAACAGTAAATAATAGCCTTCATTATCGAGTATTCATTACCATGGTAGGAAAGAATCAGTAATAGCAATTACCTGACATTACACTCCTGAGAATTTGAGTCTCTGTTCTATTCTTGAAGTTGTAAGTAAATGGAATTACTCAGTTAAACAATTATACTTATTGAAGCTACATTCAGAAAACATCTACATGTCTTGAGAAAATAAAGTAGTATGAGAAATTGCAATTTACCTTAATTATAAATATAAAAATACAATCAGTTTAAGAACTTGCACTTTAAAGTAGGTGTATTATATTAATATAGAATTTAAAGCATGGTGTCAAAAATAAAATGAATTCACTGCTACCTTAGCAATGTACAAAAGAAAGAAAACACATTTTTACAAGAGATAACACGGAAATTTATTTTCCACTTGTAAAAACTATAAAAGGGCTAACCTGCTGTTAACACAGTAAAGAAACCAATTCCAGGTTAGCATGAAGGGATTGCTGTGTCAATTTATGATTCTACGTGGATAAATCATAGCTATTCCTTCTAAAATTTTTGAGCTGTGCTTAAAAATTAAATTACAAATGTATTTAAAAAGTATGTGGGGAATTTTCAGGATTATAGGATGTTAACCACTGGAGTTAAATTAGATATTAACTCTTTTTGGAAGTTATACACAATTTTAGAGAGGAAATTATACAAATGTGCACAGATATGTCAAATGTATGTTCTATAATCCTAAGTAATAGAAAAATTTAAGCTACATATATTTTATGCTTTTTATGAGAATATAATGTACATATAGAAAAGTGTACATGTACATGTACCCAAATAATTCTGGGCCTCAAGTAACAAAATTCTCAGAATAATAATAAAAGTTGTGAAAGATGTTATGTTATACTCTGTGAATATATTAATTTTCAGTAAAAAATAATGTATTTTCTTGAAAAATGTATCAAAATATAATGCAAAAGCAAGTGGAAGTTGATATGATTTGAATTTGTTGAAGTGTTTTCCACATAGACTTCAAGTTGATCACCATTGTGCAGACAAATTCACAGTAGACACTGTGTGTGTGTGTGGGTGCGGGTATGTGTGGGTGGATGTGGGTGTGCGCGTGTGCACGTGTGATTGGCAAGATCCTTTCTAGTTTCTTGTTGCTCTCTGAAATTTATTTTACTGAGTTTCACAGCTGTTAAGACATCTGTATCTTCCAGCTGACACTCTGGATTTACGTAGTTCTGTAGTTACAAATTTCATTTTTACTTTAAATGAAAAAAATCATGATTAATACTTCTGTAAGAACCCATTCTGATTCATTACTTTTTAAGAAAACATAGTTCTCATACATATTTTCTAAAAAATAACTTGCTTTATTGAATTTCAGCTTTTATTTAACCAAGAAAATGATAATTTAAAATTCTTATCATCATGCTGGAAAATCTTTGTGGAGTATAGTTGTTAGAGGAACAACGGCATATTGAAAAGTACTTGTAATTCCTATTAAATACAGAATTACATGTGTTCGATTAACAATGAAATACAAAACTACTGATAAGACACAATAGAAAAACATTTTAAAATTAGAAAATATAGACTTATTTTAAATCATTTAAAAATTACTAAGCATGACATTTTAAAAGAATAAAAAAACAGAAATTGAAAGTTTTCTTTCTCATTACTTATATATTTCCCATTCTTAAATTAGTTACAAATGAAGGTCACAGGAAAAATGCAAAATCATAATTAAAATATTCTCTCTTGACAAAATATCAACTCTTTACCTGGAATAAAGAGGCATATATTCATTTTATGATTATTGGATCTACTCTACTATATACTAATTAAAACGTTAGCTCTAGCCAGTTTTCCTCAGTGGATAGAGACTGGCCTACAGACTCAAGTTTGATTCAGGTGAAGGGCCTTGGTTGCAGGGCCAGGTCAGGGCTTATGCAGGAGGCAAACAAACGATGTGTTTCTCTCACATTGATGTTTCTCTCCCTTCCACTCTACAAAAAAAACACAAAAAAACAAAGGAAAAATATCCTTAGGTGAGAATTAAACAAAAAAAAGTTATGCCCCCCAAATATTATCCTACCTAATAAAAGAGTAATATGCAAATTAACCATCATTTTGCTACACCCACCAGCCATGCCCACCGCCCACCAGCCAATCAGAGCGAGTATGCATATAAACCCAACCAAGATGGGTACAGTCACATAGAGCAGGAGGGAGGCTAGGGTTGCCCCCGGCAATGGAAGAACCAAAGCTTTCTGCACGCCCTGGCTGGCCCAGGCCTCCGCTTAAGGCTACAAAGTTTCAATTAAAGAAGATACACAACCCCCAACAGAAATGACTGCCAGCCACGGAGCGAGCAGGAGGCTTGGCTCCGCTCCAGGCTACAAAGTTTCAATTGTAGAAGGTAAATAAATTCCAGATACCAGGGCATCCACTTGGGTCGCTAGGGGGCGTGGCTGGCCTGCAAACCTCCACAGGCCCCTTGCTCAGGCCACCCCACACCCCAAGAGAACACCCACCCTGATCCGGGATACCCTTCAGGGCAAACCAGCTGGCCCCCTCCGGTGTACCAGGCCTCTATCCTATCTAATAAAAGAGTAATATGTAGATTGACCATCACCCCAACACACAATATGGCTGCCCCCATGTGGTCAAAGATCCTGCCCTCATGTGGACACAAGATGGCCACCACAAGATGGCCAGCGGGGGAGGGAAGTTGGGAGGCACCAGCCCTGCAAGGGAGGGCAGTTGAGAGGGATCAAGGCCTGCAAGGGAGGGCAGTTGGAGGCGAGCAACCCTGCAGGGGAGGGCAGTTAGGGGTGACCAGGCTGGCAGAGGAGGAATGTTGGGGGCAAACAGGCTGGCAGGGGAGCAGTTAGATATCAATCAGGCTGGCATGGGAGTGGTTAGGGAGTGATGAGGCTGGCAGGCAGAAGCGGTTAGGGGAAATCAGAAAGGCAGGCAGGTGAGCAGTTGGGAGCCAGCAGTCCTGGATTGTGAGAGGGATGTCCGACTGCCGGTTTAGGCCCGATCCCACTGGTATCGGGCCTAAATGGGCAGTCGGACATCCCTTGAGGGGTCCCAGATTGGAGAGAGTGCAGGCTGGGCTGGGGGACACTCCCCCGCCCCCATGCACGAATTTCGTGCACCGGGCTCCTAGTAGATAATAACTGTATCTAACATGGAATATTATGTAATATTTATGTTTTAAAATGTATATATATATATATGCATATATATATGTACACATATATATGTAAATTTTACATAATGAATAGATTTTATATTCAAAGATTGGTGTTTTAGAGTTTAAAATATACTTTAACTTTCAATCTTATATTCTATGAATAATATTTATTACCTGAAATATTATTAATTATGATCATCCACCAGTACTTCAGCAATAGAAACAGTACTCTAGGTTCAATTCAAACTTGTTAATGTTCTACCAATAAGGTTGTACTATAACAACCTAATCAACCTAATGTTTATTTATAAATACAAAGGACATGATATATAGCTGTAGTTTTAATATGATATTAAATTCTCATTTTTTGAATATAAGTAATCCATATATAATGTACATGGAGCCTTCCAATTAATTCTGGTTTGACTTATCAGAGGGCTAAGTAAATTAACCATTTTGCTTATAACTCACTATAGTTAAAAGCTGTTGAAATAAATACACAATGAACTATGTGTAGAAAATTAAATGCATATAATCTTTTTTCATTTATTCTTTACTGCATACTGTTAGTCTTCAATTTTTTCACTATATCTTCTGAATATATTTTATTCATCTTAATTTATAAGGGTTTGATGACTCATCAACTATATTGAATAGTAAAAGAAGGAAATTGATATTTATTAACTACTATATCCTTGATGCTATATTGGATGATTTACTCTCACTGTATCAACTAATATTTAAAATAATCCAGAGACTTTTATATCACCAGAATAAAAAGCTGATATTCATAAAGATTATGTAAACTGCCAAAGCTTCAAGGTACCATTACATCATGCTGTTTCATCACAAAGGGAAATAGTGAAATCTTATACAAAGAAAATCTGAGGGTAGACATGGTTCCTATAGATGGAGGTGTAGTTTTGATAAGAATACATACTGTGAATGGTGCTATGCAATGAGCTGAAGTAAATAAATTTCAAACAGAGACAATGTAATACCTTGAGAAATGAGGCTGGATGAGTAAGAAATAAGTGACCTACACTTATGGGGCCATGAGAAACAGATTTTCTCATTTTGTGCGGAGGTTTAGGACTAAGACTCAAGGGTAAAATGGAAAGTAAAGACAAGGTAGCACTAACTTGTTATCATTCTTTACACTAGTACTAGTGGCCCGGTGCACAAAATTCGTGCACATTAAAAGGAGATTAATTAGAGGAAATATTTTAATATTGCTATTTTGCCCTTTCTCTATAATAGAAGTGTCAGAGATGAAAGAAAATTAGTCAAATGTATATGAAAATCTTCCTCCTCTCAGAGTATGGGGTGCACTGCAGGACCCAGAGTCAACTCCCCACACACCCGTGGAGCCCCCAAATCACGCGAGACCCAGACTCAGCTGGCCCCACCCCCATGGGGCATGATCCAGACCCGGCCGGCCCCACCCTTGTCAAGCTCCACCAGGCAGGAGACACAGCCTCAGGTTCCCTGGCCCAGCACCGGGTGGGAGGCGCAGTCTCAGGTCCCCCATCAAGCCCCTCTGGGTGGGCGGCATAGCCTCAGGTCCCCTGTCAAGCCCCGCTGGGCAGGGGGCGCAGCCTCAGGTCCCCCAGCACACACCTGGTGGGGGGCGCAGACTCAGGTCCCACAGTGCACCCTCAGGTTCCCTGGCCCTGTGCCAGGGTGTGGGGCATGGCCTGAGGTCCCTGGCCCAGGCAAGGAAGAGAGCCTTGAGGTTCCCTGGCCCAGGCAAGGAAGAGAGCCTTGAGGTTCCCTGGCCCAGGCCAGGGGTGCAGCCTGAGGTCCCCCGTCATGCCCCACATGGCGGGGGGCACAGCCTCAGGTGCCCTGACCCAGCGCCAGGGCGGGGGGCGCAGCCTGAGGTCCTCAGACCCTGGCTGGGGCAGAGGATAAGCCTTGAGGTCCCTGTCAAGCCCCGCTGGGATGGGGGGTGTGGCCTCAGGTCCCCCGGCCCGAGCCAGGGTGGAGGGTGAGGTCTCAGGTCCCCCATCAAGTCCTGCTGGGCGGGGGGGCATGGCCTGAGGTCCCCTGTCCAGCCCAGCTGGGCAGGGGGCATGACCTCAGGTCCCACGGCCCGGCACCAGGGCATGGGGCTCAGTGGCCTCAGGTCCCCTGGTCTGGTGCCGGGGTGGGGGGCGTGGCCTGAGGTCCCCTGGCCTGGCATTGGGGCGGGGGTGTGGCCTGAGTTCCCCTAACCTGGTGCCGGGGCAAGGGTCATGGCCTGAGGTCCCATCAAGCCCCACCAGGCGGGGGGGCGCGCAGCCTCAGGTCCCTGCCGATTGCTTGCTAAGGCTCGTAACCGGAACTCCACCTCCAATGTCGGTGCAGCCATCTTGTGTTACGGAATCCCTGCCTACGCTGTTGGCGCAGCCATCTTGACCTTTACAGTGTGACAGTCAATTTGCATATTCCCTATTTATTAGATAAGATATAAAATCTTGATAGAATTTGGCATACCATTTTGGTGTTTCTAGTCAAGTATAAATATTACCGATAAGTTAATTGCTATTCACCAATATAGAATTCCAATTTGAAGGACTCTATATCAAAATATGTACATATAATTATAGACATTGAAAAAATGATCCATCACTTGAGTCTAAGTGGATTTATATTTTAGTTGAGAGATGAAGTTTTGTAAATTTAGGAATTCAATAAATTATAATACAAAGCATAGAGTAACCAAAATGCAGATTTAGCATATTTATTAATAAGATAGAATTATAGTGAGAAAACACACACAGGATAAGATACATTTACTTTAAGAAAAATGAATACATGGCAGTGTTGTTGTTGTTGTTTTTTTTTTTTTTTTTGTTTTTTTTTTAAATCTGGAGTGAGATACCTAAAACTGTGATTAAACTAAAAATATAATCAGTGAAAATAACAGGAAATGTCATGTATTTTGGAAAGACAACACTTTACTGATCATGGAAGTTGGTCAAAAGACTGACTAGCTTTTAAATTTATCATTACAATTTTACTAAACTATAAATGATGAATATGAGAATATATTCCATTTAGTCAGGTATTCCTTCAAATATCTCCACAATTAATACTTTAAAATGTTTCCAGTAATTGATCATATTAATTTTGGGGTATCTACCTATAAAATTCTATTGGGTTTGTTTCCAATGTATTGAGAGTGAACCATTGAATATATATATTCATATATCTCAGGATGATAATATATCTAAACTAGAGGCCCAGTGAACAAATTCTTTCATGGGTGGGGGTCCAGCTGGCCCGGCCCCAATTGGGGCAGATCGGAGCCGGGCCTGTCAGGAAGAGGAGATGGCAGGAGATTGGGGTCGGGGGTGATTGGGGGCAGGGCTGGCCGTGAGGAGGGGCTGTGGGTGATGGGCCGGCCAGCCCCACCCCTGAATGGGGAAGGGGGGCTGATCAGGACCAGCAGCCGGGAGAGGGGCCATGGGTGGTTGGCTGATGGGCCTTGACCCTGATCACAGTGGGGGGCCTATTGGGGGCAGAGCTGGCTGGGGGGATGGGTTGTGGGCTGATTGGGGTCTTAGGGTGTGAGGCTGGCCAGGTGGAGGGGCCACAGGTGGTTGGCTGGCCGGCCCTGCCCCTGATTGGGGTGGGGGGCCCATCTGGGGTGGGGCCAAGCCGGGAGAGGGGCTGCAGGAAGTTGGCCGGCCAGCCCCACCCCCGATCTGGCCAGTTCGCTGCCTGCAGTGGGGGTCATAGAGACTGGTCTTTCCGTTTGTTCTGGCATTCTGGTCGCCAGCTTTTTATATATATAGATAAGTAAATATTATTTATAATATAACTTATAATATATATGAGTATAAATTATCTAAATCTTACAATGAAATTTATTCACAAACATTTGCTAGGCAATAAGTAATTACTAAGGACATTTGATCATTCTGCTGGTAACACTCTGGGAGGTGGGGAAGCATTTATATGTAAAGAAAGAAGAAAATTAATATTCAGATAAAACATTTAAGTATATATGCAAAATAATAAGAGGCTTGCCATCTTATTCATATTATGTGATATTGATTATGAAAAAAATTATCACTATGCTATTCACTTGCAGTATTTAGGTGATTTCTGTAAGAACCAATATTAGAAAAAGCTTAGAAATACTAGTAGCCTTGTCAGTGTTGATTTTGACAAGTCAGCATGGAGGTGTCTCCATCACTCCGTGAATTCTGGGGATTGATATAAGGCTTTGATTCGCTTCTTGTCAATCAATATTTCATTGTTCACTTACAATAAATTCAACAGTATAAAGATGTGCTCCCCCAATCACTTGCCCTTTGATTTGTTTTGTTTTTCTTGTTCCAATTGTTAATTCTCTTCAAAGTCTTCAGCAGTTAACACATTTTTTTTACATTATCCCATAGATTGTATAGAAATTATATTGCATACATTTAAAAATATTTTATGTTTTCTCCTAAACACATTACATATTCCTGAAAATACTGATATTGATACAGTCTGGAGAATTCACTGAACTTGCAAGCCAAGTCTACTATTTAAAGATTCATATTTTTTGCTTGTGTCTATTAAACACAGTGTATCTTTGCAAATATCAAAAATCTGACTATTCTGGGCTCTCATCCTTAAAGAAAGCTCGTATCTGTAGTTACTCATTTTACAATGTTTGATTCTAGAAACTAAGTTAAAAAAATTGAATTATTTCTAGATAGTTCTTTAAAAGAAAAAAATAGCTTTAGTTTAAATTATGAATGATCTGCTAAAATCTAATTCTTTAGTATTTTTAGCTATTCTGTGATAATATGCACTATATTAATTTTCTAAGTATTTGTAAATACCCTCACACTTTTAATGCTTTCACTCTTATTTTTATTGTCATATTTAGAAAATATATTATTTTCATAAACAGTGCTCATTATACAAACATTAATTGAACACCTATAATGTGCTAGATATTGTTCTAGGTACAGAGGTTACATCAGAAAATAAGATAATCCTTGCTATATTATATTTTATTTTTTCTATAAGAAGTTCTTAATACTTAATTCTTTAGTGCACACCATTACTGTTTGGTATTATTAGACATCAATAACCTCAAGATTAAGCCAAAATCTTCATACATAAATTTCTAACATGTTTATTTTAACTTATATGTGTTTCCCTCTAAGTGGATTATCTCTCATGACACATCTCTTTAAAATATGTATAAAAATAAACAGTTTTTAAAACCAAGAAAAAAAAAATCATTGCATACACCTACAAAAATTAAGAGTGGTGCAAAAATTATGCACAGCCAGCAAAACTAGCAAAATTAATGTGCTGATTCTAACCAGATTTGCAAAAATGCAAATACTGCAGTTTTATCTCACAGTTTAAAGAGATAAATTTCAAGAAAAGACCAATACTTTTTTTTCTTTACAAAAGTAATAGTAAGCTTAAATAGTTCTTGATACCAAAATATTTGTAACAGCAAAATTTGAAGGGACTGTCAGATTTTATTTTTTTTTTCAATAAGGTACACATTTTCCAAATATCTTTGACATAAGAATATATTTATCTTTATATTTTTACAGGGCTATTATTGTTTACATTATTTACAAATACTACTGACTTTATAAATAGGAACATATAGTTTCCACAATGCATTTTATAGCTTAACTACTTGATGCTCATTAATTTGCTTTTGTGTATGAAATAAGGAATCTAACATTAAAACTGGTTACAAAAAAAACACCCATAAACAAACCTGTTTACAAATCAGAATTTAAGGTAGCGAAGTCCTCAACATGCTCTCAGGATATTTTAAAGAACATCTTTTCCATATAGCAGCATAATAAATCAAATATCTAGTGAGGCTTCATGTTTCGTAATATAAGCAGAGCTGGGATTTGCTATAAACGCAGATTCCGTTCTAACTATAAGATAAAAGGGAAGAAATAATTTCCTTGAAAAGGTATAATCATATGAGAAAGATACTTGTTATGTTTACAGTTTTAAAAGTGTTTTCTTTCAGCTCACTATGGAATTCTGAGCATGAAAGGATTTTAAAATATGGAAGATAAACTGGTAGAGGTCAAACAAGATTACTAGTTTAAAATTTTTTATCCAGAAGAGATAGAATAACAATAACATGAAACACCAAGAGATAAGATTATTTCTTCCTCTAACAATGAAATTCACCAGATATATAATATACAACCCTTGGCTTGAGAAGGGTCTGTTCAAGAAGCAAAAGAAAACAATACAACAGAAAATCAAATAAAAGTCAAGTAATGCAATTCAAAGATATTTAAGTGAAAACAGGCTAAAATTAAACTTGATGTTATTACATACAAATTGGAAACTAAAGATGGAGATTATAAAAATTTCTAGCAGGTAAGTGGCAGCTGAAATACAGAGTAAAGGCCAACATAAGGATTTTCTACCTTTAGTTGCATCAAATTGTGACAGTATAGATGCAGAGATTATGGAAGATATGTCTATGTCTATATCTTTACCTGGATAGATGGATGGATGGATGACAGACAGGTAGGTAAGTAAGTAGGTAGGTAGGTAGGTAGGTAGGTAGCTAGGTAGATAGGTAGATAGGTAGGTAGATAGATAGATAGATAGATAGATAGATAGATAGATAGATAGATAAAATGGGAAACAAACATATATGGGTAATGAGGAAGAAATGATACAGTAGTAAGAACCAAATATCGGAGGTCCAATAGAAGGCATTAAGGAGAGGATCAAAAGATTAGGCAGATAAATAGTAAGAAACATTCTCTGGAAGAAATGGAAATGTGGAGTAAAATAAATATGTCAGGAGAAAATAAAAAATAAAAACAAAGAATTTATAGTTAGTGGATTTTTATATTTCATTGAGCTAGGTCATCTATACAAATAAGAATATAGCCATCAGGAACTCAAGTTGAGGAGAGCTGTAAAGCTTCTAAGAAAAACTTAAAGTCTGTGATTAAAGTCTGTGTTTACTTAGTGGTTGCCACTGGAAATATTTTCTTTCACAAGAACCTGGTAATGCCAAGGACTATTATATAGAGCTAGGAGATGTTTTAATATCGTAAATGTCAACAACTATTTTATAAGACTCAGAATTTATTTTTATATCATGGTTTAGAAAAATGATACCATTTCAAATATACAGACAATACTTCATAATACGTTTTTTTTTAAAGAAATGGTCAAACTAGACATTCTGTAGAAAATATATTTTTTTTATTGATTTCAGAGAGGAAGGGAGAGGGAGAGAGAGATAGAAACATCAATGATGAGGGAGAATCATTGATCAGCTGCCTCCTGCACGCCCCCTACTGGGGATCAGGCTAGCAAACTGAGCATGAGCCTTGATTGGGAATGGAACCATGAACTCCTGGCTCATAGGTCAACACTCAACCATTGAGCAACACGTGCCAGGGAAGGAATTCTTATTCTGGAAAAAAACACCAACATTCCTCTCACATTGACTGCACCTATAAAATCTAAATAAATTCACTGAACAACTCTTTGAGGTTTCTCTAACTCAGATATCAGCAGGCAGATTGGGGAAAGCATCAAAATCCAAAGAACTAAGGAAATGGTAGTAAATTTTGCATGTTTCCCCCTCAGGCATTCACTTGCCTGAAACTGAGAACTGCAGAGAGAGGTCCCAGAGAAACTGTCTGTTTCTGGCTTGAGAAATGGAAAAGGAAACCCCTAAATGCAGAGAGAGTGAGAACGACCCCCCCATGTTTTCTCTTCTTTTTCTGTATATACTGACACCCCATACCCAGGCCATCCGATGCTGGGTGTGACGGTGGCAACAAAAGCAGCTAACTGCTGAGGCAGAAACTCCAGAAGAGTTTAACTTATTTCTAATTAAATGGAGGCTGTGTTTGCAATAACATGGAATCCAACACATTGCTTTTTTTTTTCTTTCTCTGTCTTCCAGGCTCTGCGCCGCAATCACAGCAGTGATTATAATCTAAAACCTAAGACCCGGCACACCACAGAGAGGAGACAGCAGTGGGAGAGTTTGGAACAGCAAGGCTGTTCCTGAATTGCTAGGCTGATCGCAATCTGCCCATGTGTGTGCCACGTCCCTAGTTAGGATGTGAAAGCCTGCCAACGCTGAGGCAATGTACAGAGCCCCTAACACACTGCAAAGAGCAAGAGTTACTCCAGATACAGCCAGAGCACTTAATAAAAACAAAAGCAGAAATCAATGAAATTATTTAGAGGAAAACACAAAATTGGTTTCTTTGGAAATGATTAATAAAGTTTATAAACTTCTTAGCAAGACTGATAAAGCAAAAGGGAATAAAAAGACACATTATAAAAACCAGGAATAAAAAAGTGGTCTCATTACAGACCCTGCAATTCTTAAATAAATATTACTGTAAAGCTAATTCTAATGACTGCTGTAAACAACTCTATGCACTATCAACATGCTGCCCAAAATGAAACAAATGATCTGAATATAACTTATTAGTTAAACCAAATTTATAGTATAAAAATGTGCAAAACGATATCTCGGCAATATCTGGATTAGAAGATTCATCAACTATTTTGTGAACAAATACTTCAGATTCTACACAATCTCTTCTAGAAGGTGGAAAAGAACGCTCCCAATTCATTTAATCCTGAAAACTACACAAAGACGAAACAAAAGGGGGAAAAGAGTTACAAGCCAATATCCTTCATGAAATTAGACACAAAAAACTCCTCAGTAAGTTTTTAAAAATTAAATTTGGAACTATATAAAAGGATGAATACAGCATAACCACATAGGATTTATTCTAGGAATGCAAGGCCTGCGTAATATTTGAAAACTAGTTCATGTAACCCACCACAGCAGCAGTCTGAAGAAGAAAACACCACATGGCCATAATTATATCTCACATCAAACTTAATGGGAAAGTGATAACATTTTTCCATTGAGAGAAAGGCAAGGATATTCTCTCTTAACACCCCTACTAAACCTAGTGATGAAAGTCCTAGCAGGGGCAATAAGGCACTGAAAAGAAATGAATCCATGTAGATTGTAAAGGAAGAAATAAACCAGCTTCCATATTGGACAACATGGTTGTCTATGCAGACAATCCAAAGGAACTTGCATAATAGCCCCAAGAACTAATAAGTGAGTTTAGATACACAGTTAGCACACAAAAATCAATTTCATTTCTACATGCTTAGCAATGTACAATTGGATATACCAACTTTAAAAAAATGTATTTATATCAGCCCCAGCAAAAGTTAAATACTTAGTCATAAATCTGTAACAAATAATGTACAACATCTGTACACTGAAAAATAAAATCAAAGATCTAAATACATGAAGAGGACTTTGCAGACACCACCGCCCCGGAGTCCCCCATGACCAGCCATGGAGTACCCCGCTGTGTTCTTCGACATCCCTGTAAACCTTGAGCCCCCGGCCAGCATCTCCTTTGAGCTGATGGCCGACAAATTTCCAAAAACAGCAGCAAACTTCGGTGCTCTGAGCACTGGGGATAAAGGGTTTGGTCATCAAGGTTCCCACTCTCACAGAATCATTCCAGTATTTATGTGCCAGGTGATGACCTCAGAGGCATGATGGCACAGGGGTCAAGTCCATCTATAGGGAGAAATTCGAGGATGAGAATTTCACCCTGAAGCATAAGGGTCCTGGCATCTTGTCCATGGCAAATGCTGGACCTAACACAAATGGATATTTGGGAGGAAAATGCTTTCCCCCAATATTTTCAGAGTGTTAATCAATTTCATGACATTTACCTTTTAAATATGTACTGTTTCTCAATGTTATTAAAGTAAAAAATCCCTGTCCTCACTTCCTCGCTACATGAAACATTGATTTAGTGTCTGGTAAATAATATATAACTAGTGTAGTTAAGGTTGCAGGAAGAATAATGATATTGCTATAACATTATCTTGTTTTTATTGGCAAAAATTTTTCACTTCACACACTCCAAGACAGATATGCTGCCTTGACAGTTAAAAATATGGATAAAACTATTGTATTTTGTAATCTTCACCGCTTTTCAGAACTAAGGTTATTATGAACACTTTTCATGTATGTTATCAATAAAAACAAAACCAAAACATTGATGTGTTTGAGTTTGCATGTAAGGCATGATAGTAAGCTGACGTTTTTCCAATATTTTTTGGTAGACTTGCTATAGTAACAGCTTTTCTGGAAGTAGTTAAAATATGTGTATTCTTTCATTAATTATCCTTTTAAGGAAAATAGGAAGTTGTATTATAATTATGCAATGAGTATTTTTAAAGCTTTTCTTGAGGTGACGCATGCTCTTAATATTACATTGTGAATCAGCATTTTCAACTTTAAAAAGAAAAAGTAAAGCCTTAGCTGGTTTGGGTCAGTGGATAGCTTGTCGGCCTGCAGACTGAAGGGTCCCAGGTTCGATTCCAGCCAAGAGCACATGACCGGGTTGCAGGCTTGGCCCCTAGTGGGGGGCGTGCAGGAGGCAGCCCATCAATGATTCTCTCTCATCATTGATGTTTCTATCTCTTCCTCTCCCTTTCTCTCTGAAATAAATAAATTATATTTAAAAAAATAAATTAAAAAAAGAAATCTTCCTTTTTGAGCACTAAAATTATACTTGGACCTAAGACCCTTATGGCTTAATCACCTTCATTTTTTTACTTTGACTATAAATATTTTTGTATCATTCTATGCCCTCACTTACATATCTCACAGGGACATTAAATCGAGCATATAACAATCACACTCATTAGCTTTTTTCACAAATGTGGTTCCCTTGCAGATTTCACTATTTTTTAAATGAATTCACCACTTTCCCTCCAAAACTGGGAGTCGTCCTTAAAACCCTCCATTCTCATCACTCCATTACTCCTGTATGTCTTTAATTTTGTCATTTGTATATTCTGAATATTCGTGCAAGCCTTCTAGTTTTCTCCATTTCCACCACCTCCATCTAATCCAAATGCTTGTCGTTTGTTTTTATGGTGACTCTTGCAGTGACCTTTTGGCTGAATTGCTTCCATTCTAATTCTCTTTACTCTTCACATGCAGCCACAGCTGTTTAACCATAAGAAAAATGAGTTTTCTCATCCCACCTCAAAAATTAATGAAAGGCTTTCCATTGTTCTTAACATAGTCACTACATTTTTTATCAGAAGCTACTGTGCAAACTATGTTTTAACCTCCACCCCTGCCTATGACTTCACACATGTACTTTCTTCTTTCTTATCCTCATCTCACATCATGCTACGCATACTTTTTACTCTTGTGCACTCTTCACAGGTCAGATTACCTGTGGGAAAACCTGTGAGTGTTTTCCCACAGGTTAGTTCCTCCAACTCCTCCCAATCCTGCCCTGATTCTCCATGACTTGGGCATATTTACAAGTTGTTGTGTCTTAACATCATATACTTCCCTTCTCTGCCATTTACTGCCGCTGACATTTCCACTGATGGGTACTTTCATCTAGAGCAGTGGTTGCGACCCACAGGTTGAGAACCGCTGCTGTTGAGCCTAAGACCATCGGAAAACACAGATATTTACATTACAATTCATAACAGTAGCAAAATTACAGATATGAAGTAGCAACGAAAATAATTTTATGATTGGGGGTCACCACAACATGAGGAACTGTATTAAAAGGTCGCGGCATTAGAAAGGTTGAGAACCACTGCTCTATGTGGAGGTTCAACAGAAGCAGGTTGGAAAGGAGATGGAGTAAAAATCAATCATATCCACTACAGCCAATTTAAAAAACAGTAACTCAATCTTAAAAAAAAAATACAGCAACAGCTCTGGCCAGAGTGGCTCCCGTGCACCTTAAGGGAAAGATTCACTGTCAGGGCACATGTCCAGGTTGCTGGCTTGATCCTCAGTAGGGGGCCTGGAAGAGGCAGCCCATCAATGTTTCTCTCTCTCCCTCTCCTTTCCTCTCTCTCTCTAAAAAAAAAAATCAATAAAAAATACAGCAAAAACATTATCCTAGATAATATCATTTACATCTTGCTATTGCAAAAGAAAACCCACTCAATCTTTTTCCAAAGAGACATTGAAAATCTCATCAGTCACTCTGTCCTATTGAAGTTCAGTCACATAAATTTGAAATACTGGTGGGATTTTTCTCTGTCTCTCTGGGTTCTTGGTGTTCCATGACATGATTTTCTCCCTGGACCCCATAATATGCCAAAAATAGATTCTGAATGTTCATCCTTTGCCTATGAGTTCAAACCTTTATTTGAAGATCTATTGTCTTTCATTGATTTTCCTCTTAGGGATAACTCTGACATTTTCCCAGGAATGTGATATTACCTAAATATTCCTTCTAGGAAAGTGTTGAAAAAGATATTGGGACTAGAAATCAGCCTAACTTCTTTCTATCATGCAAGTTTAACCACTGGTGACTTCTGCATATTAGTGCAAATTGCTTAATGTGTCAAAAAGCCATTTCTTTGAATTAGAACTTTTTTGTATGTGTGTTTTTTATGTCTCACTTCATTTTGTATTGAAATAAATTTGTTTTAGAAATTGAGACAAGAGTTAGAGAAATTAACACTTTCACTCATACTGAACTCTACTGTGATGATTTCCGTCTCTTGCTAATTCAGTATTCATGGGCCACTTGACTCACTCTGGCCACTGAGGCATGCAACCTTATAGGGGAGCTTTTCAGAAAGTAAGCCTTTTCTTCCTTGTATTTCTTTTTGCTCCCATAAATAGGGCGAACATAGATGGTACTGACCTCTTTTCTCCTGTCTTGAAAATGAATGTACTTTTTGGAACAGAAGCAGTTGCCATGGGAATGAAAACTAACAGGCTATGATGAATAAAGCCATCACACTGTACAAAGAATACAGTGAGAGACCGAGGCTGGCATCTTTGATCAGCCAAATTCTTGTATGCTACATTTACTCCTAGATTTTGTGTTAGGTGAGGAAAAAATAATACTTATTTTTTGAGCTACTGAAAGTTAGATTTTCTGTTACTAGAATCAGAGCACATTCTTAGCCAAACCAAAGCCTAAATAAATTTGCTTACTAGCTCTGCATATGTAAATACTTATGTGTAACTTTTTAAGGTTTTTATTTTTTTTTTTTTTAAATCTTCACCCAAGGATATTTTTCCATTGATTTTTTAGAGAGAATGGAAGAGAGAAGGAAAGACAGAGAAATATTGGTGTGAGAGGGGCCTGCAACTGAGGTACATGCCCTTGACTGGAATCAAACCCAAAACCCTTTGGTCCACAGGCCAATGTTCTATCCACTGAGCCAAACTGGCTAGGGCTTAAAAGTTTTAAATAAAATCCAAACATGAATTTGTGTTTTAGAATCAACATCCACTTTCTCTCAATAAACTATGAATACATTCATTTTCAATATTCCTCCCTGATAGTATGGATTGCTAGATTTTGGCATAAGATACATCTATGTAAATTTTAAGAACTCTCTTGATTCCACGTGTGTGTGTGTGTGTGTGTGTGTGTGTGTGTGTGTGTGTGTGTGTGTGTTTTCGTATTGGCATGTTGGAGATCTTTAAATTTCCTAGATACAAACAAGGATTTTCCCCCTTCTTTAATGACATTTTTTAAACCGTCAGAAATCCAAAACTTTCATAACAATAGTATAAAAAAAAAGTGACAATAACCTAGAGCAAATATATTTAAAGGAACTTAGAAACATAGTGCCAGGATCTAAGGATTCCTGATCTGAAGAGTTAAAGAGGGCAGTATCACCTGGTGACATGAGCTTGAAATGTAGAGGATTTTAGGTGGGAGAGAGAGAAAGTTCTGTGTAAGTTGTGATGAGGAGCAAAGAACACACTTATTCATTCCCACACCCAGTGATTTGCAGAGAAAAGAGACTGCTACAACTTGAGATAACTGCAGATTCAGAAACAATATCCTTAGAGAAGGGTCAGTTTTTGGTTTACAGAAAAATATAGGAAAAATAACAATCCTATATAATAAAACCCTAATATGCAAATCGACTGAACGCAGAATGACCGGTCGCTATGACATGCACTGACTACGGGGGGCAGATGCTCAACACAGGAGCTGCCCCCTGGTGGTCAGTGAACCCCACAGGGGGAGCTCCGCTCAGCCAGAAGCCGGGCTCATGCCTGGTGAGCACAGTGGTGGTGGCGGGAGCCTCTCCCTCCTCAGCTGCAGGCGGACATCCCCAGAGGGTCCCCAGACTGGGAGAGGGCGCAGGCTGGGCTGAGGGATCCCCCCCAGTGCACGATTTTCATGCACTGGGCCTCTAATGATAATAATAATAATAATAATAATAATAATAATAATAATAATAATAGATTTCTTCATGATGAGATGTGAGTTCTAGAAAGTTTAGTGGAAAGGTTTCCATGTCTAGAGAGAGAGAGAGTACATGGGTTTGTGTTAGTGTTATGGTTGGGGGTGGCCTTAAAGGGCATGAGAGTTGAAATTTGGGAGAAATCCTAGGGTTTGGGGGCTTATTCATGGCAACTGATATAAATATGCAAAATAACATGGTGGGATTAGTCCTGGTCTCCTGACCTTATTTTGCTAAAACTGAATATTAGGGTGTGCTGATAGGAAAGAAGAACATTTCCAGGAGCAGGGAGAATGCTAATAATCCTTCCATTCCTGGTAAAGCCAGCATGAAATTCCGGAGAGGATGGTGTCTTGAGGACAGAAAGACCTTATTGTCCATTATTACTCATTTTGAATAAGGGTGTTACAAAACTAGACCTTAAAATTTTGATTTAAAAATCCAACAACATTATTACACTGAGTGAATGAAGTCAGATAAAGAAGAATACATATTATGTGATTCCCTCTGCATAAAATTTTACAAAATCCAAACTAACTATAATGACAGAAAGGTTATAGTTGTTGCCAAGAGCCAGGGCTAGGAGACAGTGAAGAGCAGGAGGCAGAGATTACAAAGGCACTTGAGGAAATCAGGGGGAACGTGGCTATGTTCCTTGTCTTGATTGGTTTGATGGTCTCACTGGTGATGGCATATGTCAGGACATATCAAATTGTATAATCTAAGTATACTCAGTGTATTGTTTGTCAATGATTCCTCAAAAGAGGCATTAAAACTTTTCAGTAAAAAAATAAAATAGATCTTAATGAGGAGCACATTTATATGAAAGAATTGCTCATGGGAAAATCTCAATATTACATAGAAGAATTTTCTATAAATGACAAGAGTGGGAAAGATACAGAAAATACTCTAGGTTGTCTGCCAGTTTGAGATGGTCTGGGAACCAACCCAAGAAACACTGCCTCAGGTTTGTTCATTTTGGAGGTTCAACCAGTCCAAATGCCTTTCGACCAATCACCCCAAGTCATTGCAAATCAAGCTAGTCTGGAGGATTGTTCGCTACTGTTCTCTAATTATTTGGCAAGTGAAATAAACTGCAGGCATGAATCAAGTAGTATATATTTTCTCAGGCTTACTAAAACGTGTAGTATCGTGTCTTGATTTGTGTCATTGGGTATTTGGGGTCTGAAAGGGAAAAAAGTAAGAGAATCATACTAAGAATATAATACTTTTAAAAGATTTTCTTGTATCTTAACAGAATATTGGTGAGAATTACTTTTTAATGCAAACACATAAAACTATGATGAACTCTAAAATTTTGGTTTGGGTGGAATCTAACAAAACCAGTGGACACCACCAAGGATATCTCTGGTCCTCCTGGACTTTCAAGGAAGTAATAAAATACCACAATTACAGGGAGGCACAATGTCATCTGGGCAAAGACAAGGAGGGCACTCAGAATCAGGTGACTCTCTTTGCATGAAAATGCAGGTAACAAAGGGACAATGATTTGTGGTCCTGGAGAATGGGGTGGGGGCAATATTAATTCCTGTCCTTAGTTGCTTAAGAATTCAGAAATGCATTTTGTTCTGTTGATTTCCTTCTTTTCTCTTACTTCTCTTTTTTTCTCCCTGTCTATATTGATCTCACCTGTGCTTTACACACATATGCATGTGCCAGCACACACACAGACTCACCACACTGTTATCATTCCCAACACAGATGCTTTAAATACTTGAATACTAAACTAGATAAAAGTTGCTCAAATCTGTTTGGCCAAGGACATCTAACAAAGCAAGTCTGTGCATAAGGTTATAGCACAAGTGTCCTGGTTTTCCAAAATTTCACGGAAAGCATTTGTATTTTTCTTCCTTTTTTTTTTTTAATTTCTCTCCTCCTTTTTTTGCACTAAGTTTCAGCAAGTTATGAATCCTTCCATTAGGACCCACTGTCTATCAAACCAGAAGTAAATAACTAAAACAGCTAGTAGAGAAAATTTGGCCAAAATATTTACACTCTTAAACAGGATCTAACCTAGTTGCTTTTTTTGTAATTAATCAAATAGGGTATTAACAATAAGCCTTTATAAAAATAGAGATTATAATGCTAAAATCCCCTTCCCATAATCAAAATTATGAAAAAGTGTAATAATGAGGGGTGTTGAATGCTGCCTTTTCCCCATGAATGCCCCATCGTTTTGTGTTGTTTAAAAACCAGAAGTATCAGTATTACCTGGAAGCTACCAAAATGTGTTTCAAAGATACAACAGCATAAGTATTAACTGGGAATTTGCTAGAAATGCAGTCTTGAGTTACCACCTAGTTCTATTGAATCAGACCTGCATTTAAATAAGACACCCATGTGATTTGTCTTCACATTAAAGTTTGAGGAAAGCTGTCACAGGAGAGCACCTGAGTTACACCGAAGAGAAATGAATGGAATATATGAATGATATTTTCTAAGTATATCCATAGTTCCTTGAATTTTTAATGAAAATGAGCAGTTGCTTTTACTCTGTCAAGATCATATTCCCGAGAGGCTATGATCCTATTGACCTCATAGTACAAAATAATTTACTAAACTGTCTAAGGAAAATGTGACTCAATCTGCCCTTGCAGCCATTCAGCCATATGAATGTTAATAAAACTGCCTTCCTCTTTATGAATAGAAAATGACAATCAGGATAAATTGTCACCTCCTCAGAACCACCTGTAAAAAGTTTCTCAAAAGTCTGATACTTGGAAGAAGACTATATTTTCTAGGTCCTCAGAATTTTTCTGGTAGTAATAACTCACCACATTCTGTTCAAAATAAGCAGATTTCAATAGTCCATCTCTATCTTCTTATATCATATCTTCCTTATTCATAAGTGCAAAACCGTAATTTGGGAGAGTTCCTGATATGCTAATGTAACTACCTAATGATTTTACCATGTCTTCCTAAACATTTATGATGCTTTAACTCAATAGCATTGCTTAATTTTAAGAAATCTACCCAGAAGTTGTCACTTAAATAATGATGGCATGCTCCTTTATACCACTGAAGATTTAGACTAATAGAGCTTTGCCCCTAGAGGAAAACTAGTCATTTCTAAATTTAGAAAGAAGAGTAAAGCGAGATTGAGGTTGGCAAGATCATGACAAAAAAAGCTATTTGTCATAATAATTGCTCAAGTTAGGGGGAAAAAAGTTAACTGTGGTATTAAGAAAACACAAACTAGCAGTAATTGCAATTACTTTATTGGTATCTTAATCTGTGATTTTTTTCTGAAACTTTTGGTTCGCATTCCCTTACATAAGTTTTGACATTATCAGTCAGTCCAACATTCTTTGTTTTTTAATATATTTTTTATTGATTTCAAAAAGGAAGAGAGAGGGAGAGAGAGATAGAAACATCAATGATGAGATAATCTTTCATTGATCAGCTGACTCCTGCATGCCAAGATGGAGACCGCAACTCAGGTATGTGCCCTGACTGGGAATCAAACCTTGACCTCCTGGTTCATAGGTTGATGCTCAACTACTGATCTACGCCAGCTGGGCCAACATTCTTAATTTATCCATAGGACCTGTATCTGATAATTGGTAAAAATTTAGAAAATTGGCATCTTATTTATATTAAAACTATGTTAAAATAATTATTTGAAAATATTTTCTAGGTAAAAGAAATACATATAGTTAAGAGTATTTAATATATATTTTGATTGTGTACCCTAAAATCCCAATTAGAATTGTCACAATGATTAAGAACCATAAAACATTGTATAATTGTTATACAATAGTAGACATAACTTTTTCCTAAAATTTAAGTAAATAAGTTTATTATGGCCATTTACTTATTCATGGCCAAGCTCATAGTGCTGAAAAACAGAGAAAAGTAATCCTACCTAATAAAAGAGTAATATGCAAATTGACCCTAACTCTGCTACACCCACCAGCCAATCAGGAGCAAATATGCAAATAAACCCAACCAAGATGGCTACAGCCACAGAGAGCGGGAGGGAGACTTGGGTTTCCGCAGCAACAGAGGAAGTCAAGCTTTCCGCCTGCCCTTGCTGGCCTAAGCCTCCACTCAAGGCTACAAAGTTTCAATTATAGAAGGTAAACAAATCTAAACAGAAATGGCTGCCGGCCACGGAGCTGGAGAGAGAGGAGGTTGGGGCCCCCGGCAATGGAAGAAGCAAAGCTTTCCGCACACCCTGGACAGCCCTGGCCTCTGCTTAAGGCTACAAAGTTTCAATTATAGAATGTACACAAACCCCAAAAGAAGTGGCTGCCGGCCATGGAGCGAGCAGGAGACTTGGCTCCGCTCCAGGCTACAAAGTTTCAATTGTAGAAGGTAAATAAATTCCAGATACCAGGGCCTCCACTTGGGTCACCAGGGGGTGTGGCTGGCCTGCAAACCACCACAGGCCCCTTGCACAGGCCACCCCACACCCCAAGGGAACCCCAACCCTGATCCGGGACACCTTTCAGGGCAAATCAGCTGGCCCACACCCGTGCACCAGGCCTCTATCCTATCTAATAAAAGAGTAATATGCAGATTGACCATCACTCCAACACACAAGATGGCTGCCCCCATGTGGTCAAAGATCCTGCCCCCATGTGGACACAAGATGGCCACCACAAGATGGCCAGCAGGGGAGGGCAGTTGGGAGGCACCAGGCCTGCAAGGGAGGGCAGTTGGGGGTGATCAACCTGCAGGGGAGGGCAGTTGAGAGGGACCAGGCCTGCAAGGGAGGGCAGTTGGGGGTGATCAAGCCTGCAGGGGAGGGCAGTTAGGGGTGACAAGGCCTAAGGGGGAGGGCAGTTGGGGGTAAAAAGGCTGGCAGGGGAGCAGTTAGGCATCAATCATGCTGGCAGGGGAGTGGTTAGGGGGTGATCAAGTTGGCAGGCAGAAGCGGTTAGGGGCAATCAGGAAGGCAGGCAGGCGAGCAGTTGGGAGCCAGCAGTCCTGGATTGTGAGAGGGCAGTCGGACATCCCTCAAGGGGTCCCAGATTGGAGAGGGTGCAGGCTGGGTTGAGGGATACCCCCCCCTCCTCCATGCACAAATTTCATGCACTGGGCCTTTAGTTGAAAATAAAATCCAATAGAATCCTGACAAATGAATTAAGCTTCAGTTTACAAAATCATCTTAATGTTAAATTAAGATGTTAATACATTAACATAAAGTCAAAATAAAGTTAATTAACTATCTAATAAAAATTAACTATCTTAAATATGTGGTTAGACCAGCCGGTGTGGTTCAGTGTTTGAACATTGACCTCTGAACCAGGAGGTCATGGTTTCATTCCCAGTCTGGGCACATGCCCAGGTTGCAGGCTCAATCCCCAGTGCAGGAGGCAGCTGATCAATGAATCTCTCTCATCATTGATGTTTCTCTCTCTCTCTCCCGCTCCTTCCTCTCTGAAATTAATACAAATGTATTTTTAAAAAAGGAAAAGATGTGGTTAGATGACAATTGTTAAGAAACCACTCATGTACCCTCAGGAGGACTTTTAAAAGACTGTTCACATTTTAAAAGAAATAGCCTATCAATAAATATGTGCATATATGACAGGTAAACCTTACACACAGATAATTAATATGGCTTAAATAATTTATTTTTATAAACTTACATAAATTACTTTATCTATACATTTTTGTAATCTAAGTTAAGACTAGTTAAGACTAGTTTGTCTTCTGAAACTATTGTCTGAATAGAGAACTGTCACAATCACGTGTATAACAGCAGTGTGATTTTTCTTCATGCCCAGCATGCACCTCCATGGCCTGGAAGAGGGGTCTTACCAGAATACTAAATGGAGAAGTGTCTTTCTGGAGAAGACCCAAAGGGATGAATCTCTCTTCACCAGAAGAATCCTGCTGGTCTCAGCTGTCCAATGCTTAACTACCAGTTTCCTCATTGATATATAATGACTACTCTACTCTTTTCAAATGTGCTCTCTCTAGATGATAAAAGAAAGATAACAAGCATCAATATTATAGAATGTCCCCTGTACCTGGTTTCTGGTAAAAGAAAAGTTAGATCAAGCTTTCCTAGAGTTCGGTGTTTGTGTAGAAATGAGTTCAGGATGAAACATTCAATGCCATAACTCTATTTGCTCTATCTGTGCAATTTTCCTGAGCACACCTGGAAATATAGCGCTTCTTTTATTTCTGGCACTTACAGTTAACACAAAATCTGAGTACAGCCTTCAACAGTTTTCATCTTACTTTTCTCCAACAGAGATTGGTAATAATACATAAGAAAACCAAGGCTGTGTAAATTTAAAATAATTTATAATTCAGTGAGTAGGTAAAACAATATAAAGTAGAAAATCTTCAGGGATATTCCTAGAGCTAAATAACAACATACATATACATTTTGGCCCTGGTTTGCCACAATATCCCTACTCATGGAATAAATATTTATGTATCACTGTTAGAAGATAGCTTATAAAGGAGGTATCTCTAACTACCTCTAAATCTCTACTTGAAACCCTTGGCCATTCTATCTTCTTGGTATTCTACTGGGACTATGAATATTATACTTGCTCATCCCAGTTTTATTTGCAATGCCTTCTATCTACTATCAAGAATAGCTCCCATTTTTGCACACTTTGCTATTTGGGCAAGACATTAAAGGTTCTTATTTCCATTTCAAAGTGATCTTAGGAAAGTAGAACTCAGAGTTCAACTCTTAACAGGATGATATCCTTTGAAATAACCATCCCAATAGTGTCCTTGAAATAACATCTGTAGCCCACTATCACTGTTTTCTTCTCCCAAATCTGCTGTGGCTTTTCCACCTGCTAAATCATATGAATAATTACTAAGTGTTGTGTTTTTTTTTTCCTGGAATACACCTGTTAAACTAATTGAAGAAGTGTCTTAATATTGTCTGTAGGGATACATAAATATTATATAAAACATACCACTATAATTTGCTGATGTTGCTGAAAAAGAGCAAGATAGGCAAGGTAGCTTTGCAGTCATATTTTCTTCATTTTATTTTAATATCACAATAAAATATATTTCATAATTTTGCCTTACCTTATTCTTCAATAATGCTAAATCCACAAATGTGAATTCATGGAGACCCTCCACTAGAATGTATGCTTTCATAGATTGTTGCTCTTTTCAATGTCAAATAGCATTATATTCTAAAAGATCACTATAGTTTACTTGGTAGAAATTAAGTTTTGGGTAATACACAATGAGCATGAAAAACAGAATATATTTTTAGGAAGCATTTTATAACCCAACAAAACACTGAATCTTACATTTTTGAATAAACAACTTAAGTCTGGATTCTTCTTCCAATTTAGTTTTTATTTTATTTTAATCCTCACCCAAGGACATGCTTAGAGAGAGGAAGGGGGAAGGGAGAGAAACATCAATCAGTTGCCTTCCCTAAGTGCCCAGATCAAATCCACAACCCAGGTATGTGCCCTGGCCCAGAATTGAACCAGCAAGCTATAGGTGCACAGAATGACAATCAACTGAGCCACTGCATCTGGGCTCAATTCAGTATTTGATTAATAATGAAGCATACAATTCTTTACGAAGGATAGAAATCTTTAATAAAGAATTTATTAAGAAATTTCTACATTCCTTATCTTTTGCTAGGTTATAAAGGAAATGAACTTTAAAATTAAAACAAAAACTATTTCAACTGGAGAAGGCAGCTGAAGCAATGATTATTGTTGTCATCAAATGCCTAGTCTTCATTTCTTAGAGACAATCCCTGGTATTTAGCATGACACCCAGACATGCGAAGGTTGATATTTCCCAGCCTTCCTTGCAGTAGAAATAAATAAAGTTGAAGGAAGGTATTATTATTATTATTACATAACAAAAGCATCGCTATTTGTAGATGATATTGTCATCAGCTTGGGGGGGGGGTTTGGAGGAGACAATAAAATAATAATTTAAAAAGTGCTAGAAATAAGAAAAGTTTCCCAAATTTTGCAATAAAATGGTTAACCTATAAAAACACTTATTTTTAATAGCAATGGTTAAGTAATAACAGGAACAAAAACAAGGTATTATTAGTGATGATAACTTAAAGGAGGACCCAACTAGGAAGACTGGAGAAAGGGGCTTCAGCAAAGATTCCTGTCACTTATTCTTCATTATGTTGACATAATATTATAAAAGTCAATGCTCCACAAATTCATCTACAAAATAAATGCAATGTCAATAAAAATAGCCTAGCAACATTCCTGGACGATTTGCTAAACATTGTGACATTTATGTGGATGACTAAGGCGTTAAAGGGATACATGAATGGTAGTAAATTTTCACCATGCAGTATTGTTAGAAGAGCAATTGGGAGTAATATATTAATGTGCAAATAATTGTCTGAATAAATTTTAAAAGTATTTAATGAAAAAGCACTAGGATCTATACAATGCACTGTAATATATTAAAATGTTCATATGCAAGGAAACAGCATTTTATCAAATAAAGGTATTAAATAAGAAAAGGACTGCACAGACCAGCAACAATAATGTTTCATAGATGAGGAATATGCTTAATTCAGCTGTATGTCCCTACAGTACAAATAATTGAAATTATCTCAAACATTGTGTAAAAAAGGAATAGTTTCTGACCCAACAGTACTAGTATTAAATTAAAAGTCAATAATAAAAATAATCATATCATTTACAGTAGATGCTTAGATATTTAAAATATATATCTTAGCATACACACACACACACACACATACACACACACTGAGTGGCCAGATTATTATGATCTCTGAACACATAATAATCTGGCCACTCAGTGTGTGTGTGTGTGTGTGTGTGTGTGTGTGTGTGTGTGTGTGTGTGTGTGTGTTGTGTGTGTGTGTGTGTGTGTGTGTGTGTGTGTGTGTGTTTGTGTGTTTGTGTGTGTGTGTGTGTGTGTGTATATATATATTAGAGGCCCAGTGCATGAATTCGTGCATGGGTGGGGTCCGGCTAGCCTGGCCAGGGGGAGGGGACACGGGCAGTTGGCTGGCCTACCTGTTGGTCAAACTCCTGGTTGAGGGGACAATTTGCATATTAGCCTTTTATTATATAGGGTATATACTATATAATAAAACTATAATGAAAATCCAAAAAATATTAGACACCAAATTCTAGATAATGCTATTTTGAGGGAGACAAGAAATGAAGAAAGGGATGAAAATTCTGTCTCATGAAGCTGTTTTTTGATCCATGCTGCTTCTATCTACCTTAGATTTCATTTGTATATTCTGCACAAATAATTTTTACATTTAATATTTAATAAAATTTTTTTATTAAAAATGTTTAATGTTGACATTATTTCTGACTTCATAATGAAAGTTTTAATTACAAATTTATTATTTTAAAAGAAAAATCAGTGGTGAGGATCTAAGTTAAGATAATGGGAATTGAATGATAACATTGGTTAAAGACTTAAGGTAGAAAGAAAAGAAAAAAGAAACAGGAAAAAATAATCTTTCATTAGTAGGGTCTGGGGACACATCACAGCTTTTAGGGCCTAAAAGGCAGGACAAATCTTTCATTCAGATCAGAGCTTCCAAGAAAGACCAGTCACTGGTGTCGAAATCCCCTACAAAATATCTGATGGGCAAGGCTACATTTCTACTCTAATGAAGACGACTGGAAGATGTCTACTTAGGCCTAACAAGTAGAAAAATTGAGGCACACATAAGCGCTACAAATAAATCTCTAAAACATTAAGTACCTGAATTAAGTTGACCCCCTCCACCCCATGTTTCTCCTTTTTTCTAGATATCATGAGGAGTCTATTTGCTCCATTCATGTGTTGAGTTAGATTATCATACATGACCCCTGACATTAGCCCTATTCAAATCAACCTTGCTGGTTAACTGAATTTGACTCTGATGTGGAGCTACTGTATGTTCCATGTATGCATGTGTTCACTAGCCCATCTTTTACATGAAGAAGTTGGGTAAGTCTTCTGGGTGAAGACAAAATCACATACCCCAGTAGCTCTCATCCCTGGCAGCCAACCTCCAGAGGCAGCGCGGGTATTTAAACAACTGCTCTCCCCACAGCAGCAACAGAACTGCCTAGTGAATTCAGCCTCATTTGCCAATGGACAGAATTTTGAACCAAATGAGCGGATTTATGTTTAATCACAAAGTTTTGAGGTGATATGACATGTGCAATAGATAATTGTTACAGTGGATGATCCATAAATTATTTGCTGAATTTGGACCATAATATCACCATTTCCCATAGAGTGTGGGGTGAAATATAACTGCTTATTATTTGTAAAGTAAAAATAAAAGCAAAACAAATTATTTTTTCTTTATATTGGATCTTCAAAGATCAGAGGCATATGGGGCAACATCTCAATAGCACTAAAATATTGATGCACTAGTCAAACACTTATCAGTTGCTCACTGTAAGGTCAAATTATAAATAATTCTCACTATACATTTATAAAATGACATCTCTGAACCTACTCCTCTCTGACTAGCCTAGAGGGCTTCTCCAGATCTTCTACTCTCTATATAGTTCCAACATCTCTTTCCCAGTCTTCACTCTCAGTTGATGACTTCCTTCCAATTCTACTTGAAGAAGGGAGAGTTCAAAAGAGAACTTCTACTATAACTAACCAAGTCATCTACCCAACTGCCTGAATCTTTGATTATATATCACATTTTCCCTTCCATTCTGTTATTATAATTGATCTAATCTTGTTCTTTATGCAGGACAGGAACTAGCCTACCTATTTCTGCACAAGATCTTATGTACTCTCAATTTTTAACCTTTTGTACTCGGATGTCGAGTGTGACTCGATATGGTTAGCATTAGAATAAAGGAATCGAGAAAAAAGCAAGCGAGTGCAAAGGGTTAAACACTATCTTTCACCATGTCTTCCCTTTTCTTCTATTTTGAGTTTCCTCTTTTTATTAGATTTTTCTCACCCTTTTATTTCCACTTTTAACCCACATTCTCAAATTAAAATAGTAAGCATAATAATTTTACATGACTATCTACAATTTAATTTTTTTCAATGAAGATTGACTTTGATAAGTATATAAACAGACAGATCAGATTATTTTAATGCTTGCTTACAAACATTTAGTGTAGAAAGTTATTCTCATACATAAATTCACCATCATGATACAATTTAAAGAAATTATTAGCATTTTCTTTAAAAAATGTATTATTATTCAGGATGATTTTATGACATGTAAAAGAGGAAATAGTAATCACAGTTTTCCTCCTCTCTTCATAATTTATATTATATTTAATAAATTTAAAAGCATATTATTTGTGTCTCCTGGCCCACAAAAAAGTTTTCAATTGCTTGCAAATGCATGCAATTGGGATTATATTATAAATTTGGCCACAGAGGTGTAATAGATTCCAGCTGCAAGGTCTTAAACTTCAAAATCTGGAATTTAAGATTTCTGAGATAATAACCCAATTTATTGTAGAAATGTAATAAACATGGTATTACCTCAGATATTCTACTTCTATGTAATGAACATGGTACTACCTCAGATATTTTGCTCAAGGTTTCATGAAAATATTTTCATTGAATGTCTTGGAAATTTTTATGGCTTACCATCCTATATAATAAAACCCTAATATGCAAATCCACCAAATGGTGGAATGACCGGTCGCCATGACACACACTGACCACCGGGAGGCAGACGCTCAATGCAGGAGCATCCCCCTGGTGGTCAGTGCGCTTCCCCTGCTCAGCGAGAAGCTGGGCTCATGGCTGGCAAGTGCAGCGACGGTGGCAGGAGCCTCTCCCACCTCCACTGCTGGTAGGCGGTAAGGAGTGAACGGTACTGGACTTCAAGAGCCCTGGACTGCAAGAGGGATGTCTAACTGCTGACTTAGGGCCTAAGCCAGCAGATGGACATCCCCCAAGGGGTCCTAAACTTCAAGAGGGCACAGGTTGGGCTGAGGGCCCCGCCCCACCCCCCAGTGCATGAATTTCATGCACTGGGCCTCAGTTTCTTATAAACATAACTAGTAGCCTGGTGCACAAAATTTGTGCACATGAAAAGGGAATTAATTTGAGGAAATATTTTAATATTATTATTTGCCCTTTCTCTATAATAGAAGTGTCAGAGATGAAAGAAAATTAGTAAAATGTATATGAAAATCTCAGAGTCTGAGGCGTGATGCAGCACCCAGAGTCAAGTTCCCACTCACCCATGAACACCTCGAAATTGCGTGAGACCCAGACCCAGCCAGCCCCACCCCTGTCAAGCACTGCAGGGCTGAGGGCACAGCCTCAGGTCCCCCAGCCTGGTGCTGGGCAGGGGGCGCAGCCTCAGGTTCCCTGTCAAGCTCTACCCAGCAGGGGGTGAAGCCTCAGGTCCCCCAGCCCTGACGCGAGGGTGCAAGGGCACCACGACCATTTGCATATTAACTCTTCATTTATATAGGATTGATTTTAAAATTAAACTTTTCCATTGGTGTTTACATATGTCTTTATTAGGTTGTTCAGTGTTTTGAAACATATTAGAAAAATATTTGTCAAGAAGACCTCCCTTTATTCTCTGGCAGGGTTTTGCACAAGAGATTGAGGATGCTGTTGCTTGAAGTGATGTTGTAGCTGTGCTCAGCAGACAGAGAATCTCCGTCTAGACACACACATCAACTTTGGATGCATGGGCAACATTAGAGGAACTGGATGCTGTGTCCTGAAGATGGCTATGAATGATCAAAAGTTCAGGAATGTGATTGGTGCTGGCTTTTCTGGGATAAGTATAAACTAAACAATATTATTCTACTTCCATTTGAGTAGAATTCATATTGCCAATTATATATTTTGATAACTGGTTTAGGGAAAAACATCTCTATCTCCTATATTCAAGAAGCTCAAGAATATTGGTCCTTAAGTAACAGCATCACAGTCATATCGTACAAAAATAGTGGAGAGATATGCTATGTTTGTTTCAAGTAAACCTGGAAATTTACATCCACTTCTTATATCCATTTTCTGAGAATAATTAGAAGTCAGACAGCCACCCTCCTCTAAGGCTGGTGGAAGTGTGGATATATATTAAGACAATGAAAACATGTTTTAAAACAGCTACTACAGAGAAACACAATAGAGAGACAAGAGAAAAATAAATGGAATTTAAGTAAGAAATAAATTTTAACCTTTTGCACTCGGATGTCAAGTGTGACTCGACACAGTTAGCATTAGAATAAAGGAATCGAGAAAAAAGCAAGCGAGTGCAAAGGGTTAAAAGACTACATACATTTCAGTGTCAGGGATTTTAAAATAGAATCACTGGGCATTTTTCAAAACCTTATACAGTATTTTAACCTTGAAGAAAAACAGAATAATCAAAGAAATGCAGAGTTGTAGGGAGCAGTTATAGGGTTAACCTTTTGCACTCGGATGTTGAGTGTGACTCGACATGGTTAGCATCGGTAGCAGGAATCGAGAAAAAAGCAAGCGAGTGCAAAGGGATAAGCCTTGGACTGACCTGCTGGCAAAGCCGCAAACAAGTCCCAGCTTAGAGGGCACAGCCCACTTAGCATAATTAAGCTTGATCTTGTGACTGCTCCCTAGATCTTTCCTGGTTAGCTAATGGGCTGTGGGAGGTGCAGCAAGTGCTGCCAAAACAAGTGAAACTTACAAGAACATTGTAAATTACCTTGTTTACCTCTGACTATAAAATAAAGCATCAGCTTGCAGTCTGGATCTGTTCTGTGGCCTCAGCCAGGCACAGAAGATCCACCTAGACCCAGCTTATTCTCTTAGTCTGTCTTTTCTTCATCCTTCACTGGCCCTCACTCAGGTTCGCTGAACTGTTGGCTGTGCTGGCGCAGCACACAGAGTTGAGCTTGGCAAAAACTGATAAGAGTACCAGGGAACTAAATGTGCCACAGTATAAATATACAAATGTAGTATCTGATTAAAAGATCAAAATGATTAAGAAAATCAAGTGAATTTAGCAGTAATAATGGGTGAGAAATTTCATGTGTTTCAAAGAACTGGAGTTTATAATGACAATTAGCAGTAGAAAGAGAAAATGAGAGAAGTTGAAAAAATTTTGTGGTCAGAGGAGGAATTGCTGATTTTGAAATATTCAAGTGAAACAATATTAAATGATAGCAAAATGCAAAATGGGGTTGTATTTGTAAATAAACTAGGTGGAAATGAAGTGAATAAACATGAATTAAAATGAGTCTTTGAAAACAAGAAAAGGAAGAATATAAAATACAGAGATGTCAACAATTTTCTAAAATAATTAAATACAGAACAACAACTACTCATAATAACAATGGTGATCAAAGGATATGCAAATTGAAGCAACAAGAAAATATCCCTTTGATAAAATAGTAAAGATGTAGTAGCATCACGGGAAAAACATTTTTCTATTGATTCAAGGAAGAAAACAAAGCATTTCATAACAGATTGGGGGTTTGAAGAAAAGAGACCTACTAGGTTTAAAGGACTCACAGTCCTGCCCCTACCCCATGTAATATCAAAAATTTATGAAGAACTCAACAAACAAACAAAAACCCCAAACAATACAATTAAAAAATGGACAAAAGACCTGAATAGATACTTCTCCAAAAAGGACATATAGCCAAAATAAATATGAAAAGATGTTCAATGTCACTAATCATAGAGAAATGCAAAGTAAAACCACTATGAGATATCACCTCACACCTGTCAGAATGGCTATCATCAATAATTAACAAACAATAAGTGTAGGAGAAAAGGGAACCCTTGTGCATTGTTGGTGGGAATGCAGATTGGTGCAGCCACAGTGGAAAACAGTGAAATAAGATAGTCAGAGAAAGACAAGTACCAAATAATGTCACTCCTATGTGGAATCCAAATGAAAAAAATAAACAGACAAAATAGACACAGACTCATAGATAGAGTACAGACTGAAAGATGTCAGAGTGGAGGGGAGATTGTGGAACTGGGTGAATATGGTGAAGGGATTAAGAGAAACTCACCCTGGATGGTTTGGCTCAGTGGATAGAGTGTCAACATGCGGACTCAAGGGTCCCAGGTTCGATTCCAATCAAGGGTATGTACTTGGTTGTGGGCACATACCCAATAGGGAGTGTGCAGGAGGCAGCTGATCGATGTTTCTCTCTCATCGATGTTTCTAACTCTCTATCCCTCTCCCTTCCTCTCTGTAAAAAAAATCAATAAAATATATTAAAAAAAAAAAAAGAAGAGAAACTCATAGACACAGACAACATAATGGTGATTGCCCAAGGGAAAAGCGGGTGGGGTTGGTAGAAGAGGGCACAGAGGGATAAATGGTGATGGAAGGAGACTTGACTTGGGGTGGTTAACACACAATACAATATACAGATGATGTACTATAGAATTGTACACATGAAACCTATATAATTTTATTAACTAACTTGAGGCCCAATGTATAAAATATGGGCACTCGGTGGGGGGAGGGGGTCCTGTGCCCTCTTGCAGTCTGGGAGCCCTCAGAGGATGCCCAACTGCTGGCTAAGCTGGCAGTTGGAATCCTTAGCACTGCCACGGAGGTGGGAGAGGCTCCTGCCACCACTGCTGAGCTCACCAGCCATGAGCTCGGCTTCCGGCTGAGCAGTGTTCCCCGTGGGAGCACACTGACCACCAGGGAGCAGCTCCTGCATTGAACATGATTGGGCCAAAACCGGCTCTCTGACATCCCCCAAGGGGTCCCAGATTGTGAGAGGGTGCAGGCCAGGCCAACGGACCCTACTGGTGCACCATCAGGGTCAGGGAGAGATGTGGGAGGTTAGCCAGCTGGGAAGGGACCATGGGAGGGCTCCAGGGCGTGTCTGGCCTGTCTCGCTCAGTCCCATCAGCTGAACCCCAGCAGCAAGCTAACCTACCTGTCAGAGTGTCTGCCCCCTGGTTGTCAGTGCACATCATAGCAAGCGGTTGAGCTGCCTTAGCATATCATTAGCATATTATGCTTTGATTGGATGACTGGATGAATGGACAAAGGAACACTTAGCATATTAGGCTTTTATTAATAGGATAGGATGCCAACCCAATGAATACAATTAAAAAATACAGCCCTGCTGGCATGGCTGAGTGGTTGAGCAACAATCTATGAACCAGGAGGTCATGGTTTTATTCCAGATCAGGACACATGCCCAGGTTGCAGGCTCAATTCCCAGCATGAAGCATACAGGAGGCAGTCCATCAATGATTCTCTGGCATCACTGATGTTTCTATCTCTCTCTCCCTCTCTGAAATAAAATATATATATATATATATATATATATATATTTTTTTTTAAAATACATAAAAATAAAGAATAATAAAAAAAGATATGAGAGAGGTCTGAAATTTTACTGTTTATGTTTTCTTCTAGGATTTTTATCATTTTGAATCTTATATTTAACTCTAATTCATTTTGAGTTTATTCTTGTATATGGTGTAAGAGGTGGTCTAATTTCATACTTTTGCACATATCTGTCCAATTTTCCCAGCACCATTTATTGAATAGGCTGTCTTTACCCCATTGTATGTTCTTACCTCCTTTGTCAAATATTAATTGACCACATAGGCCTGAGTTTATTTCTAGGCTCTGTATTCTGTTTCATTGACCTTATATGTCTGTTTTTATGCCAGAACCATGTTGTTTTGATTATTATGGTCTTGTAGTATTTTTTTTTTTTTTTTTTTTGTAGTATGTTTTGATAGCAGGTACTGTGACTCCTCTAACTTTATTCTTTGTTCTCAAAATAGCTGTGGGTATTGAGGTCTTCGTGGTTCCATATATATTTTTGGGTTATTTGTCCTAGTTCTATAAAATAAGGCCATTGGCATTTTTATAGAGTTTATTTGAATATATAGATTCATTTGGGGAGTGTGGACATTTTAACAAAGTTAATTCTTCTTATCCGTGAGCATGATATGTGCTTCCATTTAATTATATCTTCTTCAAATTCTTTGTATAGTGTCTTATAATTTTCTGAGTACAGCTATTTTACCTTCTTGGTTAAACTCATTCCTAGGCATATTTTTATACAATGGTAAATGGGATCATTTTCTTTATTTCCCAGTCTGATAGTTCATTATCGGTGTATAAAATGCAACCAATTTCTAGAGATATATTTTGTAACATGCTACTTTACTCAATTTATTTTATCAGTTACAGTACTTTTTTGGTGACATCTTTAGGGTTTTCTATACCCAGTATCATATCATCTGTAAATAATTATAGTGTTACTTCTTCATTTCCAAGTTGGATGTGTTTTATTCCTTCTTCTTATCTGATTGCTGTGGCTAGGACTTTCTGTACTATGTTGAATGAGAGTGGTAAAAGCGGGACATCTCTGTAAGGGAAATGCTTTTAGTTTTCCCCCACTGAGTATGAAGTTAGCTCTGGTTTGCCATATAGTACCTTTAGGATTTTGAGATATGTTCCCTCTGTTCCATTTTGCTGAGAGTTTTTATCATAAACGAGTGATGGATTTTATAAAAAACTTTTATGCATCTACTAATATGATCATATGTTTTTATCCTCCCATTTGTTTATGTGGCACATCATGTTAATTGATTTGCAGATACTGTACCATCCTTATATCCCAGGAACAAATCTCACTTGGTCATGGTAGATGACCTTTTTAATGTGTTGTTAGATTTGGTTTGATCATATTTTGTTGAGGATTTTTACATCTATGTTCATCAGGGATATTGGTCAACTTTACAAATTTACAACCAATTTAAACATTTCTTATAATGTTGCACTGTAGTTGTTCATTAGGTAAAAACAAAGAGATACTTCTACTGATTTCATTAAAGTTCTGAAAAGACTTTATAGGTTACAATTGAAAAAATATGTGCCTCGGAGAAATTCCTTAATGTGATTCTGAACTAGGTATTCTACACCTGTCTCTTCACATTTATTACACTGAGAGAGAAAATAAATAGCTTGAATTACTTCTTCAAGTATTAGAAATTAGCCACTGGATTTGGATCTGTTGTTCTCTAAAGCAATCCCTTAGTCCACATAATAGTACTTTAACATTCACTCCCACTTAGGTAGCTGAAATGCCAAAATCAACAAAACTAACGACTGCCAATGATTTACTATTCTTGGATAGTCCAGCTTCACATAAGAATGAGACAACAATGTAATGTTTCTAACTAAATTAAGCTCAAGATCTTACTTGACAAGCTTGGACATGCCAAGATTCAGCAGAAAGACAAAATAGTAATATTGAGACAATAATATTCTATAGTGGAGGTGTAGCACCTGGCTTTGAATTTCCCTGTGGAGCTTTGTTGTTCAGAGTATGTACTTGGGACTTTTAAATACTGAAATACGGAAAACTTTCCATAAGGAAGCAATAAATATCCCAGCGGTGAAACAAAGGAAGGTGTCTAGATTTCTTCTTTTATTGATATCCCCTGCATTTTCTGTGTATATGGGGTAAAAATGGCTTTCTACTGTATCTGCTTCAAAAAATGTATGCAGAGACACTTAAGAACTAAGAAGAGGGTTTTTGTGTGTGTGGTTACACTGCAATGTGACACCAGTCTACCTCTTCCACGTGTGCTCCTTAAAATCTGCAAGCTGCAAACACACAGGTCTTCTTTCCAGGTTTCTCTGCATTTCCCCTCTGGTTTCACATTGTTAATTGGTTTAACCAAAAAGAACATAGTGTCTTCGTAGTAACAGGAAGGTATCCAAGTTTCATATTAGTTTTCTTATCTCCAGTGGCTACCTCTAGCAATACAGAATACTAACGAGTAAAATATAAAGACCTCTGTGACAGATGAAAGGGAAAGGTGATGTGCATTTCTCAAAAGCTGTACCACTAGACCGCATGTCTCCTTGCAATTTTCTCCAGTGTGGTCTCAAGCATATTGTACGTGGACCTCCAATGTGTTGCATTCTTTTTGTTTAAGGCATGATGTTGCCAAGCTGTTAGAATGATGCAGCTGGGCCTAAAAATTGGGGGTTTTTAGTCAAAGCTGAACAGTGTCCATAGATTTTTCTGAGCCACTTCCAACATACAGTAGCAGCTGCTGTGTTTATGTATGGCACCACTGTGCAAGTGGCAATTAAACTCCCAAATTCTAGAAACGGAGCTGGGAAGCTGCAGGCAGTCGGCGCAAAACTGGCGTTGAGCTAAAGCAGACAAGATCCCTACTTTGGAAATGTAAGTCAAAAGAACAAACCTCATGCCACTGGGTACTTAGAATGGTAGCTAAAAGCCAACACTGTTTGATAGACCAGGACAAGAAGTTTTAGAATGAAATATAAAAGTGTTGTCCTTCATTTTTTTCACATCTGGCTTTAAAAAGTAATTATAAGAAGTATGAACTATGTGATACATTATAAAACAATTAGTGTGTAAGATTCATATCTATATATATAAAAGCCTAAGCATATCTATCTATCTATCTATCTATCTATCTATCTATCTATCTATCCAAGCCTAAGCAACTATTATGACCGGATGACCGTCCAGTAGCTATGACGCACACTGACCAGGAGGGGGCAGACACTCAATGCAGGAGCTGCTCCCTGGTAATTAGTGTGCTCCCACAGCCAACCTCCCACAGCTAGCCAGCCTCAGCCTCCCGTGGTCCCTCCCCCCCCCCCCCCCCCAAGCTGGCTGGCTGGCTAAAGATTGGGATTGGGCGAGATAGCCCCGATCAGCCCCAATCGCCGGCCAGGCTGACCCCACCCATGCACAAATTCGTGCACTGGACCTCTAGTATGATTTCAGTGCCTGTCCTATGTGTGCAGAGTCTTAATACTGATCTTATAAGGGAATATTATTTTGAAATCATTATAGGTTTTGGTTTTGACATTTGGGGCATATGAATAAGAATGTCAAAATGTCTCTGATGCAAAATAACAGGCAATTACAGTCATTGGCATTGCACTTACTGGATATTTCCTCTCTTTGAAGTTCTAGACATAATGTGATTTTTTTCTTCAAAATTACCAGCTTTATATTCAGTGGACAACACCTTTCAGCATGTTATTAACCCCAAAAGAAAAATTTTAGATGTGAATGACTACCTACTGGGATACTGTCAAGTGCTATAATTTCTTATATGTTGTTAAACAGATCTTTCCATGTTGGCAGAAAAAGTATAGAATCTTATCTAGCATATTTTGGGGAAATAATTTATTTTTATTCTGTAATTGATTATGAAACTACTATATAGTTTTGTTTAATTCATACTTGTTCAATCACCTAATGAAAAAAAAAAGTTAAATACACCTCAAAGCTATTTATTAGCAAGAGCGGTTCACAGCCTGGTGGTACCATGTGACCAGTTTGGAATATTGGCATTAATGTATACCAATTTCTAGCCAAGCCACAGAAATGCCATTGAACATGACCTCCCACTTTTGATCACTGTCAATAAGACAGAGAGGAGAAGTAGAAACAAGTTGGAAAGCATCTGTGTCTTTGAGTTACTACATAGCAGAGAACCACCAAGAATCCCTATACAAACCAGAACATTTGCATCTGTTGGAGCAGGAAATAAAACTCTGTTGTATTAAAGTCTAGTCCTGGGCCCCACAGGATGTTGCTTCAATGACGGACCTCATATACTAAGATGCTCCTATAAGAGTACAGTAAAGCTGAAAATGTCCTATCACCTTGTGACATCATAGCCATTGTAATGCTGTAACACAACTCATTACTCAGGTGTTTGTGATGATGCTGGTGTAAGACAACCCACTGCGCTGCCAGTCGCATTAAAGTATGGCATGAACATTTCTCTGCAGTACGTAATACTTGACGATAGTAAACAACTATGTTGCTGGTTTATGTATTTACTGTTCTATACTTATTACTATTTTAGAGTGTATTCTCTCTACTAATAAAAAAAAGTATTGCTAAAAACCAGTATACTCTGTTATGTCAACAGCAGTCTCAGATGTTTTCAGCCTCTTGACTGTACCATTTTCTCCTGTGCTTGATTTAATCTTGTGTCATTTTATAATTTTAGTGCAGCATGAGTGTGCAGTGTTTATAAAGTCCACAGCACTGAACAGTCACGTCCCCGACCCTCACACTCACTCACCTCAGGCACTGAGGCACTGATAATGAGGTCATCTGGTTCCCATTTAATGTATCCAACCCTAAATAAAACAGAAATCTGTATCTAGAAATGGGTTCTGTGATAACAAATATTTTTGTGTAGTTGGCTTCATGTTCGAGAATTTTATACTGATTTCCGGAAAGACCTATGTTTTGTATCAGTGACATTTTTGGTAAAATTGTTAACTTTGATAGCATGACTATATGCCTCTCTGCTGAAAGTGATCAGGTACAAAATTGAAAAACAATGCCATAGTCACATGTGCTGGCTGATATTGACTATTTTTGTCAAAATATGACAAGGAAGAGAGGAATTAAAAAAAGGAATCAGATGATGTATAAGTAGAAAAGAAAGCATATAAAGCTTCTATAAATCCATGATCCTTCCATGTTAGAAAATCAGATGCAACCATACCTCTAACATTTGAAAATAAGATTTTTAAAGCCTTTGAACAGTGTCGACACTTCCCAATGAATGAGGTGATCAGAGCCTGCCATGGTATGGTCTGGAGAGAGACACTGTGGCAAGAAAGGAATGAGATAAAGGACACTTTAAGTTTATGGCTAAGAAAGAACTTTAGGATTGATTAGTAAAACATCGAAGTGATTTGAATAAACAGAGTGAGGAAAGTCTACTGCCTGAGGAGTAAGGAGCCTACACTAAAAATAGTCTTTAATTTAAAAATGCCTTTTTTTATTTTTTATTTTATATAGAGAGAAACATTGATTTGTTGTTCCTCTTATTTATGCATTCATCGGTTGCTTCCTGTATGTGCCCTGACGAGAGATCAAACTCACAACCTTGGTGCCTTGGGACCATGCTCGCACCAACTGAGTAACCCAGCCAGGACCAAAACAGAGTGTTCGTTAATACCAATTTTCAATGTTGCCGCATATGGTCACTTTCTTCACAAGAAAGTAGTGAGTTTTTCCTTGAAACAATAACTGAGCTCCCTACAGTATCCTTTTGTTTGCTTTGAGGTCAAAATTGTATACTACACAATTAAACAAAAGAGTAAATATATAAGTACCAACATGAAACCTTAATGATTTTAATTTTATTAAAACATTTCTGCAAGTTAAAATTTCAAGTTTGTTGTTGTCGTCAGTATTTTGGTGTCACATTTCCTCCAAATTAACTCTTTCCCATATTTAAATGGAATTTAAACGTATCTCAAAATCTTTTCTATGACTTACAATATAGTAATTAACCTTCTCTTAAAAAAGGTCAAGTTGACTTTCAATTAAAATAAGAGCAAACTATGTGAAGAATAGGATGATCAGCTAAAGAAGTGCCCCTCTTGAGTGTTCATGAGACACACTTTTAGTAGAAGAGCCAGAAAAAAAAAAATTTCCACCTAAGAGAATGTGTGCCTAAGAGAATGCTGGAGATACTATCTTTGAGAAGTTTTTCCTGTAGAATGTGTCTAATGGCCCTCAAATTCTTGAATACCCGTGAATGGCTCTCTAATGGAAGAACAATGAAAAGGAGGTACAAAAATTATATAAGTCTAAGAAACTGCCCACACTTCTTCATTATTTCGCCACCCTTTTCCTCAATTTTCCTGTACAAGATTATTTCATGACTTTGAGTGTAGAATTTCCAACTCCTCTCTGCTTTCCTCTTCCACATGGGCTGCACGACTACAATTTTCCTGAGTATTTGAGACATGCCTATGTTGATTTTTCTTTAAAAAAACCAAGTATCTAAAAATAGGAAGCTATGCTGTGGGAATTAAGTAGCCTTTTGCTTTCTGTTTCATGGTCAACTCAAAGTAAAGATAAAGTGTTCCATTAAATCTCTTTTTAATAGTATAAGTGCCCCGATGAAATTGTCTCACTATACAAAACCATTATGTTAGACACAAATTAAGGCACACACAAGGCATTACAATGGTATTTAGAGTGAAATATTTATGAAGTGATTTAAATACTAATGACACAGCATTCCTAACGGAGCCACAAAATTAAAGGATAAGAACATTCCACACCAGCACTGCAGTCCTTGAGTCTGCTGCATGTTGCATATATTGCTTCTCATTACTCAATTCTTAGAAGTGCAGTCAGGAGATAGAAGAGAAAAAGGACATGTGGGAAGGAAGGACTGGATTTGAAGGACATAGCCTATTTACCCTTGACAATTATAACCAAATCAGCAGTACTTGATTGTTCAAGAATCCACTTATGTAGTGATTTCAACTAAGACACAATCTTCAATATTGCCTTTCTTAATGGAGAGAATGTATACTGCTACTGGATAACTATAAATAAATGTCAGCTCTTCCTGCCATAGTTAATTCAACTTACAACTCTCTGTCCCTGCCATTCACAGCATGGTGGTGATCTATTTATTTTTTTGCAGGATAGCTGATATGGATCCAGTTGTCAAAGGGAGAGACTAGACTGTCCAGCAAAGATAATGCATTTCCTTCCAAGTGTACCTATCTTATCAAGAACAAGTCCTTCCCAAGTGTCCTCCAGCAGACTTTCCCTGATTCTCATTGGCTAAGTCTGGTCACATGTGCATGTGAACTTGATCAGTACAGATCCATCTCTTGTGTTGAGAAGATTTTCCTGAGCACATGGACCTACAGATGGCAAATAATCAAACAAGACCGACCTATTGCCCATGAGGAGGAAGAAGCTGAGTTGCTTTTAATTAGAAAACTGGCTGCAGTTGTCATAACTCTAAAGCATTTTTTTAAAGTTAAATAAATATAAAGAAGAAATCAGAAAATCATAGAATTGAATGACTACTACATTTTAAATAAGGATAGAGTCTTATAAGCCATTACCAAAAAATTAATAATTTACCAACTCTTAACTAATTTATAATTCCAACGTTTGGTAAACTGATTTCATAAAACTTTTAACATTTGGAGCAGCAATGTGAAATAAGATTAAATAGATTAAGGCAAAGTTTTAGCTGTCTAAAATAACATTGGATCAAATGTATAAGCCCAGACTAAAATACAATTTAAAAATAACAAAAACAGTAGTCATTATGCCTTGAGATACATAACACTTTGTATCAAATAGCTCTTGAGATAGAAGTGTATGAGGACCCAAATGCAATATTATGTGTAATATTCTAGATGATAATTCAAATATATGAATCCCCAATGTTTTGAACATTGTGATAGGAAAGAATAAATAAACCTCACATCTATATGTTATAAACAGATATAATTTAATGTTTAAATTTGAAGAAAATATATTTCACTAAGACCTCACTTCATAATAATTCCAAATAAATGAGGTGATTGGGAACTACAAAATAAAACAAAGAAAAACTCATAGTGATTATTTTAAGACTGGTGTACTACAACAGTGTAGTGATTGTGCAGGGTGAGTGGGTGAATGTGAAAGAGGGTATAGGGGAGATAAATCATGATGGAAAATAATAAATTAAATTTTAAAACTACAAAAAGGGTGGTGTAAGTAGACATACCTCTCATTAACGTATACTACTTACTTTTGAATTATTAAATGTATTAGTTTTCATTCAAATGAAATATTTTCTATGCTTAAATACAAAGCTCTTACCTAAGCAATTAAATTCATAAGATAGTTTCAATACTTATACTTAAAATATCAATGTCCCATATTTCAGAGCTCCCATACTTTAGAGTATGTAAATATAACTATGTAAATTGACCTAAGAGCTGCCTTGATATTAAAAATAGTAAGTACTTAAAGATATGATAGGTCGCAATATTTCCTGGAAGACAAAATTATTGTATTAAATGACTGACTATGAAAGTAGTTTAATATTTGCATTACATTAACAAGATGCCATTAAGTACATGTTATAACATTATTTAAATTAGATCAGAGTAAAAATATATTGAAACTATCTGGAATGATGCTCTGTTAGAATACTGCATGAATGCATCCCAACCTAAGCCTACAGGAAGAAAGTGATTTAGATGCTCCTAAGGAATTATTTAAATGGTTAAATTATAACAATACTCTAATTATCTAATTTCACTGATTGCTGACAGAACTTTAAAATTTTTACTTGGTTAATAATTGAAATGTATGAATCTTAACATAAAGTACTATTACAAAAAGCACCTGAAACTGAGGCAAGAGATCTGAGGTCTATTTCTGGTTCTGATACTAAATACTTTAGTGTTTTTGGCCAATATATTCCTCTTTTTGGGTCTCCAATTGTTATTTAGCATTCAATAAGACTATGGAACAAAAATGTTTTTACCACAGTCATGTCATACACATAATTTTTATGTTATTTGTACATTTTGGTATTGAACTAAAGTTTGTAATTCAAAAAAATATATGTGTATATTTTTTAAATTACAAATATATATATATATATAAGAGATGAAGGAAAGGGAGAGAAGGGAGAGAGAGATAGAAATATCAATGATGAGAGAGAATCACTGATTGGTTGCCTCCTACATGCCCCACACAGGGGATCGAGCCTTCAATCCAGGCATATGCACTAACCGGGAATCGAACCGTGACCTCCTGATTCATAGGTCGAAGTTCAACCACTGAGCAACATCGGCTAGGCTAAGTTTGTAATTTTTTAATCATCATCAAGGTATGTGATATTTTTATTTATTTGTAGAGAAAGTAATAGAGAGAGGGAGGGAGTGAGGTTTGGAGGGAAGGTGAGAGGAGAGCGAGAGAGAAACATCCATGTGAGAAAGAAACATAGATCTGTTTGCCTCCCTTATTCGCCCTGACTGGGGACTTAAACTGCAATCTAGGTATGTGCCCTGACTAGGAATGCGACCCAAAACCTTTTGATGTATAAGATACTTACTAATTGAGCCACCTGGCCAGGGCTAACATTTGTAATTTTTTTTTTCATATCACATGCCTTTAGGTTTAATATAAGTACTTAGCAACATTCAATGGCACAAGAACAGACCAATGGAATAGAATAGAGAACCCCAAAATTTACCCAAACCACTATGCACAATTAATATTTGACAAAGGAGGCAAGAGCATACAATGGAGTCAAGACAGTCTCTTCAATAAATGGTGTTGGGAAAATTGGACAGATACATGCAAAAAATGAAACTAGACCACCAACTTACGCCATACACAAAAATAAATGCAAAATGGATAAAGGACTTAAACATAAGATGGGAAACCATAAAAATACCAGAGGAATCCACAGGCAGCAAAATCTCAGACATATGCCGAAGCAGTATCTTCACCAACACAGCTCCTAGGGCAATGGAAACTAAAGAGAAAATAAACAAATGGGACTACATCAAAATAAAAAGCTTCTGCACAGCAAAGGAAACCATCAACAAAACAACAAGAAAGCCCACTGCATAGGAGAACATATTTGCCAATGCTATCTCAGATAAGGGTTTAATCTCCAAAATTTACAGGGAACTCATACAACTTAACAAAAGAAAGATAAACAATCCAATAAAAGAAAATGGGCAATGGACCTAAATAAATACTTTTCAAAAGAAGACAGAAGGGAGGCCAAGAGACATGAAAACATGCTCAAAGTCACTAATTATCTGAGAGATGCAAATCAAAACAACAATGCGGTACCATCTGACACCTGTCAGAATGGCTATCATCAACAAATCAACAAATGACAAGTGCTGGCGAGGATGCAGAGAAAAAGGAACCCTCGTGCACTGCTGGTGGGAATGCAGACTGGTGCAGCCACTGTGGAGAACAGTATGGAGTTTCCTCAACAAATTAAAAATGGAACTCCCATTTGACCCAGTGATCCCACTTCTAGGAATACATCCCAAGAAACTAGAAACACCAATCAGAAAGGATATATGCACCCCTATGTTCATAGCTGCACAATTCACCATAGCTAAGATTTGGAAACAGTCTAAGTGCCCATCAGCAGATGAGTGGATTAAAAAAGTGTGGTACATCTACACAATGGAATACTATGCTGCTATAAAAAGGAAAGAACTCCTACCATTTACAACAGCATGGATGGAACTGGAGAGCATTATGCTAAGTGAAATAAGTCAGTCAGAGAAAGATAAATATCACATGATCTCACTCATTTGTGGAATATAATGAACAACATAAATTAAGGACCAAAAACAGATCCAGAGACAGAGAAGCATCGATCAGATGCTCAAACCTCAGAGGGAAGGTAGGGGAGGGTGGGGGTAAGGGGGGAGATCAACCAAAGGACTTGTATGCATGCATATAAGCCTAACCAATGGACACAGACACCAGGGGGGTGAGGGCATGAGCGGGGCTGGGGGCAATGGGGGGATAAGGACACATATGTAACACCTTAATCAATAAAGAAAGAAGAAAGTAAAGAAAAATAATAGTATTTTGAATACTTGTCCCTCAACTCTGAAAAAAAACTCTAAAATAAAATATGATGGGTCTATTTCCCTTTCAAAGTTGATATCTGGGTATAAACTTCAAAGTCCAGAATGTTTTGAACACAGAAGATTTACTGAAGTCACAATATGGTATATTTCAATCCCTTTTTATGTCATCAGTCTGAGCCAGTGGTCGGCAAACTCATTAGTCAACTGAGCCAAATATCAACAGTACAATGACTGAAATTTCTTTGGAGAGCCGAAAACCGACTTCTGCGCATGGGCCACGAAGTTTCAATTGCGCTGTACGTGCGCGCCTGCACGTGGTATTTTGTGGAAGAGCCACACTCAAGGGGCCGAAGAGCCACATGTGGCTTGCGAGCCGCAGTTTGCCGACCACTGGTCTAAGCAATACCTTATACTTTGTTGTAATTAAATGTATATGTTTTCAGATATACCATTTCTTTATATACCCAATAGAAGCCTTAATGAGGTTAGTAATTCATTTCATCCTTTCACAGAGGAAAAATAATACTAGACTCTAAGCATTTAAATGCCTTACCCAGTGTTAAGTTGCTTCATCATTCAATAGTATTCCTAACTAGACAGTGATCATATCTATGCAATTTGTGATTAAAACCAATCATTGAGTACTAGTACAAGCCAGAATTCTTTGTGCTAAGAATAGAGAACAAAGAAACTGAAGATTGTTTTCTATTTTACCTGCAAAATTATTAAATAATGAAAGAGGAACGTTTTATTGAGAGCTTACTTTAATTTGCATCTCTCTGATGATTAGTGACACTGAGCACC